>CM038669.1:624356175-625584594 GCA_021605145.1 Aegilops bicornis | reverse complement strand
ACGTGTGTTCCCAGCCGGAGGATAGACACCAAGAATCTTCTTTGGGGACGCCTTCCATGGGGTTGAGAGAAGCTATATGGTGATCGGCATTCACGAAGACAAAGTGGCGTTTTGGCAGGCCTTCGGGAGTAAATGGCTTCAACCGACATATCAAGCCTGCGGTAGAAATATCAGGATGATTTGCTGAAGCGGAGGGCTGATAGTTGATATGGCGAGTGCCATCTTGATGAGGCGCATGACCCATGGAGCATAAAATTTCAGACCGCAAAGCAGGTCGAGATCCGTGACGCTAGTACCAATTGTCGGATGAAGAAATTCTTGCGTATTGAAGAGTGATGCCATTGAGGATGTAAAAAGACCAATGTCTTCTATTGCTCCTTCAAATTTTGCAGATGATGAATGCCGCTGATAGGCCATAGAGTTACGCTGATGATGTGATATATTGTACGAGGCGGTCTCCAAGGTCATCAACAAAGAAGTCTGAGGGTATTCAGCGTCATGTGGCGGTGGCTTCATCATGCTCAACATCGACTCATGTTGAGTTACGGCTTATGAAATATGCTCTCGATTGCATCACGGTGGAGTTGACAACCAGTGTTCAAACAGCTCTCCTAGAGTGGGTAGGCCTGTGAGCTCAATGACGTCCAGAGCTTTGGCTTCATGATGAACATTTCACATCATCCCACTCGAGAACCCATGTCTTCGTATATCACGTAAGTAACCGCGCGGATGTGGAGGTAGCATAGAATTGAAGCACAAGTTCTTCATTCCAGTGTTCTTTGTATGTAACAAAGCCGCAGCGGACTCAAGACACGAAAGCAATCAAGTGCTTCTTCTAAGCACGGCAGTATCCGACAATGGCCGATGTGATTAAGGTGGCGCGCATATGAGGAAAATCGCCCATGATCATAAGCCGTAGCAGCATGAGTAATAGCTTCATTGTCGATAGCTCCGAAGCGGTCAGATGATATCCTTGGCCTTGTGTAGGGGTTCTTTGCTCTGTCGAAAAGAAAGTGTTATGGGCTTTGAAGCCATTTGCATTGAAAGAACTTGTAGAGGTGGCGGTGCACGGAAACCTTGGCGGTCTTGGCCCGGCTTACGGACTGAGGCCTATCGCGCAATGCAGTGATATTCAAGCGAGGACTAGAGGCATGAGGCGGAGGACGAACATGCCATTTCTTGTGATTAGCTAACCATAGTTGTATGCTTGCTCAATTGTGTAGGGCCTTGAGTGGCCCGGCTGGAGCAAGGGCAACAAGCGAGGCTTCAGCTGCTTAGCAGATGCTTGGGAGCAGATTGCCTCATTGACCAGTGCACATTTCCTTCATTGGCTTCTGTGGAGCTGTTGGTGCGGGCTCCATTTGCTTCAATGACCACGTCATTGGCTTCATTGGTGTTGGAGGTGGCAGCCTCAATGTTTTCAACAACCTCCACTTGAGGAGCCGGAGGTCGGGCACTATGCACGTTAATATCGAGAATAACTTCTTCCACCACAGGGGTGTAGGGACACGTTCTTCTTCTCCTTGGGTGTCTTCGGTGATCGGCCGGATTGTCTTCGCAACTTTGGCCCGGACTCGGAGACATTCACGCAGTTAGGTGATTTCGAAAACACTTGGCGGGCAACAGGTTGGTGGCACTTCTCATCTGGAACGCCTCGAGAGAGGTACTTGAGGCCTTTGACCATTGCGAAGCCTCCGAAATGCTGGCGACGCCTTTGGAGATGGGGTTATGCACGGGCCTCAAAGTCTTCCTCTTCTTCTTCTTGTTGTTGTTGAGTGACTTGTTGTTGGGGAGTACTTGGGGAGTCTTCTTGTTGGGCGCATCAGCCCATGAAGCATCCTCGAGCAATTGGCGTCGAGGACGCACTAATCTGATGAGTTCGCTATTCGCATTTAACAAAGCGATGATACCACATTGTATTCAATTTGAGGAAGAACTTCATCATCTTCAACATTGTCATTGGTGACCAATGTCTTGCATAGTGATGGGATCAAATGCTGGAATCTCTTCAAATTTTCAGAGTCTCTCAGGGTTTAAGTGCTCATGAACAGTCATGCAAAGTTCTTGGGTTGCGACGCTTGGGGGCGAACCAGCGAAATGGGTTCAACAACCAAGGGCCTGGCATGGGAGCAGCCGCGATTCTTCTTAGTCTTGAGCTTCTTCTTGGAGGGAGCAGCATCAGAGGTTTGAGAGTTTCCTTTTAAGCTTCAGCCTCGGCAGCCCTCGTCTTCTTCTGTTGAAGCGGTTGGCCGGACCTTTGGCCGAGCCAGTCATGCTGCTTGGGAAGACTATGCGGGTTCTTCACGCCTTGAAGGTGCAGCTTGGTCAGTTGAAGACTTCTTCCTCTTTGCAGCCATTACAGGGGGTCAATGCGGGGCGACCAAGAGCCTTGTGCTTCTCAGCCTCATTTTAGGCAAGCACACACTTGTCAGACAGACTCTTCAATCGCTCACTCGAGCCTCTAGCTTCTTCTCGATTCTTGAGAAAGGTTTCTTTGAGCACGTGCAGCATGACCTTGAATTTTTGACATCTTGCACAGAGTGCAGCCATATGCTTCTTGAACAGAGCTTTTTCATAGTCGATTTTGTTCTTGGTTCAACAATGTCGAGCAAGAGCTAGCTTAGAAGCAATGGCGCGCCATTGAAAGAGACGGCGAGGCCAATAGGAAGTTGCAGATCTTCAAAAGCTGATGTTTGGGGTGTCAAACCATTCATCAATGAAGTGATGGATGATTGCCACATCAAAGAGAGGCAAATTGTTAAAAATTTCTGCTTCTTCTTTGCTCTTGATAAGTTGCTCAAGGGCATCATCTGCAAGACCTTCATCACTGGACAGATCAATGTGCTCTTCACACTTAATGGCAGCGAGGAATCGAGTGTTAGTTCATATTCTTGACAATTTTCTTTCTCTTCTCCGTCTTCTTGGAGATACAGGATTGATCTTCAGACTGCACCTTTGGATTCAAGAGGTGCACGGTAGCTGATTAGCTTCACCGTGAAGCTTTTGGAGGAGCAAGTGACTTTGAAGCCTTGACTTTCTTTAACCTGCGGCTTTGGAGCAGGAGCAGGAGCTGGAGCCGGGCTTCATCGGACTCAACATCGTCATCGAGTGATCCACTTTGGCACCTTGGACCAAGATGTAAGTGAGGAGGCCATCAAGGTTTGAAAAGGACCCGATGACATTGGGTTCAAAGATCACGTGAGCCGTCAAAGACGGGGAGCAGAGAGGACTAGGGTTGAAGTCTAATCCCAATGACTTCTTGTTTTTCCTTGGCGAAGCCTTTGCGTCTTTGGAAGTTGCGCTTGAAGAGATTATTGTCACGACACCAAAGCAATGACGTTGGGTCGGCATTTTTCAGTCGAGGTCCACGGACCATACAAGGATAGAAACCTTGTGCAATAGCTTCGGCCATGTTCTTGGGTGGAAGGCCTCGAAGAGAATATCACCCCAAGGGCTTCGATAGCATTCTTCTCGGCATATTCTGGGTCACGAAATTGTACTTGAACCATTGTTCAGCTCAATATCGTCGAATCCATTGGATTCGCGTCTTCTTGTGATTGTAATTCTCTTGGGATCTGTCTTGTAAAGGCTCTCACGAGGTCATCGGGCAGATCTTTTGAGGGTTCCCCATCGATCTTCGCCGCCCTTCTCGACTGATTTATCTCGCAGCCATGAACTTCAAACTGAATGGCTGTCGTTCAAAAGCTTCAAAGGCTTGTGTTTGCTTTGGACAAGCGAGGAACTCCGCCGGAGAGTTAGTTTGATCTTGTAAGAATTGCGCAAAGCGAATGCGGACTTCATGAGAACCAAGGGATCCTCCACGGACATGTACCTATGGCCAGCATTAGAGATCTGCGAGGAAGGGGAAAAGGTCATATGCATTCTCGTAAGATTTTGAAGATAAATCAGTTTGAAGACATTGACCTCATGATGCGAAGACATTCACTTATCTGAGAGTTGGTTCAGATTTATGCGAATCCGTGAATAAGTACAAGTGATGAATCTAACTAGTTGTGTGAATATACTAGGCAGTATGAGATTCAGACAGAATATATCTAACATAGTATGGGCAGAAACCAATTTTTGGTAAGTAGGATGAATCTTGAAGATAAAAAAGATGGTAAAAATAGAGTTATATTTACCACTCAAAGAACTGCTAGATGGGAAGAAAAGGAGGCCGAGCAGTTCAATCCACCGTGCCCTAACTTGGCGATGGAGGACACCTACGGCGGCGGCGGAGACTCGATGATGTTCGCGGCGGCGTGAGGCTGGCGTCGAAAGTGTCGCGACAGCTAAGCGCTTACGTCAGCCGGGCGTCGTCGAGAGCTAGCGGTGGCGCTAGGGTTTTGACGAGGTGGAGAGGTGGAAGAAGATTTTGTTTACCGCAGGGGACATGTATTTACAAGGAGGTGTGCGGCACATCGCAATTACGCAGGTGCCCCTGGCGGTTCACATCTGAGGGGCACGTGGCAATCATGCAACATACTCTGAGTTGTCCCACGTTCCCACGCCCGCCAGGTTTGTCGGATGGTCGTTCCGGCTTCTCCGGATTTCAACGATGAAGGATGAATCATTTAAAACAGACTTAAAGTTTGTCTCGTGTCTTCTGGCGACAAGGACGCATAGCAAGACATTCCGACAGTTTCAATAGAATGCATATGATTTGGACATATAGAGTTTGAGATAGAAAGCATAGAGAGATTGGGGTCCGATCACATTCACTTAGTTCAAAAGATTCAACTTGGAAGACATAGCTATAAGTGAATGCTGTAGAGGACAGAACAATATATATACACATATATATATATATCAGACAACAACCAAATCAACATAGTGAAGAAAATCATGAAGATAGGTTGAAGTTGAAGACAAATCAAATGCGAAGATATTGCAGAAATAACGCCATGTGTGAAACACTTCAAATAGAAAAATTTGGTGGTGGCGTTACCCACCGTATAGGAAGTATTGAGCCCAGACTTGCCAGTAGCGCTGGTGTATGGCGCTCAGAAGTCAAATTCACGTTAATGTATTCACACCTCGAATGTAAGTCTTCATTGATTGAAGATATCGTTACTTCGTGTGTTTGCACATCTAAGTCATCAACATGCATAAGTGTTAGGATGTGTGCTTGATCACGGGACATTTAAGGATTCCAAGATATTTAGCTCACACCGTAACTTGCAAAACCTTTTTCTCATCCAAGGGCTTTGTGAAGATATCGCCAGTTGCTCTTCGGTGTTGACGTGAATGATGTCAATATCTTTCTTCATGACATGATCCACGAGAAAATGATGGCCAATTTCAATCAATGCTTTGTCTTCGAGTGCTGGGCTTTGGATTGTTGGCAATCTTGATGGCGCTTCGTTGTCATGAAGAGAGAGTACTTTGTGCCGATTGATGCCATAGTCCTTGAGAGAGTTTGCTTCATCCATAGAAGCTGAGCACCTGACAGATCCGGCAGCAATGTATTGATTCAGCGATTGAGAGTGATACGATTACGCTTCTTTGAAGACCAACGGACAAGTGATCGTCCCGAAAGTGACATGTGCTGATGTAGACTTGCGATCCACCTTGTCACCAGCATAATCAGCATTGAAAATCCAACCAAATCAAATTTTGAGCCTTTGGATACCATAATCCGAGTGTTGGGGTGTGAGCCAAATATCAAAAGAATTAAACTTCCATGACTAAGTGATCACGATTCCTTTGGTGCCGCTTTAGCAGAATCGAGCACACATGCAAACACTAAGCATAATATCTGGCCTAGATGCATATAGGTAAAGTAAGGAACCAATCATGGAGCGGTATACCTTTTGATCGAACTTTTTTACCATTGTCGTCGGGACCCAGATGGTGTTTAGGTTTAGCATTGGCGTCGTGTATCCTTTGCACTCTTGCATTCCAAACTTCTTGAGACAATCTTGGGTATTTTTCTTGAGATATAAAGATGCCATTCCTTCTTTGGCAATTTGAAGACCAAGGAAGAACTTGAGCTCTCCATCATGGACATCGATATTGTTCTTGCATCATGTATCCAAATTCATCACTATACGCCACGGTTGGTGCGGTAGAAGATAATGTCATCCACATATATTTGGCATACAAACAGTTCACCATCATATGTCTTCGTGAAAGAGTGTGGGATCAAGGGATCCAGGTTTGAAGCCTTTGCTCTTGAGGAAGTCTTTGATCGTATCATACCGGTAGCGAGGAGCTTGTTTGAGGCCATCTGATTGCTTTATTTAGCTTGTACACCATATCAGGATGTTTTGGATCTTCAAAGCCAGGGGGTTGAGTGACATATACTTCTTCTTCAATCTTGACGTTGAGAAATGCACTCTTCACATCCATTTGATAAAGCAAGATGTTGTGGTGGTTAGCATAGGCTAGTAGTATGCGAATAGCTTCAAGCCTAGCCACAGGAGCAAATGTTTCATCAAAGTCAATTCCTTCAACTTGAGTATATCCTTGAGCCACAAGCCGTGTTTTGTTTCTGACGACTTGACCATGCTCATCTTGCTTGTTTCGATATATCCATTTGGTGCCAATAATGTTATGCTTCTGCGAGGTCGGTAGGCGCTTGACAAGTTCCCAAACATTGTTCAGCTTGAGCTGTTGAAGTTCTTCTTGCATAGCTTGTATCCATTACGGTTCCATAAAGGCTTGACGGCAACTTTCTTGGGTTACGATATTGACACAAAAGAAAAGTGCCCATGAAATTTGCTATTTGTGTTGCTCTTGAGCGGAGTAAGCGGACCAGGTGCATTGATGCTATCGATTATCTTCTCAATCTGTACTTCATTTTACCTTTCGAGGATGAATCGGCGAAGACTTTGCTCTTAACGATCCTTGTCATCATTGGGATGATTGTCTTGAGTGAGCATTGTCTTACAGTTGGTTAGGTGCAGAAATGATAAGTTCCTCTTGTTTGTGCTTGAAGGCATAATTTCACGATTCCCATTAAGCTTGATAGATTCATTTGGTGAGCTTCGTCTAGTGTACTTAGCAGGAACTCTCTTTGTGAACCATTGGTTTCATCAAATCATGCGTCTCTGATTTGAGCGATTTTGTAGAGATAAAGGTTGAAGACTCTTGTAGGAGTGCGAGTCCTTTCCAGAATCGAGCATGAAGCCTTCGTGAGCTTTAGGTTCAAATTTTGACTTGTGATGGGGATCCTTGATCCACGCCCAGCCCCAAATACTCAAGTAGGCGACATTTGGCTTCTTGCGATAAGGGAGCTCATAGGATGTTTTGTTCGAAGCTTATGGATATAAACCACGGTTGATGGCGTGACAAAATTTGTATCAATAACCAGGCGAGAACTTTCTTGGTGTCTTGTACTTTCGTCGAGCATTGTTCGAGCCATCTCCATGAGGGTTCTGTTCTTGCGCTCCACGATGCCATTTCTTTGAGGGTGTGTATGGGCGAGAGAACTCATGAGTGATTCCCATGGTATCTAGATGAAGATCAAGTCCGTGTTCTTGAATTCGAGTGTCGTTATCACTTACGATATGCTTGATCTTGGCGCCATAATTGTTCATTGCTTTCGATTGGCGAAGCCCTCAAGACATCTTGCACTTCGGTCTTGTAGAAATTATGTGCACCCATGTGTATCTTGAGTAGTCATCAACAATGACGAAGCCATAGAGACAAGCCGATTGTTGTGAGGCTAGAGTAATGAGTAGGGCCAAACAAATCCATGTGTAACATTTCGAAGGGTTGAGATGTCGTCATGATTGTCTTCGAGGGCTGCTTTGCCCTAGTCATCTTTTAAACAGCGAGCACCACACAAATGATCCTTCTTGAACTTGACACCTTCGATGCCTATGACATGCTTCTTCTTGGCGAGTGTGTGTAAGTTCCTCATGCCAACATGCTGACCTTGATGCGAGCCAAGATTCTGAAGCTTTTGCAAGAAGACATATCGACAAGCTGTGGACCTCTTGAGAAATCTACCATGTATAGATCATCTTTCCTATACCCTTCAAAGACTAGAGACTTGTCGATTCCATTAGTACAAGGCAGCGATATTTTCGAATATCACAATCATGTTCAAGTCACAAAGCATTGAGGCAGACATCAATTTGAAACCAAGGGATTCAACAAGCATCACTTTATCCATGTGTTGATCCTTTGATATTGCAACTCTACCTAGACCCAATACCTTGCTTTTTACCGGTTAATAGAATGTGATGTGACTCTTGTGCGATGGACGTAAGGTTGAGTCCATGAGAATACTTGATCACCAGTCATTATGATTAGTGCATCACTTGTCCATAATCCATTCTCGAAGCATGAGGTGTCATACCCTAAAGATGCAGTTAGGGGATAGGCTTCACCAAGAGCATTGTGAAGCATAAACATTTGAGCGCAAGTGGATTATTGAAGCTTAAATCAAGATTAGGGTGATAGGATGGATGGCAAACAATTCAGGAACAAAATACATAGTGAGACCATTTGGGCATTTGATCTTGTGCCCTACAAGATGTTTTAGGTCCCCAAAGAATAGCATCAGGCGCCTTTGATTTTTCGGTTGGAGACCCTTTCTGCAAAAGAGAGTTAATTCTTCTTAACCACCCACATCTTGAGGGGTGGCTTAGAAACAATGAGTCTAAGTGCATCATCACGAGAATTTCGGCTTTGGTGCCCTAGCAAATAGCCTTGCGAGGAGATGAATGATACTCGTATGAATAAGCGAGAAAAGTTCTTAGTTCTATGAACATAGCGGTTTGAAGACACACGCTCATATTCATAAATTTGAGTATGGTTTCCTGCAAAACATTGGCGTTAGGGTGACCTGGGTGAGTCCTCTCATGCATGTAAAGCCTTTGGACCATATGGCGCCTTAGGTGCAGGGTTTGTCTTCTTCCCGGTGGTGTCATGATGACATTCCTTTGGAAGATTCTCAAGACATCTTTTGGGAACCCAGATCTTCTTCATAGGTGGTCCATTCCTGCAGTTAGTACCAATATACGGCAAACACTTCACCATTACGATTCTTGAACAGCTTATAGTTTGCATCAAAGGATTCATCAATGATAATAGGGTTAGCACGGGTAAAGCGGATAAGGTTGGAAGGATCCACTGAAGGTCCCTTTGCGACAACCCATGTGGTTTTGGGATCTTTACTTTCGGGGCTTCGGTAAAGGAACCATCAACATTCATTTTCCTCTCGAACCCAACACCCTCTTTCCTAGGGTTTCGGTTGAGAATACGCTTTTGAGGACATCGCAAAGTGTCGATGCCCTTTCAGGACTTTTATACATCCTGTTTCAAGCAATGTCTTCAACCTAGCATTTTCATCGACAATAGCAGTGGTATCCTCCGCAGAGGGGTTAGTTACCACATTAGTAGTTGAAGACAATGCAACAAAGAGTTAGCATTGAACATTCAAAGAACAAGAGGTAGCGATATTACACTCAAGACATTTTAGACATGGTGGTTCAAATCCATCCTGGCGGAGGCTGATCTGTTCTTGTGCGAAGTGACTCATTCTCTTTTGAAGATCTTCATGAGCCGCTCTCAACTTCTCAAGCTCTTGCTTCCTTTGAAGATAATCATAGGAGAGCTTTTCATGAGTAGTTGAGAGCTTTTTCATAACGACTTTCAAGATCTTGGTACTTAGCATGAAGATTTTTAATGTCTTCAACTAAGAATTTGTGAACGTGTCATTTCCGCGTCCAGCGGTCATCGCTTTTGTCTAACAGTTTTTGAGTATGTTCCATAGCTCTTTGTTGTTCGGTTGCAATTTTAGCAAGTGTTTTGTAGCTGGGTTTGGATTCACAATCGAGTCATCTTCACTTGATGTTTGAAAGTAAGCATCACGTGATTTTACCTTGGCACAGCGTGCCATGAAGCGATAGGGTGGGAGCAGAGGTCATCCTCGTCGCCAGCTTGGCGTTGGTGTGGAAGTCATTGTCTTGATGTTGAAGATGGACTTGGCAACAACATAGGCTATGGCTAAAGCCGGACTTGCAACGCCCGGTCGGACTCCTCTTGAGACTCCACCTCCACCTCCTCGAGCGACTCCTCCTGCAGAATCCATTTCCTTGCCAACAAAAGCACGAGCCTTGCCAGATGATCTCTTCTTTTGAGATGAAGACTTTGATGAGGACTTGGAAGAAGACTTTGAAGATTTCTTCTTCTTCTTGTCATCAGAATCATATTCCTTGCTCTTCTTCTTCTTCTTCTCATTGTCCCACTGTGGACACTCAGAGATATAGTGTCCAGTTTTCTTGCACTTGTGACAGGTTCTCTTCTTGTAGTCATGAGTGGAAGCTTCATCATCTCTTGAGCTGGATCGTGAAGACTTTCTGAAGCCTTTCTTCCTAGTGAACTTCTGGAACTTCTTCACAAGCATAGCAAGTTCCTTCCAAATATCTTCAGGATCATCAGAACCGCATGATCGATTCTTCTTCGAGATGAGGAAACAACTTTTGCCTTCAAAGCGCGAGTTCGGCCATAGTTGGGACCATAGATATCTCTTTTCTCGTAAAGCTGGAACTCATGTGTGTTGAGCCTCTCAAGTATATCAGACGGATCGAGTGTCTTGAAGTCGGGACGTTCTTGTATCATGAGGGCAAGGGTGTCAAAAGAGCTGTCAAGTGATCTCGGTAGTGTCTTGGCGATTTCATGCTTGAGTGATCTCGGTGGCTCGAGAGCATGAAGCTCATTTGTGATGTCGGTGAGGCGATCAAACGTGAGCTGGACATTTTATTATCGTTTCTCTTGAAGCGGTTGAAGAGGTTCTGAAGAACAACGATCCTTTGATCTCTACGGGTTGAGACGCCTTAGTTGACCTTGGATAGCCAGTCGGACTAGCCCGACATTTCGTGAGCACTCCTGCGGCCATCTTGTCCTTTGGTCCGGATGACCAAAGATGATGTTCTTCTTGCAAGAGAGTGCGGTTGGATGAACTTCTTGACATCGGCAGGGTGACACCTTCACCGGTTTGGGAACGCCGTTCTTGACGACATACGGAGGCTCGACATCAATGGCTTCAAGATGCATGCGCATCTTATTCTTCGATAGAGGGATAGTCGGTTCCATCGAACACGGGCAAGCGGTGGAGACTTTGATTATCCTGCAGTCGACATAGCTAAAACTCCAGGTGGTTAAACCAAATCACACAGAACAAGGGAGTACCTTGCTCTGATACCAATTGAAAGTGCTAGTTATCGACTAGAGGGGGGGTGAATAGGCGATTTTTAGGAAAGTCTTCAAAACACGGATGTTTCGAAGACAAACAATAGAAATGACCTAATTGATATGCAGCGGAAGATAAAGCGCAACAAGCAAACCATAGTCTAGTATGCAATAACGTTGAAAGTACAAGACTAATAGCAGCTTGGTAGTAGGATCAAGATGGAAGATAGTGAGAAGCCAATCAACAAAAGTAGTCAAGCAATGAAGTCAAATAGGTATGATAGATAGGCAATGGCTTCATGAAGACAAACTCTAAGTAAAGAGAGGGAGAAGATAGAACCAGGTCACTTGTTGAAGACCACGAGTTTGTTGGACTAGTTCCGATTCTTTGTGACAAGCTGTACATCTGGTTAGGGAGGCTGAGATTCAACCTTTCGAAGACCGCGTCTTCACCTTATTCCCTTGAGCTAAGGACACACATTCCTCGCCCAATCACTCTGGTAAGTCTTCAAGGTAGACTTCCGAACCTTCCTGAGGCAATTTGCGTTCACCGGCAATCCCACAATGACTCTTGGATGCTCGAGCAGCGACGCCTAACCGGCTGGAGGATACACAGTCCTCAAGTGTAATAAATCTTCAGGTCACACAGACAGAAAGACTTCAGTGATGCCTAACACTCTTTGGCTCTGGGTGTTTGGGCTTTGTCCTCGCAAGGATTTCTCTCTCTCAAATGCTTCGAGGTGGGTTGCTCTCAAACGACAAAAGCCGTGCACTAACTCTGAGCAGCCACCAATTTATGGTGTGAGGGGTGGGCTATTTATAGCCACTAGGCAACCCGACCTGATATGTCCGAAATGACCACTGGGTCACTAAAGGCCGACCTTACGTGTTCCAACGGTCGATTTCAAACACACACGACAACTTTACTTGGGCTACAAGCAAAGTGACTCATCCAACACCTGGATAAGTTTTGCTCTCATTGTCTTATTTCGAAGACATAGGATTTAGGTTGAGCATCACTTGATCATTACGACTTTGTTCACTTGGACCCCACTTAACGATGCGGTGGTTCCTATGACTCAACAAAGAAGAAAAGGAAACAACAAAAGCGACCACAGTCTTGCGCTCCATAGTCTTCACTCAATGTCTTCTCATGTCATAGTCTTCAATGTGAATATCTTCACATACCACCATTGTCGTCGGTGTCTTCATACATTTTTAGGGGTCATCTCCGGGTAGGTAAAGCGAATCATTGGGGGACACTACTGCGTTATCACGCAATTCTCACAAATGCATTAGTCCCTCAACCACATTTGTCGTCAATACTCCAAAACCAACTAGGGGTGGCACTAGATGCACTTACACGGTTTATTCAATCTTGGTGACTTTGAGTCAAAACGGACCGGGCCGATAGTCTCCGGATTATAACTTGATCATGCGCGACAACTTGTAATTGTGGCTTAACCGGATTGATGAACACCGGTTTGAAAACATCACAAATCTTGTCAAAAGAAATAAAAACTTAGCAAAAGGCAAATAAAAACCGTTGTAGTCGAGGGCTTTTCACGGGCTTCCAGGCCCCAAATTCAAAGGCTTTTCATGGGCTGCTGTGCCACCTTGAGTTAAACCATTTTGAAAAAGCCTTTTAATATGGTCATCAATCCTTAACCAAACATCATTTTAACTTGACAAGTTCAGGGTCTTATTAGAGTAACTTGTCAAAGTTCGATGGAGTCAATACCAGGTTTACTGGGCGGAGTAACTTACTTAAAGAGGCAAAGGCTAACCGGGGTTTTAGGTGTATACACCGGGCTTCCAAGCCATGGCTTGATAGCCTATTACAAGTGTAGATTCTTAGTTCATTTCGACAAAGAAAGAATCCCCAAGTAACATTTGAGTTGTGCTCGGTGGGTGCCTATGTTTGATTTGTTGTTTTACAACACTCTCTTTGGCCGGATTGATTTGGCTTTGAGCCGATCAAGAGGTGTGACTATGGTTGGATACGACCAAGCCCCCAAGTGATCTTTGTGGCATAGCACCGATCAAGAGGTGTAGCTATGGTTCGGATCTGACCAAGCCCCCAAGTGATGTAACATAAAGCTTTGAGAAGCTGAATCAAGGGTAAAAGCGGGCGCTTTATAAACAAAAGCTCCATGTAACCACACATGATGTAAGAAAAACAACAGATACCCCACTTTAGGCGAGGTTTGGTTTATTATATTGATCATAATATATACATTGTCATAATATGTACATAAGCGAGCCTATGGCTCCAAGTATAGTAGGGCGAAGATGAGCAATATTCCACGGCCAGTTGGTCTCCTCCTCCGACTTACGTGAGTCTTTGCGCTCTCGAACATCGATTAGGTAGTATGACCCATTGTGTAGATTCTTGCTGACCACAAAGGGTCCTTCCCAAGGGGGGGATAGCTTGTGCATATCCATCTGATCCTGAATGAGTCGAAGCACCAAATCGCCTTCTTGAAAGGTTCTGGTTCTAACCGGCCGTTTGTGATAACGACGCGAGATCTTCTTGATAAATCACCGAACGGGCTACTCGCCATGTCACGCTCCTCATCTAACAGGTCAAGAGCTTCCTCCGTGCCTTCTCGTTGTCGGCTTCAACATATGCCGCTACGAGGTGAGTCATGACGGATGTCACTAGGAAGAACTACCTCCGCACCATAAACCATGAAGAAAGGCGTGTATCCCGTTGATGCATTGGGTGTGGTATTGATGCTCCATAACACAGAAGGTAACTCTTCAACCCAACAAACCGGCGTCCGTTGCAAAGGAACTATAAGCCAGGGTTTGATGCCTCTCAAGATTTGTTGATTGGCTCTCTCTGCTTGACCATTGGAATGGGGGTGAGCCACTGATGATACGTCAAGCCAGATGTGCTCACGTTGACAGAACTCCTTCATGGCACCCTTTGATAGATCGGTACCATTATGCATTATAATGCCGTGTGGAAAACCAAACCGAAGATCACCTTTTTGATGAATTGAACCGCCGTGGCTGCATCACACTTCTTGGTAGCTCTGCCTCCACCCACTTCGTGAACTTATCAACCGCCACCAAAAGGTGGGTCTTCTTCTCCTTGGATCTCTTGAAGGGCCCAACCATATCCAGCCCCAAGATGCAAATGGCCAAGTGATTGGAATCATCCTCAGTTCTTGAGCCAGTACATGAGCACGTCGTGAGAATTTTTGACATCCATCACACCTTTTGACCAAGTCCTCGGCATCAGCATGAGCTGTTAACCAGTAAAAACCATCACGAAACGCCTTGGCTACGAGACTTTGAACCGGCGTGATGACCACAATCTCCTTCGTGGATCTCACGCAAAATTTCGTGGCCTTCTTGAGGAGACACCACGATTGGAACGCCCTGTCACACGCAATGATGTAACTGTCCATTGATAATATTCATGGACTTGGACCGCCGGATTATCTGCACGGCCAAAGTTTCATCCTTCGTAACTTCGCCCGGTTCATATCGCCAAATATCGAACCGTCCAATCCGGAATAACATGTAGAGCCGCCACCAATCGAAGCTTAGGATCAGGAATAGCCAAATCCTCTTCACTAGGGAGCTTGACGGACGGATTATGCAACACATCCGGAAGCCATTAGGTGGAACCGGTTTATGTTGGGAACAGCGGCTTAAAGCGCCGCCGCTTCATTCTTCCGCTGGTCCACATGATCCACGATAACCTTTGAAGTGACCTGCAACAATATCCACCTCACGATGATATGCCGCCATGAGTGGGTCCTTGGAATCCCAAGTCTTGGGACACCTATTGAGCCACGAGGTCCGAGTCACTGAAGCACTTAACTCAGCTTAGGTTCATCTCCTTAGCCATCCAAAGACCATGGAGTAAGGCCTCATATATTCAGCTGCATTGTTAGTGCAAGGGAACATTAAATGGAGAACATAACAAAACTTATCACCTCGTGGAGATGTTAATATGACTCCAGCCCCCGAGCCCTCCAATTGCCTGGACCCATCAAAATGAATAGTCCAATAAGTATGATCCGGCTTCTCTTCTGGCGCTTGTAGTTTTGTCCAATCATTGATGAAATCCACAAGTGCCTGAGATTTGATCACCATTCGGGGTATGTATTTCAACCCATGAGGCCCGAGCTCGATGGCCCACTTAGCAATCGATTGATTGCTTCTACATTACGGATTATATCCCCAAAGGAGCGAGAGGTGACCACCGTGATGGGATGACCTTGGAAATATTGCTTAAGCTCCCGGCTTGCCATGAAAACTCCATACACCAACTTCTACCAATGCGGGTACCTCTGTTTGGACTCAATAAGTACCTCACTTATATAGTAAACCGGCCGTTGAACCGGATATTCCTTTCCGGTCTCCTTGCACTCCACCACAATAGCCACGCTAACAGCCCAGGCATTAGCTGCCACATATAGCAACAATGGCTCTTTGTCAACCGGGGCAGCGAGAACCAGCGGATTAGCCAGCTGCCGGTTTAAATCCTCAAATGTTTCATTAGCAGCGTCACTCCAGACGAAGTTATCTGTTTTCTTTAGCATCTGATACAAAGGGATGGCCTTCTCGCCATGGCGGCTGATAAACTGGCTCAACGCGGCAATCCGGCCTGCCAGGCGTTGAACATCATTGATACACTTCGGTTTGGCCAAAGAAGTAATGGCTTTGATCTTTTCCGGATTAGCTTCAATGCCTGTTAGACACCAAAAGCCCAAGAGCTTGCCTGCGATACACCAAAAATGCACTTGGCGGATTAAGCATAATTTTATAAACCCGCAGGTTATTAAAGGTCTCCTTCAAGTCATCAATCAATGTCTCCTTCCTTGATTTACCACAATATCATCTACATATGCATGAACATTGCGGCCGATCTGATCATGAAGACAATTCTGCACACACCGCTGATAGGTTGCCTGGGCACTCTTGAGCCCAAAGGGCATAGACACATAATAGAAGGCTCCAAAAGGAGTTATGAAGGCTGTCTTATCCTGGTCCTTAACTGCCATTTTGATCTGATGGTAGCCAGAATATGCATCCAGAAAGCTCAAACGCTCGCAACTCGCCGTAGCATCAAAGATTTGATCAACACGAGGGAGGGCAAAAGGATCTGCTGGACAGGCTTTGTTGAGATCTGTGTAGTCCACACACATACGCCAAGTGCCGTTCTTCTTGAGCACCAGCACCGGATTAGCCAGCCACTCAGGATGAAATACTTCAATGATAAATCCAGCCGCCAAGAGCCTGGCTACTTCTTCACCAATAGCCTTGCGTCTTTCTTCATTGAACCGGCGAAGAAATTGCTTGAATGGTTTATAATTGGGATCAACATTGAGAGTGTGCTCAGCGAGTTCTCTCGGTACACCTGGCATGTTAGAAGGCTTCCATGCAAAGATGTCTCGATTCTCACGGATGAACTCGATGAGCGCGCTTTCCTATTTCGGATCAAGTTATCGCTGATCCTAAACTGCTTGGGCCGAATCGCCGGGCATGAAGTCAACAAGCTTAGTCTCATAAGCCGATTTAAACTTCAAGGCCGGATCATGCTCTGCAGTTGGTTTCTTTAATGAAGTCATATCTGCCGGATCAACATTGTCCTTATAGAACTTCAATTCCTCAGTTGCACAAACCGACTTCGTATTATGCCGCGCCGCCCTCTTCTCATTCCAAAGCGATCTTGCGTCTCCGTTACCTTTGTGATAGTCCCTTATGACCCGGCATCTTGAGCTGCAGATAGACATAACAGGGCCTTGCCAAAACTTAGCATAAGCGGTCGTCCAAACAGGGCATGATATGGGCTCTTGATTTTCACCACCTCAAAGGTCAACTTCTCGATCTTGAATCATGCTCGCCGCCAAAAGCAATCTCGAGCTATCTTACCAGCAGGATATGCCGATTTACCAGGTACCACACCATGAAAGACCGTGTTGGACAATTTAAGATTTTTATCTGTTAATACCATGCGACGGAAGGTTTCATAATAAAGGATATTGATACTACTCCCCCCATCCATGAGTACTTTGGTGAACTTATAACCTCCCACGGAGGTGCCACCGCCAACGCCAGATGACCTGGATTATCAACTCAGGCGGATGATCCTCTCGACTCCACACAATAGGCTGTTCATACCAGCGTAAGTATCAGGGAATGGCCAGTTCAACGGAATTCACTGCCCTTTTATGAAGCTTCTGATCGCACTTGTCCAGGCTAGTGGTGAACACATGATACTGCCCGCTATTCAACTGCTTCGGGTTGCTCTGGTAACCCGATTGCTCTTCTTCTGTTCTTGATTCCCCGATTATTATAACCACCTTGGTTGCCTGATTGCCTTGATTACCCTGTCCCACTGGTTGCCTTGGCTTTGAACGAATACCTCCACCGTAACCCGGCCCATGAGATCTGGGGCCTGAACCGCCACCCGGTCCATGATCATACCGAAAAACATCAGAGTTTTTGAACTCTTGCATTATGTAACAATCTTTCCAGAGGTGCGTGGACGGGTTCTCCTTCGTCCCGTGCTTTGAGCAAGGCTGGTTCAACAGATAAGGCAGCGGTGGGATTAGGACTTGGTCCTCCATCGCGCTGGGGCGGTTTACCTTTACGCCGTTGGCCTTTGTCCTGCGTGTTGGTATTAGCCACAAAATCCAAGCTATTATCCGCTTTACGCTTACCGTTGTTTCCATGCACTACAAAAAAATAAACTTCCGTGATGATACATGTTTGTCACGATGAGGTCGCATTTTACATCATGCATGTACATCCATGACGATTTTATGACAGAATCAAGATAGTCATACCTGTGCTGTAGTAGAAGTGTTCCATGACATTACCAAAATTATCATCACGGAAGTGTCCACTTCCATGACGATAAATCGCGCGTCACAGAAGTGCTTTCGTCAAGGGTGACCGACACGTGGCATCCACCGTAACGGAACACCGTTAAGCTATCGGGTCGGATTTTGGATCCAATAACCCATTAACAACCCCGACCAATGGGGATTTTCCACGTGTAAAATCATCATTGGTACGGAGAAACACTGCGTGTCGGCTCATCATTGGGACGGATGTCATCCACTCATTGGACGAAGGCGCCTATGATACATCGACCGTGGCACGCCCAACATAGGCCCATTCACGTGAAAAAGGCCGGCCGTTTGACTTGGTCAGGTGGCGGGCGGCCCATGGAAAGCTTTGTTAACGGCACTGTTCGCATATAGCCCATTTACAGCCCGCTAACCCAAGGCCCGTTCGCCCTATCCGAATTAGGCCCGATGGCGTCATCTGGGCCATCCAATATGATTCCATCCGTTTTCGCCGGCCCATGTATGGCCCATGGCGTCTTCGGCCCATATGAGGCCCTATGTAACTCTTGGCCTATTAACGGCCCACGGTGAAACCGCCCGTAATGAGCGGTGTATCACTTTACACCCATTAACGACCGTGGTGGCGGCCCGTAATGAGCGGTTGTATCACTTTATACCCATTAACGGCCCGTTATTCCGTTGGGCCGTTTCCAGCCCATGTTATCTTTCGGCCTTCTCAGAGCCCATATATTCTTGGGCTCATTTCCAGCATTCGTTTACTTACGGCCCGTTACTGTCATTTTCTGCTTGTGGGCCAAATTCAGCCCGTGGTTACAGTCGGCCCGTTTGTGGTCCATTTTCATAGCGTCATCAAATATGACCTATTAACGATGGCCCGTTATGGTCGGCCCATGAACGGACGATTCCAACTCTAGCCCGTTTACGGCCATAATGCGGCCTGTTATTGGCCCATGTTTGGCCAATCGATCATACGGCCCGTATAAGGCCCATTAATGATACGACCCGTAGAAGGCCCATTGTTTCTCTGACCCATAGAAGGACTACTATTTCTATGGCCGTAGAAGGCCCACTGTTTCTCTGACCCGTGGGAGACCTAGTGTCACTACGGTAAATATTAGCCCATGGTTATTGTGGCCTAGTTTTAAAAATAGGTTATTGCGACCACTAGCAAACAGCGGAAAAAGAGCGCGCGACTACAAGCAAACAAATAAACAAGACAACAAGGAAATAAATAAGCAAGCAACTTATGCTGAAGGCTATCACAGCTATTACACATATTACATCCTTTGGGCATCAAAGTTCGCCACCAAAGGTTGCAAATATAGGGAACAAAGCGACATATAAGCGCGACAAAACATGTCGAGAATCGGAAACCACTTGAAGAGTTCAAGAAACAATATCCTGGGTACCCATAATCTTTGGCAAGATGCTTAGCAAGCTTATTAACTTTCTCTTGTTTGGTGCTTAAATCCTCCGGTAACAGCATTGCTGACAAGAAAATGCATCTGAATTCTGCAGGGACTTCCTCAGTCCTTCGGCTTCTTGCCGCAGCATAGCTGACTGATGCCTTTCAGCTTGTAGCTGAGACTGAAGAAGCCGAAGTGATTCAGGCAGCGAGTTCGAAGAGCTTGTGCCAGCGGTACTGGCCAGTAACTCGAACACTACATCAACGCAGGGTTGTGGGGTTTTCTTACTGTCTACAAGATCATTTTTATCACCTTTCTTGGAGACCAACAGGGTTGTCTCACTATCTTGAACCTTATCTGCATTACTTTCTCTACCATTGCATAGTGGGGTGCTCTTCTCCAATATTACTGTTTGAATACTACAAGAGAAACAAGCGGATACATAACAGGTTTAGCTTGTAGTATCTGAAACTCATTTTGGTAAACAGTTCGATAGTAAGGTGGATAGGATATGACATGAAACAAACATATATCTATGTCTTGGTCCTTTGTATTGTCCATATCATTCTAGTTTATGTTCCCTAATCAAGATAGAGACACAGTTCAACTCATATATTTTTAAGACACAGCAGCATAGACAGAATATAAGTGTGAGAAACTACACAGCATTGGCAGCACTTGTAATGTGCATCACATGAGAACATAATTGTTTATACAACTTAAACTGAAATCAACATAGAGCAAGAAGTTAGAACAACAATCCAGTTAAATAAATAGGTTTAAAACATACATTGCGCCATTGGAGTTTCAATTGGATCCTTCAAATTCGAAAGTAGTTGGTATGAGTTAATCTGGTGATGCAACAACAAAGGAGTATGGACCATAGCTACGGAATCGACACGATAACGATTGCTCTTACGCTTTAAACATGGAGTTTGGGTTAGCTGTGGTGGTCTTCGTGCTTTGGGCACTGCAGTAGCTTTACAAACTGCTTGTGTGGGGGTACTCTGTGGTGGACGTGGTGCTTTGTCAACTAGAAGTGGGTTACTATCGGCTGGGGTTGCGGTTAGATGGGTTGTAGCTTGTTCTCTTCCCAACAGTGTAAGTGTGCAATCTGAAAGAGTCTCGATTATGTGTGGTGGGGCTAGTTTGTGGGCCAGTACAACCATGGTTCTATCTGCATCGACGGGTAGCACTGTCTTTTGTGAAGAACGGGTTTTTGCTCCCTTAGATACTGCCATCACCCCCTCCAATTCAAAAGGCTGATAAACAAGAAAAGAAATTGAATGTACAGACATTGTATGATAGACAGATGTGGTCTAACCAAACAGGACAACATGACACAATTTCACATATATGATGCCCTAACTAAACAGGATAGCATGACACAGTTTAGGATATATGATGGATAACTTAACGAGGATATAATGGAATAATTCAACATATGATGAGTACCTAAACAGGATGACATGACAAAACTATATGATGTCTTTCTAAAATAGGTTGGGATGAAATAATTCACATACATGTTGTCTAAGTATACATGATGGCATGATATAATTGACATAATTGATTCATATACTAAGCAGCTGGCACTCGCATGTATGATCTCTAAACTAAGCAGATAGAATTCAATGTTGTGCATATGATGTCTAAACTAAGCAATGCAAGACACCATATGCATCATATGAGAAATATAAACATTGCAACTTAGAGCATACACCTCGGGTGGGATATAGGACTGGTCATCTGTCTACGAATCCTCCTCACGAGGAGCTCCCTGTAACCATCGAGATATATGCTTCAGCAGGTACCATTGCCTTCTCTGAAGACCTTGTTTTCACCCAGATTTTTGTTGGGGAACGTTGCAGAAAATTAAAATTTTCCTACGGTTTCACCAAGATCCATCTATGAGTTCATCTAGCAACGAGTATTCAGATTGGTTAGCATCTACATACCACTTTGTAGATCGTAGCAGGCGTCGGAGTGAGCGTGGATGAGGTAGTCGTACTTGCCGCGATCCAATTCCTTGATGATCTAGTGCCGAGCGGACGGCACCTCCGCGTTCAACACACGACGGTCAGCGTAACGTCTCCTTCTTCTTGATCCAGCAAGGTGAAGGAGAGGTTGAGGAAGATGGCTCGGCAGCAGCACGACGGCGTGGTGATGGTGGAACTTGCGATACTCGTGAGGGGCTTCGCCGTGCACTCACGGAGGAGGAGGATGTGTTGGAGAGGGAGAGGGAGGCGTCCAGGCAAAGGTGCTGCTGCCCCTTCCCTCCCCTTTATATAGGTGCCAAGGAGGGGAGGGCGCAGCCTTGCCCCTCCTCCAAGGGAGGGTGCGGCCAAGACGGGGAGGTGTCCACCCTCCCAAGGCACCTCGGAGGTGCCTTCCCCTCATGGACTCTTCCTCCTTAAACCCTAGGCGCATGGGCCCTTGGGGCTGGTTCCCCTTGGCCCATGTGGGCCTAGGCGCACCACCTAGGGCCCATGTGGCCCCACAGGGCTGGTGGCCCCACTTGGTGGACCCAGGACCCCTCGGTGGTCCCCAGACAATACCGATATCACGAAACTTGTCCCGATGGCAAAACAGCACTTCCTATATATAATTCTTTACCTCCGGACCATTAGGAGCTCCTCGTGACGTCAGGGATCTCATCCGGGACTCGAACAACATTCGAGTTACTGCACATACATATTCCTATAAACCTAGCGTTCTCGAACCTTAAGTGTAGACCCTACGGGTTCGGGAGACAACCAGAACATGACCGAGGCGGCTCTCGGGCAATAACCAACAGCGGGATCTGGATACCCATGTTGGCTCCCACATGCTCCACGATGATCTCATCGGATGAACCACGATGTCAAGGATTCAATTAATCCCGTATCGATTCCCTTTGTCAATCGGTATTTTACTTGCCGAGATTCGATCGTCGGTATACCAATACCTCGTTCAATCTCGGTATGCAAGTCATCACTTTTCTCGTTACCGTAATGCATGATCCCGTGATCAAACACTTGATCACATTGAGCTCATTGTGATGATGCATTACCGAGAGGGCCGGTGATACCTCTCCGTCATCAGCGGAGTGACAAATCCGATCCACGATCCATGTCAACCCAGCAGAACACTTTCGGAGATACGTAGCATACCTTTATAGTCACCCGATTCACGTTGTGGCGTTTGGCATACCAAAGCACTCCCTACGGTATCAAGGAGTTACACGATCTCATGGTCTAAGGAAAGGACACTTGACATTGGAAAACTCTAGCAAGCGAACTGTATGCGATCTTATGCTATGTTAAGATTGGGTCTTGTCCATCACATCATTCTCCTAATGATGTGATCCCGTTATCGATGACATCCAATGTCCATAGTCGAGGAAACCATGACTATACGTCGATCAACGAGCTAGTCAACTAGAGGCTCACTAGGGACATGTTGTTATGCATTATTCACACATGTATTACGATTTCCGGTTAACACAATTATAGCACGAATAAAGACAATTATCATGAATAAGGAAATATAATAATAATGCTTTTATTATTGCCTCTAGGGCATATTTCCAACAGTCTCCCACTTGCACTAGAGTCAATAATCTAGTTACATTGTGATGAATCGAACACCCATAGAGTTACGGTGCTGATCATGTTTTGCCTTAGGGAGAGGTTTAGTCAGCGGATCTGCGACATTCAGATCCGTGTGCACTTTACAAATTTCTATGTCTCCATCTTGAACATTTTCACGAATGGAGTTGAAGCTGACGCTTGATGTGCCTAGTCTTCTTGTGAAACCTGGGCTCCTTTGCAAGTGCAATAGCTCCGGTGTTGTCCTGAGAAGAGCTTGATTGGCCCCGACGCATTGGGTATGACTCGAGGTCGGTGATGAACTCCTTCACCCAAATTGCTTCATGTGCTGCCTCGAGGCTGCCATGTACTCCGCTTCACATGTAGATCCCGCCACGACGCTTTGCTTGCAACTGCACCAGCCATTGCCCCACCATTCAAAATATACACGTATCCGGTTTGTGACTTAGAGTCATCCAGATCTGTGTCGAGAAGCTAAGCGTCGGCGTAACCTTCTGACGAGCTCTTCGTCACCTCCATAAACGAGAAACATTTCCTTAGTCCTTTTCGGGTACTTCAGGATATTCTTGACCGCTGTCCGGTGTTCCTTGCGGGATTACTTTGGTACCTTCCTACCAAACTTACGGCAAAGGTTTACATCAGATGCAGTACACAGCATGGCATACATAATAGAACCTATGGCTGAGGCATAGGGGATGACACTCATCTCTTCTATATCTTCTGCCGTGGTGGGACATTGGTGAGCTCAATTTCACACCTTGTAACACAGGTAAGAACCCCTTCTTAGATTGATCCATATTGAACTTCTTCAATATCTTATCAAGGTATGTGCTTTGTGAAAGACCTATGAGGCGTCTCGATCTATCTCTATAGATCTTGATGCCTAATATATAAGCAGCTTCTCCAAGGTCCTTCATTGAAAAACTTTTATTCAAATAGGCCTTAATGCCTTTGTCCAAGAGTTCTATATCATTTCCCATCAAAAGTATGTCGTCTACATATAATATGAGAAATGCTCTGAGCTCCCACTCACTCTCTTGTAAACACAGGCTTCTCCATAAGTGCATGTAAACCCAAACGCTTTGATCATCTCATCAAAGCGAATGTTCCAACTCGAGATGCTTGCACCAGCCCATAAATCGGCGTTGGAGCTTGCACACCTTGTCGGCATTCTTAGGATCGACAAAACCTTCGGCTGCATCATATACAATTCTTCCTTAAGGAAACCATTAAGGAATGCCGTTTTGGCGTCCATTTGCCATATCTCATAATCATAGTATGCGGCAATCGCTAACATGATTACGACGGACTTCGACTTACGCTACCGTGAGAAAGTCTCATCGTAGTCAACCCCTTGAACTTGTCGATAACCCTTAGCGACAAGCCGAGCTTTATAGATGGTCACATTACCATCCGCGTCATCTTCTTCTTAAAGATCCATTTATTTTCTATGGCTCGCCGTTCAGCGGGCAAGTCGGTCAAAGTCCATACTTCATTTTCATACATGGATCCTATCTCGGTTTCATGGCTTCCAGCCATTTAGCCGGAATCCGGGCCCGCCATTGCTTCCTCATAGTTCGAAGGTTCACCGTTGTCTAACAACATGATTTCCAAGACAGGGTTCCGTACCACTCACAGTGCGGAGCGTGTCCTTGTGGACCTTCAATTTCAAGAGAAGCTTGATCGGAAGTATCTTGATCATAATCATTAATTTCCTCTCTAGTTGGTGCAGGCACCTCGAGAACGATTTCTTGAGTTTCGCCATTTTCCGGTTCAAGAGGTAACACTTCATCAAGTTCTACTTTCCTCCCACTTACTTCTTTCGAGAGAAACTCTTTCTCCAGAAAGAACCCATTCTTGGCAACAAAGATCTTGCCTTTGGATCTGAGGTAGAAGGTATACCCAACAGTTTCTTTCGGGTATCCTATGAAGACGCATTTTTACGACTTGGGTTCGAGCTTCTCGGGTTGAAGTTTCTTGACATAAGCATCGCATCCCCAAACTTTTAGAAACGACAGCTTAGGTTTCTTCCCAAACCATAATTCATACGGTGTCGTCTCAACGGATTTCGACGGAGCCCTATCTAAAGTGAATGCGGCGGTCTCTAAAGCATAGCCCCAAAAAGATAGCGGTAAATCGGTAAGAGACATCATAGATCGCACCATATCTAATAGAGTGCGATTACGACGTTCGGACACACCATTACGTTGAGGTGTTCCAGGCGGCGTGAGTTGTGAAACTATTCCACATTTTCTTAAGTGTGTGCCAAAATCGTGACTCAAGTATTCTCCTCCACGATCTGATCGTAGAAACTTGATCTTTCTATCACATTGATTTTCAACCTCACTCTGAAATTCCTTGAATTTTTCAAAGGTCTCAGACTTGTGTTTCATTAAGTAGACATACCCATATCTACTCAAGTCATCGGTGAGGGTGAGAACATAACTTGATAGCCACCTTGAGCCTCAACACTCATTGGACCGCACACATCGGTATGTATGATTTCCAATAAGTTGGTTGCTCGCTCCATTGTTCTGAGAATGGAGTCTTGGTCATTTTACCCATGAGGCATGGTTTGCGTGTCAAATGATTCATAATCAAGAGACTCTAAAAGTCCATCTGCATGGAGCTTCTTCATGCGTTTGACACCTATGTGACCAAGGCGGCGATTACCACAAATATGTGGGACTATTGTTTATCAACTTTAACTCTTTTGGTATTCACACTATGAATATGTGTATCATCACGTCTGAGATTCATTAAGAATAAACCATTAACCATCGAGACATGACCATAAAACATATCTCTCATATAAATAGAACAACCATTATTCTCGGATTTAAATGAGTAGCCATCTCGAATTAAACGAGATCCAGATACAATGTTCATGCTCAAACTTGGCACTAAATAACAATTATTGAGGTTTAAAACTAATCCCGTAGGTAAATGCAGAGGCAGTGTGCCGACGGCGATCACATCGACCTTGGAACCATTCCCCACACGCATCGTCACCTCGTCCTTCGCCAGTCTCCGATTATTCCGCAGCTCACGCTTTGAGTTACAAATATGAGCAACTGCACGGTATCAAATACCCAAGAGCTACTACTTAGTACTGGTAAGGTACACATCAATTACATGTATATCACATATACCTTTGGTTTTGCCGGCCTTCTTGTCCGCTAAGTATTTGGGGCAGTTCCGCTTCAAAGTGACCACTTCCTTGCAATAAAAGCACTTTCGGTTTCGGGCTTGGGTCCATTCTTTGGCTTCTTCCGGAAACTTGCTTACGAGGCGGCAACTTCCTTGCCGTCCTTCTTGAAGTTCTTTTACCCTTGCCCTTCTTGAACTTAGTGGTTTTATTCACCATCAACACTTGATGCTCCTTCTTGATTTCTACCTCTGCTGATTTCAGCATAGCATATACTTCAGGAATGGTCTTTACCATCCCACGCATATTGTAGTTCATCACAAAGCTCTTGTAGCTAGGTGGAAGCGGCGGAGGATTCTGTCAATGACCGCTTCATCCGGGAGATTAACTTCCAGTTGAGTCAAGCGGTTGCGCAACCCGGACATTTTGAGTATGTGTTCCTTGTGAGCCATTTTCCTCCATCTTACAGCTAAAGAATTTGTCGGAGACTTCATATCTCTCGACCGGGCATGAGCTTGGAAAACCATTTTCAGCTCTTGAACATCTCATATGCTCCATGTCTCTCAAAAGCGCTTTTGGAGTCGGCTCTAAGCTGTAAAGCATGCCGCGAGCGAGGGAGTAATCATCGCGGCGTGATCGCCAAGCGTTCATAACGTCTTGTTCTGCAGGGAGAATAGGTGCGTCACCAGCGGTGCTCTTAGGACATAATCTTTCTTGGCAGCTATGAGGATAATCCTCGGGTTCGGACCCAGTCCGTATAGTTGCTACCATCGTCTTTCAGCTTGGTTTTCTCTAGGAGCAGCGTTGAAGTTGAGGACTACGTTGGCCATTTGATCTACAAGACATATTGTAAATATTTAGACTAAGTTCATGATAATAAAGTTCATTTAATCAAATTTAATGAACTCCCACTTAGATAGACATCCCTCTACTAGTTATCTAAGTATTACATGATCCGAGTCAACTAGGCCGTGTCCGATCATCACGTGAGACGGACTAGTCAACATCGGTGAACATCTTCATGTTGATCGTATCTTCTATACGACTCATGCTCGACCTTCGGTCTTACGTGTTCCGAGGCCATGTCTGTACATGCTAGGCTCGTCAAGTCAACCTAAGTGTTTTATGTGTGTAAATCTGTCTTACACCCGTTGTATGCGAACGTAAGGACCTATCACACCCGATCATCACGTGGTGCTTGAACGACGAACCTTAGCAACGGTGCAGATTAGGGTGAACACTTTCTTGAAATTATTATGAGGGATCATCTTATTTACTACCGTCGTTCTAAGTAAACAAGATGCATAAAACATAATAAACATCACATGCAATTATATAAAGTAGTGACATGATATGGCCAATATCATATAGCTCCTTTGATCTTCATCTTCGGGCTCCATGATCATCTTGTCACCGGCATGACACCATGATCTCCATCATCATGATCTCCATCATCGTGTCTTCATGAAGTTGTCACGCCAACGACTACTTCTACTTCTATGACTAACGTGTTTAGCAATAAAGTAAAGTAGTTTACATGGCGTTCTTCAATGACACGCAGGTCATACAAAAATAAAGACAACTCCTATGGCTCCGCCGGTTGTCATACTCATCGACATGCAAGTCGTGATTCCTATTACAATAGCATGAACATCTCATACATCACATATAGATCATTCATCATTCATCACAACTTACGGCCATATCATATCACAAAGCACTTGCTGCAAAAACAAGTTAGACGTCCTCTAATTGTTGTTGCAAGTTTTACGTGGCTGAATTAGGGTTCTAGCAAGAACGCTTTTCTTACCTACGTTCAAACCACAACGTGATTTGTCAATCTCTATTTACCCTTCATAAGGACCCTGTTCATCGAATCCGATCCAACTAAAGTAGGAGAGACAGACACCGCCAGCCACCTTATGCAACTAGTGCATGTTAGTCGGTGGAACCGGTCTCACGTAAGCGTGCACGTGTAAGGTTGGTCCGGGCCGCTTCATCCCACAATACCGCTGAATCAAGATTGACTAGTAACGGCAAGAAGAATTGACAACATCTACGCCCACAACAAATTGTGTTCTACTCAAGAAGAAGAACTACGCATAGACCTAGCTCATGATGCCACTGTTGGGGAACGTTGCAGAAAATTAAAATTTTTCCTACGGTTTCACCAAGATCCATCTATGAGTTCATCTAGCAACGAGTATTCAGATTGGTTAGCATCTACATACCACTTTGTAGATCGCAACGGAAGCGTCGGAGTGAACGTGGATGAGGTAGTCGTACTTGCCGCGATCCAATTCCCTCGATGATCTAGTGCGAGCAGACGGCACCTCCGCGTTCAACACACGTGCGGTCAGCGTAACGTCTCCTTCTTCTTGATCCAGCAAGGTGAAGGAGAGGTTGAGGAAGATGGCTCCAGCAGCAGCACGACGGCGTGGTGATTGTGGTACTTGCAGGACTCCGGGAGGGCTTCGCCGTGCACTACGGAGGAGGAGGATGTGTTGGAGAGGGAGTGGGAGGCGTCCAGGGCAAAGGTGCTGCTGCCCCCCTCCCCTCCCCCCTTTATATAGGTGCCAAGGAGGGGAGGGCGCAGCCTGCCCCTCCTCCAAGGGAGGGGTGCGGCCAAGAGGGGGAGGTGTCCACCTCCCCAAGGCACCTCGGAGGTGCCTTCCCTCATGGACTCTTCCTCCTTAAACCCTAGGCGCATGGGCCCCTTGGGGCTGGTTCCCCTTGGCCCATGTGGGCCTAGGCGCACCACCTAGGGCCCATGTGGCCCCCTGGGGCTGGTGGCCCCACTTGGTGGACCAGGGACCCCTCCGGTGGTCCCAGACAATACCGATATCACGAAACTTGTCCCGATGGCCGAAACAGCACTTCCTATATATAATTCTTTACCTCCGGACCATTCCGGAGCTCCTCGTGACGTCCGGGATCTCATCCGGGACTCCGAACAACATTCGGGTTACTGCACATACATATTCCTATAAACCTAGCGTTACCGAACCTTAAGTGTGTAGACCCTACGGGTTCGGGAGACAAGCAGACATGACCGAGACGGCTCTCGGGCAATAACCAACAGCGGGATCTGGATACCCATGTTGGCTCCCACATGCTCCACGATGATCTCATCGGATGAACCACGATGTCAAGGATTCAATTAATCCCGTATACGATTCCCTTTGTCAATCGGTATTTTACTTGCCGAGATTCGATCGTCGGTATACCAATACCTCGTTCAATCTCGCACCGGCAAGTCACTTTTCTCGTTACCGTAATGCATGATCCCGTGATCAAACACTTCGATCACATTGAGCTCATTGTGATGATGCATTACCGAGAGGGCCCGGTGATACCTCTCCGCTGCCGGAGTGACAAATCGATCCACGATCCATGTCAACCCAGCAGACACTTTCGGAGATACCTGTAGCATACCTTTATAGTCACCCGATTACGTTGTGACGCTTTGGCATACCCAAAGCACTCCTACGGTATCCGGGAGTTACACGATCTCATGGTCTAAGGAAAGGACACTTGACATTGGAAAACTCTAGCAAACGAAGTATGCGATCTTATGCTATGTTAAGATTGGGTCTTGTCCATCACATCATTCTCCTAATGATGTGATCCCGTTATCGATGACATCCAATGTCCATAGTCGGAAACCATGACTATCTGTCGATCAACGAGCTAGTCAACTAGAGGCTCACTAGGGACATGTTGTTGTCTGTTATTCACACATGTATTACGATTTCCGGTTAACACAATTATAGCACGAATAAAGACAATTATCATGAATAAGGAAATATAATAATAATGCTTTTATTATTGCCTCTAGGGCATATTTCCAACAATTTTTCCATAACCGGCTCAAATGGCTGATACACATGAAGAGTAGTTCAATATACATAGATTGTCGACAAATGGAATAAGTAATAATAAAAGATGACATGATATAATTCACATATATGATGCCTGGCTCCATGGCGATTGCATAATTCACATATATGATAACTGGGCTGAAAAACATGGCATTGCATAATTCACATATCTGATATAGAAAGCAAACAGGAGGCGTTCACACAAAGCATGTCTAATCTAAGCAGATGGCATGACAATGCAAGACACCATATGCATGATATGAGCAATATAACCCAGCCAAGGTAGAGCATGCACCTCGGGGGGGGGGGGATATGACTGGTCATCTGTCTCCGAATCCTCCTCTGAGGAGCTATCTGCAACCAGCAACAAATCTGCATCGACAGGTAGCACTGACTGCTTAGAAGACCTTGTTTTCACTCCAGATTTTCCCATGACCGACTCAAATGGCTGATGCACAGGAAGAGTAGATGAATGTATAAACATTGTTGACAAATGGAATACATTATGGAAAAAATATGGCACGATACAATTCACATATACGATGACTGGTAAACAGGATGGCATTGCATGATTCACGTATATGATGCCTGGCTAAAGAACATGGCATTGCATAATTCCGATATACTCCCTCCGTTCCTAAATATTTGTCTTTTTGGAGATTTCAAATGGACTACACATACGGATGTATATAGACATATTTTAGAGTGTAGATTCACTCATTTTGTTCTGTATGTAGTCACTTGTTGTAATCTACAAAAAGACAAATATTTAGGAATGGTGAGTATGATATAGAAACCAAACAGGTGGCATTGACACAAAGAAAATCTAAACTAAGCTGATGACATATAAGATGTATAATGTAAGCAATGCAAGGCGCCATATGCATGATATGACCAACATCAGCATGCCAGGTTAGAGCAAACACCTCAGGTGGTAAACAGGCCTGGTTGGCTCCTTCTGAATCTCCATCTCAACAGTTATCTTCCTCTGGAATACAATCTGGAAATGCAGGAGGGGGGGCACTTCGCCCACCATGGAGCGGCGTCTGCATGACATTATATTCCCACGCAATAGTCTTCTCTTTTTCTCTACATTTTCAGTACGATTGTGTACAATATCTGACATGCATAATAAAAAATAGTTAGATTTTGTAAGGTCTAAGGAGTGCATGCAAAAATCAAGACTGATGGTAGCAAACGAGTGGATGGATTCAAAACTAATGGTAGCAGGTAGATTATAGCTTCAGTTTAAAAAGATAGACAATGGATCATCTATTGTTCGTTGCCCACCCAACATGAACCACATAGAAGACCCCAGATGAACCAGATAGTAGACAGATACTATTCGTTCTTTGGCTCGATATGAGACCCATGGGCAATTCAAAACTCAAGATTGAGCGATAAAGTAGCGGTGTAATAATAACCGATGTATAACATAAGCAAACACGAAAGATCATGACCTATCTTCCGAACTGTAGTCCTCGGGTTCATCTGCTCGATCGATGATGGTAATGCAGTTGGCGTGGCTGCCGACAATGGGAAGATGATGCGAGGCGTGAAAGAAAGTCTGCAGGGGGGATCTCTGCTGCAGTGAACGCTTCTGTCGATGGTGCCCCTCAGGTGGGGTGGATGACGGCACGGCAGGAGCAGGACATAACACACATAGTTTTCTTTGACGCCTATCTGAAAATGAAGTAAATCTGTAAGGGCTCCATAGAATTGGAGGATTCTATAAACGCAGGGACATGAAAAACATAGGAATAGGATAGTAATGCACGTGCAAAACAGAGCATTTGGAAACATAGGATTTCAGTCAACCTGGGTGTTTGGCTCACATGAATTGGAAGAACACAGGAATGGAGAAACAAAGTGATGCTACGAGTGTACAACCTCTTTGGCATAGCCTTGTGGACCTCAGCATCATTGGGTTGGACGTGGAGGATGGTGATGGTGGTGGTGTGACTGTCGGAGGCGGGGAGGAACATCCGAGGCCTATGGAAACGGCGCCGAGGGTACTGCTTGATGTCTACTACACAACCTTCTTCTTGTAGACGTTGTTGGGCCTCCAAGTGCAGAGGTTTGTAGGACAGTAGCAAATTTCCCTCAAGTGGATGACCTAAGGTTTAACAATCCACGGGAGGCGTAGGATGAAGATGGTCTCTCTCAAACAACCCTGCAACCAAATAGCAAAGAGTCTCTTGTGTCCCCAACACACCCAATACAATGGTAAATTGTATAGGTCCACTAGTTCAGCGAAGAGATGGTGATACAAGTGCAATATGGATGGTAGATATATGTTTTTGTAATCTGAAAATATAAAACCGCAAGGTAACAAGTGGTAAAAGTGAGCGTAAACGGTATTGCAATGCTAGGAAACAAGGCCTGGGGATCATACTTTCACTAGTGCAAGTTCTCTCAACAATAATAACATAATTGGATCACATAACTATCCCTCAACATGCAACAAAGAGTCACTCCAAAGTCACTAATAGCGGAGAACAAACGAAGAGATTATGGTAGGATACGAAACCACCTCAAAGTTATTCTTTCCAATCAATCTGTTGGGCTATTCCTGTAAGTGTCACAAACAGCCCTAGAGTTCGTACTAGAATAACACCTTAAGATACAAATCAACCAAAACCCTAATGTCACCTAGATACTCCAATGTCACCTCAAGTATTCGTGGGCATGATTATACGATATGCACCACACAATCTCAATTCATCTATTCAAACCAGCACTTAGAACCTCAAAGAGTGCCCAAAAGTTCCTACCAGAGAATCACGACGAAAACGTGTGCCAACCCCTATGCATAGGTTCATGGGCGGAACCCGCAAGTTGATCACCAAAACATACATCAAGTGAGTCACGTGATATCCCATTGTCACCACAGATACGCACAACAAGACATACATCAAGTGTTCTCAAATCTTTAAAGACTCAATCCGATAAGATTACTTCAAAGGGAAAACTCAATTCATTACAAGAGAGAAGAGGGAGAAGAAACATAAGATCCAACTATAATAGCAAAGCTCGTGATACATCAAGATCGTGCCAAATCAAGAACACGAGAGAGAGATCAAACACATAGCTCTTGGTACATACCCTCAGCCCCGAGGGTGAACTACTCCCTCCTCGTCATGGAGAGCGCTGGGATGATGAAGATGGCCACAGGTGAGGTTCCCCCCTCGTGAGGTGCTTGAACAGGGTACCGATTGGTTTTGGTGGCTCTGGAGGTTTTGGCGGTGAACTCCTGATCTAATCTCTGTTCTGGAAGTTTTAGGGTACGTGGAGTTATATAGGCAGAAGAAGCACGTCATGGGAGCCACGAGGGCCCCACGAGGCAGGGGGCGCGCCCTAGGCGGGTGGGCGCGCCCCCACCCTCGTGGCTTCCTCGTTACTTCCTTGACGTGGGGTCCAAGCCCATCCGGTAGCTTTCCTTCCAAAAATAACTTCTCCAGTTGATTTTGTTTCGTTTTGACTTCGTTTGATATTCCTTTTCTTCGAAACACTGAAATAGGCAAAAAAAAACAGCAAATCTGGGCTGGGCCTCCGGTTAATAGGTTAGTCCCAAAAGTAATATAAAAGTGGAAAATAAAGCCCAATATAGTCCAAAACAATAGATAATATAGCATGGAGCAATACAAAATTATAGATACGTTGGAGACGTATTTGGCATCCCCAAGCTTAATTCCTCCTCGTCCTCGAGTAGGTAAATGATAAAAAAGATAATTTTTGATGTGGAATGCTAGTTGTCATAATTTCAATGTAATTCTTCTTGTGATACAAATATTCAGATCCGAAAGATTCAAGACAGAAGTTTAATATTGACATAAAAATAATAATACTTCAAGCATACTAACTAAGCAATCATGTCTTCTCAAAATAACATGGCCAAACAAAGTTATCCCTACAAAATCATATAGTCTGGCTATGCTCCATCTTCCCCACACAAAATATTTAAATCATGCACAACCCCGATGACAAGCCAAGCAATTGTTTCATACTTTTGACATTCTCAAAACTTTTTCAATCTTCACGCAATACATGAGCGTGAGCCATGGATATAGCACTATATGTGGAATAGAATGGTGGCTGTGGAGAAGTCAAAAGAAGAGGGAAGATAGTTTCACATCAACTAGGCGTATCAACGGGCTATGGAGATGCCCATCAATAGATATCAATGCGAGTGAGTAGGGATTGCCATGCAACGGATGCACTAGAGCTATAAGTATATGAAAGCTCAACAAATGAAACTAAGTGGGTGTGCATTCAACTTGCTTGCTCACGAAGACCTAGGGCAATTTGAGGAAGCCCATCATTGGAATATACAAGCCAAGTTCTATAATGAAAAATTCCCACTAGAATATGAAAGTGACAAAACGAGAGACTCTCTATTATTAAGATCATGGTGCTACTTTGAAGCACAAGTGTGGTAAAAGGATAGTAACATTGTCCCTTCTCTCTTTTTCTCTCATTTTTTTATTGGGCCTTTTCTCTTTTTTTGGCCTCTTTTTTTTCGTCCGGAGGCTCATCCTGACTTATGGGGGAATCATAGTCTCCATCATCCTTTCCTCACTTGGGACAATGCTCTAAAAATGATGATCATCACACTTTTATTTTCTTACAACTCATGAATTACAACTCGATACTTAGAACAAAATATGACTCTATATGAATGCCTCCGGCGGTGTACCGGGATGTGCAATGACTCATGAGTGACATGTATGAAAGAATTATGAACGGTGGCTTTGCCACAAATACAATGTCAACTACATGATCATGCAAGCAATATGACAATGATGAAGCGTGTCATAATAAACGGAACGGTGGAAAGTTGCATGGCAATATATCTCAGAATGGCTATGGAAATGCCATGATAGGTAGGTATGGTGGCTGTTTTGAGGAAGGTTTATGGTGGGTGTATGATACCGGCGAAAAGTGAACGGTATTAGAGAGGCTAGCAATGGTGGAAGGAAGAAGAGTGCGTATAATCCATGGACTCAATATTAGTCATAAAGAACTCACATACTTATGGCAAAAATCTATAAGTTATCAAAGCAAAGTATTACGCGCATTCTCCTAGGGGGATAGATTGGTAGGAAAAGACCATCGCTCGTCCCCGACCGCCACTCATAAGGAAGACAATCAATAAATAAATCATGCTCCGACTTCATCACATAACGGTTCACCACACGTGCATGCTACGAGAATCACAAACTTTAACACAAGTATTTCTCAAATTCACAACTACTCAACTAGCATGACTCTAATATTATCACCTCCATATCTCAAAACAATTATCAAGCATCAAACTTTTCTTAGTATTCAACACACTCACAAGAAAGTTTTACAAATCTTGAATACCAAGCATATTATGATTAAGCGCATTACCATGCTATTTAAGACTCTCAAAATAATATAAGTGAAGCATGATAGTTCATCTATTTCTTCAAAATAAAACTACCACCATGCTCTAAAAGATATAAGTGAAGCACTAGAGCAAACGACAAACTACTCTGAAAGATATAAGTGAAGATCAATGAGTAGTCGAATAATTATGCAACTATGTGAAGACTCTCTAACATTTAAGAATTTTAGATCTTGATACTTTATTCAAACAGAAATAAAAGCTAAAGAAAATAAAATGACTCTCCAAGCAAAACACATATCATGTGGTGAATAAAAATATAGCTCCAAGTAAAGTTACCGATGAATGAAGATTTAAAGAGGGGATGCCTTCCGGGCATCCCCAAGCTTAAACTCTTGGTTGTCCTTGAATATTACCTTGGGGTGCCTTGGGCATCCCCAATATTAGGCTCTTTCCACTCCTTATTCTATAGTCCATCGAATCTTTACCCAAAACTTGAAAACTTCACAACACAAAACTTAACAGAAAACTCGTAAGCTCCGTTAGCGAAAGAAAACAAAACACCACTTCAAGGTACTGTATTGAACTCATTATTTATTTATATTGGTTTTAAACCTACTGTATTCCAACTTCTCTATGGTTTATAAACTATTTTACTAGCCATAGATTCGTCAAAGTAAGCAAACAACACACGAAAAACAGAATCTGTCAAAAACAGAATAGTCTGTAGTAATCTGTAACTAACGCAAACTTCTGGAACTCCAAAAATTCTAAAATAAATTGGTGGACCTGAGGAATTTGTCTAGTAATCATCTGAAAAAATAATCAACTAAATAGCACTCTCTAGTAAAAATTTTAAGCTAATCTCGTGAGCGCTAATGTTTCTGTTGTTTTTACAGCATGATCATAAAGACTTCACCCAAGTCTTCCCAAAGGTTCTGCTTGGCACAAACACTAATTAAAACATAAAACCACATATAAACAGAATCTAGATGTATTATTTATTACTAAACAGAACCAAAAATCAAGAAACTAAAATAAAATTGGTTGCCTCCCAACAAGCGCTATCGTTTAACGCCCCTAGCTGAGCATGATGATTTCAATGATGCTCAGAAAAAAGATAAGAATTGAAACATAAAGAGAGCATCATGAAGAATATGACTAGCACATTTAAGTCTAACCCACTTCCTATGCATAGGGATTTTTTGAGCAAACAACTTATGGGAACAATAATCAACTAGCATAGGAAGGCAAAACAAGCATAACTTCAAGATTTTAAGCACATAGAGAGGAAACTTGATATTATTGCAATTCCTACAAGCATATATTACTCCCTCATAATAATTTTCAGTAGCATCACGAATGAATTCAACAATATAACCAGCACCTAAAGCATTCTTTTCATGATCTACAAGCATATAAAATTTACTACTCTCCACATAAGCAAAATTCTTCTCATTCGGAATAGTGGGAGTATCATAAGAGACTTGAATACTATAAATTGTTCCCACATTAAAAGAGTAATGTTCAGAAAAAGGGTAATCATAATCATGACAAGTTTTATAAATATAATCATCACTACTTCTTATAGCATAATTTTTATCACAATAATCATCATAAGTAGCAACTTTGTTCTCATCATAATCGATTGAAACCTCTTCCAAGATAGTGGAATAATTACTAAATAAAGTCATAACCTCTCCAAATACACTTTCATAAATATTATAAGATTCAACATCCTCCAAAATAGTGGGATCACTACTTCCTAAAGTTGACGCTCTTCCAAACCCACTTTCATCAATATAATCATCATAGGTAGAAGGCATGCTATCATCATAACAACTTTGCATATCAAAGCTTGATAGGCTAAAAATATCATCTTCATTAAACATAGTATCCCCAAGCTTGGGACAAACATTAATTGCAGCAAATATATTCTCAAATATGTCATCCTCATTAAACATAGCTTCCCCAAGCTTGGGCCTTTTCATATCGTAAGCATAATCACTCTCATCATCAATAGTATGGATAGCACCAATAGTATAGCAAACATTATTATCATATTCTTCCAAGCAAGTGCCAAAAAGATTTTCAAGATCATAAGAAGTATTATTATCTTCCCAATCATAATCATCACAACAAGGAGGTCATCATCAAGTGCATCATCTTCCATAATTATTTTTGATTCATTTTCATGAGGCATAACAAAAATAGGAGCAACATTATTTGGGCGGGATACCTTTTTACCTCTCTTCCTTTTTCTTTTCTTATTCTTCACCACATCATGTGTGGGTTCAACCCTCTTTTTGGAGCTCCTTATTAATGAGATTGGTTGAGTAGAAGGCTCCTCCTCGTTACCTGATTCATCATAAGAAATAATAGGAGAATATTGGGAAGTCTCTTCCCTTTCGTTAGTATTCTCTTCATCTTTTATTTGTTTTCTTTTCTTTATGTATTTGGCAATATAAGGATTTTCAATGCAATTCACCGCACAATACATATAAATTTCTTCTAGATCAAAGCCAAGAAGTTTGTAACGGGCAAATTCTGGAAGATCATTAGTTAAACGTTTCATTTTTTCATAACCCATAAGCAAGCTAAGTTCATTATAATTTGCAAGGGAAATCAACTCATCACAATTTTTGGACACGACTAGATCGTGAAACAATTTGCATCGGATAGCTAAATGACCACTTTCATTGCAAAGTCCACAAGTACGACCAAGAACATTTAAATTTTCAGCACAATCATCCAGACTTTCTTGCAACAATTTAGTTTCTAAGTACTTATGCCTCTTGCAGTATCTATCTTCCCTATTTGGTGTATACTTGCAAACCCAATGCACTCCACAAAAATTGACATGTTTATAGGAGACATTTTCATCATAACTAGTGCAATCGTCATTAGTACCATGTATATTCAAGGAGTTCATACTAACAACATATTAATCATGCTCATCATTCAAAGGATTAGTGCCAAACATTTTAATGCATTATTCTTCTAACACTTTGGCAAAATTTTCTTTTCCATCATACTCACGAAAGATATTAAAAAGATGAAGCGTATTAGATAAACACAATTCCATATTTTGGTAGTTTTATATTATAAACTAAACTAGTGCTAAAACAAGAAACGAAAAGATTCGATTGCAAGATCTAAAGATATACCTTCAAGCACTCACCTCCCCGGCAACGGCGCCAAAAAAGAGCTTGATGTCTACTACACAACCTTCTTCTTGTAGACGTTGTTGGGCCTCCAAGTGCATAGGTTTGTAGGACAGTAGCAAATTTCCCTTAAGTGCATGACCCAAGGTTTACCAATCCGCGGGAGGCGTAGGATGAAGATGGTCTCTCTCAAGCAACCCTACAACCAAATAGCAAAGAGTCTCTTGTGTCCCCAACACACCCAATACAATGGTAAATTGTATAGGTGCACTAGTTCGGCGAAGAGATGGTGATACAAGTGCAATATGGATGGTAGATATATGTTTTGTAATCTTAAAATATAAAAACAGCAAGGTAACAAGTGGTAAAAGTGAGCGTAAACGGTATTGCAATGCTAGGAAACAAGGCCTAGGGTTCATACTTTCACTAGTGCAAGTTCTCTCAACAATAATAACATAATTGGATCACATAACTATCCCTCAACATGCAACAAATAGTCACTCCAAAGTCACTAATAGCGGAGAACAAACGAAGAGATTATGGTAGGGTATGAAACCACCTCAAAGTTATTCTTTCCAATCAATCCGTTGGGCTATTCCTATAAGTGTCACAAACAGCCCTAGAGTTCGTACTAGAATAACATCTTAAGATACAAATCAACCAAAACCCTAGTGTCACCTAGATACTCCAATGTCACCTCAAGTATCCGTGGGCATGATTATACGATATGCATCACACAATCTCAATTCATCTATTCAAACCAACACTTAGAACCTCAAAGAGTGCCCAAAATTCCTACCAGAGAATCACGACGAAAACGTGTGCCAACCCCTATGCATAGGTTCATGGGCGGAACCCGCAAGTTGATCACCAAAACATACATCAAGTGAGTCACGTGATATCCCATTGTCACCACAGATACGCACGGCAAGACATACATCAAGTGTTCTCAAATCTTTAAAGACTCAATCCGATAAGATTACCTCAAAGGGAAAACTCAATTCATTACAAGAGAGAAGAGGGGGAGAAGAAACATAAGATCCAACTATAATAGTAAAGCTCGCGATACATCAAGATCGTGTCAAATCAAGAACACGAGATAGAGAGAGAGATCAAACACATAGCTACTGGTACATACCCTCAGCCCTGATGGTGAACTACTCCCTCCTTGTCATGGAGAGCGCCGGGATGATGAAGATGGCCACAGGTGAGGGTTCCCCCCTCCGGCAGGGTGCCGGAACAGGGTCCCGATTGGTTTTTGGTGGATCTGGAGGTTTTGTGGCGGCGGAACTCCCGATCTAATCTCTGTTCTGGAAGTTTTAGGGTACGTGGAGTTATATAGGCGGAAGAAGCACGTTAGGGGAGCCACGAGGGCCCCACGAGGCAGGGGGGCGCACCCTAGGGGGGTGGGCGCGCCCCCACCCTCGTGGCTTCCTTGTTACTTACTTGACATGGGGTCCAAGCCCATCCGGTAGCTTTCTTTCCAAAAATAACTTCTCCAGTTCATTTCGTTCCGTTTTGACTTCGTTTGATATTCCTTTTCTTCGAAACACTGAAATAGGCAAAAACAGCAAATCTGGGCTGGGCCTCCGGTTAATAGGTTAGTCCCAAAAGTAATATAAAAGTGGAAAATAAAGCCCAATATAGTCCAAAACAATAGATAATATAGCATGGAGCAATAAAAAATTGTAGATATGTTGGAGACGTATCACTGCTCCGCTGTGATGGACGGTTCCGTTGTTGGAGTAGCTCCGCTAAGGTGTGCAATGACGGCGAAATTTGAAGCATGACAAGGCGGAACAACGTTAATCTGAAGTGGGGCCCTAATATCATCTCGCAATAGATGATGTAAAATACATCACCAAAAAGTGCTAGATGTAAAACGCATCAGCCACGCCACGGCCGCTCCGACAGATCTTTGTAAGTACTGCTCACTCTGAACTTAATCAAGAAAATGAACTTTACAAATCGAAACTGAATTTTACTATCAAACTGATTGAACTAGTAACAGAGCATTGCAATAGATGTTTAGGGCGTTCGAGCACTAGTAGCAGAGAAGCGATGATCTAAATCAGCAGACGCTCGAGCAGGAACGCACTAACAGAGAGCAAGTCGCAAGAGCATCATGAGCGAGTGCTAAAGCCGCAACTCCTATAGCTGCCGGAGGTCGGCAGCAAGAAGCAAGAGCGCAAGCGAGAGCAAGAGCAGAGCAGCAGCACGAACGAAAGCAGGAGCAGTGCAACAGCGCGACCGACAGCAAGAACAGAGCCGCAGCGCGAGCGAGAGCCAGAGCAGCTGCAGCTAGTGCGATTGTGGCAGTCACCGCCGAGGAAGAAACGACATGGGGGAGAGATGCCGTGGATGATGTGGTCGGCGATGGTGCCGTCGATGGAGACATGCCATGTCTTCTCGGTATCGAGCACCGGCAGCCCCGTGAGATCGAATAAAAGATAAAATGCAGCGGTGAGTGCAGAACCTCCTTGGTGGCGCCGAGTTGGCCTTGGCTTCATCGGAGGAATTGGTGAGGGTGCTGCGGTTCCGGTGGGGCAGGTCAAGACGGCACTGTGGGGATTGAGGTGGCGCGATAGACGAGGCAAACATCGGGCAGCTCCTTGGAGGTGGAGGACGGGCGGCTGATACGGGCGGAGACGACGAGATCGACAACGGATCCTCATCCGTGCGGTGGATGAGGGACGGCGAGCTGTTATGTGGACGACGTAGTCGGGTAAGAGTCTCCGGCTGGGCGGCGGTCGGGAGGCCGACGGAGGAGCATGGGGTTTCGCGGGTTTTGGCAACCTCGGTGTACGAATGTGGGGGGGGGGGGGCGAAGCGGGAGGGGGGAGCCAAAGCTTAGGGACGCGCTTGTCCGAAATTTAGGGTAAGTTACCAGCGTACCCCCACCGGTTTTGACACAGTGACGTGGAGCTTCATTTACGGCTGAGGGGTAGAAGGGGATTTCATGGTGTCCGGGCTGCGGGAGCGATTTCGGATGAGGAGGGAGTTCTCGCGCGCGTCCAAATTTTGGGATAACAAGGCGCGGCGCGGGTTGAAGAGGCGGGAGTTTCAAAGCAGGTGAGACAAAAGATACTCGAGCTTGAAAATTTCGGGATAACAAGGTGCGGATTCCTTGTTCGGCAGAACAAACTTAACGTGTAAAAAAACAATTCATACAAGACACAAGAGTGTCATGTCCCATTTTACTATATTACTATAGATGCCAATGAAAAAACTACAAGAAAAATGTAAAAAAAATCGGGAGAACAAGATTACCAAATCGATTCGCACTTCCCTCAACAACAACAAAAAACAAATCAATTCGCACCAAAGAAAGAGTAATGTCCCTTTTTATATGACTAGCAAAAGAACCCGTGCGTTGCAACGGGAGAGAAAACATAACACACGCTCTTAACTCAACAACCATCACTCAAGACCACAATAGGTCCATCTCCTTTATTTTTGCGAGGCATCATATTTGTGTTGCCGCTTATCCTCCTTCTCACCCTCGCCAGCGATGGCCTCGGCGTTCACACAAAACAACAAAAAAGTGTGTTAAATATGGTTAATCCTAAGGCGTCTCTCTCTCCTCTCTCCTCCCTCTCCCTCCCTCCCTCTCTCCTCCCTCTCCCTCCCTCCCTCTCTCCCTCCCTCTCTCTCTCTCTCTCTCTCTCTCTCTCTCTCGCTTTTTCTCACTGTCGCAATGAGAAATCTATTGTTTTCCCCTGTGACATTTTTTAGAGGTATGCATGTGTAGTTATCGATGTTTTCTTTTCCGTATATGGTTATAGTGGGGTGTTTATTTGCAATCCGGATCGCCTCCGGTCTGAAAAAAACCGAATTATAAGTTTTCTTCCATAACAATATTTAAAAAATATTTAACAGGTAAAATTAACATCATGTTTAGATTCCACACATTTTTCTAATAAAATTTCATATATAATATGTTAAAATCGAAGTTACGGTTTAAAAGATACAGATAATTTAGAAAATCATTTGGTTTGACTCAAATATATTTCAAAATAATATTTAAAAATACTTAACAGGTAAAAATAATCTCATATTCATATTCTACATATTTTTCTAATCAAATTTTATATATAACATGTTCAAATCGGAGTTACGGTTTAAAAGATATGGATGATTTTAAAAAGCATTTGTTTGACTTAAATATGATCCGCGGATGAATTACCTAAAACATCAGGGTTTTTTTTCAAAAAATGTAAAATAGTGGTTTGGGTGTGATTTAAATTCGGACGGCGGGTTGATTTCAAGAAAAGACAGGGACTTTTCTGAAAAATGTCATGACGGACGAAATAAACCCAATTTGCTTTATTATTAGGTAAAGATTACATATGCCATGATCTCGAATTTCAATTTTTGAATCCACGTTATGTTGAATTCGAATATATCGTTAGGTGACCTTGCGGTTTATAATTGATGTAGTCGTACATTTTGATCTTCCATCATATTGAACATTTTACTCCACCATGTGAACATATATATTGTCATCTACCATATGGACTAAATTTGAATCAATTTTCCTTATTTGAATACGATTGTTGTCATGTTATACAATAATTTAAATATTATCTTCATAACAAAAAACATGCATATAGCAGTAATCATATTTCACTATGAACTACATGTACCATACGTTCTCCAATTCAAATATTTGTATCCATTTCATGTTGAATTCAAATCATAGTACATTATTGGTCTAGGTAGCGAGATGTTCGGGATAATCTAAACCCTGTTTTCATATGTATAATTTTTGGCTGAATTGTGACAAGTTTTGGTATAAGCTTCTTGCAAAACCGGAGTTTCTCTCAACAAGCCTCGTGGTTCCGAGAGGGAACGTGTCACCTTTGTGTGCAAAACGATATACGCTGCCTCCCCCTGATTTTATTTACAGAGGCAACATAGAACTATATGAGTGCCCTGTTAAATTTTGGAATTATTTGGGGGTCTGTTGGCCTGTGTATACATTCATTGAGTTTCTGGACTTTTAATATGCTTCATGTAATTATGAATTTTGCATGCACATGCTCCGGTGCACCAATGTGGGTTGAAAATCACATGTGTGTCCTTGGTTGAATTTCTAGGTCCCATGGAAGAAATGAGAATGAAATTCAAACATCTCAAGGCCCCTGACTCGGCCGAGAACATCGAGAAACTTAGATTTTAAATTCATGTAAATCCAAAACTCACCTGGAAATCATGAAACTTGGCATGGTGTCATGTCATGGCACTAACATGTTGTGGTAAAAAATTGGGCCGATTTGGAAGCTCGTGGTTCTAAAAGGGAATGTGCCACCTTTGAGTGTGAAACGATATACGCTGCCCCCCTTGAGTTTCTTAACAAAGGAAACATAGAACTACATTAGTGCCTTGTTAAATTTTGGAATTATTCCGGGTTCGTTTGTCGTTTTTTATACATTAATTGAGTTTCTGGTCATTTAATGTGCATAAGTCAAATTTGAACTACAAGCACATGCTCTCGTGCACCAAAGTTGGTTGAAAAATCACATTTGTGTCCCCGGGTGAATTTCTAGGTCCCATGCAAGAAATGAGAATAAAATTAAAACATCTGGGCATTTCTAGGTCCCAGCTGTGGTAAAAAAATTGGCCGAATAGGAACATATTTTGGTATAAGCTTCTTCCAAACCGAAGCTTCTCTCAAGAAGGCTCGTGGTTCTGAGAGGGAACGTGCCACCTTTGAGTGCGAAACGATATACACTGTCCCCCTTGAGTTTACAAAGGCAACACAGAACTACATGAGTGCCCTGTTAAATTTTGGAATTATTCCATCTTCGTTTGGCCTTATTTACACATTAATTGAGTTTTTGGTCATTTAATGTGCATAATTCAAATTTGAACTACAAGCACATGCTCCCGTGCACCAAAGTTGGTTGAAAAATTACATTTGTGTCCTCGGGTGAATTTCTAGGTCCCATGCAAAAATGAGAATAAAATTCAAACATCCGGGCATCGTGGCTCGGTCGAGAACATTGAGAAACTTGGTTTTAAAATCATGAACATGGTGTCATGTCATGGTAGTACCATGCCGTGGTAAAAATTTGGCCGAATAGGAACAAATTTTGGTATAAGCTTCTTGCAAATCGGAGCTTCTCTCAAGAAGGCTCGTGGTTTTGGGAGGGAACGTGTCACCTTTGTGTGCATAATTCAAATTTGAAATACAAGCACATGTTCCAGTGCACCAAAGTTGGTTTAAAAATCACATATGTGTCCTAGGGTAAATTTCAAGGTTCCATGCAAGAAATGGGAAGGAAATTCAAAATACTGGGCGTCGTGGCTGGGTTGGAAACATTGAGAAACTTAGTTTTTTAATTCCTGTAAATCCAAAACACGCATGAAAATAATGAAACTTGGCTTGGTGCCATGACATGGCACCAACATGCTGTGGTAATTTTGTAGTACCAAGTGCACACATTAACAATCAACAAAGTCATTTTTGGAACAAGTGCTGTCACGTTACAATCGGAAACACAAGTATTATTGAAACCGTGGGCATTCTACTTACTAGTACCATTTACGTGCCGCCACGCGTCCCGATTTTTTATTAGCTAGGAGGCGCCGTGCAGGGTAGCTATTTGAGTACGAGAGGCGTGCGATCAGACCCCTGCGCGTGCTTATCGGGAGGAGAGCCCTTTGACCTCCATCTGCCGCCCACCTCTCTCCCAAGGTCTCCATTAATGGCGTCCGAGCCTCTGTTTAATGGCTTGGCTATGTCTCACTCGACTGAGATTTAAGAGAGAAAAAAGAAAATTTGAAAGCACGGATCTTGATGTAAGATCCGACGAACCTATATAGCAACTACTGCGACTTATAGCAAGTTTGATGAATATATAAGGACGATTAATTGTCTTACATAATTAGAAAGATAATTAAAAAAGCCACATGCGGCTACGCCCGAAATACACAAGGGCAAAAGAAGAAAGAAGACTAGGATCTGGCTCGCTGATCTCTACTTTCTTGATGCGTTGCTGCAGGCCGCGGGAACTAGTCTCTGCGGCGAGCGGCGATGAGCTCTTTCATGTCCTCAAGATGCTGCTTGAGAACATCCACGGATTCCTCCACTAGCCTTTGGCGCTCATTGCGGAGCATGTCATTCTGGTCCATAAGTTTCTTGACGATGACGCCGGTCCTCTTCAACAAGGCACTGGTCTCCTCCTGCTGGTCTGCACTTCGGACGATCTTCTCCTCAAGAGGTCGCGCCGCCCGGAGCCTCTCATTGCCCTCCCTTAGTTGCCGGATGACGCCGGTAGCCTGTTCAAACGAGGCTTTCATGTCGTCCTGCAACCTCGCCCAGCCGGAGATCTGATCCATCTGGCTATGGACGATCGCATGCATGCGCCTGTAACAGTCGTCGCATGCCCGCGAGAAATTTTCCCAGGCCGCCGCGGCGTGGCAGGACATCTCTGCTGCATTTGCAGCGCGACGGGACATCTCTGCTGCTGCCGCGGCGCGGCTGGACCAGTCTACTGCATCGACGACGCGGCGGGACCTCCGTGCTGCTTCAGCGGAGCGGCGGGACCTCTGTGCTGCTACTTACGCGCGGCGGGACATGTCGGCTGGTCTTGCAGCGAGGCGGGACATCTCTCGTGCTTCCGCTTCCATGCTCGCTTCTCCCTGGTGGCAATCTCTCGACCCAGAACTCACGCTGGCCATGGCAGACGCAAGGGAAGGATGGTGAATGACTTGTTTGTTTTTGTGGATGAGGAGTTGAGGAGGAATGTGCAGTCATCTTGGCATACTAGTATTTATAACCGAGTACTAATACGCTCCTAAGTGGGAAACCGTTTAGGTTGTGATCGGTGTGAACAGGTTTGCAATTCAATATAGCGTGGTACTAATACACTCCTAAGTGGGAAACCGTTTAGGTTGTGATCGGTGTGAACAGGTTTGCAATTCAATATAGCATGGAGTAATTTGGAATGTGACGAGACGCAAGCTCAAAATTTATTGACAGTTCTAGTTTCGAAGTGCAGCACTATTCCCGGATGGAGTAGTTCTTTTCTACTCCCTCCTTTCTCGGTTTTATAGGGCTTATCTCAAAATTTTAGTTTTTCCATTTTATAAGGCTCAATTTGGTTGTTCCCCAACACATGTTCAGATTCCAAGGTGCATTAAATCATTGCATGCAAGTATTAAGAGAAAATTGACCAATGCATGTACTTTATGCATGCATGCATTGCAATTAATGCATTGATAAACATACATCTCCTATTATCCATTTTGATGACAAGTAGTACTTCTTACCCAAAGGAACTTTATATCCAACAGACACAAAATATCCGTTCGACTATTGGAAATTACTGATCTGATGTCGAAGTAATTGCTGCATCGCCACCAAAACCCACCATTTCTTAAGCTAAAGTAGACCAAGGTAATCCCTATATTAGCATATTACTAAGATAAACAGAAGGAGCTGTAGAAACATTTAGGACGTGAGTGTGTCAATCTGAATGTGGAGGGACACCAGCTTAGCCCTGGCCAGCAGCTTGGGCGGAACTGTCAAGAAGGTCAGCTCCTGCACGCCGATGTCGCCGGGATCCTTGCTGATTGTCACCTCCATTTCCACCTTGACGGCGTCGGTCGTGCCTTTGGGCTCCCCCAGCCGGCCGTTCACCCACAGCTTGGCCACGTAGTGCAGCAGTGGGGATGCCCCCGCTCTGTTGCAGACGACCGACAAGGCGATAGGCGCGCCGATGTCCAGCACGCTGCCGTCCAAGAAAAACGCGCAGCTATCCTCCTTGGTGAACAGAAAGAGTCGTGGCTCCGATAGTGGCACTTGCAGCTGGAGCACCTTGCCGTACTGGATCCTGTGCACGGGCATGGGATGTGCGGTGCTGATGTGGTGGTAGAGCGCCGGCGGCGGGCCTTCGTAGCTGAGGCAGACGCACGGGCATTTGCGGCGCGAGCGGACACACGCTCTGGTGATCGGCGAGCTTGTGGTAAGTGACGTAGAGCCCACAACCTTCGTGTGGGCACTCCACCCTCACCGACGAAAGGACGGGGTCCACCGCTGTGTTCCGCACGTCGAAGCCACCGACGCGTCGCACTTCTGGCACTGCCGCTGGTTCCCGGGGCGCTCGACGCGGTAGTCTGTGCAGGCCAAGTTCCCTCCCTTGCACTGCAGAAATCAATCGAACAACACATCAATCAAGAAACCTGCACCTTTCTCAATCAGACGAACGAACGAGGTGTATTCGAACCTCGTGTGGCAGTTTCAAGTGGAGAGTAGTCTAGGATAGCGTGTACCGTGCCTATAAGCTTAAAATTGTTGGGGTCGGCTCCATGCTATGTGGCTGTCTCGAAGTTTAAAAAAAATAGTCTTCTGGCCCTGTTACCCTGGTGATTGTAGTTTGCACACTCATCTGGTCAAGACATGAATATATATTTTAATTTGTTTTTTTCGAAAAGGGGGACTCCCCGGCCTCTGCACTAGAACGATGCATACGGCCACATATATTTTAATTTGTGGTGGGTAAATGTTAGAGGTTGCAGCAAATATATTGTACACCACGGGTCTTTCAGCCGAGTTTAGAGGCAAGCATGTGGCCCAGTGCTATGATGTGTCGCGTCAACTCGTACAACGAGGAGAAGCTTGATTTTACTACACGCCTTCTCCCTCGCGCATGCACGCGGTTGCTCGCAAACGAGGACAAGCTTTTGCTTAGTAGTACTTCTACAACAAGCTATCCGTCCCGCTCGCGGTGGACGGACATGCAACAGTGGATTCGACACTATAGAAGCAGTAGTAGGAACATCATTGTTCGTCTTCTCGAAGAGGCGAAGAGCCAAGCGCAAACCGAACGTTGCAGTTGCGAACATTGGAGCACGCATATACCCAGGCTCTTGCATGAGACAAAATTGCTTGTGAGCCCACTATTGTACTAGTACGTACAACTACTTGCTAGTATAGCTCAGAAACCGTAAAGGAGTATTTGCCCTTCTAGAGATTTCAACAACTGACTAGACTACACCGAGACGGAGTACATATGGAGAAAAATGAGTGAATCTGCACCGTAAATAAATACGTACTAGTTCTATCATTTTCCTCTACGAGGTGCACAATATTGAGTATACTGACTAGTCTCTTTTTGACACGCATTTACGTTTTTTTGTCACAGTACAAACGCAAGCGCTCGTATACACGTGCATACACTCGCCCCTATGAACGCACACACACACGACACTATCATCTTGAAATTTACGAAGTCACCATAGGCACCTCGTCATCGACGGGTCCATAGGTGCTTGAATGCCAAGGAGGGAGAGGGTAGCGGTTCCCGACACGTTGAACGGTCAATGATGCATCCTCAAGTACATGCAGAGGGAATTAATTGGAGAAGCAGAATAGAGCCAGCACGATGTGAATGCAACAGAGTTTGGACTCTCATGTAATAAAGGTGCCCCACCACTCCAATCCATCTACTCCCAAGTCTTTGCGCAACACTGCTCACTCCAATCCAAGACCAAGTGACCAGAAGCCACAAGCACCTATGGAGGCGATGGACGCGAGCGGTAGTCGGCTGTGCCAAATCATCCAAGGCGCCGGCCTGCGGCCCCGCACCATGCAGCGTTTCCAGACGGTGCTGGCGACCGCATGCATCGTAGCCCTCGCCGACGCCGGCTTCGCCTCTCGCATGGACGACATGATTGTCAACTCCATCCGCAAGTTCACCGCCGTCAAGAAGCGCACGGACGACCTTGCCGTACTGCTCCAGCCCCCGCGCCAAGGCTCCTCATTGCCTGCCACCCTCATCGGCTTCCATGGTGACGAACTCTTTCAAGCCCTGGTGGCCCTGCAGGTGCCGGAGGTCGCGACGAAGAATGTGCACCTCGAGGCCGCGCTCGCTGCGCAACGCCTCGCCATGCAAGAAATCGTCGACCTGCACGTCCACGTCTACGAGGAAATCGTCTACATAGGCCACTACAAGGCAAGCGAGGACAGAAAAACGTTGGCCTTCTTCCAGCGGCTGGAATCTTTGGACGCCATTGTTCAGAAGCACGTTGACCTGGCCACGAAAGCCGCTGCTACTTAGGCGCTGCTCGCGGGCCGCGCATACTGAGTCAAGGAGGTGGACGTCGTCGATGGATGCATCTCTTCTTGTTGCCCCATGTAACCAGCACTGCATCGCCTCGTGGCCTTAATGTTTTATTAGTATATAGTACTCCCTTCATTCCCAAATATAAATCTTTCTAAAGATTCTAGCAAGTGATTACTACATACGGAGCAAAATGAGTGAATCTACACTCTAAACTATGTCTACAAACATCTGTATGCTGTATTCCATTTGAAATAGTATCTAAAAAGGCTTATATTTATGAACGGAGGGAGTTATGGCATTTTTATTCCAGTCGTAACATTTTCACTGTAAGGTGGGGCCGCAGTTGAGCAAACCCACCCGCCACCCAAGGCCACCGAGTTTATAATTAGAAGAGAGAAACGAGGAGGAGAGCTAGTCAGAGTAGCACGGACGCTGTTGTCGAGGGGACTCGTGTTTATAGAATAGGAGTACCGAGCACTCGTGCCTCTTTTTTTGAGGGAAAAATTAGTCGTATGTCTAGTACCACTAGTTGGGTGCGTCGACCTATAGCTGTCATCACTTTAGGTCTCCTTTTGAACCACGGCTTTGATTCACAGTAAATATTTTTTCATGCATTTATCCTCCTATATGTACTCCTAGGCTATTTCCACGTGCTCCCATTCGCCGACATGTGGGACATAGAGCATCTGGGTCGTAGTGCATGCACAACTCGGAGCATATGCCGGGGTACTTTACGTTTCAGACCTCACAAATTACATGCAAACCCCCCGCAGAAGAATAAATGAATGAGTGAATTACTACATGAAACCGGATTATTTTCGCGGAAACCGGAGCACGTTCATTAAATTTTGGACATAACACGTTTATAAAAAATGACCTGACCTAAACCAGTCTAAGGGCCTCTTTGATTTTTCCCGCAAAAAAAGGGCCTCTTTGATTCGCAGGATACTGAAAACACAGGAATGGGGAAAGTATGATGGCGATGAACCGAGACGAGGAAACTCTAACTCAGTTAGAGGTTAGAGTTAGATTCTTGAACTAACTCTAAACCAAAGAGGTGTATGGATGGCAGGGTTAGATTGACAATAAATGCTCTTTCTCAATCATTTGACTACTTTGGACCCTATTTCCCGCCGGATTTGGTGTAGCCGGCTCTTCTGTGGCCTCCTCCCGCTCACAATTGACATAAACGAACCATCTATACAAATCAATCATGCAAAACATGATAATTTTTTACTTTGTCCATACAAATGAGATATCCCACTTAAACATACAAGTCGTCAATCAAGCTTCACAAAATAAACAAAACACTTCATGAAACAAAGCATGAGCTAACTCATCACGGAAGTCATTCACGATAGGGAGGGAGCCCGGAGCCCCTCACGCACCGAGGGAGGAGGTCGCCATCGTCGCTCTGGAGGAAGGCTCTATAGAGCCCAAGCCCCAGGAACCCCTCCAACGCCGGCCCTTGCGAGTTGAAGTCGACACCGGCATGGGTAGTGGGCCGCTGTCACGATCGGGAACTTAATCTTTGGGCCTATAGAAATAATGCAAGCCTGTAACTAAAATACCTAGAAAGGTGAACTGAATCTTTGGGCCTCTAGAAATAATGCAAGCCTGAAACTGAAATACCTAGAAAACTGAACTGAATCTTTGGGCCTCTAGAAATAATGCAAGCCTGAAATTGAAATACCTAGAAAGGTGAACTGAATCTTTGGGCCTCTAGAAATAATGCAAGCCTGAAACTGAAATACCTAGAAAGGTGAACTGAATCTTTGGGCCTCTAGAAATAATGCAAGCCTGAAATTGAAATACCTAGAAAGGTGAACTGAATCTTTGGGCCTCTAGAAAGATTTATTACCTCCTCAAGCAGCATCAAACAATTCCATCCGTGCGCCACAAATCTACACCAAATTTGATCAGGATCTACTTTTCCAAATCAGAATTAGTGCTAGAGCAAGCAAGATCAATGATATGGCCGTGAGACAGAGAAGGAACAAACAAACTCACCCCTCTCTCGAACTCCCTGGTAGATGCCCCGCCGCCGCACACGACAGAGGGAGAAAAACGACTGGTGAAGGAGGAGCGGGGCGACCTTCGAAGGCCGGAGGGAGAGGGCGGCCAGAGTAGGGCGGCGGAGGCCATAAGGAGAGGGAGGCCGGAGGAGAGAGAGGGCGAGCGGCGCTTGGGCAGGCGGCCCTATGGGGAACAGAGAGGAGTCGTGCGAGAGGGGGGGGGGGGCGATCTGGTGCGGGCAGGGGAGATTTTTTTAGTTCTCTTTTAGTGGGCCCAAGGGTAACTAACCCAATTAGAACCTCTCCACCGGGCTATTTTTTAGCTGGGTTAGAGCAAACTAGCTCAAACTAACCCCTCTTGTTTCGATAATTTGAGACTATTTCAACCCAAACTAGCTCTAACCCCGGGATCCAAACAAAGAGGAGTGTTACTGTACATGCTACAGTGTGGACTGTAGCACATTGTTTTTTATGGCCATATCACCACATCGTTTTCTACTGCTGGTTCACTGGGCTACCGTGGTTCACACTGCTGGTTCACTGGGCTGCCGTGGTTCGCACTGCTGGTTCACTGGGCTGCCGTGGTTCGCACTCCCCCGACCTGAGTAGTACGTAGTATAGTACTTGTATATACCGCATCATTCTTTGCTCCTTCTTACTACTCCGACATGTGGGAGATCCAGCATCTGGGTCGACGTGTCATGCACCAGATTAGAGCGCGAAACGGAAGTGGGGCATCACCCCAGTTGGAGCGCCAGTAATTCATGACTATAGTGAGTGGTCATATCACAAGTATTTCCAGCAGTAACGCGCCATCAAATCGCACAGCCCGAACTTTCCAGCAGTATGTTTGAGAATTCGCCACTCGCTCACCCTCCTCGCCTCTCTGTCAAACCGCCTACCTGAAAACTACCGCGCGTACTGCCCGGGAAAAGCCCCGCCCTCAACTTTTAACTACGCGAAAATAGTTCGAGCTTGTTCGTTCTATATAAATACAGTACTTACTATATATTTATTCAGTCGTGGGGTTGTTCAATGAATGGAGGGCGGGAGCACAAGTGAACAATCTTGTAGTACTACTAGTAGTAAGTAGGAGTCGTACAGTAGTCACCTTAAATAGAGAGTTTCTTTTCTTTAATGCCATGTACACAAATTGAAACACTTGCTGTTGAGATAAAAAAGATAATCACTCCACTATATATGGACGCAAGGGCCTGAGTGCTTGCTTTACTAGGGTTCCTCTCTTCATTCTCTCATCCTCTCCAGATATAAACAAGACAACGGTAGAGACATTTTCTCTCTGCTCACCGCTGGTCACAGATCCGGTCGGATCCCTTCGGCCGGTGTGTGTAGAGGACTAAAAGGTGCATCCTTCACGCGGTCATCGCCGCCGAGGGAGGAAACCCACAGCTGCCGGAGGGGCCCGATCCTCTGCCCGTGCAGTTCTCTCTGACACGCCTTGGCTGGAGGTCCTCCGACCCTTCTTCCTCCCCGCCAGATTGTCTACAGATCCGACCTGCCGCCGCCGACATCCCGGCGACCCTCGTATAAGTTCTTCAAAGCGGCCTTGCTCTATCGCCTGTGTCCCCACGTGTCTGCATGTGCATCTTTTTCTACTCCCATCAGCTCTTCCGAAGCCACCTACATTTTTATTATTATTAGAGGTAAAGCTACTTCATGCATTCAAATCTAGGGCTTTGTTCAAATAACGAAGAAAGGGGAGAAATTTGTAGCATGAATCTAGGACTTGATTCAAAGAGGAAATAATATGGTGAAAGTAGTAGAGACCGGATACCCAACCGGTCTCTTGGTTGAAAAGGGAAATAATGGGAAAGCGCAGTACAAACTGGATAAGGAACATATCTATTATTGGTTTAAAAAATGGATAGAAAGTGGCGGCTGGTGGACAAGTCAACAGAGTATGTCCAGGATTAGATTTGCTGCCATCGCATAGTAAAAGGTCTCCAGGGTTAGATTTGCTGCCCTCACATAGTAAAAGGTCTCAGGATTAGATTTGCTGCCCTCACATAGTAAAAGGTCTCCAGGATTAGATTTGCTGCCCTCACATAGTAAAAGGTCTCCAGGATTAGATTTGCTGCCCTCACATAGTAAAAGATCTCCAGGATTAGATTTGCTGCCCTCACATAGCATGAACAAACTCGGCATCACCACTTTATGCCTCCTTGTAGGTACATTGTGCTGAGGCGTCCACTGTCGCATGTCCTTATACCAACCTTTTGTTGTTGTTAATGTAAGGGCATGTAAAATGAAGCGATCACACTGTTACCTTAGGGACATGTCTAACCAGTGTTATTGTTAATCTAATGCCTCCAGTGATAAGATGCAATTAAACTGTGTTACAAATGGCACTCCTGCTGTTTTCCCCATTATGATAAGTAAGTTGCTCCTTTACGCTGCTGAGTGTCCTAGTGTCCCCACGGTCCCATGCCCTTAAACCAACTCTTTAGCTGCTGTTGATTTACTGTGTCTGGTAAACAAGCAATGCCACCATTAAAGTAATCCCATATTTGAGGAATCTCATTGTTGATCGTAATGCTTCTGGTAACAGGAAGCATTGCTGACGTTTTAAAATTTCTACTGTCCCTGCGTGATTGCCATGAACATAATTAAGATGCTTCTTTTCATTTTGTTTATGTTTCGTATATTCTTATTGACTAGCAACTGTTTACTTTCTATCCTTTTGTGCATATAGGGATATCCATTTCACCTTGTTGCTATTGTGACGTTTTGGTGAACTGCACAAAATAATTTTTTTTGGAATGAGTGTCTTGTGCAGTTCAACTAAAATGTCACGTGGGCAACATCTCTCAATTTTGGTGGAACTGCACAAAATGGTGATTGGAGTTTCCAAAATCTTCGTCAAGTTCTGCTGGTAATCTCGTGCAACATTTTATTAGCCTTTGCAAGATGGAGCCGCCTTTGTCACCACAATGGCACTTTATTTTAGTGGAATCTGCACTCGCTGTCGTCCCCTTCCTAGGCCTCATTGCCGTCCACCACCTTGGTGCTCTCGGTCTCGGGGCGTGGTCAATGTGGTCAACAACCGACTTCCATCAAGAGTCTTGTACATGGAGAGGCTGACAGCTGGGTCCACAGCCACAGCCCCGTTTTTTTGTGATGTGCCAAGTAAGTCGCTTTGTCAGGCCTGTTGGGCTGCAAATCTTTCAAGACGAGGAGATCTTCATTCGGCTTGCCGAGAAAATGGCCTATCAGTAATGAGAAATGGGCTGTACATTTTTAAAACACATCAAACCGCAATTAGTTTCAAATATCTTTTTTCATTTCGAGATTTTAAATTACATTAATTTTTATGCGTGGAGAATTTGTTGGATTTTATATTGATATACATTTATTTTTAAAATCAGTTTGAATGTGAGTCGAAATTTCGGGATTAAAAACAGTTCGCATCAAGACCGAAATATGCAAAATTTTGTATAATTTTTTAACCGTGGCCACAATATGGGCTGTAATGCATACAAAAAGAATATGGGCTCCAAAAAAAACCTTAAGAATTAGCAAATGGGCTGTAAATTATTAGAATGGCAGATGGGCTATATGCTGTTTTCCACAGATTTGAGGCTTTCCTAAAAAAAGGTTGACGCACAAGCAGTGACTGTTGTATGTCCATCCAATGGCCGTCGTGCTTCTTAAATCTCTGATCTTCCTGCTCGAGCCGCTCAAACAAGCGCCGACGGGACTGCCTGCTCCCTCCTCCCCGCGGTAGGTTGTGCTGTCGCACAGGCCTCACCGCCCCACCGTACTCCCATCGCCGGCCTAGCCATCCCACTACTCACCCACACCTGCTGTTATTCTCCGGCTACGGCAGATTTAACCAAGAACTCTCGACATACCGCATTCTCCACGTGGGAAACAACTGCCGAGTCTTCCCTGCCTTCGTGTCGTTCCCTTCCTAGGCCTCGCCGTCGTCCACCGCCTGGTGCTCTCGGAGCGGCCTGGTCAACGTGGTCAACGACCGACGTGCATCTGGCGGATCAGACGTGGAGAGGCCGACAGCTGGGTCCACGGCCGCACGCAAGGAAATGCCTCCTTATTACGCACAAAATAATGATTCCTCCACTTGACATCAGGGACCCACCAAAAGGGCCTCTGTATTTCGTGAAAAAAAACGTTACCGCCGTTGACAGCTCGGACCCACCAGCTATATCTTCGCATGCAAGGAAGTGCCTCCTTATTACGCACAAAAAAATGAATACTCCCCCTGTTAGCTGGGAACCAGTATAGTGGCAGGCTGACTTGTGGGCCTACTAAGTTGACGGGGATGGAGGGCTTTGTCAACTTAGTCAATATGCACGATTCTAGCTCCAGTGACCATACAATGTCCATCCAACGGCCATAGTGCTTCTTCAACCTCTGGTCTTGTTGCTCCAGCCGCCCAAACCAGCGCCGGTCGTACCTCGTGCTCCTGCCTCCCGTGGATGGCTGCGATGCGGCGGAGGCCTCACCGCCCCCTACTACTCCCACCGCTGGCCAGGCCATCCCTCTACTCACCCACACCCCCTATTATTCTGCGGCGATGACAGCCTCACACCACAGCGAACCAGTGAACCCTCAGATTTTCACGCTGCGTGGGCATCCACTGTCGCGTCTACCCTGGCTCCGCGTTGTCCCCTTCCTAGGCCTCGATGTCGTCCACCGCCCTGGTGCTCTCGGTGCGGCGTGGTCAACGTGGTCAAGGAACGGCTCCCATCAGACATGGACTGTACGTGGAGAGGCTGACAGCTGGGTCCACGGCGGCCGCAAGGAGGTGCCTCCTTATTATGCGCAAAATAATTATTCCTCCACCTGACAGCAGGGACCCACCGGACGGGCCACCGTATTTCGCAAAAAAAACATTTACCCCCTGACTACTGGGACCCACCAGCTACACCTTCGCACGCAAGGAAGTGCGTCCGGGAAAAACAAAACCAAAACGATTCGCCTCCCTGACTACTGGGACCCACCAGCTACATCTTTGCTGGCAAGGAAGTGCGTGACAATCGGGACCCACCTGGTCGAAGCATACGTATCGTTGTCATTCTGGTCGCAAACGTGTACGTACATATATACTGGTCGATGTAAAGGTCGTAGTAGAGGCGCGCACGTAGCATGTACACGTACATACAGCGGCCAGTGTGCAAGAAAAAGAAAATATGGCCACGTATGTGTACATACGGGCGGGGTCTCGAACGCCTACTCGCGCATACGTGCGACCAGGGCTCGTGTACATGGCTGGGTCGGAACAGAGAAACAACTTCGTCGTCGTGTTCATGGGGAGGCAACAGAATGCGTCGTGTTCATCGGGAGGCAACGGAACGCGTGGGAGCCAACCGGCTGGGTCGGAACGGAATGTGTGGTCGTGTTCATCAGGAGGGCTTGGACGGAACAGGCGATGGAAACGAGGCCTGGCGTACCGCACAACGGAGGAAACGGACCTCCTACGGTCGAAACGGGGTCCTGTTGATCGGGAGGGGTGTGGCGTATCGCAAAACGAAGGAAACGGTCCTCCTATGGTCGAAACGGGGGTCCTGTTGATCGGGAGGTGTCGCATACCGCAAAACGGATTTAAACGGACTTGTGTTGGAGCACTACGGTCGAAACGGGGTCCTGTTCATCGGGAGGGGTGTGGCGTACCGCAAAACGGGACTCCACGGGATACTGTTCATCTCCACCGTCGACCCCCTCCAGCCTCCACGGGCTACTGTTCATCCACCATCGACCTCCTCCAGCCTCCACGGGCTCCTGTTCATCCAGCCTCCACCGCACGCTACTCTAGCGGCTACTGTTCAACCACCCCTCCACCGTCTACTGTTCATCCAGCCCTCCACACCACGGGGTCCTGTTCATCCAGAGGCAACGCCACCGCTCACTGTTCATCCAACCCCCCCCCCCCCCGCAACGCTCACTGTTCATCCCAGAGGCAGCATCGATCGGCTTCAGTTAGCAGCAGTAGTGAAGGAATCGCTCGATCGGGTTCAGTTAACAGCCATCGATCGATCGCTTCCGGGTTCAAGAACGCGTATCCTGCAAAGGTGCAATCGCCGGGTTCATTAGAGCCCAACACCTCGCCGGGTTCGATTAGAGCCCAACACCTCGCCGGGTTCGGTTAGAGCCAACGCCGCACACACGCGCGTACGTGTACGAGAGAAACGCGCATCGCTCGGCCCCCGACCTCCCACCGTAACCGGGAACTCCCTGAAATTTTCCTCGCCCTCGCTTCTACCATGATTTTTTCCGTCATGGACGGCCCAAAGAATGTCATGCACCTACGTCTCCGGCCCCTAGGACGAAAAGCCCATTTTCTGTCATGATTTTTTGTCATAGAAGTAGGAGCCCACCACATCTATGATGATACCGGGTTTTGTCACAATTATCGTCATAGAAGTGTCATATGTATGACAGAAAAAAAAATTCGTTCAGCCCAAAATGTCACGGATGTGTCTTTTTTTTTGTAGTGATGGCCCACCGGGTTGTGCTGCTCCCCCTTGGTATGTTTGCTCTTCTTTCCCTTCCTTGTCTTGTCATCGTCAGGCTCGGGGTCCTTGTACCATCAGAGTCGGCATATTTCACCAGAGCAGCCATGAGAGTCCCCATATCATTGCAGTGGCGTTTGAGCCGTCCCAACTTCAACTTCAGAGGTGCAAACCGGCAATTGCCTTCCAACGCTAAAACTGTTGTGTCAGCGTTAATGCGGTCCGATGAATGCAAAACCTCCGAAACTCGGTGCACCCAATGGGTTGTTGATTCTCCTTCCTCCTGGACACATGCATCTATGTCCACAATTGACATGGGCTGGTTGCATGTATCCTTGAAGTTCTGGATAAACCGGGCCCTCAGCTCGGCCCATGACCCAATGGAGTTAGCTGGTAACTTTTTCAACCAAGTTTGAGCCGTTCCTTCCAACATCATGGTAAAGTATTTAGCGCACGCCGCATCGTCTACATCCAAAGATCTCCATTGCCATCTCATAGCTTTCCATCCATGACTCGGGGATAAGTCGGCGGTGTAATTCGCACTTTTCGTGGGCCTTTGAAATTTAGGCCGTGACGCTATGCGCAGTTACCGACGAGACACGGTACTCCCAAAGAGCTAGATTTAACCCCTGGTTCCACCGATGTGGTTGGACGAACCGGAGTAAGTTGGCGAGCCTCGTGCTGTGCTGCTAACTCGGCTTCTCGACGAGCTCTAGCGTGATCCACCACATCCTGAGCATCACCACCCCCACCTGCCGGGTTATGGCCACGGGGCGGATCACGGTTCCGCGCATTGCTTGATACGGTCGGTTCATCCATACGCCTGCTGCAGCTCCGGCTTGGGCGGGGAGTAGAATGGATCCTCTCGCGACTATATGAATAAGCCTGCTGCTGAACGAAAGCTGTCTGAAGAAGCTCCCTAGCCCGTCGCGTCTCGACTGCCACCGGAGGCTTGCCTTCGATCGGAAGGGCCACCAGCCGTGAAGCGGCAGCGACAATGTTGTCCATCTGGTTAGAGTAATGACCCAGTGGTGTTGGCATGCTGCGTCGAGACGTGATTCTGGCGAGGCGGATCCACCAAACGTGGCTGAACCGGCGCCCCCGCTGCAGGTGCTTCTGCCTGATTTAACATCGGCAGATTACTGGTCCCCGCTCCTGGGGTGTTAAAGAGGTTCCTGGCCTCATAAACCGGCGGCAGGCGAGATTGGTACCTCCTCTTCAGGACATCATTTGATGCACTCTGATCCAGCATAAGCCGGTAAGCCCGTGCATCCAATGCAGCCCATTCCGCAGCCATCCTGGTATCCTCTACTGCCAAGTCGGCTTTGGCCTGGGTGATCTGATCTTTCACTTTCGTGATTTCCGCATTATGTGCGTCTTGGTCCGCCGGGTTAACCTCCGCCATCAGCGTTGCCAAAGTGTCAAACAAATCAGATAGAACCTGAGCCGGCGGTCGCATAGGGCCTCCTGCCCCGGCCGCTGCCGCTGCTGTTGATCCGGAAATAATCGCCGCTGCGGTCGAAGAGTGGAGTGCTGGTTGTGTACCGGCCATGAAGATTGCAACCCGGTTCAGCAGATCAAAGGGGTCCGGAATATTGTCGCCGTCGGAACTGCCCGCAATCTGGCCATCTTGCAACTAATATAACGATTTGGTGTCTCCAAGCGATGACTCATCGCCGGAATAAACGACGGTTTCACCACCAGATTCTGATCTATCCTCAGATTTGAAAGATCATGGATTTCGCCTAGAGGGGGGGGGGTGAATAGGCGCTTTAAAATAATTACAGTTTAGGGCTTGAACAAATGCGGAATAAACCTAGCGGTTAATTTGTCAAGCACAAAACCTACAACAACTAGGCTCACCTATGTGCACCAACAACTTATGCTAAGCAAGATAAGCTACTAGGTGATAGCAAGATATATGACAAGAAACAATATGGCTATCACAAAGTATAGTGCATAAGTAAAGAGCTCGGGTAAGAGATAACCGAGGCACGCAGAGACGCATTTATGTATCCCAAAGTTCACACCCTTGCGGATGCTAATCTCCGTTTGGAGCGGTGTGGAGGCACAATGCTCCCCAAGAGGCACTAGGGCCACCGTAATCTCCTCACGCCCTCGCACAATGCAGGATGCCGTGATTCCACTAAGGGACCCTTGAGGGCGGTCACCGAACCTGCATACAAATGGCAACCCTTGGGGCGGTCACCGAACCCGTACACTTTGGCAACCCTTGGGGCGGTCACCAAACTCACAAATTGCTCGGGGTGATCTCCACAACTTAATTGGAGACCCCGGCGCTTGCCCGGAGCTTTACACCGCAATGATTGAGCTCCGAACACCACAAAGGGTGGGGCTATCTCCCCAACGACACCACGAAGCTTCATCACAATGGAATATGGCTCCGAAGTGACCTCAACCGTCTAGGGCGCCCAAGCACCCAAGAGGAACAAGCTCAAGGGTACCAAGCACCCAAGAGTAATAAGCTTCTCAACTTGTAACTTCCACGTATCACCGTAGAGAACTCAAACCGATGCACCAAATGCAATGGCAAGGGCACACGGAGTGCCCAAGTCCTTCTCTCCCAAATCCCACCAAAGCAACAAATGCTAGGGAGGAAAATGAGAGGAATAACGAAAAGGAGAACACCAAGAACTCCAAGATTTAGATCCAAGGGGTTCCCCTCACATAGAGGAGAAAGTGATTGGTGGAAATGTGGATCTAGATCTCCTCTCTATTTTCCCTCAAAAACTAGCATGAATCCATGGAGGGATTGAGAGTTAGCAAGCTCGAAGAAGGTCAACAATGGGGGAAGAACACAAGCTCAAAGGATAAGGTTCATTGGGGAAGAAGACCCCCTTTTATAGGTGGGGAAAAATCTAATCGTTATGCTCACAGCCCGCACCGAGCGGTACTACCGCTCCAAGCAGCGGTACTACCGCTAGGGCGATAGTAGCCCTTTGAAACACAATAGCGAGGAGGCAAAAAAAGCCAGAAGAACCGTCGGAGTGGTAGTACCCCTTTACCTCATGGTACTACCGCTAGGGGTAGCGGTACTACTGCTTGCGAGCAGTACTAAAAAATTACATCCTTGCCTACCACCGTTGGACTTGTGACGAGTTTTTGGTCCCGAGCGAAAGTATCCACGGAAGTAGTCGTGGTAGTACCTCTCCAAGCGGTAGTACCGCTCCCAAGAGCGGTACTAAAAAATTACATCCGCAGCAGCACCTTCAAAGGACATGAAAACTGACACAACTTTTGCAAACGGACTCCGAATTCGACGAAACCAAGTTTGTTGGAAAGCTAGCGACAAGGGCTAACACAATCTTGATAGAAATAACAATAAGAAGAAAATGAGAAAAGGCCGAAAAGAAAATGGTGAGAACCCTTCCTCGGATAAGACCGGCAAAACCTCCAACACCGAAAACATCATAGAAGACGCATGCAAACTCCATTTTCGATGAACTCAAGCTTGTCATCAAGATGACCATAAGCTATAAGACTCACAAAGAGAACCAAACAAGAACCAAGAAACATGATTCAAGGATGCAATGGTTTGATCTCTCGATTTAACGATACGATCAAGCTACTCACTTGAGAGCCCCCCTTGATAGTACGGCTATCGATCTTATAACCCGTCTCCCAACTACCACCATGAGACCGGTAAAATAAAAAACCTATCAAGGGCAAACCTTTTCCTTGCACATGATCCACTTGAGCTAGATGATGATGATCTTGTCCTCCTCAAGATGGACCACCTTTCTTGATTGCGTTGGGTCGATGGAGACTAGATGATTGCTCCCCCATACTCCACTATGGGTGAGCCACTCTTCGACACATCTTCATAAGTCCATTGACACAACAATAGATGGCAAGCTTCAAGCATTTGATCTCTTCGTGATGCTCTACTTGAACTTGCACACGGCAATCTTGATGACGATCACCACTTGATGTCATCCTTTCCATGGGTTGTATGATATCTTCCTCTTGACGCAAGCCCATGGACACGCATCTAACCCCACATAGACTCTCACATAGACCATGGGTTAGTACACAAAGTGCAATGGACAATGCTTACCGTACCATGGGATCACTTGATCCCTCTCGGTACATCTTCTACGCTTTGTGAGTTGATCAACTTGATTCACTCTTGACTTAGTCTTGATGAACCTTGAATCTTTCCAACTCTCTTCGTTTGGATGATTTCTTGAAGGTAAACATGAATGATCACACAATCTTCTTCTTCAAGACATGCTTGCGATAAGCTCAACAATCACATGACCAATCTTTGGATAATTCCTTAATAGCACCTTGGTCAACCCATAGCTCCTTGAAACCAACACATGGACTTCAAGAAATGCCTATGGAAAAATCCTTCAAATATAACTCAATGCAACCATTAGTCCATAGAGATTGTCATCAATTACCAAAACCAAACATGGGGGCACCGCATGTTCTTTCAATCTCCCCCATTTTGGTAATTGATGACAATCACTTTCAAGACAGTTTATATAAGGAATTATGCATCACCATGCAATGGAACAACCAATGATGCACGAGTAAGAGATGCAAATTCTTAGGAACAAAACCAAAGCAAGAGGAGAGAATTCTCTAAACTTCTCCACAAAACTCTCTGAAACTTCTCCCCCATTGACATCGATTGCCAAAATGGGCGAAAAGCTTAGAAGGCCAATATAAATTGTGGTCCTCCATAAATTGTGTATTTCTCAACAAGTGAGTGGAATACAACACACATATCTAAAGGTAAATACTTGGAGGAACACAAACTATATTGAGGCACAAAGATAGCAAAAGAATGATATGCCACAAAGACATAAAAAAAGAGAAACAAGCAATCAAGCAATCAAAAGATACCAATTGAAGCAAGCTATCAAAATATACCAATTGAACCAACTAGGCCAATGAACCTACCACTACTAGGAAAAGGCCTACTAATGGCGCACCAGTTTTGCCTACTAATGGCGCACTACCGGTGCGCCATTAGTAGCAAGCCATTAGAATTTTTTACTAATGGCGCACCACTGGTGCGCCATTAGTATCTGGTATACTAATGGCGCACCTGGCAGTGTGCCATTAGTATGTAACTCCATGCGCCATTAGTATGCCTCCCGGGGGGCATATGTAACCATGTGCTTTGTCTAATGGCGCACTCTGCCTTTATGCGCCATTAGTATCCTTTGGCACACTAATGGCGCACTCTGCCTTGATGCGCCATTAGTATGAATATTTGGTTTTTTTTTTTGCTTTTCTAATTTTTGCACAGGTTACAAAATATATTATTGGACAGAATATAGACAGCAGCACACAGCAACATCAGATTCATCGAATACAATAGAAGATTAGTCTCCGAATATAATTCATCATATTATTCTCCGAATTCAAAAGACCGAACAAAGATAAAACATTACAAGTCTCAAGACCGCGAGTATCGAGTTTGTCTTGACATTACAAGTCGATATCGATCATCTAAACTACCATCACATAAAAGAGAGTTGTGATCATCACGATGAGCATCATCGCGATCAAACTGTCCTCATCCGGTTCCTCCAACGCTCCCTCCTCTCTCCTGCTAGATAGCAGGCATATCTAGATTCGGCCTCCGCCCTAGTGGTGTACCCTTGTAATCAAGTATCGCTGAACGGTGAACCTGTCTCCGACACTCCTCCCGGGCCGTCAGAGACTCCGGGAACCTTACCCTTGTACTTGAGTGAATTCCTCCTTGATGGTGCAGAGCGCATTCGGACGCCGGTCCTTCCTTTGCTTCTTCGATTGGCTGCCATCTGTGTGTGCGCCGCCATCATCAGTGGTGGCATCCTCGGCGGCACCATCAGTGGTGTCATCCCTGACGCCACTAGGGGTTGTGTAATCAGGATCGGTGTCTTCCGCGGCGTCCTCATAGCGGTGAGGTTGTTCCTCCATCTCCTGGGACAGCTCCCAGAATTGCTTGCCGCCTGAACCACCGGCCTCATCATTGTGGGCCATGTTTCGCTTCTAAATAGGAAAAAGTTTGGTCAAAAGTTGGTTATTGTCAAGGAACAAGATCATGGTCTCATCATTTAGGGTTTGTCGACACCGAGGCACCCGAAAAGCCTAAGCTTTCATCATTTAGGGTTTGTCGACGCCGAGGCACCCTAAAAGCCTAAGCGTACATCATTTAGGTTCTCATTGACACCTAGGCATCCGGGGCAGCCAAGTTAAGTTTTCATCATTTAGGGTTTATCGATGCCGAGGCACCCTAGGTTGGGCCTAATCACTTGGCACTAATCACTTGGCTCTATTGCCACCTATGTTGGGTTTATCATCTAGGGTTTATCAATGCTAAGGAGAATTCTAAGTTGGGCCTAATCACTTGGCTCTATTGCCACCTATGGTTTAATGCAGCAAGAATGGAAGGGCAGTTGATCCTACTTAACAAAGTACTAAGATACCCCGGCCCATGCATTAGTCGCAAGTACCCCATATGTCCTATTTTTAGCAAAGTCATGCTAAACTTCACGGAAAATTTCAGCATGACCTTTGCTGAAAATAGGACATATGGAGTACCCGAATTTGCCGGAACGGAAGTTAATCAACATTCCGACAAACTCAAGGGCCTCTCGGGGTACCTACAAATTCATCACGACACGATGGTCGGAGACATGACCTTTGCAAAATGGTCGGAGACACGATGGTCTTTCTCAATGTGATCAATTGATGGATCAACATATAAAACATGTCCAAAGAAGTATGATTTATAGAGTCAACATCGGTATGAATATATATAAAGTTTTTCTTCATCAGCCAGGCCCATGCAAGTAATCGCATCTAGCAACTATTTCGCTACTCAGAACTAACTACACTCTGTATTTATAGATTCATTTTAGATGAGATCAGATTGAGCTCCAACTGTAGCTGCAAATTTGAGGGATCCATGAGCCATCATGCCAGCCAGCCAGAAATAAACTTTACTTTCCAAAGGAAATAAAAATACAAAGTGCATACATACATACTTAAGCAGGTAGATAGATAGATAGATGAGCATGTTCAGTTTACAAGAATGAATATAAACAAGCAAAGAATGCATGCAAGTTTAAAGTAAAACGTTTGATTAATGCAAGTACTCCTCTTGCTCTCTACTTTCTCTCTTCTCTTCTTCGCTTAATTAACTGAATTTTACCGATGTTGTTGTTAACTGAATTTTAATCAGTGCTGAAGAACACCTTCAGTTTAAATGGATATAGGTGTAGTTTTTAGTCTCTGTCAGTTTCATCGAGAGAAGTTTGCTTTCAGTTTCAAATAATCCGAGCTGCGCCTCGGTCGTAGTTTGTTAGGTTTCTCCGCGGCCCTGACCCGACCATGGGATGGCACGAACTAGACGGTCATGGCTGCATCGCCGGTGACGCGCGGGGAGCGCTGGGATGGCAGTGCTCACGACCCGGAAGTGGCCTAGTTTCTCGTTTTCTGTTAGTTGTGTAACCGCTGAATAAGAAGAGAAATAGAGAGCAGAAAAGCTGCGAAGTTGAACGCGGGACAAACACATTATAACTGAATTTTACCACGCCTCCTCCCCGGACGCTTTGAAACAGGAGGGCCCACGCCTCCCTCCGTAGTTTTCGAGGGCCCACATATCCCTCCAAAGGGCGTGACGCGTTTGAGTTTTTGAGGCAACTCCCCACGCCTCCCTCCACCGGCAACTCCCCACGATGCAGAGGGGTTTTCTTCCCACGCCCGTAACTCCCTCATATTCCATTGCCGCTCCATCTTCCTCCCTCTCGCCTCCCTACTCATTCCATTGCCGCCCATCTTCCTCCCTCTACCTCCCTCTCGCCTCCAAAGATCAAGCAACTCCCTCCGCCTCCACCGTCGCTGGCCGGGAGGGCGATGGCGGAGGAATCATGGAGCAACTCCTCCGCTCTGCCAAGAGAATGGCGGAGGCATCGTGGAGCAACTCCTCCGTCTACCAAGCATCACCATGGTGAGGCGTCGGCAAGGAGTCATTGGTGGTCGCATTTACGACGCCCAGCCCCGTGCGTAAGCGGACTACACCGTGCCGCTCAAGGTTGATATCCACTGAAGGAGCCGCTGGATGTCATATGCACCAACAATCCGCATTTAAGCCGACAAGATGATCCGCAAGATGAGGAGGAGGCTCGGCGGCATGCTTTCTCGAATATCGGCGTTGATGTCGAGTATACCAGGAAGACAAACCTCCGCAAATTGCTGCGATTCTGCAGCTTATGCGTGGAGGATCTCGTCTGGTATACCACATCACCGCGACAACCAAATGGTAAAAACATCCAGTTCAAGTAGTTTTTGGTGATCATACGTAATGTTGTCTACAAGTTTTTGTGATCATTTAGTAGCTGTTATGAATGTTGTCTTGTAATGCAAAAGATTGCAAAAAATACATCATTGAGATGTTATGCTTGCTGTTTTGATCATACAGAATGTTGTCTTGTAGTTGTTGTGATCATTTAGTAGTTGTTGTGATCATACGGTTTTAACTGAATTTTGGTCGAATCAAGATGCTATTTTAACTGAATTTTGCTTCAACTGAACCCATTTTAATTCTGTAGTTTCAAGTTTTTGAAGTAGATGAATTTCAATGCTAAAGATTATTTTGATGCAGGCCCAAGGAACTCCGCCTCCTCGCAGGAGAAGAAGTTGTACACCTTTGTTGGCTTCGCATTGGAGGTGACAAGGAGAAGCTGAAGTTGTCTGGTTTGGAGATCAACCCCGACAAGTACGCCGACTTGCAAGAAATGGAGAGTTCCAAACAATGGAAAGAAGTGGCAGTCTTTGGCTGAGTTTGCAGCCAGCCTCATCCACCCATCCTACTCAAAAATGAAGCGGAAGATCGACAGAATTCGGACCACCTACTATGGGGGACAGCCCATCGCCAAACAAGCTCATCGAGTACGCCATGAAGATGCGACGCCACCTACGAGACATGGAAGAAAATCAAAATCACCAAAGAAGGTTTCGAGCTCGGCAAGAGGCGGAGGATCATTGGGATGACCCCTACCATCGGGATATTGAGTTGTTTGTGGTATTGGGATGACCCCTACCATCGTGTCTCAGTTTGTAGTTATGTGGTTGAACAAGTTTGCTTTTGTTATGTTGAACAAGTTTGCTTTTGTTATGTTGAACAAGTTTTCTTTTGTAATGATGAACAAGTTTGCTTTGGTTGTCAGTTGACATCATCTCATCGCTGAGCATGGTTTAGTTTTACCTTTGTCTATTTATTATTTAGGCAGAGCTATTCAGGCATGGAAGATATAATCATCCTTATGGTGAGGATCGCAATGTTTTTAGCTTCCAAGTTTCTAATGACACATGATCTTTCCAACCACATAACTTAACTGCAAACATTTCCCCTGTAAATTGTAGTTACACATTCCAACTAATACCTGTAGGTTGTAGTTTCATACTGAATGACCATCAATGACTAAGTGAAGCAAATAATTGCTATGAATTTCTTGGCACGCGAGAAGGAAGAGGGGAGAGGAGGCGGAGCTCACCGGGGAGGCGCAAGGAGGCCCTGCGACAGCTTAGTAGCAACAGAGGTGGCCGAAGTTGAGGAAGACAGCGGCGACCCGAGGAAGAAGAGGTGGAGGGGGGGGTGGAGGGGTCGAGCGCCGTCGCGCCCTGGTTCCGCGGCTCGCCGGCCCGGTGTTGAAGCAGATTCTGCCCGCCGCCTTGCCTGTCGCCTCGCACGGTGGAGCTCGAGGGCTGGGAAGGCGAGGGAGGGGGTGGATTGGGAGCGGACGGCGATGGGGGGCAGGGCAGGGGCTGACTGGGGGCGGCGACAGAGACGGAGGCGCGGGGACGGCGGCGGCGTGGGTCGGGGCAGCGCGCGGGTGGATCTGGTGGTGAGGGAGAGAGGGTCGAAGGGGATCTGGCGAGAGGGAGGGAGGATAGCTAGGGGGAGGGTTCTAATGGCGCACCGTCCAGTCGTGCGCCATAAGTATGACTATTGTAATGGCGCACCACCCCTCGGTGCGCCATTAGAATTTTGTTTTAATCTAGCCCACTAACCATATCTACAACCTAACCCTATCTACAACAGAACCCACCAACTAGCCCGACTGGTCAAGACGAAAGACACACACACCAGGAGGTCCCGGGTTCGATTCCTGTGCTCCCCAATATTTTTTATGCATTTTAAATGCTGTTTTTTATATTTATTTGTGTTTAAATATGTTCAAACTTGTTTAAATCATAACAGTAATATTCTTTTATAAAAACAGTAATAATTTTTTAAAAAATATGTTCAAATTTCTTACTTGAAAATATCATCGGCGGCGGCGGTGGAGCGGGGAGGTGCGGGGATCGAGATCGAGATGGAGGGGAATCGAGATCGAGATGGAGGGATCGAGATCAAGTGTCCTCATGAATTCAAAAAGTGCCCATGAAATTTAAAAATATTCATGATATCAAAAAGTGCCCATGAAATACAATCGAGAAATGAAGACTACGATTTAAATACAATCGATCTTCGCTAGCTATCTGTTCACAATCTTCTTGCCCTTCTTTTTCGCAAATGGAGTTCTTCTGTGGAACGGACATCATTTAGGTAGGGTGGTCCTGCTTCTTCTTGTGGTGTGTGCTGCTACTTCATCGTCGTCGTCATGTTCGATCTTCGGTCGCCAGATTTGTCGAAGTCTTGCTCATTGGCTACTCCATCCATTCCGATGATCTTTCTTTTGCCTCTTCTCACGACAACACGACTGGGCTTTGGCGGGTCGGTAATGAAGAAGCATTGGTCCACTTGGGAAGCCAGTACCCATGGCTCATTTTTCGCAGTGACGTTTGTGCCCGCGGTCTTGGATTTGGCTTCGGGTATAAACGCGACTGGGCTTTGGCATAGTGCGCCATTAGTAGGTTTGCAAAAAAGTAAAAAAATATATTATATACTAATGGCGCACTGTCTTGGTCGTGCGCCATTACTAGTTCTAACTAGTAATGGCGCACTTTGCCATCCCTGCGCCATTAGTTTGTATGGAAAAATGGGAAAAAAATCAATAGTAGTGGCGACTGTGGAGCACGTTGCGCCATTAGTGTCTTCCACACTAATGGTGCACGAGCAACCGTGTGCCATTAGTATATAGTAGTGGCGCACTACTTACCTGGTGCGCCATTAGAATCAGTCCTATCTATAGCCCTTTTCCTAGTAGTGTACGAGCCACATGCATGAATAAATGATATTATGATAAGAGCAAAGGAGCGATCTAAAGAAACTAGAGAATATCCCATGATTTGTGCACACATAAGAATATTTTGTATTATGATACCAAGTGCACAAAATAGGATCATCACTCCTCGAAAATCAATAAAACTCAGAACAAGAGAAAGTGAGCATGTAGGAAACAAAGCCTAGCACAAGAAACAAACACATGGTTGAGCAACATGTAAAAGAGGCAACTTATAAGAATGGGCTCAACCAAAAAGATGTGTGTGAGTCAAGGCAATGCACTTGAGAAGACTAATGTACGGATGAGCATCAAGCATCAATAAAGTCTTGAAAGAATGAGGCACACGGTGCAAGGCCTATCATTCCCACACACAACTAGCAAATGGGTTCACAAGCTTACTAATAAGCAAATAGAGAACCTGTGCTTGTGACAACCCGTGGTGAAGATAGAAGATGAAAGCCTCATCAAGACGAGGGATACCAATTAAGATGGCAAAAGCCTCGTAAAGATAAGCATGAGGAAATGATCTTCACCACACAAGAGTGCATCAAGATGCAACAAGATAAGACACGCACTCAAGGCAAAAGCTTTCACGGAGCCACCCAAGAAATTACAAAAGAAAGACAAGGTGGACGTGAAAGAAATGATATCATCTAGAGATGTAATTTCTCTCAAGTTTATAAGGTTCTAGGTAGACGAAATCATGATGATATATATCTACAAAGTAGGATGTACACCCGAAATAGTTACAATATGAAGGAACAAGATATCCAAAAATAAGTCATACATATACCAATAAGATATTTGCTTAAGAGCGTAGCACATGACTAGATATGGTCTTATTGTATATAAATGAATTCCAAGCACACGAACATCAAAGACATCACAACTAGCAACAAGACATCATTGTTGGGATGCTTTGAGAAAGGAAACAAGTATCACAAGAAAGAATGGATAACATGCCATGATACAACCTACACAAGGTTGATGCAAGAAAAGTGTGCACGAAGTATATGAAGATACTTGTTACCGAGATAACATTGGAAGGGTGTAGGAGATACAAATTGAAGGTACAAAGTAGTTCATTGATCATCCTAGCTTGACTCCAATAAGCACATGGTGACAACACCTTCCTTGTGAGTGAGCCGAGCATCCAATGCATCTCCACTTGTTCCTAGAACAACAACACAAATAAAATGGTACCCAAACTCATTGGGACCAAAGAGTTAGAGAACCAACAACACATAGGACAAACTCCACATAAATATGTGCATATAGATATGAAAATGACTTTCATGCACATCTCATCCAATTTGAGACTTGGTGGAGTTCCCCCTATATATTGGGTCAAAGAAATAAAGCATGCCAAAGAAACTACAAGAAGTAAATATGCATGCTCAAGACTTTCAAGAACCGAGACCAAAAGACAAAGAAATACCAAGCGAAGAAAAGATACCAAATGAATAAATCATCACTTGGAGGATATCCATAAAAGATACATCAAGGAATGAGATATCCATTGATATACTCAAAAGAAAAAATATCAAACTCCCAAAAGAGAGGATGGTTCCAAACAAACCAAGCTCTCTACAAAGTTTCATGATGGCACAAAGTACCAAAACGAAAACGGCTTTCCTTCCACCAACACACACTTGATAAGGATCGTAAGATGAGTGTTTTATAGAAAATAGGATAGCTCCCCCAAGCCTAGTGCATTATAGAGAATTTGCATTTGAATACAAAATGAACAAGGTGGGATCACCACTTTCACTATATCTAGAAAAACTGGACAAGATCAAGAAACAAACAAGATCCACAAGTGTTATGGAAGACAAAGGGAGTTGATACATTCCTAGGCAAGAGACAAGGCAAATAAAAGCAAAGGCCAATGTAAAGATGATCAATAATTTCTACCGCACATAAGTGAGTACCAATTTTCATAAGACAAGAAGTATTTGGAAATAATTCCCGTTGGTAGAAAGCAAGGATATCCAACATCATCTTCACTCCAAACACAAGCAAATTGCAACTTGTAGAGCTAACATGCCACCTAGGAAGAAGATAAATTACAATATCAATTCTAGGTGACAATATCTCAAATGTACACATTTTCTAGGCTTGTCATATGCACATAGCACATTACTCCCCCATAATGTGATACCAATTAAAGATAGACAAGAGGCAATTAAAAGGATCCAACAAGATATTATTAATGGACTATTTAGAATTTGAATTTCTGATGAGAAGACATACCACATAGCGACTAGATAATCTTGTAATATCAATACTAGATGGTATTACTCATGTCCACACATTTATAGGATTGTGAGGTGCACAAAGCACATCACTCCCCCATAATGGGATATTCCATTAATCTCTCACAAGAGCCAACTAAGATACAACCAAGATGCGCAAAGGCTCAACGAACGACACACATGTACATGAAGTGCAAACAAACATACATATACTTGATTACTCAAGATAAGCAATTTGGAGACACAACATATACAAACAGATGCAAGGAACAAAACCAAAACATGCAAAGGGGCAAGTAACTTTCAATGTAAACAATTTAAGTACAAGTTACCGCAAGGAGGCACATTGGATATGAGATGGAAACTTGATAATCCGAATGACTTGGCTTGAGGCAATATGAATGATGAAGACCCCTTAATTCTTCATATTGTAGCCAAGTCTCCAATGACTTCCAACAACACCTATTGATCAAGTATGAGCTAGTTGGTCCCCAACCAAGTTGGGTCCTAAGAGGTTAGTCACAATAGGCTTGGCTACCCAAATGGTTCTTTTCTTGACACCACTTTGAGTACCAACAAATTTGGCAAACACATTGCTAACCTTATCCTTCCCAAGAGAATATATATCATCAATTAGAATAGGGTTGGATAAGGTACCATTCGTGCATGAAGAAGCGACGTGACCTTTTTCACGACATAGGTAGCAACGTCTACTCTTTACTTTCTTCTCACTTGATTTCTCAACTTGAGAACCATTAGCTTGAGTTTTCTTGGGAAGAGGCCTTTCTTCAACTTGAGGTTGAGAATGAGAGTGAACTTGTGGCCGCTTCCCTTGTTGCTTGTCACTCATGGCCTTCTTCTTCAAAGGGAAAGATCTAACATGATGCCCTTCAATTTTGCACTTGAAGCAAATAATCTTGGCCGAATTCTTGAGTTGTTATTGGCCCTTATTCTTGTTGCTCTTGGACTTATTCTTCTTATTGGAGTTGAATCCAAGTCCACCTCTGTCATTGGGGGATTTTTTGCAAACTCAAGATATTGTTGAGTGTGGATTTCCCTTCGTGACACTTGTCCATGTCTTTCTTCAAAGAAGTGACTTGGGCCTTGAGCTCTTTGATTTCCTCTACATGGTTAGTATCAACACAAGTACTAGAGGAAGTATAAGCTTCATTGTTAGAGCAACAAGGCAAGGAAAGTAATTCATCACTAGAAGTACCAATGTTATGAGTAGATGAATTACAAGGACTAGCACATGGCAATATAGCATTTTGACTAGACGTAGTGCTTATGTCCACATGAGACTCACTAGATGTTACCTTATTAATCATAGCCTCATGAGCTAACTTTAGCACCTTATGGGATACTAGAAGATCATCATGAGAGCTTGCAAGCTTTACATGACTTTCTTCCAATTTCCCATAATTTCTAGATAGCAACTCAAGTTGAGCCCTTAGCTCAACATTCTCCTTCAAAATGGATTCTTCACTAGAAATAGAGTTAGTCTCACAAGCATCATCATTAACAACAAGAGGAGAAGGCAACTTGGCAAGATATTTTGAATATGAAGCTTTAAGTTGTGCATGAGACTCGGTGAGTTTGATGAGCTCACTCTTAATGACCCTTGAGCCATTTTCGAGGTTCCCAAAGTCCTCAAGGAGTTTAGCATGCGCAACTTCAAGCTTCTCATTTTTAGTTTCAAAAACATTTGCCACCTCAAGAGCTCTATCATGAGATTCCTTCACTCTAGATAATTCTAGAGCAAAAGTCTCCTCAAGAGATTCCTTGGTGGTTTGTTCAAGTTCGAGAGCTTGGGAGAGGTCCGCGATCTCATTAGCGTAATCACGCTCATGACCTTCCATTTTATCAATGGTGAACTCATGCTCCTCAGGACGAGATTCCAACTCATAAATATATTTCTTGCCCTCAATAGCAATAGACATGATTTCCATGAAGTTGGAACGAGCAATTTTATTCTTAAGAAGAGCTTTAAAAATCATTTCCCCCTTAATTTTTAAGGAGGCAACATCATCATTCTCTTCATCATAATCAACATCATCGTCACTCTTGCCATCATCAATATCATCACAAGATATATTGGGATTCAAAGTGGGAGATACCTTTGAAGCCTTGGCCATAAGGCAAAATGCAATAGATGATGATGTAGGATCCCTTAAAGCACCATTCAAGACCATATCTTGTTCCATGGAGTGTTGGGTTTCCTCTACATTGTTAGCACAACAACTCGAGGAAAAACATGCATGTTTATTATGGCAACAAGATATAGCAAGCATACCATCATGAGATTTAGTCAAGCAATTTCTACATGATATGCAAGGACTATCAACACAAGCATGTGAAACATGTAAGGTGCTCGAAGTGTTAAAGTCCAAAGAGAGACCATTGCAATAATATAATGATGAAGGATCACCAAGAACAAGCACACTATCATCATTGCAATGACCACCACTACTCACCCTTGCATTACCTTGTGGCAATCCACATGTAGGTGAAGTAGAAGAAGTTGAGAAGGCAACACGGCCGGAGGTGGAGGGAGAACAATCATCCCCACAAATCTTGGACACACCATATTTATCTTGAAGCTTTGTCCATAACTCATGAGCATCCCGGAACAACATGAGTTAAAATATAACTACATTGCTCAAAGCATCGAAAAACACATTAGAAGCTTGAGCATTGAGATAAGAGTTTTTCTCATCCTCTAAAGATAATCTTTGGGTATATTTTGGAGGAGAAAAACCCATATCGACAATTCACTCTAAATTTGGATCCATGACCCTAAAGAGATTAAGCATGCGAATTACCCAAACATCAAAATTTGTGCCATCGAAACTAAGTGTGTCAGAGAATCCTAATCCCCTAGTCGACATCTTTACTCTCTAGGCGGTTAAGCCTAACAAAGAGATATGAGGCTCTGATACCAATTGAAAGATCGTGGATGTCGCCTAGAGGGGGTGAATAGGCGCTTTAAAATAATTATGGTTTAGGCTTGAACAAATGCGGAATAAACCTAGCGGTTAATTTGTCAAGCACAAAACCTACAACAACTAGGCTCACCTATGTGCACCAACAACTTATGCTAAGCAAGATAAGCTACTAGGTGATAGCAAGATATATGACAAGAAACAACATGGCTATCACAAAGTATAGTGCATAAGTAAAGAGCTCGGGTAAGAGATAACCGAGGCACGCGGAGACGATGATGTATCCCGAAGTTCACACCATTGCGGATGCTAATCTCCGTTTGGAGCGGTGTGGAGGCACAATGCTCCCCAAGATGCCACTAGGGCCACCGTAATCTCCTCACGCCCTCGCACAATGCAAGATGCCGTGATTCCACTAAGGGACCCTTGAGGGCGGTCACCGAACCCGTACAAATGGCAACCCTTGGGGGCGGTCACCAACCCGTACACTTTGGCAACCCTTGGGGCGGTCACCAAACTCCGTCAAATTGCTCGGGGCGATCTCCACAACCTAATTAGAGACCCCGACGCTTGCCCGGAGCGTTACACCACAATGATTGAGCTCCGAACACCACAAAGGCTGGGGCTATCTCCCCAACGACACCACGAAGCTTCACCACAATGGAATATGGCTCCGAAGTGACCTCAACCATCTTGGGCGCCCAAGCACCCAAGAGGAACAAGCTCAAGGGTACCAAGCACCCAAGAGTAATAAGCTTCTCAACTTGTAACTTCCACGTATCACTGTGGAGAACTCAAACCGATGCACCAAATGCAATGGCAAGGGCACACGGAGTGCCCAAGTCCTTCTCTCCCAAATCCCACCAAAGCAAAAAAATGTTAGGGAGGAAAATGAGAGGAAGAACGAAAAGGAGAACACCAAGAACTCCAAGATCTAGATCCAAGGGGTTCCCCTCACATAGAGGAGAAAGTGATTGGTGGAAATGTGGATCTAGATATCCTCTCTCTTTTCCCTAAAAACTAGCAAGAATCCATGGAGGGACTAAGAGTTAGCAAGATTGAAGAAGGTCAACAATGGGGGAAGAACACGAGCTCAAAGGATAAGTGTCGGTGTCAAAACCGGCGGATCTCGGGTAGGGGGTCCCGAACTGTGCATCTAGGCGGATGGTAACAGGAGACAAGGGACACGACGTTTTACCCAGGTCCGGGCCCTCTTGATGGAGGTAAAACCCTACGTCCTGCTTGATTAATATTGATGATGTGTGTTATAAGAGTGGATCTACCACGAGATCAAAGAGGCTAAACCCTAGAAGCTAGCCTATGGTATGATTGTTGTTCGTCCTACGGACTAAAACCCTCCGGTTTATATAGACACCGGATAGGGTTAGGGTTACACAGAGTCGGTTACAATGGTAGGAGATCTACATATCCGTATCGCCAAGCTTGCCTTCCACGCCAAGGAAAGTCCCATCCGGACACGGACGAAGTCTTCAACCTTGTATCTTCATAGTCTTGGAGTCCGCCGATGATGATAGTTCGCTATCCGGACACCCCTAGTCCGGAACTCCTCAAAGAGCCCCTGAACCAGGCTTCAATAACGCATTTAGTCCGCACGCATGTTGTCTTCGGCATTGCAAGGCGGGTTCTTCCTCCGAATAATTTATAGAAGATTGTGAACACCAGGATAGTGTCCCGCTCTGCAAAAATAAATTCCACATACCACCATAGAGAGAATGATATTACACAAGATCAATCTGCTGACGTATTCTGTGGCGTGACGTCGCACCACTACCAAGCCTTTACTCAAATTGTTTTTATTGTTCCACCTCTGACGTTTAGCGAAGCGGTTTCCTTGGCACGCCTTGTCGAAGCATAGATCGTGTTCCCCTTATTCCGGATTCCCATCAATACGGACGTGGGTAACCCAACAGCGCCATTTATTGAGACGCTTGGGGATAAGCGAGTTTTACCAGGCCGGCGGGGACACATGTTTTTGTCCGCCCATATAAGGGGATAAAGATCCAACCCTTTTACCTGCGCCTTCTTCCTCCTTGGCTTATCCATCTCCGCGAACTCGAGCTCCAGCGCCCAAGTCCACACTTCTTACCTCAATCTTCTCCAACTATGTCCGGAGCGGGAGGCAAGTGGATGGCCTCCTCCGTCATGGAGGGGCAGATCCAGAAGCTGTGCGACGCCGGATATTTGTCCAGCAACATCGCACATCGGCTCCCCGACGAGGGAGAGCTCGTCCCCAACCCCAGGCCCCATGAGAGGGTAGTATTTCTTCCCCATTTCCTCCGCAGACTGGGCTTCCCGCTTCATCCCTTTGTCCGGGGGCTCATGTTCTGCTACGACCAAGATTTCCATGATCTGGCCCCGAATTTCATCCTCAACATCTTGGCGTTTATCGTCGTGTGCGAGGCCTTCCTCTGCATCCAGCCCCACTTCGGCTTGTGGCTCAAGACCTTCAGTGTCAAACCGAAGGTTGTGAAGGGCAGCCAAGCGGAGTGCGGAGGCGCCATGGTGGGCAGGATGTCCCACGCTACGTGGCTGGAGGGCACTTTCGTGGAAACCATCAAGGGGTGGCAATCAGGGTGGTTCTACATCACCGAGCCGCGTGACTGATTGGGCAGCGGCCCCGAATTCAGATCTGGATTCCCCACGGCTCTCGTCATGGAAAGAGATGGGCCTGAAGTGGGGGATTCGAACGAGCTATCCGGACTCCAAACAGCGTCCCAAACCTGGTGGACAAGAATCTCGGGCTTGTCGACGTAATCCGTGTGATGCTCATCCGCCGGATTCTCCCGTGCCAACAATGGGCCTTCAATTTGTGGGAGTTCGATCCGCACAACACCGAATTTGAGCCGGCTCTTCGTTACTACGTACGAAGATGCCTGGAAGGTGTTGTTCAAGGGCGCCGAAGCCCCCGCATCCGCTAACAAAGATCGTGGATACAGCTCGCAGCGTCAAGCCGGCGAGGTAAGTTATTTTACCCTTTACGGGACTCTTTTTTCGTAGATTGACTCTACATGGGATCTAAAAACTCCCTATTCTTTGACAGGACTGGCTGAAGACGTCCGGACAGATTAACTGTCTGGCTCCTTTGCCAGAAGACCCAGCGGACGCCTGATTGACGGGGCTGCTGGCTCCGGCACCCCATGTGGTGCCGGAGAAGAAGGCCAAGAAGGAGGCCATGGGAACTCGAAGGAGCTCCCGACGCTAGGTGTTGTCGGATTCTGAAGCAGAATCTTCTCCTGAAGACGAGGAGGAAGAAGAAGCTTCTCCCCCAGTGGGGGAGGAGAGGAAAAGGAAGGCCGCCCCAACTGGGGAGGCCGGAGGGTCCAAGAAGGGAAGAACCCTTCCTCCGGACTTCTCCACCATCGTCGACGACGACGAGGAGGATTGGCCTACAAGGGCCAAGCCCCTGGCGAGATCGTAAGTGTCCGGATTCCCGAATAACTTCAAGTTTTTTCATTTTCGCCACATAATGTCTTTCTAATGCCGCATACAACCCTGCAATCCGCCCAAGGATGATCTTCCCGTTTCGTCGAGCGGGTCCTTGGGTGCGTCGGATATGGATTCCTTCCGATCGCCTCCACCCCGTGCCGCGGACGACGCCGAGGTGGGATCCTTAAAAGGACCCACCAGAGGAGGAGGCCCCGGAGGTGTCACAGACACCCTCCCGGACTGTGCATCGGACTCGGCCCCGGGAGGCCACAGTGGCTCCGTGAGTCCGGCGGGCACCCCTTCGTAAGAAGGGCAAGACTGCGTGACGCCGGCTGCCTCCGCCCAACCGGAGGTGCCGGATATTTGGCCGGAGGCGCCAACGGCGCCTCCATCAAAGAGGAACACCGCACTGTTATGAGTGCGGTGATTCAAGGTTCAGCTCGCCAAGAGCGGGCTGACCGAAGCCTCGCAGAGCCTTCTAACAGGCTTTGAGGTAAGAATTTAAATATATGTAAAATGGTACCGCATAGACAAGAGGCCCTCGATGCTCAGTTCGGTGTTCGGAAAGAAAAGTCGGACCGAGGATCTTTATAAAGATAAACGCAGGAGTCATAAAAATATGTCAATATGGGATTGCAGGTTGTGGTCGACCTCCTCCGCATCGATCATGGAGGTCAATACTTTGAAGAAAAACCTCGAGCGGTCCGAGAACGAAGCTCGGCCATGCCAAGAAGCAGCTCGAGGAAAAAGAAGGTGAGTAATACCTTATGAAAATTGTACCTTCATGAGAAAAGGATTTGGTTGCAAGAAAAATGACAAGGATAACGTGGGTAATGTAGGGGCCACTAACGAGGTGGGGACCTCAAGGAGGCGGTGGCTGCGGCGAACGTAATGCGGCATGAGCGCACTCAAGCGAGAGAAGCAGGAGGCGCGGGTGGCGGATGCAGCAAGAGCTCCAGGATCTCGTGAAAAACATGAGAACTTGAGCGTGACTCAAGACTCGAGAGTCCGAGCTTGCAACGGCTCTTGAGAGTGCCAAAGCCGCTAAGGCGAAGCCTACAAGGCCCTCCAGAGATTGAGGCGGTGAAGAAAATAGCAGCGGGTGAGGCATTTTTCATGCAAAGTAAGCATGTGAGAGTTAATTACCTGCTTACCCGAATTCGGAGTTCTCCAGAGCTGTTCAGAGATCTTCCTCGAAGCGTGTCCGATGCTGCCGCATTCTACCAGGCCGAGGAGGGAGCTCGACGGAGAAGGTCTTCGGTCTCAAGATGTCGAGGCTGACATCCGGTGTTTCTTAGCGACTCAGTGAAGCAGCTGGTCGAGCTCCACAAGGCGGCCGAACAGGCCATGAAGGGCCTCATAGTTCGGCTGTGGCGAAAGGAGGCCATGCCTGGGAGCTACTTCGGCCTGGTGCGGCGGCTGATGGATGCGTGCCCGTGGGTAGAAGTCGTCAAGCATTCCGCTTGTATTGAGGGTGCCCGTCGGGACCTTGCCCGCGCAAAGGTGCACTGGGGAAAGATGGATGCCCAGAAGATCGTGACGGACCCGCCACCAGAGGGCAAGGAGCATCGCACGCCCGAGATGTATTATAAGAGTGTGCTGAAGGGCGCCCGCACTATTGCGGGTGAGTGCTCCAAAGATGTAATATTTGAGTAGACTCGCATTTTGTTATCCTATGCGCTGAAAGCTTAGTTCATATGCGCTAAGCAATTGTTAATTTAAAATATTACCTTCTGTGCGGCTGTTTATCAAATCTGAGAGATGGCAAGTCGTCGGCTTCAGCCCCCATGCCACGAGTGCTGGGGTGTTCGGGATAAACTTGAGCGCTCTTGTTCCCATTTTTGGGTCGATCTAGGGAGGCGCTCAACATAGCGAACAAAGCAACCGGACTTATAATGCTTGAACACTCTCACTTAGCCATAGAATTCTATAATTTTAAATTTCGGCGAAGCCCCTAGTCTTCGGAAGGTCAATTTGGGGCGCTATCCACGCCTTTGGCCGGACAAGATCCGCTCCTCGCCTAAGCGGCATAAGTCTTTAAGGATTCGCAAAAACCTCTCAAACAGCGATCGGTCTCTCGCCTCATCATGACGGTCAGTTTTAGCTTTCTCCATCGAGGCGTTAACTCAGCTCAATCGGGCGGAATCGCAGTGGTTCTCCCATGCTACCTTAGCCGATATAACGGAACGTAAGGTACCAAAACATGGGAGCCGGGCAAACCCAACTATTGACCCAAGACATGATTCGGAGTCGATGCATATAGTGCTATAAGTTTGGGGTGCCGCACTTGTGAAAGTGTTCGGACTTATTATACCATAATGCGGGAAACATAAGCCCCTGGTGTATATTAGCCGTACCAAAGTGTACGGGTGCAACATGTCGTGAATGAACATATGTATGAAAAAGAAATGCAATTATAAGCAAAAAGGTGTTGCATTGTTTTATTCAATAAGTGCTGCTACGAATGCAAAACGATACAAAAAACTGCGATAAGCAAGGTATGGGACTGTTAAACATGTCCCCCTCCAGGGGTAGGCTGCGGATTGGTGTATAAAAATTCTCGTAATGGAGACCACCTGTATATTCGTTGTAGCCTTTATCCTTCCCCGGGTTGTTGCATCGTGAGTTCGGCAGGTTCTGTCACGGACAGTGGCCTCGACAAACGGAGTCCTGTGGATAAAAAGTAAAAGGTAAAAAGAAAAGAAAAGGGCAACACACTTGAGAGCCCTGGTGTGGTTGAGCCGCATGATCTGGGTTTATCGTGGTCGTGCCCTCTCCCCATGCCCATGGTATCTTCAGAGCGTAATGGTGTACGCGAAGGACCTGCTTTGACGTTCGCAGAGCTGGGTTGGGGCCGCATCGCTACGCTGCGTGCTCGGAACGTGCTGTGTGGTCTTGTTGTAAGTTACTTGGTGGCGCTTAGCTGTGTCCGCCGCTTAACGGCCGGACTCGAGAATTGCCTTAAGAGGCTGCATTGCCCTTCGCCGCGAGAGCCAGTATGTTCCTCCGTGCGAGAGAACGCTCGGTGTTTCCGTTGACCGTGATGACTCCTCGAGGGCCTGACATCTTGAGCTTGAGGTATGCGTGGTGCGGCACCGCGTTGAACTTTGCAAACACGCAGTGCGTCCGAGCAAGGCATGATAGCCGCCGCGGAACGGGACTATGTCAAGATTAACTCCTTACGCCGGAAGTTATCCGGGGATCCGAAGACCACTTCCAGTGTAATTGAGCCTGTACAATTGGCTTCTACACCTAGTATGACGCCTTTAAAGGTCGTTTTGGTAGGATTAATCCTTGAGGGGTCTATGCCCATTTTGCACACTGTATCCTGGTAAAGCAGGTTCAGGCTGCTGCCGCCATCCATCAGGACTCTGGTTAGGTGAAATCCATCGACGATTGGGTCTAAGACCGGTCTGGGCGAATCCGCCATGGCGGATCTTTGGTGGGGTGGTCCTTGGTCAAAAGAGATCGGGCAGGAGGACCATGGATTGAACTTCGGGCAACTGGCTCCATCGCTGTAGACATCCTCGAGTGCACGCTTCCGCTCCCTTTTGGGTATGTGCATTGCGTATATCATGTTCACCGTCCGCACTGTGGGGGAAACCCTTCATCCTCTATTGTTCGGGCGGTTGGGTCTCGTCCTCGTCATCGCTATGCAGCCCTTGTCATTGTTTTCGCAATTAACTTGCATGCTCGTTGAATACCCAACAGTCCCTGTTGGTGTGGTTAGCTGGCTTTTCGGGGTGCCGTGTATCCGCACAAGCGGTCGAGTATTCGGTCCAAATTGGACGGACCGGAGTAGTTCTTTTGAATGGCTTTTTCCACGACCGGGTTTAGAGCCTCTGAATCCGGCATTGACCGCCGATATAATCAATATTGTCGCCATTAATGCGGGCGTTTGTTTTTATTACGACGCTGCCTGCCATTTCGGTCCTTGAAGTCCGGACTGCGAATTTTTCTTGAGGTTGTTGCTGCATGCTAGCTACTGTCCTCACCCGCGCAGAAGCGGGTCATGAGTGATGTGAGGGCTGCCATGGATTTCGGCTTTTCCTGTCCTAGGTGCCGGCCCAGCCACTCGTCGCGGATGTTATGCTTGAAGGCCGCTAGGGCCTCCGCATCCGGACAGTCGACAATTTGGTTTTTCTTGGTTAAGAACCGTGTCCAGAATTGTCTGGCCGATTCGTCTGGCTGCTGAATTATGTGGCTTAGGTCATCGGCTGGTGGTCGCACATAAGTGCCCCGAAGTTATCGAGGAATGCGGCTTCCAGGTCCTCCCAGCTCCCAATTGACTCTGCTGGCAAGCTGTTGAGCCAATGTCGGGCTGGTCCTTTAAGCTTGAGGGGGAGGTATTTGATGGCGTGAAGATCGTCGCCACGGGCCATGTGGATATGAAGGAGATAGTCTTCGATCCAAACCGCGGGGTCTGTTGTGCCATCGTAGGATTCAATATTAGCGGGTTTAAACCCTTCGGGGATTTGGTGATCCATTACTTCATCTGTGAAGCATAGTGGGTGTGCGGCGCCTCTGTACTGGGCGATATCACGACGGAGCTCAAAAGAGCTTTGTCTGTTTTGTTCGGCCCGGCCGGACTTACTGTGTCCGGCGCGACGGTTGTCATCACGTACCGTGGGGCGCCCACGCGATCCATAGATCGATCTTGATTGTCTTGCCTTGTCCTCCAATATATCTCGCAGGTCCGGAGCATTCCCCTGTGGCCGTGTGCTTTTTGAGCGATGCCGGGGTACGGTTCTAGTAAAGGGCCTAGAGGCCTCTCTGTCGCGACCACGGGGTGGTCGGTCAGCCTTATTGTCTCCTGGTGATGCGGGTTCGTAAGCCTCCTCCTCTAATCGGGGGAGCAGCTTGCGTTTAGGGTAGCTTTTGGAGGGGTGTTCGAGCTCATGCTCTTCGGCCGCGAGGACTTCAGTCCATCTGTCGGCTAGCAGATCTTGATCAGCTCTAAGCTGTTGCTGCTTTTTCTTGAGGCTGTTCGCCGTGGCCATAAGCCTGCGTCTAAAACGCTCTTGTTCGACGGGATCCTCCAGCACGACGAATTCATTGACGTCAAGGCTTGCTTCGTCTCCGGAGGGAGGCATATAATCCTCTACCTCTTCTTCTGCCGCTCTCTCGTGAGGGCTGGTGTCTCCATCCTCCTGGGCTGGATCTTGCTGGAGTGAATTGTCTTCGGCACTGTCCGGTGTATTGTTATCTTCGGTGCCGGAATCTTCATTCTTGCTGTGGCGGGATTTAGAGCGGCCACGACGCCGGCGCTTGGGCTGTTTCTTGGAGGGGTCATCCTCCGTTGTTCCATCACCGTTCCCATCTTTTGGGATGTCCACCATGTATATGTCGTATGACGAGGTGGCCTTCCAGTGCCCGATAGGCGCTGGTTCTTGTTCGTCTCCGGCATCGTCGTCCATACCGTCGATGTCTTGGAGTCGTAGTCTAGCATGTCGGTTAGATCATCGACAATGGCTACAAAGTGGGTGGTGGGTGGGCTTTGAATTTCTTCGCCGTCTGCGATCTCAACTGGCCCCGACCGTAGCCCCGCCAGGGCTCTCCTGATAACGAGAGGTACTTTAGTGAATTCAAGATGTCGCCAAAGGGCGAGTGCTGAAAGATGTCCGCGGCCGTGAACTCCATAACGGGCGCCCAGTCGGATTCGATTGGCAAGGGCGCAGAGGGTTCGGAGTCCGGAGAGGAGTCCGCACCGGAGTCGAGGTCTTCGCAAAGGACAGGGATGGAGTTCGGCTCGATCGCCGTAGAGATTAGAGCCCCCGAGGCGGTGTCCAACCACTCGTCCTCGATCAGGGAATCCGGCTCCGGATTAAGAGCCGGAGTGGATTCTGGTGCGGCCTCCAGGGCACTATTCGGCTGCAGAGCTAGATCATGCCCATCGAGACAGTGCGGCGCGCTTGGCTGCGGCTCGAATCCGTCAAAGATCAAGTCTCCGCGGATATCGGTCGTATAGTTTAAACTTCCAAATCTGACTCGACGGCCAGGGCGAAGCTTTCGATTTGCTCCAGATGGCTGCTTAATTGGCCCGCAGGTGCAAAGCTGCCGAACACGAAGATCATCCGTGGAGAAAAGTCTCACCTGGACCGGCGTTGTTGATGATCAAAGGAGCCATCGGGCCCATCAGCGGCGACACGCAGGAACTCTCAATGAAAGCACCAATGTCGGTGTCAAAACCGCGGATCTCGGGTAGGGGGTCCCGAACTGTGCGTCTAGGCGGATGGTAACGAAGACAAGGGACACGACGTTTTACCTGTGTTCGGGCCCTCTTGATGGAGGTAAAACCCTACGTCCTGCTTGATTAATATTGATGATGTGTGTTACAAGAGTGGATCTACCACGAGATCAGAGAGGCTAAACCCTAGAAGCTAGCCTATGGTATGATTGTTGTTCGTCCTACGGACTAAAACCCTCCGGTTTATATAGACACCGGATAGGATTAGGGTTACACAGAGTCGGTTACAATGGTAGGAGATCTACATATCCGTATCGCCAAGCTTGCCTTACACGCCAAGGAAAGTCCCATCCGGACACGGGACGAAGTCTTCAATCTTGTATCTTCATAGTCTTGGAGTCCGGCCGATGATGATAGTTCGGCTATCCGGACACCCCCTAGTCCGGAACTCCCCCAATAAGGTTCATTGGGGAAGATGACCCCCTTTTGTAGGTGGGAAAAAATCCAACCGTTATGCTCACAGCCCGCACCGAGCGGTACTACCGCTCCAAGGAGCGGTACTACCGCTAGGGCGGTAGTAGCCCTTTGAAATACAATAGCGAGGAGGCAAAAAAAGGTAGAAGAACCATCGGAGAGGTAGTACCCCTTGACCTCACAGTACTACCGCTAGGGGTAGCGGTACTACTGCTAAGGTTAGCGGTACTACTGCTTGCGAGCGGTACTAAAAAATTACATCTGTGCCTACCACCGCCGGACTTGTGACAAGTTTTTTGTCCCGAGCGGAAGTAGCCACAGAAGTAGTCGCGGTAGTACCGCTCCAAGCGTTAGTACCGCTCCCAAGAGCGGTACTAAAAAATTACATCCGCAGCAGCCCCTTTAAAGGACACAAAACTGACACAACTTTTGCAAACGGACTCCGAATTCGACGAAACCAAGTTTGTTGGAAAGCTAGCGACAAGGGCTAACACAATCTTGATAGAAATACCAATAAGAAGAAAATGAGAAAAGGCCCAAAATAAAATGGTGAGAACCCTTCCTCGAATAAGACCGGTAAAACCTCCAACACCGAAAACATCATAGAAGACGCATGCAAACTCCGTTTTTGATGAACTCAAGCTTGTCATCAAGATGACCATAAGCTCTAAGACTCAGAAAGAGAACCAAACAAGAACCAAGAAACATGATGCAAGGATGCAATGGTTTGAGCTCTGGACGAATGATACGATCAAGCTACTCACTTGAGAGCCCCCTTGATAGTACCTGGCCATCGATCCTATAACGCGGTCTCCCAACTACCACCATGAGACTGGTAAAATAGAAAACCTATCAAGGGCAAACCTTTTCCTTGCACATGATCCACTTGAGCTAGATGATGACGATCTTGTCCTCCTCAAGATAGACCACCTTTCTTGATTGCATTGGGTCGATGGAGACTAGATGATTGCTCCCCCATACTCCACTATGGGTGAGCCACTCTTCGGCACATCTTCACAAGTCCATTGACACCACAATGGATGGCAAGCTTCAAGCATTTGATCTCTTCGTGATGCTCCACTTGAACTTGCACACGGCAATCTTGATGACGATCAACACTTGATGTCATCCTTTCCATGGGTTGTATGATATCCTCCTCTTGACGCAAGCCCATGGACACGTACCTAACCCCACATGGACTCTCACATAGACCATGGGTTAGTACACAAAGTGCAATGGACAATGCTTACCGTACCATGGGATCACCTGATCCCTCTCGGTACATCTTCTACGCTTTGTGAGTTGATCAACTTGATTCACTCTTGACTTAGTCTTGATGAACCTTGAATCTTTCCAACTCTCTTCGTTTGGATGACGTCTTGAAGGTAAACATGAATGATCACACAATCTTCTTCTTCAAGACATGCTTACAATAAGCTCAACACTCACATGACCAATCTTTGGATAATTCCTTAATAGCACATTGGTCAACCCATAAACTCCTTGAAACCAACACATGGACTTCAAGAAATGCCTATGGAAAAATCCTTCAAATATAAATCAATGCAACCAATAGTCCATAGAGATTGTCATCAATTACCAAAACCAAACATGGGGGCAATGCATGTTCTTTCAAGATTCCCCTCCGTGGATGACTCCCACGAAGGCACACTTCATGACTGGATTGACCCGAGAAGATCTTGCACCCTGAGCCGTTTCAACGTGGTCGGTGTAAATGTCCGGCTCAGGGCCCGGTTCGGCGATCTTGCCAATGAAACGTGTATGCCACCAAAGGGGACCCGGTACCCGTACTCGATTGAGCCGGCCTCGGGGCCCCAACCTATATCGTCGATGTAGAGCTTGCCCTCGTCGACTCTTGGTCATCCGGCCCACAGCGTAGCCCTTGAGTCCTTCGAAGCTGCCCTCTAAGAACTCGAAACCATCGTGCGATAGCCCCACGGTGGGCGCCAACTGTCATGGTTTTGTCACGGCAGATGTCCTAAGGAAAGGACTTAGTCGTGGAGCCATCGGGCGGGTTAGCTTAAAGGGGTTAAAGTGGACAAGGGACACAGAGAGTTTATACTGGTTCGGCCCCTTGTGGTGAAGGTAAAAGCCTAATCCAGTTGTTGTGGAATTGCTAGGGTTTCGATGACCAGGGAGCGAATACGCTTTGCCTGAGTCTCGAGTTGTTGTCTGTTGTCCTGAACCACCGCCGGGTCATCCCCTTATATACACGGGTTGATGCCCGTCGGTTTACAGAATCCCGAGGCCGGCTCATAAACGTGTCCGGCTCGATCTCTGCTCTTTCTATCTTACAACACAATTTACATATCAATGTCAGTTTATTTCTACAGGCCTTAAACCAGCTTTAGGCCCTGGGCCTTCATAAAGCGTCACCGTCTGTCTTCATGGGCTTCAGATATAGTGAACTACTATGGGGTTAATCCGGCCTCTCCTGGCCAGTTTACGCCGAGTGGTAATATCCCCAACACAAACCCTTATCTCCCGCATTACATTATTTGCCATTTTCCTCTCGTTTTCCTCTCCCCCACTTCACCCTTGCCGTTTTATTCGCCCTCTATTTTCCGTTCGCCTCTTTTTCGCTTACTTGTCGTTATGGCTAGTCCCCTATCTACTCCTCTGTCCCCCGAGTTTGAAGTCCTTCACTTCAAACAAAGGCAAGGAGAAAATTGAAAATATGCTTGGTATAATTGATAGAATCTTATCGCGGCTGACTATAGAGGGAGATTTCAAGGTCTTACTTCGTAATTTTTATGTTGGGCTAACCTTATCCCATAGACAACTCCTTGATTTTGCCGCCAAGGGGAATTTTATTGAAATTGATCCTAGTTTTGCTTATGAAATTATAGAGGGGATAGTAGGAGTACTTCCCCCACCAAAGGGATTATCTCTCACTTATGAAGGAACCCAAATCTTAGAAAAATTAGGCGAACTGCAACAATCCCTTGAACCCCTTAAAAATGTTGGAGGGAACCTTAATCGTATGAATACTTTGATCACACTTTGCAATAAACGGTTGGATGCTCTAGATCGAAGAATCTCTGAGTATGAAGGGAAACGTAAGGAACCTCTCGGATTCGAGCATAACTCCATTAAAAAGATAAATACCAAAGATGGCAATACCTAGATCTATCCTTGCTATTATGCCTAGCTAGGGGCGTTAAACGATAGCGCTTGTTGGGAGGCAGCCCAATTTTATTTTTAGTTTTTTGCTTTTTTCTTCTTTTTAGGAATAAATATTTGATCTAGCCTCTGGTTAGATGTGTTTTTATGTTTTAGTTAGTGTTTATGCCAAGTTTAACCTATATGATCTTCTTGGATGATAGTTATTTGATCTTGCTGAAAATTCCAGAAACTTTCTGTTCACGAAAATAATTTTTAAAAATCACCAGAACGTGATAAAATATTTATTCCAATTGCTGATGATTAATAAACAAATTGTCTAGGTCGTCCTATTTTGTTAGATTTTTTGGAGTTCCATAAGTTTGCGTTAGTTACAGATTACTACAGACTGTTCTGTTTTTGACAGATTCTGTTTTTCGTGTGTTGTTTTCTTATTTTGATGAATCTATGGCTAATAAAATAGTTTACAAACCATAGAGAAGTTGGAATAGAGTAGGTTTAACACCAATATAAATAAATAATGAGTTCATTACAGTACCTTGAAGTGGTCTTTTGTTTTATTTTGCTAACGGAGCTCGCGAGATTTTCTGCTGAGTTTTGTGTTGTGAAGTTTTCAAGTTTTGGGTGAAAGATTTGATGGATTATGGAACAAGGAGTGGCAAGAGCCTAAGATTGGGGATGCCCATGGCACTCCAAGATAATCTAAGGACACCTAAAAGCCAAAGCTTGGGGATGCCCCGGAAGGCATCCCCTCTTTCGTCTACTTCCATCGGTAACTTTACTTGGAGCTATATTTTTATTCACCACATGATATGTGTTTTGCTTGGAGCGTCTTGTAATATTTGAGTTTTTATTTGTTAGTTTACCACAATCATCCTTTCTGTACACACCTTTTGAGAGAGTCACACTTGATTCGGAATTTGTTAGAATACTCTATATGCTTCACTTATATCTTTTGAGCTATATAGTTTTGCTCTAGTGCTTCACTTACATCTTTCAGAGCACGGTCGTGGATTTGTTTTATAGAAACTATTGATCTCTCATGCTTCACTTAATTATTTTTAGGATCTTAAAATGGCATGGCAATTTGCTTTAATTAATATCATGAGAAATTTGATGAATGATAATTGTTTTGAGATATAAAAGTGGTAATATCATAGTCGTGCTAGTTGAGTGATTGTGGAATTGAAAAGTACATGTGTTGGAGTTTGTGATTCCCGTAGCATGCACGTATGGTGAACCGTTATGTAACAAAGTCAGAGCATGATGTATTTATTGATTGTCATCCTTTGTGTGGTGGTCGGGATCGCGCGATGGTTAACTCCTACCAACCCTTCCCCTAGGAGCATGCGTAGTAGTACTTTGCTTCGAGGGCTAATAAATTTTTGCAATAAGTATATGAGTTCTTTATGACTAACGTGAGTCCATGGATTATACGCACACTTACCTTTCCACAATTTTCTAGTCTCTTCGGTACCATGCATTGCCCTTTCTCACCTTGAGAGTTGGTGCAAACTTCGCCGGTGCATCCAAACCCCATGATATGATACGCTCTATCACACATAAACCTCCTTATATCTTCCTCAAAACAGACACCATACCTACCTATTAAGGCATTTCCATAGCCATTCCGAGATATATTGCCATGCAACTTTCCATCATTTCATTTATCATGACACGCTCCATCATTGTCATATTGCTTTGCATGACCATGTAGTTGACATCGTATTTGTGGCAAAGCCACCGTTCATAATTCTTTCATACATGTCGCTCTTGATTCATTGCATATCCTGGTACACCGCCGGAGGCATTCACATTGAGTCATATTTTGTTCTAAGTATTGAGTTGTAAGTAAATAAAAGTGTGATGATCATCATTATTAGAGCATTGTCCCAAGTGAGGAAAGGATGATGGAGACTATGATTCCCCCACAAGTCGGGAGGAGACTCCGGACTAAATAAAAAAATGAGAGAAAAAGAGAGAAGGGACAATGTTACTATCCTTTTACCACACTTGTGCTTCAAAGTAGCACCGTGAGCTTCATGATAGAGAGTCTCTCGTTTTGTCACTTTCATATACTAGTAGGAAATTTCATTATAGAACTTGGCTTGTGAGAAGTGCTTAGCTTTGGGTTCAATCTTGCAGTGTCCTTTCCCAGTGACAGTAGGGGCAGCAAGGCACGTATTGTATTGTTGCCATCAAGGATAACAAGATGGGGTTTATATCATATTGCATGAGTTTATCCCTCTACATCATGTCATATTACTTAAAGCATTACTCTGTTCTCATGGACTTAATACTCTAGATGCATGCTGGATAGCAGTCGATGTGTGGAGTAATAGTAGTGGATGCAGGCATGAGTCGGTCTACTTGTCTCGGACGTGATGCCTATATACATGATCATACCTAGATATTCTCAAAATTATGCTCAATTCTGTCAATTGCTCAACAGTAATTTGTTTACCCACCGTAATACTTATGCTCTCGAGAGAAGCCACTAGTGAAACCTATGGCCCCCGGGTCTATTTTCCATCATATTAATCTTCCAACACTTTGCTATTTTTATTGCCTTTTATTTTACTTTGCATCTTTATCATAAAAATACCAAAAATATTATCTTATCGTATCTATCAGATCTCACTCTCGTAAGTGACCGTGAAGAAATTGACAACCCCTTTATCGCGTTGGTTGCGAGTATTTATTTGTTTGTGTGGGTGCGAGGGACTCGTGCGTGGTCTCCTACTGGATTGATACCTTGGTTCCCAAAAACTGAGGGAAATACTTATGCTGCTTTACTGCATCACCCTTTCCTCTTCAAGGGAAAACCAACGCAGTGCTCAAGAGGTAGCAGGGAGTACTGGACTAAGGGGTCCTCAGGCGTCCGGCCTATTGGACATGGGCCGGACTAATGGGCTGTGAAGATACAAGATCGAAGACTCTCTCCCGTGTCCGGATGGGACTCTCCTTGGCGTGGAAGGCAAGCTTGGCGACCAAATATGAAGTTTCCTTTCTCTGTAACCGACTTTGTATAACCCTAGCCCCTTCGGTGTATACATAAACCGGAGGGCTTAGTCCAGAACCGATACAGTCATACAGGCTAGACTTCTAGGGTTTTAGCCATTATGATCTCGTGGTAGATCAATTCTTGTAATACTCATATTCATCAAGATCAATCAAGAAGGAAGTAGGGTATTACCTCCATAGAGAGGACCCGAACCTGGGTAAACATTGTGTCCCCTGTCTCCTGTTACCATCAACCTCAGATGCACAGTTCGGGACCCCCTACCTGAGATCCACCAATTTTGACACCGACATTGGTGCTTTCATTGAGAGTTCCACTGTGCCGTCCTCAAAAGGTTTGATGGCTCCTTCAATCATCTACAACAATGCTATCCAAGGAGAGGTCTCCCTCCGCGGACAGATCTTCGTGTTCAGCAACTTCGCACTGCGTGCCAACTCGCTTGGCCATCTGGAGCAGATCGATAGCTACGCCCTTGGCCGGCAGGTCAGATCCGGGAGCTTGAACCACGTCGTGAACATCTACGGAGACTTGATCTTCGACGGATTCGAGACCACGACAGTAGCTCCCCTTTACCACGATGAACATGACTTAAATCTGTCATCGGGCCACACACAGGAAATTGCACCGGTAATCGCTCTGGCCTTAGATCCAGAGCAGATCGCGCCATCCAAGGACTGGAAGCTCAACCCTGCCACGGAAGCCGCAGATTCCGCGGCATTGGAGCCGAACACAGACCTAACCTTGAGTGATATCTGTGTCACCGGAACCCCGGACTCGTTTCCGGTGATCAGTTCCGAACCATGTGCGTCCACGTATGTTGAGCTGGATCGGTCATCGATCGCCGAATTCAGCACCGCGGACATCTTCCGGCACTCGCCTTTAGGAGATGTGCTGAACTCAGTAGAAAATCTATCCTTAGCGGGGGACTCACAGTCGAACTATATCCTGTTCGAACTGGAGGCTGATGACGGGGAATCTCGCTTCCCACCCGCCACCCACTACATAGGCACTGTCGAGGACTTAACCGACATGCTCGATTACGGCTCCGAAGACATCGGCGGTATGGACGACGATGCAGATGAGGAGCATGGCCAAAACCCACCGTTGACCGGACGTTGGACGGCCACTTCTTCGTACGATGTATACATGGTGGATACACCTAAAAAGAATAACGGCAAGGACAAGGAAGATCCAGTCGAGGGTAAACCTCCTGAGACACAGCCCAGACGCCGGCGTCAGTGGCACCGCTCTAAGTCACGTCGTGCAAAAGACAGCAATACCGGCACCGGAGAAAACAATACTCCAGACGATGCCGAAGACAATGAAGACCCTGTTGGGGCAATCTCCGAACAGGATGAACGGGAAGACGTGCACGTTAGCCCTGATGAACAGGCCATACACAAAGACTCGGAGGACAGTAATTATCATCCGCTCTCCGAGGATGAGGAGAGCCTCGGCAACGAGGATTTCATCGTGCCTGAGGAACCTCTCGAGCGGGAGCGCTTTTAACGCCGGCTAATAGCCACTGCAAGGAGCCTGAAAAAGAAACAGTAGCAGCTTCAAGCTGACCAAGACCTGCTCAACGATATATGGATAGATATCCTACCAGCCGAAGAATTCAGCCTCAAGCACCCAACCAAGGGTTACCCGAAGCACAGATTGCTATCTCAGTTCGATGAGGAGGCGATTGAACCTGCACCAAGCGGTCGGGACAATGCGGCTGACCGACCACAACGCGGTCGGGATAAAGCGACAGCTCAAGCCGAACAGCAGCCCGCCTCACCCCAACGAAAAAACAGAGATAAAACAGCTCGGGGCCGTACATACGACCCTCGGCAGAACCTGGACAGTAGAGCAGGACATATCAAATCGATCTATGGATCGCGAGGATGTGCCTCGACACGCAACGTCGGCTACCTATTCGGACGTGACAAGTCTAGTCACGCCCGGGCCGAAGACCGCAGACGGACTCCATCTGAGCTACGTCGCGATGTGGCCCAATATAGAGGCGCCGCACACCCACTCTGCTTCATGGACGAAGTAATGGAGCATGAATTCCCAGAAGGGTTCAAACCCGTGAATATTGAATCATACGATGAAACAACTGATCCCGCGGTATGGATCGAGGATTTTCTTCTCCATATCCATATGGCCCGTGCAGATGACCTGCACGCCATCAAATACCTCCCGTTAAAACTCAAAGGACCAGCTCGGTACTGGTTAAACAGTCTGCCCGAAAACTCTATTGGCAGTTGGGAGGACTTGGAAGACGCCTTCCGCGACAACTTCCAAGGTACATATGTCCGGCCTTAAGCAAGATGACATGATGTAGAGGAATAAATTCATGCAATATGATAAATACCCCATCTTGTTAGCCTCGATGGCAACAATACAATACGTGCCTTGCAACCCTTTCTGTCACTGAGTAAGGACACCGCGAGATTGAACCCAAAGCTAAGCACTTCTCCCATTGCAAGAACTACCAATCTAGTTGGCCAAACCAAACGGATAATTCGAAGAGACTTGCAAAGATAACTCAATCATACATAAAAGAATTCAGAGAAGATTCAAATATTGCGCATAGATAATCTTGATCATAAACCCACAATTCATCGGTCTCAACAAACACACCGCAAAAAGAAGATTACATCGAATAGATCTCCAGAGAGAGGGGGAGAACATTGTATTGAGATCCAAAAAGAGAGAAGAAGCCATCTAGCTACTAGCTATGGACCCGAAGGTCTCGAGGTAAACTACTCACACTTCATTGGAGAGGCTATGGTGATGATGTAGAAGCCCTCCGTGATGGAATCCCTTCGTGAACTCGAACAGGCCCCAAGATGGGATCTCGTGGATAGAGAAGTTGCTTGTGTGGAATTAGGTTTTTGGCTCCATATCTGATCTTTTGGGGGTACGTAGGTATATATAGGAGGAAGGAGTACGTCGGTGGAGCTTTGGGGGGCCCATGAGGCAGGGGGCGTGCCCTAGGGGGGGCGCCCTCCACCCTCGTGGCTTTCTTGATGGGGGGGGGTCCAAGTCTCCTGGATCTTATGTGATGATAAAATCACGTTCCCGAAGATTTCATTCCATTTGGACTCCGTTTGATATTCCGTTTCTTCGAAACACTGAAATAGGCAAAAACAGCAATTCTGGGCTGGGCCTCCGGTTAATAGGTTAGTCCCAAAAGTAATATAAAAGTGGAAAATAAAGCCCAATATAGTCCAAAACAATAGATAATATTGCATGGAGCAATCAAAAATTATAGATACGTTGGAGACGTATCAGGGCGGCGCCCCCTTCCCTTCCCCCTATCTCGTCCTTCCATCTCTCCTACTCCTACTCATGGAAGGGTTGGAGTCCTACTCCCGGTGGGAGTAGGACTCCCCTTGGGGCGCGCCTAGGAGGGCCGGCCCCTCCCCCTCCTCCACTCATTTATATACGGGGGAGGGGGGAACCCCATAGACACACAAGTTGATCAGTTGATCTTTTAGCCGTGTGCAGTGCCCCCCTCCACCATAATCCACCTCGGTCATATCGTAGCGGTGCTTAGGCGAAGCCCTACGTCGGTAGCATCATCATCACCTTCATCACGCCGTCGTGCTAACGGAACTCTCCCTCGAAGCTCTGTTGGATCGGAGTTCGTGGGACGTCACTGAGCTGAACGTGTGCAGAACTCGGAGTTGTCGTGCGTTTGGTACTTGGATCGGTCTAATCATGAAGACGTACGACTACATCAACCGCACTCTCATAACGCTTCCGCTTACGGTCTATGAGGGTACGTGGACGACACTCTCCCCTCTCGTTGCTATGCATCACCATGATCTTGCGTGTGCGTAGGCTTTTTTTTTGAAATTACTACATTCCCCAAGAGTGGCATCCGAGCCAGGTTTATGCGTAGATGTTATATGCACGAGTAGAACACAAGTGACTTGTGGGCGATACAAGTCATACTGCTTACCAGCATGTCACACTTTGATTCGGCGGTATTGTTGGATGAAGCGGCCCGGACCGACATTACGCGTACGCTTACGCGAGACTGGTTCTACCGACGTGCTTAGCACACAGGTGGCTAGCGGGTGTCAGTTTCTCCAACTTTAGTTGAATCGAGTGTGGCTACGCTCGATCCTTGTGAAGGTCAAAACAACACATACTTGACGAAATATCGTTGTGGTTTTGATGTGTAGGTAAGAACGGTTCTTGCTCAGCCCGTAGCAGCCACGTAAAACTTGTAACAATAAAGTAGAGGACGTCTAACTTGTTTTTGCAGGGCATGCTGTGATGTGATATGGTCAACACATGATGCTAAATTTTATTGTATGAGATGATCATGTTTTATAACACAGTTATCGGCAACTGGCAGGAGCCATATGGTTGTCGCTTTATTGTATGAAATGCAATCGCCATGTAATTGCTTTACTTTATCACTAAGCGGTAGCAATAGTCGTAGAAGCAATAGTTGGCGAGACGATAATGATGCTACGATGGAGATCAAGGTGTCGGGCCGGTGACGATGGTGATCATGACGGTGCTTTGGAGATGGAGATCAAAGGCACAAGATGATGATGGCCATATCATATCACTTATATTGATTGCATGTGATGTTTATCTTTTATGCATCTTATTTTGCTTAGATCGACGGTAGCATTATAAGATGATCTCTCACTAAATTTCAAGGTATAAGTGTTCTCCCTGAGTATGCACCGTTGCGAAAGTTTGTCGTGCCGAGACACCACGTGACGATCGGGTGTGATAAGCTCTACGTTCACATACAACGGGTGCAAGCCAGTTTTGCACATGCAGAATACTCGGGTTAAACTTGACGAGCCTAGCATATGCAGATATGGCCTCGGAACACTGAGACCGAAAGGTCGAGCGCGAATCATATAGTAGATATGATCAACATAGTGGTGTTCACCATTGAAAACTACTCCATCTCACGTGATGATCGGACATGGTTTAGTTGATTTGGATCACATGATCACTTAGATGATTAGAGGGACGATGTCTATCTAAGTGGGAGTTCTTAAGTAATATGATTAATTGAACTTTAATTTATCATGAACTTAGTACCTGATAGTATTTTGCATGTCTATGTTGTTTGTAGATAGATGGCCCGTGTTGTTGTTCCATTGAATTTTAATGCATTCCTTGAGAAAGCAAAGTTGAAAGATGATGGTAGCAATTACACGGACTGGGTCCGTTGAGGGAGTCCTGGATTAGGGGGTATCCGGACAGCCGGACTATATACAACGTCTGGACTATTGAAGCGTGAAGATACGAGACTCAAGACTTCAACCCGTGTCCGGATGGGACTTTCCTTGGCGTGGAAGGCAAGCTTGGCGATCCGGATATTATATTTCCTTCCTTGTAACCGACTCCATGTAAACCCTAGCCCTCTCCGGTGTCTATATAAACCGAAGAGGTTGGTCCTAGAAGGCCGATCACAATTACAATCATACCATCATAGGCTAGCTCTTAGGGTTTAGCCTCTATGATCTCGTGGTAGATCTACTCTTGTACTACCCATATCATCAATATTAATCAAGCAGGCAGTAGGGTTTTACCTCCATCGAGAGGGCCCGAACCTGGGTAAACATCCGTGTCCCTTGCTTCCTGTTACCATCAGCCTTGACGCACAAATCGGGACCCCCTACCCGAGATCCGCCGGTTTTGACACCGACATTGGTGCTTTAATTGAGAGTTCCTCTGTGTCGTCGCTACAAGGCTCGATGGCTCCAGCTTCTCCCTACGGGCCAATTCGCTTGGCCATCTGGAGCAGATCGATAGCCACGCCCTTAGCCACCAGATCAGGGTTGGAAACCTGAACTGCACGGCGGACATCCACGGAGACCGGATCTTCAGCGGATTCGGGCCTATGCCTGGAGCACCGGACAGTAACGACGAACACGGCTTAGGCCTGCTGTCCAACAAAGCTCAGGGTGTCACCCCCGCAGTAGCCTCAGACTTAAATCCGGAGCAGGTTGCGTTGCCCAAGGACGGGGGGCTGGACCCCGCCCCGCAGGCCGCACACTTATCGGCGGTGGAGCCGAACACGGGCCTTACCCCTGTGGTGGCCTGTGAATCCGGATCCCCGGATTCATATCCGGACGTTGGTTCCGGTCCGCACACTCCCGATCCAGTCGAGCCAGGTTGGGCTCCGGTAATGGAGTTCACTGCTGCGGATATCTTTCAGCACTCGCCCTTCGGCAACATGCTGAACTCATTAAAGTCTCTCTCTTTGTCAGTGGGCTCTTGGCCGAATTATGTCCGGCTCGAGTAGGAAGCAGGCGATGAAGGAATTCTTTGCCCACCCACCACCAACTTCATTGCCACGGTCGATGATTTAACCGACGTGATTGACTTTGACTCCGAAGACATGATGGTATGAACGACGACGCAGGAGAATTCACAGGAGCCACCGCTCACTGGGCGGTGGACAGCCGCCGATCCCCATGATATACACATGGCGGACACTCCGAAGGAAACCAATGCCGATGAGGCAGCGGAGGATAATCCCCCAGGGGGAAAAGCAAACCAAGGGCGTCGTCGGCGCCGCTCCAAGCCCCGCCACAGGAATACCGACCCAGAAGTCGAAAACAATCCGGATGGCGCCGAAGATGAATATAACCCTAGTCGGCTCGCCTTTCAGAAGGCTGAACCGGCCACTGTGGGATACTTGGAGAGGGATAACTATACGCCCCCCTTCGAGGACGAAGCAAACCTCGACAATGACGAATTCGGCGTGCCTGAAGATCCAGTGGAACAAGCTCGCTTCGAGCGACGACTCATGGCCACGACAAAGAGCCTGCAAAGGAAGCAACATCAGCTTAAAGCTGACCAAGATTCGCTGGTGGAAAGATGGACCAAGGTCCTGGCCACTGAAAGATACAGACCCGATCGCCCCGATAAAGGGCACACAGCCCACAACCGGCCACCCCAACCTAAGCAGGAGAACTCAAGGCACATGCCCCGACGTCAACACGCCACTACGGTTCAAAACAATACGAAGGACAAAAGAAGAGGCATCCTCAAGCCTCGGCAAGACCGGGTCATAAGCGTCAAAACAGGCAGGCTGGTGCTAATTCCAGCAACTCCCAGTCCGGTCAGCGGACAAAGAACAGCTCAGACCCATCCGGCCCGAGTCACACACTCAATCAACCATGTGAAATCCATGGTACCCCTAGAAGGACGGCAAAGCATACCAATAGAGAATGTCGGATCCTCAAAACAAAGCGGCTGGTCGCGCGCCGGAAACAATGAAGGGAGGCATCTGGCCAAGATCCCCCCCCCCATAGCATAAAAGTATGGCCGATCGCCCCCGACCGCATTAACCATAGCAACTCAATTGCAGTACCTCCGGACATAGCAAACCGGGGGCCCCATAACACATAAAACCCCCGCAGGTGTGAAACCACAAACAACATCTCCTAAAGGATGCTAGGGGCAAAGGCCAAGTTTCTCTGGCCCTTCATTCTATACGGTTGTCTTCGGATCACCAAAAAAATACTTCGCCAAAGAATAAATCTTCGGCACCTTCCCACCATGCGGTAATTTACCGCATGCTAACGGAACGAACCACGTTGACTAGATTCCACGTGGTCAATCACTCAGGCCAACACCATGTGATACAATCACACGGCGAACCCGCCCTCGTATGAAATCCTACAGCTGCCTGGGTAGCGAGTCGCGCATGCCTACCAAAATTTTGATATGACAGCCAACCATCCAGACACCAATTGAGGAGTCCGTGCTACCCAACGGTATAATGACTGGGTTTACCACGGTCCGATCAGGAGCCCTCGGACCAACCACAAGAGGACGCTCGACTACCTCCGAGTACTTGCCTTACAAACTAACTTTGACGCAGAACAGGATAGGTGACGTGGAACCGGCCAGGACACACAAGGAGCCCCCCCCCCCCAGTCCGGCCATCACAGGTTCGAAGGCAGTCCGGATTCACTCTTGATCCACTGACAACTCCCTCCAGTCCGGCCATCACAGGTTCCGCCAAAAAACACCTCTTTTCATAATCATACATCGTACTCATATGCATAGACATATCATTTTGCTACAATGCATAGAATTAAATAACACTCACCGGCCGTCGCTTTTCATTGACACCTCATGCTACGCCCGATTATGCCAGGGGCTTCATAATACGGCAATAAAGTCCGACCACCTTCTCGGTCGTCCGGCACCCCGAACTTATAGCACTATATGCATCAGCTCCGAATCATGTCTTGGGTCATTGGTTGGGTTTGCCCGGCTCCCTTGTTTTGGTACCTTATGTTCCGTTATATCGGCTAAGTTAGCGCAAGGAGAACTACTGCGATTGTGTCCCCGATCTGCCGGATGAGCACCTCAGTAGAGAAAGCCGAAAACCGACTGTCATGATACAACGAGAGCTGGTCAGCTGTTCGAGAGGTTGTAAAATCCTTAAAGATTTATTCCGCACAACGCCATTATAAATGCAGAGTGCGACGGATCGGTCTTCTGATCAGGCGCCGATGAGAGCCCCTAGTTCGGCCTTAGAACACTAGGCTGCGCCGACCATACTCAATTCCTATGGCTAAGAGAGAGTAAAAAAGCCCTATTGTCCGATTTCCTATTTCGTGTTGAGAAACGCCTCCGGAAAAGGACCCAACTATGGGATAAAGAGCGTTCATATATATCCCGAACACCCCCGTATTCTTTTTACGTAAAGGGCGATTTAATCGCCAACTCTCAGGATTTACATACAATAAACAACCGCATAGGAAGAACATATGTTCAAACAAAACAGGCAATATATAAACGCCATAATCCCATATTACAAAAAGTGGCACGAATGCCCTCAGGGAAATATAATGTCTTTGGTACATTTATCCGCCGCAAGGCGGGCTCCCTTCAATACACATTCATAGTGAAGTTCGGGCTTTTGATGCTCCTTACCCTCGGGCGGCCCCTCAGTCATCAGCTTCTCCGCGTCAAGCTTCCCCCAATGCACTTTTGCACGGGCGAATGCCATACGTGCACCCTCTATGCAGACCGATCGCTTAATAGCATCAAGCCGAGGACAAGTGCCCACAATCCGCTTCACGAGCGTGAAGTAACTGCTCGGAATTGGCTCCGCGGGCCACAGCCGGACAATCAAGTCCTTCATGGCTAGTTCGGCCGCCTAGTGTAGTTCGACCAGCTGCTTCATCTGATCGATAAAGGGCACCTGATAGTTCGGTGCCAAATACTGCGACCAGAAATCCCTCTCCGCAGACTTCTTCTCCTCGGTACGGTAGAATTGGGCGGCATCTGATATGCTGCGAGGAAGATCCGCAAACGCCCCTGGAAAAATAAGAATTCAGCTTGCCGCTTAGAATTCTTCCATTTATCATGAACAAACGACTAAGAATACAGAAGGCCTTACCAGCCGCAACTTTCTGGGCCTCCTGAATGTCCCGTACAACACCTCGGGCTTCTTCCCGAGCATCTTCCGCGGCTTGGAGCGCTTGGGCGAGTTCAGATTCTTTCCCTATTAGAGTCTGCTCCAAGCCCTCGCTTTCTTCCTGACCTCATGGAGCTCCCGCTCCATTTGTGACAACCCTGGCCTCGTGTTTTTCACGAAGTGCCTGTTCGGCGGCAGCCTTCTCGTTGGCATCATCCACAGCCTTTTTCAGTGCCTCATATTCGGCACTCGCTCCTAGGTCACAAATACTTTTCAATAAGCACAATTACTTATTTGTGCCTAATGAAAGACAATGTTTCAACACACCTTGTTTATCCTCCAATTGCTTCCTCAATCGACCAAGCTCTTCCTCGGCCCGCTCTAGGCTCCGCTTCAGTTCGGACACTTCCGCATTATGAGCGGCCGTCTTCTCCGCAGACGCCTGTGTTCAAACAAAGAGGTACACGTCATTAACGTAAGTTCCCATGACAAAAGAGGATTTGATCCCGCCTGCTCCCTCTCCTTCACGGACAGTGTATCGAGGGCTACTACTCATATTATGACGATTCCTCAAAGGTTTCTCAGGAAACATACCTCAAAGGCCTTTATAAGGCCAAGGCAGGACTCGTTCAGCCCGCTCTCGGCGGACTAAATTTTTTTAACCACTGCACCCATAATAGTCCGATGTTCATCGACGATACACGCGTTCTTTAACGCTGTCGATAGACCGCCTGGCAGCTCTGCCCGAACAGAGGTTGTCGGCAGAGTAGGCAGGCCTCCCACAGTTGAAGGTGGCTGTTCGCCCAATCCGGGAGCCTTAGAGGTCTCCCGAACCTTGTCCGGCTGTGGGCCGAACCCAAGATCGCCCCCGCTGACGGCACACTCCGGGGCAATCGCCCCCGTGTGTCCGGCTCCAGTGATATGCCCCCCTGGTCCGAGCCCCGTTGAGACGACACCTCGGTGTCACGCCGGGACTTTGGGGAAGGGGCCTCTGGAGGCGTCTCGCTCGCCAAGGCGTCCGAGCTCAGCGAATCCTCGAATGAGGACTGGCCGGCGTGAGACCTCGCCGGACTGTGCAAAATATAGCAACAGTTAAAATATTATACCCAAAAACAATCCCGAACGCGTATGCGTGTTCGGATTTTGTACACTTACGACTTCTCCAGGGGCTGGGCCCTGGGATCCCACTCCGGGTTGCTATCGGTAGCCGTGGTGGATGCCTCTGGGAGGGAACCTTTTCTCCTCTTGGGCGATTCAGCCTCCAGGGACGAGGAAGCTACACGTTTCTTCCCACCTTCAGAGTGAGGCTTGTCCTCCTCTGCTTCTTCCTCTTCGTCTTCCGAAGAAGGAGCGTCGCTTGAGTCTTCGGAATTTGCGTCCGAAGCCTCGCGGTAACGGAGGCCACTCTGGGTCTTCTTGACCTTCTTGGAGGCCTCCTTCTTTGCCGCCTCGTAAGGCGCGGGTACCAGCATCTTCGTCAGAAGAGGTCCGGCCGGTTCCTCCGCAACGGGGCCGGACAATGTATCCGCTCCAATTTCTTTATCCATCCCTGAGGTCACGATGAAACACGATTAGGATGTCTCCCTCATGACATGCCGGTGAAGCATGAATAGATGAGCTTGGCTGTGACTTATCGAGCTTGGAGAATGGGATGATCGATACCCACGGTCCTCGGTGGGGCCCGCCACAATTCTTTGGACTTAAAGAGCACCTTCCAGATATCCTTGTGGGAGGAATCATAAAGCTCAGAAGGGTTTGGTGCTCGGCTGGGTCGAACTCCCACAGTACAAGCTTCAAGACGAGGGGAGAACCAGGCGAACTAGCATCACCTGGACTACATCCACAAGTTTGACGTCCCTATCGACCACACCCTGAAGGCGCGTCTGGAGCAGTGACAGCTCATCGGACGAGCACCAGTTCGGGCCCTTCTTGGGCCAGGACGTGAGCCGCAGTGGAGCTTCGGATCTGAACTCTGGAGCCGCCGCCCACTTTTTGCCATGTGGTTCGGTGATATAGAACCACTGCTGCTGCCACTCCTTGATGGAGTCGTTGAATGCGCCCTTCGGCAAACGGCCTTGGGCATCTTGCTCACCATGGCGCGGCCGCACTCGGCGTGTTCGCCGCTCACCACCTTGGGCTTTACATTAAAAATCTTCAGCCACAGGCCGAAGTGAGGTGAGATCCGAAGAAAAGCCTCGCACACGACGATGAACGTTGAGATATTGAGGAAGGAGTTGGGGGAAAGATCATGAAAATCAATCCCGTAGTAATACATGATTCCGCGAACAAATGGGTGTAGGGGAAACCCAAGCCCGCGGACAAAATGGGGAAGGAACACGACTCTCTTGTGAGGTTCTGGAGTGGGGACGACCTGTCCCGCCGGGGGGAGATGGTGGCCGATCTTACCGAGCGATACCGGCCCCGGAGCTTCTTGATATCCTTCTCCCGGACAGTAGAGGCCATCTATCTGCCTCCTGCTCCGAATCCGGACATCTTTGGAAAGCCTCTCTTTTGTGGAAAGGAGGAGTGCTTGGGCGTTAGGGCTCGAAAAGAGGGGAATGAGCGAGCGGAAGGAGAAAGGCATGGGTAAAGAGAAAGAGGCTTTGCCTCTTTATAGGGGCGGTAAGTGCTTTTTGCGCCTCCCCACTTGCCTGGTTGAGCCCGTTTGCCTCCCGCCCGCCGCCATTAGCAGTGCGGTTGGATTACCCATACCCGTATTGATGAGAATCCCGTGATAAGGGGACACGATCTCTGATAAGGGGACCGCCTCGTAATATGCGCTGTAGCTGGTTGTGGGAAAACGGTTTGAATAATGACCCGACCGTGTTGACACATCACGTTGCCTAAAAAATTGTCAGCAGATTGCATTTGTGAAGCATCATTCTCTCTACGGTGGCATGCGAAGATCATCTTGAGGATCCGGATACGGCTCAAGTGTTCGATAATTACCTTGGAGTATTCGGAGGAGGAACCCGCCCTGCAATGACGAAGACAAGACTGCGCGCCGAACTCATCGTCATTGAAGCCTGGTTCAGGGGCTACTGAGGGAGTCCTGGATTAGGGGGTATCCGGACAGCCGGACTATATACAACGTCCGGACTATTGAAGCGTGAAGATACGAGACTCAAGACTTCGACCCGTGTCCAGATGGGACTTTCCTTGGCATGGAAGGCAAGCTTGGCGACCCGGATATTATATTTCCTTCCTTGTAACCGACTCCATGTAAACCCTAGCCCTCTCCGGTGTCTATATAAACCGGAGAGGTTGGCCCTTAGAAGGCCGATCACAATTACAATCATACCATCATAGGCTAGCTCTTAGGGTTTAGCCTCTACGATCTCGTGGTAGATCTACTCTTGTACTACCCATATCATCAATATTAATCAAGCAGGAAGTAAGGTTTTACCTCCATCGAGAGGGCCCGAACCTGGGTAAACATCCGTGTCCCTTGCTTCCTGTTACCATCTGCCTTGACGCACAGATCGGGACCCCCTACCCGAGATCCGCCGGTTTTGACACCGACATCCGTAACTTGAGGATTATCCTCATTGCTGCATAGAAGAATTACGTCCTGCAAGCACCGCTAGCTGTACCACCCACGCCGGCAACATCAGACATTGTGAATGCCTGGCAGTCACGTGTTGATGACTACTTGATAGTTCAGTGTGCCATGCTTTACGGCTTAGAACCGGGACTTTAACGATGTTTTGAACGTCATGGAGCATATGAGATGTTCCAGGAGTTGAACTTAATATTTCAAGCAAATGCTTGGATTGAGAGATATGAAGTCTCCAATAAGTTCTACAGATTCAAGATGGAGGAGAGTAGTTCTGTCAGTGAGAATATACTCAAAATGTCTGGGTACTGAAATCACTCTATTCAACTGGGAGTTAATCTTCCAGATGATAGTGTCATTGACAGAGTTCTTCAATCACTGCCACCAAGCTACAAGAGCTTCGTGATGAACTATAATATGCAAGGGATGGATAAGACAATTCCCGAGCTCTTCGCGATGCTAAAGGCTGCGGAGGTAGAAATCAAGAAGGAGCGTCAAGCGTTGATGGTCAACAAGACCACCAGTTTCAAGAAAAAGGGTAAAGGGAAGAAGGGGAACTTCAAGAAGAACGGCAAGCAAGTTGCTACTCAAGTGAAGAAGCCCAAGTCTGGACCTAAGCCTGATCGACTGAGTGGTTCTACTGCAAAGGGACTGGTCACTGGAAGCGGAACTGCCCCAAGTATTTGGCGGATAAGAAGGATGACAAGGTGAACAAAGGTATATGTGATATACATGTTATTGATGTGTACCTTACTAATGCTCGCAGTAGCACCTGGGTATTTCATACTGGTTTTGTTGCTAATATTTGCAACTCGAAACAGGGACTACGGATTAAGCGAAGATTGCCTAAGGACGAGGTGATGATGCATGCGGGAAATGGTTCCAAGTCGATGTGATCGCGGTCGGCATGCTACCTCTACATCTACCTTCGGGATTACTTTTAGACCTGAATAATTGTTATTTGGTGCCAACGTTGAGCATGATCATTATATCTGGATCTTGTTTGATGCGAGACAGTTATTCATTTAAATCTAAGAATAATGGTTGTTCTATTTATATGAGTAATATCTTTTGTGGTCATGCACCCTTGAAGAGTGGTCTATTTTTGAAGAATCTCGATAGTAGTGATACACATATTCATAATATTGAAGCTACAAAATGCAGAGTTGATAATGATAGTGCAACTTATCTGTGGTACTGCCGTTTAGGTCATATTGATGTAAAGCGCATGAAGAAACTCCATTCCGATGGACTTTTGGAATCACTTGATTATGAATCACTTGGTACTTGCAAACCATGCCTCATGGGCAAGATGACTAAAACGCCGTTCTCCGAAACTATTGAGCAAGCAACAAATTTGTTGGAAATCATACATACTGATGTATGTGGTCCGATGAATATTGAGGCTCGCGGCGGGTATCGTTATTTTCTTACCTTCACAGATGATTTGGGCAGATATGGGTATATCTACTTGATGAATGAAACATTTGAAAAGTTCAAAGCATTTAAGAGTGAAGTTGAGAATCATCGTAACAAGAAAATAAAAGTTTCTACGATCTGATCACGGAGGCGAATATTTGAGTTACGAGTTTGGCCTTCATTTAAAACAATGCGGAATAGTTTCGCAACTCACGCCACCCGTAACACCACAGCGTAATGGTGTGTCTGAACGTCGTAATCGTACTTTACTAGATATGGTGCGATCTATGATGTCTCTTACCGATTTACCACTATCGTTTTGTGGTTATGCTTTAGAGACTGCTGCATTCACGGTTAATAGGGCACCATCTAAATCCGTTGAGACGACACCATATGAACTGTGGTTTGGCAAGAAACCCAAGTTGTCGTTTCTTAAAGTTTGGGACTATGATGCTTATGTGAAAAAGCTTCAACCTGATAAGCTCGAACCCAAATCAGAGAAACGCTCCTTCATAGGATACCCAAAGGAGACTGTTGGGTACACCTTCTATCACAGATCCGAAAGCAAGATATTCGTTGCTAAGAATGGATCCTTTCTAGAGAAGGAGTGTCTCTCGAAAGAAGTGAGCGGGAGGAATGTAGAACTTAATGAGGTAATTGTACCTTCTCCCGAATTGGAAAGTAGTTCATCACAGTAAACAGTTCCAGTGATTCCTACACCAATTAGTGAGGAAGCTAATGATGATGATCATGAAACTTCAGATCAAGTTACTACCGAACCTCGTAGGTCAACCAGATTATGTTCTGCACCAGAGTGGTACGGTAATCCTATTCTGGAAATCATGTTACTAGACCATGACAAACCTATGAACTATGAGGAAGTGATGATGAGCCTAGATTCTGCGAAATGGCTTGAGGCCATAAAATCTGAGATGGGATCCATGTATGAGAACAAAGTGTGTACTTTGGTTGACTTGCCCAATGATCAGCAAGCCATTGAGAATAAATGGATCTTCAAGACGAAGACGGACGTTGATAGTACTGTTACTATCTACAAAGCTTGAATTGTTGCAAAAGGTTTTCGACAAGTTCAAGGTGTTGACTACAATGAGATTTTCTCACTCGTAGCGATGCTTAAGTCTATTCGAATCATGCTAGCAATTGCCACATTTTATGAAATCTGGCAAATGGATGTCAAAAGTGCATTCCTTAATGGATTTCTTAAAGAAGAGTTGTATATGATGCAACAAGAAGGTTTTGTCAATCCTAAAGATGCTAACGAAGTGTGCAAGCTCCAGCGATCCATCTATGGACTGGTCCAAGCATCTCGGAGTTGGAATATACGCTTTGATAGTGTGATCAAAGCATATGGTTTTATATAGACTTTTTGAGAAGCCTGTATTTACAAGAAAGTGAGTGCGAGCACTACAACATTTCTGATAAGTATATGTTAATGACATATTGTTGATCGGAAATAATGTAGAATTTTCCTGGGAAGCATAAAGGAGAGTTTGAAAGGAGTTCTTCAAAGAAAGACCTTGGTGACGCCGCTTACATATTGAGCATCAAGATCTATAGAGATAGAACAAGACGCTTGATAAGTTTTTTTCAATGAGTACATACCTTGACAAGATTTTGAAGTAGTTCAAAATGGAACATCAAAGAAGGAGTTCTTTCCTGTGTTGCAAGGTGTAAAGTTGAGTCAGACTCAAAACACAACCACGGCAGAAAATAGAAATAGAATGAAAGTCATTCACTATGCCTCAGCCATAGGTTCTATAAAGTATGCTATGCTGTGTACCAAACCTATTTGTGTACCTTGCCATGAGTTTGGCAAGGGGGTACGATATTGATCCAGGAGTGGATCACTTAACCGCTGTCAAAATTATCCTTAGAAGATTAAGGAGATATTTCTCAGTTATGGAGGTGATAAAGAGTTCGTCGTAAAGAGAAACGCTGATGCAAGATTTTACACTGATCCGGATGACTCAGAGTCTCAATCTGGATACATATTGAAAGTGGGAGCAATTAGCTAGAGTAGTTCCATGTAGAGCATTGTAGACATAATTTTTTTACAAAATACATACGACTCTGAATGTGACAGACCCATTGACTAAGCTTCTCTCACAAGCAAAACATGATCACACCTTATTACTCTTTGGGTGTTAATCACATAGTGATGTGAACTAGATTATTGACTCTAGTAAAACCCTTTGGGTATTAGTCACAGGGCAATGTGAACTAATCACATGGCGATGTGAACTATTGGTGTTAAATCACATGACGATGTGAACTAGATTATTGACTCTAGTGCAAGTGGGAGAGTGAAGGAAATATGCCCTAGAGGCAATAATAAAATTGTTATTTATATTTCCTTATATCATGATAAATGTTTATTATTCATGCTAGAATTTTATTAACCGGAAACTTAGTACATCTGTGAATACATAGACAAAACAAAATATCCCTAGTATGCCTCTACTTGACTAGCTCGTTAATCAAAGATGGTTATGTTTCCTGAGCATAGACATGTGTTGTCATTTGATGAACGAGATCACATCATGAGAGAATGATGTGATGGACAAGACCCATTCGTTAGCTTAGCTTTATGATCGTTAAGTTTTATTGCTATTGCTTTCTTCATGACTTATACATGTTCATCTGAATATGAGATTATGCAACTCCCGAATACCGGAGGAACACCTTCTGTGCTATGAAACATCACAACATAACTAGGTGATAAGAAAGATGCTCTAGAGGTGTCTCCGAAGGTGTTTTTTGGGTTGGCATAGATCGATATTAGGATTTGTCACTCCGTGTATCGGAGAGGTATCTCTAGGCCTCTCGGTAATGATCATCACTATAAGCCTTGCAAGCACTGTGACTAATGAGTTAGTTACGGGATGAGGCATTACGGAACGAGTAAAGAGACTTGCTGGTAACGAGATTGAACTAGGTATGTTGATACCGATGATCGAATCTCGGGCAAGTAACATACCGATGACAAAGGGAACAACGTATGTTGTTATGCAGTTTGACCGATAAAGATCTTTGTAGAATATGTAGGAGCCAATATGAGCATCCAGGTTCCACCATTGGTTATTGACCGGAGATGTGTCTCGGTCATGTCTACATAGTTCTCGAACCCGTAGGGTCCGCACGCTTAACGTTCGATGACGTTTTGTATTATGAGTTATGTGATTTGATGACCAAAGTTTGTACAAAGTCCCGGATGAGATCACGGACATGACGAGGAGTCTCGAAATAGTCGAGACGTAAAGATCGATATATTGGAAGGCTATATTCGGACATCGTAAAGGTTCTGAGTGATTCGGGTATTTTTTCAGAGTACCGGAGAGTTACGGGAATTCGCCGGGGGAAGTAGTGGGCCTTAATGGGCCATACGGGAAAGGAGAGAAGGGCCTCAAGGGGTGGCCCCCCCCATGGCAAGTCCGAATTGGACTAGGGAGGGGGACGGCGCCCCCCTCTCTTTCCTTCTCCCTCTCCTACTCTTTCCCTCTCTCCCCTCTTGGAAAAGGAAGGGGACTCCAACTAGGATTGGGAATCCTAGTTGGACTCCCCCTATAGGCGTGCCCCTCCTAGGCCGGCCTCCTCTTCCTCCCTCCTTTATATACGTGGGCAGGGGGCACCCCAAAGACACACAAGTTGATCTTTTAGCTGTGTGCGGTGCCCCCCTCCACAGTTACAAACCTCGGTCATATCGTCGTAGTACTTAGGCGAAGCCCTGCACCGGTAACTTCATCATCACCGTCACCATGCCGCCGTGCTGACGAAACTCTTCTTCGGCCTCAGCTAGATCAAGAGTACGAGGGACATCACCGAGCTAAACGTGTGCAAATCACGGAGGTGCCGTGCGTTCGGTACTTGATTGGTTGGATCGCGAAGACGTTCGACTACATCAACCGCGTTACTAAATGCTTCCGCTTTCGGTCTACGAGGGTACATAGACACACTCTCCCCGCTCGTTGCTATGCTTCTCCTAGAGAAACCTTGCGTGATCGTAGGCAATTTTTTTTTGAAATACTACGTTCCCCAACAGCCATCAAATACCTCCCGCTAAAACTCAAGGGACCAGCTCGGCACTGGTTGAACAGCCTACCCGAAAACTCCATTGGCAGCTGGGAGGACTTGGAAGATGCCTTCCGCGACAACTTCCAAGGTACATATGTCTGACTTCCCGACACCGATGACCTCAGTCACATCGTCCAGTAGCCTGGAGAGTCAGCCAGGAAGCTCTGGACTAGGTTCCTAATTAAAAGAACCAAATCGTCGACTGTCCGGATGCCGAAGCCCTAGCGGCCTTTAAACATAGCGTCCGGGATGAGTGGCTGGCCCGTCACCTCAGCCAAGAAAAAACAAAATCTATGGCGGCTCTTACCGCACTGATGACCCGCTTCTGCGCGGGAGAAGATAGCTGGCTCGCTTGACGCAACAATAGCACCAGCGATCCTCGCACCTCTGAGGTCAGGGACGGCAATGGCAAGCCTCGATGCAATAAAAACAAGCGTCGAAACAATAATTTAGGAACCCACGACACGGCGGTCAACGCCGGATTCAGTGGTTCCAAATCCGGTCAACGGAAGAAGCCATTCAAGGCAAACAAAGATGGCCCATCCAGTTTAGATAGGATACTGGATCAGCCCTGTCAAATTCATGGCAGCCCTGACAAACCCGCCAACCACACCAACAAAAATTGTTGGGTTTTCAAACAAGCAGGCAAGCTCAATGCCGAACACAAAGGGAAGGGGCCGCCTAGCGACAGCGAAGACGAGGAGACTCGCCAACCAAACACCAGAGGACAAAAGAAATTTTCCCCTGAAGTAAAGACAGTAAACATGCTATCTGTGACGCATATCCCTACAAGGGAGCACAAGCGCGTGCTACGAGACGACTACGCCATAAAGCCGGTCATACCAAAATTTAACCCATGGGTAGCCTATCCGATCACTTTTGATCGCAATGACCACCCAACAGGTAACCGTCACAAAGGTTCGGTAGCCCTGGTCCTCGATCCAATCATTGATGGATTCCATCTCACACGAGTCCTTCTGGAAGGCGGCAGTAGCCTTAATTTTCTCTATCAGGACACTGTTTGCAAAATGGGTATTGATCCCTCAAGGATCAAGCCCGCCACAACTACCTTCAAAGGTGTAATACCTGGTGAAGAAGCTCAATGTACAGGCTCAATCACACTGGAAGACGTCTTCGGTTCGCTGGACAACTTCCGAAGCGAAGCATTGATCTTCGATATTGTTCCATTCTGCAGTGGATACCATGCACTGCTTGGGTGGACCGTGTTCTCACACTACGCCTATCTAAAGCTTAAGATTCCTGGTCCACGCAGTGTTATAACGATCAATGAAGACACGGAGCACCCCCTCCATTTTGAGGAGTATACCATGGGCATCACGGCCGAAGTACAAAGCGGACTCGTTAAACCGCATACCTCATCGGCCATTAAGCCACCGTCCTCTACTACACAAGACCGGTCAACTTTAGAGTTGCATTAGCAATTCCGCCTCCGTCATTCGCCGCACATGCCCGCGAAGTTCACATCGCGCATGCATAATTATGCACTTAAAATACCTTGTTCGTCGGCGGAGGCACAATACGGGCAGGCCTACATCACAGTTCGTCCTCCTATAGCTTTTCTCCCTTCTTTTTTAAACTATTTCTTATCTTTTGTCGCAGATGAGTCAAAACCTGTTTGTCCTACGTTACTGCAAGAACTCTTTTCGGAGCCCAGTTTCATCCAGGATACAAAGATTGCTCCTTTTAAGGAATCCTCTTGGCTAAGGCAAAGGAAGCGCAGACGTGCGACATGAGGTCCAAAAGATTTTTTGTAGACCAAACACTCTATTTAAAACCTGGATATAGCCTTTTCCCTTAGCCTTCGACCCCTGGCATGTAAAATGACCTGGGTAGAGGTGTTATAATCTATAAGATTGCGCTCGACGTATCAATCAGATTCCATGGACATAATCCATCTTCCATACTTACTAGAACTGTATTTTACCACTTCGGTGGTTTCACATACACACCTCGGCACTAATCGCTAGGGGCTCGATACGGCAACATATCAAATTGCCAACAAGTCCGAACAGCTCTACAGCATACTTCGGCGTCACGAGTTTTTGCATTATATGCATCAACTCCGAATCATGTCTTTGGTCAATAGTTGGATTGCCCGGCTCCTGTGCTTACTACCTTACGTTCCGCTCTATAGGCAAGGGTAGTAAAGGGAGAACTACTGCGATTGTGTTTCCGGTTCACCCGGTTAAGCACCTCAGTAGAGAAAGCCGAAAACTGGCTGTCATGATGCGGCGAGAGCTGGTCAAGCACTCGACGACTTATTAAAATCTTTTGCAATTTCTTCCGTATAACACGAAGGACCGTTTTCCGGTCACCTATGTAGCGCAGCCGTATTCGGATAACCGCGTACATATAAGGGGCTATATCGTAGACCCACCGTCAAACTCATATGGCTAAGTGAAGGTGTTAAAGCCGTATAGTCCGATTGCCTAGTTCGCCGCACTGACACCTCCTTCACGGACCAAGACGTTGGGTCAAGTGTAGTCAGTTGCTATTCCGAACACCCCCGCATTATATGCGAGGGGGCTGAAGTCAACGGCCGCAAACCTTGATTATAAAAACGATCAAGACAGAGGAAATGCCTTTCAGGCAAAAGGCATTAATATAACACAGCCTTAATATATCATAATATTGTTATCACAATTCCGATACATTCACTCGAACATAATATCCTTCAAGCACTGACGCTCTATCAAGCGGGCGCCCTCTAGGACATCTTCAAAATAATGCTCCGGCGTGCGATGGTCCTTGCCCTCGGGTGGACTGTTTGCTGCAACATCGGCAGCCTTCATTTTTGCCCTGTACGTCTTGACGCGGGCAAAGGCCATCCGTACACCTTCAATGCACACCGACCGCTTCACGGCGTCGATACGCGGCACCGCATCAACAAGTCGCTGCACCAAATTGAAATAACTGTTCGGAATTGGCTCAGTTGGCCACAGCCGGACCACGACTTCCTCCATGGCAGCTCTGGATACCTTGTGAAGCTCGGCCCACTGGGCCATTTGTTCGTTCAGCAACGACGGACGCTGCGGCACGTTGAACTGTGACCAGAAAAGCTTCTCCACTGCATATCCGTATTGCGCCTGATAAAACTGCGCCGCATCGGCGACACTCTTCAGCAGGTCCAAGAGTGAGTCTGGAGAACTCCACATTTGATTAAGCAGGGTAAACTTTGGATCACCGAATTTAGTCTGTAAAAGAAAGGGCTTACCAGCCGCTATCTACCCAGCTTGCTGAATCTCCTCCCGAGCCGCTCTTGACTCGGATCGTGCCTCTCGCGCTTCTTATAAGGCCTTGTCGAGATCGGCCGTTTTGGTTTTGTTATCCTTTTCGAGTGATTCGATTGGGCAGTGGCATCCTTTAGCTCTGGCGCCATGGTAGATATTCTCTCCTCAAGATCGGCGAATAATGGCCTGTTCGGCCTTTAAATCGTATTGCCTTCTTGATGACCGCCTTGCTCACTCTGGCTTGCTCCTTGGCCCGGGCAAGTTCAGCCCGAAGGGTCTCAAATGCAGCTGCACCATCTGCAATTATGCATGTCCCAGTATATAATTCTCAATTTCGTGCTCATATTATTATACATGCATAACCTAACTGCCCCAAAACATACCTTGTGCATCGTCGAGCCGCCTGTTAATAAGAGTAATGTCCTCATCCGCTGACTCAAGTTTTTGCTGTAAATCTGCAACTTCCGCAGCGGGGGCTGTCGCCATTGACATAACAGCCTGTTTTCAAATTAATCATATCATTTCCTAAGCATATCTTTTTGATCCTCTGATCGCCTCCCTGTGGAAGCCGACCAGAGTCTCAGGGGCTACTATCTATACACAGGTGCATTCTGCATGTAAAGAGTGGTTAAGATATTACATTGCATACCTCGAAGCCTCTTAGCAGGCTCGTAAAGGCTTCATTCAAACCGCTTCTTGCGGATAGAATCCTCTCAACTACCGTACCCATTAAGGTACGATGTTCCTCTGAGATGGACGCATTCTGCAACATGCCCATTAATGTATCCGGCGCTTCCGGATTCCTGGAAGAGGCTGCCGGAGTACGAACTCCCTTCAAAGGGATATATTTACTCGACCCTAGAGTCATCTTCGGCTGTAAGCCGAGTAGTCCGGGGCCTTTATTGTTGGTCCCCGTAGGGGATGCATACCCCGGACCTTTGGCGACCGAAGTATCACCTTCGGGTGCTGTCTTCATTGCCCCCCACACCACTTGATGGGGGAAGACCCTCCGGGATGACACCTCGAAGTCGTCCGCCCTAAAGGGCGAGGAAACCTGTGGAGGCGTCTCGCTTTCCATAATCTTCGGAAGTAGGTCAGCCGAGGAGGAGGACTGGCGAGGAAGACCACAGGCCGGACTACAAACATGTATTTAAGATGTTACCCTTGTGACTGGAAAAGAATGGGATATGTCTAAAACACCCTTGTTCACTTACGATCCGGCTAAAGGCTTGTCCTTGCGAAGGAACTGTGCAGCATCGTCTTCCGAACCGGCTGACAGGGACACCTTCCCTCTCTTGGGAGCCTCCACCTCCAAATCTTTAGAGGTAGTCCTTTTCTTCCCGTGGGGAGAAGAGATATCAGCTTCTTCTTCACCTTCGTCTTCAGAAGAGGGAGTTCCAGTCTCCCCGGACATAGCGTCCGGTGTACCTTTTGAGTGGAGGCCACCTTTGTCCTTTCTGCCCTCCTCCTTGACCTCCTTCACCGACACTTGATACGGTGCCGGGGCCAGCATCCTTGTCAACACAGGATCAGCTGAGTCTTCGGGGAGTGGAGCCGAACACCTAATTTGTTCTGCCTTTTTTATCCAGCCCTGGTTGGAGACAGGTTTCTCAGTATATTGTTACGGGATAATCAACTAAGCTGTGTTCAGGAGTCGACTGCTTACCGAGGTATCCGGATGGTTGCAGTCGAGGCCGATGTCTTCGGTTGTATCCGGCCACTGTTTTCGGGTCCCAAAGAATAACTTCCACATCCCTCTATGCGTTGTGCCGAAGAAGTGCTGAAGGGTTTGTGGTCCTTCTGGATTGAACTCCCACAGGGAGAGGCCATCGCTGGCATGGCAGGACCCGGCGGACTAGCATTACCTGGATCACGTTTATGAGGCTAGTGTCCTTTTCAAGGAGACTCCGGGTACGGCTTTGTAGCGTCTGCACTTCATCAATTGATCCCCAGTCCAGCCCCTTATTAATCCATGATGCGGGTCGTAATGGAGGGCCAGATCGGAACGCAGGTGTCGCTGCCCACTTGGTACTGCGGGGTTCAGTGATGTAAAACCACTCCCGCTGCCATAGATTGGAAGTTCTTGTGAAGGAGCCCTTTGGCCAAGGTGTATCGGCGAGCTTGCTCACCATAGCACCGCCACACTCCGCTTGCTCCCCGCCGACTACCTTCAGTTTCACATTAAAGGTCTTGAGCCATAAGCCGAAGTGTGGGGGAATGCGGAGAAAGGCCTCGCAGATGACGATGAACGCCGAGATGTGAAGAAAGAAGTCCGGAGCTAGATCGTGAAAATCTAGCCCGTAATAGAACATGAGGCCACGAACGAAAGGGTGGAGAGCGAACCCTAGCCCCCGGAGGAAGTGGGAGATGAATACGACCCTCTCACCGGATCTGGGTGTAGGAATAACCTTCCCCATAGCAGGGAGCCTGTGGAGAATTTCCGCGGTCAGGTACCTTGCCTCCCGGAGCTTCGCGATATCCTCCTCTGTGACAGAGGAGGCCACCCACCGGCCTTGAGGGCTGGGTCCGGACATGACTGGGAGGCTATTAAATTGAGACCCGGGTGCTGGAGCTCGAGGTTGGAAAAGTTGAGGAAGGCGTAGAGGGAAAAGACGGGTCTATGCCCCCTTTATAAAGGCGATGAATATCGAATGCCTCCTCATGAGCCTTAAAACTTGCCTATTCCCAGGGAATGGTGCCAACTGAGCGGTTGGATTCCCACGCCCATATTGATGAGAATCCCGCGATAAGGGGACACGATCTCTGCTTTAACAAGACGTGCCAATAAAGCCGCGTCTTGAAACATGGAGCGGGAGGCTGAAAAATGGTTCGAAATAAGGACCGGGTAGGGACGTGATGTCATGCTGCAAAATTTGTCAGTAGGTTGGACTCGTGAAACATTATGCTCTCTACTGTTGTGTATGGTACTTTTTTTTGTAGAGCCGGACACGCTTTCGGTGTTCGAAAGCTACTTTGGAGTATTCGGAGGAGGAACCCGCCTTGCAATGCCGAAGACAATCTGCGTGCCGGACATGTCGTATTTGAAGCCTGGTTCAGGGGCAACTGAGGGAGTCGTGGATTAAGGGGTCCTCGGGCGTCCAGACTATGTAACATGGGCCAGACTAATGGGCTATGAAGATACAAGACAGAAGACTTCTTCCCGTGTCCGGATGGGACTCTCCTTTGCGTGGATGGCAAGCTTGGCGTTCGGATATGTAGATTCCTTCCTTTGTAAACCGACTCTGTACAACCCTAGGCCCCTCCGGCGTCTATATAAACCAAAGGGTTTAGTCCATAGAGGCAATCACAATCATACAGGCTAGACATCTAGGGTTTAGCCATTATGATCTCGTGGTAGATCAACTCTTGGTAATCCTCATACTCATCAAGATCAATCAAGCAGGCAGTAGGGTATTACCTCCATCAAGAGGGCCCGAACCTGGGTAAACATCATGTCCCCCGTCTCCTGTTACCATCGACCTTAGACGCACAGTTCGGGACCCCCTACCCGAGATCCGCCGGTTTTGACACCGACATAGGCCACGCCTGGACTAGCCTTGTCCATGGATCAGGAGATGGGCGCCATCCGGGCGGCGGTGGTGGTGCAGTTGATGAAGCGGGGGGCGGTGGTGGTGCAGTTGGTGGAGCCGGGGGCGGAGCAGGAGCGGGCGCCGTGCGGAACTGCGGTGGCCTAGGGTTTTTTCCCCGGTAGTTGGGACTTGGACGCCAGGCGGATGGTTGAGGAGGTGCTGTTGGTGGAGGTGGCGGTGGCGGAGTCGACGCGGGCAGGCGAGGAGAAGCAGTGAAGACCTGAGGACGGGAGTCCTTTGTAGTTAGCGCACGATCGGCCCATTAGAGCATCGAGCGAACCTCGACGAAGGAGGGACGCGGACACATCATAGGGACGAAGGAAGCCTGCTTCTCAAACCGCTCGCTGAGGCCGACGAGGAGGAAGTTGATGAGCTGGCGATCGTCGATAGGATCACCAAGTTCGCGGAGTTCATCCGCGATCGCCTTGAGGCGTTCGCAGTAGACGCTGACTGGTGAATCACCTTGCACCGTATTCCAAAGCTCGGTGTGGAGATTGTTGGCGCGAGCGTCGACGTTGTCCTGGAAGAGCTGACGAAGGGCCGCCCATAGATCGGCGGCGGAGGCACCGTCATAGTGGACGAGATTGAAGATCTCTGTGGAGACTTGCATGTAGATCCATTGAATAATGGCGAGATCATCATTGACCCATTGCGGATCATGAAGTTTAGGAAGAGAGTCGTCGGCAATGTGAGAGCAGAGATTGCATCGCCCAAGGTGGACGTCGAAGAGGTGACGCCAATGTTAGTAGTTGTGAGCAACAAGGTCTAGGGTTATGGGGATGTAGGGGCTAATATCGGAGATGGTGTTGGTGAAGGAGACGGAAGGGGGTATTGGTGGGGTAAAGCTAGAGTAGAGGTAGAGGCGGAGGAGGCCGTGGCCGCGGCGATGATGGCGGCGCGCCACTCGAAGTAGCCGGGCGGCGGCGGCAGTGGCGGGGCTGACGGGTTAGCCATACCCTAGGATCGAAAGCCTGATACCATGTAGAATTGTATTGAATAATTGTTGATGCAATATTGTGCCAGTACAAGAGGTATATATAAGAGCCAAGCCGCACCTGACCTAGCCCTATTACAAACTGAGTAGGAGTCCTAATCCTATTACAAGTTGAATTCTAACAATTTTGTAAGGCCTTGTTCGGTTAATCAGCCTCCCAAGGGGATTAGAGAGGACTCCTCGCAAAAAAAAAGGGGGGGGGGGGGGATTAGAGAGGATTGAAGGGAATTTTGGCTTGTAGGGATTTAATCCACCTTAATCCCTGACAATTCATTAAATCCATCTCAAACCGAACAAAGCCCAAAGATAAAGAGGGTGATGGTATCCCAGTGTTACGACGAGCGTGCTGTATGTGGCTGGATTAGTTTTAGCTGGAGGGGAGGACGTTTTGTTGACCCAAGCAAACTGTCGGTGATATATCGACCTACTTTTGCTGCTGGTTCGGACCTGATTGATTGTCTGAACGTGCCACCCAAGTCCAAGCAACAGGGACAGCATTCTGCTATGCACGCACTGTCCCCGTTTGGAAATTTAGGCCTCCAGTTCAGCACAATTTTGTTACACTACGACAAAGACCTGCCAGGGCGGCCCAGGCGGTGGTAGATGCTCCACACCGGTCAAATATGAGGGCATTTCCTAAACGGCGCCTTAAGCGCCCGTTTTAGGTGTTCGGGCAAACGGGCGCACACCCCCTTCTCCACGCGGGCCGCCCATTTCTTTTTTCCCTCCTCTTTATTAAGGAGCAAAAATAATACAAACGCAGTGGGAATCAAACCGTGACTTCGTGGTCATATGCACACTACGATAACCACCACAGCCAACGAACCTTTTGTGTCTCTCATCAGTTTTTTACTTCTTTTCTTCTTTCTTGTTTCTTTTTCGTTTTTCTATTTTTTCTTGGAAGAGTTTCGTTTAGTTTTTTTCTTTTATTTTTTCGTTTTTCTTAGAACTGTTTTTGTTCTTTTTTTATATATTTTTCATTTTTTTAAATACATGAACATTCTCTTCAAATTTGTGAACTTTTTCTCAATTCGATGAACTTTTTTTTCAAAGTTGATGAACTTTTATCAAAGTCAATGAACTTTTATTTTGAAATTTGATAAAAAAATCAAACACGGTCAACTTTTTTGAAATCCATGAACTTTTTTTGAATTTCGATGAATTACTTTTAAAATTTCTTGAACTGTTTTTCAAATTCAATGAACTAATTTTCAAATTTTATGAAATTTTTGTTCACCATATTGAAGAAAAATGTTCACCATACATTGAAAAAATGTTCAGTGTGTATAAAAAAATGTTCATCATGTCTAGAAATTTTGTTCAGTATGCACTCAAAAGGAGTTCTACGTATATAAAAAAAGTTCTATGTGTATTTGAATATTGTTCCCATACATTGAAAAAATGTTCAGTGTGTATAAAAAATGTTCATCGTGTAGAGAAATTTTGTTCAGCATGTACTCAAAAAAAAATTCAGCGTATTCTAAAAAAATGGTCAGTGTTTCTTTGTATAATGTTCACCCTATACTAAGAAAATGTTCAATGTGTATTCTAAATTTGCTTTCTAAAAATTGTTCACAGTAAAAAAAAAGTATTCAATTTTCGAAATTTGTTCAGTTTCTGAAAAACATAGTTCGCGTTTAAAAGAAAAGGAATATTCGAAATTTGATGAACTATATTCAGAATTGATGAACTAATTTTTTCAAATTCGATGAACTTTTTTCAGAATTGGTTAACTTTTTTTTTTCTAATTCGTCTTTTAAAAAAAATGATGAACCTTTTCGAGTTCCATGAATGTTTTTTAAAATTGAACTTTTATTTCACATATATGATTTCCTTTTTCTTTTTTACGTTTCCCTTTTCTGAAATGATTTTTAAGGTACAGAAGTTATGTCAATGTTGTACTAGAAGAAGTATTAAGTAGGTTTGTTTTTGGGTTATAGACATCTAAGCGGTCCTAGTGCAGTGCTAACTGCACTGTTTCTTTCGGCTGTATATATATGTAGGTGCGATGGTTCGAATCCCACTACCTGCAATTATGTTTCTACCACGTTTGCTTTTTGTCGAGGTTATGTTTCAACCACGTTTTCTTTTTGGCGAGGTTATTGGGCCGGCCCGCTAGGCGACGCGCGCGAGCGCCAGGAACATTAAGCGGCGCAGAAGGCGCCCTATAGGAGCTCCCAAATATGAGCCTCAAAAAAAGAAAAAAAAGGGGTCAAATATGGGCCGGACAAGAACAGCAAGGTTTATTTATCGAGCGGTTAGTTCAGAGCCGCCCGCCCCGCGCCCGCCTGCCCCGCTCCGCCGGCCTGTCCTTACGGGTAGGTCGCGGCACTCGGGAAGAGCGCGACGAAGGAGTAGGTGAAGGAAATGACGGCGGCAATGATGGAGATAAGGTGACCTTCTCCAGGCTCGGCAATTGCAAGAGAACGACCTCGGCGAGGCCGAACAGCATCAGATACATTATCCCTTCATTGCTGCAGGTCATGTTGTGGCCCTTGTAATGGCGGCAGTTGCTGTATGCGCGGACCTGCACTCTTAAGGCAAGCGACCCTTGTAATGGCGGCAGTTGCTGCGCGGACCTGCGCTCTTAAGGCCAGGAACTTCTTTCTTCCCATTGAGTATCTTAACAAAATTACCGAACTCCTTCCTCTCTTCCATGTGGAGATGATCTGCAGCTCTCTGATGGATGGCAAGGCCTTCCCATTGAGTATCTGAGTTCCCTCGAGTTTCTCTTTCTTATGGTAAAGTTCAGTTTGCAGAATGATAGATTTCGTACCTTTGCTTCACACATAGTTCTGAATTTTGTTGCACGTGCATTTCTAAACTGACAACACTGAACTTGCTACATCTGGATAATATGCAAAAACTTCAGTTTGCATAAATGGCAGATTTGAGACCTTTGGTTAACATGATGTTTTGCCCCGGTATCTGGCTCTTCTACAGAATGGAAGCCTGCGTGGAGTCGCCACGATGGACCAGGCCAAGGAAGCTGCACGATCTGCCGACGCACCTCAAGTCCTCAACATGTCACTCAGTGCATCTTTCTCTTGTAAGTTGTAAGGCCTCCATGGAATTGTTGGCTATATGCATGGAAATTATCTCCATCATGTGTTGTAGTTCTGATCATCTTCCATATTTTTTTGTAAATTTACCTATTTCATACTAAGGATTAGGAATCTCTTATGAGAAATGAAAATTTTAGTTTGTGTGTATGTAGACTGGGTAGTGTGTCTATCAGAAGCAAATCTGATGGGGTTGCGCAACTGGCACTACAGCAAAATGTCGTGAAGCCCGCCTCGCCATGGAGGAGAATAACATAGTGTTGTTCAATGGGATGCACGATTTTTTGTTTGATTCATCAAGTACTCTTGGTGCTAATTTACATAGCTTTTTTCAGTGGAAGAATATACCGTAAGGGCAGATACTAAGCTTTTGTGAAATTTTGGATCCAATCGGAGATTTTCTTATTATAAACTGGTTGTGTGGCTACTTAAATATGGCATGAGGATTGAGGAGGTAATTATTAGAAATGAATTGTTGCCGAAGTGAAGAAATACCCTGCCACTATGGAACGTGTGTGCTGAAACAGTTGAATATATCAGTTCAGCTGCAATGGTAGCGATGGAGACATCATGCAGCGGTTATCAGTACAGTGCAGATGATCATGTGGCCATTTTGGTTTATCTTCAGTACGATGTTTAATATCGGTATGGTTACTGTAATCTCCCAAATGATCTGTTTCTTTTTCCTTTTGTTTTTTTATTCTGATGACTTACTAATATTTTATTTATATTTTATTTCCTGCAGCCAATTCAATCTCCTACCCTGTAATTTGGTTCGTCCGAGAGATACTAGCTGCACCTTTCCAACTTGTCAGTTGCACTAGCAAGTTTTGTAGCAGAGACTTCTTTGATGATATTGTTGATGTTTTAAGGAAGACCTGGTCAATAGGGAGTTCGTTGTATCAAAGTGGTTCTGCATCCAGAGCACTTGCGCTTACATCTGAAACTACCATTTGGGGATCACTCTGGAAAGATCTGTACCAGGTAACTTAAATTTGTTTGCATGCCTACTAATTTTTTTAATTAGTATATTATGCAACTTACATTGACTCTTGTTTTAGATTTTGAGTGCAGTCCAGAGCATTTTGTACGGTTTTGTTGTCTTCGTTTCAACGTGCAATAGGCATCGACTCAGGTAAAAAAAAATTGGCTTGTATGCAGAGGTAGTATTTGCAAATCAGATAAACAATTAGTCGATTATCTGAATGATGAGAACATCCATTGACGATACATTCTTCGGCATTGACCACCGCCCTGTCACGATGTTCAGTCTCTAGGTTGTAGTGTGTGAGGCGGACGAGAAATCTGAGCATGTTCACTTGTCCAGGTTTTGAGTACTGCTGTGTGTCGTTTGTGTTTGTTCAGTTGTGATGGTTGTGATGTGTGCAGTCTGTACTGAATTTTGGCTACAAACGCTACTATAATCTTTCATATTTTAGAATTATTAATAACCTGACATTCTTATTCATATTTTTGGTAAATGTTTGCAACTAAAATGGCCACATGAGTACCTAGGTTATGGCTTGTTAAACTAATGTTCCTTTTTTTAGTGCCATTTACATTACTTATAATCTTACACAGTTCATCATTCTGCATCCATTGGATAAGGTGAGCATGTTCTCCTTTAGATTTTTTTCTGCTGTAAACCAAAATGATTGATTTTTTATAGGTATCCCTCACAGGCCACTGCAGTATCCTATTTGTTGCGCCACTACTACAAATTCATGATAGTCGCAATTCCCATACTCCATGGATGCTCCCAGGAGGACATGGTGTCTGTGGAGGTGCAGTATGTCATTCTAACAAGGGTACAACTTAAAGGTGTGAACCAAAATGATTGATTTTTTATAGGTATCCCTCACCAGCCGCTGCAGTACCATATTTGTTGCGCCACTACTACAAATTCATATAAGCAAACAGTATTGCACCCATTATTGCATCATTTAGCTATTCTTTATTTCCTCATCCAACAATGTTTCTTTGTAGTTTCATTGAATTAACAAGATAGAGGATGGCATTTTTTAGGAAGATGATGAATATTTTCAAGAAGAAGAAATGACTTCCCTTTTTATTTCTTTTGCATGTTGAATATTGCCCGATATGTTTACCACTACATGTATTGCTTAAAGGGACTAAGTTATTCTAAGAAGGTTGGTCGTGCTATTTGGAATTTCAAACATGCTTCATATATTGTACAGTGTACAAATGAACAAACAATTGACTTACCATTTGCAGAGCTTGCTTTAACACAATTAACATTTCTTTGATAAATACTCCCTCCGTCCCAAAATAAGTGTCTCAACTTTGTACTAGCTTTAGTATCAAATTGTACTACAAAGCTTGAGACAGTTATTTTGAGTTGGAGGGAGTATGATTTGATTGCAAAATCTGATATGCGAGACGCTATGGAGATGTGATCTTAGGATGTTGAAAAAGATGGCATCTAAGTTCTTCAAACGCTTTCAGAAGTAGGGCTCCAATCAAAATAAGAATTGGTACTTCAAGATGGAATTTATTCCACACGACAAGTAGATGGCATTTATTTTCTCTCTCAAAGAAATTAGATGACATTTCTTCATTTTGAGCACCTACTGCTTTTGTGTGTATATTGGATTGTTTTTCGAGATGTGATATTCATTTATGAAGTAATACATAATTCGTTTCAAAGTTCTACACCTGCCCGCGAGCATGCGAAGTTAAGCAGAACATAGTTTGTAATGATCCAGTCAGAGCGAAATTTAAGACAATGGCTCTGCTGACAGGTGGCACTGTTATCCTCACCGCCCTTGCTCTTGGATCATCACTCAAGCATATCTTTGTGTGCGTGTATACACTCACAAATGATGAACTAGGCAATCTAATATATATCATGGATTGATGATATTTCCATTATCATTAATTTTCTTAATAAAAAGATATAGTTGATTCAAATAAATTTTAATGATACTTTTTTTTATCAGCTAGCAGTTGTAACAAACGTTCTATGCCTTAAGAAATTTTTGTTGGTGTTGAGATCATGTTGCCATTGATATATTCTATGTGAGGTTGCCTTTTTCAGTTATAACAAAATTTAATCTTATTTAACAACCAATCAGAACGCCTAATGGATGAAAGAACATATATTACTGTCTGTATGCAACAACATGACCACAACTATGTCAACTTGAAAAACAGTGTGTCCCCATTTAACCTAATACTTTTTTTTGGAACATTTATTTTGTATTTGTGTGAAATCAACTTTGATCAACGTTTAAGACGTGCATTGCACGTGCAAGCTTACTAGTCCACCAACAGTAGACAATAGCCGGGACGACTGGTGCTCCGAGGCTCCCTCTAGCTCGGCGATAATGTGTTTCCCCTCGACGAAACGGGTAATTGCATGAACAAGGGGGTCGGCAGTGGTACGATTGGGAAAACTGGAATCGATGCCTTTTCCATTATTTTAGATTTTTGAGCTGTTTTTTTTTCAAGATGCATTAGTCTTTTATTGCATTTTTGTTGTAAGATCCGACGAGGAAGAAAGCGATCATCTTGTGATGATCGGGTAGACGTGTACGAAAATAAGCAGCGGTAATGATGGGAGCGGGACTTCAAGAATGCAAGTTGTACACGAGCATGGAAAATGCAAGTTTGACGCCGGTTGTTGGCTCGGCGTGTGTGTGAGTCCATTTCGTCGTGTTCGCCAATCAATTGGTTTGTATCCGCGGATCCAGTTCTGACTCCTGATGCGGTGAGGCTGCAGATGATTTGTGTTATTATTGGGAGCATTTAAACCGGTGTGCAGCGCAGGGAAATCCTGGTCGTGTTTGATCCGCATTTGTTTCAGAGAGAGGGTGATAGCATCGCAGTTCGACAGCTGTCATTTTCTACATGAAAAATCCCAGTGTTAGGACGAACGTGCTGCCTGGATTGGTTCTAACTGGACGGGAGGAGGTTTTTTGTTGACAAGAAAACTTTCGGTGATGTATCGACCTACTTTTGCTGCTGGTTCGGACCTGATCGATCGATAATCTGAATGTGCCACCCAAGTCCAAGCAACAGGGACAGCATTCTGCTTCTGCTATCCACGCACTGTCCCCTTTCGGAAATTTAGGCCCCTAGTTTGGCACAAGTTTGTTAGAGCAACTCTAGCAGACCCTGCATCCTGCCGGCCTGTAAAACGCGTTTGCAGTTTGCGCAAAACCGCTTTTGCGGGTCGGCTTGGACAGCCACAGATGCAGACCCCTCAAACGGATCCGTAAAAAAGCATATGCGCGAAGGTCTGCTCTTTGCGTCGCTGTATCCCGCATCTTATCGGCCCGCAAATATCAAATCCAACATAAAGACAACAATCGAAAGCAAAACTTAATAATTCAAATCAAACATAATACTCCATCCGTCCCGAAAAACATGTCGCGGGCGTAGTTCACTTGTAATTTTGCAGAAAAAACTCGTGGTTTCAAAAGCGTTTCAAACAAATCCCTCCGTCCCGTCTTCTTCCTCCGCCCGTCGCCTGCGCGTCGTTAGGGGCCGGTGCCGCCCAGCTGCGTGCTTCGCCAGGGGCCGGCGAGCCCAGCTGAGCTCCTCCGCCATAGCCAAGTACCTGCTCTCGCCGTCTTTGCCAATTACCTCCTCCGCCGCCGCAGCCCAGACCTGCGCTGCCGCGGTCCCCTCCCGCTACCTGTGGGCTTCGCCGGAATCTCCTGCCGCGCGCGTCCCTCCTGGAACCCCCGCGCATCCTCCTCAAGCTCGCGTTCGTCCTCCATCGTGCTCCCGCGCATCCTGCTGGAGCTCCCACGCGTGCGCCGCCGCGATCCCCTATCGGCGTCACCGGAGCCTGCCACCATGATCCAGTGGACCGGGAGCTCGCGCGTGTGATCCTCGATCTCCCGCGCGTCTTCCTCAATCTCCCGCGCAAGCCTGTGCTGTTCCTTCTCCCCTACCCGCGCGCCCGTGCGGCTGCTTATCCCCTGCCGCCGGTGGAGCTCCTACCCGTACTGCTGCTGCTCTTCTACCCGTACTGCTGATGCTCGTCTGCCCGTGCTGCCGCCAGAGGTACATTCATCAGGAAGAAGGTACTGTAAGGATTTGCTCCATGAGTTAACTGAAAAAATCAGCAGATATTCAGTCAGTCAATGTTAACTGAAGAACTTTGTCTTCTTTTCTCCATGAGTTTCCCTAGCCTTCAATCTTTCTGCTCTCTAAAGTATGGTGAACACCTCCCCTTTTCCTAGCATTTAAAAAGAAAATGATCACCTAGTCTAGTCTGTGATGTGAAAAATGGAGGTCTAATTAACAGGTTGTGGCGCATCAACCTACACCTGTCTGACGATGCATGTTTTGGGGTTCACATATCATACAAGTTCAGAGATAAAAACAAATCCTGCTCAGATCAATATCACCTGCCCAATATTCAGTCAACCTACACCTGTCTGCCGATGCATGTTTTGCGATGATGTTCACCTAAATAAAGGAAGAGGAAAACGTGGGACTGCATATAATATACGGTGCCACAACAACGATTTCAATCCGCTGCTGTATCACAAACATAATGGGCACACAATTATCTCAGGCTGCTGTATCACAAGCTGTATGCCAGGCTCAGTCAAAATTCAGATCCTCCATAGGCACGGCCAAGAATTGTTTACATATTAGGAACATTTCAAAACCATGAACAGTCTTAAAACGAGTGAACATTTCTGCTGAATGCTACCTATATTTTGTTAATGTCATGAGGACTTTTTAACATCTTGTCATTTTGGCTGGCATCTAGACAACACACACACACACATACAGTACATTAGATGCACTATATATTCAACTCAAAATTATTTGATTTATTTGGATTTATTAAAATTATTGGAATTTAAATGACATGACTGACATAATTTTGTTTACTGAATTTTGCTCCATGATTATTCTAACTGATCTACTCCATAATTAAATGTGCCAAAAATTCAGTGCACAAGACCTTTCAAATTAAGTTAACCGAAATCTCTTATAATGTGAATAATTACAGAAGGAAAAGGAGCATCTATCTTGTGACAATGTGAGCATCTATCTTGTGACAATGTGAGTTAATCCACAATTTGTTACTCCCACTAGTACGATCTCCCACTAGTTGTGTCAACATTCAGTTAGGCAAAAAAGAATAGGTAGTCAATTGATTTGCTTAATACAAAAAGCCCTGAAATTAGTCAGTACTCTTAGAGCAATTTTACTGTCATGTTTACTGAATCTAAATCACAGGATAACTATCATTTCTAAATTTGTTTCAGTTAACTTGTGTCAAAATTTGTTTCAAACAATTTTCTGTCAACTTGTGAGCAAGAAAAAGGCTTCAGAATATTCAGTTAACTGAGACTACAGTGAATAATGTTTCAAATAATTATGAGTAGAAGTGGTTAGAGCAAAGTGTTTGATAGCAGGACTAAGCTGCATTCTTTTCTTTTTACCACCATAAACAGCAACTCAAAAAAATTCTCTCTCTCAGAAAACAAAGATGATTATGGCATAGATAAAGATAAGGACGGAGCAGCAGCTGGTTGGACACCTGAAATTTACTGTCATACTTGATGGACAACTGATATTGACACAAAGCAAGATTATCATATTCCACCCATCCATACTTGATGGACACTTGAAATTGACAAAAGGGATTTATCACAACCTGACCCTGCTTAACCGTTCAATGCAGGAACAACAAACTTTTATTTTTGAAAAGAGGAACAACAAACTTAAGGGTTCTTCCATCCATCTCAGCACTATTTTAGCCAATCCTGAAACACAAAATGCTAAAATATCGATCAGTTTTAGTTCAGGTTCAGTGCAAGAGGACATATTTTAACTGAAATTCTTTGGTGTAATTTCAGTTAACTGAAAACAACAACTCTGCAAGTGGAGGTTTAACATGGTGCACGCTCTCCTAGAGAATAGAGATACTCTCAACCTGATGGCTTGTCCCTCACCACGAACGCCACCATGCAACTCTAGCTTGCTCTATTTAGCTCTGTTCCATTTCCGCTAGACCAATCGAAGAAGATGAAAACTAAATTGCAAGAGACCGAAGGGAGGAGAAGGGGGAAAAGGAGACCTTTGACTCCGGAGGGCTCCTTGGTGCAGCCGCATAATGCTCCGGCGAGATGTAATCGATGTCGGTGAAGCCACGTAGTGCTCCATCTTGGAAGTGGAAAAGGGGCACATGTGCTTCCCACTGCTCAGGTCGAACACCTCCATGGAGGGTGCTAGCTTCGTGGTCGACGGCGAGGAGGTGGTCGACGACGGGCACATGCGGAAGGAGAGTGGGCGTTGGGCGTTGGGCGGTCTTCTCCAAAAAACTGAATCTTCGTGTTCCTCTACGGGCGGCGGACGGAGGGAAACGAGGCAGCGGCGTGGGGCGGCGGTGGCGGGGGTATGGGGGAGCAAGGATGAGGGGGCAAGGGGGAGGGGGAGCAAGGCGGCAGGGGCATGGGGAGGGAGGGGGCGAGCAAATCTGCCGGCGTCAGACGAGTGAGGACTGAGGAGAACGACGAGGACCGCGGGTTTGGTCGGGAAAACGATGAGGACTAAATTGCAAAAACGCCAGCGCAACATGTTTTCCGGGACGGAGGGAGTACAATAATCATCCACATTACAAATAATTATTCAAATCAGCATAGCAAACTTAAATAATGCAATACAAAACTTCTCATGAATACAAATACAAATGAATACAAAAATAAGTCACTGTCCAGCCCTTTGCCAATGGTGCTCAATGAGATCCTCCTGAAGTTGAAAGTGGGTGTTTGCATTTTCAATCTCCTTGTATTTTGAAAAAAAGCTCTAATGCGGTTAGGTTCTCTAGCTGGTTTGACACGACTACCCACATTGTCATAGAAGAATTCCAAGTTCATTCCTCTCTCATCTTCAAGAATCATATTGTGCAGGATAACACAGCATGTCATAATATTTTTCAAGGTTTTCTTATCCCAAAAATGAGCAGGACCACGGACATGGCAAACCTAGATTGCAAAACACCGAATGCTCTTTCAATATCTTTTCGGGCTGCCTCTTTGCACCCTTGCAAATTCACATTGCTTTTTAGTTTTGGGTTCTTTGATGCTTTTGACAAATGTGCACCAAGGAGGGTATATACCATCAGCAAGATAGTACCCCTTTGTGTATTCATGCCCATTGATAGTGTACTTGCAACCAGGAGCATCACCACTAGCAAGCCTAACAAACAAATGAGACCGTTGCAACACATTGATATCATTGAGAGTGCCCGGCATACCAAAAAAGCAATGCCAAATCCATAAATCCTCGGATGCTACGGCCTTGATACGTCTCCAACGTATCTATAATTTTTTATTGTTCGATGCTATTATATTATCCATCAAGGATGTTTTATATGCATTTAGATGCTATTTTATATGGTTTTTGGGACTAACCTATTAACCTAGAGCCCGATGCAGTTTACATTTTTTCCTTGTTTTTGAGTATCGCAGAAAAGGAAAACCAAACGGAGTCCAATTGACGTGCCAATTTTTGATGATTTTTTATGGACCAAAATAAGCCCCCGGAGTGAAAGAGTTGGGCCAGAAGAGTCTCGGGCCGTCCACGAGGGTGGGGGCGCGCCCTACCCCCTGAGCGCGCCGCCCTATCTCGTGGACGACTCGGAGACCCCCTGACGTATTCCCGACGCCAAAAATCCTGTAAATACCCAAACCTCCAGAACATAACCTAGATCGGGAGTTCCGCCACCGCAAGCCTCTGTAGCCACAAGAAATCAATCGGGACCCTGTTCCGGCACCCTGCCGGAGGGGGGATCCCTCACCGGTGGCCATCTTCATCATCCCGGCGCTCTCCATGACGAGGAGGGAGTAGTTCACCCTCGGGGCTGATGGTATGTACCAGTAGCTATGTGTTTGATCTCTCTCTCTCTCTCTCTCTCTCTCTCTCTCTCTCTCTCTCTCTCTCGTGTTCTTGATTTGGCACGATCTTGATGTATCGGGAGCTTTGCTATATAGTTGGATCTTATGATGTTTCTCCCCCTCTACTCTCTTGTAATGGACTGAGTTTTCCCTTTGAAGTTATCTTATCGGATTGAGTCTTTAAGGATTTGAGAACAGTTGATGTATGTCTTACGTGGGATATCCGTGGTGACAATGGGGTATTCTATTGATTCACTTGATATATGTTTTGGTGATCAACTTGCGGGTCCGTGACCTTGGGATTCTATGCATAGGGGTTGGCACACGTTTTCGTCTTGACTCTGTAGAAACTTTGGGGCACTCTTTGAAGTTCTTTGTGTTGGTTTAATAGATGAATATGAGATTGTGTGATGCATATCATATAATCATATCCGTGGATACTTGAGGTGACATTGGATTATCTAGGTGGCATTAGTGTTTTGGTTGATTTGTATCTTAATGTGTTATTCTAGTACGCACTCTATGATAGATCGAACAGAAAGAATAGCTTCATGTTATTTTACTACGGACTCTTGAATAGATCGATCAGAAAGGATAACTTTGAGGTGGTTTCGTACCCTACAATAATCTCTTCGTTTGTTCTCGGCTATTAGTGACTGAGGGAGTCCCGGATTAGGGGGTGTCCGGATAGCCGAACTATCACCGTTGGCCGGACTCCTGGACTATGAAGATACAAGATTGAAGACTTCGTCCCGTGTCCGGATGGGACTTTCCTTGGCGTGAAAGGCAAGCTTGGCGATACGGATATGTAGATCTCCTACCATTGTAACCGACTGTGTGTAACCCTAACCTATCCGGTGTCTATATAAACCGGAGGGTTTTAGTCCGTAGGACGAACAACAATCATACCATAGGCTAGCTTCTAGGGTTTAGCCTCCTTGATCTCGTGGTAGATCTATTCTTGTACTACCCATATCATCAATGTTAATCAAGCAGTGAGTAGGGTATTACCTCCATCGAGAGGGCCCGAACCTGGGTAAAAACATCGTGTCCCTTGTCTCCTGTTACCATCCGCCTAGACACACAGTTCGGGACCCCCTACCCGAGATCCGCCGGTTTTGACACTGACAGTGACTCTGTAGTGACTCTTTGTTGCATGTTGAGGGATAGTTATATGATCCAGTTATGTTATTATTGTTGAGAGAACTTGCACTAGTGAAAGTATGAACCTTAGGCCTTGTTTCAACGCATTGCAATACCGTATATGCTGACTTTTTTTGCTTGCTACCTTGCTGTTTTTATATTTTAGATTACAATTACTCATATCTATCATCCATATTGCACTTGTATCACCATCTCTTCGCCGAACTAGTGCACCTATACAATTTACCATTGTATTGGGTGTGTTGGGGACACAAGAGACTCTTTGTCATTTGGTTGCAGGGTTGCTTGAGAGAGACCATCTTCATCCTACGCCTCCTACGGATTGATAAACCTTAGGTCATCCACTTGAGGGAAATTTGCTACTGTCCTACAAACCTCTGCACTTGGAGGCCCAACAACGTCTAGAAGAAGAAGGTTGCGTAGTAGACATCAAGCAGTTTCTGGCGCCGTTGCCGGGGAGGTTAGTGCTTGAAGGTATATCTTTAGATCTTGCAATCGAATCTTTTAGTTTCTTGTTTTATCACGAGTTTAGTTTATAAAATAAAACAAAAAATGGAATTAAGGTTGCCTCATATGCTTCATCTTTTTAATGTCTTTCGTGAAAATGATGGAAAGGAAAATTGTGCTCAAGTACTAGAAGAAGAATTACATAGAATGGTTGGCATAAAATATGTGAATGATGAGCATGATTGCAATGTTATTTGTATGAATTCTTTAAATACCCATGATGCTAATGATATGCAAAGCCACAAGCTTGGGGATGCTATGTTTGATGAAGATGATATGTTTAGTCCCCCAAGTTTTGATGAGAATATTTATTATGATGAAAGCATGCCTCCTATTTATGATGGTTATATTGATGAAAGTGGGTTTGGAAGAGTGTTAACTTTAGGAAGTAATGATCCCACTATTTTGGAGGATGTATAATAATATTATGATAATTATGAAAGTGGATTTGGAGAGGTCATGACTTTATTTGGTGATGAATCCACTATTTCGGAAGAGGTTCCAATTGATTATGAGAACAAAGTTGCTGTCTATGATGATTATTGTGATGAATTGTATGCTATTAAGAATAATGATAACCATGAAACTTGTCATCATGATTTTAATTTTCAATTGGATTATGCCTCACATGATAGTTATTTTGTTGACTTTGCTCCCACTACTATTCCGAATGTGAAGAATTTGGCTTGTGTGGCGAGTAGTAAATTTTCTATGCTTGTAGATCATGAAAAGAATGCTTTATGTGATGGTTATATTGTTGAATTCATTCATGATGCTACTGAAAATTATTATGAGGGAGGAACATATGCTTGTAGGAATTGCAATAATATCAAGTTTTTCCTCTCTATGTGCTTAAAGTTTTTTGAAGTTATGCTTGTTTTGCCTTCCTATGCTAGTCGATTATTGTTCCCATAAGTTGTTTGCTCACAAAATCCCTATGCATAGGAAGTGGGTTAGACTTAAATGTGCTAGACATATTCTTCATGATGCTCTCTTTATGTTTCAATTCTTATCTTTTATGTGAGCATCATTGAAATCATCATGCCTAGCTAAGGGCGTTAAACGTTAGCGCTTGTTGGGAGGCAACCCAATTTATATTTTTGTTCTTTGCTTTTTGCTCCTGCTTAGTAATAAATAATTCGTATAGCCTCTATTTAGATGTGGTTTTATGTTTTAATTAGTGTTTGTGCCAAGTAGAACCTTTGGGAAGACTTGGGTGAAGTCTATGCGATCTTGCTGTAAAAAACAGAAACTTTTGCGCTCACGAGATTAGCTGCCATTTTTTACTAGAGAGTGCCTTTAGGTTGTTTCTTTTTGAAGATGATTAACAGACAAATTCTTCAGGTCCAAAAATTTATTTCAGAATTGTTGGAGTCACAGAAGTATTCGAATGATACAGATTACTAAAGACTATTCTGTTTTTGACAGATTCTGTTTTCATTGTGTTGTTTGCTTATTTTGATGAATCTATGAGTAGTATCAGAGGGTATAAACCATAGATAAGTTGGAATACATTAGATATTACACCAATATGAATTTATAATGAGTTCACAATAGTACCTAAGTGGTGATTTATTTTCTTATACTAATGAAGCTTACGAGTTTTCTGTTGAGTTTTGTGTTGTGAAGTTTTTAAGTTTTAGGAAAGATTCGTTGGACTATGGAATAAGGAGTGGCAAGAGCCTAAGCTTGGGGATGCCCAAGGCACCCCAAGGTAATATTCAAGGACAACCAAGATCCTAAGCTTGGGGATGCCCCGGATGGCATCCCCTCTTTCGTCTTCGTTCATCGGTAACTTTACTTGGAGCTATATTTTTATTCACCACATGATATGTGTTTTGCTTGGAGCGTCATTTTATTTTATTTTGTTTTGCTTGCTGTTTGAATAAAATACCAAGATCTGAAATTCTTAAATGTTAGTGAGTCTTCACATAATTATTCAACTACTCATTGATCTTCACTTATATCTTTTGGAGTAGTTTGTCATTTGCTCTAGTGCTTCACTTATATCTTTTTAGAGCACGACGGTGGTTTTATTTTGAAGAAATAGATGAACTCTCATGCTTCACTTATATTATTTTGAGAGTCTTTTAGAACAGCATGGTAATTTTCTTTGGTTATAAAATTAGTCCTAATATGATGGGTATCCAAGATGGGTATAATAAAAACTTCCATATAGAGTGCATTGAATACTATGAGAAGTTTGATACTTGATGATTGTTTTGAGATATGAATATGATAATATTAGAGTTATGCTAGTTGAGTAATTGTGAAATTGAGAAATACTTGTGTTGAGGTTTGCAAGTCCCGTAGCATGCACGTATGCTAACCGTTGTGTGACAAATTTGAAGCATGAGGTGTTTCTTTGATTGTCCTCCTTATGAGTGGCGGTTGGGGACGAGCGATGGTCTTTTCTTACCAATCTATCCCCCTAGGAGCATGCGTGTAGTGCTTGGTTTTTGATGAATTGTAGATTTTTTCAATAAGTATGTGAGTTCTTTATGACTAATGTTGAATCCATGGGCTATACGCACTCTCACCTTTACATCATTGCTAGCCTTTTCGGTACCGTGCATTGCCCTTTCTCACCTTGAGAGTTGGTGCAAACTTCGCCGGTGCATCCAAACCCCGTGATATGATACGCTCTATCACACATAAACCTCCTTATATCTTCCTCAGAACAGCCACCATACCTACCTATTGTGGCATTTTCATAGCCATTCCGAGATATATTGCCATGCAACTTTCCACCGTTACATTTTATTATGACACACTTCATCATTGTCATATTGCCTTACATGATCATGTAGTTGACATCGTATTTGTGGCAAGGCCACCATGCATAATTTCATACATGTCACTCTTGTTTCGTTGCCCATCCCGGTACACCGCCGGAGGCATTCATATAGAGTCATACTTTGTTCTAGTATCGAGTTGTAATATTTGAGTTGTAAATAAATAAAAGTGTGGTGATCATCATTATTAGAGCATTGTCCCGAAAAAAAAGAAAAAAAAGAAAGGTCAAATATAAAAAAATAAAAAAAGAAAGGCCAAAAAAAAGAAAAAAAAAGAGAAAGGCCAAATAAAAAGAAAGGCCCAAAAGGGACAATGCTACTATCCTTTTTCCACACTTGTGCTTCAAAGTAGCACCATGATCTTCATGATAGAGAGTCTCTTATATTGTCACTTTCATATACTAGTGGGAATTTTTCATTATAGAACTTGGCTTGTATATTCCAACAATGGGCCTCCTCAAGTGCCCTAGGTCTTTGTGAGCAAGCAAGTTGGATGCACACCCACTTAGTTTCTTTTGTTGAGCTTTCATAAATTTATAGCTCTAGTGCATCCGTTGCATGGCAATCCCTACTCCTTGCATCAACATCAATCGATGGGCATCTCCATAGCTCATTGATTAGCCTCGATGGTTTGAGACTTTCTCCTTTTTTGTCTTCTCCACATAACCCCCACCATCATATTCTATTACACCCATAGTGCTATGTCCATGGCTCGCGCTCATATATTGCGTGAAAGTATATAGGTTTGAGATTACTAAAGTATGAAACAATTGCTTGGCTTTTCATCGGGGTTGTGCATGATGAGAGCATTCTTGTGTGACGAAAATGGAGCATGACTAAACTATATGATTTTGTAGGGATGAACATTCTTTGGCCATGTTATTTTGAGAAGACATAATTGCTTAGTTAGTATGCTTGAAGTATTATCATTTCTATGTCAATATGAACTTTTGTCTTGAATCTTTCGGATCTGAATATTCATGCCACAATTAAGAAGAATTAAATTGAAATTATTCCAAGTAGCACTCCGCATCAAAAATTATGCTTTTATCATTTACCTACTCGAGGACGAGCAGGAATTAAGCTTGGGGATGCTTGATACGTCTCCAACGTATCTATAATTTTTGATTGTTCCGTGCTATTATATTATCCATCTAGGATGTTTTATATGCATTTATATGCTATTTTATATGATTTTTGGGACTAACCAATTAACCTAGAGCCCAGTGCCAGTTTCTGTTTTTTCCTTGTTTTTGAGTATCGCAGAAAAGGAAAACCAAACGGAGTCCAATTGATGTGCCAATTTTTGATGATTTTTTATGGACCAAAATAAGCCCCCGGAGTGAAAGAGTTGGGCCAGAAGAGTCACGGGCCGTCCACGAGGGTGGGGGCGTGCCCTACCCCCTGGGCGTGCCGCCCTATCTCGTGGACGACTCGGAGACCCCCTGACGTATTCCCGACGCCAAAAATTCCTATAAATACCAAAACCTCCAGAACATAACCTATATCGGGAGTTTTGCCGCCGCAAGCCTCTGTAGCCACCAAAAACCAATCGGGACCCTGTTCCGGCACCCTGCCGGAGGGGGGATCCCTCACTGGTGGCCATCTTTATCATCCCGGCGCTCTCCATGACGAGGAGGGAGTAGTTCACCCTCGGCCGAGGGTATGTACCAAAGAGCTATGTATTTGATCTCTCTCTCTCTCTCTCTCTCTCACTCTCTCTCGTGTTCTTGATTTGGCATGATCTTGATGTATCGCGAGCTTTGCTATTATAGTTGGATCTTATGATGTTTCTCCCCCTCTACCATCTTGTAATGGATTGAGTTTTCCCTTTGAAGTTATCTTATCAGATTGATTCTTTAAGGATTTGAGAACACTTGATGTATGTCTTGCGTGGGATACATGTGGTGACAATGGGGTATTCTATTGATTCACTTGATGTATGTTTTGGTGATCAACTTGCGGGTTCCGTGACCTTGGGAATCTATGCATAGGGGTTGGCACACGTTTTCGTCTTGACTCTTGCTACCTCTTGAGCATGCGTTGGTTTCCCTTGAAGAGGAAAGGGTGATGCAGCAAAGTAGCGTAAGTATTTCCCTCAGTTTTTGAGAACCAAGGTATCAATCCAGTAGGAGACCACGCGCGAGTCCCTCGTACCTACATAAACAAATAAGAATCTTGCAACCAACGCGATAAAGGGGTTGGCAATCCCTTCACGGCCACTTGCAAAAGTGAAATCTGATAGAGATGATTAGATAATATTTTTGGTATTTTTATGATAAAGATTAAAAGTAAAGATTGCAAAGTAAAATAGCTCGGTGATGTCCCGCGAACTCATGATCCAGTAGAGCTTCCGGGAAGAGCTTCGTCAGCACGACGGTGTGGTGACAGTGATGATGATGCTACCGACGCAGGGCTTCGCCTAAGCACTGCTACGATATGACCGAGGTGGATTATGGTGGAGGGGGCACCACACATGGCTAAGGGGTCAACAGATCAATTGTTGTGTCTTTGGGGTGCCCCCTTGCCTCCGTATATAAAGAAGCTAGGGGGGAAGGCAACCGGCCATGAGGAGGGTGCGCCAAGAGGGGGAGTCCTACTCCCACCGGGAGTAGGACTCCTACTTTCCTAGTGGGAGTAGGAGAAGGGGGAAGGAGGAGGTGGAGAGAAGGAAGGAGAGGGGCCGCCGCCTTCCCTTGTCCAATCGGGACTGTGGCAAGGGGGCATGGCGCCACCTCCTGGCTGCCCACTCTCTTCTCCACTAAGGCCCATAAGGCCCAAAAGCTTCCCGGGGGGTCCGTAACCCCGGTACTAAGTATATGTATGAAACCTCCCGGAACTCTTCCGGTGTCCAAACATAGTCGTCGAATATATCGATCTTTACGTCTCAACCATTTCGAGACTCCTCGTCATGTCCGTGATCATATCCGGGACTCCGAACTACCTTTGGTACATCAAAACACAAAAACTCATAATACCAATCGTAACGGAACTTTAAGCGTGCGGACCCTACGGGTTCGAGAACTATGTAGACATGACCGAGACACGTCTCCGGTCAATAACCAATAGCGGAACTTGGATGCTCATATTGGTTCCTACATATTCTGTGAAGATCTTTATCGGTCAAACCGCATAACAACATACATTGTTCCCTTTGTCATCGGTATGTTACTTGCCCGAGATTTGATCGTCCGTATCTCAATACCTAGCTCAATGTCGTTACTGGCAAGTCTCTTTACTCATTTCGTAATGCATCATCCCCGCAACTAACTCATTAGTCACATTGCTTGCAAGTCTTATAGTGATGTGCATTACCGAGAGGGACCAGAGATACCTCTCCGACAATCGGAGTGACAAATCCTAATCTTGATCTATGCCAACTCAACAAGTACCATCGGAGACACCAGAGAGCACCTTTATAATCACCCGCCACGTTGTGACGTTTGGTAGCACACAAAGTGTTCCTCCGGTATTCGGGAGTTGCATAATCTCATAATCATAGGAACATGTATAAGTCATGAAGAAAGCAATAGCAACATACTAAACGATCAAGTGCTAAGCTAACGGAATGGGTCAAGTCAATCACATCATTCTCTAATGATGTGATCCCGTTAATCAAATGACAACTCATGTCTATGGCTAGGAAACTTAACCATCTTTGATTCAACGAGCTAGTCAAGTAGAGGCATACTAGTGACACTCTTTTTATCTATGTATTCACACATGTATCAAGTTTCCGGTTAATACAATTCTAGCATGAATAATAAACATTTATCATGAAATAAGGAAATAAATAATAACTTTATTATTGCCTCCAGGGCATATTTCCTTCAGTCTCCCACTTGCACTAGAGTCAATAATCTAGTTCACATCGCCATGTCATTTAACACCAATAGTTCACATCACCATGTGATTAACACCCATAGTTCACATCGTCATGTGACCAACACCCAAAGGGTTTACTAGAGTCAATAATCTAGTTCATATCGCTATGTGATTAACACCCAAAGAGTACTAACGTGTGATCATGTTTTGCTTGTGAGAGAAGTTTAGTCAACGGGTCTGCCACATTCAGATCCGTATGTATTTTGCAAATTTCTATGTCAACAATGCTCTGCACGGAGCTACTCTAGCTAATTTCTCCCACTTTCAATATGTATCCAGATTGAGACTTAGATTCATCTGGATCAGTGTCAAAACTTGCATCGACGATACCCTTTACGACAAACCTTTTGTCAACTCCATAATCGAGAAACATATCCTTATTTCACTAAGGATAATTTTGACCGCTGTCCAGTGATCTACTCCTAGATCACTATTGTACTCCCTTGCTAAACTCAGTGTAGGGTATACAATAGATCTGGTACATATCATGGCATACTTTATAGAACCTATGCCTGAGGCAAAGGGAATGACTTTCATTCTCTTTCTATCTTTTGTCGTGGTCGGGATTTGAGTCTTACTCAATTTCACACCTTGCAACACAGGCAAGAAATCCTTATTTGACTATTCCATTTTGAACTACTTCAAAATTTTATCAAGGTATGTACTCATTGAAAAACTTATCAAGCGTCTTGATCTATCTCTATAGATCTTGATGCTCAATATGTAAGCAGCTTCACCGAGGTATTTCTTTAAAAAAATCCTTTCAAATACTCCTTTATGCTTTCCAAAAAATTCTACATTATTTCCGATTAACAATATGTCATTCACATATACTTATCATAAAAGCTGTAGTGCTCCCACTCACTTTCTTGTAAATACAGGCTTCACCACAAGTCTGTATAAAACTATATGCTTTGATAAACTCATTAAAGTGTATATTCCAACTCCGACATGCTTGCACCAGTCCATAGATGGATCGCTGGAGCTTGCACATTTTGCTAGCACCTTTAGGATCGACAAAACCTTCTAGTTGCATCATATACAACTCTTCTTTAAGAAATCCATTAAGGAATGTAGTTTTGACATCCATTTGCCAGATTTCATAAAATGTGGCGATTTGCTAACATGATTCGGATAGACTTAAGCATCGCCACGAAAGTGAGAAAATCTCATCGTAGTCAACACCTTGAACTTTGTCAAAACCTTTTTCGCAAGTCTAGCTTTGTAGATAGTAACACTACTATCAGCGTCCGTCTTCCTCTTGAAGATCCATTTATTTTCTATGGCTTGCCAATCATCGGGCAAGTCAACCAAAGTCCGCACTTTGTTCTCATACATGGATCCCATCTCAGATTTCATGGCCTCAAGCCATTTTGCGGAATCTGGGCTCATCATCGCTTCCTCATAGTTCGTAGGTTCGTCATGGTCAAGTAACATGACCTCCAAAACAGGATTACCGTATGACTCTGGTGCGGAGCTCACTCTGGTTGACCTACGAGGTTCGGTAGTAACTTGATCTGAAGTTACATGATCATCATCATTAGCTTCCTCACTAATTGGTGTAGGAGTCACAGGAACAAATTTCTGTGATGAACTACTTTCCAATAAGGGAGCAGGTACAGTTACCTCATCAAGTTCTACTTTCCTCCCACTCACTTATTTCAAGATAAATTCCTTCTCTAGAAAGGATCCATTCTTTAGCAACAAATGTCTTGCCTTCGGATCCGTGATAGAAGGTGTACCCAAGTGTCTCCTTTGGGTATCCTATGAAGACACATTTCTCTGATTTGGGTTTGGGCTTATCAGGATGAAACTTTTTCACATAAGCATCGCAACCCCAAACTTTAAGAAACAACAACTTTGGTTTCTTGCCAAACCACAGTTCATATCATCTCAACGGATTTTAGATGGTGCCCTATTTAACGTGAATGCAGCTGTCTCTAATGTATAACCCCAAAAAGATAATGGTAAATCGGTAAGAGACATCATAGATTGCACTATATCTAATAAAGTACGGTTACGATGTTCGGACACACCATTACGCTGTGGTGTTCCAGGTGGCATGAGTTGTGAAACTATTCCGCATTGTTTCAAATGAAGACCAAACTCGTAACTCAAATATTCTCCTCCACGATTAGATCGTAGAAACTTTATTTTCTTGTTACGATGATTTTCCACTTCACTCTGAAATTGTATGAACTTTTCAAATGTTCCAGACTTATGTTTCATCAAGTAGATATACCCATATCTTTTCAAATCATCTGTGAAGGTCAGAAAATAACGATACCCGCCGCGAGTTTTAATACTCATCGGACCGCATACATCGGTATGTATTATTTCCAATAAGTCAGTAGCTCGCTCCATTGTTCCGGAGAACGGAGTTTTAGTCGTCTTGCCCATGAGGCATGGTTCGCAAGCATCAAATGATTCAAAATCAAGTGATTCCAAAAGCCCATCAGCATGGAGTTTCTTCATGCGCTTTAAACCAATATGACCTAAACGGCAGTTGTCAAGACCCCGATTCTAAGTCACATCGATCTAGCCTGTAACACCTCATATCACTTTGCGGCCTCACGCACGGTATTCCCACGGGTGTCGCCTTACCATGGCCCGGGACCGTTTGCGCCTTTTGGCTCACGTATATGATAGTGTCGCTAGCATCCATATGACAGAGAACCCGGGCCGACATGACTAGTCGTGAACCCAAGGTGGCACTAACTTATGGGGACAAGCATACATGAATCAACATCGAGCATGTCGGTCAGTAGCGTGCGAATCCGGGCTGTATCACTGGGCTAACAGGACTCCGGTGAACCGGGCTGTAGCAGGCTAGGCAGGACTCCGGATGTCACCGCGTGACATTTCCCGAAGGACGGACCACGAACGAAGTGAATCACATGCCGCCGATCAAGTGTTAGGAGCGGTAGTCTTTGGGCTAGCAGGACTCCGATGAACCGAGTTGTAGCGGACTACCATGGCTCATGGAAGCACAAGACTACATTTCCCCATAAGAGAGGCTACCAAGGATAAACAACTAGGTTATCGGATCGCACACATACCAAGCATTTCAATCATACACACAATATGCTTGATATGTGTAAATACAACATGGCATCACAACATAACTCTACGACCCAAGTATTTATTCATTAGGCTCCGAGGAGCCAAGTATTACAAACATGGGTCTCATGACCCCAACATACAGAGCATACAAACAACAAGCACATGCGGAAGCTTAACTTGTCTGAGTACAGACAACTACAAATGAAAAGGCTGAGAAGCCTAACTATCTACAAGACCCTGCCGAGGGCACAAGATCGTAGCTGAGGTAACAAGATAAACGTCGAAGTCCACGCGGACATAAAATAGGAAAACGTGAGTACAAATGTACCCAGCAAGACTTACGTCAGAACTATCTACATATGCATCGGTATCAACAAAGGGGGTGGTGGATTTGACTGCAGCAAGCCAGCTTTGACTCGGTGGCTATCCTGAACTACGACTGCAAGTAACTCTTCTGAGGTGGCGCACACGAGTCCACATATTCATCATATCAATACACCACTATGGATTCACTCCCGTCTCCCTACGTGAACGCCATCCATAGCACTCACGCTTATCTTGTGCATTTTAGAGTATCCACTTTCAAGTTATCTATGAACTGTTATAGGCGACCCAGAAGTCCTTTACCGCGGACACGACTATTCGAATAGATGATGTTAACCCTGCAGGGGTGTACTTCTTCACACACACTCTCGCCACTTACCGCCATGTACACGTCATGTATCTCGGCAACCTTCAAGCGGAAGCCTGGCGAGGGTGTCGGCCACGGCCTACCTAAACACTCAAGTCTCTAGTCCAGGTTTATCGCCTATTCAGGTTCCATCCATAGGGAGTCCGGCCGAGGTTTCCACATACGGCCCCGAACGATGTGAGCAAGGTTCCCGAGACACAAAACGGGCACCCGGTACACCGTACACGTGCCTACCGTGATCACAGCCCACCTGCTGGGTCAAAGGCCAAGACGGCCTCCAAAGATACTACAAACACCAGAAACTACTTGCTACTCCTGGACAGAGGACAAGGGTGGTTAAGAAGCCGAGAGAGTCAATTAAGGATCCCAATGTGTGGTAGTAGATGTTCATGGATCACGAACACAGAACTCAGTTCCCGAGGACGGTTGCAATGAGACAACCCACCATGTACTCCTACATGGCCTCTCACCGCTACCGTTACCAAATTGTGTTCACACTCTTAGCTCTCAACAGTAGGACATGTTCACCATATTCCAATTCATCCCCGATGAGTCGGACCCGACTCAACTCTAAGCGATGTGCATGACAACAAACATGAATGAGTAGGCACATCAAGGCTCAAACAACTCCTACTCATTCTAGTGGGTTTCATCTATTTACTGTGGCAATGGCAGGCCATGCAGAGGAAAGGGGTTCAACTACCGCAGTAGGTAACAGTTCAATCGTTGTTATCCTAATGCAATAAAAGAGAGCAGGAGCGAGAGAGTCGGATTGTATCAGAATGAACAAGGGGTTTTTGCTTGCCTGGCACTTCTGAAGATAGTATAGCTCTTCATCGGTGTCATTGATCACGTCGTCGGAACACGTCTATCGAGAGGGAATAACCATCGACAAACAAAGGAGTAACACAATCGATGCCATGCAACAATATGATGCATGAATGTGACATGGCAATATGCTGTTGATTGGCCTAATGCAACTAGCAACAAGTTAAATGGAGTTGGTTTGAACACTAGGTTCAAATTCAAACTCCATATGTGCTTTTTTAAATGCCATTTAATTGAATTGTCCTAAACAGAGCACATAAGTTGCTCGAACATGCATGCAAATGGTAAAGATGGATAGATTGGATTTTTCTGATCATTTTTCATATATAATTTGTTTGATTTGGAGCTACGGTTGATTTTCTATGATTTTTAGAAGTTTTGGCTATTTTCTGGAATTTCCTGTTTAAGAATAAATCCAGAAAAAGAGTTACTGCGTCAGCACTACCTCACTGTGACGTCAGCAGGTCAACGAGGGCGGTCAAGGTCAAAACTGACCTGTGGGTCCCGCGTGTCAGTGTCATAACTAACTTAACAGAGTTAGTTAGTGTTAGGTTAAGCACTAATCTAGGTTAATTAGCGCTAAACTAACCTAACTAATAATTAACAAGGGCGGCCCACACATCAGTGTGTCAGGGGGAAAGTCAAACCCTGGTCAAGCGGGGTCAAACCCGCCGGACTTGGTCCACGGCTCGTCGCCGGTGAAGCCCGAGACGGTGGAGGGGCTCGGAATTTGCCCACGGTCGACCAAATCGACCATGGTTTGGTCCCACGCCAGAATGGGCTCACAAGCATCCGTAGGCCAAGCGGGAGGAGCTGGGATGGTCTGAGTCGACGGCGGCGAGCACGAATGCGGCGGCCGGAGTTCGGGTCTCGGCGGTTTCTGTGTTGCGAAGCACGACAGGAGCAGCTGGAGGGGGTTTTGGGCTTCTAGCGTTGCGCTGAGCACGGCTATGTGCTCGGTTGCAGCTCTATGTGACAGTGGCCACGGCGGCGACATGGCCGGTGGAGCCGAGCTCTCGAGCTCGATGGGAACAGCGGCTAGAGAGGGAAATAGAGCACGGGGAGAAGGGGGAAAGGTGGCGGAGCTCATATGGATTCCAATGGAGGGATCAGCAGGCTCGGGGAGGCACCATGGATGACGGATGGGCGCCGGCGATCTCGGTTTCCCGAGGTAGAAGACGACCGCAGTGACGACGTTCGCGGGCGCCCGGTGCCGCGTGTCTCGGCGGAGAGGACGAGGGCGACGAGGCGGGGCCTCTGGACTGCTCGAGGGGATGAGGGAGAGGTGACGGCCGCGGGGGTGCTCGGTGGCGCTCTGCGGTGCGCTCGGGCGCGAAAGAGAGGGATCCAGGGAAGGGGTGAGGGCGAGGGAGAGTGAGAGAGAGAGAGAGGCAGGGAGGTGCGTGGCGCCATCTGGAGTCGTCCAGGCCGTCGGCAGAAGCAGGAGGTGGCCGGAGCGTGTGCTTGCGCACGGTGGCCACGCGCTCTCGTCCTTCTGGCTGGAGGAGGACGATGACTGGCAGATGGCTGCGTGGGCTGGGCCGCTAGCTGGGCCAGGTAAGTGTGCTGCCAGGTACAGTGCCCTCTCTCTCCGGTTTTCTATTTAGTTTCTGTTTTTCTATTTTCTGTAATTGTTTTTGCTTTAATAAAAATGCTCACTACAAAAAAAAGACACATCCGTGTCATTTTGGGCCGAACGAATTTTTTTTCTGTCATACGTATGACACTTCTTTGATGATAATTGTGACAAAACCCGGTATCATCATAGATGTGGTGGGCTCCTACTTCTATGACAAAAAATCATGACAGAAAATGGGCTTTTCGTCCTGGGCGGGCCGGAGACGTAGCTGCATGACATTCTTTGGGCGGTCGATGACGGAAAAACCATGGTAGAAGCGAGGGCGAGGAAAATTTCGGGAGTTGCGGTTATGGTGGGAGGTCGGGGCGGCGATGCGCTGCTTTCTCGTACACGACGCTGCTGCGTAGGCGTTGGCTCTAATCGAACCCGGCGAGGCGTTGGGCTCTAAATGAACCCGAGGCGATTACTGCTGCGAGCTAAGCGTTCGAACCCGAGCGTTTGTTCGATGGCTGTTAACTTCACCCGATCGAGCGTTTCCTTCGCTACTGCTGCTAACTGAAGCCGATCGATTGAATGAATAGTGAGCGTTGTGGGGGGGGGGGGGTTTGGATGAACAGTGAGCGGTGGCGTTTGCCTCTGGATGAACAGGACCCCGTGGTGTGGAGGGCTGGATGAACAGTAGACGGTGGAGGGGTGGTTGAACAGGAGCCGGTGGAGTAGCGCGCGGTGGAGGCTGGATGAACAGGAGCCCGTGGAGGCTGGAGGAGGTCGACGGTAGCCCGTGGAGGCTGGAGGAGGTCGATGGTGGAGATGAACTGTATCCCGTGGAGTCCTGTTTTGCGGTACGCCACACTCCTCCCGATGAACAGGACCCTGCTGACCGTGGGAGGTCCGTTTCGTCTGCTTTTGTGGTACGCCACACCCTCCCGATCAACAGGACCCCCATTTCGACCGTAGGAGGTCTGTTTCGTCCGTTTTGCGGTAGGCCACACCCCTCCCGATCAACAGCACCCCTGTTTCGACCGTAGGAGGTCCGTTTCCTGCGTTTTGCGGTACGCCACATCCCTCTCGATCAACAGGACCATGTTCCGAACGTAGGAGGTCCGTTTCCTCCGTTGTGCGGTACGCCAGGCCTCGTTTCCATCGCCTGTTCCGTCCAAGCCCTCCCGATGAACATGACCACGGATTCCATTCCTACCCAGCCGGTTGGCTCCCCATGAACGCGATGACGACGCTGTTTCTCCGTTCCGACCCAGCCATGTACGTATGCGCGAGTAGGCATTCGAGACCCCGCCCGTATGTACACATACGTGGCCGTATTTTCTTTCTTGCACCCTGGCCGCTGTACGTACGTGTACATGCTACGTGCACGCCTCTACTACGACACGTCGCGGCGCTGTACATCGACCAGTATGTACGTACACATTTGCGACCAGGATGACAACGCTACGTACGCTTCGACCAGGTGGGTCCCGACTGTCAGGCACTTCCTTGCCTATGAAGATGTAGCTGGTGGGTCCCAGCAGTCAGGGGGGCGAATCGTTTTGTTTTTTTTTGCCCGGACGCACTTCCTTGCGTGCGAAGGTGTAGCTGGTGGGTCCCAGCAGTCAGGGGGCGAATCTTTTTTTTGCCCGGACGCACTTCCTTGCGTGTGAAGATGAAGCTGGTGGGTCCCAGCAGTCAGGGGGAAACGTTTTTTTCCGTGAAATACAGTAGCTCGTCCGATGGGTCCCAACTGTCAGGTGGAGGAGTCATTATTTTCTGCGTAATAAGGAGGCACTTCCTTGCTGCGGCCATGGACCCAGCTGTCAGCCTCTCCACGTACAGTCCACGTCCGATGGAATTCGTTCCTTGACCACGTTGACCAGGCCACGCCGAGAGCACCACGGCGGTGGACGACGGCGAGGCCTAGGAAGGGGACGACGCGGAGCCAGGAAAGACGCGACAGTGGAAGCCCGCGCGTAGAGGAGTACGAGGGTTCACTGGTTCGGCTGTGGTGTGAGGCTGCCGTCGCCGCAGGGCCTGGCCAGCGGTGGGAATAGTAGGGGGCGATGAGGCCTCCGCGGCAGCACAGCCGACCACGGGAGGCAGGAGCATGCGGCACGACCGGCGCTGCTTTGGGTGGCTGGAGCAAGAAGACCAGAGGTTGAAGAAGCACTACGGCCGTTGGATGGACATCATACGGTCACTGGAGCTAGAATCGTTCATATTGACTAAGTTGACAAAGCCCTCCGTCCCCGTCAACTTAGTTGGCCCACAAGTCATCCTCCCACTATGGTGGGTCCCAGCTAGCAGGTGGTATTCTATTTTTTGTGCGTAATAAGGAGTCACTTCCTTGCGTGCGAAGATATAGCTGGTGGGTCTGACATGTCAGCGGGGGGAACGTTTTTTTCGCGAAATACAGAGGCCCTTCCGGTGGGTCCCAGCTGTCAGGTGGAGGAATCATTATTTTGCGCGTACAGTCCACGGCCGATGGATGTCGTTCATTGACCACGTTGACCAGGCCGCGCCGAGAGCACCATGGCGGTGGACGACGGCGAGGCCTAGGAAGGGAACGACACGGAGCCGGGGAAGACTCGGCAATGGTTGCCCACGCGGTGGGGAGTACGAGGGTTTACTGGTCCGGCTGCCATCACCGGAAAATAACAGGAGGTGTGGCTGAGTAGAGGAATGGCATGGCCAGCAATGAAGTAGGGTGGGCGGTGCGGCTGTGCGGCAAAGACAGCTGGCCACGGAGGCGGAGGCGAGCAGTCCCACCGGAGCTGGTATGGGCGGTTGGAGCAAGAATAACAGATATTGAAGAATAAGCACGGACGTAGGATCAACATCCAACGGTCCATCGCTGCTAGAATCGCTTTGTGGACTAAGTTGACAAAGCCAAAGTACACGCCAACCTAGTAGACCCACAAGTCAGCCTCCAAATCTGTCCCAAACAAAGATACAAATGAAATTTCTAGCCAGATTCAAATTAATTTTAAATCTAAATATACCTTAATTTAAATTCAATGAAATTTTACCCGCACAAAAACAATGAAATTTAAAATATCAAAATCTGAGAAAACAGTATTTTGGAACTAATTGCCTGTTTGTTGTATTTTTTTCATTTTACAGCCCATTTCTTATTACTTATAGCCCATTTCTTATTACTTATAGCCCATTTTGTGGGCAAAATGCATCCCTCCTCGTCTTGAAAGATTTTCGGCCCAGCAGGGCGTAGAAAAGCAAGTAGGCCTATGTTAGTTATTCTGCAAAAAACAAAATAGCTGGCTAGCCATTTTTCAGACAGGAAAAAAACAAACTGGGTTGGTCATGTGCTAAACATATGAAATAAAAGCCTGGGCTAGACGGGCCATGGGTCCCGCACAACCCAGTTGATACCCTTCTCCGTCCTGAAAAAACAAAATTATCTGCAGCTGCTTGGTCCCTCTTGTCATCCTCACCATGTACAAATATCTCCTTATTCCTCTCGGTTGTTGACCATGTTGACAACACCGGAGGGCGGCGCCGCAGCGAGTGAACCAAGGCGGGGGACGATGGTGAGGCCTCGGACGGGAATGAACAGGAGCCGGGGAAGATCACAGCCAGCCGTGGGAGGCGGGAGCAGGCGGTCCCGCCGGCGCTGGTTTGGCTTTGGCGGCTAGAGGAAGAAGAGACTGAAGAAATGCGACAGACGTTGAATGTCAATCCAACGGTCAAGATTGGCACAATCGTTTTTTGACTAAGCGGACACCAAGTAGCATACTTTTTTATATATAGGAAGAAAACAGAGAGGAAAATGCGTTCGTCTGCCGTCCTCCTCACAGGGAATGTTCGCCACATAAGTGACTAGCACCCTTGGTTTTGAACCGAGAGGTCTTGGGTTTGAGTCCGAGGAACTCTCAATTTTGTCCTCCTTCCTTCCTCACAAAAAAAGGGAAAGAAAATCGAAGACTTGGGAAGGCGTCTGAGAACAAGCTAGTGTACCAAAGAAAGAGACGTTGCGAAGTTTTAGTAAAAAGAAAGACGTGCTCGTAGCTGGTTCGAATCCAAACCTAGACTATGACTATATATGGTGCTATGCTACTCTACAAGTAATGAAACCGACATATCCAACGCTCGCTTCTCCTCTTCTCTACTTACTCGCTTAGCATCGGAAGCTCGCCGCAGCAGCAACCATGTCCGCTGGCTACTCGTCCACCGCTTCTTCAACAGTAACAACCAGATATGCGCCAAGTCGCCACCCGTACCATCGCTGTGGGTCTCATCACACCCCGCCAAGACGCTGCGATCGCAGCCGATTGCCCATCGCAACCCGGCTGCCGTTGGTGTGGTGCCACCGCTGCAAATCATGCAGAGTCATCCGTCAGGCGTCTCAACCACAATCCGCAACCCCGGCCGAGTCTTCTACAAATGCCGAATCATGGGGTAATAATATGTTTAAGTGTTTTTCTGCTGCTTTCGGTTGCTGATTTTTTAATAGTTTGGTTGATGATCTTCCAATTTGATTCATGCGAGAAAAGGGAAGATTCGTGTGATTTTATTTACGGGAAGTTCTTGATGTGGGGGAATGCAACTACGCTGATTATTTTGTTAGCCAAGGAATCCCAATACCAGCCGGTTGGGGTGTTGGACAAGTAACTGAAGGAACGGCAGAAGAGGAAGATGCAGAGTAGAAGGTTAAAGATGCAGTTCCTCTGATCATGGCCAAGCAACAGCTGCTAAACGGCCTTGACAGCAATGAGGAGATGAAAGAGCTTGTGAAGATAATGGGCAAAATCGATGTACTCTGTAGGATGATTGTCTCTTTATTTGCAGTGTATGTAGCACTCATGATGTATTCAATGGCTACGACATGAGCACTTTGATGAAACTAGTAAAGAATGAAACCTGTGTAGCAGGCTGGGCATAGTGTTGTGAACATCTAATGATTTCTATTAACGGTAATCAGGGGGTATCCCCTTTTTCTCATATAAATAACTAAATAGCAGAGGCCCTGTCAGGTCAGCTTTGTTCTCATTCAAAGACGTCGAGCAAATTGCAGTCCAACAACAAACTATGTCATCAAATTCAAGTTTCACAGCCAAATACGAGTACAAGTAAACAACAATGTCATCATGTTTTAGTTGTCATACAATCACAAAACACAGTAGATAAAAAAACGTCTTCTGACAGGCAAATACGACAAAAGCAATGTAATCATCATCCGCAGCAGCAGTGTCAACATCTTCGCCATGTGTATCAGTCTGAATCGTAATTCCCCATGGTGTCATCTTCTTCTTCGTCCTCAACGTCCTCGAACGTTGGCTTCTTCTTGATCAACTCTTGTATGTCCACAAAGACGACAGGCAATCTTTTTCGCGGCGTCATTGACGTGATGGTTCTCAAAGATATTAGGAACATCTGTGTTATCTTGTACATCGTGAGCGATGTAAGAATCATCATGTTGTGCAACTTCATTAAACGAATTCCTCTGCTCAAACCTTTGCAATACTCTCCAGTCATCGCTACGTGCAAATGTGTCTTCCAAGAAAAATATTTGTATTGCTTGATTAGCCAAAATAAAAGGCTCGTTGGTCTAGTACGCCTCCTTGACATTGATGGATTTGAAATAATCATCAGCTCTAGGTTTTGCGATCCGGGAAAACAGGTCATACCAACGACAACACAACAGAACCACACACAGATGAACCTCGAAACTGGAGATATACTACAACCGAACAATGTCTGTGATGTTAGTATACATTTCTGTTGTCTCTTTGTCATCACGTATCCGTGCTCATGATGGCACTGCTTTTGTGTCTTCTGCCTTCTTCTCGTGCAAGGGTGTTGTAGCGCACATCTCCAACAATGCAAGATTCATAATGTCTTACCCGAGTATCGTGACCCATTGCTAGTGAGTAAAGGGCATCATCAACTGCCTGCCCATCCTCCGCATTTTCTTAACCTATGGTTAGAAAATAGACAAGCTGGTCATCTTATGTACTCAATATATTAAAAAACCGACAAATAAGACTTCAAAAGCTTACATGGTTCTTGAACCATTTCGCAAATCCTGCCATAACCAGTTTGTCAATGTTTCTTGGATTTGCGGCAAGAACTCCTCTTTGTAGATGCGCACAACATAGTGATCGCGTCAAACATCTAAATATATAAGAATGTGCTGCAAGTTTAGTAGATTACGATGTATAAGCTGCAGTACTGCACTTACTTGATATAAGGTAGTATCTTAGGACAGTTATTCAACACATACCAAACCAATTTGTCCAAATCTTTAGGTTTGTCCTCTTGTCGACTCTTCCCGGTAACTCGAACAGAATAATCAAAAACATTGAGCCCGGGATTGTCTTCACCCACCTCTTTGCTAAGTCGATCAATTGTTTCAATGTATTTTGAGCAGAATGTCAACGCTTCTGTAGCAATGTAGGCCTCTGCAATGGAACCCTCGGGTCTAGCTGTGTTCCTAACATAGCCCTTGAAAGTTCCTAGCCGCCTTTCAATAGGGTACATCCAGCCATACTATACTGGACCTCTAAGTAGTGCCTCATCAGGTAGATGAACAGCCAAATGCACCATCACATCAAAGAAGGCTGGAGGATATATCTTTTCAAGGTCGCGTAGGATAGTTGGTATCTTGTCTCTAAGACGCTCCAAAGCATATATCCTGATATTTCTACTGCAGAGTTCCCTGAAGAATTGTCCCAACTCGCAATCGCTGCTCAGTATAAGTCGTAGGCGGCCCAATCCTCTAAGGATAACAGTAAAACCCTTTGAAGTAGGACGTGATGCTTATGAGTTTTCAACCCTTGTACCTTGTTTCCATCTCAGACCGACTCTCCTTTCGTGGTTGGAAGCAAATCCATGTGGGAATCTCACACGTGACAGGACCTCGCAGAATTCTTTTCTTTTACCTTGTCCAAGATGTACACAGCTGGTGCCATATCCCGTGGTTTACCTTCATCTTGCACCTGCAAATCCTTTCTCGATACCTGTGTGTGTCAAATCAATCCTAGATTTTAAGGTATCTTCGTCTTGCCTTCAATGTTAAGAAGTGTGCCGATAATCTGTCACATATATTTTTCTCGATGTGCATCACATCAAGATTATGCCGCAGATCCAAATCTTTCCAATACTCCAAGTCCCACAAAGTGGACCTGCGGTAAACAATAATCTCTCTTCTACCGTACACGCTTCCTTTTCCGCTACCATTACCAGGATGGTTTCACGGTGTAATATGCCTGACCTTCTCTAATTCCACTTGCAACTCATCGGCGGTGAGCCTCTTTGGCGCATCACGGTTTTCATGCTTTGCATTGAACACATGTCTTCAGTATTTTCTAGGATGCGGCTTGTCCTTGGGAAGGAAACGGCGGTGTCCAATGTAACAGATCTTGCTAACTATTGATGACAATGATTCCTGTCACAAATAACACATGCATTGTAACCATGTGTCGCTCGCCTCGACATAGTGCCCAAAGCCGGATAATCATGGATGCACCAAATTACAACAAAGACGCAGAAAGAAATCAGCTGGTGGGCTGCTATATAGGTCTCGAGTGAGAACACCCTTCCATAGTTGTTGAAGTTCCTCACAAGAGGCTTCATGAACAAATCTAAATCCTTTCCAGGACTTTTTGGACCTGGGATGAGCAAGGCCATCATGTAGTTTGATTATTTGGTGCAGACATTTGGATGCATGTTGTAAGGGATAACAAGCACTGGCCACATGCTATATGTGGCGCCCGTGGCCAAATGGGTTAAATCCATCCGAAGCTAAGCCAAGTCTAATGTTTCTCGGGTCAAGAAAGAAACTCTTTGTGTTTATCATTGAAGCTTTTCCACTCACTACCATGAGATGGATGGCTCATTACATTCTCGATCTCTGTACTCCTGGTTCCTAGAATGCCACAACACATCCTCTCTTGTTTCAAAGCATCATGAAACAACCTCTCGCAATCTTGGTGTAATTGGAAAATGTCTCGAGAACATTATGAGGAATCCTCTTCATAGCATCACCATCTTTCCATCTTGATGATTTGCATTTCGGGCATTCACTTAAGTTGGCATAATCCTTCCTAATGTAACACAATTATTCTTACAAACATGGATCATATCATCTCCAATTCCAAGCGCATCGAAGGAAATTCTTCATTTTACTCTAGGTGTGTGGCAGCTCAGACGCATCCGGGAAAGATTTATGAAAGCAGCCAACATCGCACCGAATGATTTGTTGGTCATCCGCTCGATGTCTTCACGAAGAAAGGTGACCATAGCTGAGAATACCGACAGCTTATTTCCGGGGTGACAAAGAACGTTGCATTGTTCCAACATGCGGGCCCACCGCTTTTTCTTCTGCAGTGAAAGTTCACGGAATGCACGAGCATTTCGTAGCTTGTTTCAATGTTGGTCAAACTCACTGGCTCCGCCACCACCACCTCCTCCTCCTCTTCCACCTGAGCATCAGGCAGATCAAGATGGTGATCTGTTGCTTCCACGAAGTCAATAACATTGACGTTCACAGATTCACCATGATGAACCCACCTAGTATATGTGACCGACATCCCATACAAGTGTAGATGATTTTGCACAGTTGACTAGCGTCTTGTAACTGAATTCATAAAACTGGTACACGGGCATAGCACATCTGATTTCGGACCACCGTACTCAGCTCTGATAAAGTTCATGAAGTTTTCAACCCCCTCGACATATGCAGTGGAGAATCTTGAGCAGAAGTTATCCAAGTCCCGTCCATCCGTTAGACATACAAATTAGTTCTTCTACTAGATATTACAAGAAAAACATATATGCTTTTATGAAGTCCGAGAAAAAAAATACCTAGGTCGATGTCTAAAGCTATGGCAAGATATTTGGACGAGCAGATCTAAGTAACGAAATATATGTAAAGCTAATTCAGCAAAGCAGACTTGAGTGCTAAATTATGGCAGGCTGTTTCAAAGATCAATGAGGCCGAGCACACAGCCATCGAACTATCGAAGGCCATCGCGAGCAACAAAGATCGAGTATAAAACCGTGTAGAGCTATTTCACCTAACAGATTGGCTACTGGACCATGGCAATCTACGTCACAATAAATATATGGCAAGATATTTTAGCAACTAATCGACCTTGGCATGCCATCTCAGCTAAGCAGATTGAGTGCGCAGCAGGCAATGAAGCTTCTTAAGCGAGCATATTGACAAGAAACTACTTCGCAAACAGTGAGATTAACATCGTCTATCGCCTAACATTCAACGCTACACCGACCTGAACGGGCCTCGTCTAGAATGCGCTGCATCGTGGGAGAAGCTGATCGCTGCGCGTCTTTACACGTAACGTCGCCCGGTGGCGGTCTTGATCATTGGCGCCTCCACAAGAACGTAGCCAGAGGTGGCGGCACGGCTAGAGGACGGCAGTCTACGAGAGCGTACTGTGGGAGCGAGAGGATCGCCGTGCGTCCCCTCGACGAACCGCGGCGTCGACGTATCGACGCGACGGGGATGGCGGCTTTGGCGGAGCGAATGGAGTGGAGGGGGCACGGGGGGAGGGGGTTTGGGGAATATTTGGCGAAGGTCGGTTGAATCGGATTTGGAGGAATTTTGTGTGTGGGGGAGGATTTTCGCGGTGGGCGGGGAGTTTGGCGATGGTCGGTTTCTCCAAGTGCAGTCCCACGTGTCGCTGAAGAGGCAAGTCAAGCGCGTTCCGCTTATGCGTGAGCCGTGTGCAGGACCGAACGTGTGTGGGGTGCAATGCGACCATGACAGGAGTCTTGTGAGTGTACCGCCTTTTTTCCTTTTAAACTAGTAGGTGCTTCGCCTCAAAAAATTTGTTGCTTCGCGCGATCCATCGATACTACTACTAGTAATCCGGTAATCCCGACTAAAACGGCGCGGCCGAGTCTTTTCCCGCACGATATGCTGGGAGGTTGGCATAGTTGGGTTTTTTAGATTTGTCTCGGTTCAATAAAAAGCAGAGTTGGTGATGATGGTGTGCATGTCATCCTGCAATATAGGCCGTCCGATCTATATCTAACAGATAGGAAGGAAACTATGACAATTTACCCGCACTCCTCTCCACATTTGCAGATAAGGCTTTCCCTCGTTCATCCTTTTCTCCCACAAGATCTTGATCTTACGTACAGCATGGGCATCTTGCTAGTACTCCCACAATATGTATATTATTGTGCAAGTTCATATACACCGGCCAAGATTAATGCAAACACGGCATATTTTCATTACATTTCCAACTTCTATAGGACAGAAAAATAAAAGAAACCCGACCCTAAACCTATTCTACGGCGGCGAACGACGTCCTCCATCTGCGATCTCTATGTACGGGGGCGGGGTTCAAGACCCGTGAAGTGAAGGTGCGGTCTCCGGCGAGGAAGAGTAGAACACGGGATACGGACCGGCCAGTTGCACACCATGCCCTGCCGCCTCCCATGCCCTAGTCATCTTCGGAGGAGCCCCCAACCTCGTCGGTGCCGGATGTTGGACGGCGGCAAGTAGGACGCGTGGCTGACGGTGCTCCCGTCATCGGCCGCCAGCGTGGCCACCGCTTGTGCAGTCGCATCCGCGTCCGGCTACGCCGCTATTGCATCGCGAGAGGCGACTTGAGCGAGGGCGGCGACCTCAAGCTTCATCCCTGAAGACAAGCTCTCCCGCAGAGCGTTCGCACTTGCGGTCATGGCGGATGTGGTGCCAGGTAGGAGGACGGTGCGCTATGGTGTGGAGGTTAGCTGGGCGTTGCCGCTTTAAGTAGCGCATTCCGGTGAGGCCAAGCATCCGGGTGCGTCATTAAGTCGTCGGAGTTGGTTCCTCGGGCACCGAGCCTCTTAACAACGACATACGAATGGACGGCATGAATGCGGGCAGCTGGCGCCGGCTGGGAACGCACCGCGCGACGGCGCGAGGGACGAGGGCTTTGGTGTGCCAGGGTAGTCACCGCGGTCGTGGCAACGTTGGAGATGCCCTTTGCTCAAATGCCATCCCCGCATGTCATTGAAAAAGCAAGACGACCCGGCATGGTCTCAGTCCAGAGGATGCAGTTGGCGAGCTACACCACTCATGGACGCTGTCGCGGCGCCCGTGCATCCTCGACGAGCCCGGTGTTGGGGTGTGTTTGGATTGTGGCCAAAGTGCACCTTACCAAAATTTTGGTCATACCCAAAGATTGGTCTTTGTTTGGATGGTTGCCATTTTTGGCATGCCAATGAACTCTAGCCAACTCTAGTTCATTTTTCTTGCCAATGTCGGCCAAATCATGGGCAACCAATACCTCAACCAAAATTTTGGTCATGACCCAAAGATTGGTCTTTGTTTGGATGGTTTCCATTTCTTTGGCATGCCAATGAACTCTAGCCAAATCTAGTTCATTTTTCTTGCCAATGTCGGCCAAATCATGGGCAACCAATACCTCAACCAAAATTTTGGTCATGACCCAAAGATTGGTCTTTGTTTGGATGGTTGCCATTTCTTTGGCATGCCAATGAACTCTAGCCAACTCTAGTTCATTTTTCTTGCCAATGTCGGCCAAATCATGGGCAACCAATACCTCAACCAAAATTTTGGCTACACAATGCTTTGATGGGGCAACCTTGGGCACAAACCAAACATGCCGTTGGTCGTGCCACAGCACTAACGCCACCCTCGGCACACTGAAACCGACCATGTCTAGCAACGATATGAGTGTGTCGCTCACCGCGGTCGCCGTGTCCAGAGGCGGTGCTGGAGCTGCGCCCTGTTGTTGGCCCCAACGACCCACATGAACAGTTGTCAGTGGCGAGGAGGTCGTTGGCCAGCCCCTCCATTGGACTAGTCTACGCTACGTCGTCCCGACGGGTGTGCCCCACATGTCGGTTTCCCTATTTTCCCGTCCATATTCGAGTGTCAGTGCTCAGCGTTGCGCATTAGGCCTTTCACTATGTAGGCCAAGTGAGACAACTTATTGTTTATTTGAGCCGTTCAAGTGTAATCATGTGGCGTTTGCTTATTTCTCATTCCTCTCCAACCCTCTTCTCCATCGATCATGTCGCCCTCTAGTCGAGTCCATCCTCCCGCATGCCTCATTTGAACATTCCGCCGAGTATCATTCGCATGTACCCACCCTAGTCCTCTTTCAATATATCTCCGGACCCCGAGATGAAATCAAGAGGGAACGAGTGGGGGCACGTGATACCTAAGGCGGATTCAAAACTTTGAACCGGTGATCATAGCATCTGCAAATCATATATAAAGGGTATTCAATGTTCGTTTCATTTTTGAACGTACAATATACTCCCTCCTATCCTTTCTACTTTACATATAAGTTTTATGTGTAGTCAAAGTATCTCTACTATGATCAAAAAGGTATGAACATTCAACAACGCCAATCAATATTGTTAGATTCGTACGTACTCCTAGATTTGTACTCGAGATGGTTTCCAATTTGACTATTGACAAGATTAATAGTACATGAGATGTATAATGTGAAAATTATATCATTGGAAACTCCTTTCTCATACAAAATTGACCGTATGCTTTGTGTAAGTTGCATGTCATATATTATTACTCTAACATTTGGTCAAAGTTAGCCTCGAAAAACGCATTGGACCCTGTATGCTTTGTGTAAGTTGCATGTCATATATAATTACTCTAACATTTGTGTAAGTTGCATGTCATATATTATTACTCTAACATTTGATCAAAGTAGTATAGTGGAAGTGCATCCTCTGACGTAGGTATCCCTGCCTTACCCTCCCTTTCCGTCACTTATTGGCGGACCCCATGCTTGCTTGGCCCCGTATGTCAGTTACTCAATGGGTTTGGCCACGTCAAGGGATCCTCATCCGTAGTATACTCCCTCTGTTTTTATTTACTCCGCATAAAACGGAGGGAGTGGTGGTATAATAAATGATGCGGGCGGGGGAGGGGGAGGGACGTCGGTTTGCTCTCAACTGCGGTCCCACAAGCGAGCGAAAACGCAAGACGAAGCGTGTTCCATTCAGTGAGCGACGTGGAGGGTCCAGCGTGCCGGGCTGCAACGCGAACGCGACAAGAGCGATGTACAGTCAAAACTGATTGACCGGTCGTCACCGGAACCACTATTCACACCAGAACCTTCGCTGCTCAGCCTACGCCAACCACTGCCCTAAAACCACACCAAATCTCCAGCCCATTCCCCACCTTTCGATCCCCTAGCCCGCATCAAGCGTCCCCTAGTTCGCCTGAAAGCCATGGAGCGCCGCAAGATCACTTACTACAAGATGTCGATTTGGGAGCGCCGCATAGAAATCGCGGGCGGCGGTCGGGCGCCTGCACCTCCGTTCCCAAGCTCGCTTTGCGGCGGGCCAATCTTCGAAGTTCTGGTGCCAAGCTACGAGGAGGAGGAAGCCGATCCAATGTTCACTGCGGAGGTCGCAGCGCAGAAGGCCCCCGATGGGTACGAGACGATGGACGTCGACTTCGTGCCGGCGTCCGAGTCCCCCATGGTGCAGGCGGACTAGCGGTTCAACATGGCAATACTAAAGGAGGACCGGGAGGCATAGGCTCAACTCGACACGGAGCGCGCGCATGCCGCTGCCATCGAGGCTCTCCTGCAGGCGGAACCGGATGTCGTGGATGTGAACCGGGCGGCGGAGGCTCAACTTGAGGCGGAGCGCGCGGATGCCGCTGCCATCGAGGCCCTCCTGCAGGCGGAACCGGACGTCCTGGACATGAACCGGGCGGCAGAGGCTCGACTCGACGCAGAGCATGCGGATGCCGCTCTCATCGACGCCCTCCTGCAGGAGGAACCGTACGTCCTCGACTTGAAACGGGTTGTGCTCTCGTCCGTGCAGAGCGCCCGCACGCTCCGCTTGAACGAGTAGCTGGAGGCCGAGAACAACCACGGCGTGGAGACACACGTCGGCGGCGACGACTGGTTCACGCCGGCAGCCAAAGACGACGAGGCCGTCTCTTTCCGTGAGCAGTGATAGTTTTTCTTTATGTTGTTGTTTTTATGGATCTTTTGTTGTGTAAAAACATATTGTACTATATTTGTTATGCAAGTCGCCTGACTTGGGTCAGTCTACCATTTCAGGCGGTTGGATGAATATCCTACGTCTCCTAACCCTTCTTTCCTTCTTCCTCACCTCTTCTTCTTCCCCAACAGACCACCGCACGGGCCTTACGGATACTCCCCAACATGCAGTTGGATAAACATACTCTATGAACGAAAATTATGTGTCAGCGATAGGATGGCTGAGTTTGGTTTGTTCACATGCGACAGCATGTGTCAGTGAGGGTGTGTTCCCTTGGTTGGGTTTGCGGCGTGCAGGAGCGTCTGTGTGAGGGTGCGGTGTGACCGCGGCGTGCAGGAGCGACCATGTGAGGGTGCAGTGCGACCGCGACAGCCATGCGCAAGTGTACCTCCTCATTTTGAAAAATTTAGGCAAGCTTGGCAAAAATGTGTGGCGAAGTTTGGCAATGCAAGGCCTAGACCCAAACAGGATAAGTAATGACGCATTTACTAGGAGTACTAGTGTTAAAAAAGAAAGACGGGGTTTTCCTTCACGGGATTTAATCGATACAAATCCTCATTTCACGTGTCAATTAATGCGTATTTTTTCGAAAGACCAAAGAGCTAACCATCTCACTCCTCATCGCTTGATTAATGCAGCACCATGCAAACCAACCTTCTCACTTCCGTATGCATGAAGGGGATATTAATGTCCTTGGTTGCTAACCCCATCAATTTTGCCTCGATTAGTGTTAGTGGCCCTTTGCAAATTGTAATTTTGATAATACTGGCCTTGTGTACAAAAAAATGGAGGTAGTAACTATATTTGACTTCCTTCCCCATTGCGGTGACATCGACGATTTGTTTTTGTGGTTTGGAGAAGTGCGTTTGACGGAGAACACCATTGAGGGAGACCACGGTAAGTCGTTCGCAAGTGCCGCCTACAAGCCGAGACAACCGCCTTATTTGCATCTAGGAAGTCCTTTACTAGTACTACTACTAGGAGTACTAGTGCGGTGAGATGGTTTCTCGAACAAGACGATGGAGAAGCGGAGTTAGCGAAGAGTGAAACGATGGTTGCTTCGTCCGTGCTTTGTGATTTGACACCTCACTGCTTTGTGATTTGTGATAGAAGGGACAGGGGAGTAGACTCTATGCTCTATAATGTACTACATGCGTCCAAGCATGGGAGAAAGAGGAGAGACGTTGCATTTTTCTATTCCTTCAATCAATCAATCGTGGAGCTTCGGTTCCATCTTTTGGCTTTGGCAACACCGTCCCACAATGGTTCCCACGATGCCAAAAGCTATTTTCACATTTGGCTACACATTGTGGATGCCCTTAACTGCACTACCACTTGGTTTTGCTCCTGTGTGCTATCTATACAAATCTCAATTATATTGATCTAAAAATTTATAGAATCGAGATTAGTAAAAAGGAGGTGATTTTGCTACGCGGATGGCGGTTTGCTAACATGCGGTCCCACGTGTCAGTGCTTTACCAAGCCGATCCGCGTCCCACATGAGGCAGAACAACGGCAGAAGCAACAGTGGTTAAGTTGAAGAAGATGAGGGAGAAGCGGATTCAGCAACGAGTGAAATGATGGTTGCTTCGTCCCTCCAACTTCTTTTTAGCATTATTACGCCCCTCCAACTTAACTGCGGAAAGGTGCAGCTTTGTGATTTGACGCCTCATTGCTCATTACTACGCCGGCGCCATGACTGGGGTGCTTCACCCCGGCTGCTCTGCACTGTATTCCTGTATGGCACATGGACCCGGTAGCTTGATGTCCCACATGTCGGTGAAAGGGACTAGAAGATTTATGAAATCGAGTGCTCCAGTCTTACGACGGAGGAGTAGACGACACGACGGCCCAGTGAACTGTCGACACTTGTACTGTATAGTACTATAGTTTTGCTGTTTCGCACGATCCATCGATACAAACCCGATTAAACATGAAAGGGCGGGATTTTTCCCGCGCGGTAGATGATACTGGCCATACATTTCAAAGGCAATTTTAATGTATGCAAACTGAATAATTATAAGTAACAATATGATATCTAGTAAAACTAAAAACACATATGATTTATTGTGTTAGAGTGTAGTAGTAGTGCTGTATTGCATAGTTGTTAGATGTAACATGCGAGAACGTGTAGAGATGTAGTTTTGGAGGGCCTACAGAGAGAAAAGCGTAATACAATCACCGAACTTCAGAATAAGCTGATTACGGTCACTATATACGTTTTGCGGTGATTATCCGGTCACTTGCTCACAATTCAGCATCTGATTGCACTCATTGACCGCCAAATAGTCTGCGTGGCGCCATGTTGACTAGTTAAATTGACCACGTTCCTTGTGGGTCCCACCTGTCGATTCGCATAGGGAAAAGGTCGATAAACACAAATTTACGCAGCGCGACAAGGCTCCAACCCGCGCGCTGGAATCACCTGGTTGTGTATGTATGCTGGGTATTCGATGTGTGCGCATGCACGTGTAGGTTGAGCACTTGAGCGTGAGAGTGTGTGTTGGTCGTGTGGTGTACTGGTGTGTGCATGCATGCGTGCGTGTGTGCGTGTGAGTGTTGCGTGCGTGCGTGGCTACGTGGGTACGTGTGAGTGTTGTGTGCGTGCGTGGGTGCATGTGTTTGTGTGAGTGTTGCGTGGATGCAGTTTGTGTGCGTGTGTGCATGTGTGTATAATCACCATAGCAGCTCATGTGTGTTAAAACAGACGGCTCAGCATACCAATACAAGGCCACCTTGTCCGCTGTGCCCGCGGTCATGACTTCGAACCACCGTCAAAATATTTTGTTGTCATTTGTTTTCATTCTTACTAGCAAGATGCCCATGCGTTGCACGTAACATCAAGATGCATTTGTATGACTTTTTTATCTTGTGATAGAAAAGGATGAACGAGGGAAGGCCTTATTTGCAAATGTGGAGAGGTGTGTGGGTACCTTTTTGCAAAATTGCTATAGTTTCTTTCCTATCCGTCAAATATAAATCGGACGGCCTACATTGCAGGATGGCAGGCACACCATCATCACCAACTCTGTATTTTATAAGAGTGTATTTTATGTATTTTATAAGAGTGTAGATGTAGAGTAGATACAACGACAGGTGGGCACGATGCTAGTGAGATAATGTGATGCAACACTAGAGGTGCCACGTGGAGCGTTTAACTGGTCAACTAGTCATGTCACGAGCAAATACAGAGTTGTACGGTGAGCCCATGACTGTATAATAACCACTAAACGTAAACGGTGACTGTAATGAGCGAATTATGAAGTCCAATGTATGTATCATGCTTTCTCTTCAAATACAATGATCGTCGTTGCATATATCGCGAGAGAAAGATGAAACACGCGTGAATTTTCTGGGGGCTTACTTTTAGAGGACCTGGAGATAGTTTTGTGTGCATACGTGAAAGGGGCGTATAGGGGGGTGTATGCGATGGAGAGAGAGATTCTCTTCGTTTCTCTTTATTATGACTAACTTTGTATATAATATAAAAATATACAAATTCACAGTGCGGAATAAATATCATTGTGGGCACCATGCAATGCAAATTAGCGTTCGTACTTCTCCATATAACTTTGTAATGTTGTATATATGTAGAAACTCTAAAATAATTTTTTGGCCACACTTTATTCAAAAGGAATGTTGTATGCGAAATAAACGTGAAGAGAGGGCTCTTTAGATCAATGGGGTACGTGATGTAACATGTGTGAATGTGTAGTTGATGCATTTGGCGGGGCCTAGAGAGGTATGTGTGTGTATTACGTATTCAAGAGAGGCATGGATAGAGGGGCCGGCGGGGGGGCATGGGAGAGATAGGACGAGAAATGAGAGTGGTCTATAGAGAGAGAGAGACGAATATGACGACACGACAAGAGATTCCATTCCCTTGAGTGTGTATATGCAAGGGGGGAGGGAATAGAGGCACCAGGAGAAATTTTCTGTGTGTGTGGTGTTTGTGTTGGTATGTGTAGGTGTGAGAAGATAATGAGACGTGGGGGCAGAGGGTGTGTCACCGCGTGAGGTCCGGCGGGTCGAGGTGAGGCCCTTCATTCGGTTCCGTCCTGCACCACATTGGTTGGCCCATGACACATTTAGGAAGACCCATCGATGACTAGTCGTACAAGACAAAGATAGGAGAATTGTGAAGGACTCTATGTCCACTGACAAAGCCGTCTAGGATTTGTAACCCTAGGTTCTTGGACTAAGGTAACCCCTTTATCTCTGATATTACTATTCATCCAACCTAACTTTAAGGGGCATCCTATGTAATGCTCTGCTAGAATCATACTCGTCGATTAGGAAGAGAGGTGTGAGACAATGTGTGAGAGACAGGCGTAAAGATAATGTGCGTACATGAGACACGTAGGCAGGTCCATGTATATAGAAAGGGTCGATGAGGATTGTGCGTGTGTATGTTTGCGAGAGTAAGAGTGCTTGTGATAAAGGTTAGTGAAAACAGTTGTAAATGGTTACGAGAGGGAGGGAGGGTTATATCTAGAGCATGTGTGCGAGAAATACACCTCGGGAGAGAGTGTTTGAGCCTGTGTGAGAGACCACCGATGGAGAGTGAAACTACACGTAAAAGACTGCTCTACACATTTATTAAAGATATAAATTATATCCAAATATTAGGATGGGATCATGATATTTGCAATTCGCGTAAGGAGCGGCCATTGATCCATCAGACATCTAGATTCTATAGAATTTGAGCTTGTCTATGTTATTATTCGACACGATTGATCCACATAGTTAGTATTTTGAACTCCAGACAATGCATCTCTTTAGCAATCGAATATAAACATGAGTATAGTTCATGTTGTGTGTAAAGCACATTATACATACGAAAGTTACACAATGGACATTATAAATAGCTACATATGAACTAGCATACATTTGAATTCAACTTAAGGTGGTTTAAAAATATCGAATGCAACATGAAGTCCATTCAATTATTTGAATTTGATATCATGGCATTTGTAAACCATACCTAAATTATGGGGGCACCAATCTTTGCTCTGATTTTGTACATAATAGCATATGTAGTCGTGTACAAGATAGATTCAAATTTAGCTCCTCCATTCCAAAATAATCGTAGTTATAGGATTTTCAAGTGTCAAAATTTCAAAAAGAAGCGGATAATTTAATGAGGTTTTCAAACATACAAGCTCAAATATAACGTTGTCTATTTAGGTCAATCCTCATAGTTCAAGAGTAGAGGTTTTCAAACATACAAGGTCAAATATAACGTTGTCTATTTAGGTCAATCCTCATAGTTCAAGAGTACTCTAAACGTGAATGCTTGTGTTTCAAAATTTTGAACGGTTACCAAAAGAGCCTCTACTCGCTCAAACCGCTGGAGACCAATGTTTGGTAGTACAAGGAAATTACTTTTCTAATAACTCCGACCCGTGAAACCCGTCTGGCCCGACGTCCAAATGTCTAAACCGGGTAGGTTTGTAGCTTCATCTAGACGCCACGCAACCGCCTCAAAAACATTCATACACAATGGCCGCCTAAGCACACAAATTGCTCCCGCCCACTATTTGGGACACCTGGGATTACCATCCTACCCCCGACCCGCAGTAGGTCCGAAATTTAAGAGGGGGGCAAAGTTTGTACTTTCCCCAAATTTCAAACAAGCGCGTCCCATCTTCTGTTCAAAAAAGCCAAAAACAAGCGCGTCTCTGCATCAAACATGGTTCCCCCACCCGCACGATTCCCCATTCGTACTCGTGGGCGCCAAAACTACCTCTCCACCAGCCGCGAAACCCCGGCGTCCTCCGTCCACCACCCCATCCCACCCATCAACCGCCGCCCTCCTCCATCACGCCGGAGCCGATACGCCGACGTCGTCGTCCACCACAACCTCAACCGCAACGCCCTCCACGGCTAGTAGTTGAAGCCGAGGCCGAGCCATCCGTACCCGAGCCAGTTCAACCATGCCGTCCTGCGCCTCACCGCTGCCGCTCCAACTTCGCCACCCTCCACCGCACCGGAGCTGTTCCTGCTATGCCGTCCTTCGCCGCCTCGGATCTGCTTCCCCTCCGCCGACATACGGCCACGGCAACACAATCAACAATTTGGCCATGGGTTCGTCCAAGCCTGCACCCTCCAGAACATCGGTTTCCCTGATAAAAAGAAGAAGATTGGCGCGACATGTGGAGGTGACCACACCGGCAACCGAAGAAGGTACTCCTCTTCCCTTATTCGTGCAAATCTTACGTCTCTGCTTGCACGGTATTCATCCCACAGAAGACATTAGTTGACCGCTTCTTCTTGATACTAGATGTTCCTAGTAACTCGCGATGCACAAGGTTTATCCTCATATACTATTTCACCATAGCTAGAGGTCCGTCGCCCCCCTGAATTTCAATTTCTGGCGAGTTGATTCCCAATTAATGGAAGCATTCCCGGCGTAACAGCGCTTAGTACGACTATTACGCCGGGAAGCAGCTTTGGTGTTTATCTTTGGGGCGTGTGGGGCCTAGTGCTGCTGGCGCCCGATCTGGTGGTCGGCCGGGATTAATGGGAGGGCCGGGGGGCGCTGCCAAGCACGGGGGTGGTGTGTGGTCGAGGGGTGGGCGGGGCGGCGGAGGCAGGGGTCTGGGCCGGTGGTCGCTGGCGGTTCGAGAAAGATCACAACAAAGGATCGGCGGGAGGTAGACGAAGTCATCTGCCCGTTCCTTATAGATCGGACGGTTCATCAAAAAAACCGACTGACCTATTTATTTTTAGTCGCCTGTTATCTTAGATATGACCACATGTGGTGGTGTCTTTGGAGGAGTACTGCATTTCTGTGCTCATATATTACAAAATCATACGGAGTAGAATCTAATTTTGTTTGCCATGCAATGTTGTAGAGCTATCATATGTCTCCCTGTCATTTATTTTTCAGCCACCTGCTATCTGCTACTTTTTACAAAGGTGCCCTAGTTACGCACACACTTCACCCATACTCTCACTATTGTGTTTTTATGCAAGGGTATTTCAGAGTCTGCCGAAAGAGAAGCACAAAACAAAAGAGACAAGTCGTGCCAGCTTTCTACACGGCTAGGCACGACACGTTCCAGCGCTATAAAGGGTGCAGTGTCGCAGATGGAGACGGTAAACGTTGCTCGGAGTTGATGACCTCGCCGCAATGAACCACCATCCTGTGTGCTTGCTTTAACCCAGCGGTGTCATATGTGGTTGCATGTTCCATATGGTGTCTAGCTTGTATTCGAAAGGTCAAGTCGGTCTTTATTAAGATAAGGAAAGATATTTTTACATGAACCACCATTCCGTGAGCACCGGAAGACAAATAGCTAGTCGTGGCACCGGCCGAGCCACCGACAAGCCCAAAGAAAGACAGGCATCACCGGAAGCCAACTAAAAGCCGCAATGGTGGTGAAGCAGCCCGCCTCCCACCGTGCTCTCGTGTCCTAGATGATCATGTTCACCACTCCAGCCGGATGTCTAGCTTGTATTGCTTCCAATTTGGTTAAATTGCATATGCTTAGCTTACACATTATACCTTTGAATATGATATGCCTTTCTGTTTTTGGTACATACTAGTACATCTGTGTATTAACCATGTTCTTACATCAAACTAATGTTCTTGTGTATCCCTCATCAATCACTTATGACGAGGCAGGAAGGCAAGGGGACTACTCCTCATTTAAAGAATGCAGCGTCGACCTCCGACATGATTCTCAAGAAATGTAAATGCTAGATGAAGATAGTGAACGTAGCTCAGTAGTTGATTACAACATTTCCCTACACTAGCATCGCAGGTGCTTGCTCTAACTTGGCAGCGTGATATGTGGTTGCATGTTGCATATGGTGTCTAGATTGTAATTCTTCCAATCTGGTTAACCTGCATGTGCTAGTCTGCTTAGCTTATACTCCCTCCGTCCCATAATGTAAGACGTTTTTTGGCACTAAATTAGTGCCAAAAACGCCTTACATTATGGGACGTAGGGAGTACATTATACCTGTTAATGTGACATGCCTTCATGTATTTAGTACATAGTACATCTGTCTATTAAGCATGTCCTTACATAAAACTATTGTTTTTTTGTATCCCGCATCAATCAATATGACGAGACACCTTTAGTATATGCAGTGCGATATTAGTTGCATCTTTCATATGATTTATAGCATGCGCCGCTTCTAATTTGTTGAAATTCCATTTATGATGGGTCGCTTTTAACTTGGCAGAGTCATATTGGTTGCATCTTTCATGTGGTGTCTAGCTTGCATTGCTTCTTATTTGCTGGAATGGTTTCTGCTTAGTTTACACAAACAGTTGTGAACATTCCATGATGTCCTGTTTTTCGTACATATTCCATCCTGGTATCATGTGTTTGCCTTACATCAAAGTAGTGATTGTCAGTATCATGCATGAATGAGTTCTGAAGAGAGAATTTTATTGATTTTTCTTGTCGGTTTTACTTGACAATTAAAAATCAATAAAGCGGAAGGAAGTTAGCAAGGCAGCAGATAAAGGTGCTCCTTCCGAAAGGAGGGCCTCTACAGTTTCTACTCCTCCACACCCCCAAGATGATTTCCAAGACAACACATGCATAGACACTCAACAAAGCTATGTTTATGATGAGCACGTCTCCCCTAGTGCAGCATCACCGGTGCTCCCTCTAACTTGGCAATCGTTATATGTGGTTGCATGTTATGTGTGATGTCTAGCTTGTATTGCTTCTAATTTTGTTGAATTCCATCTGCTTACTTTACACATTATACTTGAATAAGACACGTGTTCCTGTTTCTAGAACATACAATATCTGTAGTCACACCATGTTCTTACATCAAATTACTACTGTTGTGTAACCTGCAACAATCACTTATCATAAGACACATTTGACTTCAGAGTGTGATATAGGTTACATCTCACATTCTTTTCTAGCTTGTACTACTACTTTGTTGAAATGGCACTTATGACGCAGATGCTTTTAACTTGGTAGAGTGATATTCGTTGCATCTTTCATGTGGTGTCTAGCTTTCATTGCTTCTAGTTTGTTGAAATGCCTTCTCCTTAGTTTACACATCATAAGCTGTGAATATGCAATGGCACTAATGACGAGAGACCTCTAACATGGTAGTGTGATGTTGTTTGCATCTTGCATATGATTTATTTCTTGTACTGCTTCACATTTGTTTAAACGCCATTTATGATGAGACACCGTTAACTTGGCGGAAGCGATATTTGTAGCATCTTCCATATGGTGTCTACCTTCCATTGCATTGCTTCTAATTTGGTGAAATGTCTTCTTCTTAGTTTACACATCATAGTTCTGGTTATCTCTTCCGTCATGTTATTCATACATATTACATCCTCCTATCATGTGGTTGTCTAACATCGAAGTTCAGTTCGTCTGCATCACGCATCAATTTGTTCTGAAGAACTAAATTGTTATTCGTTTTTCTTGTCGGCTTGACTTAACATGGCATGTAGAAAGACGAAGAAACACAGAATGGCAGGGAATGAGAAGCGGATGAATCCTGCAGATTCTCACTGCACCGATGGTGCAATAGAAGGTCAAAGTCCAGCGGAAAATTCTACAAACACGGCATCCCATGCTACACGAGCTGCAAAAAAAGCCAAACAGAAACAAATAGCTGCCACCAAACAAGTAGAGACAACCCTAGTTCTTGCAACACCTACCACAGTACTACCAGTTGCACGACATACTCATGCGTCAACTGAGCTAGCAGCACATTCCCAAGCTCCCTTGCCAGCTGACACTACTTCCCAAGCACTCTTGACACAAGATGAGTTGGCAATATCAGATGAACCTTGTGAGCTTCAACAACAAGAAGGTAGTTGCTGGAGTCAAGTTACAATTCCATGCTTCTTTATATGTAGTCTCATAGTTTGATGTACACTAACACTTCCTATGTTCGTTGTTGGACTAGCACCTAGGCGCAAGAGGAAACAAACATCAGGGATAATGCTCGATAGATTAACAAAATCTAGAGGAGGAAGAATGGAGATCCGTTTTGAGGCAGGTTTAAAAAGGCCACGTGATGCTACAGAGTCAGCCAAGTTAGTATCAAAGGCAGCGGTTGCCGTTAGGTGTCATGTACGTATCTGATAACCCACAAGTATAGGGGATCGCAACAGTTTTCGAGGGTAGAATATTCAACCCAAATTTGTTGATTCGACACAAGGGGAGCCAAAGAATATTCTCAAGTATTAGCAGCTGAGTTGTCAATTCAACCACACCTGGAAACTTAGTATCTGCAGCAAAGTGTTTAGTAGCAAAGTAATATGATAATGGTGGTAACGGTAACAAAAGTAAAGACAACGAAAGTAATGTTTTTGGTATTTTGTAGTGATTGTAGCAGTAGCAGCGGAAAAGTAAATAAGCAAGAACCAAAGATATGGAAAACTCAGAGGCACCGGATCGATGATGGATAATTATGCCGATGTGGTTCGTCATGTAATAGTCATAACATAGGGTGACATGTAACTAGCTCCAGTTCATCAATGTAATGTAGGCATGTATTACGTATATAGTCATACGTGCTTATGGAAAAGAACTTGCATGACATCTTTGTCCTACCCTCCCGTGGCAGCGGGTCCTATTGGAAAATAAGGGATATTAAGGCCTCCTTTTAATAGAGAACCGGAACAAAGCATTAGCACATAGTGAATACATGAACTCCTCAAACTATGGTCATCACCGGAGTGGTCCCGATTATTGTCACTTCGGGGTTGCCGGATCATAACACATAGTAGGTGACTAGAGACTTGCAAGATAGGATCAAGAACACACATATATTCATGAAAACATAATAGGTTCAGATCTGAAATCATGGCACTCGGGCCCTAGTGACAAGCATTAAACATAGCAAAGTCATAGCAACATCAATCTCAGAACATAATGGATACTTGGGATCAAACCCTAACAAAACTAACTCGATTACATGATAAATCTCATCCAACCCATCACCGTCCAGCAAGCCTACGATGGAATTACTCACGCATGGCGGTGAGCATCATGAAATTGGTGATGGAGGATGGTTGATGATGACGACGGCGATTTAATCCCCTCTCCGGAGCCCTGAACGGACTCCAGATCAGCCCTCCCGAGAGAGATTAGGGCTTGGCGGCGGCTCCGTATAGTAAAACATGATGAAACTTTCTCTCTGATTTTTTTCTCCCCGAAAGCCAATATATGGAGTTGGAGTTGGCGTAAAGGGTCTCCAGGGGGAGGGGGCGAGGCAACTATAACCGCAATGTCAGCTCTTGCTGCAGTGGGTCAGTACCTGTCCACTAACAGTGCCAAAAGCACGTTCCTGCGTAATACTGGGTTGGTTGTTAAGTCAATATCGTCCAAACTGCCTCATGATCAAGATATGCAAGCTCAAAGCAATGTTGTATCTGCGCTCCAGACAAAAGTCCATTCCCTAACAGAGGCCCTTTGTGAAACAAGGAGAAACATTGCTCAATGTCGTCAAGATATGCATGGTTTTGAAACCAGACTATCAGACATTTGCTATGTTGTTCAGGAGCCTAGGGGAAATGAAGGTGACGGTTATGGTGCTCCATCGGACAATACTGCATGAAAACGTAACAGTCAGGTCAAATGAACTGAGCTTCTGAACTTCTGGTGGTGCATTTATCTGCTAGACTGTTAAGTTTTATGCCAACTTTCCTTTTGTTATATAGTTGTAATTTGTTTTGGTGCGATACAAAATTTATTCTTAACTTGCGTACCATCGGTTGAAGAAAAAGCAAGCCATTTTTGTATAGTGTAGGGTGTTCCCTATATTTGCAATGGTGGCGATCTTTGATGCCGAGTGGATGTAATCTATGCAATCGCCTTTAATAGCCTAGTGTTAGTTTCGCCTTATTTATTTCCTAGTCTTCTTTTCCTCGATTGCTAGTGGCCGCAACTACCATGGGCCATATACGGCCGTAGGATCCATGGGTCTCTCACGGGCCGTCGATAAATGGGCCTATAATCGGTGGGCCTCGCCGTCGATAAATGGGCTCAGAATCGGTGGGCCTCGGGCCGTCGGATAAATGGGTCTACATGGGCCATAATCGGGCGTAATTGGTATCGGCCAAAGACGGTAACGGGCCATTAACAGTCAGAGGGACTGCAAAGGCTTAATTACATCACAGGCGTAACGGTCGTTAATGGGCCAGAATATAGGACGGGCTGGATAATGCGCAACGGGTTAACAGGCCAGAAACGGGCCGACTCTTGCCATGGGCCGAATTTGGCCCATTAGGGTAACAGGCCAGTAACGGGCCGACTCTTGCCATGGGCCAAATTTGGCCCATTTGGGGAACATGCCAGTAACGGGCCGACTCTTGCCATGGGCCGAATTTGGCCCATTAGGTGAACAGGCCAGTAACGGGCCGGAAGTAATCGAGGGCCGAAAAGGAGCCCAAGAACGTATGGGTCAATAATAGGCCGAAAGCTAACACGGGCTGGAAACGACCCATGTAAATCACGGGCCGTTAACGGGTACAAAGAAAATTATTGTTCATTATGGGCTAGAGTCACCATGGGCGTGTAAAGGGCCGAAAGATACGAAGGCCTCATATGGGCCGAAAGACGTCGTGGGCCATACATGGGCCGAAAGTGAAATGGGCTGGTGTTATATTCGACGGCCCACATGACGTTGTTGGGCCGATTTCCTTTAGGGCCTAACGGGCCGTGAGTTAACGGGCCGTAAAATGGGCTATTTATGAAGAGATTGTTAATGAGCTTTTCATGGGCCAGCCCGTTAACTTCGACCAAGTCAAATGGGCGGCTTTGTAAGCTAAATGGGCGGTGGTAGGGCCATGGCACGTGTCGACATATCATAGGCGCCTAATCAACCTAATCGATTAGCCGACACATGTTTCGTCCGGCCAATAAGAATTTTACACGTGGAAATTTCCCATTGGTCGGGGCTGTTAACGGGTTATCGGATCCAAAACCCGACCTGATAGCTTAACGGCGTTCTGTTACGGTGGATGCCATGTGTCGGACACGCTTGACGAAAGCACTTCTGTGACACGTGATGTGTCATGGAAGTGGACACTTCCGTGATGATAATTTTCGTAATGTCATGGAACACTTCTACGACAGCACAGGTATGACTATCTTGATTCTGTCATAAATTTGTCATGGATGTACATGCATGACAAAAAACGCGACCTACTGTGACAAACACGTATCATCACGGAAGTGTATTTTTTTGTAGTGGCTAGAGCATTTTCAAAAATCCTGAAAATATTTATGGGCTCTGTTTGGAATATTTCCAACAGCCCTCATTTACTTTCAAGATCATTTGGACATTTAAAATTATTTATAGCATTTAAATGTCCAAGAACAAATAATGTATGATTTAATTCAATAACCCAGAATGTCCTAGAGAAGGGTGCACCATTTTTGGCAGATCGTTCTGAACCAAAACAAAAATGATGAACATTTATGAGGGGCATTTTGGGTTCATTGAAAAGATTTAACTTTGACCCTAGTTGAATTTCATTTGCTGCTAGGGTTTGGACATCCCCATTTCAAGTTTCAAAAATTTAAACATGATGCATGGAACTCACTGGTGCATCTAGTTACAAACAAATTCTAGGGTTGTGACAACTCACCCCGACTAAACAAGAATCTCGTCCCGAGATTCAAGACATGAGGTAAGAGGAAAGGGGGTCAAAAAACTATCACAATCTTCATGATCCATTGCTTCAGATCGATCTTGGCGTCCTTCCTTTCAAGATCTTCATCCAACACGATGATGACGGACAGGAACCCTACCGGAATCGATCTTCTCAAAGATCGGGCAACTCAAGATCAACTCTTAGGGTGAGATATAAAACATCTCTTGAGCTGAGACACGAAACATACATTCGGGGGGGATGGGGTGTAACAGATGACGAAGGTCCACTAGGTGGGAAACAAATCCATGCTCGATCACGATGTAGCGAGGAGTTAACTGCCATGATTCCACAACGGGGCACCTTGGGGAAGGTGACTCGTAGAGTTATTCCCTTAGATGGCAAAAAGAATTACGTTTGATGTCTAGATCATTGAAACTCTTTATACCAGCCTAAGGCAATCACAATCGATCATTTGGCGGAGTTCAAAGGAATGGCTGGATTCAAATGGATGATGTGGACTACCTTGTTGAAGACAACGTGATGGATGATTTTGCTTATCATCGGAAATGGATGGGACCCATGGTAGGACCACCTCTGAAGATGATCCTGAACAACAATTGCTGAGAAGGGCAATCCAAGGGAGATTGGCATGAGGCGGTGCAAGCTGGGAACAAAATGCAAATGTCGGAAATGTTCCAACCATCATATCTGCTTGAGATTCAGATCTGGTTGGTGTCAGGACATTCCAGACTCATCAAGTCCAGACAGAAAAATGAAAGTTTGCAACACAAATCGACGAGATGACGTTGCGAGATTCTCGGGGAGTGAACTACGATAGCAAGCTCCAAAATATGAGCTGGTTCTGCTACATACATGTGAACATGTTGTCCAAGACAAGAATGACCACATAGTAGTCTTATAATAAAACACTATCGAGTTCAGGTTAGGATTTCGAAGTCTTTACGCGCGCTAGACTTCTTTTCCTTGAACAAGTCAATCAGTGGCTTGGCGTGCTAGGGAACATATGGAATGAAGGTTGCAAGTCTCCAAACCACAGAATACTTCGCACAGATGCATGAATGACTTGGGATGATTCTAGAGGAAGCAAAAAACAAGCTTTCTCGAATTCACGGCGGCAACTTGCATCGATTGCACGTGAACTTAGAGGAAGTCGCTACTTTCATCCAAACATATGCTTCATGAACATAACACGAAGATAATGCTTATAAAGTTTCCGATACTAGCTGGATGTTCAACACGAATCATGGAGAAGGTAGCAGTGTTGCTGATGGGCTCAACAACAATTCATCCAGGTTTCCATGGAGATGAATTCCATAATTATGTGAACAAGTGATAGCATTGGTCAGACCCAAAAGATATAATGGTGTATGCTCGAGGGATCAACCATGAGTAAGACAACATTATGAACATCATTGGTTCTGATTTGATTTGATGATAGCCCATACTCAAATCAAAGATTTGATACAATAATAGGTCCAACAACTAATCACAAGGACCAATCGATGAAGATATTATCTTTCTTCAACACACACACACACACACACACACACACACAAGGATATCCCTTAGTGATGAACTAAGTCGGACAAGCCTTCATCTTCCAACTCTCCAAGTTGTTTTTTAGCTTAACCAACTAGCTCAAGGGTATCCAACACAGATTCTTGGCGAATGGGTGGTTTGGAGGAAAACCAACATGATCACGAACTCAACATAGCGGCCAGGTGACAACCTGGTAATACTTCCGAGAAGATATTCGGAACATCACGAACCACCGATATGTTACTAAGCTCGAGAACAATCTTGCTTTTCAGAGCAAGACAATATGTTCAAATAAACAAGGGATTGAATAATCCTAACTCATTGATCGAAGAGTGCACCAGAAATAAGGACTAGGTAGCACGATCAATCTTAGGATGATGATTTAATAACCAACACGCTAAGAATGAGAATATTGTCCATTAGCTACCAGGCAACACGGTTGCTAGGAGTATAGATTTCACACATCACGATTCACTTGTCGGACTTCCGGTTGCGATAACACGACACCGAGGAATGAATAATGATGGCGAGAAGTCTCACTACGTCAAGAATTCATAAGAGGTGGTGCAATTCCTATGATATTCTTGACATAAAGTGGGTAATACTTCAGGGCAGAACAGACTAAAAGATTGATTGCATTTGATCTGCGGAATACAACTGCTTTGACCCAGTCCTAGAAATGGATGAGGTACTGGAGTTTGTTTCTCCTAGTCATTCTGAAATAGAATGGCTTGACGGACCACAAGAATGATAAGCACCGATGAACGAATGCACGCATACTCTTGACTATCATTTGATAGTTGAAGGTCAGGAGACAATTAAAGAGGAACAACTCAAAGGAACATATGTTTTTCTGAGTCGTGGATGCATGGATTAGTATGCCAAACAAATTCAACATATTTCTTCTGGATAACCCATGCGGAGAGGTAGGATTGGCAGAGTCACAATATAGAATGGGAAACTCATTGAGAGCACTCTTGTTATGATCTTTTGGTTCAACGAGGAACTTCTGCCAAGGATGGTTCATGGTATTTGGAAGAATTATATACCACAGACCTCGAAGACCATCACAAGGTCACTAATATCCTAAAGGAACTAGCAACACTGTCTACACGAATTAAGTAGGATGAATCTTGGGCTTAAGAACCCAGAAATAGAAGGCCTACTAACTAAATGGCATCACGGGATGCTTTCGAGAATGGTGGCCAGAATCATCACACTGGGAACACAACACATAGCTAGATTACTAGGTGACTCCCTAAAACACATAGGGTCATATAATAGCTCCAACATATATGTCGAGGCAATAAAGTACCTCAACTCACCGATTAGTGTGGTTGAACTGGCCCAAAGGGACATCGGGAATGGAAAGAAGGGATTTGCAAATGCATCAGACTATCAAAAAACCTGGGATGACTCGGACAACATAACGGCTGTAAATGCTCAAAATGATTTGAGACATCCTGCAAAAATGGTGGCATAACCACTCAGAAGCACAATATCAAGGTTCCTAGACCAACCATGAACACACGGAAGTAGTAGAAACTGAACTGAGTCTTGAGACCAACAATCCTACGAGTCTACGGATTAGTAACACGTGATCCTGATAGAAAGAAGAGAAGCCTAGTTCTTAATCCCCGTAGAAGAGAAGAGGATGACTCAGATCAGAAGGCCATAAGGTAAAGGAGTAAAAAGAGCCTTAGGTTCCCTTCCACAATCAATTCCTCTACATAACTAAAGCATTTCTAGACACAACTTCGACTAGTTTGGCTTGGTAATCCTACAGGCAGTCAGGCTCTAATACCAAATGTTGGGGATATAACTATTTGTGTAAGCCGCCCAGGAGGGGCCGGGTTACGCAAATAAGACTCATCAGAAAGAAGCCCAAGACCAAGCACGAAGATGGCGGTTCAATAAAGGGTCTAAGGACCACAGGCGGCTTAAGGCCCATAGTGATAAACCACCATGATGACATGACTTGTAACATAAGGTAGAATTAACTAGTCACCGAGCCGGACACTGTCTATGAGCCGGCAAGGACTCTGTAGGCCAAAGGGCGTCAACCCGTGTATATAAGGGAACGACCCGCCGGCGGCTTAGGAACAAGAAACAACTCATCGAGAACCGGGCATAGCATATCTCGCTCCCTGGTCATCGAAACATCAAGCAATACCAACCCAACTAGACGTAGGCCTTACCTTCACCGTAAGGGGCCAAACTAGTACAAATCTCTCGTGTCCTTTGTCCCGATTAACCCCTTTAAGTTTCCTAGTTGTGATGGCTCCACGACTAAGTCCTTGCAAGAGGACATCTGCCGTGACAATCCCACGACAGTTGGCGCCCACCGTGGGGCTAGCGCACGGTGGATTTGCGTTCTTGAAGGGCCACTTCGAAGGGCTCAAGGGATACGCAGTGGTCCGGATGACCAAGAGTCGTCGCGGCAAGATCTACATCGACGACGAAGGCTGGGGCCCCGACGCCGGCTCAATTGAGTACGGGTACCGGGTCCCCTTTAGCGGAATCCACGTCTTCATCGGCTGGATTGGTGAGCCGGGCCCTGAGCCGGACTGCTGCACCGACCTCGTCGAAATGGCTCAGCGTGCGAGACCCGCTCGAGCTCAACCCGTCGTGAAACGTGCCTTCGTGGGTTGCATCCACGAAGGATCTGTGGATGGTGGTGAGACGGCCGTCCTCTCCGACGGTGATTCGTCCGCCGGTTCAACAGATTCGTTGTATCAGTTACAGGATGGCGGGCTTAGGGGCTGTTCCGACTGCTCTAGTATTCCGGACCCCTATGAGCCGCCAAGCTGGGCAGGAGTCTTCATGGCTGGTACTCAACCCGGTCAAAACTCAATGGATGCAACAGCAATAACGTTCGGGTCAGGAGCGACCGGGGCAGGAGTCCCTGTGCGCCCGCCGGCTCAGGTGCTGATGGATCTCATGGATAAGCTGACGACCATGTTAACTACCACAGTCATCCCTGTGAATCAAGATGAGCATAACGTGGAGGTGGCACGGGTGCGTGAGGAGATAGCTCGGGCCAAGGAGGCGTTGGCAGCTGAGGACACCAAAGTTAGCCACTTTAACGGGCGGCTTTGGATGCACGGGCACAACAGCTACAAATGTAAGCCTTCCACCACGATGAGCCCGAACGCATCTAACGAGGTGATGAGGAGGAGGCATCGAAAACCCAATCTCGTTTACCTCGGTTTATGATCCTCGGAATCTTTCGCTACACCCGAGCCGCCCAAGTAACCCGCCAGATGCAAATCAATTTATGACAGCCGGAACAGGAGGACCGGCTCAGCCCCGGGAGATGGCACCTCCTCATGGAAACATGGCACTGCCCCGTTATGTACCGATACCGCCGGGTCACTTTTCCAACCCCATGGAGAACTTGATCGCAGCATCAAGACGCTTTGGCGGCTCTCCGGTGGACGGTGACGATCCAACAAGGTGGAGACCGAAGGATCGTAGACCTCGCCCGCACAGCATTGGCTCAAGAAGAGACTTATTCCTACATCCGGATAGGATTCATTCAACTCCTCCGCCTTTGGTTAGCTACGGCTCGTCCAAACCGGAGTCCGGAGTTACGGCAGTACATGGAGTCAGAAGCTTTGTCAAGCAACGCCCAGCGCTGTAACCCGCCCGGTGGTTATAACCCGGTGCAGGACCGAATACGTCAGGAGGACGAACGGGCGGCTCAGCTAGCGGCTCAACAAATGGCTCATCAGGACCTTCCAGATTATCCGACGACTTCCGTTGAGGCAGGAGTGGCTACCAGAACTGGCGGTGTTCCTTGTTTAGTGCCGGCTCTACGTAATGTACGTTTACCCAAGGACTTCAAGGGACCTCGGAAGGTGCCGAATTACACGGCCGACTTACAGCCCGGAACGTGGATAGAAAGTTATGAGATGGCCATGGAGCTGTTGGAGGTCAGCGATGCAGCGATGGCTAAGTACTTCACCATGATGTTAGATGGAACGGCCCAGTCTTGGTTAAAGGGCTTTCCACCCAATTCCATTAGTTCATGGGCAGAGCTAAAGGCCCGTTTCATCCAGAACTTCAAAGACACTTGCAAGCAATCTATGTCGATTGTGGACTTGACAAATTGTAAGCAGGAGTAGGGTGAATCCACGACTCATTGGGTACGTCGGGTCAAGGAGATAATACGTTCGTCTGACAAGATGGATGCCGGCTCTGCAGTCCTCATGTTGGAGAAGAACTGCCGCTTTGAGCCGCTGAGATGTAAACCGGGCGCTTTAAGCATGATTGCAATGATATGGGTACTGATGGCAGCTTTAGTCAAATACGCCGATTCGATAGTACCAAGGATCCGCGTCGATGAGGAAAAGACAGCGAAGGGAAAGAAGAACGGCAATGGAAAGGGTCAAAGATAACCCGATGAATCAAGGAGGTAATAAGCGTAAGGCTGAGGGTAACCCGGAGTTTGTAGCCAACGCCAATGCATGTGGTAACAATCGAGACGTAAGGGCAAACCGCCTCGGCTCGGGCGGATCAGGCCCATCTCTTGAGCGGTTACTCAATGAGCCTTGCCCAAGACACGGCACCCGGGAACGACCCGCCACCCACTTATGGAAAGATTGCGCGATCATGAAGGCTTTTAATAATTCCAACACGTTTGGTGGCAATCATGGGTCGGGCGGCGGCTCAGGAGCCGGCGGCTTTCATGGCCCGGGCGGCGGTTCAAGTTCCGGCTTTCAGGGACATCAAGGAGGTTATAATCAACGGCCGATGCGGTCGGGGGACAACGGCGGCAGCGATCGGGTTATCAAGGCCACCAAGCAAATTGAATAGTGGGCAGTATCACGTGTTCACCACTAACTTGTGCAAACGTGACCAGAAGGTTCATAAGAGGGCCGTGAATTCTGTTGAGCCGGCGGTCCCCCGTTATTTGAGGTGGTCAGAACAACCCATTGTATGGAGCAGGGAAGATCACCCCCTCCGTGTTGATAATCCGGGTCAGTTAGCCCTGGTGGTAGCACCTTAGGTTGGTGGATATAAATTCACTAAGGTACTCATGGACGGAGGTAGTAGCATCAATATCCTTTATTATGAGAGCTTTCGACGCATGGGATTGACTGATAAGGATTTGAAGACGTCCAACACTGTTTTTCATGGGGTGGTGCCTGGTAAGTCGGCTTACCCAATTGGCAAGATTGAACTGGAAGTGGCCTTTGGAGATGAGTATGATTCTAGAGCTGAGAAATTAACTTTTGAGGTGGTTAAAATCAAGAGTCCATATCATGCTCTATTTGGTCGACCGGCTTATGCCAAGTTCAAGGCGCGGCCGTGTTATGTTTATCTGCAACTTAAGATGCCGGGTCACAAGGGCACCATCACCGTGCATGGAAGTCGAAAGGTAGCCCTGGAATGTGAGGAGGGCGACGCGGCTTATGCTGAGTCTGTTTGTGCAGCAGAGGAGTTGAAGTTTTATCAAGACAATGTTGACCCGGTGGATATGACCTCTCTAAAGAAGCCAACCACCGAGCATGACCCAGCGATGAAATTTAAGTCGGCTACTGAAACCAACCTTGTTGATTTTACTCCAGGCGATTCATCTAAGCAGTTCAGTATCAGTGCCAATTTGGATCCTAAATAGGAAAGCGCGCTCATCAAGTTCATCCATGAGAACCAGGACATCTTCACATGGAAACCTTCTGACATGCCGGGTGTACCGAGAAAACTCGCTGAGCACACTCTCAATATTGATCCGAAGTATAAGCCGGTCAGGCAGTTTCTTCGACGGTTCAACGAAGAGAGACGGAAAGCCATTGAGAGGAAGTCGCCCGGCTCTTAGCGGCTGGGTTTATTGTTGAAGTTTTTCACCCGGAGTGGTTATTAACCCGGTGCTCGTGCTCAAGAAGAACGGCACCGGGCGGATGTGTGTGGATTACATGGACTTAAATAAGGCTTGTCCGGCTGATCCTTTGCTCTTCCCGTATTGATCAAATCATTGATGCTACGGCGGGTTGCAAGCGCTTGAGCTTTTGGATGCTTACTCGGTTATCATCGATCAAAATGGCAGTTAAGGACCAGGAGAAGACGGCGCTCATCACTCCGCTTTGGAGCCTTCGCTATGTATATATGCCATTTGGGCTTAAGAGTGCTCAGCGACTTATCAAGAATGTGTACGTAACTGTCTCCACGATCAAATTGGGCGCAATGTTCACGCTTATGTGGATGACATCGTGGTGAAGTCCAGAGAGAAGGAAACCTTGATATCTGATTTGAAATAGACCTTTGATAATCTCCGGGTTTATAAGATGATGCTTAACCCGGCAAAGTGTGTATTTGGTGTACCTGCAGGCAAGCTCTTGGGTTTCCTAGTCTCAAACAGAGGCATTGAAGCTAATCCGGAGAAGATCAAGGCAATTACTTCTTTGGCTAAACCGGCGTGCATCAATGATGTTCAGTGACTGTCGGGTCGTGTTGCTGCTTTAAGCCGGTTCATAAGCCGGTTAGGTGAGAAGGCCCTACCGCTGTATCAGATGATGAAGAAAACAGACATTTTTGTCTAGAGTTATGTTGCTAATACTGCCTTTGAAGATTTAAAGAGACAGTTGTCTGAGCCGCCGGTCCTTGCGGCTCCAATTGATAAAGAGTCGTTGTTGTTATATGTGGATGCTAACTCACGAGCTGTCAGTGTTGCCATCGTGGTGGAGCGTAAGGAGGCTGGCAAGGAACATCCGGTTCAACGGCCGGTTTATTATATCAGTGAGGTGCTCATTGAGTCTAAGCAAAGATATCCGCATTGGCAGAAACTTGTTTACGGAGTGTTTATGGCAAGCCGGAAGCTGAAGCGATTTCCAAGGTCATCCTATAACTATGGTAAGTTCTGCCCCTTGGGAGACATCATCCGAATAGGGAAGCCACAGTGACGAGTCGCCAAGTGGGCCATTGAGCTTGGGCCTCATGGTTTGAAGTACATGCCACGCATCGCTATTAAGTCTCAAGCCTTGGTGGACTTTATCAATGATTGGATAGAGTTACTGCACCGAGGAGAAGCCAGATAACACATATTGGACTATTCACTTTGATGGGTCCAGGCAGTTGGAAGGCTCCGGGGCTGGAGTCGTTTTAACTTCCCCCCGAGGTGACAAATTTTGTTATGTACTCTGGCTTATGTTTCCTTGTACTAACAATGCAGCTGAGTATGAGGCCTTACTCCATGGTCTCAGGATGGCCAAAGAGATGAATTTGAGCCGGGTAAGATGTTTGGCTGACTCAGATCTTGTGGCTCAACAGGTATCAGGCAAGTGGGACTCTAAGGATCCCTTAATGGCGGCTTACCATCATGAAGTTGATGCTGTGGCTGGGCACTTCAAAGGTTATCAAGTGGAGCACATTGATCGAAGGAAGAATGAGGCGGTTGATGCTTTAAGCCGGCTGGGATCTCAGCGAAAGCCGGTGCTGCCTAACACCTTTCTTGATGTTTTGCATAATCCTTCTGTCAAGGTACCCACAGAGGAGGACCTAGCAATGCCAGACCCGGAGGCACAGCTGGTAGTAGCTCTTCGTGTTATCCCGGATTGGACAGTGCCATATTTGGCTTACATGACCCGGGGAGAGTTGCCTGAGGATGAGACCTTGGCGAGACAAATCATCCGGCGGTCCAAATCCATGACAATTGTTCATGGTGAGTTACATCATCGCAGTGTCACTGGAGCTTTTCAACGTTGTGTATCGCTTGCGGAGGGTCAGGAGATACTTCGTGAGATCCATGAAGGGGATTGTGGTCATCACGCCGGTTCAAAATATCTTGTGGCCAAGGCTTTCCGTCATGGCTTTTATTAGCTAACGGCTCATGCTGATGCGGAGGATCTGGTTAGTAAATGTGACGGATGTCAGAAATTCTCACGACGAGCTCATGTGCCGGCTCAAGAATTGAGGATGATTCCAATTACTTGGCCGTTTGAAGTCTGGGGGCTTGACATGGTTGGACCTTTCAAGAGGTCTAAAGATCAAAAGACACACCTCCTGGTGGTAGTGGATAAATTCACAAAGTGGGTTGAGGAAGAGCCAGTCAGTAAGTGTGATGCAGCCACGGCAGTTCGGTTCATGAAAAAGGTGATTTTTCATTTTGGTTTTCCACACAGCATTATAACTGATAATGGCACTAATCTCTCCAAGGGTGCCATGGAAGATTTCTGTCAACGAGTACATATCCGGCTTGATGTTTCGGTTGTTGCTCATCCTCAATCCAATGGTCAAGCAGAAAGAGCTAATCAGGAGATCTTGAAGGGTATTAAACCCCGGCTCTTGGTCCCCTTACAGCGGACGCTGGGTTGTTGGGTGGAGGAGTTACCCTCTGTGCTTTGGAGTATCAATACTACGCCTAACAGATCTACGCGTTACACACCTTTCTTCATGGTGTACGGAGTAGAGGCGGTTCTGCCAAGTGACAACCGGCATGACTCACCCCGCGTGGCGGCTTACGTTGAGGCTGATAACGAAAAAGCTCGTCAGGATGCACTTGATTTATTGGATGAGGAGCGAGACTTGGCAATAGCCCGCCGGCGATTTATCAAGAAGACCGCTACCGCTATCACGTACCGCCGGGTTAGAAGCAGAACCTTTCAGGAAGGCGATTTAGTGCTCCGGCTCATCCAGGATCAGTCTGATATGCACAAGCTGTCCCCTCCTTGGGAAGGACCCTTTGTGGTCAGCAAGAATCTGAACAACAGGTCATACTACCTCATCGATGTTCGAGGGCACAAAGACTCATGTAAGTCGGAGGAGGAGACCCGCCGGCCCTGGAATATCGCTCATCTTCGGCCTTATTATACTCGAGCCACCGGCTCTCAAGATGTATATATATTATATAAAGCAATAAAGCAGGACCTCTGTCCTTTTCACCCTCAAAAGTTTATATGTCTTCTTTCTCAGGTGGTGGAAACAACCAACAGGGAGCAGATCATATCTGAATCCTTCTTTCCCTTTGGTCCGGCTTACGATCATATGTGAATCTAGCCATGATCACTTGGGGGCTTCCTGTTCAAACATAGGTCGTATTTGAACCAAAGAGAACATAGCTGTCGATACCCGCTTGATCGGCATACTGCCAAACCCACTTGGGGGCTTCTTGATCATATTTGAATCATAGATTAACCCCTTTGGGTCTGACATGGATCGTATTCCAATCAGCGTCATTAAACAACTCTTATGGTCACTTGGGGGCTTCCTGTTCAAACATAGGTCGTATTCAAACCAAAGAGAACATAGCTATCGATACCCACTTGATCGGCATCGCCAAAGCCACTGGGGGCTATATGATTGTATTCGAATCTTAGCTTAACCCCTTTGGAACGGTTTACTTATCGTATTCGAATCAGAAGCCTTTGAATATTGTTTATTGTCTATTATACTTCATAAGCATGATTACTTGACTATCTTGAGATCTTCTTGAAAGCACTATGAGATGGTTTTTGCTCTTCCGGCTTAATATTGATCACCCCAGGTTGTTAAGTGCCAGGTGAATTCCAACTTTCAGGAGTTAAATTTACCCGCATGAGTGGGGTCATATAAGCCGGCGAGATTACCAAAAGGATCACAGGACAAGGCAAGCAATTTTTTGTTTAACGGGAAATAGAAGATCAATATAAGCTGGAGGGATATAGCGATGGCGGCTTAAGAAAGTATTGAGCGCCATAAACATGCGCGAAGGCATGGCAAAAGTCGAGAGGTTTTTTCTACCCTATTACAAGACTCCCCGAGTCTAAATAATGAAGCATTGTTTTCACAAAAACATAAACATATGATGCCTAGCGGTTCACTCCTTTGGTTGGCTTGAAGATTCCGGGTTATCCTTCTCCGCCTCCGCCGGGCTGCCCTGTCTCCGGAAGGTTGACGAGGCCCAGTCAATGCCACTCAAGGCTTCAAACTCAGCTTCATCATCTATTAAACTAGCTGGGTCGACTTCAGGGGCAAAGGTATGCTTACGAGTTGGAGGGATCAGGTTGACTTCATTATAGTGAGGTGTTGGGATTCTCCGGTTCTCACTGTCATAGCATGGCTGATACTTGGTAAGGTCAGTATCGTTCCCAATAAGAGTATCCATAGGACGTATGACTTTCACACAGGCGGTGAAGTATGCCTCGTTGAATAAAGAGCCGTCTTCCTTCAAGCTGGGATACCCAAGAGCAATGTCTGCCGGGTCTAACTCTGGAAGCCACGCCTTGGCCCGGCTCAATGCGGCTATAGCCCCGGCTCTGGCGGATGCCCGTCTTAGCTCTTGAACCCGCTAGGGTAGCACGGAAAGCCGCTTTAGCACATCTTGTAGGAGATGGGGAACGTCATTTGATAAAGCCACAACGGCCAAAGCACGTTGTGACCTGGTGTACAGTTGCTCCACTAGAGTGTAAACCGCTTTCAATTTGATCAACATGTTCTGCTTGAGGTTTGTGCTCCTAGGGCCTGCGTTCATAAACATAAGGTGAACCGGAGATAACAATTAAAATAGTCGTCAAAGGAAGGATTGCAATATCTGAGGTTATATATAGTAACTTACCGAAGATTGCTGAGACCGTTTGAGATATCTGGCGCTTTAAGCCGGACAGCTCGGCTGTTGCTTCTGCAAGTGATGTTTCTGCTGTCTCGACCTGGGTCACTAGTGAGGCCTTCTCATCAGCCCAGATTTTCTTCTCCGCCTCACAATTCTTCTTCAACTTCTCTTGTTCAGAGACGCTGAATTCAAATTTAGAGTTGGCTTTTTGAATTTCAAGTTCTTGAGCTGCCAGGCGGCTCTTCAGGTCAGCAATCTCCGACTCAAATTGATTTATGGTGGCCTGCATTGGTGCCAGGTTATAGTCAGAATCATGGTAAGACAATGTTAAGTCCCAAGTAATTTGCAGGCAAAGATACTTGACACTTGGGGGCTAATGTATGTTGAAGAATTTTAAACTTACAATTCCGGTTCATGGAAATTAAGTCCCAAGCACTTTGCAAGCAAAGGTACTTGACACTTGGGGGCTAATGTGTATCGCATGTCGGTGTACTAGAGTAGGGGTACCCTAGTATCCCGAACTCGTGCACGGGCAGTTGCAGCACCCCGCGGCAAGGCTTGCCTGGTCACCGCCAAGATCCTCCGTGGTTCCTTTGGAGCCATTCAAGAACAAAGTATTTAACCAAGAAGACAAGGCCCTGGCAAGAAGAGATTGCCAGAAGGCCACTCAAGGCACGCAGAAGAAAAGACCCCGCAAGAGGAGCTTGCCGGAAGGCTCGGAGAGCGACAAGCCTCGGACGCGACAGGATTCAGCCGCGGCAAGGCACTTGCCGCGCAGTAACCTCTCTTCATCTCCGCCCAGCTCATCCACCAACGTGTCGCCATGGGACCATTCCATGCGCTACAGGTCAAGAGGCTGTGCAGCCAGCCGGGAGCAACGATAAGCGGCTACCGACAAACTTGCCATCGTGGCTAACGGTGGCGCCCCGACGGTCCCTCACAGATTGTTAGGGCGGTGTGACGGGCATTTAATGCTTTTGTCCCTTGCCGTCAGTGTTAGGTAGAGTACACTGTACACTCTTCAAGTAGGTGTACCAACTGCTATTTTTCCATTTGTACCCTCATCTACGTCGCCACCTGTCGGAGACCCCTTGAGCATATAAAAGGAGGCCCATGCGCAACGTAGAAGGGGTTCGGTTCGATTCCAACGTAACCAGAGAACACTCACGCTAGGTCTTGTAGCTCTCATCGCTCCTTCGCAAGAACACAATACAATTAGACAAGCAGCCGTAGGAGTTTTTTCTCTCCGGAGAGCTCCGAAGCTGGGTAAACTGCTCGTGTGCTTCGCCTCGATCCGCTCTTCGTGCGATCTCCGCCCCCCTTCCGAACCAAAAGGGACTCGGTCCGCCGGTCCCATAGGTGTTCGTGGGTCCGATCAGCCTTCCCGACATCGCAAGTTCAAGGTATCATGTTACAACCGGGTTAAATATCTTCTTTCTAAACCGGAAAAAGCAGTGCTAAGAAGGTTTCTAAGTCTACAGCATATTTATTCATAAGCAATAGACTTGGGGGCTGATCTGATAAGTATGATTAAGAAAAGTAGCATAAGTTATACCTCAGATTTTTGTTGTATTTGCTTCACCATGTAAATTTCAGTCACGGCTGCTATGTACTTGATTGATATAGCCGAGACTATCTCTCCAATGCTCAAATGAGTATAGTCAAGAATGTCTAGCTTGGCCTTTCGGCTGCTCCGAAACTCCTCCTTGGCAGAGCACTTGGCAAGGACAGTGGGATGTCCCGGCTCAACAAACTGAGTCTTCAGAATCTCAACTTCCGGATCAATTGTCTTGGCTGGGCTAGGAGCTTCCGGGTTATCAAAGCTGTTGAGAGTATCTTCGGCGGGTGGATCAGAGGATGGTGTTGGAATATCATAGGCTGGTTCAGGCGGCGACTGATGGGTAGAACTGTCAGGAGCAGCCGTGCCAAGCTCCGTTCGGCCGCGATCGGGTCTTGGGATGGCTTACTCTTTTTGCCCTCTTACTGGTTTCACTTGCAGCAGCTGTGGATAAAGGCGAAGGATGAGTACAAAAGCATGAGTAAGGTAAGGCATAAGATAAACAAAATTACATTACACTGGGGCAGTTTTGAAGGCCGGCATGTTAGATTGCATAGACTCGCCGGAGGAAGGAGAGGTATCCTGATAATTGGAGTCAGATGAATTGAGAGGTTTACGAATTAAACCCGCCAAAGGAAAAGCAGAACGTAAATCGGAGATAACCTCACCGACGCTTCTGGTTATGTTAGGTGTTTTGAGGAGAGCTCTACATCCTTGTTGGTCCGGGTCTGCCTCCGGCTTTCAAATTGCTGTTGCTTCAAAAGAAATTGAGGATCTTGGTAAGCCAAAGGATGTGAAAATCTTACTTTCCGGGTTACTCTTCGAATTTTCTAACGCGGCAGGGGCTCGGAGTCGGAGGAGATTATAGTTACCTCTTCCTCAACGGCTTGGCTGTTCCCCGTATCTTCCTGAAAAGATTTAATGTCAGTAAGGTGATGATAAAGAGTCAAGGGAGTTAAAAGTTACCTCTTCTTCATCATCATCAGTATCGTCAAGTTTAAACATATCTGAAGCGCTTGGCTTCCTCTTCTTCGAAGTTCCAGTCTTAGCGGCTTTCCTTTCGGCTCTTTTTGCCGCTCTGGCTTGTTTGGCCGCCTCATGGTTATACTTGACCCTCCAAAAGTTATCATCGGCCTGTGAAAAATGATAAGGGGTTATGAGTAAAAGCAAGGTATAACACGGTAAGGAGGAAGTTATTGAGGTTGATGACTTACTGCAGGGGTCAGGTTCTTCTTGCAGAAAGGAAGTAAGCCAAAGGCATTAGTAGTCACTGTGCCCTCTGAGGGAGTCCTGGATTAGGGGGTATCCGGACAGCCGGACTGTGTACAACGTCCGGACTATTGAAGCGTGAAGATACAAGACTCAAGACTTCGGCCCGTGTCCGGATGGGACTTTCCTTGGCGTGGAAGGCAAGTTTGGCGATCCGGATATTATATTTCCTTCCTTGTAACCGACTCCATGTAAACCCTAGCCCTCTCCGGTGTCTATATAATCCGGAGAGGTTGGTCCTTAGAAGGCTGATCACAATTACAATCATACCATCATAGGCTAGCTCCTAGGGTTTAGCCTCTACGATCTCGTGGTAGATCTACTCTTGTACTACCCATATCATCAATATTAATCAAGCAGGAAGTAGGGTTTTACCTCCGTCGAGAGGGCCCGAACCTGGGTAAACATCTGTGTCCCTTGCTTCTTGTTACCATCACCCTTGACGCACAGATCGGGACCCCCTACCCAAGATCCGCCGGTTTTGACACCGACATTGGTGCTTTCATCGAGAGTTCCTCTATGTCGTCGCCGCTGGGCTCGATGGCTCCTTCAACCATCGCCAATAATGCGATGCCAGACAATCACGATGAGCATGGCTTAGACCTGCTGTCGGACAAAGCTCGGGATATCACCCCCGCATTAGCCTCGAACCTAAATCCGGAGCAGGCTGCTTTGCCTGAGGACGGAGGGTTGGACCCCGCCCCGCAGGTCGCGCACTCATCGGCGATGGAGCCGAACACGGGCCTTACCTTTACGACGGCCTATGACTCTGGACCCCCGGATTCGTATCCGGATGTGGAGTCCAGTCCGCGCACTCCCGAGCCGGTCGAGCCAGGTTGGGCTCCGGTAATGGAGTTTACTGTCGCGGACATCTTTCAGCACTCGCCCTTTGGCGACATGCTGAACTCGTTGAAAACTCTCTCTTTGACAGAAATTTCTGGGCCAAACTACGTCCGGTTCGAGTGGGAAGCAGGCGACGAAGAAATTCGTTGCCCACCCACCACCCACTTCATAGCCACGATCGATGATTTAACCGACGTGCCTGACTTCGACTCCGAAGACATCGACGGTATGGACGATGATGCAGGAGAAGATGCGGAATCTTTGGGGCGCCGGACTCCCCCCCCCCCCCCCCCGTCACACGACATATACATGGTGGATACACCCAAAGAGGACAAAGGCGACAATCCGGATGATAAAACCCCCAGACAAAAGCCAAAGCGATGGCGTAGACGCCGTTCTAAATCCAGCAACAGTAAAAATAGTGACAAGAGCGCCAGAAGGATCGATACTACAATCAACTCCGAAGGCAACAACGACCATATGGATCCAACGATGGAGCAGATTTAACCAGGTCACCCCGAACATAGTTCGGAGCAGACGCCCGAGGATAATGATCCCGACGGACGAGGTCATCAAGCCGAACCAGCACAGGATAACAGTCCGGATAATGATGCAATCCCGGAAAAACATGCGGAACGAGATAACCTCCACAGAAACCTTATGGCCACCGCAAGAAGTCTAAAGAAGCAGAAGCAATGGCTCAAAGCCGCACAGGAATCACTCAAACATAGATGGAACAAAGTGCTAGACACTGAAGAAAGATACGGCGATGATCGCTGCACAAAGAGCTATCCAAAACGCAAGCTCTCGCGAGAATTAGATGACGGTTGCGTTACTTCAGAGTCAAGAACATGGCGGCTACCGACGCTGCACACGATCCACATGAACACCTGAATAAGAAAGTTGGCACAACCAGGTCCATTTATGGATCCAAACGACGCACGCCGGCGAGGGACTATGGTCACCAAAACGATTATGCCAATCGCATACCAGTCCGGAATAAACACCAGACACAACAACAGCCGATTTACATGCCACAAAGACGTCCAGACATGAGGGGCTTCTCACCCCGTGCTTTTACCGATGAAGCATCGGACCACGAATTCTGCTGTGGCTCTAAACCTGTGAACATAGAGGCATACGACGGAACGACAGACCCAGGTGTCTGGATTGAGGATTTTATCTTGCATATACATATGGCTCGTGGGGAGGACCTCCACGCAATCAAATACCTCCCCCTCAAGCTGAAGGGACCAGCTCGGCACTGGTTGAAAGGCCTCCCCGAAAATTCAATTGGGAGCTGGAGGAACTCAAGGACGCTTTTAGGGCCAACTTTCAAGGGACCTATGTCCGGGCTCCGGATGCTGACGACTTAAGTCACATAGTGCAACAGCCCGGAGAATCCGCCCATAAGTTTTGGAACAGATTCCTCACTAAAAAGAATCAAATTGTTGATTGTCCGGATGCCGAAGCCTTAGCGGCATTCAAACACAAAGATTGTGACGAGTGGCTTCGCTGAACACCTTGGCCAAGAAAAACCAAGGACAATGGCAGCCCTAACAAGCCTTATGACCCGCTTTTGCTGAAGAAGATAGCTGGCTAGCCCGTAAAGGCACCAGCGGCCCCAGCACATCCGAAATAAGGGATGGCAACGGGAAGCCACGGCGTCATAAAAACAAACGCCAAAACAAGGAAGAGAGCCTGGATAACACGACGGTTAATGCCGGATTCAGGGGCTCTCAACTTAATCAGCAAAACAAGCCACCTAAAGGCAGCAAAGAGGGACCGTCCGGTCTGAACAGAGTCCTAGATAGACTATGCCAAATTCATGGCACCCCTGACAAACCTGCAAACCACACGCACAGAGAGTGTTGGGTCTTTAAGCAGGCCAGCAAATTAAATGCCTAACATAAGGAAAGGGAAACACCAAGTGAAGACGAGGATGAACCCCGCAATCCGAACACTGAAGGACAGAAAATATTCCCGCCAGAGGTTAAAACAGTGAACATGATCCACGCGACTCACACATCCAGGAGGAGGCACGAACGCGCGCATAGAGACGCGATCGACATCGAGCCCATCATACTCACGCCTAACCACTGGATGCCTTATCCAATCACTTTCGATAACTCGGATGACCGAACTAGTATTCGGCGCGGAGGATCAAAGGCCTTGGTGCTTGACCCGATAATCGACGGATACCGTCTTACCCGCGTCCTTATGGACGGCGGCAGCAGTCTCAATTTAATATACGAGGACACTGTCCGCAGGATGGGGATAGACCCATCCAGAATTAACCAAAGCAACAACACAGTTGAAGGGGTGATACCAGCGTTGAAGCCCACGGCGAGGCTCCGTCGCACTAGAGGTAACATTCGGCCCGCCAGACAACTCCAGGAGCGAAGAACTACTCTTCATCATCGCACCCTTCAAAAGCGAATATCACGCAGTGCTCGGAAGAACGGCCTTCGCCCGCTTCAACGCATTGCCGCACTATGGCTACCTTGCACTTAAGATGCCTGGTCCACGTGGCGTCATCACCGTTAGCGGATTAACAGAGCGCTCGTCACGCGCAGGGGAACACGCGACGGCCCTCGCGCCCGGACTGTAAGCGGCCTCCAACATAAGAAAACATGACTGGTCATTAAAGGCCACAGGCTCGGCTAGACGAGTCCGGTCGCCCGGATAAAATTAAACCAGGGCACCGTATATATAATCCCACGATGGATACCAGGGGCTATAAATATTTAATATATTCCCACAGTTGGCTCAACCTTGTGGACAAGCCAACATCCTACACTTTTATTATGCACCACGTACTCACGTTGTACTCTTCTACGAGTTTTCCTTTTTCCACAGACAACGTTTGCGCGATACCCTTCCTGGATACGGCACAACGGAGACAAAGGCGCAGACGTACAGCAGGGCCCCGTTCAACATGTTTCTTTTTAGATTAAGCCCATGTGTAAACCTTTTTATTGCATATTGTTGATTAACCATCCCATGGGTTCCATACCCATAGAGTATACTGTCGTTTTTGGCATCTCGCCACGACAGATTAATGCACGTACCTAGAAAAACAGGGTTTATAACGAATGGGCATTCTTGAGCCCATCGACTATTATAAAGTCCGAATACCCTCAGGAGTGTTCGGCGTCACGAGTTTGGCCTTATATGCAGTAGCTCCGAATCATGTCTTTGGTCAAATGTTGGGTTTGCCCGGCTCCTGGGTTCGCTGCCTTACATTCCGTTAATATCGGCTAAGGTGGCCAAAGGAGAACTACTGCGACTGGGCCCTGGTTATTCCGGACGAGCACCTTAGTAGAGAAAGCCGAAAACTGAGTGTCATGATACAGCAAGAGACTGTTCAACCACTCGAAGACTTATCGGAATCTTTGGGATTCCTCCGCACTAACGAAGGACCGTTGCCCGGTCATGTACACACGCGCCCGTATTCGGATGCCCGTGAAATGTACAAGGGGCTACATAGTAGCCCCAACATTAATTCCCATGGCTAAGCGAAAGTGTTACAGCTATATAGTCCGGTTGCCTAGTTCGACGTGCGATCACCTCCTTCATGGACCAAGACGTTGGATCAAGTGTGATTATGCATATTTTTTGCGAACACCCCCGCATTGTTTGCATGGGGGCTGAAGCCGACGACTGCTATCTTTTGGATTACACATACATACATACATACATACATACATACATATATATATATGTAAACTGCCGCACATTGGACACAACAATACTTTCGGGCAAAAAGTATAAATATAGACTTATAACCAAAATAACATTGTTTTTACAATAATTCGATTTATCACTCGAATAATACATTCTTGAAATCGCGCCTCTATGAGGCGGGCACCTTCTGTGACCTGCGCCAAATAGTGCTCGGCCGGATATTGGCCCCCCACCGGATCTTGGGTCGCTATAATATTGGCCTCCATATCTATCCAATAGGCTTTAACGCGGGCAAGAGCCATCCGTGCACCCTCTATGCACGTCGACCTCCTCATGGCATCGATCCGAGGCACGGCCCCAAGGAATTACTGCACCAAGCCAAAGTAATTGTCCGGCTTAAGCCCTTCCGGCCAAAGATGGTCTATTACAGACCGCATTGCAAGACCGGACAGCCTGTGAAGCTCCGCTACAGCAGCCATCTTTTCATTTAATGGCAGCGGGTGAGTGGGAGCATTGAATTGCGACCAGAAAAGCTTCTCCACTTCCTTAACACCCTGACCCTCGAAGAACTTGGCAGCATCAGCCGTACTCTTTGCCAAATTCGCATACGCGTCCGCAGGACTCCAGCGCCCATCCAGGGGAGTGTACTTCGGATCGAAAAACTTCGTCTGCAGCAAGTAGGAATCTCCAGCCACGATTTTACCGGCCTATTGAAGCTCCTCCAGCGCACACCTGAGCTCGGTCCGTATTTCCTTGGTGGCATTGCGTGCCTTGTCCAGCTCGGCCAAGCTATCCTTATGCTCCCTTTCAAGGAGCTCACACCGGTCAGCGGCATTTTTTAACTCAATAGCCATTTCGGCCATCTTTTCTTCGCTTCGGCGATGAGCTGCTTGTTCGGCTCTCAGTTCCTCGGTCGCCTTTAGGGCAGCCGCATTGCTAACCCGAGCATGTTCCTTGGCTTGAACAAGTTCTGCCCTCAGGGCCTCCACGACAGCAACACCATCTGCAGTCCGCACATATTACACTAATATCATGTCGCCTCCATATTTTCATATAAAAAGGAAGACAGAGCACATACCTTGTGACTTGTCTAGCCGCTCGTTCACCAGCGTGATATCGGCATCAATCGATCGAATCTGCCTGGTCAGTTCGAAGACTTCCACGGACTGGTCGGCGGCCGGACTCACAGGTACCTGCACAAATTTATAGCGTGATCATTGATTTATGATCCCCCGTTTGCCCCCTAGGGCGGGCAACCAGAGTCTCAGGGGCTACTATCAATATGGAGCACACCTAACACGTGCCTCACAGCCAAAAACAGTGTATTTTTTGTTACATACCTCAAAGCCTCTGAGCAGACTTGCAAATGCTTCATTCAAACCACTTGTAGCGGACGAGATCTTCTTGAGCACCTCGCTCATTAATGAGTGGTGCTCCCCCGAGAGCACAGCTTGCTCCAGTAGGCCCGTCAGTATGTCCGGCCGAACATCGAACTATGCTGGACCCTTCCCATCGCCCCTCTCAGGAGCCAAATGCTCTGGGCTAAGGGGGGCTGACGCATTGGCTTCCGCCTTCGGCAGATCCGGACTCCTTCGTGACGACACCTCAGTGCTGCCTGCTTCATGAGCCGGAGAGGTGGGTGGGGTCTCGCTCTCCATCATCTCCGGAGGAAGATCCCCCGAAGACGAACTCTGTTGAGAAGGGCTGCTAGCCGGACTGCGAAAAAATGAATCCTGGTTATTAATCTAGGAGGAACGCAGTACCTTCGAATCAAAAATTAACTTACAGCTCGGTGGAGGGGTGGCCCGTTGGTGGGCACGATGCGGTGAGGGTGCCCGTTGGGGGAGAGCCCCCTGGTGTTATCTTTTTCCCGGGTTTGGGCATCTCCGTCTCCGAGTCTTCGGAAGCGGCCCTCTTCTTCCCGCGCGGGGAGGAGGCCTCGACCTCTCCTTCCCGACTATCCCCGGTTCGGATGTGTAATGTGTGGGGTTCGGATCTCTCATCCTTCCCCTTGTCTTTCCCCGAGGGCATTCTGCTGAGTACCCGGTCGAGCATCTTGGCCACGGTAGGGGCGGGCGAGCCTTCAGGAAGTGGCGCTGGACACCTGATTCTCTCTGCCTTGCTGAGCCATTCCTGGACGCGGATGATATTCAGAATAAACACTTACAACAAATACAAAACACGGTGTCCGGTATCAAATTTACTTACTTGGGTATCTAGGCGATTGCAGCTTAGGCCCGCATCCTCGATGGTATCCGGACACTTTACTTTCCGTCCGAAGAATAATTTGCACATCTCTTCGAGCTTCAAGCCGAAGAAGTGCTTGACAGTCCGCGGACCCTCCGGATTGAACTCCCACATCCGGAGAGGCCGGCGTTGGCATGGCAACATCCACCGGATTAACACCACTTGCATTATGCTGACAAGGTTAATGTCTCTCTCGATAAGCTCCCGAATGCGATTCTGCAGCACTGGGATGTCAACAACGGCCCCCCAATTCCGTCCTACGTCCGTCCAAGACGCCAACTACGGCGGAGGGCCCGAGCGAAACTCGGGGGCAGCCACCCACTTTGTGCCTCGAGGAGCCGTGCCATAAAACCACCTCCACTGTCATACAGCGGATTCTTTTGGGAAAGAACCCTCTGGCCATGGGGCATCAGCGTTCCTACTTATTACAGCACCTCCGCACTCCGCATGTCGCCCCTCGATCATCTTCGGCTTCACATTGAAGGTCTTGAGCCATAGGCCGAAGTGTGGGGCGACGTGGAGGAAGGCCTCACACACTATAATGAACGACGAGATGTGGAGGATAGCGTCTAGAGCCAGATCGTGAAAATCCAACCCATAATAGAACATGAGCCCCCTCACAAAGGGATCGAGGGTGAAGCCCAGTCCGCGGAGGAAGTGCGGGACAAAGACGACGCACTCATTAGTCTACGGTGTGGGGATGACCTGCCCGGACGCAGGAAGCCTGTGCTGGATGTCGGCGGTCAGGTATCCGACCTCCCTATGCTTCGCAATGTCGTCCTCTTGGATCGAGGAGGCCACCCATTGGCATTGAGGGACGGAAACGGACATATCGGCGGATCTGGGGTGTTGAGGCTTAGGTTTCGGGTGTTAGAACTCGAGGTACAGGAAGGCGCGGGGAAGGTGAAAAGGAGGCGTAGGTCTCGACCCCTTTTATAAAGGGGGTGAATATCAAGAGTCCCCGGTGTGACCGTTTGAGACTTATCTAAAAACACCCGGGTAATACCGACGGTCGTCGTGGGGTCACGCACGCTCGTATTGATGGAAAATCCCGTAATAAAAGGGACACGATATCTGCCTCGACGGGACGTGCCAATAAAATTGCCTCGTAACGCGACTCGTTGTGGGGTAGGAGACGTCGGTTCACATTGGACTGAGCCACGATACAAGGACACGACGCACGAAGATTGCCAGCAAATCAGATCCCTACCATACGAAGATCATCCTGCAGATCCAGACACGGTCTACGTGTTCGATAAACACTTTGGAGTATTCGGAGGAGGAACCCGCCCTACAATGCTGAAGACAAGACTGCGCGCCGGACTCATCGTCATTTAAGCCTGGTTCAGGGGCTACTGAGGGAGTCTTGGATTAGGGGGTATCCGGACAACCGGACTGTGTACAACGTCCGGACTATTGAAGCGTGAAGATACAAGACTCAAGACTTCAGCCCGTGTCCGGGTGGGACTTTCCTTGGCGTGGAATGCAAGCTTGGCGATCCGGATATTATATTTCCTTCCTTGTAACCGACTCCATGTAAACCCTAGCCCTCTCCGGTGTCTATATAAGCCGGAGAGGTTGGTCCTTAGAAGGCTGATCACAATTACAATCATACCATCATAGGCTAGCTCCTAGGGTTTAGCCTCTACGATCTCGTGGTAGATCTACTCTTGTACTACCCATATCATCAATATTAATCAAGCAGGAAGTAGGGTTTTACCTCCGTCGAGAGGGCCCGAACCTGGGTAAACATCTGTGTCCCTTGCTTCTTGTTACCATCAGCCTTGACGCACAGATTAGGACCCTCTACCCGAGATCCGCCGGTTTTGACACCGACACCCTCTTTCAACAACGTCTGAGTCGTAGCCTCCACCACATCATCTGGTAAGTCGTCGGGACTATGACGAAGTGGGTCATTTTTCTCGCCTGAGTAGGTGCACATTAAGCCGGGGCGGCGGCTTAACGGAATCACTCGCCAAGCGACCTAGACTCGGACCAGGTCAATGCCATCTAAGCCATTTCCCAAAAGAGCTTTGATTTTACTAATGGTGGGAGCAAGTGGCAGGCGTTCAACAGCAGTCAGTTTATCCAGCAGCGGGTGGTTGGATTCAAGGCGCAAGGCACGGGAGCCGGGCAGAGGATTTTCCTCAGCCGGAGAAGTATCCTGGCAGTAAAATCACGTCTGATTCCAATGCTTTGGATGACTCGACAGTTCAGCATAAGGAAACAGGCAGTCTCTCCGCCGCTGAATCGAGATGCCACCAAGTTCCAGACTGGGCCCGTTCGCGTGTTCGTTCTGCCGGTTTAAGTAAAACAATTCTCTCAATAAAAGTAAGCTGGGTTCTTCTCCAAGGTACACCTCGCAGAAGACTTGGAAGTTGCAAATATTTGACACGGAATTGGGCCCGATGACTTGAGGTCTGAGAAAAAAGAAATGCAAAAAACATCCTCGAAGAATTTTGAACCGGTGGAGAAGCCCGGTTCATGTGATCAAGAACACGATCACCTCCCCCTCATTGGGTTGAGGCTTCTCCTCTGACGGGTTAGGAGCACGATAAGACATGATCTCTTTCTTGGGCAGATGGCCGGATTTCACAAAATCAGACAAGGTGCTTTCTGTAACGATGGAATCTACCCAGTTGCAGGTCACCGGAGGTTTGGGAGCCTTGGGAGCCATTAGGCAAATTGAAACCTATGACAAAATGAGAAGCTCCGGTTCAATTTTAACCCGGAAGGAAAGTATTTTTAAGTCTATTCAAATGGCGGCTTAAGATGGGGCCTAATGACATATAGGTAACTACGCAATGATATTTAAGCCGCTATAGGTATCAAGGGCAGTTAAATCTTCTTAAAGTCGCTGGAAGCAAGCAAGGCTGACAATCGGTGTTGTCATAAACCGGCTACATAGATTACCATGGTTAAACAAATTCAACAGAGGCAGTTTTTGACTAAGTGTGGAACAAACATATTTCACAAGTTGCAGTTATTGTTTTGGATCAAACGGTCGTTCTAAAAAGGAAAATTTTCTAGACCTAAAATCAGTACAGGGAAGTTCATCCACTCGAAGGAAGCCTCTGAACAAAAGAAAAAGAGATCTGTCTATGTTCGAGATAAACGTAAAACAGTCACTGCAGCAGTTTTATATTATTCAACGATCTGAACAGGGCATCAAAGGTGAAGAACATAAGGGTTCGCCGCGGGCAGCGATGAACACCGACGAACTCGAAGAAGCTCCAATACAGATCTAAGAAAGGAAAAGAAGGGAACTTACGGATGTGGATGGGCTGCGGAAGTTCGCCGTTGATTTCTGGTCAGATTCGGGTTGATGCAAAGGGCCTGAGTCGGTGAAGACGAGGAGCTCGACGGGCGGGCGGCGCAGCTCGGGCGGCAGAGACACAGCGAGAGGAAGAGGATGACCGAAAGGGGGGAGAATGGAAGACCTAGGTCGTTCCTATTTATAAGGGAAGACCGACTGAGACGGCGCGAGAAACAAGGAGACCAAACATCATTATCCAGCGGCCCCGACGCCTCGGTTTTTAGAACGGTCAGTAAAAGCAAAGATCCGTTGGAGGATATGGCGGAGTAAAATATGAATTTAAGTAAAGATGACGTCACAGCGGGTTAAACCGGATCCAGAAGATGATGTCATGGTGGGTTAAAAACCTTTGCACAGGCAGAAGGCTGAAGGTTTATTTCTTAAGGTATTAAGATTGACATGAACCGTTTCAAATCAATCTGGGGCCTAATGTTGGGGATATAACTATTTGTGTTAGCCGCCCAGGAGGGGCCGGGTTACGCAAATAAGACTCATCAGAAAGAAGCCCAAGACCAAGCACGAAGATGGCGGTTCAATAAAGGGTCTAAGGCCCACAGGCAGCTTAAGGCCCATAGTGATAAACTGCCATGATGACATGACTTGTAACATAAGGTAGAATTAACTAGTCACCGAGCGGACACCGCCTATGAGCTGGCAGGGACTCAGAGGCTGCAGTGGCGCCAACCCGTGTATATAAGGGGACGACCACCGCGCTTAGGGACAAGAAACAACTGATCGAGAACCGGGCATAGCATATCTCGCTCCCTGGTCATCGAAACATCAAGCAATACCAACCCAACTAGACGTAGGCCTTACCTTCACCGTAAGGGGCCGAACTAGTATAAATCTCTCGTGTCCTTTATCCTAATTAACCCCTTTAAGCTTCCTAGTTGCGATGGCTCCACGACTAAGTCCTTGCAAGAGGACATCTGCCGTGACAATCCCACGACACCAAAGCTGTCAGGACCCCGATTCTAAGTCACACCGATCTAGCCTGTAACACCTCATATCACTTTGCGGCCTCACGCACGGTATTCCCACGGGTGTCGCCTTACCATGGCCCAGGACCATTTGCGCCTTTTGGCTTACGTATATGATAGTGTCGCTAGCATCCATATGACAGAGAACCCGGGCCGACATGACTAGTCGTGAACCCAAGGTGGCACTAACTTACGGGGACGGGCATACATGAATCAACATCGAGCATGTCGGTCAGCAGCGTGCGAATCCGGGCTGTAGCATTGGGCTAACAGGACTCCGGGAACCAGTCAGAAAGGCTAGGCAAGACTCCGGATGTCACCGCGTGACATTTCCTCAAGGGATGTACAGAACGGCGTGAATCACATGCCGCCACCAAGTGTTCCGGAGCAGTAGTGCTGGGCTAGCAGGACTCAGGTGAACCGGGTTGTAGCGGACTACTATGGCTCATGGATGCACAAGACTACATTTCCCCATAAGAGAGGCTACCAAGGATAAACAACTAGGTTGTCGGATCCCACACATACCAAGCATTTCAATCATACACACAATATGCTCGATATGTGTAAACACAACATGGCATCACAACATAACTCTACGACCCAAGTATTTATTCATTAGGCTCCGAGGAGCCAAGTACTACAAACATGGGTCTCATGACCACAACATACAGAGCATACAAACAACAAGCACATTCGGAAGCTTAACTTGTCTGAGTACAGACAACTACAAATGAAAAGGCTGAGAAGCCTGACTATCTACAAGACCCTGCCGAGGGCACAAGATCGTAGTTGAGGTAACAAGCTAAACGTCGAAGTCCACGCGGGACTACTAGCGAGACTGAAGTCTCTCTGCAAAACATAAAATAGGCAAACGTGAGTACAAATGTACATAGCAAGACTTACGTCAGAACTATCTACATATGCATCGGTATCAACAAAGGGGTGGTGGAGTTGACTGCAGCAAGCCAGCTTTGACTCGAAGGCTATCCTGAACTACGACTGCAAGTAACTCTTTTGAGGTGGCGCACACGAGTCCACATATTCACCATATCAATACACCACTATGGATTCACTCCCATCTCCCTACGAGAACGCCATCCACGGCACTCACGCTTATCTTGCGCATTTTAGAGTATCCACTTTCAAATTATCTATGAACTGTTATAGGCAACCCATAAGTCCTTTACCGCGGACACGGCTATTCAAATAGATGATGTTAACCCTACAGGGGTGTACTTCTTCACACACGCTCTCGCCACTTACCGCCATGTACACGTCATGTATCTCGGCAACCTTCAAGTGGAAGCCTGGCGAGGGTGTCGGCCACGGCCTACCTAAACACTCAAGTCTCTAGTCCAGGTTTATTGCCTATTCAGGTTCCATCCGCAGGGAGTCCGGCCTAGGTTTCCACATACGGCCCCGAACGATGTGAGCAGGGTTCCCGAGACACCAAACGGGCGCCTGCAGACATCAGTGCCACGTGCCTACCGCATCACAGCCCACCCCGCGGGTCAGCGATGCGCACGGCCTCCAGCATACTACAAACATCAGAAACTACTTGCAACTCCTGGACAGAGGACAAGGGTGGTTAAGAAGCCGAGAGAGTCAATTAAGGATCCCAATGTGTGGTAGTAGCTGTTCATGGATCACAAACACAGAACTCAGTTCCTGAGGACAGTTGCAATGAGACAACCCACCATGTACTCCTACATGGCCTCTCACCGCTACCTTTACCAAATCGTTTTCACACTCTTAGCTCTCAACAGTAGGACATGTTCACCACATTCCAGTTCATCCCCGATGAGTCGGACCCGACTCAACTCTAAGCAGTAGCAAGCATGACAACAAACATGAATGAGCAGGCACATCAAGGCTCAAACAACTCCTACTCGTGCTAGTGGGTTTCATCTATTTACTGTGGCAATGACAGGTCATGAAGAGGAAAGGGGTTCAACTACCGCAGCAGGTAATAGTTCAATCGTTGTTGTCCTAATGCAGTAAAAGAGAGCAGGAGCGAGAGAGTGGGATTGTATAAGAATGAACAAGGGGTTTTGCTTGCCTGGCACTTCTGAAGATAGTATAGCTCTTCATCGGTGTCATTGATCACGTCGTCGGAACACGTCTATCGAGAGGGAATAACCATCGACAAACAAAGGAGTAACACAATCAATGCCATGCAACAATATGATGCATGAATGTGACATGGCAATATGTTGTTGATTGGCCTAATGCAACTAGCAACAAGTTAAATGGAGTTGGTTTGAACACTAGGTTCAAATTCAAACTCCATATGTGCTTTTTTAAATGCCATTTAATTGAATTGTCCTAAACAGAGGACATAAGTTGCTCTAACATGCATGAAAATGGTACAGATGGATAGATTGGATTTTTTCTGATCATTTTTCATATATAATTTGTTTGATTTGGAGCTACGGTTGATTTTCTATGATTTTTAGAAGTTTTGGCTATTTTCTAGAATTCCCTGTTTAAGAATAAATCCAGAAAAAGAGTTACTACGTCAGCACTACGTCACTGTGACATCAGCAGGTCAACAGGGGCGGTCCAGGTCAAACCTGACATGTGGGTCCCGCGTGTCAGTGTCATAACTAACTTAACAGAGTTAGTTAGTGTTAGGTTAAGCACTAATCTAGGTTAATTAGCGCTAAACTAACCTAACTAATAATTAACAAGGGTGACCCACATGTCAGTGGGTCAGGGGGGAAGTCAAACCCCGATCAAGTGGGGTCAAACCCGCCGGACTAGGTCCACGGCTCGTCGCCGGTGAAGCCCGAGACGGCGGAGGGGCTCAGAATTTGCACACGGTCGACCAAATCAACCGTGGTTTGGTCCTACGCATAGCTGGGGCTCGCGCGCATCTGGTAGTTCAAGCGGGAGGAGCTGGGGTGGTCTGAGTCGACGGCGGTGAGCACGAATGCGGCGGCCGGAGTTTGGGTCTCGGCGGTTTCAGTGTTGCGAAGCACGGCAGGAGCAGCTGGAGGGGGTTTTGGGCTTCTGGCATTGCGCTGAGCATGGCTATGTGCTCGGTTGCAGCTCTATGTGACAGTGGTCACGGCGGCGACATGGCCGGCGGAGCCGAGCTCTCGGGATCAATGGGAACGGCGGCTAGAGAGGGAAATAGAGCACGGGGAGAAGGGGAAAAGGCGGCGGAGCTCACATGGATTCCAATGGAGGGATCAGCAGGCTCGGGGAGGCACCATGGACGACTGATGGGCGCTGGCGATCTCGGTTGCCCGAGGTAGAAGACGACCGTGGTGACGACGTTCGGGGGCGTCCGGTGCCGCGTGGCTCGGCGGAGAGGACGAGGGCGACGAGGCGGGGCCTCTGGACTGCTCGAGGGGACGAGGGAGAGGCGACGGCCGCGGTGTTTCCAAGGCTGCTGGGCGCCTGCGAAAGAGAGGGATCCAGGGAAGGGGTGACGGCGAGGGAGAGTGATATAGAGAGGTAGGAAGGTGCGTGGCACCATCTGGAGTCGTCTAGGGCGTCGGCAGAAGCAGGAGGTGGCCAGGGCGTGTGCTTGCGCGCAGTGGCCACGCGCTCTCGTCCTTCTGGCTGGAGGAGGACGATGACTGGCAGTTGGCCGCATGGGCTGGGCCGCTAGCTGGGCCAGGTAAGTGTGCTGCCAGGTACAGTGCCCTCTCTCTCCGGTTTTCTATTTAGTTTCTGTTTTTCTATTTTCTGTAATTGTTTTTGCTTTAATAAAAATGCTAGAGCATTTTCAAAAATCCTGAAAATATTTGTGGGCTCTGTTTGGAATATTTCCAACAACCCTCATTTACTTTCAAGATCATTTGGACATTTAAAATTATTTATAGCATTTAAATGTCCAAGAACAAATAATGTATGATTTAATTTGATAACCCAGAATGTCCTCGAGAAGGGTGCACCATTTTTGGCAGAGGTTCTGGACCAAAACAAAAATGATGAACATTTATGAGGGGCATTTTGGGTTCATTGAAAAGATTTAACTTTGACCCTAGTTGAATTTCATTTGCTGCTAGGGTTTGGACATCCCCATTTCAAGTTTCAAAAATTTAAACATGATGCATGGAACTCACTGGTGCATCTAGTTACAAACAAATTATGGGGTTCTGTCAGCAGTGCCACAAATAAGTTGCACTATCATTATTAACTTTGCATCTTTTGGCTTCAATATTATGAATATGTGTATCACTACGATCGAGATCCAACAAACTATTTTCATTGGGTGTATGACCATCGAAGGTTTTATTCATGTAAACAGAACAACAATTAGTCTTTGACTTTAAATGAATAATCAGATTGCAATAAACATGATCAAATCATATTTATGCTCAACACAAACACCAAATAACATTTATTTAGGTTCAACACTAATCCCGAAAGTATAGGGAGTGTGCGATGATGATCATATCAACCTTGGAACCACTTCCAACACACATCATCACTTCACCCTTAACTAGTCTCTGTCATTATGCAATTCATGTTTCGAGTTACTAATCTTAGCAACTGAACTAGTATCAAATACTGAGGGGTTGCTATAAACACTAGTAAAGTACACATCAATATCATGTATATCAAATATACCTTTGTTCACTTTGCCATCCTTCTTATCCGCCAAATACTTGGGGCAGTTCTGCTTCCAGTGACCAGTCCCTTTGCAGTAGAAGCATTTAGTCTCAGGCTTAGGTCTAGACTTGGGCTTCTTCTCTTGAACAGCAACTTGCTTGCCGTTCTTCTTGAAGTTCCCTTTCTTCCCTTTTCCCTTTTCTTGAAACTAGTGGCTTTGTCAACCATCAACACTTGATGTTTTTCTTGATTTCTACCTTCGTTGATTTCAGCATCACGAAGAGCTTGGGAATCGTTTCCGTTATCCCTTGCATATTATAGTTCATCATGAAGTTCTAGTAACTTGGTGATAGTGACTAGAGAACTCTGTCAATCACTATCTTATCTGGAAGATTAACTCCCACTTGATGCAAGTGATTGTAGTACTCAGACATTCTGAGCACATGCTCACTAGCTGATCTATTCTCCTCCATCTTGTAGGCAAAGTACTTGTCAAAGGTCTCATACCTTTCGACATGGGCATGAGTCTGAAATACTAATTTCAACTCTTGGAACATCTCATATGCTCTGTGGCGTTCAAAAACGTCTTTGAAGCCCCAATTCTTAGTTGTAAAGCATGGTGCACTAAACTATCAAGTAGTCATCATACCGAGCTTTGCCAAACGTTCATAACGTCTACATATGCTCCTGCAATCGGTCTGTCACCTAGCGGTGCATCAAGGACATAATTCTTCTGTGCAGCAATAAGGATAAGCCTCAGATCACGGATCTAATCCGCATCATTGCTACTAACATATTTCAACTTAGTTTTCTCTAGGAACATAGCAAAAATAAAATAGGGAGCTAAACGTGAGCTATTGATCTACAACATATAAATGCTAATACTACCAAGACTAAGTTCATGATAAATTAAAGTTCAATTAATCATATTACTTAAGAACTCCCACTTAGATAGACATCCCTCTAATCATCTAAGTGATCACGTGATCCATATAAACTAAACCATGTCCGATCATCACGTGAGATGGAGTAGTTTTCAATGGTGAACATCACTATGTTGATCATATCTTCTAGATGATTCACGCTCGACCTTTCGGTCTCCAGTGTTCTGAGGCCATATCTGCATATGCTAGTGATAAACCACAAGTATAGGGGATCAATTGTAGCCTCTTTCGATAAGTAAGAGTGTCGAACCCAACGAGGAGCTAAAGGTAGAACAAATATTCCCTCAAGTTCTATCGACTACCGATACAACTCTATGCATGCTTGATGTTCGCTTTACCTAGAACAAGTATAAAACTAGAAGTACTTTGTAGGTGTTTTTGGGTAGGTTTGCAAGAAGATAAAGAGCGCGTAAATAAAAAGTAGGGGCTGTTTAAGTAAAGACACAACTAAATTAGTTTTAGTAGAGAGCTTTTTGTTACAAGAAAGTTATTTGTCCCTGGCAATCGATAACTAGACCGGTAATCATTTTTGCAATTTTATTTGAGGGAGAGGCATAAGCTAACATACTTTATCTACTTGGATCATATGCACTTATGATTGGAACTCTAGCAAGCATCCGCAACTACTAAAGATCATTAAGGTAAAACCCAAACATAGCATTAAAGCATCAAGTCCTCTTTATCCCATACGCAACAACCCCCTTACTCGGGTTTGTGTTCCGATCCACCACGCAACCCACTATAAGTTTAATCATGAACGATTGCAACACCCTACAGCAGGGATCCCTCACGCTTGCGCGACACGGGGAGCACCATAGGACAGCACCAATAATAAAACATGCAACTCAAACCAATCTTGATCATCAAATAACCCATAGGACAAAACGGATCTACTCAAACATCATAGGATAGCCAAAATAATATATAGCGTTGAGCACCATGTTCAAATAGAGATTACAGCGGGTAAGAGAGAGGTTACACCGCTGCATAGAGGGGGGAAGAGTTTGTGATGATGGCGGTGAAGTTGTTGGTGAAGATGGCGGTGATGATGATGGCCCCCGGTGGCACTCCGGCGCCACCGGAAGCGAGGGAGAGAGAGAGCCCCTCCTTCTTCTTCTTCCTTGACCTTCTCCCTAGATGGGAGAAGGGTTTCCCCTCTGGTCCTTGGTCTCTATGGCATGGGAGGGGCGAGATCCCCTCTGAGATTGGATCTATCTCTCTGTCTCTCTCTATTTCTGTGTAGTCTTCTGCTGCCCTTTCACCGTTTCGTATATATATATGGAGATCCGTAACTCCGATTGGACTGAAATCTTCGCTGTGATTCTTTTCTAAAAATTAGCTTTCTTGTGGCCGAAGAAGGGCATCAACCGCCTTACAGGGGGGCCATGAGGGTCAGGGGCGCGCCCCCCTGCCTCGTGCCTCCCTCGGGCACCGTCTCGCGTGGATTTTCCTTCCCATATTCTCCGAATATTCCAAAAATAATCTTCGTCCGTTTTTATCCCGTTTGGACTCCGTTTGATATGGATATTCTGCGAAACAAAAACATGCAACAAACAGGAGCTGGCACTGGGCATTGGATCAATATGTTAGTCCCCAAAAATAGTATAAAAAGTTGCCAAAAGTATATGAAAGTTGTATAATATTGGCATGGAACAATCAAAAATTATAGATACGAGGAGACGTATCAGCATCCCCAAGCTTAATTCCTGCTCGTCCTCGAGTAGGTAAATGATAAAAAAGATAATTTTTGATGTGGAATGCTACCTAGCATAATCTTGATCATGTATCTAATCATGGTATGAATATTAAGATACGAGTGATTCAAAGCAATAGTCTATCATTTGACATAAAAACAATAATACTTCAAGCCTACTAATAAAGCAATCATCTCTTTTCAAAATAACATGGCCAAAGAAAGTTATCCCTACAAAATCATATAGTCTGGCTATGCTCCATCTTCACCACACAAAATATTCACATCATGCACAACTCCGATGACAAGCCGAGCAATTGGTTCATACTTTTTAACACGCTTCAGCATTTTCAACCCTCACGCAATACATGAGCGTGAGCCATGGACATAGCACTATAGGTGGAATTTAATACGATGATGGGGGTTATGTGGAGAAGACAAAAAAGGAGAAAGTCTCACATTGATGCGGCTAATCAACGGGCTATGGAGATGCCCATCAATTGATGTCAATGTGAGGAGTAGGGATTGCCATGCAACGGATGCACTAGAGCTATAAGTATATGAAAGCTCAAACTGAAACTAAGTGGGTGTGCATCCAACTTGCTTGCTCATGAAGACCTAGGGCATTTGAGGAAGCCCATCGTTGGAATATACAAGCCAAGTTCTATAATGAAAATTCCCACTAGTATATGAAAGTGATAACTCAAGAGACTCTCTATGTGAAGAACATGGTGCTACTTTGAATCACAAGTGTGGTAAAAGGATAGTAACATTTCCCCCTTTTATTTTCTCTCTCTTTTTTGTCTTGGCGGGCTTATTTTGGCCCCCTTTTTTTATTTAGGCTTCTTTGGCCTCTCTTTTTTTTGGCGGGCAATGCTCTAATAATGATGATCATCACACTTTTATTTACTTACAACTCGATATTACAACTCGATACTAGAACAAACATATGACTCTATATGAATGCGTTCGGCGGTGTACCGGGATGTGCAATGATCTAGCGTAGCAATGACATCAAAAAATGGACAATCCATGAAAACATCATGCTAGCTATCTTACGATCATGCAAAGCAATATGACAATAAATTCTCAAGTCATGTATATGATGATGATGGAAGTTGCATGGCAATATATCTCGGAATGGATATGGTGGCTGTTTTGAGGAAGATATAAGGAGGTTTATGTGTGACATAGCATATCATATCATGGGGTTTGAATGCATCGACGAAGTTTGCACCAACTCTCGAGGTGAGAAAGGGCAATGCACGGTACCGAAGAGGCTAGCAATGATGGAAGGGTGAGAGTGCGTATAATCCATGGACTCACATTAGTCATAAAGAAATCATATACTTATTGCAAAAGTTTATTAGCCCTCGAAGCAAAGTACTATTACGCATGCCCCTAGGGGGATAGATTGGTAGGAAAAGACCATCGCTCGTCCCCGACCGCCACTCATAAGGAAGACAATCAATAAATAAATCATGCTCCGACTTCGTTACATAATGGTTCACCATACGTGCATGCTATGGGAATCACAATCCTCAACACAAGTATTTCTACAATCCACAACTACCCACTAGCATGACTCTAATATCACCATCTTTATATCGCAAAACTATTGCAAGGAATCAAACATATCATATTCATTGATCTACAAGTTTTATGTAGGATTTTACGACTAACCATGTGAATGACCAGTTCATGTCATATCTCTAAATAGATATAAGTGAAGCAAGAGAGTTTAATTCTTTCTACAAAATATATGCCCACGCTCTAACAAATATAAGTGAAGCAAAAGAGCATTCTACAAATGGCGGTTTTCTATGTGAAGAGAAACAGGCAATGCAAACTTCAAATGATATAAGTGAAGCACATGAAGCATTCTATAAAGCCATACTCAAAGAATATAAGTGAAGTGCAATGAGCATTCTATAAATCAACCAAGGACTATCTCATACCAGCATGGTGCATAAAATAAAAGTGAAAACTAATACAAAAGACGCTCCAAGATTTGCACATATCGCATGAATGAAACGAATCTGAAAACATACCGATACTTGTTGAAGAAAGAGGGATGCCTTCCGGGGCATCCCCAAGCTTAGACGCAGGAGTATCCTTGAATATTTACTTGGGGTGCCTTGGGCATCCCCAAGCTTGAGTTCTTGCCTCTCTTCCTTCTTCTCACGTCGAGACCTCCTCGATCCTCGAACACTTCATCCACACAAAACTTCAACAGAAAACTCGGTATGATCCATTAGTATAATAAAGCAAATCACCACTCTAAGTACTGTTGAAAACCAATTCATATTTTTTTGCATTGTGTCTACTGTAATATAGCTTTTCCATGGCTTAATCCACTGATATAAATTGATAGTTTCATCCAAACAAGCAAACTATGCATCAAAAACAGAATCTGTCTAAAACAGAACAGTCTGTAATAATCTGAACATTCACCATACTTCTGATACTTGAAAAATTCTGCCAAAATTAGGAAACATAAAATATTTTTATATAAATACAGTGAAAAAAGAATCAGAACCATTTGATGTTCCAGTAAAAAATTAAAAATCACGCACTGCAGCCAAAGTTTCTGTCCTGCACCGTACAAACCAACAAGCATTGTAAACATCCTAAAGGCAAACCTTGGCACATCATTTTTATAATACAATGGAATTGTACAAGGGGATAATTATTTTTTTTAAAAAGTTTATGTAATCAAGATTCACAAAGTTTCCGTGAGCATGAACAAAGTTCAAGGCTAGCTCCCACTTTAACAATGCTCGTCTTTCTCACTTTCGCTTTTCTTTTTGAAAAGTTTTGGGTTCCCCTCTTTATTTTATTTTTGTTTTTAAACTACATGAAAGAACTCAACAGAATTAAATGACTCTCTAAAACTTCTGGATTGTCTCCCTGGCAGCGCTTTCTTTAAAGCCATTAAGCTAGGCATATAGTGCTCAAGTAATGGATCCACCCGGATCCCAAGGTATATCAAAGCCAATTTTAATTAGCAATGATTTGTGATTTAGTAGTGATCACAAAGCAACATATATCAAGCAAACACGAAGCCTAACTCTCTTCCTATGCATCGGCATGTCATAAAAGAACAATTCATGCACACATAGTAAAGGCCAATGCTTAGTATAAACAGTTTCTTGTAATTTTTTCGTGTTGGAAACATAGAGAGGTGGAGATATAGTTCCTCTCTCATAATAATTGCAAGTAGGAGCAGCAAGCACATGCATATTATATTCATCAAAATCATCATGTGAAACGGTCTAAGGAAACCCATCAATATAATCCTTAATAAGGGTAAACTTCTCCGATATAGTGTAGTTGGGAGAATTCAAAAAGATAATAGGACTATCATGCGTGGGTGCAATAGCAACAATTTCATGTTTAACATAAGGAACTATAGCAAGTTCATCTCCATAAGCATAATTCATATTGGCATCTTGGCCACAAGCATAGCAAGCATCATCAAAAAGGGGTATTTCAAGAGAATCAACGGGATCATAATAGTCATCATAGAAATCATCCTTCGGTAAGCACGAAGGGAAATTAAACAATGTATGAGTTGAAGAGTTACTCTCATTAGAAGGTGGGCACGGGTAGCTAATCCGCTCTTCCTCCTTTTGTTCTTCGTTCTCCTCATCATCTTTTTCATCCAATGAGCTCATAGTCTCATCAATTTCTTCTTCCATAGACTCCTGCAAAATATTAGTCTCTTCTTGGACAGCGGAGTAGTCCTCAATAAATGCATCAATATCGGAATTGAATTCATAATTGGCATAGCAATATTTTAGGATAGCTAAATTTTCAGTTCTATAAACAGCATCATGAAGATTTTCAAATTCTTTGAACATAGATTCAATTTCATAAGCACCCATAAAAGCAACAAATTCTTCTGTTTGTTCCACATCATAGTAATCATATATACCTCTAGCATAAGAAGCCAAGGTTTCATTATCAATAAATTCGCATGAAAAGGGAAGGTGTGGAGCCTTCATCCTAGAGCAACAAGTATAATCATATCTCAAGCATAGTTGCCTAGCATACCACTTCAACATATGAATTTGATCCCATAATAGTTTCCCTTTTTGAGTCAAGTGATAATCCCTAAAGTATTCACGTTGGTCCAATGTGTCTCCCATTACATAATTGAATGGGGTTTTCTCAGGATTATCAAAGTAATACATAATATCTGTCACATAACGAGCATCGAGGGTTTTAGGAGGTTCCCCATCTCCATGAGTAGCAAGTACACCTAATTTTTTTTGGTATTTCGTGATCCATATCCATAACTAAAGATAGAGAACAAATTAGAACAACAAATAAAAATTACTTAGTGATAAAGAAAACAAGCACACACGAGAATAATCACCCCCACGTTATTGCTCCCCGGCAACGGCGCCAGAAAAAGGTCTTGATAACCCACAAGTATAGGGGATCAATTGTAGCCTCTTTTGATAAGTAAGACTGTCGAACCCAACGAGGAGCTAAAAATAGAACAAATATTCCCTCAAGTTCTATCGACCACCGATACAACTCTACGCACGCTTGACGTTCGCTTTACCTAGAACAAGTATAAAACTAGAAGCACTTTGTAGGTGTTTTTGGATAGGTTTGCAAGAAGATAAAGAGCGCGTAAATAAAAATTAGGGGTTGTTTAAGTAAAGACACAACTAAATTAGTTTTAGTAGAGATATTTTTGTTACGAGAAAGTTATTTGTCCCTAGGCAATCGATAACTAGACCGGTAATCATTATTGCAATTTTATTTGAGGGAGAGGCATAAGCTAACATAATTTCTCTACTTGGATCATATGCACTTATGATTGGAACTCTAGCAAGCATCCGCAACTACTAAAGATCATTAAGGTAAAACCCAACCATAGCATTAAAGCATCAAGTCCTCTTTATCCCATACGCAACAACCCCCTTACTCGGGTTTGTGTTTCAGTCACTCACGCAACCCACTATAAGTGAATCATGAACGTATTGCAACACCCTACAGCGAGGATCCCTCATGCTTGCGCGACACGGAGAGCACCATAGGATAGCACAAATAATAAAACATGCAACTCAAACCAATCTTGATCATCAAATAACCCATAGGACAAAACGGATCTACTCAAACATCATAGGATAGCCATACATCATTGAGAAATAATATATAGCGTTGAGCACCATGTTTAAGTAGAGATTACAGTGGGTAAGAGAGAGGTTACACCGCTGGATAGAGAGGGTAAGAGTTGGTGATGATGGCGGTGAAGTTGTTGGTGAAGATGGTGGTGATGATGATGGCCCCCGGTGACACTCCGGCGCCACCGGAAGCAAGGGAGAGAGACACCCTCCTTCTTCTTCTTCCTTGACCTCCTCCCTAGATGGGAGAAGGGTTTCCCCTCTGGTCCTTGGTCTCCATGGCATGGGAGGGCGAGAGCCCCTCCGAGATTGGATCTATCGCTCTGTCTCTCTCTGTTTCTGCGTTGTCTTCTGTTGCCCTTTCACCGTTTCGTATATATATATGGAGATCCGTAACTCCGATTGGACTGAAATCTTCGCCGTGATTTTTTTCTAAAAAATAGCTTTCTTGCGGCCGAAGAAGGCATCAACCGCCTTAGAGGGGGCCCACGAGGGTCAGGGCCGCGCCCAGGGGGTGGGGCGCGCCCCCTGCCTCATGCCTCCATCGGGCGCCGTCTCGCGTGGATTTTCCTTCCCATATTCTCCGAATATTCCAAAAATAATCTCCGTCCGTTTTTATCCCGTTTGGACTCTGTTTGATATGGATATTCTGTGAAACAAAAACATGCAACAAACAGAACTGCACTTGAGCCTTCGGATCAATATGTTAGTCCCCAAAAATAGTATAAAAAGTTGCCAAAAGTATATGAAAGTTGTATAATATTGGCATGGAACAATCAAAAATTATAGATACGACGGATACATATCAGCTAGGCTCGTCAAGTTTAACCCGAGTATTTTCGCGTGTGCAAAACTGGCTTGCACCCATTGTAGATGAACGTTGAGCTTATCACACCCGGTCATCACGTGGTGTCTCGGCACGACAAACTTTGGCAACGGTGCATACTCAGGGAACACTTTTATCTTGAAATTTAGTGAGAGATCATCTTATAATGCTACCGTCAATCAAAGCAGAATAAGATGCATAAAGGATAGACATCACATGCAATCAATATAAGTGATATGATATGGCCATCATCATCTTGTGCCTTTGATCTCCATCTCCAAAGCACCGTCATGATCACTGTCAGTGTCAAAACCGGCGGATCTCGGGTAGGGGGTCCCGAACTGTGCATCTAGGCGGATGGTAACAGGAGACAAGGGACACGATGTTTTTACCCAGGTTCAGGCCCTCTCAATGGAGGTAAAACCCTACTCCTTCTTGATTAATATTGATGATATGGGTATTACAAGAGTAGATCTACCACGAGATCAGAGAGGCTAAACCCTAGAAGCTAGCCTATGGTATGATTGTTGTTTGTCCTACGGACTAAAACCCTACGATTTATATAGGCAATCAAGAGGGTTAGGGTTACACAGAGTCGGTTACAATGGTAGGAGATCTACATATCCAGATCGCCAAGCTTGCCTTCCACGCCAAGGAAAGTCCCATCCGGACACGGGACGAAGTCTTCAATCTTGTATCTTCATAGTCCAGAGTCCGCCAAAGGTCATAGTCCGCTATCCGGACACCCCTAATCCGGGACTCCCTCAAGAGCCCCGAACCAGGCTTCAATGACGCATTTAGTCCGACGCCAGAGATTGTCTTCGGCATTGCAAGGCGGGTTCTTCTCCTAATTCTGTGTACCTGTTGAATAGTGTCCGGCTTCTCGTAAATATCGCGCTCCTTGGCTTCCACACCCAATAATGGCCATCTTCCATGTGTTGAACGAATGCGAAAAGTCAGGGTATTTTTACATTTACCCCCCTAGCTGCGCAAATGAGCTGCCTATATAAGAGACGAGGATCTAGATCCGAATCACACCATCTTCCCTTAGCGAGCTTTCATCGGAGCGCATCTGACAAAAATCCATTCCATCATGGACAATCGACGCGGCTCCTCCTCTTACCCTCCCAGTTCTCAGCCTAGAGATTGGGAGAGATGCTCCGTCCCGAACGGCGAGCTAGTGATGCTCCAAACCAAGGGATTTCTTCCCCCAGCCTTCATGGTTCCGGTTCGAGCCAGACTCGCCACTTATAAGGGCGGAAAACAAGCGGAGAGCGTCCCAAGTCCCTCCCAAGGAGAGCGGGTATGCCTTGTCCCTTATTTGATAAGAGGGATCGGATTTCCAATTCATCCATTTCTCCGGGGGCTCCTGGAGTTCTATGGCCTCCAGTTGCACAACCTTATGCCTGCCTCCATTCTGCATATTGCGGGCTTCGTGGCCCTTTGCGAGCTGTTTTTGGGCATCGAGGCTCATTTCGCGATGTGGAAGAGATTGTTCTGCCTCGTACCCCATTCTCAGGAGGGGTCGATATATCAAGTGGGTGGAGCCGAACTATGGCGCATCGCCTGGACCGGATACTTATCTGGAACCCCGAAGAAGGCGTCCGAAGACTGGCCTTCGGAATGGTTTTATATAGAAGATGTCCCCCTGCCGGACCCTGTTCGGATCGGCCTCGCAGAGTTCAGTAATGCTCCTTTGAAGAAACGCCTAAGCTGGCGTCCACAGAGCCCTCAGAGGGAAAATGACAGGACGTCCTTCACCGATGAGCCGAATAAGGTTGTTGGCTCATTCCGGATCGACCATGATCGGGGTCATGGCCACATGCATTATGCGGGGTGCAGCCGCTTCAGTATAGAGGCCACCCCATGTGGGATTTCAACGGGGAGGATGATGCCACCCGCCATGGCCGTAAGGGGCCGGGATCTGTCGCCGATCTTATGAAGACCTTGTCCGCATTGTACAAGGGAGAAGAGGAGGAATTTCTTCGCGTCAATCCACAGGACGGATTTTCTATGAACAATCCTCCAAGTTGGGTAAGCGGACATTTCTTTTTGCCCATCCGATCCATATTCCCATAGTCAAGTATCTCATTTTGTGATTTCGACGCAGGAACTACGCCAGGCCGTAAAGGATATAAACAACCTGCCTCCACAACCCGAAGATCCGGAACGGTTCCTCGATCCGGCCTCCCAAGAGGATCCAGACATATCGGTGGAGCTGATCGATGGGGTATTTTACCAACTGAGCATCGACAATGCCTTGGTCGCCATTACGGCCGATTACCCCGGAATATTTCCAGCCTCACAGGAAATTGAGACCGAAGTCCCAATACTTTGAAAATGATCCACCCGTGCTTATCTTTGATCACCGTGTATCAATGGTGTTTTGCAGGGGGAGCCCTTGAGGCGGAAGGCCGAGCCTGCGGCGGCTAGCCGACAAGGGGAAGCAAGCCGGTAGGCTGAAAAGAAGTGCGGTCCGGATTGAGACGCCGGCGCCACGGTATGGCATGTCGCCTTATTCCCAGGTTTTATTCCCAGAAGGAATACTAATGCTCGTGCTCTCTTCAGGAAAAAGAGCGCTCGCCGGACTATATCCGGAGAGGCTGCCAATCGAGCCTCCACCAGCCAGGCTCCAAAGCCAGGTCCGGAGGCGGAGGCGAACATGAGGCGTGCGTCGGACACTCCTCCGACAGAGGATGCCGACGGACTATCTGCCACCAATTCCGAGGTGGAGAGTGCCATGAATCACAGGCGTCGCCGGACTGTTCTTCGTGACGCATGTTTCTCCCAAGAGGCATTGGATGCCTTCAATTCGGGAGATGCGCACCTCCGTGCCGCTCAAAATGGTCTAGCCAGAGCCACGGAGCAGTATGTGAAAGACATACGGGTGAGAAAATTTGATGGTTATATATACCAGTAGCCCCCGAGACTTGAAATAGTTAGAATAACTGATTTAAGGATCATTTATTATGCAGGATCTTTCCACAAAGAATACCCAACTATCCTGGAGCTGGAAGAGTGCAAAGCCCAACTTGAGGCCAAGCACTAGTCACCGCAGGGGAGGCCAAGGAGACCCCTCCGTAATATACGCTTGAAAGATAAGTATGTTGTGAAGTGCGGGCGTATGTGTAAATCTGACAATATCATTGCAGATGGCGCCGGAGTAGATCCGGACAAGCAACAACTCTTGCGCCGGTTAAAAGCCGGGGAGAGCGTGCTTACGAGGGTGAGGCAGGAGAAGAATAGTCTCCAAGATGCCAACACCCAGCTGGGAGAGGAACTCAAAGATGTCCGTGCCCAGCTGGCGGACTCCGTGAAGGAGAATCGACGGCTTCGACGGCATTTTTAGTAAGTGCTTGAACGAACTTTGAAAAAGAGTTCGCCAAGAAGTCGACTAATAGAGTTACGCTCAGAGGGTATGCTCACAGGTCATCCTGCAGAGGAAATGCCCGGTTCACGGGTGACCTTCTTCGAAGTCTTACAACCGCATTTAACGAGTTCGGCAGGTGATGAAAGGCGCTGCCTGTGCCTTGTGGCCATCTCTCCCCCGCTCAAGGCCTTGGGGAGCTTGCAGAGGCTCCAGGAGCACGGCGCTTCCGATTATGGAAGATATCGGCCTGCCGTCAAGGCGCCAGGGAGGCCTGGGCCATGGTGAAGACGCGGTACATGAAGGCTGACCCAAACCACATGGCCGAGGTCGGACCTGTGGGGCCTGATGGGAAGGAGATCCCTGTGAGCTTAGTGTACGGCCAGGTTGAATTGGCTGCAAAGTATTCCCAGCAGGACTGTAAACTAGATAGCCTGTTAGATGGCATTGAAGAGGAATACAATCAGTCAAATTGACTATGTAATTTAAGGTGACATGTGAAATGCCTTCTAGACGGATTGTAGATCGTTTGTCATAGCGGACCTTTTCGCTTCAACCTCGGGACCAAGTAGTCCGGAGTGTGTCCAAATACCCTCGCGGTTATATAAAAACCGGGGCATGCATGGAGACCAGGCGTAGGAGTCATTAGTGCTTTATCAGACAAGTGCCCAACTAGTTATGTTATATAACATGGTTAGTAAGAAACATCTTCCAGGGAGAATAGTTCCGTTAGGGGTTCCTTTCCCTAGGAGGCATGCCCTAAAGTGCATGTCCGGACTGCGAAAAAAGAAGAAAAACATCTGGGGGCAGATAAATAAATAGGTAAGAAATATTCTTTTAGCTCACCGACCGAATATTCTCTTAAGAACGCTAGCTTTCGGCTTCACCCAGTCTGAGGTACACATCCGGCTGACCCGGCAGTAACAATCGCAGAGGTGCTCCCTTTACCACCTAGCCGAACAATCGGGAACTTAGGGGCAAGCACAGGAGCCAGGCAACCCAGCTTGGCCAAAACTTAAGTCATATCGATGCATATAATGGTGAATAAAAGGTGCACGCGGAAGTGTGACACGTGTATTGGGCATGAAGCCCTTATATATAAGCTTCTGTGAAAGAAGCCGCCAGTACAATGAGCGGATAGCGCGTCAAGTGTAAAAGTAACAATGCACTACCGAGCCTTCAAAGGCTGGAAAGAAAAGGAGGGAGAAGGAGAAAAATAGAAGACAGCTAAAGTGTAAAATATGGACAGAGGAAGGAGACGAACTCAGAATCCGGCGCTAGGCGTAGAATCTTCGGAGACGGGCTGCGTTCCATGGGTTCGGCTCGAGTAGGTTATCCGATTCATCTCGCAAACGGTACGCTCCACTGGTCAAGACTTGGTCGATGATAAAGGGACCTTCCCATTTGGGCTTGAGTTTGTCCTTTTCTTGTCCGGCAGCGAGAACTAGCTCGCCAACATTGTAAGTTTTGGCCCGCATTTCTCTGCTTTGATATCTTCGAGCCTGCTGTTGATAGAATGCGGAACGGGCTTTTGCTACGTCGCGCTCCTCCTCCAAGGCGTCCAAACTGTCCTGCCGATCGAGCTCGGCTTCTCTTTCTTCGTACATGCGTACACGAGGTGAGTCATGAATTATGTCGCAGGGCAGAACTGCCTCTGCACCTTATACCATAAAGAATGGTGTGAATCCGGTCGTGCGAGTCGGAGTGGTCCGCAGCCCCCAGAGTACGGAGTCGAGCTCCTCTACCCAGTGTGTGTTAGATTCCTTGAGGGACCGCACTAAGCTGGGCTTGATGCCGCTCATAATTAGACCATTTGCTCACTCGACTTGACCGTTAGTTTGAGGGTGATAGACTGAAGCGTAGTCGAGCTTGATGCCCATGTTTTTGCACCAGAGTTTGACCTCGTCGGCCGTCAAGTTTGTGCCGTTATCAGTGATGATGTTGTGGGGGACACCGTAACGGTGTACGACCCCTGATATGAAGTCTATCGTCGGTCCGGATTTGGCCGTCTTAACAGACTTGGCCTCTATCCATTTGGTGAATTTATCCACCATGACCAGTAGGTATTTTTGCTTGTGGGCTCCCCTTTAAGGGGTCCAACCATGTCAAGCCCTGGACCGCAAAGGGCCAGGTGATAGGTATAGTTTTGAGGGCGGTGGGTGGCATGTGGCTTTGATTAGCAAAGAGCTGGCATCCGACGCATCGTTGGACTAAGTCCCGAGCATCTGCCCGGGCCGTCGGCCAATAAAATCCTGTACGGAAGGCCTTGCATACAAGGGCCCGGCTAAGCCGTGGTGCCCGCCGAGTCCGGCATGAATTTCAGCCAGAAGATTCCGCCCTTCCTCTTCGGAGATACACCTTTGAAGGACTCCGGTTGTGCTTTTCTTATAAAGATCTCCCTCATGGACCTTATAGGCTTTAGATCGCCGCACTATGCAACGGGCCTCATTTTGGTCCTCGAGAAGTTCCTACCTGGTTAGGTAGGCTAGGAATGGTTATGTCCACGGGGCAATGACTGCCATTATTGCGTGGGCTGAGGGTGTTATTTCGTTGGCAGAACCACCAATTGTGTCAGAATGTTCCGTGTGGGGCAGTGCGGTTGGGTCCGGGTTGTTATTTCCGGACTCTCCCTCCCATAATTTGGATGGCTTGAATAACCTCTCTAGGAAGTTGTTGGGGGACGGCATCGCGCTTTGCGCCGATGCGGGCCAACACGTCTGCTGCCTGGTTGTTATCCCTGGCTATATGGTGAAATTCGAGCCCCTCAAACCGAGCTGACATTTTTAGGACGGCATTGCGATAAGCTGCCATTTTTGGATCCTTGGCATCAAAGTCTCCATTTATTTGGGATATCGCGAGGTTCGAATCCTCGCGCACCTCTAGGCGTTGAATGCCCATGGAGACTGCCATCCGGAGACCATGTAGAAGGGCCTCGTATTCGGCTGCGTTGTTGGAGTCCGTATACATTATCTGGAGTACGTATTGAACTGTATCTCCGGTTGGGAATGTCAGAACGACGCCAGCTCCCAGGCCAGCCAACATTTTGGAGCCGTCGAAGTGCATTATCCAATTGGAATATGCGCCGTACTCTTTAGGGAGTTCGGCTTCGGTCCATTCGGCGACGAAGTCCGCCAAAACTTGCGACTTAATAGCTCGTCGTGGCTTATAGGTTATGTCGAACGGTAGGAGCTCAATGGCCCATTTGGCAATCCGGCCCGTCGCATCGCGGTTGTTTATAATGTCGTTAAGAGGTACTTCGGAGGCTACTGTTATCAAACACTCTTGAAAGTAGTGTCGCAGCTTCCGGGATGCCATAAACACCGCAGACGCTATCTTTTGATAATGCGGTACCGTGACTTGCATGGAGTTAGGACGGTGGACACATAGTAAACTGGTTTTGAAGGGGAACTTGTGTCCGTCCGTCTCTCGCTCGACAACGAGCACCGCGCTTACAACTTGATGAGTTGCCGCGATATATAATAGCATTGGTTCGCCCATGTTGGGCGCGGCCAGGACCGGGTTTGTTGCCAATATGGCTTTTATTTCTTCGAGTCCGGACGTGGCGGCATCCGTCCACTCGAAGTGTCTGGTGCGTCGGAGGAGGCGATAAAGGGGTAATGCCTTTTCTCCCAAATGGAAGATAAAGCGGCTTAGAGCCGCCACGCATCCAGTCAATTTCTGTATTTGTTTGAGGTCTTTTGGGATATCCAATTGTGACAGAGCTCGGATCTTGGTTGGGTTTGCTTCAATTCCTCTAACGGATACAATGAAGCCCAAGAGCTTTCCGGCTGGTACGCCGAAAACGCATTTTTTTCTGGGTTGAGCTTGATGTCATATGTTCGGAGATTATCGAATGTGAGCCTCAAGTCGTCTACTAGAGTTTCGACATGCTTGCTTTTGACGACCACATCGTCTACGTATGCCTCCACTGTTTTGCCGATCTGGTTTGCCAGACATGTCTGAATCATGCGCTGATATGTTGCGCCGGCGTTTTTGAGCCCGAAGGGCATTGTGTTGAAGCAGAATGGGCCGTATGGAGTGATGAATGCCGTTGCGGCTTGGTCAGGCTCTGCCATCTTAATTTGGTGGTAGCCAGAGTATGCGTCGAGGAAGCACAATGAATGGTGTCCTGCGGTAGCGTTGATAATTTGATCGATGCGGGGAGGGGAAGGGATCCTTTGGGCAAGCCTTGTTGAGGTCCTTGAAATCGACGCATAGGCGCCAGGATTTGTCCTTCTTTGGTACCATCACTAGGTTTGCTAGCCAGTCCGGATGTTTTATATCTCTGATGAATCCGGCCTCCAATAGTTTGGCTAGCTCCTCTCCCATGGCCTGTCTCTTGGGTTCGGAGAAACGCCGAAGAGCCTGTTTGACTGGCTTGAATCCTTTTAGGATGTTTAGGATGTGCTCGGCCAGACGGCGTGGGATTCTGGCATGTCTGAAGGGTACCAGCAAAATGTCCCAATTTTCGTAGGAATTCTCTTAGTGCGCGTCTACATCGATTTAATTGTGCCCGATGGAGGCTGTTTTTGTAGGGTCCGTTGGATGGACTTGGAATTTGACTATTTCGCTCGCTGGTTTAAAGGAGGTGGACTTGGATCTCTTTATCGAGTATCACATCGTCCCTATTCACCATGGAGCGCAGCGCAGATGAGTTCCTCGATCGCTAGGGCTTGGATAGTGCCTCAAGGGCCAGTGCGGCTGTCTTATTTTCAGCGCGGAGTGCTACGTCCGGGTCACTAGCAAGAGTGATGATTCCGTTGGGCCCGGGCATTTTGAGCTTCATGTACCCATTATGGGGTACAGCTTGAAAAATTGTGAATGCCTCTCACCCTAATAGAGCATGGTATCCGCTGCTGAACGGGGCCACTTGGAACATGACCTCCTCGGACCTGTAATTATCCGGCGTCAACACCACATCCGGTGTGATTTTTCCCAGACAGCGTGCTTCCCGGCGGGATTATTCTTCTAAAGGTTGTGCTGCTTCGCTCAATGCGGCTCCAGTCTATTTCCATTTTTGGAGGGTTTCCTCGTAAATGAGGTTCAATCCGCTGCCACCGTCCATGAGTACCTTGGTAAGGTGAAAGTCGTCCACTATCAGACTGAGGACCAATGCGGCTGGTGCTCGGGCTGTTTAGAAATTAGGTTTGTCACTGGCATTAAAGGTAATAGCCGTGTCACTCCATGGGTTTATTGTTGCTACTTGGTAGACTTCCGCAAGGCTACAGAGTGTTTTTTTTCGCATATTATTTGATGCGAAAGTCTCGAAGACTGTTAATACCGTACTGGTATCCCTGGGCTGGTGCTCTAGAGCTAGAAGCTCTTCGCCACTTTTGGCCACCTGCCGTAGTATCCAACATGCTCTAAGGCTATGAGTTGGAGTGGCGCCCTCAGTACTATGAATTTTACAGGTCCATTGAGCCATCCCTCCAAAGACGGTTCCATGCCCTATAGAGGGTTTTTGCTTTTTGGTATTTAACCCAGGTGCCTGGCGATGATGCACCCTTTTATTTCGGATTGGGGTTGTATTCAAGGCCGGATGGCCCCAAAATCTTGCTTCGGTTTTCCAGGCGCTTTCCATCGCACAGTACTTTCGTACTATGGACGCCAAGTCGGAAAAAACATGTAATGTCACGGCGACTTATAGCGTTGAGGATCCCGTTGTCCGTGCAATTATTGCAAAAGAATGAGATTGCGCCCTCCTCGCGGCAGTCCTTTATCCTGTCAATAACCAGGAGGAACCTGGCCTAGTAATGGTGTACTGTTTCTGCGGGCTCTTGCCGAATTTGAGATAGGTCGCTTATGTTTGGGTGGGCGGGTGGAATTAAATCCGGAACCTCGCCCGATCTGAGACTTAAGGTCCAAGGAGCTTCCGAACTTGGAAGCTTGGATTCTTGGATGTTGTCCAATGAATCTAGCCCGCTGCCTGACTTTAGGTTTAGGGCTTGAGTGACGTCCTCTCCTCCGCGGGAATGCGGCATGGAGGGATCGGGAATCCGGACGTAGCTAGTCCTTAACATAGAAGAAGGGTCGCCGTATTGTTCCTCTACCACAGCAACGTGGTGGGTAACCTGGGAGAGTTAATCTCTCTCAGATCGGGTTTGGGCCCAATATGATCATAGTCTGTAGCGACTCCTAGGGCAGCGATGCGATCCAAGTGCTCGTTTAAGGAAGAGAGCTCCATCGGATCTAACTGCTCGGCGAGTTCCGAGTTAACGTGAAGATTGCTTTCAATGACCCGAGAAGTCATCGTCGGTGCGGCGGCCGAACAGGCGGTCATAAGAAACCCGCCTAGCCGGAGAGTTTGACCGACAGCCAAAGCTTATTTAGCAACAGTGCCGCCTTTAAAGACGGGATGAGGCATCCTTCCTGACGGCGACGACACAGAGGAACTCTCAATGAAAGCACCAATGTCGGTGTCAAAACCGGCGGATCTCGGGTAGGGGGTCCCGAACTGTGCGTCTAGGCGGATGGTAATAGGAGACAAGGGACACAATGTTTTTACCCAGGTTCGGGCCCTCTCGATGGAGGTAAAACCCTACTCCTGCTTGATTAATATTGATGATATGGGTAGTACAAGAGTAGATCTACCACGAGATCGTAGAGGCTAAACCCTAGAAGCTAGCCTATGGTATGATTGTTGTTCGTCCCCACGGACTAAAACCCTCCGGTTTATATAGGCACCGAAGAGGGTTAGGGTTACACAGAGTCGGTTACAATGGTAGGAGATCTACATATCCGTATTGCCAAGCTTGCCTTCCACGCCAAGGAAAGTCCCATCCGGATACGGGACGAAGTCTTCAATCTTGTATGTTCATAGTCCAGGAGTCCGGCCAAAGGTCATAGTCCGGCTATCCGGACACCCCCTAATCCGGGACTCCCTCAATCACCATCGTCACCGGCGCGACACCTTGACCTTCATCATAGCATCGTTGTCGTCTCGCCAACTATTTCTTTTGCGACTATCGCTACCACTTAGTGATAAAGTAAAGCAATTACAGGGCGATTGCATTGCATACAATAAAGCGACAACCATATGGCTCCTGCCAGTTGGCGATGACTCTGTTACAAAACATGATCATCTCATACAATAAAATATAGCATCATGTCTTGACCATATCACATCACAACATGCCCTACAAAAACAAGTTAGACGTCCTCTACTTTGTTGTTCCAAGTTTTATGTGGCTGCTACGGGCTGAGCAAGAACCTTTCTTACCTATGCATCAAAACCCCAATGATAGTTCGTCAAGTTAGTGATGTTTTAACCTTCTCAAGGACCAGGCGTAGTCACACTCGGTTCAACTAAAGTTGGAGAAACTGACACCCGCCAGCCACCTGTGTGCAAAGCACGTCGATAGAACCAATCTCGCGTAAGCGTACGCGTAATCTCAGTCCGGGCTGCTTCATCCAACAATACCGCCGAACCAAAGTATGACATGCTGGTAAGCAGTATGACTTGTATCGCCCACAACTCACTTGTGTTCTACTCGTGCATATATCATCTACGCATAAACTTGGCTCGAATGCCACTGTTGGGGAACGTAGTAATTTCAGAAATTTCCTACGCACATGCAAGATCATGGTGATGCATAGCAACGAGAGGGGAGAGTGTCGTCCACGTACCCTCATAGACCGTAAGCGGAAGCGTTATAACAACGCGGTTGATGTAGTCGTACGTCTTCACGATCGACCGATCCTCAACACCGAACGTACGACACCTCCATGTTCAGCACACGTTCAGCTCGGTGACGTCCCGCGAACTCACGATCCAGTAGAGCTTCCGGGAAGAGCTTCGTCAGCACGACGGCGTGGTGATGGTGATGATGATGCTACCGACGCAGGGCTTCGCTTAAGCACCGCTATGATATGACCGAGGTGGATTATGGTGGAGGGGGCACCGCACACGGCTAAGAGATCAACAGATCAATTGTTGTGTCTTTGGGGTGCCCCTTCCCCCGTATATAAAGGAGCTGGGGGGAGGCAGCCGGCCAGGAGGAGGGCGCGCCAAGGGGGGAGTCCTACTCCCACCGGGAGTAGGACTCCTGCTTTCCTAGTGGGAGTAGGATAAGGGGGAAGCAGGAGGTGGAGAGAAGGAAGAAGAGGGGGCCGCCGCCCCTTCCCTTCGTCCAATTCGGACTGGGGCAAGGGGAGCCGCACGCCACCTCCTGGCTGCCCTCTCTCTTCTCCACTAAGGCCCATAAGGCCCAATAGCTTCCGGGGGGTTCCGGTAACCCCCGGTACTCCGGTATATGTCCTAAACCTCCTGAAACTCTTCTGGTGTCCAAACATAGTCGTCCAATATATCGATCTTCATGTCTCGACCATTTCGAGACTCCTCGTCATGTCCGTGATCATATACGGGACTCCGAACTACCTTCGGTACATCAAAACACAAAAACTCATAATACCGATCGTCACAGAACTTTAAGCGCATGGACCCTACGGGTTTGAGAACTACGTAGACATGACCGAGACACGTCTTGGTCAATAACCAATAGCGGAACCTGGATGCTCATATTGGTTCCTACATATTCTACGAAGATCTTTATCGGTCAAACCGCATAACAACATACGTTGTTCCCTTTGTCATCGGTATGTTACTTGCCCGAGATTCGATCGTCGGTATCTCAATACCTAGCTCAATCTCGTTGCGGCAAGTCTCTTTACTCGTTCTGTAATGCATCATCCCGCAACTAACTCGTTAGTCACATTGCTTGCAAGGCTTATAGTGATGTGCATTACCGAGAGGGCCCAGAGATACCTCTCCGACAATCGGAGTGAAAAAATCCTAATCTTGATCTATGCCAACTCAACAAGTACCATCGGATACACCTATAGAGCACCTTTATAATCACCCAGTTACGTTGTGACGTTTGGTAGCACACAAAGTGTTCCTCCGGTATTCGGGAGTTGCATAATCTCATAGTCATAGGAACATGTATAGGTCATGAAGAAAGCAATAGCAACATACTAAACGATCAAGTGCTAAGCTAACGGAATGGGTCAAGTCAATCACATCTTTTCTAATGATGTGATCCCGTTAATCAAATGACAACTCATGTCTATGGCTAGAAACTTAACCATCTTTGATTCAATGAGCTAGTCAAGTAGAGGCATACTAGTGACACTCTTTTTGTCTATGTACTCACACATGTATCAAGTTTCCGATTAATACAATTCTAGCATGAATAATAAACATTTATCATGAAATAAGGAAATAAATAATAACTTTATAATTGCCTCTAGGGCATATTTCCTTCAAGTAGACCGACTCCTGCCTTCATCTACTACTATTACTCCACACGTCGACCGCTATCCAGCATGCATCTAGAGTATTAAGTCCATAAGAACATAGTAACACATTTTTTTGACCAGAAACAGTAGGAGTACCTCCCACTGTGTTATATATTAATAAAGGTTAGTGAAACTGTACATTGTAATTTCAATCCATCCTCCTTTGGTGGATCATAGTAACACATTAGGCAAGGTGACATGATGTAGAGGGATAAACTCAAGCAATATAATATAAACCCCATTTTTTATCCTCGATGGCAACAATACAATACGTGTTGTTTCCCCTTCTGTCATTGGGATCGAGCATCGTATGATTGAACCCAAAGGTAAGCACTTCTCCCATTGCAAGAAAGATCGATCTAGTAGGCCAAACCAAACTGATAATTCGCAGAGACTTGCAAAGATAACCAATCATACATAAAAGAATTCAGAGGAGATTCAAATATTGTTCATAGATAATGTTGATCATAAACCCACAATTCATTGGATCTCGACAAAAACACCGCAAAAAGAGTTACATCGGATAGATCTCCAAGAAGATCGAGGAGAACTTTGTATTGAGATCCAAAGAGAGAGAATAAGCCATCTAGCTAATAACTATGGACCCGAAGGTCTAAGGTAAACTACTCACACATCATCGGAGAGGCTATGGTGTTGATGTAGAAGCCCTCTGTGATCAATGCCCCCTCCGGTGAAGCGCCGGAAAAGGCCCCAAGATGGGATCTCACGGGTACACAAGGTTGTAGTGGTGGAAATAGGGTTTCGTGGTGCTACTGGTTGGTTTCGGGGTACGTAGGTATATATAGGAGGAACAAGTAGGTCGGTGGAGCCACGAGGGGCCCACGAGGGTGGGGGCGCACCCAGGGGGCAGGCGCGCCTCCCTACCTCGTGGCCTCCTCAGTTGTTTCTTGACGTCCACTCCAAGTCCTCTGGATCACGTTTGTTCCAAAAATAACTCTCCCGAAGGTTTCATTCCGTTTGGACTCCGTTTGATATTCTTTTTCTGCGAAACACTAAAATAGGCAGAAAAAACAGGAATTTGCACTGGGCATTGGGTTAATAGGTTAGTCCCAAAAATAATATAAAAGTGTATAATAAAGTCCATTAAACATCCAAAGCAGAATATATAATAGCATGGAACAATCAAAAATTATATATACGTTGGAGATGTATCAAGCATCCCCAAGCTTAATTCCTGCTCGTCCTCGAGTAGGTAAATGATAAAAACAGAATTTTTGATGTGGAATGCTTCCTAGCATATTCTTCAATGTAATTTTCTTTATTATGGCATGAATTTTCAGATCCGAAAGATTCAAGATAAAAGTTTAATGTTGACATAAAACTAATAATACTCCAAGTATGCTAACAAAGCAATTATGTCTAATCAAAATAACATAGCCAAATAAAGCTTATCCCTACAAAATCATATAGTTTGGCCATGCTTCATTTTCGTCACACAAAATGCTCCCATCATGCACAACCCCGATGACAAGCCAAGCAATTGTTTCATATTTGGTCTTTTCAAACTCTTTCAACTTTTACGCAATATATGAGTGCGAGCCATGGACATAGCACTATGGGTGGAATAGAATATGATGATTGAGGTTGTGTGAGAGGACAAAAAGGAGAAAGTCTCACATTGACGTGGCTAATCAACGGGCTATGGAGATGCCCATCAATTGATGTCAATGCAAGGAGTAGGGATTGCCATGCAACGGATGCACTAGAGCTATAAATATATGAGAGCTCAACAAAAGAAACTAAGTGGGTGTGCATCCAACTTGCTTGCTCATGAAGACCTAGGGCATTTGAGGAAGCCCATCATTGGAATATACAAGCCAAGTTCTATAATGAAAAATTCCCACTAGTATATGAAAGTGACAAAATAAGAGACTCTCTATCATGAAGATCATGGTGCTACTTTGAAGCACAAGTGTGGAAAAAGGATAGTAACATTGTCCCTTCTCTCTTTTTCTCTCATTTTTTTTTGTTTGGGCCATCTCTTTTTTTCTTTTGGCCTCTTTTTTTCTTTTTTTCTTTTTCTTTCTTTCGTCCAGAGTCTCATCCCGACTTGTGGAGGAATCATAGTCTCCATCATCCTTTCCTAACATGGGACAATGCTCTAATAATGATGATTTTCACACTTTTATTTACTTACAACTCAAGAATTACAACTCGATACTTAGAACAAAACATGACTCTATGTGAATGCCTCGTGATGTCTGGGATATGCAATGAATCAAGAGTGACATGTATGAAAATTTAACATGGTGGCTTTGCCACAAATACGATGTCAACTACATGATCATGCAAGGCAATATGAAAATGATGATGCGTGTCATAATAAACGAAACGGTGGAAAGTTGCATGGCAATATATCTCGGAATGGCTATGGAAATGCCATAATAGGTAGGTATGGTGGCTGTTTTGAGGAAGATATAAGGAGGCTTATGTGTGATAGAGCGTATCATATCACGGGGTTTGGATGCACCGGCGAAGTTTGCACCAACTCTCAAGGTGAGAAAGGACAATGCACAGTACCGAAGAGGCTAGCAATGATGGAAGGGTGAGAGTGTGTATAATCCATGGACTCAACATTAGTCATATAGAACTCACATACTTATTGCAAAAATCTACAAGTCATCAAAACCAAGCACTACGCGCATGCTCCTAGGGGGATAGATTGGTAGGAAAAGACCATCGCTCGTCCCCGACCACCACTCATAAGGAAAGCAATCAAAGAACACCTCATGCTTCAAATTTGTCACACACCAATTACCATACGTGCATGCTACGGGACTTGCAAACCTCAACACAAGTATTTCTCAATTTCACAATTACTCAACTAGCACACCTCTAATATTGCGACCTTTATATCTCAAAACCACTATCAAGTATCAAACTTCTCTTAGTATTTAATGCACTTTATATGAAAGTTTATACTAATCTTGGATGCCTATCATATTAGGACTAATTTTATAACCAAAGAAAATTACCATGATGTTCTAGAGGACTCTCAAAATAATATAAGTGAATCATGAGAGATCAATAATTTCTATAAAATAGAACCACCACCATGTTTTAAAAGATATAAGTGAAGCACTAGATTAAAATTATCTAACTCGAAAAAATATAATTGAAGCACATAGAGTATTCTAATAAATTCCGAATCATTTGTGTCTCTCTCAAAAGGTGTGTATAGAAAGTATGATTGTGGTGAACTAAAAATCAAAGACTCAAATCATACAAGACGCTCCAAGCAAAACACATATCATGTAGTGAATAAAAATATAGCTCCATGTAAAGTTACTGATGGACGAAGACGAAAGAAGGGATGCCTTCCGGGGCATCCCCAAGCTTAGGCTTTTGGTTGTCCTTAGATTTTACCTTGGGGTGCCTTTGGCATCCCCAAGCTTAGGCTCTTGCCACCCCTTGTTCCATAATCCATCAAATCTTTACCCAAAACTTGAAAACTTCACAACACAAAACTCAACAGAAAATCTCATATGCTCGTTAGCGAAATAAAACAAACCACCACTTTAAGGTACTGTAATGAACTCATTCTTTATTTATATTGGTGTTAAATCTACTGTATTCCAACTTATCTATGGTTCATAAGCTCCATTACTAGCCATAGATTCATCAAAATAAGCAAACAACACACAAAAAACAGAATTTGTCAAAAACAGAACACTCTGTAGTAGTCTGCATCTAACGCAAACTTCTGGAACTCAGAAAAATCTACCAAAATAGAAAGAGCTAGATAATTTATTTATTGAACTACTGCAATTGGAATCAGTATTTTATCACGTTCTGGTGATTTTTAACAATTGTTTTCGTGAACAGAAAGTTTCTGACTTTTTCAGCAAGATCAAATAACTATCATCCAAGAAGATCCTATAGGTTTTACTTGGCACAAATACTAATTAAAACATAAAACCACATATAACCAGAGGATAGATTAATTATTTATTCCTAAACAGAACCAAAAAGCAAAAAACAAAAATAAAATTAGGTTGCCTCCCAACAAGCGCTATCGTTTAACGCCCCTAGCTAGGCATAAAAACAAGGATAGATCTAGGTATTACCATCTTTGGCATGCAATCCATAAGTGGCTCTCATAATAGATTCATAAGGTAATTTAATTTTCTTTCTAGGAAAGTGTTCCATGCCTTTCCTTAATGGAAATTGAAATCTAATGTTTCCTTCTTTCATATCAATAATTGCACCAATCGTTCTAAGGGAAGGTCTACCAAGAATAATGAGACATGTAGGATTGCAATCTATATCAAGAACAATGAAATCTACGGGCATGTAGTTCCTATTTGCAAGAAAATCATTAATTCTTCCCATAGGTTTCTTAATGGTGGAATCCGCAAGGTGCAAGTTTAAAGAACAATTATCAAATTCACGGAAACCTAGCAAATCACACAAAGTTTTTGGGATCTTGGAAACACTAGCACCCAAATCAAACAAAGCATAGCATTCATGATCTTTAATTTTAATTTTAATAGTAGGTTCCAACTCATCATAAATTTTTCTAGGGATAGAAACTTCTAATTCAAGCTTTTCTTCATAAGATTGCATTAAAGCATCAACGATATGTTTGGTAAAAGCTTTATTTTGACTATAAGCATGAGGAGAATTTAGCACGGATTGCAACAAGGAAATACAATCTATTAAATAACAATTATCATAGTTAAATTCCTTGAAATCCAAAATAGTGGGTTCATTGCTATCTAAAGTTTTGACCTCTTCAATCCCACTTTTATCAATTTTTGCATCAAGATCTAATAACTCCGAATCATTGGGACGCCTTTTTTAACTAAAGTTGACTCATCTCCAGTCCCATAATTATCAAGATTCATATTGCAAAACAAATATTTAATAGGAGACACATCAATCACTTTTAGATCTTTATCCTTATTGTCATGAAAACTAGAAGAATACGCTTTCATAAAGAAATCTTTTTAGCACGCATCCTAGCGGTTCTTTCTTTGCACTCATCAATGGAAATTCTCATAGCTTTGAGAGACTCATTGATATCATGCTTAGGAGGAATAGATCTAAGTTTCAAAGAATCAACATGAAGTGAAATTCTATCCACGTTCCTAGCCAACTCATCAATCTTAGGCAATTTTTCTTCAAGCAAAGCATTGAAATTCTTTTGAGAAATCATAAATCCTTTAACATTATTCTCAAAATCAGAGGGCATCTTATTAAAATTTCCATAAGAGTTGTTGTATGAATTACCATAATTATTAGAGGAATTACTAGGATACGGCCTAGGATTAAAGTTTCCTCTATAAGCATTGTTACCAAAATTGTTCCTACCAACAAAATTCACATCCGTAGATTCATTATTATTCTCAATCATAGTAGACAAAGGCATATCACTGGGATCGGAAGAAACACTCTTATTAGCAAATAATTTCATAAGTTCATCCATCTTTTCACTCAAAACATTAATCTCTTCAATTGCATGCACCTTTTTACTAGTAGATCTTTCAGTGTGCCATTGAGAATAATTAACCATAATATTATCTAGAAGTTTAGTAGCTTCTCCTAAAGTGATTCCCATAAAAGTGCCTCTCGCGGCCGAATCTAAAAGTTTTCTAGAAGCAAAATTCAATCTGGCATAAATTTTTTGTATAATCATCCATAAGTTCAAACCATGTGTAGGGCAATTGCGTATCATTAATTTCATCCTCTCCAAAGCTTGTGCAACATGTTCATGATCAAGTTGCTTAAAATTCATAATACTGTTTCTAAGAGAGATGATCTTAGCGGGAGGAAAATACTTAGAGATAAAAGCATCTTTGCACTTATTCCATGAATCAATACTATTTTTAGGCAAAGACGAAAACCAAGTTTTAGCACGATCTCTAAGCGACAAAGGAAATAGTTTCAATTTAACAATATCATTATCCACATCTTTCTTCTTTTGCATATCACACAAATCAACAAAGCTATTTAGATGGGTAGCGGCATCTTCACTAGGAAGGCCAGCGAATTGATCTTTCATGACAAGATTCAGCAAAGAAGCATTGATTTCACAAGATTCAGCATCGGTAAGAGGAGCAATCGGAGTGCTAAGAAAATCATTGTTGTTGGTATTGGCAAAGTCACACAATTTAGTATTATCTTGAGCCATCGTGACAAGCAAACAATCCAACACACAAGCAAACAAGAAGCAAGCGAAGAAGAGGCGAACGGAAAGAGAGGGCGAATAAAACGGCAAGGGTGAAGTGGGGGAGAGGAAAACGAGAGACAAATGGCAAATAATGTAATGCGAGGGATAAGAGTTTGTGATGGGTACTTGGTATGTCTTGACTTATGCGTAGACTCCCCGGCAACGGCGCCAGAAATCCTTCTTGCTACCTCTTGAGCAAAGGGTGATGCAGCAAAGTAGCGTAAGTATTTCCCTCCGTTTTTGAAAACCAAGGTATCAATCCAGTAGGAGACCACGCGTGAGTCCGTCATACCTACATAAACAAATAAGAACCTTGCAACCAACGCGATAAAGGGGTTGTCAATCCCTTCAGGGCCACTTGCAAAAGTGAGATCTGATAGAGATGATAAGAACCTTGCAAGAGTCATGAGAGGCAGCCGCCGCTTACCTGCCGTGGCTCCCCATCCAGGCGAGGATGGTGGGCTGCGCGTCTGCATCGACATACCAGGGCTCAACCGAGCCGCCTCTCAGGAGCGCCTCTGGCCCTCTCGAGTGGGGCGCTGTGAAGGTCCACCCCACACCTACGTTCGCATGCCTTACGGCTTGCCGAACGCGGCTGCCACGCGCCAGCGCCTCATGAGGAGCATCCTGGAGGCTCAAGAGGCCAGGCGTTCCGCAGCCCTGGCAGAGATGGAGATGGTCCGCGGGGAGCCACCAGCGCCTCCGGAGCCTCCCGAGGCCCCTGGGCCTGGGGACTCGTGAGGATCGGCTCCCGCAGCCCACCGAGTCTGCTGCACCAATACCCCTCCATCTTCAACGCTATCAGGTGACATCTTTCAAGTTTCATTTCCAAGTGGGAGCGCCCCCCCCCCCCCCCCAGGGCTGCATTATTCCCAGGCCGTGTGGGTCCGTCCCTGTGGCGTGTATCCCTTTTACTTCATGTTCCTAGCTTACCTTGTTGGGGGCGCCCCTCGGGCTGCATCAACCCCAGGTCGCTCGGGTCCGACCCGGCGATGCTCGTCTTCTTTGTGCTTATCTAAATGGACTTGCTCCTTCGTGATTAACATGCTTGACCTAGTTGCCCGCTCAACTGACACCAACTGCTGGAGCTGCTCCCTAACGGCACGGCGCTTGCGCATGGGTCCGTCCCTGCAACGCCGACAAACCTGAATGGTTGAGCTCTGGCCGCGGCAGCCCCGCATAGCGCCACCTCGTCAAGCCTTCAGTGCCTCGTCACCCCTCCGGGGCAACTAGCGGCTGACTGTCAGTTGTCACGGCGAACTTTCGTTCTTTCTGTGATGAGCCTGCAGGATCTCTTCAAGGAGCAGCGTCAGGCAAGGCCCCCACGGTGTCTCCTTCACTCTCACCCGCGCGAACCGCTTGCACGTTGAAGGGGGGGTGCCTGAGCATCGCGACTCAGGGCTCTTACTGGCTCTCCAGCCCTCACCCTCTGGCCTTGACCACGGCATCGTGACCTGGCATACCAGCGATGGCTGAGACTCGCTCGAGGGCCGGGACCCGAGGACATAGAGCAGAAAGGGGAGCAAAGGCGAGAGGGGAGGGACACGCGAGGACCTCGCCAAGCGACCCCTCGCCTGCCGATGCACGGACCCGGCAACGCACCAGGAAGCGGCTCTTGATTCTCGAGATAAGTCACCCCCCGGAAGCACTAACTAACACGGCACCGTCCCCTCACCCAACGCAATCCCGTGTTAGCAACGTCGCTCTCCTTTCTCACCGAACGATGGCTGCTTGAGTGCTAAGGGAGACCTCCTGAGCATCGCGACTCAGGGGCTCTTACCGGACCTCGGGCCGCTCACCTCCTGGCCTTGACCACGGCATCGCGACCTGGCACACCAGCGACGGCTGATGCCTGCCTTGGGAGTGGGACCTGTCGGCGCAGAGCGTCGAGCCCTCGCGAGGTCCGAAAGGGAGAACTGAGCTAAGACGGAATGAGCAACTCGTGCTGCTTCGCGACAAGGATCATATTAACAAACAGGACCACAGGCACCTTACAAGCCCCCATGGGGCGCACTTTTGATTCGTCGCAGGAAGCAGATCCTAAAGAACGCTAACTACACGCGCCCCTGCAAAAGACGCCATCATCAACAGTGGGCCGTCGGGCACCGGCGCCAACCCCATCCAGATCAGAGGCGACGATGGCCTGCCGAGCCCGCCCTGCTTCGAGAGCAGCGCATCCTCGGGGGCTCGTAGCTATCGTCGCTCGTCTCCGGAGTCGCGAAGAGCTCGGCGGAGTCGCTGGATCCTCCGACGCCTCCACCGCCTGAGGAGCTGCCGAGGGAGCGGTCGGCGAGCCTAGCCCTCGCCACGGCAGGGCCTCGATCACCTCTCCCAGGGCAGCACTCCAGCCGGCGCCCTTCCGCATCGAAGACCTTGAAGAGCATGACCGAAGCGTCGTCGTACTCCGGTGGATCGCGAGGGCGCCCCTTGTCCTGCAGACCCGGGCGATCTCGCCCCAGCCTCGAGTCATGAAGACCTCGCCGGGCAACGACCGCAACCTCTGCCCGGTTGCAAGGGTGCTGCAGCCGGCGTCTGCAGCCGAGCTCTAGGGGTCCTCCCCGCGGAATCGCGGAGGCGAAGAAGGGAGGAAGGCGAATCCAAGACCGAGGAGACATGGCGGCGTGGAGCACGAACTCTCGGGAGGAGCCCTCGATGTGGACTCCAGGAGGAACGACACGCACCTTCGTGACCGGCCGGCGCCGACGGCGGCGTCGCCCATGGCGTTCGACATCGACTCCTTCAGAGCCCTCGATGTGGGCGTACAAGGGAAGCGGGAACCCTGGTGGTGGCCGCTCGCACGAACCTCGGCGCCACACGGAGGGCACCCTCATCCCGATGGCGGAAGGGCTAGCCCGTTTCTTGGCGGGGCGGGTCAGACCCTCTCGGGAGCCTTTCCCTTCTCTGCCGCGGAGAACCGGAGGATCGGAGCCATAGCAGCAAGACGGAGCAGGGACCGGAAGAAGGAGAAGCAAGAAGAAACGGACCAGAGGAGCGCTCACCGTTCCATACTTAAAGCCAGGGGGGCCAACCGCCGACCTCCACGATCGCAGGTAATCATGACACGCTTTGCATGCAGGGACTTGTCAATTCGTGCAGTTGCCGAGGCGTCGTGGGGAAGTGGAGACGCCCACGTCCAATCAACCGCCACGCGGCGCCCAAGGCCACGAGCTGTTAGGGCTGCGGCGCTCGCGACATGCCCTTTCGCTTCTGCTCGGCCAAGTCCGGGCGCGCCTTTGGGCCCAGGGGCTCTTGTCGGCGTTCGGGCAGGGGTCCCCAGACTTGCCTGCCTGCGGCCTGCGGCGTGGCTCAAAGGGGGGGCCATCACGGCCCATCTTCATCAACACAATCTCAAGACCCTCGCGAGGGGCCAAGCCTCGCGGGGCGGACGGTGGAGCTTCCTCGAGCCTGCAGCCTCGTCGGGCTGGCTCGCGAGGCGGAGAGATCAAGCGGGTACCTCACGAGGTGCCCATGACGCATAACAATGGCGACCAAGAGGCGCCCGGTGGGCGCCAGCCCGCGATGTCCTCCTTTCCTCTTTGGTGCAAAGGGAGCAAGCACAAGCGAGAGCATCAAGCAAAGGCGTCCATTTGATTGCAACAAGACCAAGACCAGCCCAACGGCAGAAGGAAGTCATTGTGGAGCCCAAGCAGGCGTAACCTCCAGAGCCTTTGACAGGCGAGGACCAACTTTAGTCAGGATAAGTGTACCAGATGTTCCCCTTAAAAATGGCCAATTGTTGGCGCCCTTCCCGCTCAATATTTGGGAAGGGGCCCAGGGCCTTTGCCTATAAATAGGACTAGCCACGCACAGAGCTGGGGGATCGGATCGAGAAGAGCAAGAAGCAATCTTGGATCCAAGGTCCGGAATCCAGAGAGAGGGAGAGAGAAAGAGAGAGAGCGACTGAACTCCTCCAGGCAGTTTATCGCCTCGGCCAAGAACAGACCCTCGAGAGGCTGCTCTCCCTTGTATCGTTCATCACCATCAGCCCAAGAGGCAACCCACCACACCACAAACTAGAGTAGGGTATTACACCACAATGGTGGCCTGAACTAGTATAAACCTTGTGTCTCTTGTGTTGTTCCTTTCGTAGTTTAGATCCTAGCGAGGCGGCGGGGTGCAGGTAGGTAGAAGGCGAGATCTCCGCGCGCACCCCAGTGTTCGAACCTCAAGGGTCTGCCGGAACCCGAAATTCGACATTGCAATACCGTTTACGCTCACTTTTATCGCTTGCTACCTTTCTGTTTTTATATTTTTAGATTATAATTACTCATATCTATCATCCATATTGCACTTGTATCACCATCTTTTCGCTGAACTAGTGCACCTATACAATTTACCATTGTATTGGGTGTGTTGGGGACACAAGAGACTCTTTGTTATTTGGTTGCAGGTTTGCTTGAGAGAGACTATCTTCATCCTACGCCTCCCACGGACTGATAAACCTTAGGTCATCCACTTGAGGGAAATTTGCTACTGTCCTACAAACCTCTGCACTTGGAGGCCCAACAACGTCTACAAGAAAAAGGTTGTGTAGTAGACATAAGGCCTCAAGCACAATTGTTGCATCACGAGACTTGCCACAATACATTCCTTGCCATGCCTTGGGGCAATTTTTCCAAATCCAATGCATACAATCAGTGCTACCTAGCATGCCAGGCCAACCTCTTCTATCATTAGTTGCCATCAATTTCTTTGTGTCATCTTCGTTGGTGCCCGAAGATACTCAGGACCAAAGGCACAGATGATCACCTTTGCAAATCTACGCACAAACTCAATTGTAGTATCTTCACCAATGCAAAGGTACTCATCGGCATAGTTAGCCGGAACACCATATGCAATCACCCGCATTGCCGTGGAGATTTTTTGATATGCACTAAATCCCTTTAAGCCTGCAACATTTCTTCTTTGAGTAAAATACCGGCAATTTGCCTCGCAAGCTTGAACAATTTTGACAAAGAGGGATCGGCGCATTTGGTACCTTCTCCGGAAGAGGTGTAGTGGATACGTTGGATTCTCCATGGAGTAGTCTTGCATCAACATCTCGTTCCCAAGATGACGATTCCGGGGAATGCAAAGACGCCCGATGGTCGATCCTCGCCTCCTCTTCCGGTTCTCGTCTTCGTGCTCCTTCACGGCAAGTGCCATGACCAACGTTTGTTGCCGAAAGTTCGCAAGCATGGTCTCAATATCCGAGTCGTCTGAATCGGACGGATCGGAGATCAAGAACTTCTCGCACGGGCTCAACTCCATCTACATGCGCACCGGCGCGTCAAATTAACTAAACCTAGATTGCAAAAATCACAACAAAACGCACTAACCGATGGCGGACCCGGCAGGTGACCCCCGGCGGCGACGAGGAGGTGGGCACGACGGTGGTCGATCCCCGGCGGCGGCAGCGACGAGGGCGTCTCTTCTCGCCGGATCCGGGGGGTGCACCATCTCGGGGCGAGAGGGTGTGGGCGGCCCCGCGGATTGATTCTGCCCGCAGATTTGGCCGGAAATCGCCGGCAAATACCTGCCAGGGCCCGGGGGTGGTAGATGCTGACACGTCTCCACACCGGTCAAAAATGGGTCAGACAAGAACAGCAAGGTTTATTTATCGAGCGGTTGGTTCAGAGCAGCGAGCACCAAGGCAGCGTACCAACAGCTAGCAAGATCCCCTATGCACGTGGGTTGTTTTGTGTTTGTGGATAGGGCTGCAAGAAAAGCTCGAGACTTGTGAGCCGCTCGAGATCGACTCGTATTTTGACTCGACTCGAGATCGACTCGAAAAGAAATGAACTGAGTATGAACACTTTATCTAGCTCGAGAGAGAAACGAGTTAATTTTGAGCCAACACTGGCTCGCTCGATTTTAGCTCGATAGCTCGATGTTATATAATTATATTAAATAACCTTGATATATATTGAAAAGGATAATTTGTTTCCATATATGTCGTGTACAATTTTTCTCAATATTAACTAGTAGGAAACATGGAGACCTAATTAAGCAGGAGAAATTTAGCCTCAACATGGTGCGTGGTCAGTCCTGTGTTAAATATCCTATAATTCTCAGCAAAAGTTTAAGAGCAGACGTGTCTTCATTTTTCTATCTTTCTACTTCATTGATCCCTACTTATCAAGTGCTAGTCTTCAGTTGAGAGAGAATAAGTCAAATTTTATAGTGGCTTTGTATGTTGTGTTGTTGGCTATAATGTTTGAAAAATTGCCTTAGATTATTCATAAAATCTTCTTACTATTTAGCTCGAAACTAGCTCGAGATCAGATCGAAATCGATACGAGTTGAGCACGAGCCACTTTCGACGGCTCGGCCTTGAGCTTCACTCAGTTTGAACTCGCTCGAATTTTAGTATAATGTGAGCTGAGCCTAGTCCAACTCGCTCGAACTCGACTCGTTTGCAGCCCTATTTGTGGCAGAGCAGGAGGGGCCGGTACGCTGCCCGGCGCCCGGCGGGTCTTGTCCCGGCTAATCCGCCGCCGGTGTTCCGCACTGATCTACGCTGCGGCGCACGCTACGACACTGCCGCACTTTGTGGTTATGATCCCGAATTATTAGGGCTTCTCTTATTCGGTGCGTACCCCCTCGAGGGCCCCATTCGGGTTTTCTTGTTTCTCCTTATGGTTGTTGCTATCCTTTTCTTTTATGTCTTTGTCCTTTTCTTTTATATTTATAAATTTCCTTCTCTTTTTTACTTTTTTACTTATTTAATATTTTCTTAACATGTTTTAAACGCGTGAACCTTTTCTTTACTTCATGAACTTTTTAAAATTTTGAAAAAAAATCAGATTGGTGAACTTTTTACAAATCCGTTAATTTTTTGAAAACTCTTTAACAATTTTTAAAATTTCAGAACAAATTTTGGAATTCCTGATCATTTTTTAAATGCATGTGATGGCTCAAGAATTTGTCAATTTTTATACAGAATTTTGACTTGGTTTCCACCGTGTTTTCGTTATTTCTCGGTTATTTCTAACAATAATCCTTTAAGAGAGAAGATTTTCAATGTTTTATAGAAAAATACATTTCTGGAAGGAAGTCAATCAAGATTACACCTCCTCAAGCGAATTGAGGTCATCTCCACGTAGGAGGAATTTGCACCAACGTCAACAGAACGCATGACGGCCGCAACACTCGTAACAGCACTCTTGCTAGGCGCCAATGGCTCCCCCTTATCTACAGGAGCAAACTTCGCAAAGGGCATCGACGCATCAGAGAGATCTAGTCACCCCACACCATCCAGAACAGAGGTGGAAGAGATTTGGAGAAGAAGAACCACTGGAGATCCTTTCCGTCTAGTTTTCCCTCTTCATTCCATTTCTTCACTTCGCCACTGCTGTTAGAGGAATTATTTTATACTCATCTGGAGATTGGGACTCGTTTAATCTTTCATCTTATTGTGGATCATCACGGAATTATCGACATGGTGTTCATTGAATTATTCTCTATGATTATTGCTTATTCTTCTACGATGAATGAGTAACCCCCCTGGGTGTGGGAGATGTAGGTGAATGGTAAGATTCATGTGTTCTTATGATATATGTCGTCATTCATGTTTATAGTCTAATGATTGTGTTGTTATTCTTTGGTGAGTGCATTGGGTCTAGACAGCATGATATAAAAACCTACGCATGTAACACATGTTACTTAGTGAATCAGTGGCATCCAGGTGACAGTTGGAGACATCAACGAGAATCGAAGACAATATGAAATAACGGTGAACCACCAAACTGAATGCATGGTTCTAGTTTAATAACCTTGATTGTGGAGACGACCACGTTGTGACAACTTCAAAGAAGGACCATGGTGTGGAATGTAACCTCGTGTGGAGAAGTTCTGCAAACTATGGTGATCCGCCTATTGAACAAGCAAACAGAATACTAAACTCACACTGGTAGAAAAGGGGGCAATGGTCCAGGCTCGGCCAGCCCATTAGTCTTGGTTCAATCCAGAACCGGGACCAATGGGGGCATTGGACCCGGTTCGTGAGCCCCGGGGGCCGGCCGGGCCACGTGGGCCATTGGTCTCGGTTCGTCTGGACCTTTTGGTCCCGGTTGGTGGGACAAACCGGGACCAATGGGCCTCGCTCCTGGCCCACCACCATTGGTCCCGGTTGGTGGGACGAACCGGGACCAAAGGCTGCCCTTTAGTCCCGGTTCAAGTCACCAACCGGGACCAATTAGTTGCCTATATATACCCCTTGCCCGCGAGCAGAGCACTCCCAATGCTCTGTTTTTCATGGCCGGCGAGGGGAGGCTTTGTGGTGCTCTAGCTCGCCTCCTATGGACACGAGGTGTTCGATGGAATGCCCGAGCCACACTACTTAAGCTTTCTCCTCTCCAAGCTCGACCTCCAAGCTCCATTTTCCTTAATATTTGTCTAGGTTTAGCGGTCTGTCATGTCCCGTCCCCGTCTTCACCGCCGTCGATCGCCCGCGCCGATCTCGTCGCCGGCACCACCGTGGTGAGCCTCTTGTTCTTATCTTCTTTCTGAAAGGAAAAAAAAATCTTACTTGTATGTTTATATAGATACTTGTATAATTTTCTTACTTTTATTATTGCATCTTATATAGTGCGATGGTTTTGGTATCCGCCCCCGTCGGCCCTCGTCATCTATGATTCGGATGTGGTATATATTATCTTTTCATAACTATTGGTTCATTTATTGTTTATGACAATTATGCCGACCAACGTGACATAGATTTTATTTATCTAGGAGGTTGTTGAACCGGAAATTCCAACCGACCCTATTGTCGAGAGGTTAAATTTAGTTGAAGAAGAAAACAATTTGTTGAAGGAAAAAAATAGAAAAATTGAGGAGGAGAAGATGATATTGGAGTTGCATGTTGCGGATGTCGTCGATGATCACAAGATCAAGATGGATGCAATGCGCTTGAAGATTAGAAAGATTAGAAAATATGACATTCATACCGAGGCTTGGTATCATTACGTTGGATCAGTTGTTACATTGGTTGCGATTATGATCGCATTTGTTTTCACATTGAAATGTTTTACATAGTTTTAGTGTATGGTTTAATTAATTTAGATGCTCTGCAGAGCTTTATGTTGTTAGATGAGAACTATGTATGTACTTTGGTTTTAATGTGATGATGAACTTCTATTAATTTGGTCACTTAATTATCTATTCATGATGTTCTATAATGATTTTTGACACACTTAATTATATATAATGCACGCAGATGAACCGGCAATGGATGTACGGTTCAAGACACACCTCTGAGTACATTAAGGGCGTGCATGATTTTCTCGAAGTGGTTGAGGCAAACAAGTAGAATGGTTTTATGTGTTGTCCATGCCCTATATGTGGGAATACGAAGTCTTACTCTGACCGGAAAATCCTCCACACCCACCTGCTTTACAAGGGTTTCATGCCACACTATAATGTTTGGACCAGGCACGGAGAAATAGGGGTTATGATGGAAGGCGGCGAAGAAGAAGAGTACGATGACAACTATGTGCCCCTGAATACGGTGATGCTCTTGAACATCAAGAGGAACGGACAATGTGCACGATGATGCTGCAGCGTGAAGCTGCTGAAGATCAAGAGGAACCAGACGATGTGCCCGATGATGATGATCTCCGCCGGGTCATTGTCGATGCAAGGACGCAATGCGAAAGTCAAAAGGAGAAGCTGAAGTTCGATCGCATGTTAGAGGACCACAAAAAAGGGTTGTACCCCAATTGCGAAGATGGCAACACAAAGCTCGGTACCGTCTTGGAATTGCTGCGGTGGAAGGCGAGAGAATGCTGTGCTCGACAAAGGATTTGAGAAGCTCTGAAAATATTGAAGAAGAAGCTTCCAAAGGATAACGAATTGCCCGACGGTACATACGCAGCAAAGAAGTTCGTATGCCCTCTAGGATTGGAGGTGCGAAGATACATGCATGCCCTAATGACTGCATCCTCTACGTCATGATGCGTACAAGGATCTGAACGCATGCCCGGTGTATGCGGTGCATTACGGTATAAGATCGAACGAAATGACCACAGTGGTGTTGACGGCGAGCCCCGGAAGAGGGTTCCTGTGAAGGTGATGTGGTATGCTCCTATAATACCACGGTTGAAACGTCTGTTCAGAAACGGAGAGCATGCCAAGTTGATGTGATGGCACAGTGAGGACCGTAAGAAAGACAGGAAGTTGAGAGCACCCACGACGGGTCGTGATGGAGAAAAATCAAGAGAAAGTACTGGGATGAGTTTGCAAGTGAGCCAAGGAACGTATGTTTTGCTTTAAGCGCGGATGGCATTAATCCTTTCGGGGAGCAGAGCAGCAATCATAGCACCTGGCCCGTGACTCTATGTATGTATAACCTTCCTCCTTGGATGTGCATGAAACGGAAGTTCATTATGATGCCAGTTCTCATCCAAGGCCCTAAGCAACCCGGCAATGACATTGATGTGTACCTAAGGCCATTAGTTGAAGAACTTTTACAGCTGTGGAATGGAAGCGGTGTACGACGTGGGATGAGCACAAACAGGAGGAATTTAACCTAAAGGCGTTCTTGTTCGTGGCCATCAACGATTGGCCCGCTCTCGATAACCTTCGAGACGGACAAACAAGAGATACCACGCATGCACGCACTGTTTACTTGACACCGATAGTATATACACGGCAAGCTGCGGGGAAGAATGTGTACACAGGCCATCGTCGATTTCTTCCGACCAACCATCCTTTGTCGAAAGAAAGGCAAGCATTTCAAAGGCGAGGCAGATCACCGGAAGAAGCCCGCCATGCATACCGGTGATCACGTACTTGCTATGGTCAATGATTTACACGTAATCTTTGGAAAGGGTCCCGGCGGACTAGCTGTTCCGAATGACGCTGAGAATCACGCACCCATGTGAAAGAAGAAATCTATATTTTGGGACCTACCCTACTGGAAAGACCTAGAGGTCTGCTCTTTGATCGACGTGATGTACGTGACGAAGAACCTTTGCGTGAACCTGCTAGGCTTCTTGGGCATGTATGGGAAGACAAAAGATACACACGAGGCACGGGAGGACCTGCAACGCCACGAAAAAGAGGGCATGCCTCCGAAGCGATATGAAGGTCATGCCAGCTACGCTCTTCTGAAAGAAGAGAAAGAAATCTTCTTTGAATGCCTGCTCGGTATGAAGGTCGGCGGCTTCTCGTCGAATATAAAGGGAATAATAAATATGCCGGAGAAAAAGTTCCGAACCTAAAGTCTCATGACTGCCACGTGATTATGACGTTAGCTGCTTCCGGTTGCATTGAGGGGCTTCTACGGAAAGCGTCCGATTAGCCATTGTGAAGCTATGTGCATTCCTCAATGCAATCTCTCGAAGGTGATCGATCCAGAAATCATACCAAGGCTAAGGAGTGATGTGGTGCAATGTCTTGTCGGGTTTTGAGCTGGTGTTCCCACCATCCTTCTTCAATATCATGACGCACGTCCTAGTTCATCTAGTTGACGAGATTGTCATTACGGGCCCGTATTTCTACACAATATGTACCCCTTTGAGAGGTTCATGGGAGTCCTAAAGAAATATGTCCGTAACCACGCTTAGGCGAGAAGGAAGCATCTCCATGGGCCATCAAGCGAGAGGATGTCATCGGGTTTTGTGTTGACTTCATTCCTGGCCTTAAGAAGATAGGTCTCCCTAAATCAGCGGTATGAGGGGAGATTTGGAAAAAGGCACGCTTGGAAGGGACTCAATAATATGCACGGACGGATATTCTTGGTCTCAAGCACACTACAGTTCTCTGAACTCTACCTTGGTGACCCGTATGTCGATGAACACAAGAACGATCTGCGCTCCAAACACCCGGGCGGTAAAGGCGACGATCGGATTACATGTGAACACATCGGGACTTTCAACAGTTGGTTGGAAGCACGTATCGAGGTGAGAACACTGTTTGTGATGAGTTGTACTTGTTGTCCAGGACCATCTTTGTTGTATTGATTTGGAAAGGATCTGAGATAAATGGGAATACATTTTACACGATTGACCAAGATCAAAAGAGCACCAACCAAAACAGCGGTGTCCGCTTTGATGCAACAACCGAGAGGGAAAGGACACATATTATGGTTACATAGTGGACATATGGGAACTTGACTACGGACATGATTTTAAGGTCCCTTTGTTTAAGTGCAAATGGGTCAATCATCGAGGTGGGAGTACGAATGTAGACCCACAAAGACGGAATGACAACAGTGGATCTGAGAAATCTTGGGTACACCGACGAACCGCTCGTCCTAGCCAATGATGTGGCACAGGTTATCTATGTGAAGGACATGTCTACCGCATCGAGAAAGAGAAAAGATAAGGAAGCGAATACATCATACGATGAGCCAAAGCGCCACATAGTTCTTTTCAGGGAAAAAGGGACATCGTGAGAGTGGAGGACAAGATAGACATGTCTCAAGATTATGAAAAGTTTCATGAAATTCCTCCCTTCAAAGTCAAGGCTGACACGACATCCCGATAAGCGATGAAGATTATCCATGGTTACGGCGCAATAAGCAAATGACACAAGCGAAGAAAAAGTGAAGACTTTCTGCCGCAACTATTATGATGATACCATGCCAACTTTGTAACTGACGAGTATGATACCATGCCAACTTTCAACTTTTTCAGAGTTTATTTGAAATGCTTTAATGTCTTATGGTTCGGCCCTCATAATAATTAAAAATAGCAACAATAAGTTTTTTGTTGTAAGTAGAAACAAAATAAAATAAATAAAGCAAGAAAGAAAACAAAAAAAAAAAAGTGTTTTCAAATTTGAAAACTAATGGCACTAACAGAAAGTTTATAATTTTCCTAAAACTAAAAGCAAAAAGAATTGAAAAATAAAGCAAAAAACAAAAGAAAATAAATAATGCAGAAATCAAAACAAAAAAAACAATAAGTATTTTGTTGTAAGTATAAACAAAATAAAATAAATAAAGCAAGAAAGAAAACAAAAAAACAAAAAAGTGTTTTCAAATTTGAAAAGTAATGGCACTAACAGAAAGTTTATAATTTTCCTAAAACTAAAAGCAAAAAGAATTAAAAAATAAAGCAAAAAACAAAAGAAAATAAATAATGCAGAAAACAAAACAAAAGAACTGGAAAAAAAATAAAAATAGCAACAATAAGTAAAGAAAACAAAAAAACAAAAAAATACCTCCTACTGGGCCCCCACGGCCAGAAGGCCCATCAGGCACAGCAATAGCAAGTAGGCCCGAAAGCCTGCGGTGGAGAGGAGCTCGAGAGGGGTGCGGCAGTGGGGCTTATAAACCACTGCGCGCCCCTCTCAACTAGCGAGGTGGGACTAAACTTTGGCCCCAACGCGGGCAGCTGAGGGCCTTTGGTCCGGGTTGGTGGCACCAACGGGGACTAAAGGGGGGGGGATGCATTGGTATCGGTTCGTGGCACCAACCGATACCAAAGGCCGCCGCTTCCCGCCCTTTAGGCTGCCGAAAAAGAGGCCTTTGGTCCCGGTTGGTGGCACCAACCGGGACTAATGGGTGCATTAGTCCCGGTTGGTTTCATGAACCGGGACCAATGGCTTTGCTATATAAACAAACACTTTGCAAAAATTCAGAATCTCATCGCCAGTTGCCCCCGATGACGCCGACCCTCCTCGATGCCGACAGGCTGCTCCACCTCGCCATCGCTGCTGCCGCCGCCAAGGTCGTCGCCCCCCAACCCGCGCCGTCCTCGTCGCGGCCTCCCGAGCCAGCGCCATCCTCGTCGCCCGGCCTCCCGAGCCAGCGCCCGTCCGCCCAGCCGCCTCGAGCCCTCGCCGTGTCGTCCCGCCCCGGGCGCCCGCCCTCGCCGCCACCGTCGCCATCGTCATCTAGCCGCCCCATTGTGAGTCGCGCCCGCACTGCTCTGCTTTTTTTTTCATTTTATTAGTTTAATATTTTTGTTCATATATATATATATATATATAATGTATATGTGTATGTATGTGGCTATGTGTATGTAGATGTTCAAAATGTATAAAAAAATTGTTCAGAGCATGTTTTTCTTCATATATGTATTTTTTGTTCATATGTGTATTAATGTTTTCATATATGCAAAAGATAGATTTTTAGAAAAGTTAGTTTTTTTTCTGTTCATAGATTTTTTTGGTGATATTAATTATTGTACAATATGCAAATGTTTGTATATTCATATGAACAATGCATTAGGCAAAACCTTTGTTTTTTTTCAAAATTTTCTATTCGAACATTTTGTTTAAACAAGCAATACTAAAAGAACGAGAGGGAAAAGGAAAATAAGAAGAGGAAGAAAGGAGAAGAAGAGGAGAGGAAGAAGAGGAGAAATAAATAAGAAGAGGAAATAAGAAGAAGAAAGGAGAAGAAGAAAGGAATACGAGGAGAAGAAGAAAAATAGAAATTTTCTATTTTCTTCTTCTCCTCTATTCCTTTCTTCTTCTCCTCTTTTTTTTTCTTTTTTCTTCTTCCTTCTTCCTCTTTTCTTCCTTTTCCTTATTTTCCTTTCTCGAGGGAGAAGAAGAAAAAGAAGAGTAGAAGAAGAAGAAAGGAATAGAGGAGAAAGAAGAAACTTCAACACGAGGGGGGTACCGATACCCCTCCCCGATAACATTATTTTCCCATGTATATGTATGTCGCGTCGTTGTCGATATAACCCCCTCGAGATAACTTTGACATGAGGGGCGGTCGATATATATACCCCCTCTCGACCGTGATAACTTATACAACGGTAGCACCCCCTCGGCCCTCTCGCTCGACCAAAACTCACGAGGACACCCAAACCCTAGAGAGAAAATGATGTTGGTCTCCTACCCCCTCCCGCCGCGCCCCTACCCAACAAAATAACTCTAACGAGGCCACCCAAAATAACCCTTGAGCGTTGTGTCGAGGCGACCCCAAACCCTAGAGAAGCAGCGTCGAGGCCACTAACATGATTCCTTATTGTGATTAGCTAGCTAGTTCTCGTTTGCCACATATATATATATATATATATATATATATATATATATATATCCATCTGTACCATGTTTGAATAATAATTGACATGTTGTAAATATTTGCAGAAACTATGGAGCACTCGAGACGAAGAAAGCGAAGCGATGTTGGGGCACATAATCGCACAAGGAAGTGATGAAGTTGCGTCATTTCTCAACGACACCGATGGTCCCGAAGGACTGGGTGAAGAAGAGGGCTATGTTCATGATGGCTTCGACCCATTAATGCCGGTACAAGAAGAGGACTATGTTCATGATGGCTCGGTGACACAATGGAGGTACAAGAAGGAGACCGTGATGATCGCTCCGGTGACCGAACCGAGTCCGCCAGGTATATATATATTAGTTAAGCCCGTTTTGACTTGTTAATTGATGCATCCATTGTTTTGGTATATGTACACATATTAATTACTCTCGTCTTTCTTCCTTATAATTTCTAGCCCTCCGGATCGAGCACAACTTCGGTAAGGAGACGAGGCCCGAAGAAAAAGTTGAGCTCGGATGAAAAGTTTGAGATCATAGAAATCGTGCCCGACGGCGAACCGATTGAACCCATCCGGACAAGGAAGGAATTTTCTGCTTTCGGTCTTGGGTTCTTGTTAGGGACAAGATCCCGATCAGCATCCATCAATGGTATAAGCCTAAGGAGGAAGACCACGAGGTGTCTTATGTCAATGATATGCAGAAGAAGATCTTTGGACTCGGTGAAGGCAAATTTCACCCTACCGCCAGAGGAGGATCCGGAGAAGCCAGTTAAAGAGCAATTAATCAAGTCTTGTGCTCTTAAGAAGATGGCAACCCTAATGAGGAGGTGGAGGAAAGAGCTGAACCGGTTTGTCGAGAAAGAAAAGACACCAGAATTCATCGGCAATATGAGAAGATCAAAGATCATCGCCCGCATTTGTGGCCCACAAGACATCGGAAAAGAGTAAGAAGATGTCGGCGACAAACAAGCAAAATGCTGCGAAAAAGAAGCTTCACCATCGCACGGGGTCAGGTGGCTACCTCAAAGCCCGGCCTAAGTGGTCCAAGGCTGAGCATGATCTGCTTGAAAAAGGGATCGAACCAGAGACAATGTCTTGGCAGACCGTTGCGGACTTGGTTCTTCGGGCTGGCGGAACCTTGGACCTATGTGAGGAAGTGCCAGTGGGCGGACGAGCAGCTGCAAATACTAGTCAAGAACCTTCGACACTATATCGATGCGTAGCGAGGACGCGTTCCTTCCAAACAGGGAGAAGGACGAGCTCACAATGGCCCTTGGGAATCCCGAGCACCACAGGACGGACACGAGGCACGCCAGCTCCATTCCGTGGAAGGTTGGTTTTCGGACGCGAGGGTTACAAAACCCACGAGAGGAGGAAGAAAGCGGAGCAGGACCAACTGCAGGCGTTGCACGAAAGGGTAATGGGGCTAGAGGAACGAGAAGCGGCAGATCGCAGCAAGCGACACTGCCAAGCTTCCCTCAAGCTACCCCGCCATCTCGGCGGAGAAGCAGCATGGCTTCCACCGAGCTGCGCCGGTAGGAGCATGTCTTGACGGCTCCTGCCAGCTATCCTGTGGATGGTATCACCGAGTCTCAAAATTGCCACATTATGGCGCGATGGATGAATTTGAAGGTCAAGGCGGCTGTTGGCCAAGTTTATCCTAGTGGACCCGGCACAACTTATCACCGCCACCGATTCGGAAGGATATGCTAAGGTGATGGTGGATGAAATAACGAGAGGGATTTGAGGACCTCCTGCTTGACCACCCTACCGGTGAAGGGGAGACTAGGCTGGGTTACGCTCTCAAGACTCCATGCCTATGGCGGAAGGAGCTCATCAACCTTCCGAACTGGGCGCCTCCACCTCCTCCTCCTCCTCCTCCGTGAGTCAGGCACTCCGCCTCCTCCACCGCCTCCTCCTCCCGTGAGTGACAATCAGAACGCATGGCGGCACTCCGCCTCCTTCTCCGTGGCGTGGCGGCACTCCGCCTCCTTCTCCACCTCTTGGCCGGCGCCCGAGCAGCCAGCCTCCTCCTTCTACGCCTCGTCAGCAAGGGCGGAAGAGACCCGCCGCCGCTCCGGCTGCTCCGGCGCGTCGTAGTCCTTCTCCTCTGCCTCGTAAGCAAGCAAAGAAGACATCCGCTCTATCTGCTTTGCCGGCGTCTAGCAGTACAGCCAAAGGCAAGAGGAAATACAAATTCGGTCCTTGTCTGAAGACTCCAGAGAAGTTACCGTACGAGAGGACCGAGGAGGAAAACGCGAAGATCACGCAGACCGAAGTGGATGACTGGTTTGCAGGGTTGAAAGCAAAGAGACATCCACCTCCGGAGGAGAAGGTAGATCCGGTGAAAGAAAAGCGCACTCTGGCTGCCCTGAGGAATGGGGCAAAGTCTCCGCCGAGAACCAACTATGAGCGCATTACTGAACAGACATATCTCCAAGCGGAGCGGTCGGGAAGTACTGTCAGACATCAAAGAGCAAAAGAACGAGCAGCTGTGAAAAAAATTGACCAGCTCGGGGAAAAAGCAAACCAATCGGGCCCCCCCCCCCCCCGCTCAATGTGTGTAGCGGCAACATCGTCGCTAATGTTCCGGGATGGTGGCGGTTATGGCAATCTACAAGATTACCTGCTCGACGATGCACTTCTGAATACATGAAGGTGGAAGAACACAGATATGAGTACGGGAAGCCTCTCGTCAAAGATGAAAAATCTCTAACAACGATGATGCGAAGATTCCATACTTGGTACATGAAAACCTGCAGAGAGTCTGGGGGGACGAATAGTTTGTATCTGCACATTAAAGAGGAGCACGACCTCGTTGGAACTGATCTGTTATGTGTTCCATTTGAGGAGTTCTTCGCGTTCTTCAATCAAAATTCCCTCGACAAATTAACGGTCTTTTGCTACTGCCTGTAAGTACTATTTCTGTCATTAAGTCTCTATATATAGTCCGGCTCTTTCATTTCATGTATTTATAATTAATTATCCTCAATATATTATGCAGATTGAAGATCGTCGAGTGCAAAAAAAGGAAATCTATGATATTGGGTTCATTAACACAAATATCATAGATGTATTTCTGGTTGAAAAGCACGTCAAAGAGGCCGAGGACAACTTGCTGCAATCGTTGATCAAAAATCAAAACAAAGATACCATACTCTTTCCTTACAACGGCAAGTGAGTGTTACTGATCGTTTGCATATTCGGTTTCCATATTCGGTTTCCCTTATTACTCGAGCGAGGTTATAGTAATGTAATTGATGAGTTATGCATGCGTGCGTAGGTACCACTATATTCTTCTGGAGATTAAGCTTGAGCGTGGACTAGTAACCGTCTTAGACTCGAGACGGAAAGATCCCAGCACCTATGCGGACATGACTGAAATGCTCAGCAAGTAAGTTCAATCGATCATTATCGCACCATAGCGGCAACTTTTTGTTAATTTCCTGATATCTCAAGTAATAATAATTATTTTCTTTGTCTTGCAGGGTTTGGAAACAGTTCACCGCAAAAGCTCCAGGACTGCCGAAGGAGCTGCGATATACATACCCGAAAGTAAGTACTACTTGGCTAGCTAGTTGTGCGCATCTCCGTTGATTCTATAGCTATACTTCCATCAATGCCATTTATAATGCTTCATTATCAGTTTGATTGACCTCTATTTCTCGTAAAGTGCTTGTGGCAGGAACAAGGGAATGATTTACGTGGATACTACGTGTGCGAAGTTCATCTACAACGCGACTTTGAAAAATAAGCGGGGCTACTCTCAAAGACAATATGAAGTGCGTAAGCAATTAATAATATTCACAATTTCATTTTATTACACCGTCATTTCTGTTGAGTTTCATTCATATATATGTATTAATTAACCCCTTCTTCAAATTAGGCGTGGCAGATGCGGAATGAACTCCTAGAACCAGATCGCATTAAAGCAATTCAAGAGGAATTGGCGGGATTCTTTCTTGACCACGTCATCAATAAAACCGGAGAATACCATGTGGAAGTTGATTTCAAATGCTAGGGGACTGTAATTGAGAGATCTTATATATTGTACATGTATGTAGCCAGATGGCGTCGGACGTACATGAATCTGAAAACTTGTTGTTCGACCAATCTCTCGAGAGAAGGAGAGGTCGATCGATCATTTCTCTCGGTATGCATGACAAACTTCCGTACTTTCGATGGTTCCCTTCATTTTCTTACTAGCTAGCGTGTCGAGGGCTATATGTATATAGTACGTGGCGTCGACCAAGCACGCATTACATAAGAGAGGACACTTCTCTCTATTAATTAGCTAGCTAACACAATATATGAAACACCTAAATTAACCCCAAAACCCCAACCCCCCCTTTCAAAAAACAAAAACCCAGCCAACTTTGGAATCTCGACGCGTGGATGCCTTTTTGGTCCCAGCTTGGTGCCACCAACCGGGACCAAAGCCCCTACTGGGCTCGGCGCCCCGGCCACGTGGAGGACCATATGTCCCGGTTCGTGTTAGAACCGGGATTAAAGGGGGGGGGGGTATTAGTAACGACCCATTAGTCCCGGTTCATGAACCGGGACTAAAGGCCCTTACGAACCGGGACTAATAGGTGTTTTTCTACTAGTGTCATGATACAAGGTAACTGAAATTACCGTCGCACTGCCACACTTGATGTATACCATGATCCGAAGTTTCTCTGCGCCTAATCTCTATATTATTTTATAGGAAACCACCTTTACCTTCCGTCTTTTAATTTATGTTCTTTATTTCTATGTTGTTATTATTCTCGATCCAACAATCAGTTCTATTTACCAAGGTTGGAAAAAGCGCTAGGAATAAGTGAGGCGGTTGACCTTCGCCTAGCACCTAGGTGGTGCTTAAGCATCCTAGTTGCAACCTAGACAGACGTACAATTTTGATTATTAGGTTGGTTTTTCTGGATTATCAGAATTCATCCACCTAGGCTAGAATCCAGGCAAGAATTAGGCAGATTTTTGGATTCAACATGGTTTTAGCCCGGATGCCTCGTGTCTGGTTGCGTTACTAGTAGCTTTTTAGGTGTTATTTTTGGTCCTTCCTTTCTCAGTGGATGAGGCTTCATGCATTCAGCTGTGAGAGATCGATTGGTCTTTTTTTTTTGTTCATTTTTGCTAACACGTACATGGTCACATAGACATATTATCTCCTGACCGGTAATAGCAAGAGCCGGCGCCAAAGGGCTCAACCGAATCATTCTTGTAACCTGACTCGTAACTAGCGAGGCCGAGCATCCTTCCCCCCTTCTCTCCGCTCACTTTTGCGCTTAGGTACCGCCATTCGTGTGTACGACATCTAAGACGCTACCCTTGTATTTTCTTTCCCACCCTATCAATGAAAGAAAAAAGTCCATTTTACTCCCCTAAAGAAAATAGGTTGTTTGTATAACCCCCTGAACTTTTTTTCGGTTCACTTAACCCCCCGATCTATCCCAAACCGTTCAAAAATCATCCTTAGCGGGTTTTTTAAGCTAGTTTGCTGACATGGACACAGTCAAGGTGGTATTTGACCAGCGGGGCCCTTTCGTCAACCGCAACCCCTCCCTCCTCCTGTATGCCTAGAGCACAACCGACGCTCGGTTTATGCCGCCGGCGCTCGCGTTCTTCACCCGCACGGCCAACACCTCCCCCTTGTCTTAAAGCCTTGTCCTAAAGCTTCCCCTCTCTCTCCTCTACGTTGCTGCCAAAGAACTTTGTCCGAGACACCATGAATCACCGGCACATATGTCTTCTTCCTCGCCTCCGGCATCGACGGTCGCCGCCTCGATCTCTTCCTCCAGCGACCCCCTCTTCTCCTCCTCTACTCTCCGAGCACCGCGGTACTCCGCTGAAGCTGACCGAAACGTCCATTTAGAGTCGTGCGTCCCCGAGGACCTCTCCCCGCATGGCCAAGCTCCGACCCCCGCTGTGGCTATGGGCGGCGCACAACGCGGTTAGGCTACAGAGATGAGGGAGGGAATAGTGAGGCTTCGGAGGAGCAAGGGCTCACCTAGGGGGTGTTGGCGCAGGAAGGGAGAACATGGCTGCTCTACAGCGACGCCATGGAGGACGAAGGCGCGGCCAGAGCGCGGGCTTGCGGGAAAGGGGCTCAGAGTCATGGGCCCCGCCGGGAAGCTGTCCAGAAGGTGTGTGGGGTGGTCCCGCGTCAAGGAACGGGTCATGGAGGTCGGGGGTGCACAAGTTATGGCAAATTTTGGTGCGGTGTCTGGCGGCAGTGGCGAGGAAGATGATGATGCCAAGCTCGATTGGGGTTGACTTGGCACAATGAATTTGACAGAGTTCAAGAGGTCAACGAGGCAGATGTTCTGGACATCTCGACGTGGCTTTGTGATTCCTCTGGCCATGTGCACGGCGACGTTGGTCGTTGAGGAAGTCCTGGATTAGGGGGTATCCGGACAGCCGGACTGTGTACAACATCCGGACTATTGAAGCGTGAAGATACAAGACTCAAGACTTCGGCCCGTGTCCGGATGGGACTTTCCTTGGCGTGGAAGGCAAGCTTGGCGATCCGGATATTATATTTCCTTCCTTGTAACCGACTCCATGTAAACCCTAGCCCTCTCCGGTGTCTATATAAGCCGGAGAGGTTGGTCCTTAGAAGGCCGATCACAATTACAATCATACCATCATAGGCTAGCTCCTAGGGTTTAGCCTCTACGATCTCGTGGTAGATCTACTCTTGTACTACCCATATCATCAATATTAATCAAGCGAGGAAGTAGGGTTTTACCTCCATCGAGAGGGCCCGAACCTGGGTAAACATCTGTGTCCCTTGCTTCTTGTTACCATCAGCCTTGACACACAGATCGGGACCCCCTACCCGAGATATGCCGGTTTTAACACCAACATTGGTGCTTTCATTGAGAGTTCCTCTGTGTCGTCGCTGCTGGGCTCAATGGCTCCTTCAACCATCGCCAATAACGCGATGCCGGACAATCACGACGAGCACGGCTTAGACCTGCTGTCGGAAAAAGCTCGGGGTATCACCCCCGCATTAGCCTCGAACCTAAATCCGGAGCAGGCTGCGTTGCCTGAGGACGGAGGGCTGGACCCCGCCCTGCAGGTCGCGCACTCATCGGCGATGGAGCCGAACACGGGCCTTACCTTTACGACGGCCTATGACTCTGGACCCCCGGATTCGTATCCGGATGTGGAGTCCGGTCCGCGCACTCCCGAGCCGGTCGAGCCAGGTTGGGCTCCGGTAATGGAGTTTACTGCCGCGGACATCTTTCAGCACTCGCCCTTTGGCGACATGCTGAACTCGTTGAAAACTCTCTCTTTGACAGAAATTTCTAGGCCAAACTATGTCTGGTTTGAGTGGGAAGCAGGCGACGAAGAAATTCGTTGCCCACCCACCACCCACTTCATAGCCACGATCGATGATTTAACCGACGTGCCTGACTCCGACTCCGAAGTCATCGACGGTATGGACGACGATGCAGGAGAAGACGCGGAATCTATGGGGCGCTGGACTTCCCCCTCGTCACACGACATATACATGGTGGATACGCCCAAAGAGGACAAAGGCGACAATCCGGACGATAAAACCCCCGGACAAAAGCCAAAGCAATGGCGCAGACGCCGTTCTAAATCCAGCAACAGTAAAAATAGTGATAAGAGCGCCAGAAGGATCGATACTACAATCAACTCCGAAGGCAACAACGACCATATGGATCCAGCGATGGAGCAGGACGAACCAGGTCACCCCGAACAAAGTTTGGAGCAGACGCCCGAGGATAATGATCCTGACGGACGAGGTCATCAAGCCGAACCAGCACAGGAAAACAGTCCGGATAATGATGCAATCCTGGAAAAACATGCGGAACGAGATAACCTCCACAGAAAGCTTATGGCCACCGCAAGAAGTCTAAAGAAGCAGAAGCAACGGCTCAAAGCCGCACAGGAAACACTCAACCGTAGATGGAACAAAGTGCTAGACACTGAAGAAAGATACGGCGATGATTGCCGCACAAAGAGCTATCCAAAACGCAAGCTACTGCCAGAATTCGATGACGAAGCCGTGCCACTTTGTAGCCGCAACAAGGTGGCTACCGACGCCGCACACGATCCACGTGAACACCTGAATAAGAAAGCTGGCGCAACCAGGTCCATTTATGGATCCAAAGGACACACCCCGGCGAGGGACTATGGTCACCAAAATGATTATGCCAATCGCATACCAGTCCGGAATAATCACCGGACACAACAACAGCCGACGACATGCCACATCACGTCCAGATACAGAGGGGCTGCTCACCCCCTGTGCTTTACTGATGAAGTACTGGACCACGAATTCTGCTGTGGCTTTAAACCTGTGAACATAGAGGCATCTGACGGAACAGCAGACCTGTGTGCGGATTGAGCATTTTATCCTTCATATACATATGGCTCGTGGGAACGACCTCCACGCCATCAAATACCTCCCCCTCAAGCTGAAGGGACCAGCTCGGCACTGGTTGAAAGGCCTCCCCGAAAATTCAATTGGGAGCTGGGAGGAACTCGAGGACGCTTTTAGGGCCAACTTTCAAGGGACCTATGTCCGGCCTCCGGATGCTGACGACTTAAGTCACATAGTCCAACAGCCCGGAGAATCCGCCCGTAAGTTTTGGAACAGATTCCTCACTAAAAAGAATCAAATTGTTGATTGTCCGGATGTCGAAGCCTTAGCGGCATTCAAACACAGCATACGTGACGAGTGGCTCGCCAGACACCTTGGCCAAGAAAAACCAAGGACAATGGCAGCCCTAACAAGCCTTATGACCCGCTTTTGCGCGGGAGAAGATAGCTGGCTAGCCCATAAAGGCACCAGCGACCCCAGCACATCCGACATAAGGGATGGCAACGGGAAGCCACAGCATCATAAAAACAAACGCCAAAACAAGGAAGAGAGCCCGGATAACACGACGGTTAATGCCGGATTCAGGGGCTCTCGACCTAATCAGCAAAACAAGACACCTAAAGGCAGCAATGAGGGACCGTCCGGTCTGAACAGAGTCCTAGATAGACTATGCCAAATTCATGGCACCCCTGACAAACCTGCAAACCACACGCACAGAGAGTGTTGGGTCTTTAAGCAGGCCGGCAGATTAAATGCCGAACACAAGGAAAGGGAAACACCAAGTGAAGACGAGGATGAACCCCGCCAACCGAACACTGAAGGATAGAAAAAATTCCCGCCAGAGGTTAAAACAGTGAACATGATCCACGCGACTCACACATCCAGGAGGAGGCACGAACGCGCGCATAGAGACGCGGTCGACATTGAGCCTATTATACTCACGCCTAACCACTGGATGCCTTATCTGATCACTTTCGATAACTCGGATGACCGAACTAGTATTCGGCGCAGAGGATCAAAGGCCTTGGTGCTTGACCCGATAATCGACGGATACCGTCTTACCCGCGTCCTTATGAATGGCGGCGGCGATCTCAATTTAATATATGAGGACACTGTCCGCAGGATGGGGATAGACCCATCCAGAATTAACCAAAGCAACACCACCTTTGAAGGGGTGATACCAGGCGTTGAAGTCCACAGCAGGGGCTCCGTCGCACTAGAGGTAACATTCGGCCCGCCAGACAACTCCAGGAGCGAAGAACTACTCTTCATCATCGCACCCTTCCAAAGCGAATATCACGCAGTGCTCGGAAGAATCGCCTTCGCCCGCTTCAACGCATTGCCGCACTATGGCTACCTTACACTTAAGATGCCCGGTCCACGTGGCGTCATCACCGTTAGCGGATTAACAGAGCGCTCGTCACGCGCAGGGGAACACGCGATGGCCCTCGCGCCCGGACTGTAAGCGGCCTCCAACATAAGAAAACATGACCGGTCATTAAAGGCCACAGCTCGGCTGAAGCGAGTCTGGTCGCCCGGATAAAATTGAACCAGGGCACTGTATATATAATCCCACGATGGATACCAGGGGCTATAAATATTTAACATAGTCCCACAGTTGGCTCAACCTTGTGGACAGGCCAACATCCTACACTTTTATTATGCACCGCGTACTCACGTTGTACTCTTCTACGAGTTTTCCTTTTTTCCACAGACAACGTTTGCGCGATACCCTTCCAGGATACGGCACAACGGAGACAAAGGCGCAGACGTGCAGCAGGGCCCCGTTCAACAGGTTTCTTTTTAGATTAAGCCCCTGTGTAAACCTTTTTATTGCCTCTTGTTGATTAACCATCCCATGGGTTCCATACCCATAGAGGATACTGCAGTTTTTGGCATCTCGCCACGACAGATTAACGCACGTACCTGGAAAAATAGGGTTTATAACGAATGGGCATTCTTGAGCCCATCGACTATTATAAAGTCCGAATACCCTCGGGAGTGTTCGGCGTCACGAGTTTGGCCTTATATGCAGCAGCTCCGAATCATGTCTTTGGTCAAATGTTGGGTTTGCCCGGCTCCTGGGTTCGCCGCCTTACGTTCCGTTACTATCGGCTAAGGTGGCCAAAGGAGAACTACTGCGATTGTGCCCTGGTTATTCGGACGAGCACCTCAAGAGAGAAAGCCGAAAACCGATCGGCTATGATACAGCGAGACCTGTTCAACCACTCGAAGACTTATCGGAATCTTTAGGATTCCTCCGCATTAATGAAGGACTGTTGCCCGGTCATGTACACACGCGCCCGTATTCGGATGCCCGTGAAATGTACCAGGGGCTACATAGTAGCCCCAACATTAATTCCCATGGCTAAGCGAAAGTGTTACAGCTATATAGTCCGGTTGCCTAGTTCGACGTGCGATCACCTCCTTCATGGACCAAGACGTTGGATCAAGTGTGATTATGCATATTTTTTGCGAACACCCCCGCATTGTTTGCATGGGGGCTGAAGCCGACGACTGCTATCTTTCGGATTACACATACACACACACACACACACACACACACACACACACACACACACACACACATATATATATATATATATATGTAAAAGGCCGCACAGGGGACACAACAATACTTTCGGGCAAAAAGTATAAATATAGCCTTATAACCAAAATAACATTGTTTTTACAATAATTCGATTTATCACTCGAATAATAGATTCTTCAGCACTGCGCCTCTATGAGGCGGGCACCTTTTGTGACCTGCACCAAGTAGTGCTTGGCCGGATATTGGCCCCCCGCCGGATCTTGGGTCGCTATAATATTGGCCTCCATATCTGTCCAATAGGCTTTAACGCGGGCAAGAGCCATCCGTGCACCCTCTATGCACGCCGACCTCCTCATGGCATCGATCCAAGGCACGGCCCCTAGGAATTGCTGCACCAAGCCAAAGTAATTGTCCGGCTTAAGCCCTTCCGGACAAAGATGGTCTATTACAGACTGCATTGCAAGACCGGACAGCCTATGAAGCTCCGCTACAGCAGCCATCTTTTCATTTAATGGCAGCGGGCGAGTGGGAGCATTGAATTGTGACCAGAAAAGCTTCTCCACTTCCTTATCACCCTGACCCTCGAAGAACTTGGCAGCATCAGTCGTACTCTTCGCCAAATCCGCATATGCGTCCGCATGACTCCAGCGCCCATCCAGGGGAGCGTACTTCAGATCGAAAAACTTCGTCCGCAGCAAGTAGGAATCTCCAGTCGATTTTACCGGCCTGTTGAATCTCCTCCCGCGCACACCTGAGCTTGGTCTGTATTTCCTTGGTGGCATTGCGTGCCTTGCCCATCTCGGCCAAGCTATCCTTATGCTCCCTTTCAAGGAGCTCATACCGGTCAGCGGCATTTTTTAACTCAATAGCCATTTCGGCCATCTTTTGTTCGCTTCGGCGATGAGCTGCTTGTTCGGCTCTTAGTTCCTCGGTCGCCTTTAGGGCAGCCACATTGCTAACCCGAGCCTGTTCCTTGGCTTGAACAAGTTCTGCCCTCAGGGCCTCCATGGCAGCAGCACCATCTGCAGTCCGCACATATTACACTAATATCATGCCGCCTCCATATTTTCATATACAAAGAAAGACGGAGCACATACCTTGTGACTTGTCTAGCCGCTCATTCACCAGCGTGATATCGGCATCAATCGATCGAACCTGCCTCGTCAGTTCGAAGACTTCCTGGACTGGTCGGTGGCGGACTCCTGTGTACTGCACAAATTTATAGCGCGATCATTGATTTATGATCCCCCGTTTGCCCCCTAGGGCGGGAAACCAGAGTCTCAGGGGCTACTATCTATATGGAGCACACCTAACACGTGCCTCACAGCCAAAAACAGTGTATTTTTCGTTACATACCTCAAAGCCTCTGAGCAGACTTGCAAATGCTTCATTCAAACCGCTTGTAGCGGACGAGATCTTCTTGAGCACCTCGCTCATTAATGAGCGGTGCTCCCTCGAGAGCGCAGCTCACTCCAATAGGCCCGTCAGTATGTCCGGCCGGACATCGAACTATGCCGGACCCTTCCCATCGCCCCTCGTAGGAGCCAAATGCTCCGGGCTAAGGGGGGCTGACGCATTGGCTTCCGCCTTCGGTAGATCCGGACTCCTCCGTGACGACACCTCAGTGTTGCCTGCTTCATAAGTCGGAGAAGTGGGTGGGGTCTCGCTCTCCATCATCTCCGGAGGAAGATCCCCCGAAGACGAACTCTGTTGAGAAGGGCTGCTAGCCGGACTGCGAAAAAATGAATCCTGGTTATTAATCTAGGAGGAACGCAGTACCTTCGAATCAAAAATTAACTTACAGCTCGGTGGAGGGCTGGCCCGTTGGTGGGCACGATGCAGTGAGGGTGCCCATTGGGGGAGAGCCCCCTGGTGTTATCTTTTTCCCGGGTTTGGGCATCTCCGCCTCGAAGTCTTGAGTGGCCCTCTTCTTCCAGCGGGGAGGAGGCCTCGACCTCTCCTTCCCGACTATCCCGGTTCGGATGTGTAATGTGTGGGTTTCGGATCTCTCATCCTTCCCTTGTCTTTCCCGAGGGCATTCTGCTGAGTACCCGATCGAGCATCTTGGCCACGGTAGGGGCGGGCGAGCCTTCGGGAAGTGGCGCCGGACACCTGATTCTCTCCGCCTTGCTGAGCCATTCCTAGACGCGGATGATATTCAGAATAAACACTTACGACAAATACAAAACACGGTGTCGGGTATCAAATTTACTTACTTGGGTATCTAGGCGATTGCAGCTTAGGCCCGCATCCTCGGTGGTATCCGGACACTTTACTTTCCGTCCGAAGAATAATTTGCACATCTCTTCGAGCTTCAAGCCGAAGAAGTGCTTGACAGTCCGCGGACCCTCCGGATTGAACTCCCACATCCGGAGAGGCCGGCGTTGGCACGGCAACATCCGCCGGATTAACATCACTTGCATTATGCTGACAAGGTTAATGTCTCTCTCGATAAGCTCCCGAATGCGATTCTGCAGCACTGGGATGTCAACAGCGGCCCACCAATTCCATCCTACGTCCATCCAAGACGCCAACTGTGGCGGAGGGCCCGAGCGAAACTCGGAGGCAGCCACCCACTTTGTGCCTCGGGGAGCCGTGACATAAAACCACCTCTGCTGCCATACATCGGATACTTCTGGGAAAGAACCCTCTGGCCATGGGGCATCAGCGTTCCTGCTTATTATAGCACCTCCGCACTCCGCATGTCGCCCCTCGATCATCTTCGGCTTCATATTGAAGGTCTTGAGCCATAGGCCGAAGTGTGGGGCGACGTGGAGGAAGGCCTCGCACACTATAATGAAAGACGAGATGTGGAGGATAGCGTCTGGAGCCAGATCGTGAAAATCCAACCCATAATAGAACATGAGCCCCCTCACAAAGGGATCGAGGGTGAAGCCCAGGCCGCGGAGGAAGTGCGTGACAAAGACGACGCACTCATTAGTCTCCGGTGTGGGGATGACCTGCCCGGACGTAGGAAGCCTGTGCTGGATGTCGGCGGTCAGGTATCCGACCTCCCTAAGCTTTGCAATGTCGTCCTCTTGGATCGAGGAGGCCACCCATTGGCCTTGAGGGACGGATCCGGACATATCGGCGGATCTGGGGTGTTGAGGCTTAGGTTTCGGGTGTTAGAACTCGAGGTACAGGAAGGCGCGGGGAAGGTGAAAAAGAGGCGTACGTCTTGACCCCTTTTATAAAAGGGGTGAATATCAAGAGTCCCCGGTGTGACCGTTTGAGGCTTATCTAAAAACACCCGGGGTAATACCGACGGTCGTCGTGGGGTCACGCACACTCGTATTGATGGAAAATCCCATAATAAAAGGGACACGATCTCTGCCTCGACGGGGCGTGCCAATAAAACTGCCTCGTAACGCGAGTCATTGTGGGGTAGGAGACGTCGGTTCACATTGGACCGAGCCACGATACAAGGGCACGACGCACGAAGATTGCCAGCAAATCAGATCCCTACCATACGAAGATCATCCTGCGGATCCGGACACGGTCTACGTGTTTGATAAACACTTTGGAGTATTCAGAGGAGGAACCCACCCTGCAATGTCGAAGACAAGACTACGCGCCGGACTCATCGTCATTGAAGCCTGGTTCAGGGGCTACTGAGGGAGTCCTGTATTAGGGGGTATCCGGACAGCCGGACTGTGTACAACGTCCGGACTATTGAAGCGTGAAGATACAAGACTCAAGACTTCGCCCGTGTCCGGATGGGACTTTTCTTGGCGTGGAAGGCAAGCTTGGCGATCCGGATATTATATTTCCTTCCTTGTAACCGACTCCATGTAAACCCTAGCCCTCTCCGGTGTCTATATAAGCCGGAGAGGTTGGTCCTTAGAAGGCCGACCACAATTACAATCATACCATCATAGGCTAGCTCCTAGGGTTTAGCCTCTACGATCTCGTGGTAGATCTACTCTTGTACTACCCATATCATCAATATTAATCAAGCAGGAAGTAGGGTTTTACCTCCGTCGAGAGGGCTCGAACCTGGGTAAATATCTGTGTCCCTTGCTTCTTGTTACCATCAGCCTTGACGCATAGATCGGGAACCCCTACCCGAGATCCGCCGGTTTTGACACCGACAGTCGTCGACCGAAGAGCGGACGCTCTCGGGTGGCTGTGCATGTGGGAGAGAGGGCATAGGAGGACCCCACTGGTCAACAAACCACTTTGAGCTTGTCCACGTCAGCAAAACCACCCATGCAAACCCACCAATGATGATTTCTGAATGATTTGGGAAAGATCGGGGGGTTAAGTGAATCGAAAAAAAACTTCAGGGGGTTATGCAAACAACCCATTTTCTTCAGGGGAGTAAAACGGATTTTTTTTTTCTCAATGAAATGATACGCAACCTTGCGTATTCATGAAAAAAATAGCAAGGCAAAAGAGCTCCGAGTCAAGCTTGCATGTCATCACTCAAAGCATCCATCACAAGATATATAGGTCGCCAAACCAAGGACCGGTAGCCTAGTTTATTGATCTAACTATGAAATGTTTCAGTTTTAAGGTGATTAAGGGGAAGCCTCACTCCCCTGGGTATATAAGATAAAAATCTGTGTAATATTAGCAAATGCCACATGTCTTACTTTATGTTGTTAACATACACGATAGTTTTCTAAATCTTAATAAATTGAGTACTCCTATTTGGCTGCATTGTCTTAGTCATCCTCGTTTGGGGATGATTGAAAAATTATTGACAATTCTGTTGGTCATAACTTACCAAGTTGCAAATTTCCCGAATCATCAGATTTTATATGCACAAAACGTGTCGTAGGGGGGAATTAATTTTAAGGCACTCACACCTTAAAATTTTAAACAAGCCACTTATTCTTCCATGAACACATAAAGAAGATATACGTAGATTGCTTAACCGTTATCTGAGATTATTTACATACTTCATGGCACTCATGTACACATTTATAAAATATTTTCAAGTGAATTTATGGGGGGGGGGGGGGTACACAAATTTAAAGGGCATCTAGACATTTTTTTCAAAAAAATTGAAGGGTATGTTTGCAAAGAATTCAACCTAGGGGGCGGGGGCATACTCAAACTTAAATGCCATCTATGCAAAATTAAATGGCTCTTTGTTGGGATGATTACTATTTGAATACTGACACGAAGCTATTATAATACCTTGTGTGTCTTGTAGGCCATCAACATGAACATTTTTCGAATCAGCGAACATTTTTTGAACCGATTAAGTTTTTTCAAGATTTTGGAACAAATTTTGCAATTCATAAATATTTCTAAATTTTTGTGAACATTTAAAAAATCATGATTTTTTTGGATTTGCGAAATTTTATTCATATTCATGATTTTTTTGAATATGTGAACTTTTTCAAAATCATGAATATATTTTAAATTTACGAACATGAATTATTTATTGAACATTTCTAAAATTCACAATTAATTAGAATTTTTGAAATTTCTCGAAATCCAAAATTATTTTAAAGAGAAAAAAAGAAAAACATAAAAGGAATAAAACGAAAAAGGAAAAAGGGGATTCCCACCCTGCGCATGGGCCGTCCCAGAAGGGCATGCGGGGTCGTGGTCCGGCGCTCACTGCGCCAAATAGGAGCACCCTCTTTTTCTTTTTTGAGGGAATAGGAGCACCCTCTTACTAGTGGCAAGAGATTAAAAGTAGAGAAATTTGTTTTTTTTAAGGGGAAGTAGAGATTAAAAGCAGAGAAACTTGTGGGCCTCTGCTTTTAACCTTGTGGTCCTCTTGGTTACAGACTTACAGTAGCAAGAGATTACAGTGATCACACATTGTACCTGCATATAGATATACTACTGCTGACATATGCTAGAGACGCGGTTGCAAGTTCGCACGGGACAATCCTAAAACTAACAGAGAAATCCTCTTTGCATCTCCCGGCTTCGCATGGTAGAAGGAACGGTAGTGGTAGATCAGACAGAGATAAAGAGTTCTGGAGGGGCAGCAGCAAGGAGGACATGGATCACTCTCCTCCTGGCTGAATGGGCTTTCGGAGTCGCGCGCTCCTCCTCGGCTGGAGGCCTGACGCTGTGGTGGCTTCACTCGAGGTTGTCGCGGCATACTTCTTTGGTGTTGGCAGGAGCACGCTGCTGAGTGCATTGCGAGTAGCCATTGCAGCTCCTAGTATCTTCAGGACCTGATGATGCCAGCAAACAGTCAGTCGTTCAGAACATAGTACGGAGTAGTACAAAACTGAACAATAAGGAAGAACCAGCTAATTCTCTTGACTTCATAATTCGCACCTTAGTTTCGTCTAGAACTAGCTCTTGCTCCACAAGCTCCCCCTTCGGAATCTTCGCCGCGCGTATGGCCTGGATGCTCTTGGCCAAGGAGAAATCGACGGTGCGCAGATCGTCGGTCACCATGAAGTTGATGGACCCCTGGTTGACATAAGCTCTATTAGGAAATATGTCCGTGCATTGCAACGTGAGAAAACAGCCCTTACATGCCCTTGCCTACTGAGCATGGCTAAAGACCTCACCCTCATGCCCATAACATAATAAACATGACTAATACCTCACTCTCAGGTCCACATCCTTCATTTCAATATAATATCAGACACATGTTTTCGCTTGTCCTCTTTGCCATCCTCGTCGCCGGTGGTCACAGTACCAACTGTCACTAACCAAGGTTGGTAAGGTCCAATAGCTGGATTATTGAACCGCCTTCATGTCCGATGAAGATCAAAAGTGTTAAACACAATTTGTTTTTATCATTTGACAAATATAATAGGGAAAAAACACTGCACATAATATATGTCCACGTCATCATGTAAATTGAGTAGTTTGTATCAGATAGACCATGAAACCTTAGCTGGAATCCTCATGCATTTTGACGGGAGTCATTGGGCCGAGTGAGACTGGTTGTACGTGGAGACGCGAAAGAAAAAAAGATTCCTTTCATATCCCTAGTTTAATAAAATGAAGTAAAACAAAGCATCATGTGGGCATATTTCAAATATTCGCCAAGTTTTATTAATATATGTATAGATTAATTTTTTTTGCTACAATACCTCCCAGTTAAAAAAACATGTTTACTAAAATGTTTGCCTTTTCAAATTTAAAGTTCAAAAAATATTTGTGTTTTTAATGTTTCCAAATTCTAGAAATAATCACAACAGTACCTCCTAGTTTAAAAAAATGTCCGTGTTTTAGAAAATACTCAGGTTTCAAAAAATTTAAAAGCGAAATATTTTTATTTAATAAAATATGCGAATTTAAAGTTTTTATTAACAACTTTGCCAAATTTTCGCATTCTAAAATATATTCACTTTGAAAAATATATTTCCTCTCAGTATCTGGCGCCACTGTGTGCTTAATTTAAAACTTCGTGGTGCTAATAAGACAAATAGTCTTTTTTTGTCTATTGGTAAGCATTTGAGCACTCTAGCATGAGTGGCTGGGTTCGATTCCTGGAGTCTTAGTATTCTTTTCTAGGAAATTCTTTTAGCGCGGGCTCTTTGTACGCTAATGGGCCGGCCCATTGCGCAGCTCTATGTGTCCTGTGATTTCCTTTTTCTTTTTTGATATAAAAACGAATCGGAAGAAGGAGGAAACGCTGCGACGTACGAAACCTGGGACGTACGAAAATTATGTGGGTCCACTGTGAACAAAAAAAAATTGAAGAAGCAATCCTCCTTTTAATATTACTAGTAAAAATGTCCGTGCGTTGCAACGGGAGTAAAAAAAATACTTTGTAGCTTAATATGCATGCCCTAAACCACGTGAACAACGTCGAGGAAGTCCTTCTGGAGAAGCCATGCCGGCATCCAAAGAGAGAATGCACTAGAAACTCGAGTGGATAATGTTAGCCTCAAGACCACGTACAGAGATGGTATAGGGATTCACCCGTGGAGAAAATGATATAATAACCCTCATGTAGACAACACGCTAGAAATCCGAGTGGATAAGGTTAGCCTCAACCTCGGCGGAGTCCAGAGAATGTGTGGGGATTTGCCAGAAGAGAACATGATCGATTTACGTTGCTGGAGAGTGGCGTGGTGGACGGGCGGCGTCACTCGAGAATGGCGGACGACGGTGGCGTTTACTCGTGAGGGAGATGCATTTGAAAGAAATTACTTTTTAGAGTAGTTAATGGGAAGAGACGTGTGGGCCGACTCTCGCCAAAGAGTGTGTTATTTTGAAAGAGAGAAAATGCATATGTGTTGTGTAAGTGAAGTTCTTGTGTTTAGGACATTTCCAAATAATGCAAAAGAACCATTATCAAAAGGATTCTTTTGTTGCAACGAATAAGTAAAAAGAACAAAATGACGATCTCATCCAATTATTGCTCATCGTGCAATCTGGGCCTCTCTTCGTCGATAACGTGGTGCAACTAAACAGGGGATGGTCAGTAATGCGCACCAAGATAGCCGTCCTCGGCATCATTATTCTTTGATGTCTCAACATCTTGGCTCCCTGGCGCCTCCATCTATAAACTCATGTCTAGGTCTCGCTTCAAGCCGCCACTTGAATGTCATTGGAATGCCTCCGCATTCTTGGACCGCGTCGTCTCCTTATGTTTCAAATGCATCATTTGCCAGCCACATGGCATGCATTACACGACAAATAGCATACTTATCCTAGTTAATGCTTGAATTTACAGTTTAGGCCTCTCGTCTATATAGAAGAAAGAATACTGGAATTCCTTTGATCCACATCTTCAAATTCATCACCTTGTGCACACAATTAAAGATATGACAAGCTCTTTATGACATAGAAAACAGATGCAATATTCAACAATTTTAACCACATAGCAAACATGACGTACCATGTTCATCTCTTGGTGCTAAGGACAAACACCGTTTGAGCACCGCGTGGATTTTTTTTTTGAAATATTCTACCTACAGGCATCTCGCGACCACGTCGTCGTCCTCTTAATTTTACGAATTCAGCCGTAACTGCGTCGTGCATGAGAGCCTCCATCAACCCCATTTCTTAAACAGACGTGGCTGCGGCATCAGCGCCAGATTCATCTCTCTCAGTTTTAGTTTACCATTATAGAAAAATGACCCCGTGCGTTGCAATGGGATAAAACTTATCTCACTCCTTCGGCACTCCTAATCCAATCAGGCAATCACTATGGTTTGAAAAAAACAATAAATATGGTCAAATATGTCAAACTTGAAGAAAAAGAATTATTTCAAGCCGATCATCTTTGCACAAGGTCTAATAACTCGATGCACTGTAAAAAAATGCGGGGAAATGCATGCATTGTTCGACCTGCAATCCGATCATTAATGGGTAGACAATTTTTTTACTTTGTTTTTACGGGTGAACAATTTTTTATCTTAATGGGCTAAAGCAACCTACAATCCCCCCTTGAAACTATGCAATCGCTCAAAAAAAAAAACTATGCAATCGCTTCATGTATCTGTTCGAGAGAATTGATCAAAATGCCATTGATTTGGGATTTTAGTTTTAATTTATAGGCCCATAATAGTATAGATTGAGCGACGTGTATACGTTTAGGCTAACCACCAATGTGCAATGTCTTCCTTATAATGTGTTAATAATGCGTGGATTGCTCCTTCATTATTTTCTTCCTTTCGTATATGTTCCTTTCCTTCCTTACGTTTTGGCACGTCAGCTGAAATCCTCTATTCCCTTCCTTACTTTCAATGCCACAGCCATGTTGAATACTATTACTCCTTCCTTATTTGCTTCCTTCCTTACGTATTCCTTTCCTTCCGTATTTCTTTGAACATCAGCTGAAATCTTTTTGTTCCATTCCTTACTTTCTCCGCCACAAAGAATCAATTATTTTTCCTTTCCTTATTTTCTTGTCACAAGGAACCCAATTCCTTTCCTTATTTATTTGCACGTCGACTGAATTCCTCTTGTTTCCTTGATACATAGGAAACTCGAAGGCGCATTGGTTTATGCTGATTGGAAAAGGCGAGGTGGGACAATTTTATTTATGCGACAAACCCGTTATTTTGTACGGGAATAAGTGTGGTCTGATGGTTTCATCACTGGGGCATGGAGCTGAGGTCGGGAGTTCGATTCCTGGATCTCTGCATGTGCGAAATATTTTTCGCTGCTCATAAAAAAACGCGCCAGGCCCAACTCAAGTCCCCGGAGGCCCACCACATAAGCCCAATAATTTTTAGAAACGTTGAACAAAACAACAAACATCTTTACGTAATTATTAGTACCACCTCAAATTTTACTAAAAAAACCCATCACAAATAGTAAAAAACAATATTGATGAACGGATGAAAAAATTGAAGAAACACACCTTGCTTTATTAGTAGGTATAAATTAGGAAGAGACAAGAAGTTTCACATCCTCTGTTTGGGGATTTTGGATTCCGCTCGTCGAGATAATCTGGACCAGAATAATGCCATCTCGGAGGCAATTCTTCTACTTGGAGCACATTACTGCTGCACCCGAGGAAAGGGGCCAGCTCTGGGGATAGGAGTAAGCTTCTGCACTTTTTTTCTAGAAAAGAGGATGACCTTCGGCCTTTGTATCTGGACGATGCATGTGGCCATTTTATTAATTATTCGTACAAAATTTTACAAAGTCATACAACAATAAAACTAAAGCCACCGTCTAGGCAACATCTGTCGCTACTCCTATCCAGTTGATGAAGGGGCACTGAAAATCTGGGCCTAATGACAATCAAACCTCGCAGCCAAACCTAACATCTAAGACCTGAGGTCCCAACCAAGAAACCTGCCGGGAATGGGGTATCCATCAGTCCGGCGCACTCCTTAACCAGGATGCCTGCTGGGTATGAGGCCGCCGCAGCCACCTGCCACCAATCCATCTTTAGTGTTGTACCGCTACACCAACATTGCCCGGTCTAGCTGTCGTCGACGCCACCACGACGCCAGATAACGCCATCATCCTGCGCCTGTCCATCATCACACGCCCGCCGGCGAGACCCCGCTGCTCCATGCCGCCGAGACCCGCCGTTCTCAGCGTGTGAGATGTCACGCCGCTCCTCCTCTTGTCCCCTCCACCCAGCACTTGCTCCAAAACGATGCCCCCAGGAGGGAGAATGACATCGAAAACGTCGCCATCGTCCGATCCGGTAGACCCAGATCTAGGGTTTCCCCCGGAACCTTCTGATCAGGTTGACGTGACCTGCAATGACGATGCCTCAAGAAGGGAACGACGTCCAAGACGCTGCCATCGTCCGCCATGACCGTAGTCAGGCGCGATTTTCACAGGAAGCCACGTCGTCCCGATCTTGCGGTTGGCTGGAACCGAGCGAAGCCTCGCCACAAAGACGAACGCCGTCATCGGTAATCCGGCAAAGATCCGACATCTCCTCACCGGTCCTTCCACGCGCCGCCGGTCGGCAGAAGGCCACCCCGCGGCGGATCCGATCGGGGTTGGATCCGCAATCGCCGCCGCCACCATCTCCGCGCATATCAAGGCCCCCGTTGGATGGGGCGCTGCCACCGCCGCCGTCCATCTCAGGGACTCTGCTCCGCCGTCTTCTGGCGCGTCGGCCACCGCCGCACAGCAAGGGATCGCCGCCCTAGCCGCCGCCTTCGGGTCCCACGAGAAGGGCCACCCCTGCCGCCTCCGATGAGATCTCGTCGCGTCTACCCGCCCAGGTGCCTTCGGTGCCGGGCCCACCGCCACCGCGGCCCTCGCCGGCGGCAGCGGCGGCAGAGGGAGGCACGAGAGGAGTCCTGCGGCGCTAGGGTTCGGGGGCCCCTGGCGTCGCCTAGGGGGAGGCGACGCGAGGGGAGGCACATGCAGGTAGCAATTGTAGATATTGTGAAGACATCCGTTTGGTGACAACTGACCGTAAATCTTCACTATAGACCCCACAGGAATGCAAAGGAGGCCAAACAAAAGATCAACCAAGTCTTGGTTAACTTCAGCATACAACACTGAGGAATTATCTTTCGTCTGAACAAGCCTTATCTTTATTTGTGTGAACTTCGGGTCAAGCACAGTTGCTTGTGGCTTTAACAGATTCTGAAGGCAAAAACTCGTCCCATTCGGCGGTGTAGGGACATAAAAATATAGGCTGGTCAAAGGTTGCTTCGACAGCAGTGCTCTTCTAAGCAGGCTAATTATCTGGAAGATATATAATATAACCGTAACTGATAGAGAAAATTATCCAACTTGGACCATATAGATATTGAAAAAAAACCTACAGAGGATCTGTGGGAATATCTAAAAATGAAAAGAAAATCAAGCAAAGGAGACAGACCTTGTTGGAATTGAGACCCTGCTGTTCCTGCATCCCAAGCTTGTCGATCAGGGAAAACATGAGAGTGGTAGAAGAAGGGGCAACTTGGAGATCATCCGTGACGATGAACTTGGAGCCACCTTTGGAGAAAATCCCATCCACAGTGCTGTCTCCAGTACCAGCAACAGAATTCTCTGGCAATCGCTTAATGACATGTTAGAAATATAAGCAAATTACTACGAGATTTAATCCGAGTAAATAGAAAATAGATCATAACAACAATAGCAGAGATTAAACTAATCATGTGAACTAGCATAGTAGATGAGCAGATCACATCTAAAGCACATACTAGAAACATGAATTCTACCACGATCTCGAACAAGAAGGATAGAATCACATACGGTGCAGCGGATGCAGCACCGCCGGCGTTGACGTTGTCGCCCATGTCGTCGAGGATGAGGTTGCCGAGGTCGGGGAAGAAGTCGTCGTTCGTGAAGTCGTCGCGCGAGTGCGCTCCCCAAAAACCTGATCGCCCCTCTCTCCCTTCTCCCAGTGCACGCCGAAAGGAGGGATGGAGAAGTCTTGCTTGGCGGCGCAATGATCTGGAGCGGTGGTGAGAAACCATACGGAGCGGCGACGGCTAGGGTAGACGTCTGCCTGACTATATAGTACAGGCCGGGTAGGTCGTGGGAGTAAACCCACGTCCGAGTCGTCACGATCCAAAAGAATTGGAAACGGTTCAGTAATTAACGTGTCCGTTAATTATTAATTAATGACTCATGTCCGTTTAGTAATTAACGCGGCGTGGCGAGCGAGGAAGAGCGCGCATGTAGGTCTTCTCTTCTCATGCTAATACAAATGGTAGGAGAGCTCACCTTATAAAGAGGTGCAACTCTCTCTCAACTTATGAGGTGAGACTAAACTTTAACCTCACTCACTCCACTCGCATGTGTGCATGAATGGACCAAAAAAAATTCAGAATTTTAGTTGGGCTTTGTGCCAAAAGCCCACTAGCAAATTCCAACATGCCATACATGATCCTGCCACACTTGCAACGAAACTGCTCTGCACATGATATAGTGCGCACGACCATTGCACCATGGACTTATCTAGCGGTGAATGGATGTCTCTTACCAATGCATGGACGGCTTGATTCCTTTGTCGTCCAAAATTCGTCTGCGCAGTGTCGTCTGCCAAGCAGTGCTCCACTTGCAACTAACATCACGGACCGGGTTGAAGTACCCTGCGCTACAGTTATTGCAGACATATATCGCCGTTTGATCGGCGTCGTCAACCTTGACCTTGAGCCGGCCGCAGTGCACTGCCGCGGCATTGGCGGGACGAAGGAGCGTGGCCCTGCAATCCGTCGTCTCGAAGTGATCTTCGCCGAGGCTCTCGACGCTCCTGTACAGCTCGTCGAGGCACCCGATTTGGGACTGCCTGTTGAAGAGACGGGCGATCTTGCCGAGAGTCAGGCAGGCGGCGTACGTGAGGAAGCTGAAGAGGATGCCACCGAGGTCCTTGTCCGATTCCGCGAACAGCACCCTCTTCTTCCCCTTGTCGACGAACAGCTTGACAGCTACGGTTGGTCCGCCATGGACATGGTGTGCAGTACAGTATCCAGATGCGCTCGCTTGTGATCGAGCGGTGTCGTGCTGCTTCTGAAACTGACTGATTGGTGCGCGGTTTAACTATAGGGAAAGGGCATGCTTATGCAGCCCTTAAATATCCACCATGGCCTGTCGGTGTGGGCACGGTTTAATGGTTACTACGTGGGATCTGAAGAGTGGTAGAGGCTTCATAGACGAAGAGTCTCATACGGAATAAACGGAAACGCTAGTGTAAGAGCATCTCAAGAGCAGATGCAGAAATACTTTTTTGCAATTTCGAGGCCTCTCTCAGATGTAAACTACAACACCTCACGGTTCAAATTTGCATCTTCACCTACAGAAGATGTAAAACTGGCGGTTGCACGCCAACAGTCAACTGCCTTTCATTTCATTTCCCTCCCCTCATTCTTTTTCCTCCCGGTTTCGACTGCACTGCTGCCGCCACCCGACAGCCACCACGCCACGCCACCGCCGTCCTGCGCCACCTTCGGCCCCTTCGCTGCCCCCGCCTCTACTCCGCCGCACCTACGCCGCCGCCCCGACTCCTCTCACCCGTCGCCGCTCCGCCTCCCGCCGCCGTCTCAATCCCCACTGTCGCCGCCCCCGATTCCCACTACAGCCACCATCTATTTGCCACCCTGCCTCCCGCCGCCGCCCCGACTCCCCTCTGCGGCCGCCCCACTTTGCCTCCCCGCCGCCTCGACTCTCCTCCAGCCTCGCCCTGCCTCCGCTGCTGCTGCCCCAACTCTCCTCCGGCCTCGCTCCGCCTCCCGCCGCCGCCTCGATCCCAACTGCTGCCGCCCAGCTCCGCCTCCCACGCCACCCGACTCGCGTCTGGCCTCGCTCCGCCTTCGCCACCCTGACTCTCCTCCGGCCTTGCCCCGCCGCCGCCCCGACTCTCCTCCAGCCTCTGTCCGCCTCCCGCCCCCGCTTGATCTCCACTGCCGCCACCAATATACATGGTGTTGTTGTTTTACATCTCCAATATACATCTTTTACTTAAAAACGGTTCTTATACTTAAAAACGGTTCTTATACTTGAAAATTGTTTTTATACAGTCCTGATACTGGAAAATACAATATGTATAGGGCCCTTGTAATTTTTATTTAGAAATGACAGTCCTTGTACTTATTTTCGAAAAAAGATCTAGATCTATTGTCAAAGTTCAACAGAAATACAAAGCATTTCAAACATAATAAAAATTACATTGAGATTTCAAGACGACTGAACGACCACTACTGTCATCAGAACGAGCAGTCGACGCGCCGCTGTCATCATTCCCTTATCGGAACCGGCTTGATCTTGTCGATGACAGCCGGAAAGTCGTTGTTCACATGCCCCTAAGGACCAGCATCCTGAAGCCGCATTTGTCGTCGTTGAACACTCGATGGTCCCTGTACTTGGAGTTCCGGTCCTGTGTTGCAAGTTAGAGAAATTTTCATATTGAGATCGGATGGATGTTACTTGACAACGCTAGCAAATTGAAAGGCTATAATAATTTGGATGATGTGGAAGAAGGCATGTGAAGGAGAATAGCAATTAGTGTCTTGTAGTGGAGTTTGTCTATATAAGATACTAGAGAATACCCCTGTGTTACTGCATATTTGGTTTGATAAGATGAGAACCACAGTTAAATAATACTCCATCTATAAAGAAATGTATGAGTGTTTAGATCGGAAATCCCTTTTGGAGCTCAGTCTCCAGCGAGGCCTCCAAATTCAAATATGAAATTTCATTGAAATTCATATTTTTTACATTTTAAAAAATTCTGAAAAAATACAGATATACATGAAGGCATAACACATGTGTGTGTAAATTTTCAGTTCAAAATACATTAAAATAAGGGTTGTGCAAAAAAGATAAATCTAGGGTTGTTTAACACATGATACTATTCATCTTCCTAGGCCATGAATTTCTCTTTTTTTTGTACAGGTTGCAACTCAAGTTATTTCAACATGAATTTTTACACACATGTGAGTTACATCCTTACATACACGCATATTTTTTTTCAGAATTTTTTGAACCATAAAATTTTGAATTTGAAATTTTCAAAAATAAAGGCCTCCACGGAGCTCGGCCTGCAAAACACCGTTCTCCGTTTAGATCACTCTCTTATATTTCTTTACAAAGGAGTACATATGACTTGTTCTATCTGAATATGTATAATTGTAATAATATTTATTGAATATAAGTAGAACTAAATGCAAAAAAATAAAAATCCAATGCATGGTTGAATGTTGCGGTGAGTCTTTTTCCGCGCATAATTGTATGTTGAGGTGGGTCTTATCTCATTCATAATTATATGGTGAGGTTATATGCTTGCATGTTGAGATAAGTAAGTTAGTCGGGATGACTATCTTAGGTATACTAGGGACGTGGAGTTTCTACACCCAGGAGCAAATGCTCCTGGTGTGAACAGTAGAATAAAAAAATTAAAAAATGTCAAAAAATTCTGAATTTTTTTTGTGGCATACTTATACAAATGTTTGTTGTGCATGTAAAATTTCGTCACGAAATCACATTGGTGGAAGGTGTGGTAAAAAAAACAAAATCGATGCTCTGAAAATGTTACTTACAAAAGCATTTTGCATCTCTGATTTTGTTTTTTTCGGCACGACTTCTACGGATGTGATTTCGTGATGAAAATTTTTATGCACAAGAAACACTTGTGAAAGTATGTCACCAAAAAATTTCAGAATTTTTTGAATTTTTTTTCTATTTTTTTTTGATTTTACTGTTCACACCAGGAGCATTTGCTCCTGGGTGTAGAATGGTACTTTCGGTATACTAGGTAATTTTCCCGTGCATTGCCACGGGAATGTACAGATTAATTGCAAGTGAATTATGCACGAAGGAACGGATCTATCAAAAGCTATTGTTTTTAATGTATAAATTCCATACTTGCATTGTGTGTGAATAAATAGTATGCATGTATAGTTCCAACAATTAAATCAGGGCATTTCACAATCTTTAGAAGTAAAAAAGTCGATGGTACTTTCGGTATACTAGGTAATTTTCCCGTGCATTGCCACGGGAATGTATAGATTAATTGCAAGTGAATTATGCACGAAGGAACGGATCTATCAAAAGCTATTGTTTTTAATGTATAAATTCCGTACTTGCATTGTGTGTGAATAAATAGTATGCATGTATAGTTCCAACAATTAAATCAGGGCATTTCACAATCTTTAGAAGTAAAAAAAAATCAATCGATGTATTACATGTGTCTATTAATAAAAGATAAACATATCGATATGGTTTGCACTGGCTGAAAAATAATGTTAGTGGACGGTTGCATGGCACGCTTGGTGGGAAGGCTTGCGTGTTGAAATCCAGCTTCAAAATATCGGATATCGGGTTCGTATCGGTTTGGCTTCGACATATATATCGGATGTCGGATATCGGGTTATATATCGGACGATATATAGATTTATCGGAGAAAAGATGTCTAGTTTTTTCATTATTCTTGTTCAAAACATGTATTTTTAGTAAAACAAAATGTATAATGTCAATACTTCAACATAACACTTTTAGATTCCTAGTTTATTAACTTGTTGATTAAGAAACTATTAAGGAAACATTCACAAAATTCTTACTCTATGATTAAAAATAATACGATATGTATGCATTTGTACGAAACATTGTGCATGACTTTGATAATATATGCCGAAGTTGTAAATGCATAATCTTATTTCACTGTTATTTAATAAAGAACTATTGTTATCTACATATCATTCTATATCGGTGGACATATCGGGCTAGATGTCGGCCATATCAGTTGATATTTTGGTCCATATCGGGTGATATGTTTGAAAATGATATTTACAAAATGATATGTTATGTCTATATCGGCAGAGCCCCAAAAGTGATATATCGGTCATATCGGCCTTGATTTAAAAGCTTGGTTGAAATAATTAAAAGTAACGAGAGATGGTTTGCATGGGCTAAAAAATAATGTTAGTGGATGCTAACATGACACACCGGTGAGGTGGATGGCTTGCATGTTGAGAGAACTAGAGAATACCCCGTGCATTGCTGTGGGAATTGGTTAAAAATTCAGGTTGATAACATGAGAACTATAATTATAATACAAATGACTTATTATATTTGATTATGTATATTTGTACAATATTCATTGAATATAAGTCGAATAATTAAATGGAAAACATTTTTCCATGCATGGTTGAAATTTGTGGTGGGTTTTTTCCCATGCATGATTGCATGTTGAGGTGATATCTATGTGAGACCCACATGGCTCACTTTGTCTCCACCTATGTGAGACCCACATGTCAGTGAATCAAATAAATAAATATGAACTTGAATTTGAAGAGCGGAGAAGATTCGAGTTGAAGACCCTGCGTTGGCTCGAAAGTGGCCGCGACGTCCTCCTTGTCTAGCACGGCAGACATGATGTATAGGTAACCCTTCTGCAACATTCGAGGGAGGAACAACACTAACACGATGGCCTTGTCGCGGTGCTGGTCCACGAGCACTAACCGCTCCATGAACGACACCGACCATTCCAGTTTGAGCTTCAACGTCATCATAAAGTGCGTGCACATGACATTCAACCGCGTGCAGACAAAAGAGCGGATCAGAGATTCTGACAATGCACCTCTCCAAAAATGGCTAAACGGATAAAACAGACATGGGTATGAAGTTCAAGGCTTGTAAGAAGTATGAAATGGTACGACTTTGGGCCGATCCTTTGGTGGAAAAAGGCCTTTGGTCGCGTTCGCATATCGCCATTAGTCGCGGTTGGGCAACCGCGACCAAATAAGCGACTAATGCCCCCACCTTTAGTCGCGGCTGCTTAAGAACCGCGACTAACGGCCCGCATATCGTGGGCGCCAGCGGCCGTCGGCGGAGGACCTTTAGTCGCGTTCTTACGCCAACCGCGACTAAAGGCCGCCACAGGTTTAGGGTTTTAGCCCCCCTAAACTTGTTTTCTGTTTAATTTCTATTGTTTTATTTCTTTTGTGCTTTATTTTAATTTTGAAGGAGTTTCATATATTCTACGGTACTACATACATGCATATGAATGTACAATTTCAAATAAATTTGAAATTAGAACCAAAAAGAATTCAAGAGGAATATACAATATATATTCAATATCATCGGATGACCATATACAATTTTGAACAAGTTTCCATACATGATTTAATGCATATAAAGTTCTACGTCCTCGTAATAGTGTTCTCCTTTAGGATGGAGGACTTCCTGCTGAACCATCCAGCTAGTTCCTCTTGAAGTGGTCGGAAGCGAGCTCGGACTAAGCATCATCCGGAGGTTATTCCTCCGAGCATTGGTATCACTCGGAACCCGGCCAGAGGTGTATCTCGGATCATCTCACGAACATAGTATCCACATAGATTGGTCTCCGGTGGCTGAATATCCCCGGCATTCTTAGGCTTTGACCTTTTGAATTCTAGCTCTTTTTGAATTCACCGACCTTTGTATCTACGAACCGTCCTCCAAACCCTACGAGGCAAAGAAAATTAAATGAACAAGAGAGTTATTAGTTACTTGATATTAGGAAATGAACGAAATAGGCCGATCGATATAGAGCGCAAATGAATGAAAATAATTACTTCTGCAGCATTCTTCTCATGCCGCCCAAAGCTTTGGATCCATATTCAAAGAGTCGTGGACGAGACATTACGAGGTGTTAACTTTAATTACTAGCAGAATCCAAAGGAACCTGCGGACACGATACATGCACAAAGACGTCATGCATAACTCATCGATTAGCCGGCCACATACCATGCATGGAGTAAACAAAAGAGAATGTGCTCAAGGCAGTAAACACTCACCCAAAATGGTAAGGAAATAGAATATCACTTTTGAGTTCCTGCTTTGTAAGAAATCGCCATGTGTCCGCCTCCACGTCGGCGGGGTGACGCTCCAACACATGTCCATTAACGATGTGTGGGTCAATGAACCCAACATCATGGATGTTCCTTACTCGCATTCCTTAATCTTCATTACGCATGTATAATAGCGGACACAACAATATAGTTAGGACACATATATAGTGCAGGCAATATGAACGAGATGGGGTAGAAATTAATAAATCACTTACGTAACGTAGCAACCGATGATAGATTTGTCGAGCTCACAGAGATTGAAAAGCTGGAACAATTCACTCAGTTCAATTTGTACATAGTAATGTTTGAAGTGATGCTCATGTCTAACTTCCGCATAAATATATTCTTTGGCGTTTTATTTTTATGTAACCCTTGTACCATTTCAGCAGACCTTTCATTTGTGGAGGTAGATCCTTTTCCTCACAAGCAGGCTCGACGAGAGAGGCCCATTCTTGACATATGTAATTACTACCTCCTTCACCGGCGCCTCATCAAGGCCTAACAGTTCACGAAGAGTAATACCTAAGTTGGCCGCTTGTTCTCTCGGCACTTCGTTATACTCAATCCCTGTCTGCCGCAGCTTGTATGATCTCGGGGCATCCGGACGGAAGGCTTCCACTATAAGCGGGGCAATCGATTGTTTACTTTGTTCCCGAGCTGGGCAACTTGTTTCCCGCTTATTTTACTTTCGGCCTTCTCCCGCTCTTTGTTCTCGTTGAACATGAGTGCCTGCCTCACAAGTTCACGTGCATAGTCGTTAAGCTGATTCTTCGCGGCTTGGGACGGTGTGCTCAAAAATGACTTAGCCCACTTCTTTTGCTCATCAGAAAATACTGCCTTGGGCTCGGGCTCTCTTTTCTTCTTGCAGTCCGCCTTCCATTTCTCCAAATCAGCAGCCGCGACCGCGTCGACTTCCTCGGCACTACGTTCCCAAGGCCTTGTGGGGAGAGGCTTCAGCGATGGCTCCGGTACCTTTTGTGGTCTTAGGTACATAAGGGTCCGGGTTAATAATCCAGGATCGCTTCGCTTTTGCCGGAGGTGGATTGGGGCGGCGTCGATCACCACGGACGAGGATCGGGGCGGCGGCTGATCACCCACGGACGTTGTGGATCGGGGCGGCGTCGGGCCGACGTGACGGAGGTGTAGGTGAACCGCCACCACCACCACCACCACCACCACCGTAGGGGGTGGACTTGTTGTCCTTGGCGCCGCCTCGAAACTTGATAAACTTCTTTTGCCATAGAATGAAATGGCGCTTGACATCTCCAAGTCTTTTCTCCCCTTGTGTGTAGCAATGTCAATCTCCGTGTCCTCAAACCCTTGGACTATGTCCTCCACCGTGACACGAGCATAGCCATCTTGAATGGGGTTGTTGTGGTGGAGTGCTCTGTAAACATGGTAAAGCACTGCCGATGGCTACCTTCATGGACATGTTCCCGATAGGATAATACAGATGACATTCTTTCATCTCCTTTATATCGCCCACGGGTAGCGAGGAGGCTCCGGTGCAGTAATTTCGACCACCGTGAGGCTCCGGTGCAGTAATTTCGACCACCAGAGGCTCCGGTGCAGTAATTTCGATCGTCGGTGCATCTGCACCAGCCGGTGGGCCTCCGTGGAAGCCACGCCGCTTCTCCGCTGCTGGCTTCCGAGATCCGCCGGATGATCTTCATGTCGCACCCGAGCTGCATCTCTTTCGCTACTAGTACACTCATGGTTTTCTTCATCACATCCATTTCCGATGCCAACCGCGCCCACAACATCCGATTCCCGATCCATCTTTCTCTTACGGCTTCAGAATCAGACGGGTCATCGCTCGGGGAACCCTATTTTCCACGGAATGTGCCCCATGCCTCGTACACGCCCTCCGTGTTCAGGATTCCCGAGGGCTTTTGTCGGTAGCGTCGTTCTCTCTGTTGAACTTGATCTTCCCTGTTGAGCATCCTTCATTGCGTCAATAAGGGCTTGGGTGGGTTTAATTAATTTGCCCGGTAAACACACTCCTCGCCTCCGGGTTCAGCGTTCCCCATGCCCGCATTCCACCAGCTTTTGGCCCTTGGGTCCCATCCTCCAGACTGGACGGATTCCTCGCGCCTCACTTCGTTCTCCATCTTCTCCAACCTAGGCACCCAAATGCGACACCCTCCTGGCCCCATAACATGATTGTACTCCTTCTTAGCGCATTTTCCTTATTTTTTTCGATATTTGAATGAACTGCTCCGATTTCTTTTGCTTCACAAATTCTGGCCAATCATGTTTCAGCTTTCTCATATTGTCCTTTGAAATCCGGAGTCTTGTTCTCGCTTGACAAAGTCATGGGCTAGATTTTGCTTGAATTTCCGGAATGCGTCGGCCATCTTATGAAGAGCTTAACTGTTTGACTAGCCTCCTCCTCTCCTTGTTTTCCTCAATCTTGTTACCCTCCTCATCGAATTTGTTGTATTCGGAGGTAGAACGAAATGTTCCATAAGCTTCTTGAAGCAATCTTTTTTGTTCTCTTATCGACAAAAGTGAAACCATCAATTCGTGCCTTCTTTGGCTCATTCCACTCACGGGCGGTGATCCAGACGTTGTCTCTAACAATGGCTCCGCATTGGCTGACAAACTTGGTGGCGTTCTTGCGGGGCTCCGGCCCGCCGCTTGCACTGCGTGGACAACCTCGATGGTGCATGTTTCTCCTTGTTTCATCGTCTTGGTTGCGCCCACGCTTTGACGACGCACTCGATTGTTTCGACGATCCGCCGAGGGCTAAAATAAGAAAGAGAGTCGCTGCGTTAGTACACACATATTTATTCAAATCAGTTAGTTTGTATCACCAGAGGCTCAATGTATATATATACCTCGGCACGGAGGTGGTTGCTACTTCCATTTGAAGATCGTCGTTTATCGACGTTTGTTCGGCATCATCTTGCTGACAGCGCCCTTCATCTTCACCGTCAAGGTTCAGATAAGAAGAGATATCATCTTCTTCTTCTCCGGTCGGCACATATAGAATATCGCCGTTTATGATGCCGAACATATGTGCTTCACCGTCCGGATCATAGTTGTCCATAATCGGTCACTCTATCGTCCGCCATTATGTCACCCGAAAACATGTAGTAAAAACAAATTAATTAAGTGAAGAAGGGGCGGTGGCGGTGGCGGTGGCAAAAGGGCGGTGGCAAAAGGAGGCGAGGAAGGGGTGGGAGAGGGTGTCGCGGTAGAGCGCGAGACGGGCGGCGACGACGGCGTCACGGAGAGGGAGGCGAGGACAACACACACGGAGAGGGAGGCGAGGACAACAGACAACCACGTCTTCACGAATGTCATTTTTAATTTTTAATAAAGCAAATAGTGTTTCTGGTCGTACGTCGTTGGCTATTTTGCATGAAAGTCCCTTCGCTTCGAGAATTTTTTGAGCGAACCGTATTCGGATTCATTGAATTTTTTTGAGCAACTTTCATGTATATAGTTTTTCGATCTGAGCTACGGTTTAATTTCTAATGATTTTACAAAGATTTTAGAATTTTCAAAGACTATTTAAATTAACATGAATGGAATTATGACGTCGGCAGAGTGTCAAGATGACATCGATAGTTCAACAGACCGGTTCATCGGGTCAAAATGACCACTGGGTCCTACATGTCATACTCAGAGGGACTAATAAAGAGTTTATTTTAATTAAACAGTGTTAATTAGTAGGGCCCCACATGTGAGTGACCGTTTAGGTTAATTAATTAATTTTATTTATAAAAATGTTTTTGTTAGATTAATTACGCAGTGGGGGCCTCGCTGTCGGTGACACTTGGGTTGCCTTTAGTCAAGATGTTGATTGGGTCAACTCAAATAACGGGCCGTGGGGCCCATCGGCAATGACCAGGGGTGACCTCGGTCACCACATCATGGCCAGCCGAGCAACGCTGGTGACCAGAACGGCGGCGCTCCGGACTTCTCGCCATAAAATGCGACAGGGGTCTTTTAGCGGGACTTGGCACGCTCGATCGGGGAAAAGGATGTCGCGTCGATCTACAACACTCACGCATCTCAAACAGACGGAGTTCACGGCGGCGTCGACCACGGCGACGCCGGAATTCGGCCGAGGTGCGGCAAGCAGCCAGAGGGCAAGAGGAGACGAGCTAGAGGCTCGGGAGGCACTAGTGAGGCGCCCTCAGCACGTTGCAGTGCTTGCCCCGACCTTTGCAACGACTACAGTGACAGCGGCCAGCTGCTCAGCGGAGTCGAGCTCGGCCATGGCGGCGCGGTGGCTACGGGAGCGCAAGAGGCCAGGGGAGCAAGGGGAGAAGATGATGGGCGAGGCGGCAAGACGAGGCCGGCTGGCGTACAAGGCTGTAGGCGAGGGGCGACGGGCGGGCGGCCGAGGGCGAGGGCGACGGCGGGCGCGGCCGAGGGCGAGGGCGACGGGCGGGCGGCCGAGACGAACAAAGCGAGAATCGAATCGGAGAAGACGAGAATCGGAGCCTTGTATTTATAGCCCCTCTTTAGTCGCGGTTGGCGGCGAGACCATGATTAAAGGTACCTTTAGTCGTGGTCGCCGCCCAACCGCGACTAAAGGGTTTTTTATGGGTTTTTATGCGTTCCCGCTTCTTTAGTCGCGGTTGGCGACGAGACCATGATTAAAGGTACCTTTAGTCGCGGGTCGCCTGCCCAACCGCGACTAAAGGGTTTTTATGGTTTTTATGCGTTCTGCTTCTTCACCTTTTAGTCGCGGTTGGTCTGCCAACCGCGATTAAAGGTCAGCTGCAGTTTAGGGTTTTAGCCCCCCCAAACCTGTTTTCTGCTTACTTTGTATTGTTTTCTTTTTAATTTGTATTGTTTTCTGTTTAATTTGTATTGTTTTATTTTTTTTGTGCTTTATTTTAATTTTGAAGGAGTTTCACATATTCTATGGTACTACATACATGCATATGAATGTACAATTTCAAACAAATTTGAAATTAGAACCAAAAAGAATTCAAGAGGAATATACAATATATATTCAATATCATCGGATGACCATATAGAATTTTGAACAAGTTTCCATACATAATTTAATGCATATAAAGTTCTACGTCCTTTGTATCTACGAACCGTCTCCAAACCCTACGAGGCAAATACAAATAATATGTCAAAAATAAAACTAATTCAATTCAATATGTTAAAAATACAAATAATATATCAAAAATTCAGAAAAATAGAACTAATTCATTTCAAAATTCTAAAAATACAAATAATATATCAAAAATTCAGAGAAGTTCTTCCCCGCCTCTGTCTTCCCACAAGTTCTTCCGGCCATCTTCCCGCCATTTCTTTCCCCGCCTATGTCTTCCGCCATTTCTTCACGCCTCTATCTTGGCGTATCGATGCTCCTTTTATAGGCACGGCGCCGCTTCGCTTTGTCTTGTTCCTCCGACAGGCGCCGTGGCGCTACCCACGCGTCTGTCTAACCTTTAGTCCCGTTGCACCAACAAGCCGGGACTAAAGGTTAGATGACCAGCTCGATTCCTCTTCTTCCCGCCATTTCTTCCCCTGTCTTCCCGCCTCTTTCTTCCCGCCACTTTCTTCCCGCCTCCTGTCTTCCCGCTCCCATTTTTCCCCGCCATTTCTCACTACATATATGTAGCCCGGCTTGGCGGCATTATCACATCTCTACAATCTCTCATCACTCTCTCATGGCTTCCACCGCACCCACTCTAACCTACCAGCAGGTGGAGGAGCTTTGCGCCTCGAACTACCCTTGTCCACCGGGCTATCAGGCGTCCCCACCGGGTTGGAGCCTAAGCGCGGGCGTGCAGTCCCTCCGTCCCTCGGTGCTGGCCGGGCGGCCATCACGAACCACTACTACCTCGACCTCACGCCGGAGCAGCGGATGAATCCTCGCCGCATCCCGATAACCAGCATACTTGGGACGCCTTCTTCATCAATCGGCGTGAGAGGGCGCCGCCAGTATGAGGAGGACGGTGCGCCTCTGGGAACTTCCACGAGGCCGGCCGTCGGCTATGGTGGTATGGCCGACTCTGCAGAGCGTCATGGACTACATCACGGCGGCGATATCCCCGCTGCGCTACCCTCGATTCGAGCCATTTAGCGCCGACGACAATGACGACAAAGAATGACGACAAGAAATGACGGCATTTACGGCGGCGGCAACTTAGAAGGCGGCATTTACTACCAAGACAACGACGACGGCGGCTATGAAGACTACGGTATGCATATTATACGCCTAGGCAGGAGTATGACTAAATCACTCCAAATTTCATGTATCATCGGTGGTATCTCGAATCATTCAAAATGGACACCAAACACATCACGCGTAAAATAATTCACATTATCCATTCAACAAAGTTTGGTACAATAAATAATAAAACATCATTTTTCTTCCCTTGTGTCCCTCGCTTGCTTACGATTGTGCCGTATCCATGGAGCATCCTCATCATTTAACTTAATGCTTGGGTCGGTGTTCACTTTGAAGGGCGGAATTTCAGCAAACATATTATAATCTTCCGACATGTCTGCCTTTGTCCTCCACTCCCATGATGTTTCTTTTCCCCGAAAGAACAATGTGGCGCTTTGGATCATCGCATGATGTCTTGATCGCTTTCTTATCTTTCCGCTTTCCTCGGTTTGCTACTCATGTCCTTCACATAGAAAACCCGAGCGACATCTTTCGCTAGGACGAATGGTTCGTCAAGGTAACCAAGATTGTTGAAATCCACCATTGTCATTCCGTATTGCTGGTCCACCTTTACCCCACCTCCTGTTAGCTTGAACCATTTGCACCGAACAAAGGGACCTTAAAGGAGGGTCCATAGTCAAGTTCCCATATCTCCTCTATGTAACCATAATATGTGACCTCTTGCCCGTTCTCGGTTCTTTGCATCAAAGCGGACACCACTGCTTTTGGTTGGTGCTCTTTTGTCTTGGGCGATCGTGTAAAATGTATTCCCATTTATCTCGCACCCTTGGAAAGTCGTTATAGTCGAAGATGGTGTCTTGGCCAACATGTACAGCTGATCTACAACATCATTGTCATTCATTAAATGTTTTCTCAACCAACTGCCGAAAGTCTCCATGTGGGCCTTCCTAATCCGTGATTCAAGCTTCCCGGTTGTCGAACGTAAAATATTCTTGTGTTTCTCAAAGCACGGAGCCACCAAGCTGGAATTGGTCAAGATAAAGGTGGTGTGCTTCACCAGAGAATGGCCAGTCCATACATATCGTTGATTTCATTCCGATCGCGTTTTTCCACTTAGTCTCCCTCGTGCCGCGATCGAGGAAGACCAATCGGCTTAAGGTCAGGAACAAAGTCAACACAATACTCAATTACCTCCTCATTTCCATAGCCCTTGGCGATGCTTCCTTCCGCCTAGCACGGTTACTTAACATATTTCTTTAATACTCCCATGAACCTCTCAAGGGGAACATATTGTGTAGAAATACAGACCGAGAACGAAAATCTCTTCGACTAGGTGAACCAGGAGGTGCGTCATAATATTGAAGAAGGATGGCGGGAACACCAACTCGAAATCGACAAGACATTGGATCACATCGCTCGCAACCGTGGTAGAACTTCCGGATTGATTACCTTCCGAGAGATTGCATTGAGGAATGCACATAGCTTCACAATGGCTACTCGAACATTTTCCGGCAGGAGCCCTCAAAGCAATCGGAAGCAATTGCGTCATAATCACGCGGGCGCCGTGAGACTTCAGTGTTTTGGAACTTTTTCTCCGCCATGTTTATTATTCCCTTTATATTGACGAGAATCCAGACGGGACCTTCATACCGCTTCGAGGCATTCAAAAAATATGACCTTCTCTTCTTTGGTCGAGCGTAGGCTGTACGACCTTGAAACCATTCCGGATGCCGGTCATCGTGGTCTTTCAAACGTTCTGGTCTGCCGTGCTTCCTTTGTATCATTTGTCTTCCCATACACGCCCAAGAAGCTTAGGAGGTTCACGCAAATATTCTTCGTAACGTGCATCACGCCGATTGCAGAGCGGACATCTAGGACTTTCCAATATTCTAGCTCCCGAATATAGATTTCTTCTTCCACATGGCTGCGTCTGCCGCCTCCCTTCGAACCGATTGTCCGCCAGACCCTTTCCAAAGATGACTTTCAAATCCTTGACCATATCAAATACCTCAAAGACCGGTGCGTTCGCAGTGCTTCGCCGGGTGATCTGCCTTGCCGTTGTAATGCTTGCCTTTCTTTCATCGGATGAATTTTGGAAGAAATCGACGATGCCCAAGGTACACGTTCTTCTTACAATTTGGCAAATGTACACTTTCGCCTCATGTAAGCAGTATGCGTGCATGCATTGTATCCCTTATTTGACAGTCCCGAAGGTTACTAAGAGCAGGCCAATCGTTGATGGTTACGAAAAAGCAACGTCAGAGGTCAAATTCCTCTTGTTTGTGCTCATCCCACACACGGACACCACCCCACAGCCGTAAAAGTTCATCAACTAATGGCCTTAGGTACACATCGATGTCGCTGCGGGTTGCTTCGACCTTGGATGAGCACCGCATCATAATGAACTTCCGCTTCATGCACAACCAAGGAGGAAGGTTGTAGATGCATAGAGTCACGGGTCAGTGCTATGGTCGGAGCTCGCTTTCGCCAAAAGGATTCATGCCATCCGTATTTAGAGCAAATCTTATGTTCCTTGCGTCACCTGCAAAATCTTTGAACCATCTGTCGATCTTTCTCCATTGCGCTCCATCTGCGGTGTGTCTCAACTCCCCGTCCGACTTACGGTCCTCTTTGTGCCATCGCAACAACTTGGCATGCTCTTTGTTCTGAACAGACGTTTCAACCGTGGTATTATAGGAGCATACCACATCACCTTGGCGGAACCCTCTTCCCGGGTTTCGCCCTCAACATCGCCACCGTGGTCATCGCCTCGATCTTATAACGCAATGCAGTGCATACCGGCATTCATTCAAATTCTCGTATTCACCATGCGGTAGAGGATGCAATCGTTGATGCATGCATGTATCTTCGTAACCTCTAAACCTAGAGGGCGTACAACCTTCTTTGCTTCAGACGCATCAAGGGCAACTCGTTATCCTTTGGAAACATATTCTTCAACATTTTCACAAGTTTTCAAATGCCGAGTCAGCTACACCTGCCTCGCCTTCCATTTCAGCAAATCCAAGCAGTGCAGCCCAGCTTTTAGACCATCATCGCATCCGGGTACAGCGCCTTTACGTGGATCCTCTAACATGCGATCCAAATTCTCCCTCTCCTTTTCGGGCCAAGTAGCCTCCGTGCATCAGCAATGGTCCGACCAAGATCATCAACGGGATCATCACGTGCCTCTTCTTCACCTTCCCCTTCACCTTCAAAGATCCTCCATGAAAGTATCACCGAAATGAGCAAGATAGCTTTCATCGATGAAATCATCCCATTCTTCATCTTCTTCCATTATAACCCCTCTTTCTCCATGCTTGGTCCAACAATTATAGCTTGGCATGAAACCGTGCCGAAGCAGATGCATGTGAACATCTCTTGAGGAAGAGTAACCCTTCCGATTCTTACAGATAACACATGGATGATAACAAAACCCCCCGCTTGTTCGCATTAGCCACTACGAGGAAATCTTTCAAACCCGTAGTGAACTCGCCGGAGAGTCGGTTATCAGACATCCATTGCCGATTCATCTGCATTATTATAATATAAAATATATAATTAACCATCATGCATTTGTTAAACTAACTAGCTACAAACAATATAAATTAAACAATGAACTACACACATGCATATTTTATCAATGACACATCAAAGGTTCATCAAGTTGCTAACCGCGATCGAGGAGTGTGGCTCCAACACTTCATGTCATGTTTGTTTCATGCTCTTGGGGCATTTCATCAAACACCTTATGTGCATAAGAGGAACCAAAAGCAAACCTACACCCACTTGTGAAGAGAATGGCTCCAAATGGCTAAGTGTTGGCTGCTGGATGGGTATATATAGGGAGGGCTTTAGTTGTGGTTGGCCCGGCAAACCGTGACTAAAGGTGCCTGAAGGCCTTTAGTCGCGGTTGTCCCTGCAAACCGCGACTAAAGACCCTCACGGCGCCACCGCCACCGAGCGCGGGCCCAGCCTTGGTCGCGTTCACCTCCGTAATCATGATTAAAGGTCCCATTAGTCGCGGGTTCCTACAGCTTCGCGACTTATGGGGCTGGACGGAAGCCTGCTTTTTCCACCAAAGTGAGTCCTCTCCAAAAGAAGAACGCATGCGCTGGAATCATCCCAATCATGGTTACAATTGCAAAGGTATGGTTGTTCATTGGTTAAGGTTTTATAACAAATAAAAATAAAGAAATACTTGCCCGTTTCTGGGTCTAACTAGTGAACGTCCACAACTTAACTAACGGTGACGTGTTAAAAAAAGCTAAGTGGGCTTTGCCGGGAGGCAGGGGCTTTACTAGGCTTTCGGCAACACACACACCACTTCCGGCAATGATGCACTATTTGATAACGGGTCGGTGGTTAGAGAGATTGAGCTGCAAGCATCTTCTTTCATTTCTTGTAACGTAGTTCATCGCTTTAGAAGCTTAAATTATGATGCTTACAACTTAGCAAAGTATGCTTTAACTCAACGAGCGTTGGCCGCCATGTTTGGTTAGGTCAACGCTGAAAGCATTTTATTCGTCCTCGTAAACATTGTGACGATGTAATTTATGTGGTTGCCTAAAAAAATTGATAACAGGAAGGAATGGCTATTACATGTCCTCGCTGGGGTCTCTTTGGAAACAAGTGATAGTATCATCATGCTTATGGCGTATATGGAGTTTATGCTCGGATATTGTCCATGGTGAACCGGTATCGCCTAAATATTCCATTGTTAGAGTCAACTAAAAAGGCAAAAGTTCCTCTATACAAGGGGGACCTCTATGTACTCATATATCAATAGTAAACTCAGACGGCTGTAATTTACTAGATGATCAAGAACCCTATTTTGTTCTCTCATAAGCTTCTAGAGAATAAACTTTACGATCTCTAGGCAAGATCTCCATGTGCGGTAAGCACATTCTCGGACATGATAAATAGTGCCTTAAAAGAATTAGATTCAATCAACACCGGTTTGTATGCATGTTGTATGGCGAGGCCATACCTTGCATCAACGCATAAATTACGGCCTCCAACGCTTCATTACATGTACAATAGAACAAGAAACGATATGCCAAAAACACCGACATGTCGTGATTCCTTAGTATCATACCAGCTTGCTATACCGCCATCTACTGGCGAGAACAATCCATCGACAAGAAGTGCCGCCCAACCCGTCGGAGGGCTAGGCCAAGGCAGTGACACAATTTTTTTTATGGAACATGACCTAGACAAGGCTTGAAATTTGAAACTCTTACTTTGGCCCGAGCAAATATCGGGTCTCAAAATTAACTTCCATGAAAGCAAACTTTTTCGCTTTGGAGAAGCCGTTGAGGCGGCCGCCAATTATCTTGACCTCTTTGGTTGTGCACATGGCCAATTCTTGATTAAATATCTGTGAATACCGATCCACTATTGGCGTCTCATCATTGCAGAGTGGAAGCATGTAGAGGAGCATCTAGAGAAACGATTTAGCAATTGGAAAGGCAAGCTGCTGTCAGTTGGAGGACGGCTGGTTTTGATTAACTCCGTCCACACAAATATGGTTCTATGTTTTATTTCTTCCAACTCCCAAAAGGGGTCCTACAAAGCCTGAACTATTTTAGATCCAGATTTTTTGGCAAGGAGATGGAGAAAAGAAATATATAGATTGGCCAAATGGAGCATGGTTTGTAGGCCAAAAGACCAAGGCGGCCTTGGAATTCATGACCTGTAGGTCAGAATAAGGCTCTGCTCAGTAAATGGTTGTTCAAACTTCTTATCGAGGATGGTGTTTGGAAAACCATGGTGCGCAACAAGTATCAAGATCAAAAGGCGGTGTTCCGGGCATATTGAAACTATTAAGGAAACATTCACAAAATTCTTACTCTATGATTAAAAATAATACGATATGTATGCATTTGTACGAAACATTGTGCATGACTTTGATAATATATGCCGAAGTTGTAAATGCATAATCTTATTTCACTGTTATTTAATAAAGAACTATTGTTATCTACATATCATTCTATATCGGTGGACATATCGGGCTAGATGTCGGCCATATCGATTGATATTTTGGTCCATATCGGGTGATATGTTTGAAAATGATATTTACAAAATGATATGTTATGTCTATATCGGCAGAGCCCCAAAAGTGATATATCGGTCATATCGGCCTTGATTTAAAAGCTTGGTTGAAATAATTAAAAGTAACGAGAGATGGTTTGCATGGGCTAAAAAATAATGTTAGTGGATGCTAACATGACACACCGTGAGGTGGATGGCTTGCATGTTGAGAGAACTAGAGAATACCCGTGCATTCTTTGTGGGAATTGGTTAAAAATTCAGGTTGATAACATGAGAACTATAATTATAATACAAATGACTTATTATATTTGATTATGTATATTTGTACAATATTCATTGAATATAAGTCGAATAATTAAATGGAAAACATTTTTCCATGCATGGTTGAAATTTGTGGTGGTTTTTCCCATGCATGATTGCATGTTGAGGTGATATCTATGTGAGACCCACATGGCTCACTTTGTCTCCACCTATGTGAGACCCACATGTCGTTGAATCAAATAAATAAATATGAACTTGAATTTGAAGAGCGGAGAAGATTCGAGTTGAAGACCCTGCGTTGGCTCGAAAGTGGCCGCGACGTCCTCCTTGTCTAGCACGGCAGACATGATGTATAGGTAACCCTTCTGCAACATTCGAGGGAGGAACAACACTAACACGATGGCCTTGTCGCGGTGCTGGTCCACGAGCACTAACCGCTCCATGAACGACACCGACCATTCCAGTTTGAGCTTCAACGTCATCATAAAGTGCGTGCACATGACATTCAACCGCGTGCAGACAAAAGAGCGGATCAGAGATTCTGACAATGCACCTCTCCAAAAATGGCTAAACGGATAAAACAGACATGGGTATGAAGTTCAAGGCTTGTAAGAAGTATGAAATGGTACGATCGGGCGATCCTTTGGTGGAAAAAGGCCTTTGGTCGCGTTCAAGAATCGCCATTAGTCGCGGTTGGGCAACCGCGACCAAATAAGCGCGACTAATGCCCCCACCTTTAGTCGCGGCTGCTTAAGAACCGCGACTAACGGCCCGTCCACGTGGGCGCCAAAGCCGTCGGGCGGAGGACCTTTAGTCGCGGTTCTTCCGCCAATCATGATTAAAGGCCGCCATGTGTTTAGGGTTTTAGCCCCCCTAAACCTGTTTTCTGCTTTAATTTGTATTGTTTTATTTCTTTTGTGCTTTATTTTAATTTTGAAGGAGTTTCATATATTCTACGGTACTACATACATGCATATGAATGTACAATTTCAAATAAATTTGAAATTAGAACCAAAAGAATTCAAGAGGAATATACAATATATATTCAATATCATCGGATGACCATATACAATTTTGAACAAGTTTCCATACATGATTTAATGCATATAAAGTTCTACGTCCTCGTAATAGTGTTCTCCTTTAGGATGGAGGACTTCCTGCTGAACCATCCAGCTAGTTCCTCTTGAAGTGGCTCGGAAGCGAGCTTCGGACTAAGCATCATCCGGAGGTTATTCCTCCGAGCATTGGTATCACTCGGAACCCGCCAGAGGTGTATCTCCGGATCATCTCACGAACATAGTATCCACATAGATTGGTCTCCGTGGCTGAATATCCCCAAAGATTCTTAGGCTTTGACCTTTTGAATTCTAGCTCTTTTTGAATTCACCGACCTTTTGTATCTACGAACCGCCTCCAAACCCTACGAGGCAAAGAAAATTAAATGAACAAGAGAGTTATTAGTTACTTGATATTAGGAAATGAACGAAATAGGCCGATCGATATAGAGCGCAAATGAATGAAAATAATTACTTATGCAGCATTCTTCTCATGCCGCCCCAAAGCTTTGGTTCCATATTCAGAGAGTCGTGGACGAGACATTACGAGGTGTTAACTTTAATTACTAGCGTAATCCAAAGGAACTCGCGGACACGATATACATGCGACGTCATGCATAACTCATCGATTAGCCGCCACATACCATGCATGGAGTAAACAAAAGAGAATGTGCTCAAGATGTAAACACTCACCCAAAATGGTAAGGAAATAGAATATCACTTTTGAGTTCCTCGCTTTGTAAGAAATCGCCATGTCCGCTGCCTCCACGTCAAGCGGGTGACGCTCCAACACATGTCCATTAACGATGTGTGGGTCAATGAACCCAACATCATGGATGTTCCTTACTCGCATTCCTTAATCTTCATTCTGCATGTATAATAGCGGACACAACAATATAGTTAGGACATATATATAGTGCGTAATATGAACGAGATGGGGTAGAAATTAATAAATCACTTACGTAACGTAGCAACCGATGATAGATTTGTCGAGCTCGCAGATTGAGAAGTCGGAACAATTCACTCAGTTCAATTTGTACATAGTAATGTTTGAAGTGATGCTCATGTCTAACTTCCGCATAAATATATTCTTTGGCTTTTTATTTTTATGTAACCCTTGTACCATTTCCAGCAGACCTTTCATTTGTGGAGGTAGATCCTTTTCCTCAAGCAGGCTCGACGAGGGGCCCATTCTTGACATATGTAATTACTACCTCCTTCATCGGGCGCCTCATCAAGGCCTAACAGTTCACGAAGAGTAATACCTAAGTTGGCCGCTTGTTCTCGCACTTTTCGTTACATACTAATCCTCAGCCGCAGCTTGTATGATCTCGGGGCATCCGGACAGAAGGCTTCCACTATAAGCGGGCAATCGATTGTTTACTTTGTTCCCGAGCTGGGCAACTTGTTTCCCGCTTATTTTACTTTCGGCCTTCTCCCGCTCTTTGTTCTCGTTGAACATGAGTGCCTCACTGCCAAGTTCACGTGCATAGTCGTTAGGCAGATTCTTCGGCTTGGGACGGTGTGCTCAAAAATGACTTAGCCCACTTCTTTTGCTCATCGAAAATACCGGCTTGGGCTCGGGCTCTCTTTCTTCTTGCAGTCCGCCTTCCATTTCTCCAAATCAGCAGTCATGTCGCGTCGACTTCCTCGGCACTACGCTCCCAAGGCCTTGTGGGGAGAGGCTTCATGATGGCTCCGTACCTTTGTGGTCTTAGGTACATAAGGGTCCGGGTTAATAATCCAGATCGCTTCGCTTCTTTGCCGGAGGTGGATTGGGGCGGCGTCTGATCACCCGCCGGACGAGGACTGGGGGGCGGCGGCTGATCACCCGCCGGACGTTGTGGACTGGGGGGCGGCGTCGGCTGACGTGACGGAGGTGTAGGTGAACCGCCACCACCACCACCACCACCACCGTAGGGGGGTGGACTTGTTGTCCTTGGCGCCTCGCCTGGAAACTTGATAAACTTCTTTTGCCATAGAATGAAATGGCGCTTGACATCTCCAAGTCTTTTCTCCCTTCTGTGTGTAGCAATGTCAATCTCCGTGTCCTCAAACCCTTGGACTATGTCCTCCACCGTGACACGAGCATAGCCATCTTGAATGGGGTTGTTGTGGTGGAGTGCTCTGTAAACATGGTAAAGCATCGCCGATGGCTACCTTCATGGACATGTTCCCGATAGGATAATACAGATGACATTCTTTCATCTCCTTTATATCGCCCACGGGTAGCGAGGAGGCTCCTGCAGTAATTTCGACCACCAGAGGCTCCGTGCAGTAATTTCGACCACCAGAGGCTCGGTGCAGTAATTTCGATCGTCGGTGCATACGCACCAGCCGGTGGGGCCTCCGTGGAAGCCACGCCGCTTCTCCGCCGCTGGCTTCCGAGATCCGCCGGATGATCTTCATGCCGCACCCGAGCTGCATCTCTTTCGCTACTAGTACACTCATGGTTTTCTTCATCACATCCATTTCCGATGCCAACCGCGCCACAACATCCGATTCCCGATCCATCTTTCTCTTACGGCTTCAGAATCAGACGGGTCATCGCTCGGGGAACCCTATTTTCCACGGAATGTGCCCCATGCCTCGTGACACGCCCTCCGTGTTCAGATTCCCGAGGGCTTTTGTCAGCCGCTGCTCTCTCCGTTGAACTTGATCTTCCCCTGTTGAGCATCCTTCATTGCGCCAATAAGGGCTTGGGTGGGTTTAATTAATTTGCCCGGTAAACACACTCCCCTGTCTCCGGGTTCAGCGTTCCCCATGCCCGTACCACCAGCCTTTTGGCCCTTGGGTCCCATCCTCCGCACTGGACGGATTCCTCGCGCCTCACTCGTTTCTCCATCTTCTCCAACCTAGGCACCCAAATGCGACACCCTCCGGCCCCATAACATGATTGTACTCCTTCTTAGCCGCATTTTCCTTATTTTTTTTCGATATTTGAATGAACTGCTCCGATTTCTTTTGCTTCACAAATTCTGGCCAATCATGTTTCAGCTTTCTCATATTGTCCTTTGAAATCCGGAGTCTTGTTCTCGCTTGACAAAGTCATGGGCTAGATTTTGCTTGAATTTCCTAATGCGTCGGCCATCTTATGAAGAGCGAACTGTTTGACTAGCCTCCTCCTCTCCTTGTTTTCCTCAATCTTGTTACCCTCCTCATCGAATTTGTTGTATTCGGAGGTAGAACGAAATGTTCCATAAGCTTCTTGAAGCAATCTTTTTTGTTCTCTTATCGACAAAAGTGAAACCATCAATTCGCGGCCTTCTTTGGCTCATTCCACTCCTCGACGGTGATCGAGACGTTGTCTCTAACAATGGCTCCGCATTGGTCGACAAACTTGGTGGCGTTCTTGCGGGGCTCCAGCCCGCCGCTTGCACCGTGGACAACCTCGATGGTGCATGTTTCTCCTTGTTTCATCGTCTTGGTTGGCGCCCACGCTTGACGACGCACTCGATTGTTTCGACGATCCGCCGAGGGCTAAAATAAGAAAGAGAGTCGCGTTAGTACACACATATTTATTCAAATCAGTTAGTTTGTATCACCAAGAGGCTCAATGTATATATATACCTCGGCCACGGAGGTGGTTGCTACTTCCATTTGAAGATCGTCGCTTATCGACGCTTTGTTCGCATCATCTTGTCGACAGCGCCTTCATCTTCACATCAAGGTTCAGATAAGAAGAGATATCATCTTCTTCTTCTCCGGTCGGCACATATAGAATATCGCCGTTTATGATGCCGAACATATGTGCTTCACCGTCCGGATCATAGTTGTCCATAATCGGTCAGCTCTATCGTCCGCCATTATGTCACCCCGAAAACATGTAGTAAAAACAAATTAATTAAGTGAAGAAGGGGTGGCGGTGGCGGTGGCAAAAGGGCGGTGGCAAAAGGAGGGGCGAGGAAGGGTGGGAGAGGGTGTCGCCAGAGCGCGAGACGGGCGGCAGACGACAGCGCCACGGAGAGGGAGGCGAGGACAACACACACGGAGAGGGAGGCGAGGACAACAGACAACCACGCCTTCACGAATGTCATTTTTAATTTTTAATAAAGCAAATAGTGTTTCTGGTCGTACGTCGTCGGCTATTTTGCATGAAAGTCCCTTCGTTTCTGAGAATTTTTTTGAGCGAACCGTGTATTCGGATTCATTGATTTTTTTGAGCAACTTTCATGTATATAGTATTTCGATCTGAGCTACGGTTTAATTTCTAATGATTTTACAAAGATTTTAGAATTTTCAAAGACTATTTAAATTAACATGAATGGAATTATGACGCTTAAGAGTGTCAAGATGACATCAGTAGTTCAACAGACCGTTCATCGGTCAAAATGACCACCGGGTCCTACATGTCATACTCGGAGGGACTAATAAAGAGTTTATTTTAATTAAACAGTGTTAATTAGTAGGGCCCCACATGTGAGTGACCGTTTAGGTTAATTAATTAATTTTATTTATAAAATGTTTTGTTAGATTAATTACGCAGTTGGGGCCCGCCTGTCGCTGACACTTGGGTTGCCTAGTCGACATGTTGATTGGGTCAACTCAGCTAACGGGCCGTGGGGCCCAGCGGCAATGACCTGTGGGTGACCCTCGGTCACCACATCGGCTGCCACGCCGGAGCAACGCCAGTGACCAGAACGCTGGCGGCAAGACGCCGGATCCGCCATAAAATGCGCACGGGGTCTTTTTAGCTGGACTTGGCACGCTCAATCGGGGAAAAGGATGTCGCGTCGATCTACAACACTCACGCATCTCAAACAGACGGAGTCGACGGCGGGCGTCGACCACGGCGATGCCGAATTCGGCCGAGGTGCGGCAAGCAGCCAGAGGGCAAGAGGAGACGAGCTAGAGGCTCGGGAGGCACTAGTGAGGCGCCTCAAAGACGTTGCGGTGCTTGCCCGACCTTTGCAACGACTACAGTGACAGCGGCCAGCTGCTCAGCGGAGTCGAGCTCGGCCATGGCGGCGCGGTGGCTACGGGAGCGCAAGAGGCCAGGGGAGCAAGGGGAGAAGATGATGGGCGAGGCGGCAGTACCGAGGCCGGCCGGGCAAGGCTGTTAGCGAGGGCGACGGGCGCGGCCGAGGGCGAGGGCGACGGGGCGGCGTCGAGACTAACAAAGTAGAATCGAATCGGAGAAGACGAGAATCGGAGCCTTGTATTTATAGTCTCTTTAGTCGCGGTTGGCGACGAGACCAAGGATTAAAGGTACCTTTTTAGTCGTGGGTCGCCTCGCCCAACCGCGACTAAAGGGTTTTTGGCGATTTTATGCCTCGCGCCCTTCTTTAGTCGCGGTTGGCGACGAGACCCGTGACTAAAGGTACCCTTTTTAGTCGCGGGTCGCCTGCCCAACCGCGACTAAAGGGTTTTTGACGGTTTTTTATGCTCTCGCGCTTTCATTTTTTAGTCGCGGTTGGTTCCGCCAACCGCGACTTGGTCGCCGCAGTTTAGGGTTTTAGCCCCCCAAACCTGTTTTCTGCTTTAATTTGTATTGTTTTCTTTATAATTTATATTGTTTTCTGTTTAATTAGTATTGTTTTATTTCTTTTGTGCTTTATTTAAATTTTTAATTAGTTTCAAATATTCTACGGTACTACATACATGCATATGAATGTACAATTTCAAACAAATTTGAAATTAGAACCAAAAGAATTCAAGAGGAATATACAATATATATTCAATATCATCGGATGACCATATACAATTTTGAACAAGTTTCCATACATAATTTAATGCATATAAAGTTCTACGTCCTTTGTATCTACGAACCGTCTCCAAACCCTACGAGGCAAATACAAATAATATGTCAAAAATAAAACTAATTCAATTCAATATGTTAAAAATACAAATAATATATCAAAAATTCAGAAAAATAGAACTAATTCATTTCAAAATTCTAAAATACAAATAATATATCAAAAATTCAGAGAAGTTCTTCCGGCCGCCTCTGCCTTCCCACAAGTTCTTCCCGCCGCCTTCCCGCCATTCTTTCCGCCTATGTCTTCCCCGCCATTTCTTCACGCCTCTATCTTCGCGTATCGATGCTCCTTTTATAGGCACGGCGCCGCTTCGCTTTGTCTTGTTCCTCCGACAGTATGCCGTGGCGCTACCCACGCGTCCTGTCTAACCTTTAGTCCCGGTTGCACCAACAAGCCGGGACTAAAGGTTAGATGACCAGCTCTGGATTCCTCTTCTTCCCGTCATTTCTTCCCTGTCTTCCCGCCTCTTTCTTCCCGCCACTTTCTTCCCGCCTCCTGTCTTCCCGCTCTCATTTTTCCCGCCATTTCTCACTACATATATGTAGCCCGGCTTGGCCAGCATTATCACATCTCTACAATCTCTCATCACTCTCTCATGGCTTCCACCGCACCCACTCTAACCTACCAGCAGGTGGAGGAGCTTTGCGCCTCGAACTACCCTTGTCCACCGGGCTATCAAGGCCCCACCGGCCGGATTTGTTAGCCGGCGGCGTGCCGGTCCCTCCCGTCCCCTCGTGGTATCATACGGGCGGCCATCACGAACCACTACTACCTCGACCACGCCGAGCAGCGGATGAATCTCACCGGCATCCCGATAACCAACATACTTGGGACGCCTTCTTCATCAATCGGCGTGAGAGGGCGCCGCCAGTATGAGGAGGACGGTGCGCCTCGGGAACTTCCACGAGGCCGGCCGTCGGCTATGGTGGTATGGCCGGACTCGCAGAGCGTCATGGACTACATCACGGCCGGCGATATCCCCCGCCGCGCTTACCTCGCCGAGCCATTTAGCGCCGCCCGACGACAAATGACGACAAAGAATGATTTACAAAGAAATGATTTATTTACGACGGCGGCAACTTAGAAGGCTATTTACTACTAGTACAACGACGACGGCGGCTATGAAGACTACTTAGTATGCATATTATACGCCTAGGCAGGAGTATGACTAAATCACTCCAAATTTCATGTATCATCGGTGGTATCTCGAATCATTCAAAATGGACACCAAACACATCACGGGTAATATAATTCACATGATCCATTCAACAAAGTTTGGTACAATAAATTATTACACATCATTTTTCTTCCCTTGTGTCCCTCGCTTGCTTACGATTGTGCCGTATCCATGGAGCATCCTCATCATTTAACTTAATGCTTGGGTCGGTGTTCACTTTGAAGGGCGGAATTTCAGCAAACATATTATAATCTTCCGACATGTCCGTCTTGTCCTCCACTCCCACGATGTTTCTTTTCCCGAAAGAACAATGTGGCGCTTTTGGATCATCGCATGATGTAATCGATCGCTTTTCTTATCTTTCCGCTTCCTCGGTTTGCTACTCATGTCCTTCACATAGAAAACCTGAGCGACATCTTTCGCTAGGACGAATGGTTCGTCAAGGTAACCAAGATTGTTGAAATCCACCATTGTCATTCCGTATTGCTGGTCCACCTTTACCCCACCTCCGTTAGCTTGAACCATTTGCACCGGAACAAAGGGACCTTAAAGGAGGGTCCATAGTCAAGTTCCCATATCTCCTCTATGTAACCATAATATGTGACCTCTTGCCCGCTCTCGGTTGCTTTGCATCAAAGCGGACACCACTGCTTTGGTTGGTGCTCTTTTGTCTTGGGCGATCGTGTAAAATGTATTCCCATTTATCTCGCACTTTGGAAAGTCGTTATAGTCGAAGATGGTGTCTTGGCCAACATGTACAAATTGATCTACAACATCATTGTCATTCATTAAATGTTTTCTCAACCAATCGCCGAAAGTCTCCATGTGGGCCTTCCTAATCCGTGATTCAGGCTTCCCCGGGTTGTCGAACGTAAAATATTCTTGTGTTTCTCAAAGCACGGAGCCACCAAGCTGGAATTGGTCAAGACAAAGGTGGTGTGCTTCAGTCGAGAATGGCCGTCCATACATATCGTTGATTTCATTCCGATCGTGTTTTTCCACTTAGTCTCCTCGTGCCGCGATCGAGGAAGACCAATCGGCTTAAGGTCGTGAACAAAGTCAACACAAAACTCAATTACCTCCTCATTTCCATAGCCCTTGGCGATGCTTCCTTCTCGCCTAGCACGGTTACGAACATATTTCTTTAATACTCCCATGAACCTCTCAAGGGGAACATATTGTGTAGAAATACAGGACCGAGAACGAAAATCTCTTGGACTAGGTGAACCAGGAGGTGCGTCATAATATTGAAGAAGGATGGCGGAACACCAACTCGAAATCGACAAGACATTGGATCACATCGCTCGCAACCGTGGTAGAACTTCCGGATTGATTACCTTCCGAGAGATTGCATTGAGGAATGCACATAGCTTCACAATGGCTACTCGAACATTTTCCGCAGGAGCCCCTCAAAGCAATCGGAAGCAATTGCGTCATAATCACGTGGCGGTCGTGAGACTTCGTGTTTTGGAACTTTTTCTCCGCCATGTTTATTATTCCCTTTATATTGGACGAGAATCCAGACGGGACCTTCATACCGCTCGGGCATTCAAAAAGATGACCTTCTCTTCTTTGGTCGAGAGCGTGGGCACGACCTTGAAACCATTCCGGATGCCGGTCATCGTGGTCTTTCAAACGTTGTCGGTCCTGCCGTGCTTCCTTTGTATCATTTGTCTTCCCATACACGCCCAAGAAGCTTAGGAGGTTCATAAATATTCTTCGTAACGTGCATCACGTCGATTGCAGAGCGGACATCTAGGACTTTCCAATATTCTAGCTCCCGAATATAGATTTCTTCTTCCACATGGCTGCGTCTGCCGCCTCCCTTCGAACTGATTGTCCGCCAGACCCTTTCCAAAGATGACTTTCAAATCCTTGACCATATCAAATACCTCAAGCACCGATGCGTTCGCAGCTTCGCCGGTGATCCGCCTTGCCGTTGTAATGCTTGCCTTTCTTTCATCGGATGAATTTTCGGAAGAAATCGACGATGCCCAAGGTACACGTTCTTCTTACAATTTGGCAAATGTACACTTTCGGTCTCATGTAAGCAGTATGCGTGCATGCATTGTATCCCTTATTTGACAAATTCCCGAAAGGTTACTAAGAGCAGGCCAATCGTTGATGGTTACGAAAAGCAACGTCAGAGGTCAAATTCCTCTTGTTTGTGCTCATCTCACACGGACACCACCCCACAGCTGTAAAAGTTCATCAACTAATGGCCTTAGGTACACATCGATGTCGTTGCCGGGTTGCTTCGGACCTTGGATGAGCACCGGCATCATAATGAACTTCCGCTTCATGCACAACCAAGGAGGAAGGTTGTAGATGCATAGAGTCACGGGCAGGTGCTATGGCTGGAGCTCGCTTTCGCCAAAAGGATTCATGCCATCCGCATTTAGAGCAAATCTTATGTTCCTTGCGTCACCGCAAAATCTTTGAACCATCCGTCGATCTTTCTCCATTGCGTTCCATCTGCGGTGTGTCTCAACTCCCGTCCGACTTACGGTCCTCTTTGTGCCATCGCAACAACTTGGCATGCTATTTGTTCTGAACAGACGTTTCAACCGTGGTATTATAGGAGCATACCACATCACCTTGGCGGAACCCTCTTCCCGGGTTTACGGCCCTCAACATCGTCACCGTGGTCATCGCCTCGATCTTATAACGCAATGCAAAGGCATACCGGTATTCATTCAAATTCTCGTATTCACATGCGGTAGAGGATGCGTCGTTGATGCATGCATGTATCTTCGTAACCTCTAAACCTAGAGGGCAGACAACCTTCTTTGCTTCAGACGTCTTGGCGGGCAACTCGTTATCCTTTGGAAACATATTCTTCAACATTTTCAAAGAAGTTTTCAAATGCCGAGTCAGCTACACCTGCCTCGCCTTCCATTTCAGCAAATCCAGGTGCAGCCCAGCTTTTTCAGACCATCATCGCATCCGGGTACAGCGCCTTCATGATCCTCTAACATGCGATCCAAATTCTCCTCTCCTTTTCGGTTTCGGCGTCTCCGTGCATCGGCAATGGTCCGACCAAGATCATCAACGGGATCATCACGTGCCTCTTCTTCACCTTCCCTTCACCTTCAAAGATCCTCCATGAAAGTATCACCGAAATGAGCAAGATAGCTTTCATCGATGAAATCATCCCATTCTTCATCTTCTTCCATTATAACCCCTCTTTCTCCATGCTTGGTCCAACAATTATAGCTTGGCATGAAACTGCGTCAAGCAGATGCATGTGAACATCTCTTGAGGAAGAGTAACCCTTCCGATTCTTACAGATAACACATGGACAGATAACAAAACCCCCCGCTTGTTCGCATTAGCCACTACGAGGAAATCTTTCAAACCCGTAGTGAACTCACGGAGAGTCGGTTATCAGACATCCATTGCCGATTCATCTGCATTATTATAATATAAAATATATAATTAACCATCATGCATTTGTTAAACTAACTAGCTACAAACAATATAAATTAAACAATGAACTACACACATGCATATTTTATCAATGACACATCAAAGGTTCATCAAGTTGCTAACCGCGATCGAGGAGTGTGGCTCCAACACTTCATGTCATGTTTGTTTCATGCTCTTGGGGCATTTCATCAAACACCTTATGTGCATAAGAGGAACCAAAAGCAAACCTACACCCACTTGTGAAGAGAATGGCTCCAAATGGCTAAGTGTTGGCTCTTTGGATGGGTATATATAGGGAGGGCTTTAGTTGCGGTTGGCCCGGCAAACCGTGACTAAAGGTGCTCGAAGGCCTTTTAGTCGCGGTTGTCCCGGCAAACCGCGACTAAAGACCTCACGTCTTGGCGCCACCGCCACCGAGCGCCTGGGCCTTTTGGTCGCGGTTCACCTCCAGAACCGCGACTAAAGGTCCCATTAGTCGCGGTTCCTACAGCTTCGCGACTTATGGGGCTGGACGGAAGCCTGTTTTTCCACCAGTGAGTCCTCTCCAAAAGAAGAACGCATGCGCTGGAATCATCCCAATCATGGTTACAATTGCAAAGGTATGGTTGTTCATTGGTTAAGGTTTTATAACAAATAAAAATAAAGAAATACTTGCCCGTTTCTGGGTCTAACTAGTGAACGTCCACAACTTAACTAACGGTGACGTGTTAAAAAAAGCTAAGAAGGCTTTGCCGGGAGGCAGGGGCTTTACTAGGCTTTCGGCAGCAACACACACACCACTTCCGGGCAATGATGCACTATTTGATAACGGGTCGGTGGTTAGAGAGATTGAGCTGCAAGCATCTTCTTTCATTTCTTGTAACGTAGTTCATCAGTTTAGAAGCTTAAATTATGATGCTTACAACTTAGCAAAGTATGCTTTAACTCTGAACGTTGGCCGCCATGTTTGGTTAGGTCAACGCGAAAGCATTTTATTCGTCCCTGTAAACATTGTGACGATGTAATTTGCGTGGTTGCCTAAAAAAATTGATAACAGGAAGGAATGGCTATTACATGTCCTCGCTGGGGTCTCTTTGGAAACAAGGGATAGTATCATCATGCTTATGGCGTATATGGAGTTTATGCTCGGATATTGTCCATGGCGAACCGGTATCGCCTAAATATTCCATTGTTAGAGTCAACTAAAAAGGCAAAAGTTCCTCTATACAAGGGGGACCTCTATGTACTCATATATCAATAGTAAACTCTGTACGGCTGTAATTTACTAGATGATCAGCAACCCTATTTTGTTCTCTCATAAGCTTCTAGAGAATAAACTTTCTGATCTCTAGGCAAGATCTCCATGTGCGGTAAGCACATTCTCGGACATGATAAATAGTGCCTTAAAAGAATTAGATTCAATCAACACCGGTTTGTATGCATGTTGTATGGCCAGTGCCATACCTTGCATCAACGCATAAATTACGGCCTCCAACGCTTCATTACATGTACAATAGAACAAGAAACGATATGCCAAAAAACACTGACATGTCGTGATTCCTTAGTATCATACCAGCCGTTGCGCTGCCATCTACTGGCGAGAACAATCCATCGACAAGAAGTGCCGCCCAACCCGTCGGAGGGCTAGGCCAAGGCAGTGACACAATTTTTTTTATGGAACATGACCTAGACAAGGCTTGAAATTTGAAACTCTTACTTTCGGCGTCTGAGCAAATATCGGGTCTCAAAATTAACTTCCATGAAAGCAAACTTTTCTGCTTTGGAGAAGCCGTTGAGGCGGCTGCCAATTATGCTGACCTCTTTGGTTGTGCACATGGCCAATTCTTGATTAAATATCTGTGAATACCGATCCACTATCGGCGTCTCATCATTGCAGAGTGGAAGCATGTAGAGGAGCATCTAGAGAAACGATTTAGCAATTGGAAAGGCAAGCTGCTGTCAGTTGGAGGACGGCTGGTTTTGATTAACTCCGTCCACACAAATATGGTTCTATGTTTTATTTCTTCCAACTCCCAAAAGGGGTCCTACAATGCCTGAACTATTTTAGATCCAGATTTTTTGGCAAGGAGATGGAGAAAAGAAATATATAGATTGGCCAAATGGAGCATGGTTTGTAGGCCAAAAGACCAAGGCGGCCTTGGAATTCATGACCTGTAGGTCAGAATAAGGCTCTGCTCAGTAAATGGTTGTTCAAACTTCTTATCGAGGATGGTGTTTGGCAAACCATGGTGCGCAACAAGTATCAAGATCAAAAGGCGGTGTTCCGGGCATATTGAAAACTTGGTGACTCACACTTTTGGGTTGGCCTAATGGCGGCAAAGAAACATCACTTTCGCTTTGGGTCTTTCGCGATAAAGGATGAATCGAAGATTTATTTCTGGGAAGACATCTAGCTAGACAATGCCAGTCTTATAGAACAATATCCAGCCTTATATAACATTGCTCGCGATAAGAACAATACTATTTGCGCACGTGCTTAGTTCATCCCCGTCGAATATTTCGTTCAAGCGGGATTTGATTGACCCCCGACTTCTATCATGGCATAATCTTTTCTCCCAAGTGGATTCGATTAACCTGACACAAGGTCAGGATGTGTTGTGCTAGAACCTTACTACATCAAGGTCTTTCATAGTAGATTCCATGTACCGTGCGCGCACGCATTCTGAGGTAACAACGAGTAATAACAAGAAAATTTGGAAGTCTAAGATTACACTAAAGGTGAAAATCTTCATGTGGTATCTTCGTAGGGGAGTTGTGTTAACCAAAGACAACCTCGCACCGTGCAACTGGCTTGGGAGTAAGAAGTGTTATTTTTGTACTCATGACGAGACAATCAAACACCTCCTTTTTCAATGCCAGTCATCTAAATGCGTCAAATTTATATCCGCCCACAAGTGTTGCCAATATATTTGGTCACTAGTTGAACGGTATTCCAAATAATTTTAAAGCGCTTATAAGGGTGGGAGCGTATGCCTTAATTTGGTTGCTCTGACTGTGTAGAAACGGTTTGGTTCTTAATGAAAAAAACGCTTCTCCTCTGCAGGTTATTTTTTGTTGTATGCACTCACTTCATACGTGGTCTATGCTACAACGACCGGAACACCAACCACTGTTCAAGACGGTTGTACGCGGTTGGAGCAGGTGGTTATGAAGGTTTTTTTCCAACATGGGCGGCAGCATATCCTCCGCATCGATCCACCATCACCTTCGACATAGGCATAGCGTCGCTCTATAGGACTCTGCTTTTGCCGATATGTCGGTTTTTATCTCATGATTTTTTGTCAGACTTTTGGATTTGGCTGTGTGCATTTTAATTACGCGGAGACCGGGTGTTACTCATAATGTTTTGTATCCGCCTGATGCTACAGTATGAGATAATAAAATCGCCATTTTTCGAAAAAAGTTACAATGGAATAAAACTCCTTTTCCTGTGGAAAAAAACCCGACAATATTTTCTTTTCAGACATGGCAACGACAATGTTAACTTGTCTCTTTCCCTTTGCGCTCTAGCTATAACAACGATCAGGATTAACCTCACCAAGAGCCATAGTTGACTTCCTGCTTTATCCATCGCAAACAGTTGGTTGGAAAGAAAAAGAACCCACTACGTTTGGTCAATGCGACAATGCCAAATAAATCCCCCTCTGGCTTCATGACGGCACCGCGTACGTCAGCGTCCGACAGAGCGCCCAAAACCGGGCGTGCGGGCCAGCCGCGTCAGCGTCACGGGCGGCTACGTCAGACTCCAACTCAACCGCCGCAGGATTTGGACACGGCCCGGTGCCTGTGCGTGTCCGATGGTGTCACCAAACGGCGACAGTTTTTCCCCTTCTTCTTAAATCTCATCCACCCTCCCCCTCCTCCCCCCGTCCACACGCAGACCCGAGAGACGCACGCGGCCACGGGAAGCTTCTAGATTCCGTCGAATTCCGCCGCCGCCGAACCCTAATTCCCTCGCCCCGCCGCCCCGATCCGCCCCGGCTCGCGGCGCCAATGGCCGACAGGGAGAAGGAGAAGGCGGAGGCCGTGCGGGAGGCAGAGGAGGAGCAGGAGCAGCAGGAGGAGGAGTACGAGAGCGACCTCGACGACGCGCCCCTCCCGGCCGTGAGGCGCCGGGCCGCGGCGAGCGACGAGGAAGAGGAGGAGGAGGAGGAGGACGCGGGGTTGCCCTTGCCGCGGAGGGGGGCCGGATCCGGCGCGGAGTCCGACGGGCAGGGCGCCGCCGAGGAGTACGGCGAGGAGTACGAGGAGGAGTATGAGGAGTACGAGGAGGTGTACGAGGATTTCGAGCAGGGGCGTGGCGGGGCGGCCGCCCAGGCGGTTGCCGCGCCGAGAGCGGCGGCCGAGGGGGCCGAGGAGGGAGGTGAAGCGGCGACGGTGGCGGCGGCGGGAGAGGAGGGGGAGGAGGGGAAGAAGGAGAGCGAGCCCTTTGCCGTGCCGACGGCGGGCGCCTTCTACATGCACGACGACCGCTTCCAGGAGTCCCGCGGCGGCCGCGGCCGAGGAAGGTACTCGCCCTTTCCATCCTCAGATTGATTACCGCTTACTTTTTGGCCATTGAATGACTCGGCGACTTGGGATGTATCCCAATTGCTAATTAGTGGACTCAGGCTGTGTTTCGTTGTGCTGAATTATGACAATCCTGTTTTGCTTGACCCGACTCTGCTTATTTAACCGGCATTGCGATGAATTACAACAATTCTGTTCGCCCAACTAGATTTCGCGCAATTTACCATGTGGTCAGCCAACTTTTATCCGCTTTCACGGCTAATTTCTACAGCGAATTGTAAAATAAGTTCAGTGAAACACAATTTAGCAACCGCAAAGTAAGCATTAGTTGCATCAAGTTTAAGCTTGCGGGGATTTATGTTTGATTAGTTTCACCCAAGTTTTCACAAAAGCGTATCACGGTTACTAGTGTTGTAAATATATGTACAAAAATTTATCATGGTTACTACTGTTGTAAGAAGAGACCAAACACTGATACCAGGAAACTACTCAAATTCCTGTCTTAGATTTGTCTAGATACGGATGTATCTCCGTATCTAAACAAATCTAAGACATGAATTTTGTGACGGAGGTAATAGTAATTAAAATGTGGTCTGTTGCCCTAAATACTTCCACATGAGAGCCTGATGCATGCACGGCTGTTACATATCATAGTTGTTCGTTGCATATAATAGCTGATTGTTGCATATGGAAACATGAAGACAACAAACTTTTCTATAAGTATATTTAGAATTGAATAGGGAATCTAGGGACTTGAATTCTGGTCCTAGTCAATTAAAGTCATTCAACTAGAATTGCAGTACTGAGCTGAAACACACTTTACTAGGCTGTTCTGTACCCGAATTCTTTCAACCAGAATTGCAGTACCAAGCTGAAACACACTTTACTAGGCTGTACCAGTAGCATTCTGTGCAAATACCACTATATATTGCCCCCGCCACCAGCGAAACCTGCAACCCCACAGGCCACAGGTTCTAACCTCCCTCTGCTGTTTATGGCACCAGTTCTGTTCACCATGGACACACTGATAATCTAATGTTGCATTATACCAGAAACAGTGATGAATACAATGGTGCAGAATTGTCAATAGAAAGTAGCAGGAAAGCATCAACCTAAAACATAATATGTGAATGCATTTAATGTATAACAGTTGAATCAAACTGGTGATGTTTTGTGCACTAGAGATTTGACAGTCAGCTTAGAAAGTACAGACCTCTCCAAATTGGCTGTAGTTTAGCTAGTGATGTCAACCAAAAGAAACATGCCCAAGCGTATGAACAATTGTATGCGTTACTGAATCACACAATTTCATACATGATACAACTAGTTGGTACACACATGAATTCCAAGTTAACTAGTAAATTATTAAATTTATTCACAAGATCAAGATGCATACGCAAAAATAGAGGTTTTCCCATGTAGCTTTGTAAGTTTGTTTGTCGCACCTGTGTAGTTACCTGGAAAGTGTGGAAGGGCCCTTTTCTTCTCTTTTGCCCTGGAGTGTGTTGTATTATCATAACTTATGTAGTCCTGGCTTCTTCAAAAGAAATTGGAGGCCCTCAACCGCCCCTTCATGAAAAACATACCCCCCACCCCACCCCCGGCAAAATAAAGATAATGCAGCTACTAAGGTATTGTACAATGCTAGGTGCTTAGGGAGGTGCTTAGAAAAATAAACTGGGTTTTTTCTGAAGCACCGGTGCCTATTTCTACAGGAGAGATGCCTAATTAAGCGTCTACCCTGTACAAATAAACATGGTGCTTAAGAAAAACCTGGTTTATTTCTCTAAGCACCTTGCATTGTACAAGGCCTAATGATGCTTAATCTGTATTATGATTACATTATCCAGGTTTCAGCTGCTTTCTTATCTATCCATATTCTCAATTTAGGAGAACATTGAGTAATAGGAACTTGTGGAATCCTAAAGAGGAGGAAGCTTGGGTCCATGACAGATTTGATGAGATGCATCCACGTGGTTATCATAATGGCAATGTGAGTAACTGACTACTATGCTTTCTTATTTTCTACTATGCATTGAACTGCTGATGCATGTTTCCTTACCAATATGCTTTTTTTTATCAATTGTGCTTTCAGATGAGAAATCCAAGGGGCCGCTCTGGAGGGCGTGTTGGTGGACCTGGCGGTAGGACTCGTGGTGTTGGCCGTGGTAATTTCAGAGGCAACAGGTCTCGAGCGCATAATCATGATGGTAACCAGAACTACAGCTATGTTCCAAAGGGATCTCTAGTTTCCCTTGATAATACAAAAAATGCCGGACCAGTCCTGCGTGAGCACAGGAAGAACAGAGCTCCTAAATCGTCTCATGCTCGCAATGATGATGTTGATAACTTTGATGTGGTTCCAAAAGAATCTCACACTTACAATGACGGTTCCAGAAGTCGTAAGGCCACACCAAGCGTAATTCGTGGCAGAGGCTCTAGACGTTACCAACCACGTCGCAGTACCACTGAGATATCTTCAGAGCAAAATGATAAGTGAGTGGAAGTTTTATTTTTATTCAATCTTTGCACATTTGTTGATAGAGAACTAACAGCAGCATGTTTGTTTTTCAATCATATTTCAGATCACAGAAACCTGAAAATGCCTTGTCAAATGCAAATTTGGGGAAACACCAACCTCAGAATTCAAATTCTCGGCCTGAGCAAGGTTTTCCTAATAAGCAATCCTTTGCGTCAAACTTGAATTCAGCCTCGCCGCCATTTTACCCTTCAAGGCCGTCCCACCAGGAACAACTGATTGGTCAAAGAGGGAATGCACAACCTAGTACCACTAGTAGACCATTCTCACCCCCCATTGGTATGGAACATGTTTCTCCAACCCCACAAAATGCCCCCCTGTTGAGAGGGAAGGCTTTCGTACCGAAGGGCACAAATATACAGTCATCTCCATCATCATCAAATACCCAATCCACACTAAGGATACCAACCCAGATGTTGGGCGCACAATTTGGTAGTAGTGGTCGAATGCCATCTTTCACACAACCTACGTCTACAGTTTTGACTGAAGACACTGGTGTTTCTTCACCTAATGGATCAAACGAAGCTGTTACTCGATTGACGGTGAAGGGGCAACCTGGTGACCAGGGAGAAGAGCGTGCTTCTTTTCCCTATGGTGGAGGTCATGTTCTCGGAGCTACAGGAGGCCTTTCACTTGGTGACAAAGGTTTCCATGGCACCCCAGCACTCTTTCCAGGTTTGTAAGTTTACACTGTGAAATTACAATTTAATAAAATGAGTACTTAATGATAATATGTATGAAAAATAAGCAATTAATGATACTAGTAAAGTTGTAAGTTGTAACTGTTTTCTATCATACAGTTATGCAGTTTGGAGGCCAGCATCCAGGTGTGCCTGGTGTTCCTTCAATCGGTATGGCTTTACCAGGATTTGTGTCTCAGCAACAACATGGCGTCAGCAATTCTGAGATGGCTTGGTAAGGAGTTAATTATCCTTTTTTTTTCTGCATCCCAGTCTAGTACGATGGTGGTGCACTACTGTTGTCTGGCTTATCGATGTAGCATTTATTTATTTGAATATGGCATTCATAATTAGCTTGTCTAATTATTTGTTTGGGCGCATCTGACTGAAATCAGGCTGCCAATACTGTCTGGTTCCGCTGGAGGTTTAGGAGCAACTTATGGCTCACCTTATTTTGCCATGGATGGCAGCTATTATTCCCGACCTTCTGAGCAGGCATCTTCTTCAGTTAATCCTAGGTATGTCGGTCCCGTACTATAACATGATGCATTGCAGGGCTTTTAGAGTTCTTATATATTGCAGCTGCAGTCGTATATACTTTTGAGATGAGTTACATCAGTTTAATTATGAGTTCATCCTCGTCTTGCATAGAACAACAGTCCTACTAGTTTTGTGACAGGGTTAAAGCTTGACAGCAAAAGCTGCAAAGGTCACCAGCATGTTGACAACAGTGATAATTCTCTGTCACTATCAAACTTCATTGAATGAAACAAGGATGAATAATTCTGTCTTTCTGTTTTTTGCTGCTCTACAGAGAACCTAGTGCAAGTAACGCGCCTTCTCAGTTGAAGCCCCCACAAATAACAGGTAAAACAGCTTGGTTCCCTTTTCAATATCGTATCTCTACCTTGTTAATTGTACCTGTGTTTAATTTCAGAAATATTAGAAGTTTCTGCTCTCTTGTGTGATCCTAGAAAACTAGGAATATTTTGACACATTTGCCTCTTTTGCAGAAGTTGTAAATGATGAGCCTAGTCAACGCCAAAATAAACCTCGCCGGTATTGTTAAAAAACATATCCATTCCGTCCACTGTATGCTTTCTCATAATAGCACTATGTGTTGATATCATGTCATATCTTGTTGCAGATACTCGCAGATGAACCTTGGCCAGTGACCATAGGATGATGTTAACAAGCACTTCATGAGCTTTGGGTCTTTGCAAGATTTGGGAAAGACTTGTTATCTCAACAAGGTCTTACTGAGTAGCTGAAGCACTTCAGTGTCTGCTCTGTGCACTTTGGGTTATTTAGTATCCAAAAGATGTCAGGTACATGTGTACAATACATGGTGCATGCCAGCCATTTTTGTTCCCTTCCATTTTCTGTTTGTTTATATGAACTGGTGATGACCTGTGCTATTGCCCTTAAACCTGAGCCTTGAGATTATGAAAATTATTTGCATGTCATTTGTTACAGGGTCCACTAGGTGTGCTGATAGATGTAGGTTCTCCTGGTCGTATTCCATATCTTTTTATTGGTCTTTAGAAGTTAGAATTAGGAAGCCTGTTGACAATTTGGTCCCGGCGATTAGCCCTGTTGATTCTCACTTTTTTGGGCTTCATTGGTTACTATATTAACGTTTTTTAAGCTATTCCTACAAAAAGAGGTAGTTGAATCTTAAGAGATAACTTGGAACCTTTTTTTAGAGAACAACTGTACATTTGAGACTTGAGTGCATTTGGTACCTCGTTGTTCTTAGTATTTCTAAATCCTTGGCAATTTTGTCCTTTGCCCCTTAAATCTACGTTCTCTTATTCATAGAAATAAATGAACCTTGTGATATCGCTCTAAACTGCTCCTGGTTCATGAGTACATTGCATTATGTGTACAAGCAGATGTTTATATCTTTCTTGTAGCCTTGAACCGGAAGATGCGGTTAGCATGTATTGCCCACATGGACATTTAGCTGATATGTTATTCTCAGCTGGCCACAGTCCATGATTGTTAACAAATTACACTGCTCCTTTGCAGGTTGACTGTTGAAGCTGTCCATATCACTATAATCACTCGCAGTGATTATTCTGATGGGTCGCTGCCAGCGGTTCTGTTGCTCTATCACGTAAGACTGCGATGGCGGGAGGCGAGATTCTTGGGGTCGTGTTTGGTTGGGGAACGAAGTGTGTAATAGAATGGTCATGGTTCCACGCCGCTGGAACAGGTTGGTTCCGTTTGTGTGCTTGGTCGGTGTTTGGTTTGAGAGATGGATTTGGTTGAGCTCACCTCTTTGTGTAGAAATGGTGAGATTACCTCGTATGCATATGTGTACACTATATGAACAAATTATTACTCTGTATTTTAGCAACATCTTATTCGAGTTCTCAGCAGCATTTCAATTGTATCTACAGCATCAATCAACAATTTAAGTACAGAAACGACACCATGAACTCTTGCTGCCGCACTTGCCAAACATATTTTCCCTGTGCATGTAGCAAGGGCGCTGCAATAGCATCAGTCACATCCTGAACCGATTGATGGAGTGTGTTGTGAATTTGTTTGCCGATGTAGAGTACATGCATGGTCCAAGAAAGTAAATGCAAAGCATAGATTCTAGTACAGTCCCCGGTCCTGCCTTTACAGTAAGGCATTTATTCCACCACCAGGTTATGGTACACTGTAAACTTCTCTGAGAGGAATTACTATGGAGCATCCATGCTACTCCTATGCTGAAAATCCCGTGGGTTTACGTGCCGTATCTCCGTGCAGTGCACCAATTCGATCGTATCCAAATCCAACCTGCTGATCCGCACTCTAACAATTTCACACACAAAAATACCCCGTCCCATAATTGGAAATACCCTTTATATGAGGATTTTTTAATAATTAAACAAAAAATCAAAATAGTTCAAAAGTATTTTTAGATTAAACTTGACTTTGTTTTGCACTAGTATATAAATTTTCATGAAAAAAACCAATATTGACTTCAGGGCGAAAAGACAAAAAGGGTGCGGATTTTTGGAGGCCGAGCTCTAGTGAGCTCGGTATTTTTCGCGCATGTGTGTTCAAAAAATAAATTTGGAATTTTTCGCGCTCCAAAAAAATAAAATTTGAAAACAAGCTCACTGGAGCTCGGCCTTTGTTGGCATTTTCCGAAAAATTATTTGCTATTATAGGTCACTATTCACACTATTTTAACCAAAATGTTATCTTTTTTTGAAAAGAAGTCAACGAGTGATTTTATTTTTGTGAAGTTTTTCTCACAAGTATAACAGAAGGTCAAGTTTATTTCAAAAATATTTTCAGATATTTTAACCTTTTTATTGAATTGCTAATTTATTTTTTCATATAGGGTGTATATACACCCAGGAACCAAACGTGCCCGTCCCTCCCATAATATAACAACTAATATGTGAGTACTACTCTGAGTAGATAGCAAGTTGTTTTGCTTTCGAAATTGTATAAACATGCAGCGAGACCTCTCAGAATCTTTGCAAGGCTAGCTAGCTAGCTATGGGACAATCATCCAGTGACCGATCCATACATTGGCAGCGAGATTTTACTATTATATTGCTCTTTGGAGCCAATGATTAAGCTTTTCTCCCATGACATTGTTGGCATCTAGCACACCCGTGCATGCATCTTACCAATATTGCATCACCAGATAGACCGCTATAGGCTATGATCGATTGATAGGTGATCACATGTTCTCTTTTGAGAGGTGTGATTCCACTATTGGTGTCACTACTCAGTACTACTCCTACTCACTAGTGATTGCCGTGCACATTGTCACATGGAGAGCCCGGCAACTTGTCCCCCTATTTACACAAGACAAAACCGGAAGAACATTTCACATGTAGCACATTATTGGGTGGAATGGTGGATCAAGTGCGAACCTCATCAACAAACGGGCAGTGAAATACAATGATCCTTATGATGGAAGGACAAAATAGTATGTACTCCCTGTGTCCCAAAATAAGCGTCTCAAAATAAGCGTCTCAAAATAGTATGTACTTTACAAGAGGGAGTACTAAAGTTGAGACATTTATTTTGAGATGGCGAGGGATGAGAGCACTAGATTTGTACTATCAATTGAAACTTCAAAATGTTTGACCAAATTATTAACAAAACAATATGAATACTCATTCACAACAACTAATACATACGATATGTGAAAATATATCCAGTGAACAATCTAATGATATTGATTTATTATTGTAGATATTAATAAGTTTTTTCTGTAAACCTGGTCGAAGTTTACACAGTTTACTTCAGACAAAGCTAACATGCAGAGCGAATAAAAATGGCGGGAGGCTAGAAAACTAAATTTTCGGCGGGTAATTAACTACTCCCTCCGTCTTATAATATAAGACGTTTTTAATCACTAATGTAGTGTTAAAAAACGTCTTACATTATGGGACGGAGGGAGTAATTAACAACAGCCGGCCGGCGGCCATGGTCCGCATGTAACGTGCCAAGATATATTAACTGCCAGCGCTGCGCGCCCAGCGAGCACGTACACATGCACGGTAGGTCTAATAATACTATTGCTATCTAGGAGTGGCCGGCCGGCCCCAATGTGCCAGCCTCGCCGGTCGACCCCCGCCCATGACAGTCAGTACACTTGTACCGTATCCATCATTGATCATGGACATTACTCGATAGATCTTAGCCGATCTTGACGCCAGAGCAAGAGAATCCAACCCCACTGCCTGCGCCGCAGCCAGCCAGCATCCTCTTTTAATCAGCAACTCCGGCCACTCTCTCCCAAGTGAGTGTGAGAGTGAGACGGGCGAGCTGAATGGCGATGAGGCGGCGGCTATGGCGCATGGGCGGCAGGGTGCTGGACTGCTTCGCCGCGTGCGTGGGCGCTGGCGCCGGTGCCGGCTGCGGCTGCCTGTGCGCGCGCGCTCTGGCGCTGGAGGAGGAGGTGGAGGAGAGGAAGGCCCTGGTGACCGGGAGCAGCCAGGTGGTGAGGCTCAGCGACCTCGTCGTCGAGCGCACGTCGTCGTCAAGGACGCTGGGTTTCCATCTGCAGCCCAAGGTATGCATGCAGCATGTTCATCCATCCATCCATCTCCCCATTCTTCTCTAGGTCTTGATTTTAGTTTTGATATGCTTGTTGGTGTGGTGCGTGTGCGTAGACGGTGGAGCTGAGGGTGTCCATGCACTGCTACGGATGCGCCAAGAAAGTTCACAAGCACATCTCAAAGATGGAAGGTAACACCAACACCAACTCTTACATCATGATGATCCTCCCTTCCCTCATTTAGGGCAAAGTTGCTCTGTTTATATAAGGCAAAAGGTTGAGAAGAGTTGGGGGTTGAAAAACAGAGTGCTCTGCTATGGTTTCAAGGTTGAAAAATAGTTACAGAGTGCTCCACCGCGTTTTGTGCAATGTGCGTCTACCACGTTATTGCCACTGCCGTGTACTCCTACTAGCCCATCTTGACCATCGGCCGCAGGTGTCGTTCCGTTGGGCGACAGGGGAGGCCTCAGGCTTGCCTCTGGCCACATGCGTGTGTTGCTGCGATGGCCCCAATCATGCACGACGGAAAATGCCTCATGTTTTACCCTTCTTTTGTTTTTTTTACTTCTCCTTCTTACAAAATCTGCATCATTTTCTTCTTCGTACGTTTTTTACCAGTAAAAATTTAAAATTACCAATTGTTGTATAATTGCTCGCACAATCAGCAGAAGTTTGTAAATATTCATCAGCTCCAGGTCTTCCATTTTCAGTTTGTTCTACTATCCGAATTGGCAGAGTGTGTGTGCACATTTTCAGCAACATGTATCAGGGCATCTTTCTTACTATCATGGGAAATTTGTTGCACACGTGCACCTAGTTTGCTGCAGCTCTGCTGCCCTCTCAACCACCAAGGTCTCTTTCAGAACAGTTTTTTTTTTCTTCAAAAAAAAAGTTGGGTAAAGAAGGGGAAAACAGAATCAAGTTTCCTTTTTGAATACAAATGCAGAAATCACGTAACACTGGCGGTTTTATGTTGTCGTTGGTTTTGGTTCTACTTTTTTTTGGCAAGGTTTATGGTGTGCGCTTTGGCTTGTTATAAAATTCAGAGCGTGTTGTTTGTGCTGCAGGGGTGACATGGTTCGAGGTGGATCTGGAGCGCAAGAAGGTGGTGGTGACCGGCGACGTGACGCCGCTGGAGGTGCTGCAGAGCGTCTCCAAGGTCAAGCTCGCCCAACTCTGGATGCCACCAAAACCATGCTAATGTACGGGCTGGTCGATCCTCGTGTGATATGCAGCGACAGGAGACCATTTTCTCCGACGACCAACCCTATATTTCCCTGGCTTCCCTTCGAGCTTGTTCTTTTCTTCAAAAACCTATGTATTCTCTTATCACAAAGGAGTAAGCTTTGGCCGCACGCATCGTTTTCAGGATGCAAAGGCCGGGAGTTGACACCAACATTTGTTGTGAGGATCAGTATTTTGTCAAGTATATATATGTTCTTAGTCAACAAAGGAGAAATGCGGTCACCGATATAACCTTCAACGAAAGAGAAGGTTTGTTAGGCCATTACCTGTTCACCAGAATAATCAATGGCCACTCGCTAGTAACAACTTCAGCGACCTCTGCATACTTCAACCACCGTCTTATCATCTGTTATCTTCTACCGGGTTTCATTTCTTCTTTTTTGAAGGAGAGCTCCCTCTCTGATTTCATTTAACTGAAACCATGTTGTGTTACAAACGGCAGCTAAAGCATACAATCTAAAAAGCGAACGATGCATGAGCTGCAACTCCTGGGTTTTCACATCTCAGACCTTAAGACATAGCAGTTCACAAAAGGTAACTAGGCAATTCACCGAAGACAAACTCAACAAAGCAGCCACGACACATAGGCTATATTACAATGATCAACGGGTACCCAAAGAGCATAGTGGAGTACAAGGCAGCAACTCATTAGGATAGACAGAGCAGGGGAAAAAATAGAAGCATCAGTTTGAAGACTTCACTTGCCATCATTTTGAACATTTGTACTCCCCACCTCATAGTTTCTTGTTTTAGGCTTTTTCTACAAAATCATCCAATCATTAAGCCACTGAGCAATCGTATCAACAGGTTTGCGTAACTACACATGTGCTTATGATGAGTTGGATTCATTTTGAGTGAGTTAAGGTAAGGAATACATGGCACTTACTTATGGGGATGGACTGCACATTCGTATACAGATTGCAGATTGAACCATGAAAAAACCATCATGTACAAATTTCCTTGCAAATAATATGATTCTATTCTACCAAGTGTCGAGTATGAACACTGCATATCAAACTTAGAAAGAAAAACTGGAGGCATTCAATACAAGTTGAATGATGCTAAGAACAAATGCATTTGATGACGACAGATCGTTGAACCCAGGAAAAACCCAATAAATAAGCAATGCCGGCAAATTCGAGAATAGACCCTTGTAGATATTTTGTTTACTCTAACATTATCCTTTCTAATTACTTACAATTTAAACCATGCACTCTAGTAACCTCTATCAACTTTAGTACTTTCTGCTATAATATTTAAGGATGCTAAAATAGATACAAACAAATACATATAGATACAATTCATCTAAGTTGAACAAATTAATCGGTAAAGACATGTGATTTTATTTTTCTCTATTTTCCCCTCATCTAGAAAAATCCGGTTTAAAAACAGACAATGTCTCTAAACAAAATAAAAGGCACCATTTTATTTGTAACATATGCCTTAAATTAATATTAGTTTATTTTTAAATATTGGCGGTACACATAATAAACCTTGTATCTTATGATGTGGCCACATTGTTATGTGGTTAATTTAACTAATATAATAGAAAATATTAATGTTTAAGATTGTACAAAAAAGAAGTAATTAATAAATGCAAAAGTTTAGTATAAATAAATACTCCCTCCGTCCGAAAAAGATGTCCTCGTGGTCATTATACGAAAACCCCCTCAGTGAATTCCCGACAAATGACATACTCCCCCCTGCTCGTCTCCCCCTCTCTTCTCCCTAGCTCGTCTCCGGCACCAGAGCTCCCCTACTCGGCTCCCCGCATCGAAGCTCTCCTACTTGGCTTCCAGCACAGCTTCGCCGGGCGTCGCTGGAGCTCACCCTCCTCCACCGTGTTGCTTCCCCAAACGAGGAGAAGGCTCGATTTTTTGATCTGTTATCCATCGGACGCATCCTTCCCCGATGGTGGCGAGTAGGAACTGGCCCTGCCCGTCGTCAACCTCGTCCACCTCACCATCAACCTCGTCCACTTCACCGTCAACCTTGTGCATAGAGCTGGTGATACGTCTCCAACGTATCTATAATTTTTGATTGTTCCATGCTGTTATATTATCATTCTTGTATGTTTTACAATCATTTTATAGCAACTTTATATCATTTTTTGGGACTAACCTATTGACATAGTGCCTAGTGCCAGTTGCTGTTTTTTGCTTGTTTTTTACTTAGTAGAAAATCAATACCAAACGGAGTCTTGGTGATTTTTTCTGGACAAGAAGACACACGATGGGCCAAGAAAGTACCTGAGGGGGCTCCGAGGGGAGCACAACCCACCAGGACGCGCCTGGGGGCGCAGGCACGCCTAGGTGGGTTGTGCCCACCTCGGCCGCCTCCCACCGCCTCTTTGCTCTATAAATACCCTGGACACCCAAAAACCCTAGGGGAGTCGACGAAAAACAATTCCAGCCGCCGCAAGTTCCAGAAACCACACATCCAAGCTAGACACCATCACGGAGGGGTCCATCATCCTCATTGGTGCCTCTCCGATGATGCGCGAGTAGTTCATTGTAGACCTTTGGGTCCGTAGTTAGTAGCTAGATGGCTTCCTCTCTCTCTCTCTCTCTCTCTCTCTCTCTCTCTCTCTTTTGGTTCTCAATAAAATGGTCTCTTGAGATCTATTTGATGTAACTCTTTTTTGCGGTGTGTTTGTTGGGATTCGATGAACTTTGAGTTTATGATCAGATATATGTTTTTATTTATGAAAGTTATTTGAGTCTTTTGATCTCTTATATGCATGATTACTTGTAGCCTAGTATTTCTTCTCCGAATCTTTGGTTTAGTTAGGCCGACTAGATCAATTTTTCTTGCCATGGGAAGAGGTGCTTTGTGATGGGTTCGATCTTACGATTGCTTGATCCCGATGTAAGGGGAAACGACACGTATGTATCATTGCCATTAAGGATAACAAGATGGGGTCTATTTCTACATAAATAGATCTTTTCTACATCATGTCATCGTTCTTATTGCATTACTCCGTTTCTCCATGAATTTAATACACTAGATGCATGCTGGATAGCAATCTATGTGTGGTGTAATAGTAGTAGATGCAGGCAGGAGTCGGTCTACTAATCTTGGACGTGATGCCTATATAACGATCATTGCCTAGATATCGTCATAATTATTTGAAGATCTATCAATTGCCAACAGTAATTTGTTTACCCACCGTATGCTATTTTCTCGAGAGAAGCCACTAGTGAAATCTACGGCCCCCGGGTCTATTTTCTCATCATATACTTTCAGATCTATTTTGCTATTCGTCTTTTTATTTATTTGCATATTTTATTTTAAGATCTATTAATCCAAAAACCCAAAATACCTCGCTGAATTTTATTTACTTTTATTTGCATCTATCAATCTATTACAACTTTCTCACGTCCATCTGCCAAATTCGTGTGCCGTTACCCAAAAGGGATTGACAACCCCTTTAACATGTCGGGTTGCAACTATTTGTTCTTTGTGTGCAGGTGTTGTTTACGTAGTGTTGCGTGGTTCTCCTACCGGTTCGATAACCTTGGTCTCATCACTGAGGGAAATACCTACCATCGCTGTGCTGCATCATCCCTTCCTCTTTGAGGAAAAACCGACGTAGCTCTAGCCACAATTAGTCGGTCGTCGCCAGATCCTTCACCTCGCCGCCAACCTCGTCCGACGCAGAAGCTCTCCACTTTCCCTCGCCAACATCCATCCCTGCCTTCGCTTCCCAGCATGCACCACTACTGGCTCCCACGAAGACAGAGCAAAGGTGATAATTTCTGTGACAAGAGGAACAACTTGACTGGATTCAGTGGTTGCGCATCGTTGGATAGAGAGAGGGTTTTCGCTACTGGACATGTGGAAAGGTGAAACTTTTTGCTACTGGACATGTGCCTGCATATATTTTGTGTTGCTACATGAACACAAGTGTCTTGCAGAGTTGCAGTTAATCCTCTAATCCTGTCACAGTATGGTTTGCAAGGTTCAGACGTTTCTATGATTGCACTTTCGGTTTCAATACAGAGAGAGTTTAATTAGGCCACAGGGCTCAGACCTTGATTTTATCCTATGGTAATTGTGTTGGGGAATGTAGTAATTTCAAAAAAATTCCTACGCACACGCAAGATCATGGTGATTCATAGCAACGAGAGGGGAGAGTGTTGTCTACGTACCCTCGTAGACCGTAAGCGGAAGCATTGTGACACCGCGGTTGATGAAGTCGTACGTCTTCATGATCCGACCGATCCAAGTACCGAACACACGACACCTCCGAGTTCAGCACACATTCAGCTCGGTGACGTCCCATGAACTCACGATCCAGCAGAGCTTCGAGGGAGAGTTAAAAGACGACGGCGTGATGACAGTGATGATGATGCTACCGACGTAGGGCTTCGCCTGAGCACCGCTACGATATGACCGAGGTGGATTATGGTGGAGGGGGGCACCGCACACGGCTAAAAGATCAACTGATCAACTTCTGTGTCTATGGGGTGCCCCCCTCCCCGTATATAAAGGAGTGGAGGACGGGGAGGGGCCGGCCCTCCTAGGCGCGCCCCAAGGGGAGTCCTACTCCCACCGGGAGTAGGACTCCAACCCTTCCAAGAGTAGGAGTAGGAGGGAAGGAAGGAGGAGAGAGGGGGAAGGAAAAAGGCCCCCCCCCTCCTTGTCTAATTCGGACTAGAGGGGGAGGGGGCGCGCGGCCTGCCCTGGCCGCCCCTCCTCTTCTCCACTAAGGCCCACTAGGCCCATTACACTCCCCGGGGGGTTCCGGTAACCCCACGGTACTCCGGTATTTGTCCGAACTTACCCGGAACCCTTCCGAAGTCCAAACATAGTCATCCAATATATCGATCTTTATGCCTCGACCATTTCGAGACTCCTCATTATGTCTCTGATCATATCCGGGACTCCGAACTACCTTCTGTACATCAAAACACATAAACTCATAATACCGATCGTCACCGAACGTTAAGCGTGCGGACCCTACGGGTTCGAGAACTATGTAGACATGACCGAGACACGTCTCCGGTCAATAACCAATAGTGGAACACGGATGCTCATATTGGCTCCTACATATTCTACGAAGATCTTTATCGGTCAAACCGCATAACAACATACGTTGTTCCCTTTGTCATCGGTATGTTACTTGCCCGAGATTCGATCGTTGATATCTCAATACCTAGTTCAACCTCGTTACCGGGAAGTCTCTTTACTCGTTCCGTAATGCATCATCCCGCAACTAACTCATTAGTTACATTGCTTGCAAGGCTTATAGTGATGTGCATTACCGAGAGGGCCTAGAGATACCTCTCCGACAATCGGAGTGACAAATCCTAATCTTGATCTATGCCAACTCAACAAGTACCATCGGAGACACCTGTAGAGCACCTTTATAATCACCCAGTTACGTTGTGACGTTTGGTTGCACACAAAGTGTTCCTCCGGTATTCGGGAGTTGCATAATGTCATAGTCATAGGAACATGTATAAGTCATGAAGAAAACAATAGCAATATACTAAACGATCAAATGCTAAGCTAACGGAATGGGTCAAGTCAATCACATCATTCTCTAATGATGTGACCCCGTTAATCAAATGACAACTCATGTCTATGGCTAGGAAACTTAACCATCTTTGATTCAACGAGCTAGTCAAGTAGAGGCATACTAGTGACACTTAGTTTGTCTATGTATTCACACATGTACTAAGTTTCCGGTTAATAAAATTCTAGCATGAATAATAAACATTTATCATGATATAAGGAAATATAAATAACAACTTTATTATTGCCTCTAGGGCATATTTCCTTCAGTCTCACACTTGCACTAGAGTCAGTAATCTAGATTACACACTAATGATTCTAACACCCATGGAGTCTTGGTGCTGATCATGTTTTGCTCGTGAGAGAGGCTTAGTCAATGTGTCCGCAACATTCAGATCCATATGTATCTTGCAAATCTCTATGTCTCCCTCCTTGACTTGGTCATGGATGGAATTGAAGCGTCTCTTGATGTGCTTGGTTCTCTTGGGAAATCTGGATTCCTTTGCCAAGGCAATTGCACCAGTATTGTCACAAAAGATTTTCATTGGACCCGATGCACTAGGTATGACACCTAGATCGGATATGAACTCCTTCATTCAGGCTCCTTCATTTGCTGCTTCCAAAGCAGCTATGTACTCCGCTTCACACCACTACAAGAAATACGGTCAATTATGACTCCCCATTTTGGTCGTTGATTCGTCATATTTATCCATTATTGACCTTTTTTTGACCAAATTCAGAAGGTCAATAGTTGGCCGTCAAGAACGAACAAACTTGACCTTTTTGGAATTTTGTCATAGCTAGACCAACGACAAAAATTTCAGAAAGGTCACTACCCATTTGCCTGAGCCACATAGGATCCGACGTGGCAGAGCCGACGTGGCATTGTTAGTGACCAAATGGAATCATCATAAATTTCATAGCCCAGTCCACCAATCTAGCCTACATGGGCTGACCCAATCATCGTAAATTTCACAGCCCAATCCACCAATCTAGCCGACATGGACCCAGCCCAATACCTATTTTCTTAATTGAATTTGTTTGATTTATTTGGGCTGATGCATTATTTTGTCAAAAGCATGCACATTTAAGGATAGGCCCATTAGAAAACAAATACAACATAATACAATATTTCATATATTTCATTTCAGTAACACATCACATGAAATACAATACATCATCAATCGACTCCTCTACACTGCAAGGTTCAAGGCCCAACAAGTGCACAAGCGCACATCCACATAGATTGGACGAGAAGCACAAATTTTAGCTGATAACACATAACATCAATGAGAAGCATGAATATCATGTACCATCACTAGTACACATACTTTGTCCCGTCACCCAAGCACCAATGTTGTATCAATCTCTGGATTTGCCACATGGTGATGTTATCGCATTAGGGCTGTCCCAGCTTCTCCTTGCCATCTGGCGATCAATGTCTCGCTCCAAAGATCACCTCCCGCTACCACTTTGGTGGAAGAAGATCAGCTCATCACCATCTGCACCGAACAAACTAAGAAGATTAACCTATTTAGCCCACTGTAATTTGTTTCTAAACATGGGTATCAAATCAACACCAACACTAAATTAAAATGCACAAAAGAATGGAGCATAGCCATATGTACAGCCTAAAAACTTCAGGTTTGAGCCATTCTCGATACTATAATAAATACATAACAGCCGAAATTTCGATCCATGGACACCAGATGATAGAAAAGGTACTAAGGCACTACTTGCTACTGAAAACCAAAGCAAGGTATGAAGCACATGCCAGGCCAACAATAAACTGGTACCAAATCCAGAAATAACCATTTGATGCAATATAGCACTAGTTTCACTTTAGCATATGTGCCTAATTATGCGGTATGTATGATAACTTCAAGAAAAACGGAACTGCAGGGAATGGAGGATGGAGAGGGACAAGGGGTGCTACTGCAGGAAGACATTGGCAGCTCCAAAGATGGCGTCGAAGTGTTCCACAATTTGGGCGAGAGGGAGGGTCATTGGTGGAAGAAGTGGCATTCGTGCACCCTACACAAGAGACAAGATGACTAAGACCGGGGAATCTGAGCAGCATCAGTAGGGGAAGGGGAAGGACGGAGATGCATACCTCTCTAGGAGCTGCAGCATGTGCTCGTCAGAAGAGTAGGGGCGGTCGGAGATGCCGCGGGAGGCCAAGGCAACCAGGAGCTCACCAATGACGGCTGTCGTTGATGAGAGATTCAACCTTCCGAGGTTAAAAGATCGTACGGATCGAAAGCACCTTGTAGACGGCCTTGTCTTACAACGCCTTGGCCTCCTCATGAGCACCTAGCAGGAGCAGAGCGAGCAAGGAACTAGTTGTCAAACTTAGATGAGCAGAAAATACACACTACTCAACGAAAGAACTAATGTGCGAGATAATACTCGAACAAATCAAAGAGGCAGGAAACCAGATATCTTCATTGCATGTACCATTTAATTAATAGCAAACCAGAGAATAAGTTGTCAAATGCTAGCTAGGAGTTCAGGTATGCATAAACAAAATATTTGCATTGTATGCATAAACAAGTATTTATATTATAAGCAAATATAGGAGTTCCACTTCAAGTGAATGCGGACATCACATTACACACACTTGAACAGCAATCTACACACATTAAACTCATCGATCTGGTCATAATCAAGCATGTGTTACACATCTTGAATAGCAATCTAGAAGGAAAACTGTACATGTATGCTGCAGAAATAAAATGCATCTTTTATCTTAACTAACCTTGTTCCAAAGACTTGACATGATAAGTCGACATCACTACTAGTACTACCTATCATAAGTTATCCTAAGGACATAAAACATGCATAAACCCAACAACTCTGATCTTTGCCTGAAGAAGATCACCACAAGGACACTGCAAGTTCACAGATAGCGCAAGTAACAGATTGTGATTTGTGATGAAGCAAACAAGTTTCAGTGGCATCCCTCCATCACTCAACCTGAATAACCCTCCGTTTCAAGCCACTCCCAAGTTGCAGGCTGTTTTGTAGTTCACCTCTTTGAAGAATCTCTCTCGAAATTTCGTCAATTAGACACAATATTACTCAAACGCCACAACAATTACAGTAAAAATGTAAAAGGATTGTGAGAAAATAGTAACCTTGACGATAATGAGGATTCCTCGCTCACTCACCGGGGTCGAAGAAGAAGACACAGCGCATGCGGCCGTCGGGCTGTGACTTCTCGAACAACTGGGTGCCACGGGTCCTGAGCACGATGAGGAACCCGTCGAAGTCAGCCACGGAGAAGGCAAGGTGGTGCCGCCTGGGCGATTCTTGTGGCGTGGCGCCCTACTTGGCCCACGGGCGGCGGCTGCCGGTCGCGCTTCGATGATGTGGAGCAGGACATCGGGGAGCCCGGAGGCGAGCTAAGCGACACAGAAGCCGTAGGTGAGGGCCGGACGCGAACTTCGGACGACAACGAGGACGCCGCGGAGATCCTCGGCTGCCGCGACGGCATTTACGAGGACGCTGTGGAGATCTCTCGCCGCCATGACGGCGACAAGGAGGACGCGAACTTCGGACGACGCAGGTCCGTGGGCGAAGAGGGAGCCTGGCCGGGCGATGGCGGGGCCGGATCGACAAGGCCAAGGCCCCGGGCTGACTATCCGTCGTCGTCGTTGGAGTAGAATGAGGAGGCGGCCTTGGATGAGGCGAGGAGGGTGGCGAAGGGAGGAGGCCGCTGCGCCACGAAGTCTTGATTCTTGGCGGGGCGTGGTGGCGAAGCGTCTTGTGGCGGAGAGGATGGAGTAGCAGCGAGACTGGATCTGGGGCGTCGACGATGGAGTGGGAGGGATAGGGTTTGGGTGGTTGCTGGTTGGGATGCCCGGGGTGGTTTTTCTATCTTTCTCTTTTTTCTTTAGATAAATGGGATGGATGGATGGATAGATGCCATGTCATCAATCCACGACACAAACATTTCAACCAATAAGAACAAAGCTTATTTAATTGTGTTTTTCTATTTGTTTCTCTTGTATTTGTTGCACAAGGGTGCATTTTGGAATGGCATAATTTGTTCAAATTATATCATACTTTGCACAGGGGTGCAACTTGCAATAGCAAACAATGTTGCCTAAGGAAGTTTTCATTTTCTTTTGACAAAAAAATCATTTTCCATTTTTTGAGTGCCCAAAATGAGTTTTTTTGTGAAGGACCTCCCAAATAATTGTTGCAAAATTGGACCAAATCATTTTTCTAAAATACTAGGTCATATTTAATGCACAATTGACCAAATGGTTGGGTGTAAAAAGTTTTGATCCACCTACGGTGAAAAAAACAAATTCCACTTGATTCAATTGAAGCGGGTCAAATTTGAACTGCAGCCGCCTCATAGTTTGCTATTTATTTTTTCCAAAATTTATTTCTAGGTACATAAGTATCTATTTAATCAGAGAAACATCAAAAAAATTCCAAGATTCAACCACTAGGTAGGAACGGTCAAGCCCGCTGTTTTGACCGCATTTTGAAACAGGCATAAAAAAATTGGAAAACCTTCGCATTGTGTCATTATATGTGACCAAGTTTCCAGAAAAATAATAAACTTATGTCTGGTAATTATTTTAAAAAGTGTTCTCAGAAATGAGCTATCATGCGTGAAGATTCATGGCTTTCAAGCCAAATGATCAATCTTATGGCCACATTCATGGCATAGTTTGTTCAAATGATCTCATATTGTGCACAAGGGTGCATATTGGAATGGCAAACAATGTTGCCTAAGGAAGTTTTCATTTTCTTTGCACAGAAAATTCATTTTCATTTTATAGTTCCCCAAATGAGGTTTTTTGTGAAGGACCTACCATATAATTGTCAAAAAATTGGACCAAATCATTTTTATAAAATACTAGGCCATATTTAATGCACAATTGACCAAATGTTTGGGTGTAAAAAGTTTTGATCCACCTCTGGTGAAAAAAAAACAAATTCCCGCCGATTCAGCTGGAAGCGGGTCAAATTTGAACTGCAGCTGCCTCATAGTTTGCTATTTATTTTTTCCAAAAATTATTTCTAGGTACATAAGTATCTATTTAATCAGAGAAACATCAAAAAAATTCCAAGATTCAACCACTAGGTAGGAACGGTCAAGCCCGCCGTTTTGACCACATTTTGAAACAGCATAAAAATTCAAAAAAACAAAAATTGGAAAACCTTCGCATTGTGTCATTATATGTGACCAAGTTTCCAGAAAAATAATAGACTTTTAATACGGTAATTATTTTAAAAAAGTGTTCTCAGAAATGAGCTATCATGCGTGAAGATCCATGGCTTTCAAGCCAAATGATCAATCTTATGGCCACATTCATGGCATAGTTTGTTCAAATGATCTCATATTGTGCACAAGGGTACATCTTGGAATTCCAAACAATGTTGCCTAAGGAAGTTTTCACTTTTTTGCACGGAAAAGTCATTTTTCATTTTCCGAGTGCCCAAAAGGAGGTTTTTTTGTGAATGAACTACCAAATAATTGTTGAAAAAATGGACCAAATCAATTTTATAAAATACTAGGCCATATATAATGCACAATTGACAAAATGGTTGGGTGGAAATTTTTTTGATCCACCTCTGGTGAAAAAGACAAATTGCCGTCGATTCAGCTGGAAACGTCAAATTTGCACTACAGCTGCCTCATAGTTTGCTCTTTATTTTTTCCAAAAATCATTTCTAGGTAAATAAGTATCTATTTAATCAGAAATACATGGTTTGATGGCGAGACATCGAGGTTTGGACGGTGGCCGAGGGCCCCAACTCTAGAGCGCGTAAGCTCGCATGCCCGCCGCGTGGTCACCGCGTGACCGTGGCGTTGCCATGTGTTCTGGGCGGCCTAGGCATGTCTAGTGGGTTGGGCACTCCCTAGGTAGGTGCTAGGAGGAAAATCACAACATAAGCTTCTCACGAGGAGACCGATCGATGCTCAAACATGAATAAGCAGCCAAGTGTTTGATTAGCTGATGCAGAAATGTACATGGCTAATGGGCGTGAGTTTTGGCTGAGGATGATCAGTTACTAAGAAGACCGTCTTCACAAATTTTTAGCTCAAAAGGAGGGGCCTAGGTGGTACTTGCTTTGCAAACTACCACACTGGACATAAATACGAATGTTGAAGCCCGGCTCAAAATAATGAATGGATTGAGCTGGCATTTGGTGGAGGATGGTTATTTGGGCATAGGAAAGCACTGTAGAAAATGGATACTATTTGGACATGCCAAAGTGGTACTTCCTTCACAAATCATTGTTACGAGCAGAATAGGAAAATGAATATTTTGAATTATTTTTGAACTAGGCAAGGAAGGTTTTTACATATTTGTGAAGATATGACCCGAAGAATTTATGAGATTTTTTTGGGAATTTTGGGAATGACAGAAATATAGGTTGCTTCACAACCTAGGGCAAAATCTGCCACATGGACATGACACATAGGCAAAACTGATGAGGTGGCGCCTAGTCATAGCAACCCACCACAATTTACAAGGGTATGACCATCTATATTGGTCGTTAACAACTAGAAATAAGGCAGCGGACTAGCGCTGTTTGCTTTATGACCTTTTCGTGTAAGCAAATTACGACCTTTCTGACCAAAATGGCCGCAATGGTTTAGGGTTTGGAGCCCCCCGAACAGCTTTTGACCAATTGGTCTGAAATGGTCATAGATCTATGACCAATTCTTCCAGGGTCACTGACAGAAGGTCACTAGTTGACATATTTCTTGTAGTGCACGTAGATCCCGCCACGACGCTTTGTTTAGAACTGCACCAACTGACAGCTCCACCGTTCAATATAAAAACGTATCCGGTTTGTGACTTAGAGTCATCTGGATCAGTGTCAAAGCTTGCATCGACGTAACCATTTACGACGAGCTCTTTGTCACCTCCATAAACGAGAAACATATCCTTAGTACTTTTCAGGTATTTCAGGATGTTCTTGACCGCTATCCGTTGATCCACTCTGGATTACTATGGTACCTCCTCGCTAAGCTAATAGCAAGACACACATCAGGTCCGGTACACAACATTGCATACATGATAGAGCCTATGGCTGAAGCATAGGGAACATCTTTCATTTTCTCTCTATCTTACTGCGGTGGTGGGCATTGAGTCTGACTCAACTTCACACCTTGTAACACAGGCAAGAACCCTTTCTTCGCTTGATCCATTTTGAACTTCTTCAAAACTTTATCAAGGTATGTGCTTTTGTGAAAGTTCAATAAAGCATCTTGATCTATCTCTATAGATCTTAATGCCCAATATATAAGCAGCTTCATCAAGGTCTTTCATTGAAAACCTCTTATTCGAGTATCCTTTTATGCTATCCAGAAATTCTATATCATTTCTAATCAACAATATGTCATCCACAGATAATATTAGAAATGCTATAGAGCTCCCACTCAATTTCTTGTAAATATAGGCTTCTCCAAAAGTCGGTATAAAACCATATGCTTTGATCACACTATCAAAACGTTTATTCCAACTCCGAGATTCTTGCACCAGTCCATAGATGGATCGCTGGAGCTTGCACACTTTGTTAGCATACTAAGGATCGAAAAAACCATCAGGTTGCAACAAATACAACTCTTCTTCCGTAAATCCATTCAGGAATGCAGTCTTTACATCCATTTGCCAAATTTCATAATCATAAAATGCGGCAATTGCTAACATGATTCGGACGGACTTAAGCCTCGCTACAGGTGAGAAGGTCTCATCGTAGTCAACTCCTTGAACTTGTCGAAAACCTTTTGCAACAAGTCAAGCTTTGTAGACAGTAGCATTACCGTCAGCGTCAGGCTTCTTCTTGAAGATCCATTTATTCTCGATGGCTTGTTGATCATCGGGCAAGTCAACCAAAGTCCACACTTTGTTCTCATACATGGATCCCATCTCAGATTTCATGGCCTCAAGCCATTTCTTGGAATCTGGGCTCATCATCGCTTCCTCATAGTTCGTAGGTTCATCATGGTCAAGTAACATGACCTCGAACAGGATTACTGTACCACTCTGGTGCGGATCTTAATCTGGTTGACCTACGAGGTTTGGTAGTAACTTGATCTGAAGTTACATGATCATCAACATTAGCTTCCTCACTAATTGGTGTAGGAGTCACAGGAACAAATTTATGTGATGAACTACTTTCCAATAAGGGAGTAGGTACAGTTACCTCATCAAGTTCTAGTTTCCTCCCACTCACTTCTTTCGAGAGAAACTCCTTCTCTAGAAAGGATACATTATTAGCAACAAATATCTTGCCTTCGGATCTGTGATAGAAGGTGTACCCAACAGTCTCCTTTGGGTATCCTATGAAGACACATTTCTCCGATTTGGGTCGAGCTTATCAGGTTGAAGCTTTTTCACATAAGCATCACAACCCCAAACTTTAAGAAACGACAACTTTGGTTTCTTGCCAAACTACAGTTCATAAGGCGTCATCTCAACGGATTTAGATGGTGTCCTATTTAACGTGAATGCAGCTGTCTCTAAAGCATAACCCCAAAATGATAGCGGTAAATCAGTAAGAGACACCATAGATCGCACCATATCTAGTAAAGTACAATTACGACGTTCGGACACACCATTACGCTGTGGTGTTCCGGGTGGCATGAGTTGCGGAACTATTCCGCATTGTTTCAAATGAAGACCAAACTCGTAACTCAAATATTCTCCTCCACGATCAGATCGTAGAAACTTTATTTTCTTGTTATGATGATTTTCCACTTCACTATGAAATTCTTTGAACTTTTCAAATGTTTCAGACTTATGTTTCATTAAGTAGATATACCCATATCTGCTCAAATCATCTATGAAGGTGAGAAAATAACGATACTAGCCGCGAGCCTCAACATTCATTGGACCACATACATCAGTATGTATGATTTCCAATAAATCTGTTGCTCGCTCCATTGTTTCGGAGAACGGTGTTTTAGTCATCTTGCCCACGAGGCATGGTTCGCAAGTACCAAGTGATTCATAATCAAGTGATTCCAAAAGTCCATCAGAATGGAGTTTCTTCATGCGCTTTACACCAATATGACCTAAACGGCAGTGCCACAAATAAGTTGCACTATCATTATCAACTCTGCATCTTTTGGCTTCAATATTATGAATATGTGTATCACTACTATCTAGATTCAAAAAGAGTAGACCACTCTTCAAGGGTGCATGACCATAAAAGATATTACTCATATAAATAGAACAACCATTATTCTCTGATTTAAATGAATAACCGTCTCGCATCAAACAAGATCCAGATATAATGTTCATGCTTAACGTTGGCACCAAATAACAATTATTCAGGTCTAAAACTAATCCCGAAGGTAGATGTAGAGGTAGCGTGCCGACCGCGATCACATCGACTTTGGAACCATTTCCCACGCCAAGACGCCACCTCGTCCTTAGCCAATCTTTGCTTAATCCGTAGTCCCTGTTTCGAGTTGCAAATATTAGCAACAGAACCAGTATCAAATACCCAGGCACTACTGCAAGCATTAGTATGGTACACATCAATAACATGTATATCACATATACCTTTGTTCACCTTGCCATCCTTCTTATCCGCCAAATACTTGGGGCAGTTCCGCTTCCAGTGACCAGTCCCTTTGCAGTAGAAGCACTCAGTCTCAGGCTTAGGTCCAGACTTGGGCTTCTTCACTTGAGTAGCAACTTGCTTGCCGTTCTTCTTGAAGTTCCCCTTCTTCCCTTTTCTTGACCATCAACACTTGATGCTCCTTCTTGATTTCTACCTCTGCAGCCTTTAGCATTGCGAAGAGCTCGGGAATTGTCTTATCCATCCCTTGCATGTTATAGTTCATCACGAAGCTCTTGTAGCTCGGTGGCAGTGATTGAAGAATTCTGTCAATGACACTATCATCCGAAAGATTAACTCCCAGTTGAATCAAGTGAATGTTATACCCAGACATTTTGAGTATATGTTCACTGACAGAACTATTCTCCTCCATCTTGCAGCTGTAGAACTTATTGGAGACTTCATATCTCTCAATTCAGGCATTTGCTTGAAATATTAACTTCAACTCCTGGAACATCTCATATGCTCCATGACGTTCAAAACGTCGTTGAAGTCCCGGTTCTAAGCCGTAAAGCATGGCACACTGAAGTATCGAGTAGTCATCAACTTTGCTCTGCCAGACGTTCATAACATCTGGCGTTGCTCCTGCAGCGGGTTTCGCACCTAGCAGTGCTTCCAGGACGTAATTCTACTGACCCAGTCCGTGTAATTGCTACCATCATCTTTCAACTTAGCTTTCTCAAGGAACGCATTAAAATTCAACGGAACAACAACATGGGCCATCTATCTACAACAACATAGACATGCAAAATACTATCAGGTACTAAGTTTATGATAAATTAAAGTTCAATTAATCAAATTACTTAAGAACTCCCACTTAGATAGACATCCCTCTAATCATCTAAGTGATCACGTGATCCATATCAACTAAACCATGTCCGATCATCACGTGAGATGGAGTAGTTTCAATGGTGAACATCACTATGTTGATCATATCTACTATATGATTCACGCTCGACCTTTCGGTCTCAGTGTTCCGAGGCCATATCTGCAAATGCTAGGCTCGTCAAGTTTAACCCGAGTATTCTGCGTGTGCAAAACTGGCTTGCACCCGTTGTATGTGAACGTAGAGCTTATCACACCCGATCATCACGTGATGTCTCGGCACGACAAACCTTCGCAACGGTGCATACTTAGGGAGAACACTTATACCTTGAAATTTAGTGAGAGATCATCTTATAATGCTACCATCGATCTAAGCAAAATAAGATGCATAAATGATAAACATCACATGCAATCAATATAAGTGATATGATATGGCCATCATCATCTTGTGCCTTTGATCTCCATCTCCAAAGCACCATCATGATCACCATCGTCACCGGCGCGACACCTTGATCTCCATCGTAGCATCGTTGTCGTCTCGCCAACTATTGCTTCTACGACTATCTCTACCGCTTAGTGATACAGTAAAGCAATTACATGACGGTTGCATTTCATACAATAAAGTGACAACCATATGGCTCCTGCCAGTTGCCGATAACTCTGTTACAAAACATGATCATCTCATACAATAAAATTTAGCATCATGTCTTGACCATATAACATCACAACATGCCCTGCAAAAACAAGTTAGACGTCCTCTACTTTGTTGTTGCAAGTTTTACTTGGCTGCTACGGGCTTAGCAAGAACCGTTCTTACCTACGCATCAAAACCACAATGATATTTCGTCAAGTATGTGCTGTTTTAACCTTCATAAGGACCGGGAGTAGCCACACTCGATTCAACTAAAATTGGAGAAACTGACACCCGCCAGCCACCTGTGTTCGAAGCACGTTGGCAGAACCAGTCTCGCGTAAGCGTACGCGTAATGTCGGTCCGGGCCGCTTCATCCAACAATACCGCCGAATCAAAGTGTGACATGCTGGTAAGCAGTATGACTAGTATCGCCCACAACTCACTTGTGTTCAACTCGTGCATATAACATCTACGCATAAACCTGGCTCGGATGCCACTGTTGGGGAACGTAGTAATTTCAAAAAAATTCCTACGCACACACAAGATCATGGTGATGCATAGCAACGAGAGGGGAGAGTGTTGTCTACGTACCCTCGTAGACCGTAAGCGGAAGCGTTATGACAACGCGGTTGATGTTGTCGTACGTCTTCACGATCCGACCGATCCAAGTGCCGAACACAAGGAACCTCCGAGTTCAGCACACGTTCAGCTCGGTGACGTCCCATGAACTCATGGTCCAGTAGAGCTTCGAGGGAGAGTTCCGTCAGCACGACGGCGTGATGACGGTGATGACGATGCTACCGACGCTGGGCTTCGCCTAAGCACCGCTACGATATGACCGAGATGGATTATGGTGGAGGGGCACCGCTGCGGCTAAAAGATCAACCGATCAACTTGTGTGTCTATGGGGTGCCCCCCTCCCCCGTATATAAAGGAGTGGAGGAGGGGGAGGGGGCCGGCCTCCTAGGCGTGCCCCAAGGGGAGTCCTAGTCCCACCGGGAGTAGGACTCCAACCCTTCCAAGAGTAGGAGTAGGAGGGAAGGAAGGAGGAGAGAGGGGGAAGGAAAAAGGCCCCCCTTCCTTGTCCAATTCAGACTAGAGGGGGATGGGCACGCGGCCTGCCCTGGCCGCCCCTCCTCTTCTCCACTAAGGCCCAATAGGCCCATTACACTCCTCGGGGGGTTCCGGTAACCCCCCGGTACTTCGGTATTTGTTCGAACTTACCCGGAACCGTTCCGAAGTCCAAACATAGTCATCCAACATATCGATCTTTATGTCTCCACCATTTTGAGACTCCTCGTTATGTCCGTGATCATATCCTGGACTCCGAACTACCTTCGGTACATCAAAACACATAAACTCATAATACATATCGTCACCGAACGTTAAGCGTGCGGAACCTATGGGTTCAAGAACTATGTAGACATGACCGAGACACGTCTCCGGTCAATAACGAATAGCGGAACCGGGATGCTCATATTGGCTCTTACATATTCTACGAAGATCTTTATCGGTCAAACCGCATAACAACATATGTTGTTCCCTGTGTCATCTGTATGTTACTTGCCTGAGTTTCGATCGTCGGTATCTCAATACCTAGTTCAATCTCGTTACCGGCAAGTCTCTTTACTCGTTCCGTAGTGCATCATCCCGCAACTAACTCATTAGTTACATTGCTTGCAAGGCTTATAGTGATGTGCATTACCGAGAGGGCCCAGAGATACCTCTCCGACAATCGGAGTGACAAATCCTAATCTTGATCTATGCCAACTCAACAAGTACCATCGGAGACACCTGTAGAGCACCTTTATAATCACCCAGTTACATTGTGATGTTTGGTAGCACACAAAGTGTTCCTCCGGTATTCGGGAGTTGCATAATGTCATAGTCATAGGAACATGCATAAGTCATGAAGAAAGCAATAGCAATATACTAAACGATCAATTGCTAAGCTAACGGAATGGATCAAGTCAATCACATCATTCTCTAATGATGTGATCCCGTTAATCAAATGACAACTCATGTCTATGGCTAGGAAACTTAACCATCTTTGATTCAACGAGCTAGTCAAGTAGAGGCATACTAGTGACACTTAGTTTGTCTATGTATTCACACATGTACTAAGTTTCCGGTTAATACAATTCTAGCATGAATAATAAACATTTATCATGATATAAGGAAATATAAATAACAACTTTATTATTGCCTCTAGGGCATATTTCCTTCAAATTGCAACCAAGATTATTAATTAATTATTACCTTGTGAGGGTACTGCCCTTACCCTTAACAGGTATAGTATTTCTAAAAACTGATTGCTTTTCATCTTAGGGTGAAATAGATGGAACACTCACTTGATTACTCAGATGGAGTATTGCACTGTATAGGCTACATAAGTGATTCATGTTTTTTTTTCTGTTAGTGGCTAATGATATTACCTTTGCAATAAGATGGAACACTGCATTCATGAATGGAAAATCATTCATTCAAAATATATTCCTGAGTTTAATATATTAAAGAGTTCAATATATTACACGTAAATTGAACACCACTTCTTGTAGCCACTGCTTTTCAAGCACCTGAATTCAATGGAGATTCACACACGTGATTTTGCATCATCATTCAGAAAATCAATGGAGTATTGCTGAGTTTAGGTAATCTTTGCTTTTGCATCATTTTGTTTCCAATCTAACTAGAAATAGCAAGTTTACTAAACTAACTAGAAACAATAGTTTTGAACACTGAACACTTCACTTCATAGTTAACTGAATTTTGACTATGTTTTTTTTAGAGATTTTGGATATTCGGTAACAACCCGGTGGTATGGAAACACACTGATACGTCCATTGTGCATCATGTTTTCTTACTGTTATTTATAATGTTTTTATCCATAATAATGCTTTTTGGAGTAATTCTAATGCCTTTTCTCTCATAATATGCAAGGTACACACAAAGAGGGAGAATTCCGGCAGCTGGAAATCTGAACCTGGAAAAGCTACGTCAGGCTACCTATTCTGCACAACTCCAAACAAGCTAAAACTTCACGGAGATTTTTTACGGAATATTTGAGGAATATTGGAGCAAATAACTACCAGAGGGGGCCCACCAGGTGGGCACAACCCACCTGGGCACGCCAGGGAGCCCAGGCGCGCCCTGGTGGGTTGTGCTCACCCAGGCCCACCTCCGGTTCCCATTTTCTGGTATATAGGTCATTTTGACCTAGAAAAAAAATAAGGAGAGGACTTTCGGGACGGAGCGCCGCCGTCTTGAGATGGAACTTGGGCAGGAGCACTTTTGCCCTCCGGCAGAGCAATTCAGCCGGGGGAACTTCCCTCCCGGAGGGGGAAATCATCGTCATCATCATCACCAACAACTCTCCCATCTTGGGGAGGGCAATATCCATCAACATCTTCAACAAAACCATCTCATCTCAAACCCTAGTTCATCTCTTGTGTTCAATCTTGTTACCAAAACTATAGATTGGTGCTTGTGGATGACTAGTGATACGTCTCCAACGTATCTATAATTTTTTATTGTTCCATGCTGTTTTATTATCAATCTTGGATATTTATAATCATTTTTTGGTACTAACCTATTGACATAGTGCCAAGTGCCAGTTGCTATTTTTTGCATGTTTTTTACATTGCAGGAAATCAATATCAGACGGAGTCCAAATGCCACGGAACTTCACGGAGTATTTTTATGGCCCAGAAGGAACACACCGTGCCCTGGTTGCACCTGGGGGGAGTCCCGAGGAGGGGACAACCCACCAGGGCGCGCCAGGAGGCCCAAGCGCACCCTGGTGGGTTGTGCCCACCTTGGGTGCCCCTCGGACCGCCTCTTTGCTCTATAAATACCCCAATATTCCAGAAACCCTAGGGGAGTCGATGAAATATTCATCCAGCCGCCGCAGAGTCCAGAACCACCAGATCCAATCTAGACACCATCTCGGATGGGGTTCAGCACCTCCATTGGTGCCTGTCCGATGATGCGTGAGTAGTTCTTTGTAGACCTTTGGGTCCGTAGTTAGTAGCTAGATGGCTTCCTCTCTCTCGCTGAATTCTCAATACAATGGTCTCTTGGACATCCATATGATGTAACTCTTTTTGCGTGTGTTTGTTGGGATCTGATGAACTTTGAGTTTATGATCATTCATATCTTTTTATATCCATGAAAGTTATTTGAGTTTCTTTGATCTCTTATATGCATGATCTCTTATAGCCTCATATTTCTTCTCTGATGTTTGGGTTTTGTTTGGCCAACTTGATCTATTTATCTTGCAATGGGAAGAGGTGCCCGATAGTGGGTTCGATCTTACGGTGCTTGATCCTAGTGACAGAAAGGGAAACGACACGTATGTATCGTTGCTACTAAGGATAAAACAATGGGGTCTATCTCTACATAGATAAATCTTGTCTACATCATGTCATCGTTCTTATTGCATTACTCTATTTTTCGATGAACTTAATACACTAGATGCCTGCTGGATAGCTGTCGATGTGTGGAGTAATAGTAGTAGATGCAGGAAGGAGTCGATCTACTAATCTTGGACGTGATGCCTATGTAATGATCATTGCCTGTATATCGTCATAATTATTTGAGGTTATATCAATTGCCCAACAGTAATTTTTTTACCCATCGTTTGCTATCTTTCTCGAGAGAAGCCACTAGTGAAATCTACGGCCCCCGGGTCTTCTTTCTCATATATTTGCTTTGCGATCTATTTTATTTGCTCTTTTTATTCAGATCTATTAAACCAAAAATCCAAAAATACTTTTCTGCACTTTATTTCGTTTGCGATCTGTTATTTCAATCTATTACAATTTTCTCCCGTCCACGCACCGTTTCTGGTGCCGTTACCCGAAAGGGATTGATAACCCCTTTAACACGTTGGGTTGCGAGGTGTTGTTATTTGTGTGCAGGGGCTGTTTACGTTGTGTTGCTTGGTTCTCCTACTGGCTCAATAACCTTGGTTTCATATATGAGGGAAATACCTACCACCGCTGTGCTGCATCATCCCTTCCTCTTTGAGGAAATACCGACGTAGCTTCTAGCGACATCAAAAGGAATTTCTGGCGCCGTTGCCAGGGAGGATCTTCAAAATATACCAGGTTCCTAATAAAAAATCTCATCTCCTCACAATTTACATTATTTGTTATTTGCCTCTCGTTTTCCTCTCCGCCACTTCACAGAAAATTGCCGTTTTATTCGCCCCTCTTTTTCCGTTCACCGTTTTCTTGTCATATCTATTCTTTGCTTGCAATCATGAGTGATTTTGGTATGGCACCAACAGATGATGGCCTAACTCCTAAGATTGGACGTACGGGCAATCTGGATGCTAAAACTTTTATCTTGGGGCAAGGGAACGTTATGGGAAAAGAACGTATCCAAGAATTTTTCAAATATGTTGGAAATCTAAGTCTTGATGATGCTCCTATACTTAAAACTACTAGATCTTATGCAGATGCTATTTCAGCACTAGTTCTGAAACTTGAAAGTAAATTTATCCGCACTCATCCTACTTTGCAAAGATTGTTTTTCAAGCTTCCCGAGATAAAGAATCCTGGGGATAAAAACTTAGCCACTCTCGTTCTTATGAATGAATTTGACTACATAATACGGGAACCTAGGGAAATATTTGATTTTTATGGTATGAATCGTGAAAAGCCTGTGATAGATGAAATTCTTTATAATATGAGTATGCATTGAGGCATTTTCTTGGTGATAATAAGATCTTTGATGAGAATCTTAAAAAGGAAGTCCCCGTTCTAGATATAACCCAACAAGTTTTCAATAATGTTAATCAACATTACTCTTGGATTGTTGCGGGAAACCAAAGGGGTTATGATGAAAACCAACTAAGGAATGCTAAAGTTTCCATGGATAATATGTTTTATGTTTTGTTTACAAAACATCATGATGGAAACACCTCTAAGAAAATTAAGAAGAAGAAATATGACAATACTTAGATCCTTGCTTTATGCCTAGCTAAGGGCGTAAAACTATAGCGCTTGTTGGAAGGCAATCCATTGAATAAAATTTATTTTTTCTTTTTGCTTTCTGTTCTTGAGTGTTTGCACAATTATGCTACTGGTATGATTGTGTTTTTTGTGTTTTAATTAGTGTTTGTGCCAAGTAAAGCCTATAGGATCTTCTTGGGTGATAGTTGTTTGATCTTGCTGAAAAACATAAACTTATGCAGTCACGAAAACAATTGTTAAAAATCACTAGAATGTCATAAAATGCCAATTCTTTTTGCAGAAGATTAATATACAAATTACCCTGGTCGTCCTATTTTTTCAGAAATTTTGGAGTTACAGAAGTATTCGAAAGTATCAGATTGCTACAAAATGTTCTGTTTTGACAGATTCTGTTTTCTTTGTGTTGTGTGCTTATTTTGATGGCTCCATGGTTTTCTTTGATGAGTTTTTGCCATAGAAAAGTTGGAATACAGTAGATATAATACAAAAAAAATATCAATTGGTTTGATACAGTACTTATAGTAGTGGTTTGCTTTCTTATACTAACGGATCTCACGAATGTTTTGTTGAGTTTTGTGTGATTGAAGTTTTCAAGGTTTGGGTTATCTTATGATGGATGAAAGAAGGATGGAAGAGCCTAAGCTTGGGGATCCCCCGGCATCCCAAGATATTATCCAAAAATGAGCAACCAACTAACCTTGGGGATGCCCCCGAGTGGCATCCCCTCTTTCTTCTAATGACCATCGGTATTTTACTCAAAGCTATATTTTTATTCGTCACATGATATGTGTTTTGCTTGGAGCGTCTTGTATAATATGAGTCTTTGCTTGTTTTTGTGTGTGTTTTAAGTCATCAATCCTTGCTGGACACACCTATTTGAGAGAGCCAAAATTATTTCATGACTTGTTAGAATTGCTCCCTGTGCTTCACTTAAATCTTTTATGAGCTAGGACTTGCTCTAGTGCTTCACTTATATCTTTTTGAGCACGGTGTGCTTAGTATTTTTGAAGAAATATGCTCTCTTGCTTCACTTAGATTTATTTGAGAGTTAGTAATTTTTTTGAAGCAATTCTCTCTTTCTTCACTTAAATTATTTTGAGAGAAAGAAATTTTTGCTCATGATCTTCACTTATATTTGTTTGAGTTTATGAAAAGCAACACATGAAAATTAGTCCTAAAGTGATAGATATGCAAGAAGGATAAAGTAAAAATGTCATGAAGATCATTGGACAAAATAAACTTGATTTTTAGTAATAGTTTTGAGATATGATGATGTGATATGTGAGTTATATTGATGAGTAATTATGCTTTAGTAAGAATATTGGTGTTAAGGTTTGTGATTCCCTATGCATGCATGAAAGTCAATAGTCATGCAATGAAATTATATCCTACTTGTGGTGCATTATTCCGTGTTGACTATGCTTAATGCTTGCTTATGAGATTATTCGTTTCTTGGTTGGTCACTTCTCAATCTTTTGCTAGCCTTCATTTTGCACCAAGTATGATCTCTACTTGTGCATCCAAAACCCTTTAAACCAGTTTTGCCACATGAGTCCACTATATCTACCTATATGCGGTATTCTTTTGCCGTTCTAAGCAAATTTGTATGTGCCATCTCTAATATTCAAAATAAACTTCTCTTTTGTGTATTTGTTTCGCTCGTGGAACGATAACGGGTGGCTAATATTTTCCATGCTGGATGTGTTATTCTCACGATGAGTGTTTATTCACTTGTCATTGCACGAGAGTAAGACAAAGGTTTTAGGGATGCCCAGTCCCGAAATGCAAAAATGAATTTACTTCATGTTGTCAAATAATAAATTCCTTGGAAAGTGTTGGTATGGAAGGCACCCGTGGATACGACTAGCCATGGAAAGTGTAAGAATGGTGGAAAAAGTAATAAACTTTATTTTCTGTTTGGGAACCGCCTATGGCATATCTAGCATGGAAAGTGTTCAGAACTCTAAGTCGTTTTCGTTGGTGGGATGGATACACCTCCAAAATGTTTTTATCTCTAATTTTTCGCTTTGAGCTCTGTCACCTCTACAAATCCCTACTTCCCTCTGCGAACAGCCTTTATTTTACTTTATGCAATTTTTATTTTTGAATTTGAGTCTCCATCTTCTCTTACAAAAGCACCAACTAAGAGGCAATATGATCATACTTAAGTATTGGCTGTAGCTAATATTCGAGTGTGTATCATGAATGGATCAATGTTTGAGCATGATGGGCTAGGGATAACTTATTTTAGCATTGATATTTTGAAAGACATGGTTGCCTGTTGATATGGTTGAGTATCTAAATAATTATGTCAAAACTAGATTATTGCTTTGAATCTCATAAAAGTACAAATGTCCATGCTATAAAGAAAATAATATGATATGACATGATAAACAACACTCCACATCAAAAATTGTCGGGGGTTGGGTGCGACATATGCCAAAGGATGGCTTATCATGGTGGGAGCGAGTAGAACGTCGCCGGTGCCCGGAAGCGGGATGAGGCGTGAACACGAACTTGGCGTGCTTTACCTGTGTTCGGGGCTCTCCTAGGAGATAACACCCCTAGTCCTGCTCTGCGGGGTCTCCGCATGATCACTAAGGCACAAGTGGATACACAGGTGCTCCTTGAGCTGTATGCTAGAGGTAGGAGAAGGCAAGGCTAGCTCTCTCCTTCCTCTATGATCTGGTCTAGTCTAACAGGTTCGGAACCCTTTGCATGGGTGCCCTGGGGGTTTATATAGGCCTACCCCCAGGGGTACAATGGTAATCCGGCCGGGCGTAGGGCCCGACCGTCAGTCTCTTCGGTCGCAGGCTTCTCCGCCGACTGCTGGGGCCCGCTGCCTGGTTGGGTACGGGGCCGACTGGCCGTACCCGCCGCTCCCGGGTCTTGTTGGCAGCTGATCACTATTGCTGTGTCTCTGATGACGCGGGCTTGGTCAGGGGGTCATGGCTACAGCTCCGCTTTGGCGGGCGACATCAGTAGCCACTCTCTGTCTCATCTGATTAATGGCGCGTGGGGCTCGAGGAAGGGGGCGGGCCGACTCCTAGGGGCCGACCTCCCTCGGGTCCGACAGGTAGGGCTCTCGCCGTCTTCTAGACTCTCGCTGACTGGTGGGGCCCATCGTCCTTGGGCCGTACAGACAGGCCGTCGTGGGAGCAGGACTCCGCCTGCTCATGATGATGTCAAGGATGTCATGGCAACAGTGCCACGCCGGGTGGAGATCTCTGCCGGTACTGCGCACTGTGGCCACCCCAGCCCCTAGAAAGGGGAGGGGATGGGCTACACTGTAGCCATTCCCCGTCCCGTCCCCGCCAATGAGGGCATGGGCTTTGTTGTTGTCGCGGGCCGACTCCTCGGGGTCGGCTTCCCTAGAAGACACCAGTTAGGAGTCGGCTTGTCTTGACCTCGTCTCTAGGACTCGGCCGTTTATGGCAGTCGGCTGTTCCTCCAGCCGGCTTCCAGAAGACGACCCTCCATTTTGGCGTCTTGAGGGGCGCAGTCAGCCCCGATGTCTTGAAAGGTTATGGGCTTCGGGTTAGCCTACCCGTGGCCCATTACTCCGACTGTAGTCCCCGAAGCTGGTGAGGCATCGTGGGGATTGGTCGAGGAGCCTCAGCAGCTTCCATCTTCCAGTGTTTGAGATAGAGTTTCTTCCGTCTTCCGCCAGGCCGACTGGTAGGAGTCGGACTCGCCCAATCTGACTTGTCCAAAAAATTTCGAACGCCTCGGCGGAACCGAAGTGGCGTGCTAGCTAAGCTTCCAGGCCGCCGCCCGCTTCGGGCTTGTCACATGGCGACGAGCGTCGGGCGAGTCTGCCCACCCACGTGCGTGATGGGACACGCCTGCCAGCAGGGCCCGCCACTACCACGCCTCGGCACCGGAGCGGATCCGCTGTGGCCGAGGTGGGCGGTTGAGGTTCCCGCGGAGTTACTGTGCGCAGTAACTTCGAGCGAAAAACGTGGGGGCGTGGGTGCTGTAAATCCCACGACTGCCCCCTCGGCTTTGCAACCCATAGGCCTATAAGTAGGCGGAGTAGGGGGAGCGGCAGAGCACGCGCGTCCCTCCTCCTTACTACTTCCTCTTTCTTCTTCCTCTCGCCGACGCGCCTCCACGCCACGCTGAGCACCACGGCGCTTCGCCCCCGATGAGATCCTCTTCCACCGTCACGCCCCCCGCGGTGCGCTCCGGCGCGTGGGATGGCTCCGAGGTTCACGACAACCATGTCGATTTCCTCCGCAAGATGCGGCGGCTGCCCGGCAAGGATTTCGTGAGGGTTCGCCTTGCGCCGGAGAGGGAAATCTCGCCGGCATCGGAGGAGGGTGAGCGGGCCGTCTTCCACTCTCACTGCCCACGCGGCCTTGGCTTGCCGGTGAGCGGCTTCTTCCAGTCCTTCCTCGACTTCTATGGCCTCCAGCTGCACCACCTCACCCCCAACACGGTGGTGCTGTTGTCTGCCTTCGGTACTCTGTGCGAAGGCTTCCTCGGCATCCTCCCCACCATCTAGCTCTAGGGGGAGTTCTTCTACACCAAACTCGGCACCCACGTCGCAGGCGTGCCGGCCCAGTGCGGCGCGTTCATCGCGGTGCGGAGGTCGGGGGCTAACAATCCGTTTCCCCAATCACGCTGATAAAGTCGGTGAAGATGTGGCAGCGGTCGTACTTCTACGTGAAGAGCGTCTTCGCGGAGGGCGACTGGGTCAACCTGCCGGCTTTCACAGCCGGCCCACCAGCTGGAAGGCGGCCCAACTGGTCGTCTTGGGCCAAGACTCGGCCTTTCTTTGGAGCCGCGCCGCCATCGCTGCTGGCTGCGAAAAGCCGACGATCGGAGTGCCCGACCGGGCCTGATTTGCTGGCCGCCGTGGCGCGCCGAGTGCTCCCGCTCCAGGGCCGCCCTCACATGATCTGCCAGATGAGCGGACATCGGGACCCGAGCCGGCTGTGCACCAAGGAGATGCCTAATGCAGAGGTAGCCTACATGGTGAACTATCTTGCAAACTGTGAGCTCTCGGAAGAGTGGCGGTTCGGCAAGGAGCCGTATTCACGCGCTAACCCTCCGCCCATGGTGAGTTGTCTCTTTTTCTTTTTCCTCTGACTCTTTTTCGCCGAGTCCGTCTTGTCTGTCTGACCAATCGTCTTTTGAACAGAGCCCCCCCTCCAGCCGGCAGCCGGCACCGCGGGGCCGGACCGCGAATTCCTCCCCGACCGGGCAGAGAACGACGTCGATGACCCCGACTTGGGGGCGGCAGCCTTGGAGGACGACGCCGAGGGAGGAGGCGGCGGGGCAGGCGGCTCGAGGCTCGGAGCCAGCCTCGAGGACTGGCCTGACGACGACGTGGGGGAAGTCGCCCCGCACCACCAGCCGGAAGCCGGCCAGCCGGGCACGAGCTCTTCTACTGCGCCGGATGCTCAAGGCGGCGTGAAGAAAGCGAGGGCCGCCGAGCATGTTCGCAGCCGCCAAAGAAGTCAAGGGCTCGGCCGCGACCAAGCAGACGAAGCGGACGCGGCGACCAAAGTAGGGACGGGCGGCGAAGGCCAACCGCTTGAGGGAGGTGAAGACGCCGCAGCTGGTTTCTACGTAAGTGCTACCTTCCTTTGCGTCTTCATTTTTTCTTTGTTGATCTTGTCTGAGTCCTTTTCTTTGTTTCCCTTGGGCAGGGCTCCCTCTCTCTTGAGAAGGTGGCTGCCGCCTCCGTTGTGGGGTCGGCAGAGACTTCCGCCACCACTCAGCAGATCAACCCTGCCGCTGACCTCCGGGAGGCGAGGAAGCGGAACGCGCGAGAACCGCGCAAAGAGTAGGAAGCCGTATGCCTGGAGAAGGCGGAGGCCACCGCCATGAAGAAACTGGCGGAGGCCGAGGCCGCCGACGCGGCGAAGAAGCAGACTGAAGAAGCCGCGCACCGCCAATCGGCGATTTTCGTCATCCCTCTGAACTCCGCGCCGCCGCCTCCGGAGTTCATGGCGCAGACTAGGGAAGCCGGCGGCGAGAACTCAGTCATGGAGAGGGACGGCGGCGACACCGCCATGCCGGACGTGATCGTGCCGCCATCACCGCCGTCCGAGAGCGCGCAAGGCAGGAAGCCGGCGGACCCGCTGGTGCCGCTGACTGAAGACGAGGTGGTGGTGGGCCTGGCTCTGAGGGTCAGCACGCCAACGCGTCGCCGCCTTGCAAAGGCGGCCTCGGCGCCGCGCCCTCTAGAGACCGGTGCCGCGAGCTCCTCGATCTCGCACACCGAGGCGACGAGCGTCGTACCCACTGGGTGGGTGCGAGGAGGTGGGACGGGCCCACTGAATCGAGCGCTTTTGGACGTCCAGGCCAAGATCCGAGCCGAGGGCGAGGCCATTAGGAACTTCAACAAGGCGCATCTGGCAGCGCGAGAGGCCGTCCGGGTACGTTTCCTTCTTCTTTGTTTCTGTTTCTTGTGCTTCTTGGTGGGGGCGCGCCCGGCACTCCACCTGGGTGTAGTCCCGAGTTTTGGGCGGCTGCTGAGCAGCGGCTGAACTCTAATCAAGCAGTTCCAAGCACTAACACTTGTCTGAAAAATTTGTCGCAGGACTACCACAATCTCCGCGTGACCGCCTTCAATTCCAACGTCCAGGAGCTGGCTCAGCAGACTGCCGGCTTGTCGGAAAGCCAGAGTAAGTCCTCCTCTTTTTCTCAAGGGCGCTGGCGCACATGGGCTGTAGTCCCGATATTCGGGCCGATCGGGCGATCGGGCTGGATCTCCCCGGCGACTGTTCTTCTTTGTTGGTGACTAACACCTTGTTTTCTTCTTTCTTCCGCAGAGGCCAATGCCACCTTGCAGCGGCAGTTGGGCGAAGCCGACACCGTGCTGCGCACCAAGGAGGAGTGCAGCAAGCTGGCTGAAGAGCGTGACCGATTGGCCGCGCAGCTGGCAGAACAGAAGGAGCTCCTCAAGAAGGCCCAGAAGGAGGCGGAGGACAAGGAGACCGGCCTCCTTGCTGAGTTCGCGAGCGAACGCTCCTCCTGGACTGACAAGGAGGCGATGCTGACTTCCGGCTTCCACGAGATCGAGGATATAGTCGATGGTGAGCCTCCCTCATTTTTCTTCTTTGCGAAGCCCGCTGTTGGTCAAGCCGGCCACAGTCTTTAATTTTGTTCTTAAACCTGTCTTGGCAGACTTCTTCCCTGGCCACTCGGACGCCGCCAACCGGGCCATCGAAGCTGATCGCAAAGGGCGGAGGCACTACACCACAACACTACATCCCTGACAACCAGATTGGTCGGGAATACAATGTCTACCAACAGACAGTCGGTCGAGAAAGACTATTGCCGACCGACCGTGTCTGTTGGGGTAAGTCCAGACGGGAAAGCCCTTTCCCGACTGACATAGTTTTGCCGACCGACTCTTGTTGGCTATGGAGCATCTTTCCCAACCAACATTCTGTTGGGCCTGCCATGGACCTTTCCCAACCAACAGTCTATTGGCGCTGCCATGGGCCTTTCCCGACCGACTATCGGTCAGAGTATTCTTTCCCGACCAACAATCCGTTGGGGCTGTCATGGGCCATTCCCGACCGACTATCGGACAGGGCATTCATTCCCGACCAACATTCTGTTGGGCCTCGCATTAGCTTTTCCCGACCAACTGTCCGGTGGGGTTTGTTTTGCCAACCAACGTCAGCTAGCCCTCCCATATAGCTGGATTTCACATTATCAACAGAATATCAATCAAGTTACCCAAATCATTACAATAACGTGCATGTCGTCCAACAATAGTAAACCAAAACCAAACAACGTTCCATCATGTAAGGAACTTTTATCTTGTTACCTAGGTCTCATAAGAAAAACCGAATAATCATTCCAAAACCACAAATTCTGAAACAATGTTTTATTAGATGGTCCGCCTTATTTCTTTACAGCAACACGAATTCTTCTGTACTCTTCTGAAAGGAACACACTATTTTGTTTACTAACATTTGCCTCTAACAGTAAGAGAGAACCATGTCTAGAGATAAATCAGTGCCATACCGACATGAGTACAGATAACTGAAAGTTAGTTGGGGGAGATGAGTGCCAAACAATTAATAAGCAACAACCAAAAGAAAATCGATATCTAGATCTATGCATTGACTAGTAACAATCAATGCTGTTCTATATTCTCCTTTTCTTATGTCAGTTTAGCTCGATGCCACTTCTTACCTGTTGATGGTATACAGAATATTTTTGTTATTCTCTTCATCTACAGCTTGTCTGAGAGAATGTACAGTTCATTGTCTATGAGGTTTAACAGAATTACAATTCATAACAGAGTTTCAATTTTCAAGGGACAACACATTACCATGTATAATGTCTAATGCTTCATTTCCAGGGAAGAAACTGGATTAATCACCAATCAATAGGCAGTAGAATATCAACATTCAGCAGCAATACGACAGTAGCACTAGCACATCAAGCGGCGAGAACCGTGGCTAGCGACTTTGCACACCACAAAGAAGCACACACAACATAACAGCAGCAAGCACACAACAACCACACAAGCAGCAAGCACCACAGGAGCAGTAGCAAGAAGCAAGCAGGCACACGGTTACACAGTAATAGCAAGCGGAAAGCAGGCAGCAGCACAAACAGGGGAAGAGGGGTGAGCGGAGGAACTACCTGAGGGAGGAGCTCGAGGAGTCAGGGTGGATGAAGGGGAGCAGATCCGGCTGGGGAAGGCCAAACGGGAGCAGATCCGGCTGGGGAAGGCCGAAGGGGAAGGAGATGAGGACCTCTTTTCTCCTCTCTATATGAAGCCCCTCATTAACCCTATCCCGAGCCCTCTCTCACCGCTACCAAGAACTCTTCTGTACTCCGACGGCCATGGTGGAGAGGGGGGAGGACGGGCCAGGCAGGGCGGCGGCAGCCTCGCTGGAAGCTTACGCGCGGAGGTTGACCGGAGAGAGCACTCACCGAGGAACAGAACTTCAGCGCGTGGCCGTGACAGGATGGTGTGGGGTCGACGGTGGAGACGCTGGGGAACGAGCGGGAGAGGGGGTCACAGCCTCGCCGGCCGATGAGCACGTAGCTAGATGGCGAGAGAGAGCTCGAGCGGCGGCGGTGGCGGCGGATTTAGGTTAGGAGGAAGAATGAGATTTGGGGGTAGTCTGTGGCACCGGTTGGAGGCAGAACGAGAGAAAAAGGAGGGATTTTTCGCGTAGTGGGCTGTTTTCGCGCTGAGTTTTTCGTCCGTGCGCGCGCAGCTATCTGGCCGGCCCATTTACCCACAAGCAATCGGTCGGTGTTTCATTGACGACCAACAACCCAAAGGGAAGTGAAGCATTCCCGACCGATAATATGACGTAGGATAATAAACTATTCCCGACCGACAGTTGGAAGCTACATGTGAGTATTGCTGACCAACCGTCTGATACAAGTTTTCCCAACCAACAGTCCGTTGGTACACAATAGTTTTCCCAACACACGTCTGTGGAGAATGTGATGTCATGGGGTAATGAGGGCGGACGGCGCGAAGATCGCCGCCGACGCCCCCCGAACCCTTAGCGAACAGATCCTGAGCATTGAGGCCCGTCTTCGGCCGGCTCACCGGATCGCGCCCGGCTTGATGTCGGCGCCAGCGATCGTCATGCAATGGTCGGACATGCCGGCACCGCGCCTCGGTCGGATCGCCGACTGGCTGGAGGTAGCGGTCGGCCGTCTTGAGGCCTGGAAGGGCTCTTCGGCCCGGGCTGGAGCGCGCCGGGCCTTGGAGTTCGTCAAGGCGTGGTACCCTGGGCTGAACCTGGCCCAGCTTGCCACATTCCTGCTGGAGGCTCAGGAGGAGTTGGCGGTCGTGGAAGACGATCTCGTCAAGCGCGTGGCGTCAATCGCCGAGTATACCGACACCAGCATCTTCGTCCTGGAGCGGGTTGAAAACAGCGACGAGACACCGCCGGAATGGTTCGGGCTGAACCCGGACGACAACGAGAACTCGGCGGAGGTGATCGACTCCAGTGGCGAGGAAGAAGGCGAGGCGGAGGAGGGATGCGAAGAGGAGGCACCAGAGGTCGGAGCGGATGGCCAACCTCAGCTCGACCACGCCTCAAAGAAGGAGCCGCCCAATCGAGCCAGCCATCACGGAGGCGTACCAAGCAGAGATCGACCAGGCCGCTGCTAAGAATGGGCACCGCCGACTCCTCCGATCCTCCAACCCTTCCGCTTCCTAGGCCGCCATTTTATCTTTTACTTCACCTGTCTATTAGTCTCGATGAACTTGTTAATTTTGCACAATTCCACCCGCGGGGTGTATCTTGAACTTTGTTGAAGATCGGCCAAGGGCCTTTGTTATGTAAATATTTTTCCGAGTTCTCTCTTCTTCTTGCTTACTGCACTCTGGCTTTTTCCTTTGCCGCCTTCCCTTGGTTGTCGTCTTGCCAGCCACACAGCCGCTCTGCGGACTGATGCTTGGTCAAGTGTTTAGCTACCTTGGGAAGGCAAGTACTTAGCCACTTAGAGTTCTTTAGCAAGTTGAGTAGAAAACGGCGGGCCGGCTGCTCAACAGTCGGTCGCAAAAGTCTGGAAGCTGGCTTAAACTATGCACATGCTTTGTGTCCTTAGCCATTTTTCATGTGGCCACCCTTTCTACCTTACTCCTGCCCACCATACAGTCGCTCTGCAAGCTGCGGCTTCTGGCAGGAGACGGCTTAAGTGCCACACACTACTTGTCCGGCTGCAGGAAGCATTTCATAGTACAAGACGACAAGTCCCCGGGCCGACTAGTCGGACCCGATGCCAAGCGGTATAACATAAAATAACATACTCATAGGCATAATTCTTATCATACAGATAAAAGAGGGCAGCCCCCGAGCTCTTCTCGGGGGACCCGAAGTCTTCGTACTTTAATACAAAAGGTAGCGTGGTACATACTGCATTAACTGTAAAATCTTCAGAGGATATTTGCATTCTATGGCCGCTCCGTCTCCTTGCCGGAGTCGTCTCTCTTGCGCGCTCGAGGCTTCTGAGCGTCGATCAGGTAGTAGGAGTCATTGCCCAACACTTTGCTGATGATGAAGGGGCCTTCCCAAGGTGCTGAGAGCTTGTGCTGGCCAGCTATTCGTTGGATCAGCCGGAGCATAAGGTCTCCCTCTTGGAAAGATCTCGGCTTGACCTTCCGATTATAGTATCGGCGGAGGCTCTGCTGGTAGATGCTGGACCAGATGAGTGCCAACAGCCGGCTCTCTTCCAGCAGATCGACGCTGTCTTGTCATGCTTCTTCCGCCTCCTCTTCGGTGTACATGGTGACTCAAGGGGACTCGAATTCTATGTCCGTTGGGATGACGGGTTCGGTACCGTAGACGATGAAGAAAGGCGTGAAGCCGGTTTACTTGTTTGGAGTTGTGTGCAGGCTCCAGAGGACGGCTGGCAGCTCGTCGAGCGGCCCGGCGAAACGCTCCAGAGGCTCGACCAGTTGGGGCTTGATGCCGGACAAGATGAGGCCGTTTGCTCGCTCCACCTGGCCATTTGACTGTGGATGGGCAATGGACGCTAACTCCAGTCGGATGCCCTGCGTTGCGCAGAAACGGGCCAAGGCGCCTTTGGCAAAGTTTGTGCCATTGTCGGTGATGATGTTGTGCGGTATGCCATACCGGATGGTGATGTCGGAGATGAACGTCACAGCAGTTGGACCATTCAGCTTCTTGATTGGTTTTGCTTCTATCCACTTGGTGAACTTGTCCACCGCGACAAGCAGATGAGTCATGCCGCCTCGCGCTGTTTTGAATGGTCCCACCATGTCCAGGCCCCAGACGGCAAAGGGCCAGGCAATGGGGATAGTCTTGAGTGTAGAAGCCGGCTGATGTGGCTTGGAACGGAACTTCTGGCACCCTTTGCATTTTTGGACCAAGCCCTTGGCGTCTTCTAGAGTGGTCGGCCAAAAAAAACCATGGCGGAAGGCCTTGGTGACAAGTGCTCTTGAAGCCGCGTGGTGGCCGCACTCGCCTTGATGGATATCCTTGAGAATCGCTTGGCCTTGCTCTGGCTCCACGCAGCGCTGGTAGACACTAGTGACACTGCGCCTCACAAGCTCTCTGTTGACTATGGTGTAGGCTGCTGCCCGGTGTTGCACTTGCCGGGCCGAGACCTCATCAGTCGGCAGCTCTTTGTTCACCAGGAAATTGAGGATGGGCTGGGCCCACGAAGGTGCTGCGACCTCTGCGACTGTCAGGACCGCAACTTGGACGAGGGCGGTTGGGCCGGGAGGCGGCAGGTTGGAGTCGACAGCCGCTTGCTGGGTCGATGAAGTCCTCGGGCCGATTAGTGCAGTCCCCGGGCCGAGCTATGAAGTCCCCGGGCTGGCCGCTGCAGTCCCCAGGCCGGGCTCTGAAGTCCCTGGGCCGGGTGCGACTGCCGCGACCCCTGGGCCGCCTGCCGGAATTCCCGTCCCGGCCGTTGGAGTTCTCAAGTCGGATCCGACTGCTTTAGGAGGAGTCGACACGAAGATAGAATCTGATTCTGGCGATGGCTTGACAAACGGCTTGAGGAGGCGTTGAAGGGCGACGTCGGTCGGTATTGCTTGACAGGTGGAGCCGATTCTTGCCAAGGCGTCTGCTTGCTCGTTGTCGTTCCTTGGCACATGGAGAAACTCGCACCCCTCAAAATATCCATAGAGTTGCTGTACGAGGAAGCGGTAGCTCGCCATGTTTGCATCTTTGGCATCGGTCGACGACCGCCGACCACCAAGTCGAGTCACCATAACACGTGATCCGGCAGATGCTGAGCTCTTTGGCAAGCCAGGGCCTGGGAATGAGTGCCTCGTATTCGGCGACGTTGTTGGAGGCGGCGAAATGGATTTGTAGCACATATTTGAGCTTGTCGCCTTTGGGAGAGGTGAGGACGATGCCGGCTCCCAAGCCGGTGCGCATCTTGGAACCATCAAAATGCATCCGCCAATGGGTGGAGTCAGGCGCTGGCGGTAGGTAATGGGTCTCGGCCCAGTCGACGAGGAAGTCGACCAACGCTTGTGACTTGATGGCGGTGCGAGGCTGGTAGTAGATGGTGTAGGGGGCCAAGTCTATGGCCCATTTGGCCACTCGGCCCGAAGCATCTCGGCTTCCAATGATCTCAGCCAGTGGAGCTGTGCAGACCACGGTGATTGGGTGCTCTTGAAAATACGACTTCAATTTCTTGGCGGCAATGTGCACGCCGTAGCACATCTTCTGGTAGTGGGGGTAGTTTTGCTTGGAGGTCGATAGTACTTCACTCAAATAATATACCGGTCTCTGGACTGGTAGTGCCTTGCCTTCATCCTTGCGCTCCACCACGATGACTATGCTGACCATTCGGCTGGTGGCGGCGATGTAGAGGAGCATGGGCTCCTTAGGAGTCGGAGCCGCCAGGACAGGTGGAGTAGTCAACATCTTCTTGAGCTGGAGAAAAGCTTCGTCCGCCTTGTCGTTCCACTCGAAAAAAGTGGTTTTCTTCATGAGCTGGTACAAGGGAAGAGCCTTCTCACCCAGATGACTGATGAATCGGCTAATGGATGACAAGCAGCCAACGAACTTCTGCACATCCAACAGTCGGGTGGGTATCTCCATCCTCTCGATGGCCTTGATCTTCACAGGGTTGCACTATATGTCGCGTTTTGAGACAGGAATCCAAGGAGCTGGCCGACTGGTACTCCGAAGACGCACTTCTCTGGGTTGAGCTTGATTTGAAACCAGCACAGGTTCTCAAAGGTCTCCTTGAGGTCTTCTAGCAGCATTCCACGCTTCTCCGTCTTCACCACCACATCGTCCACGTAAACGTGGGCGTTTCTGCCGAGTTGCTTGAGGAGGCACTTCTGCATGCAACGTTGAAACGTGGCACCGGCATTCCTCAAGCCGAAGGTCATGGTCAAGTAGCAGAAAGCTCCAAATGGTGTGATGAAGGCGGTCTTCAGTCTGTCGGCCGGATTCAGCTTGATCTGGTGATATCCCGAATATGCATCAAAAAAACTCAACAGCTCGCATCCGGCTGTGGAGTCTATCACTTGGTCGATTCTTGGTAACGCAAAGGGGTCTTTGGGGCAAGCTTTGTTGAGGCTGGTATAATCAATACACATGCGCCACTGCTTGTTTTTCTTCAGCACGAGGACTGGGTTATCAGCCACTCTGGAAAGAACACTTCCATGATGAAGCCGGCTGCCAGCAGCCGAGCTATCTCTTCTCCAACGACTCTTCTCTTCTCTTCTGACAGGCGGTGCAAGGGCTGCCTGACTGGTTTGGCATCAGGCCGGACATGTAACTTGTGCTCGGCGGAATCCGTCGGGACACCCGGCATGTCTTTGGGGGACCATGCAAAGATGTCCCGATTCTCACAGAGGAAATCGACGAGCTCGCCTTCCTATTTATTTGTCGAGGTTTGCACCCCACGACAGCGCATTCTCCGGGTGCTCCGAGTCCAAGGGTATCTTCTTCGTCTCTTTGGCCGGCTTGAACGAGCCCTCAGCTTCCGACTCCTTGGGATCGGGCGACATCTTCGGCTGCTTGCCTGCCATCGCCACGACCCGGTCAAGGAGCCGGTTCTCAGCTGCGATCACGAGGGACTCGGCCAACCGACTACTCTCGGCCATGCAGGCGGACGACTTCTTGTAGTCGCTGGATATGGTCAGAATCCCCTTGGAACTCGGCATCTTCATTTTGAGGTAGGCATAGTGGGGGACCGCCATGAACTTGGCCAGAGCAGGCCGGCCAAGTAGCGCATGGTATGGGCTCTCAAGGTCCACCACTTCAAACCAGACTGGCTCTCGGCGGAAGTGATCTTTGTCCCCAAAGAGGACGTCTATCTGGATCTTGTCGATTGGTGAGCAGGAAAGGCCAGGAACTATGCCATGGAAAACAGTCCGGCTGGGCTGGAGCTGCCTTTGTTTGATTCCTAACTTCTCCATGGTGTCTTTGTACAGGATGTTGATGCTGCTGCCGCCATCTATAAGAACTCAGGAGAAACGAGCGGCTCGCCTATCTGTGGCAAAGGTGGCATCCAAAACTAGGGCATAGGAGCCGGGATTGGGCATCACCTCTGGGTGGTCGGCTCTGCTCCAGCTGATGGGCTTCTCGAACCAATGTATGAACTCTAGGGTCTCTGATGCTACCGCATTCACTTCTTGTTGCTGCAGCTGTCTGCTGTGTCGATCGTCGGCCACGCTGGTGAACACAACATAAGCTCCGTGCTCTTCTGGATACTCATCTTGTACGGCTCCGACTGGTCTGACCGCCAGCTACTGGGGCGAGGGAGGAGGTGGCTGCCCAGTAGGCGGGGGAGGCACGAGGCCGTCTCCCTTGGTGATCCTGGTGAGCCAATGGCACTTCCGAGTGGTGCGGTTGGACGGCTTCGCACCACTATGGAATTTGCAGGTGCATCCAGAGTCCGCTCATATGAAAGCCGGCAGCCAGTTGGGCTTGCCGCCCTTCCAGCGTTTGGGCGGAGGCTGCCCTTCCATTGCTGGTTTTCGACTGTCGCCACCTGCCGGCTGGTGGAAGCCGGCTGCGTGGCCTTGCGCTTGTGGTCGCCTTGCTGTTGGCGCCGACTGGTGTCACCAGCCGGGGTTCGGGGAGCTTGAGGGGCCACTTTGCCAGACGCATTTACTTGGATCTCTGCCTTCATGGAGGAGTCGGCCGTGGCGTATTTATCTGCTATGATCAGCAGCTCGTCTAGGGTCTCCGGCTCGTCGCAGAGAAGCTTGTGCTTGAGGAGAGTGCCCTCTCGGCATCCGGTTCCAAGTCACATCGATTCCAAGTCACATCGATCTAGCTGGTAACACCTCATATCACTTTGCGGCCTCACGCACGGTATTCCCACGGGTGTCGCCTTACCATGGCCCGGAATCGTTTGCGCCTTTTGGCTCACGTATATGATAGTGTCGCTAGCATCCATATGACAGAACCGGGCCGACATGGCTAGTCGTGAACCCAAAGCGGCACTAACCCATGGGGACAGGCATACATGAATCACATCGAGCATGTCGGTCGCCAGACGTATGAACCCGGCTCAGTAGCACTGGCTAACAGGACTCGGGAACCCGGGTCAGTAGCAAAGCTAGGCAGACTCCGGATGTCACCGTGACATTTCCCGAAGGATGACACATGAACGAAGTGAAACACATGCCGGCTACCAAGCGCCCCGAGCGGTAGTCTTTGGGCTAGCAAGACTTCGGTGAACCTGGCTGTAGCGGACTACTATGGCTCAAGGAAGCACTAGACTACATTTCCCCATAAGAGAGGCTGCCAAGGATAAACAACTAGATTGTCGGATCCCACACATACCAAGCATTTCAAACATACACACAATATGCTCGATATGTGTAAATACAACATGGCATCACAACATAACTCTACGACTCAAGTATTTATTCAGTAGGCTCCGAGGAGCGACATATTACAAACATTCAGAGCATACAAATCAAAGCACAAGCGGAAGCTTAACATGTCTGAGTACAGACATCTACAAATGAAAAAGGCTTAGAAGCCTGACTATCTACCAGATCCTGCCGAGGGCACAAGATCGTAGCTGAGGTAACAAGCTAAACGTCAAGTCCACGCTGAACTACTAGCGAGACCGACGCCTCTCGCAAAAAACATAAAATAGGCAAACGTGAGTACAAATGTACCCAGCAAGACTTACATCAGAACTATCTACATATGCATCGGTATCAATAAAGGGGTGGTGGAGTTTGACTGTAGCAAGCCAGCTTTGACTCGGCGGCTATCCTGAACTACGACTTCAAGTAACTCTTTTGAGGTGGCGCACACGAGTCCACATATTCACCATATCAATACACCACTCCCGTCTTCCTACGAGAACGCCATCCATAGCACTCACGCTTATCTTGCGCATTTTAGAGTATCCACTTTCACTTGTCTATGAACTGTACAGGCAACCCAGAAGTCCTTTATCATGACACGGCTATTCGAGTAGATAATGTTAACCTGCAGGGGTGTACTTCTTCACACGCTCTCGCCACTTACCACCATGTACACATCGTGTATCTCGGCAACCTTCAAGCTGAAGCTCTGGCGAGGAGTCGGCCACGACCTGACTAACCACACAAGTCTCTAGTCCAGGTTTATCGCCTATTCGAAGTTCCATCCGCAAGGAGATCCGGCCGGTGTCGCCACGGCCCCAAACGATGTGTGAGGTTCCCGAGACACCAAGCAGGCGCCGCAGACATCGGGCCACGTGTATCTACCGCATCATAGCCCACCCCTAGGGTCAACACTCACGCACGGCCTCCAACACATATCCTACAAACACCAGAAACTAGTTGCAACTCCCGGACAGATCGAGGCGATTAATAAGCCGAGAGGGGCCGAGTTACTCGAACCCAATGTGTGGTAGTAACTGTTTCATGGATCACAAACACAGAACTCAGTTCCTGAGGACGGCTGAAATGAGACAACCCACCATGTACTCCTACATGGCATATCACCTCTACCTTTACCAAATCTTGTTCACACTCTTATCTCACACAGTGAGGACATGTTCACACACCTCCGATTCATCCTCGATGAATCGGACTGACACAACTCTAAGCAGTAGCAGGCATGACAAACAAGCATGAATGAGTAGGCACATCAGGGCTCAAACAACTCCTACTCATGCTAGTGGGTTTCATCTATTTACTGTGGAATGACAGGTCATGTAGAGGATAAAGGGGTTCAGCTACCGCAGATGAATCGTTGTTGTCCTAATGCAGTAAAAGAGAGCAGGAGCGAGAGAGTGGGATTATATCGGAATGAACAAGGGGGTTTTGCTTGCACGGCACTTGAAGATAGTATAGTTCTTCATCGGTGTCATCGATCACATCGTCGGTACACGTCTACTGAGAGGGGACAAGCACCGACAAACAAAGAAGAAACACAATCAATGCAATTCACAATATGATGCATGATCATGACATGGCAAAATGAATGTGTTGGGCTAATGCAATTACAAACAAATTAAATGAAGTTGGTTTGAATCCAAGATTCAAATTCAAACTCCACATGTGGATATTTAAATGCCATTCATATGATTTGTACTAAACAGTAGTCATAAGTTGTTCTATCATGCATGAAATTACTACAGATGGATAGATTGGATTTTTCTGATCATTTTTCATATATAAATTATTTCATTTGGAGTTACGGTTGAATTTCTATGAATTTTAGAAGTTTGGGATATTTTCTGAATTAAACAAATTATTTAGGATTTATTTAAATCCCGAAAAGGATTACTGTGTCAGCCTGACATCACCATGACGTCAGAAAGTCAAATGGGCACGGCCCGGGTCAAACCTGACCAGTGGGGTCCATCGGTCGATGACCCGATGGTTGTTAGTGTCACCGGCGTGTGGGTCCGGTCAACCGACACGCCAAAGACGATCAACTCGATTGGTGGGCCCCACGTTATTAAACTAATCTAAACAGAAAATAAACCCAGAGTTAATTAGGCGCGGGGCCCAGTTGTCGGTGTCACAGGAGGGGTTAGTTAGTGGGTCATTAGCCACTAAGGATGCCCACGTCGGCGGCTAACCGCCGGTGGCACACAGACGCGGCGGCGTCGCTCGTCCCGGTGATTCCGGCGACGAGAAGAGGCAGGGTTGGGCTCATTGGAACGCCCGCGTGGTGGCGCGTCCAACGGTGGTGGTGGCAGGTGGTGGGGTGGCCGGAGACGACGGCGGCAAGCACGTCCGCGGCGGCCGGAGTTCGGACGTCGACCGTTCGGACGTCGCAGGGCATGAAAGGAGCGGCGGATGGTTGCTCCCGTCCCGTGGTGACGCGCTGAGCACGGTGATGTGCTCAGTTTCGAGCTCCAGTGGGCGTGGCCACGGCGGTGAGGAGCTCAGGCGGCGGCGCGATTTGGTCGGCAAGGGGGCGACGGCTACAGGGCGTAACGAGCTCGGGGGAGAGGGGTTTTCGACGCGGGAGCTCACAGTGGTTGCAGAGGGCGTCGACACGGGCTCGGAGAAGGCCGGTCGGTGACGTACGAGCGGCGGTGATCCTCGGTGGCCGAGGAGGGGAACGGGGGAGCTGGCGGCATCCAGGGCTTCCTGGCACCTTCTGTCTTGGTGAGGAGGAAGAGGGGGACGAGACGGGGCTTCTTGGCGCGTCGGCGAGGCGAGGGGAGCACGGTGGCTGCGTCAATCGGCGTCGGCGGCGATGGTGGCGTGTCGGTGGTGCTTCGGGAGAAAGCAGAGGAGACGGAGGGATCCAGGGAGAGTGAGAGAGGGTCGAGGGGCTGCGTGGCGTCGTCCAGAAGCATCCGGGCGAGCAGGCAGAGAGGAGGTGGCGCTCGGAGGGCGCGCGTGCGGCGAGCACACGCTCGGCGTCCCATCGGGCGCAAGGTTGAAGACAACCTTGCCTCGTGGCTGGGCTGGCTTTGCCCAGCCGGGCTGCTATAGAGGTGGGCCCGTTAGCGCGCGGGTAAGCCTGTAACTCCTCCGTCTCTCTCTTTTATTTCATTACCTTTTCTAATTTCTGCTTTTTTGCTCGGTTTAAGATAAATAGTAAACCATTCATAAAATCCTGGAAATAATTATGGGTGCTTTCTCGAGTTATTCCAAAGGACCGTTAACAATTTCCAACATTTTTGGAGCAACTAAAATATATATAGCATTTAAATAGCTCCAATTCAAATATGGTTGAATTAATTCAAAGTCCAAATATGTCCTGCAAAAATGTCAACCATTTTTGGTAGATGCTTCCACCTTGATCCAGAAATGATGAACATTTTTAAAGGGCATTTTGAAATTATTGAAAAAATATTTTAGTAAACCCTAGTTGGTTTAAGGGGGGGTGCTGGGGGTTCTGTCATCCCCATTTCATCTTTCTGGAAAAGGTAAACATGATGCATCACCAAAAAGCTAGCATAGGTCAGACCAGAATTAGGGATGTGAAAACTCACCCCCACTAAACAAGAATCTCGCCCCGAGATTCAAGACATGAGGTAAGAAGACAAAGGGGACACTAAGCATCACAAACTTCATGATCCAATTGCTTCAGATCGATCTTGACGTCCTTCCTTTCGAGATCTTCATCCAACACGTTGACGACGGACAGAACTCTCTGAGAATCGATCTTCTCGAAGATCAGGCAACTCAGGATCAACTCTTGGGTGAGATATAAAACATCTCTTGAGCTGAGACACGAAACATAGATTCAGGGGGAAGGAGTGTAACAGATGGTGAAGGCCCACTAGGTAGGCAACAAATCCACGCTCGATCACGACGTAGCGAGGAGTTAACTGCCATGATTCCACAATGGGGCACCTTGGGGGAGGTGACTCGTAGAGTTATTCCCCTAAATGGCAAAAGAATTACTTTTGATATAGAGATCATTGGAACTCTCTATACCAGCCTAAGGAAAATCACAAACGACTGTTTGAAGGAGTTCGGAAGAACGACACACTCGGGCTAGAATGAATGATATGGACTACCTTGTTGAAGACAACGAAATGGATGATTTCTGCTTATCATCGGAAATGGATGGGACCCATGGTAGGACCACTGTTGAAGGCGATCCTGACTAGAAATTACCGAGAAGGGTTGTCCATGGTTGGATGGCACAATGGCGGTGCAAGCTAGGGACAAAATGCAACTGTTGGGAATGTTCCAACCATCATATCTGCCTGAGATTTAGATCCGATTGGTGATAGGATACTTCAGACTCAGCATGTCTGAAAGAAAGTTTGCAACACAATTCGATGAGATGGCGTTGCGAGATTCTTGGGAAATGAACTACAATAGTAAGCTCCAAAACATGAGCTGGTTCTGCTACAAGCATGTGAACACGATGTCCCAGACAAGCATGGTCACCTGGTAGTCTTACAACGAAACACTACCGAGTTCTGGTTGGGAACCATCATTGCGGAGAGCGAAGCCCTGGCATAAGTCATATGATTAGCTCTTATGAAGGAACTTCTTCTCCTTGAACAAATCAATCAGTGGCTTGGTGTGCTAGGAACACATATGGAGTGGAGGTAATTAATCTACCAAACCATAGAATACTTCGCACGTATGCATGACTGACTTGGGATGATTCCAAGGGAAACAAAACAAACTTTTCTCAAATTCATGGCGGCAACTTACACCTAATGCACGTGAATGAGAGGAAGTCACTTCTTCCACCCAAGCATAAGCTTCATGAACGGAACACGAAGGCATTGCTTACAAAGTTTCCAACACTAGGTTGATGTTCAACATGAATCATGGGGGAGACAAATGTCGCGATGGGCTTAACAGCAATTCATCGGAATTTCCATATCACTGGACTTCCGCCATCATGTGAACACGGTGATAGCATTGATCAGACCAAAAGATGTAATGGTGTATGCTCGAGGGATCAACCACGAGTAAGACAACATTACGAACATCCTTGGTTTTGATTTGACTTGAGGATAGCCCATAATCAAGTCAAAGTTTGTCAGGGCAATAGATCCAACAACTGATCACGAGGACCAATCAATGGAGATATCATCTTTCTTCAACACACACACACACACAGAAGATACCCCTTAGATATGAACTAAGTCAGACAAGCTTTTATCTTCCAACTCTCCAAGTTGTTGTTTAGCTTAACCAACTAGCTCAGGTATCTCGGCTACATGCATTCTTGGAGAATGGGTGGTTTACAAGAATACCAACTTGATCACAAGCTCAACATAGCGGTCAGGTGACAACCTGGTAATACTTCCGAGAAGATATTCAGAACATCACGAACCACCGATATGCTACTAAGCTCGAGAAAAATCTTGCTTTTCCGGGCAAGACGACATGATCAAAAGAGCGAGGGATTGGCACAATCCCAACTCATTGATCGAAGAGTGCACCAGAAATAAGGACTAGGTAGCATGATCAATCTTAGAATGATGATTCCATAATCAACACACCAAGAATGATATTATCGTCCATTAACCACCAAGCAACGGGGTTGCTAGGAGTATTGATTTCACACATCACGATTCACTTGTCGGCATTCCGGCTGTGACAACATGGATCCGAGGAATGAATGATGATGGTGAGAAGTGTCACTATACCAAGAGTTCATAAGAGGTGGTGCAATTCTCATGATATTCCTGACATAAAGAGGGCAATACTTCGGGGTAGAACCGAATCAAAAGCTGGATTGGCATTTTGACCTACGGAATACAACTACTTTGACCCAATCCTCAAGATGGACAAGGTACTGGAGTTTGTTTCTCCTAGTCATTCTGAAATAGAATGGCTTGACAAACCACAAGAATAATGGGCATCGACAATGAATGCACGCATACTCTTGAGTAACAAATGATAGACGGGGGTCAGAATACAACTAAAGAGGGACAACTCAAAGGGGCATATATCTTTCTGAGTTGTGGAGGCATGGATTAGTATGTCGATCAAAGTTTAACATTTCTTCCGGATAACCCATGCGGAGAAGGTAGAACTGGCAGAGTCACAATTATGAATGGAGAACTCCTCAAGAGTACTCTGATTGTGATCTTTTAATTCAAAGAACTTCTGCCTTATTGGTTCATGGTATTTGGAAGAAGGAAATACCACGGACCTCGAGGACTATCACAAGGTTACTAATATCCTAAAGGTACGAGCAACACTATCAACACGAGGTAAGTAGAGTGAATCTTGGGTCAAGAACCCAGGAGTAGAATGCCTACTAACTAAATGGCATCACGGGATGCTTTCGAGAATGGTGGCCAGAATTATCACACTGGAAACACAAAACATGGCTAGATTACTAGGTGGTTCTCTAAGACACCTAGGGTCATAATAGTAGCTCCAACATATATACCGAGGCAATAGAGTACCTCAACGCACCGGTTAGTGTGCTTATTCTGACCAAAAAGGACATCGGGAATGGAAAGAAAGGATTTGCAAATGCATCAGACTATTTAGAGACCTAGGATGACTCGGACAAAGATAACGGCTGTAAATGCTCAAAATGATTTGAGACATCCTGCAAAATAGTGGCATAACCACTCAGAAGCACAAAATCAAGGTTCCAAGACCAACTATGAACACACGGAAGTAGTAGAAACTGAACTGGGCTTAAAACCAACAATCTTAAAGGTCTATGGATTAGTAACACGTCATCCTGATAGATAGATGAGAAGCCTAGTTCTTAAACCCCGTAGGAGAGAAGATGATGACTCAGATCAGAAGGGCATAAGATAAATTAGTAAAAAGAGCCTTACGTTCCCTTCCACAATCAATTCCCCTACATAACTAAAGCATTTCTAGACACAACTTCGACCAGTTTGGCTTGGTAATCCTACAGGCAGTCGGGCTCTGATACCAAAGCTGTCAGGACCCCGATTCCAAGTCACATCGATCTAGCTGGTAACACCTCATATCACTTTGCGGCCTCACGCACGGTATTCCCACGGGTGTCGCCTTACCATGGCCCGGGACCGTTTGCGCCTTTTGGCTCACGTATATGATAGTGTCGCTAGCATCCATATGACAGAGAACCCGGGCCGACATGGCTAGTCGGGAACCCAAAGCGGCACTAACCCATGGGGACAGGCATATATGAATCACATCGAGCATGTCGGTCGCCAGGTATGAATCCGGGCTGTCTGGGCTAACAGGACTCCGTGAACCCGGGCGTAGCGAGGCTAGGCAGGACTCGGATGTCACCGCGTGACATTTCCCGAAGGGACGAACACAGAGCAGTGAAACACATGCCCGGCCGATCAAGCGTCCCCGGAAGCAGTAGTCTTTGGGCTAGCAGGACTCCGGTGAACGGTAGCTGTAGCGGACTACTATGGCCCAAGGAAGCACTAGACTACATTTCCCCATAAGAGAGGCTGCCAAGGATAAACAACTAGATTGTCGGATCCCACACATACCAAGCATTTCAAACATACACACAATATGCTCGATATGTGTAAATACAACATGGCATCACAACATAACTCTACGACTCAAGTATTTATTCATTAGGCTCCGAGGAGCGAGATATTACAAACATGGGTCTCATGACCCAACATTCAGAGCATACAAATCAAAGCACAAGCGGAAGCTAAACATGTCCGAGTACAGACATCTACAAATGAAAAAGGCTGAGAAGCGACTATCTACAGATCTCGCCGAGGGCACAAGATCGTAATGAGGTAACAAGCTAAACATCAAGTCCACGCGGAACTACTAGCGAGACTGACATCTCTCTGCAAAAACATAAAATAGGAAAACGTGAGTACAAATGTACCCAACAAGACTTACATCAGAACTATCTACATATGCGTCGGTATCAATAAAGGGGTGGTGGAGTTTGACTGCAGTAAGCCGACTTTGACTCGGTGGCTATCCTGAACTACGACTGCAAGTAACTCTTTTGAGGTGGCGCACACCAGTCCACATATTCACCATATCAATACACCACTATGGATCCGCTCCCGTCTTCCTACGAGAACGCCATCCATAGCACTCACGCTTATCTTGCGCATTTTAGAGTATCCACTTTCACTTGTCTATGAACCGTATGTGCAACCCAGAAGTCCTTTACATGGACACGGCTATTCGAATAGATAATGTTAACCTGCAGGGTGTACTTCTTCACACACGCTCTCGCCACTTACCACCATGTACACGTCGTGTATCTCGGCAACCTTCAAGCGGAAGCTCGGAGAGGAGTCGGCCACGACCGACTAACCACACAAGTCTCTAGTCCAGGTTTATCGCCTATTCGGGTTCCATCCGCAAGGAGATCCGGCCGGGGTGTCGCTCACGGCCCCAAACGATGTGTGCAGGGTTCCCGAGACACCAAACGGGCGCTCGGTACACTGGGCCACGGTGTATCTACCGCATCATAGCCCACCCCTAGGGTCAACACTACGCACGGCCTCCAACACATATCCTACAAACACCAGAAACTAGTTGCAACTCCTGGACAGAGATCGAGGCGATTAATAAGCCGAGAGGGGCCGAAAGTTACGAACCCAATGTGTGGTAGTAACTGTTTCATGGATCACAAACACAGAACTCAGTTCATGAGGACGGCTGCAATGAGACAACCCACCATGTACTCCTACATGGCCTCTCACCTCTACCTTTACCAAATCGTGTTCACACACTTAGCTCACACACGTGAGGACATGTTCACACACCTCGATTCATCCTCGATGAATCGGACCTGACTCAACTCTAAGCGAGTGTGCATGACAAACAAGCATGTATGAGTAGGCACATCAGGGCTCAAACAACTCCTACTCATGCTAGTGGGTTTCATCTATTCTTGTGGAATGACAGGTCATGCAGAGGATAAAGAGTTCAGCTACCGCAGCAAGTAACAGATGAATCGTTGTTGTCCTAATGCAGTAAAAGAGAGCAGGAGCGAGAGAGTGGGATTGTATCGGAATGAACAAGGGGGTTTTGCTTGCCTGGCACTCCTGAAGATAGTATAGTTCTTCATCGGTGTTATCGATCACATCGTCGGCACACGTCTACTGAGAGGGGACAAGCACCGACAAACAAATAAGAAACACAATCAATGCAATGCACAATATGATGCATGATCAGGACATGGCAAAATGAGTGTGTTGGGCTAATGCAATTACAAACAAATTAAATGAAGTTGGTTTGAATCCAAGATTCAAATTCAAACTCCACATGTGGATATTTAAATGCCATTCATATGATTTGTACTAAACAGTAGTCATAAGTTGTTCTATCATGCATGAAATTACTAAAGATGGATAGATTGGATTTTTCTGATCATTTTTCATATATAAATTATTTCATTTCGAGTTACGGTTGAATTTCTATGAATTTTAGAAGTTTGGGATATTTTCTGAATTAAGCAAATTATTTAGGATTTATTTAAATCCCGAAAAGGATTACTGCGTCAGCCTGACATCACCATGACGTCAGCAGGTCAAATGGGCACGGCCCGGGTCAAACCTGACCAGTGGGGTCCACTGGTCAGTGACCCAGTGTTGTTAGTGTCACCGATGTGGGGTCTCGTCAACCGACACGACGTCGGCCTGATCAACTCGATCGATGGGCCCCATGTTATTAAACTAATCTAAACAGAAAATAAACCCGGAGTTAATTAGGCGCGGGGCCAAGTTGTCGGTGTCACAGGAGGGGTTAGTTAGTGGGTCATTAGCCACTAATGATGCCCACGTCGGCGGCTAACCGCCGGTGGCACACAGACACGGCGGCGTCGCTCGTCCCGGCGATTCCGGCGATGAGAAGAGGCAGGGTTGGGCTCGTTGGAATGCCCGCGAGGTGGCGCGTCCAACGGTGGTGGCAGCAGGTGCTGGGGTGGCCGGAGACGACGACGACAAGCACATCCGCGGCGGCCGGAGTTCGGATGTCGACCGTTCCGACGTCGCAGGGCACGAAAGGAGCGACGGATGGTTGCTCCGGTCCCGTGGTGACGCGCTGAGCGCGGTGACGCGCTCAGTTTCGAGCTCCAGTGGGCGTGGCCACGGCGGTGAGGAGCTCAGGCGGCGGCGCGATTTGGTCGGCAAGGGGGCGACGGCTACAGGGCGTAACGAGCTCGGGGGAGAGGGGTTTTCGACGCGGGAGCTCACAGTGGTTGCAGAGGGCGTCGACGCGGGCTCGGAGAAGGCCGGTCGGCGACGTACGGGCGGCGGCGATCCTCGGTGGTCGAGGAGGGGAACGGGGGAGCTGGCAGCATCCAGGCCTTCCCGGCACCTTCTGTCTTGGTGAGGAGGAAGAGGGGGATGAGACTGGGCTTCTTGGCGCGTCGGCAAGGCGAGGGGAGCATGGTGGCTGCGGCAATCGGCGTCGGCGGTGATGGTGGCGTGTCGGTGGTGCCGCGGGAGAAAGCAGAGGAGACGGAGGGATCCAGGGAGAGTGAGAGAGGGTCGAGGGGCTGTGTGGCGTCGTCCAGAAGCATCCGGGCAAGCAGGCAGAGAGGAGGTGGCGCCAGGAGGCGCCAAGGCGGGGCGAGCACACGCTCGGCGTTCCCATCTTGGCGCAAGGTTGAAGACAACCTTGCCCCTGGTGGGCTGGGCTGGCTTTGCCCATCCGGGCTGCTACAGAGGTGGGCCGGTTGGGGCCCCAGGTAAGCCCAGGTAACTCCTCTGTCTCTCTCTTTTATTTCTATTACCTTTTCTAATTTCTGTTTTTTTCTGGTTTAAGATAAATATTAAACCATTCATAAAATCCTGGAAATAATTATGGGTGCTTTCTGAGTTATTCCAGTGACCCTTAACAATTTCCAACATTTTTGGAGCAACTAAAATATATATAGCATTTAAATAGCTCCAAATCAAATATGGTTGAATTAATTCAAAGTCCAAATATGTCCTGCAAAAATGTCAACCATTTTTGGTAGATGCTTCCACCTTGATCCAGAGATGATGAACATTTTTAAAGGGCATTTTGAAATTATTGAAAAAAGATTTTAGTAAATCCTAGTTGGTTTAAGGGGGAGGGGGTGCTGGGGGTTCTGTCATCCCCATTTCATCTTTCTGGAAAAGGTAAACATGATGCATCACCAAAAAGCTAGCATAGGTCAGACCAGAATTAGGGATGTGACACTTGTACGCACAATTAGAGCTGGCGGCGCTTGGGCGGCCGCTTGTACGTGCTGGTGAAGTTGCGGACGAAGGCGTCGGTGAAGTCGGCCCTGCTGTTGATGCTTTGGGGCTTCAGGCTGTTCAGCCATGTCCGGGCTGTGCCTTGGAGCATGAGCGGAACGTATTTCACAGCAACACGCTTGTTGCCGTTTGCTATGCTGACGGCTGTGGAGTAGTCGACCAGCCAGTCCTCCGGCTTCACGGAGCCGGTGTATTTGGGCGTGTCTCTTGGGAGCGTGAACCCTTTGGGGAAAGGCTCGTCTCGAATACGGGGGCCGAAACACGGCGGACCCAACTCATCTTCTTCTTCTAGCGCCAGGGACCGATGGAGACGGTCGATCCGGTGGCGGGCATCATTTTCTCCGATTCCTTCTCGGCGGCCAAGGCGGTCGCCGAGTGACGGGTGATCAACAGGCGGCGGGAAAACACGCCTTTCCCTGCGAGGGGGAGGAGGCGGACAGTCGTCCCGCCGTTCCACTACTCTTGGGCGGCCGTCTTGATCTCGGCGGGGAGGCAGATCGTCGTCTTGTCGGTGTGGCGCCTCAGTGCGGCAGCTGGCCTCGTGCTGCTCAGCAGCCGCGTCAAGGAGCCGCTGGATGCGCTCCGCCATCTGGCGACGTTCTTCTCCCTCGAACTTGTCCAGCTCTTAAATTGCTGCTCGGGCAGCTCGGATGTTTTCCGCAGCGTGGCGTATGACGGGCGATCCGCCGAACAGGTTAGTGATGGCCACGCCGCGCTGCTGGACCGTGCCAAGGCGGCTAGGCCCAGCCGAAGCCGGCGTGTCGCCCGCAGCGCGGTCCATCTCGCGCTGGTAGGCTTCCGACAGGCGTCTCTTGCTAGCCAGCTTCTTGGCACCTTCGACGAGCTGGATGCGGCGTGCCTCCAACGTCTCGGCGTCGACGTCTTCTGGGATGGGCGCCGCCAAGTCTTGCAGTGCCGCATCGAGAGGGTCGCGAGCACCTCCGCCGGAGTGCTTGCCGTGACCGATGACCAGCACCTCCATGACGGTGCTTCCGCCGCTCTCCGCGCGAGGGAGCGGCTCGTCGTAGACCACCACGTTGGTGGGGAACGCGTCGAGCAACGCGGTGTCGGAGTCAACCAACATCGGGTCGGTGGAGCCTACAGACTCCAGGTCCACAGCTGGCTCGCTGGTGACATGGAGTTGATCGAGGAGGCCCGCGAGGAGGCTCTCAGGGCCGTCTGTGCCCGCGTCGGACGCGGGCTCGCTGGAGAGGTGGACCTCGCCAATGAGATCAGCGAGGCAACTTGCCGCGTAGGCGACTTCCGCGCCATGCAGCACGTCGGCGCAGACTCCGTCTGGCGTGCCGGGCTGGCTGCACTCACCAGGGAGGAAAAGGGTTCCCGTCCAGAGCAGGTCTCCGGACGACGGTGCACCTCGCCCCACGGTGGGCGCCAAATGTCGGGGGTTGTGTGCGACATATGCCAAAGGATGGCTTATCATGGTGGGAGCGAGTAGAACGTCGCCGGTGCCCGGAAGCGGGATGAGGCGTAGACACGAACGCCAGCGTACTTTACCCAGATTCGGGGATCTCCTAGGAGATAACACCCCTAGTCCTGCTCTGCGGGGTCTCCGCATGATCACTAAGGCACAAGTGGATACACAGCTGCTCCTTGAGCTGTATGCTAGAGGTAGGAGAAGGCAAGGCTAGCTCTCTCCTTCCTCTATGATCTGGTCTAGTCTAACAGGTTCGGAACCCTTTGCATGGGTGCCCTGGGGGGTTTATATAGGCCTACCCCCTAGGGGTACAATGGTAATCCGGCCGGGCGTAGGGCCCGGTCGTCAGTCTCTTCGACCGCCGGCTTCTCCGCCGACTGCTGGGGCCCGCCGCCTGGTGGGCCCCGCCGACTGGTTGGGTACGGGGCCGACAGGCCGTACCCGCCGCTCCCGGGTCTTGTCGGCAGCTGATCACTGTTGCCGTGTCTCTGATGACGCGGGCTTGGTCAGGAGGTCATGGCTACAGCTCCGTCGCCTGGCGGGCGATTACTGTAGCCACTCCCTGTCTCATCTGATTAATGGCGCGTGGGGCCCGAGGAAGGGGGCGGGCCGACTCCTTGGGGACGACCTCCCTCGGGTCCGACTGGTAGGGCTCTCGCCGTCTTCTGGACTCTCGCTGACTGGTGGGGCCCATCGTCCTTGGGCCGTCTGAGACAGTGTCGTGGGAGCAGGACTCACTTTGCTCATGATGATGTCAAGGATGGCATAGCTTGCCACGGGCGGAGATCTCCGCAGATCGCACTATGGCCACGCCGCCTGACCGAAAAGGGAGGATGGGCTACACTATAGCCATTCCCCGTCCCGTCCCCGCCGATGAGGGCATGGGCTTTGTTATTGTCGCGGGCCGACTCCTCGAGGTCGGCTTCCTTAGAAGCCGCCAGGTAGGAGTTGGCTTGTCTTGACCTCGCCTCTAGGACTCGGCCGTTTATGGGCAGCCGGCTGTTCCTCCAGCCGGCTTCCAGAAGACGGCCCTTCATCTTGGCGTCTTGAGGGGCGCAGTCAGCCCCGATGTCTTGAAAGATTATCGGCTTCAGGTTAGCCTACCTGTGGCCTATTACTCCGACAAAAATTATGTTTTTATCACTTACCTACTCGAGGACGAGCAGGAATTAAGCTTGGGGATGCTGATACGTCTCCAACGTATCTATAATTTTTGATTGTTCCATGCTATTTTATTATCAATCTTGGATGTTTTATAATCATTTTATAGTAATTTTGTATAATTTTTGGTACTAACCTACTGACATACTGCCAAGTGCCAGTTGCTGTTTTTTGCATGTTTTTTACATCGCAGGAAATCAATATCAGACGGAGTTCAAATGCCACGAAACTTCACGGAGAAATTTTATGGGCCAGAAGGAACACAACGGGCCCTGGTTGCACCTTGGGGGAGTCCCGAGGAGGGGACAACCCACCAGGGAGCGCCTTGGTGGGTTGTGCCCACCTCGGGTGCCCCCCGGACAACCTCTTTGCTCTATAAATACCCCAATATTCCAGAAACCCTAGGGGAGTCGACAAAATATTCATCCAGCCGCCGCAGAGTCCAGAACCACCAGATCCAATCTAGACACCATCTCAGATGGGGTTCACCACCTCCATTGGTGCCTCTCCGATGATGCGTGAGTAGTTCTTTGTAGACCTTCGGGTCCGTAGTTAGTAGCTAGATGGCTTCCTCTCTCTCGCTGAATTCTCAATACAATGGTCTCTTGGAAATCCATATGATGTAACTCTTTTTGCGGCGTGTTTGTTGGGATCTGATGAACTTTGAGTTTATGACTAGTCATATCTTTTTATATCCATGAAAGTTACTTGAGTTTCTTTGATCTCTTATATGCACGATCTCTTATAGCCTCGTATTTCTTCACTGATATTTGGGTTTTGTTTGGCCAACTTGATCTATTTATCTTGCAATGGGAAGAGGTGCCCGGTAGTGGGTTCGATCTTACGGTGCTTGATCCCAGTGACAAAAAGGGAAACGACACGTATGTATCATTGTTACTAAGGATAAAATGATGGGGTCTATCTCTACATAGATAGATCTTGTCTACATCATGTCATCGTTCTTATTGCATTACTCCGCTTTTCCATGAACTTAATACACTAGATGCATGCTGGATAGCGGTCGATGTGTGGAGTAATAGTAGTAGATGCAAGCAGGAGTCAGTTTACTAATCTTGGACGTGATGCCTATGTAATGATCATTGCCTGGGTATCGTCATAATTATTTGAGGTTCTATCAATTTCCCAATAGTAATTTGTTTACCCACCGTTTGTTATCTTTCTCGAGAGAAGCCACTAGTGAAATGTACATCCCCCGGGTCTTCTTTCTCATATATTTGCTTTGCGATCTATTTTATTTGCTCTTTTTATTAAGATCTATTAAACCAAAAATCCAAAAATACTTTGCTACACTTTATTTCATTTGCGATCTATTATTTCAATCTATTACAATTTTCTCCCATCCACGCACCATTTCTGGCGCCGTTAGCCGAAAGGGATTGCCAACCCCTTTAACACGTCGGGTTGCGAGGTGTTGTTATTTGTGTGCAGGGGTTGTTTACATTGTGTTGCTTGGTTCTTCTACTGGTTCAATAACCTTGGTTTCATATCTGAGGTAAATACCTACCGCCGCTGTGCTGCTTCATCCCTTCCTCTTTGGGGAAATACCGACGTAGCTTCTAGCGACATCGACTAGTAGTGTTGATTACATCTTGTAGTTGATTACTATATGGTTTATTTGGTGGAAGATTATATGTTCATATCCAATATGCTATTTAATACTGTTCTGATCATGAGCATGATTATCATTTGTGATTAGTTACTTTTGTTCTTGAGGTCACGGGAGAAATCATGTTGCAAGTAATCATGTGAACTTGATATGTGTTCGATATTTTGATAGTATGTATGTTGTGATTCCCTTAGTGGTGTCATGTGAACGTCGACTACATGACACTTCACCATATTTGGGCCTAAGGGAATGCATTGTGGAGTAGCAATTAGATGATTGGTTGTGAGAGTGACATAAGCTTAAACCCCAGTTTATGCGCTATTCCGTAAGGGACCGTTTGGATCCAAAAGTTTAATGCTATGGTTAGAATTTATTCTTAATACTTTTCTCTTAGTTGTGGATGCTTGCGGGAGGGTTAATAATAAGTAGGAGGTTTGTTCAAGTAAGAATAACACCTAATCACCAGTCCACCCACATATCAAATTATCAAAGTACCGAACACGAATTAAACCAACATGGTGAAAGTGACTGTACCCTCAAGAACACTTTGCTTATCATAAGAGACCATTTTGGCCTGTCCTTTGCCTCAAAAGGATTGGGCTACCTTGCTGTACTTTTATTACTACTATCGTTACTTGCTCGTTACAAATTATCTTGCTATCAAACTACTCCGCTACTTACAATTTCAGCACTTGCAGACATTACCTTATTGAAAACTACTTGTCATTTCCTTCTGCTCCTCTTTGGGTTCGACACTCTTACTTATCGAAAAGAGCTACAATTGATACCCTATACTTGTGGGTCATCAAGGCTATATTTTGGCGCCGTTGCCGGGGAGTGAAGCGCCTTTGGTAAGGAAACATTTATATAGTGTGCTGAAATTTATTGTCACCTGTTACTATGGAAAACAATCCTTTGAGTGGTTTGTTCGGGGTATCTTCACCTCGTCCAGAACCACAATTAGCTACCCCTCAACCTACTGCACCTACTGAAAATATTGAATATGAAATTCCTTCTGGTATGATAGAACAACTGCTAGCTAATCCTTATGCAGGAGATGGAACCGAACATCCCGATATGCACTTGATATATGTGGAACAAATTTGTGGATTGTTTAAGCTTGCAGGCTTACCCGGAGATGAAGTTATGAAAAAGTTTTTCCCTTTATCTTTGAAGGGAAAAGCATTGGCATGGTATAGGCTATGCGATGATATTGGATCATTGAATTGGAATCGATTGAAATTGGAATTTCACCAAAAAAATTATCCTATGCATCTAGTTCATCGTGATCGGAATTATATATATAATTTTTGGCCTCGTGAAGGAGAAAGTATCGCTCTAGCTTTGGGGAAGCTTAAGTTAATGTTATATTCATGCCCCAATCATGAGCTCTCAAGAGAAATTATTATCTAGAACTTTTATGCTCGGCTTTCTCGTAATGATCAAACCATGCTTGATACTTCTTGTGTTGGTTCTTTTATGAAGAAGACTATTGAATTCCGGTGGGATCTTTTGGAAAGAATTAAACACAACTATGAAGATTGGGAACTCGAGGAAGGTAAAGAGTCAGGTATTAAGCTTAAATATGATTGTGTTAAATCTTTTATGAATACACTTTTCAAAAGTTTAGCACTAAATATGGGTTTGACTCTGAGATAGTAGCCTCCTTTTGTGAATCATTTGCCACTCATGTTGAACTCCCTAAAGAGAAGTGGTTTAAATATCACCCACCTATTAAAGAAGAAATTAAAGAACCGGTACCAATTAAATAAGAAACTATACTTTATAATGTTGATCCACTTGTTCCTTCTGCTTATATTGAGAAACCACCTTTCCCTGTTAGGATAAAGGAACATGCTAAAGTTTCAACTGTGGTTAACAAAAGCTATATTAGAACACCTAAACCTGATGAAAAAATTAAAGTAGAACCTAGTATTTCTATGGTTAAAGATCTCTTAGATGAAGATATAGATGGGCATGTTATTTACTTCTGTGAAGAAGCCGCTAGAATTGAAAAACCTGATAAAAAGGACAAACATAGACTTGTTGTTGGCATGCCTGTCATCTCAGTTAAAATAGGAGGTCACTGTTATCATGGTTTATGTGACATATGTGCTAGTGTGAGTGCTATTCGTTACACCTTATATCAAGAAATTATGAATGACATAGCACCCACAGAGATAGAAGACATAGATGTTACTATTAAGCTTGCTAATAGAGACACTATGTCACCAATTGGGATTGTTAGAGATATTGAAGTCCTGTGTGGGAAAATAAAATACACTACTGATTTTCTTGTTTTTGGTTCCTCACAAGAAGACTTCTGTCCCATTATTTTTGGTAGACCTTTCTTGAACACCGTTAATGCTACAATAGATTGTAAGAAACAAACTATCGGTGTTAGTTTTGATGATGAGCCTCATGATTTTAATTTTTCCAAGTTTAATAGAAAGCTTCATGAAAAAGAATTGCCTAGTAAGGATGAATTAATTGTTCTTGCTTCTATTGCTGTACCACCTACTGATCCTTTAGAACAATATTTGCTAGACCATGAAAATGATTTACATATGCATGAAAGAAATGAAATAGATAAGATTTTCTTTGAACAACGTCTTCTACTTAAACACAATTTGCCTATTGAAACTCTAGGAGGTCCTCCTCCACCTAAAGGTGATCCTGTGTTTGGATTAAAACAATTTCCAGACACTTTGAAATACGCTTAAGTTGATGAAAAGAAGATATATCATGTTATTATTAGTGCCGAGCACAAAATTAATATGGAACCTGATGCTAAACCCGTTGTTGACCACCAATGTCGGTTAAATCAGAAGATGAAAGAAGTGGTAAGAACGGAAATATTAAAACTTCTGGAAGCAGGTATAATCTATCCTATAGCTGATAGTAGATGGGTAAGTCATGTTCATTGTGTCCCTAAGAAAGGATGTATAACTGTTGTTCCTAATGCCAAGAATGAACTTATTCCACAAAGAATTGTTAAAGGCTATAGAATGGTAATTGATTTTAGAAAATTAAACAAAGCTACTAGAAAAGATCATTACCCTCTGCCTTTTATTGATCAAATGTTTGAAAGACTATCTAAGCACACACCCTTTTTCTTCCTTGATGGATATTCTGGTTTTTCACAAATACCTGTTTCTCAACCTGATCAAGAAAAGACCACTTTTACTTGTCCCTTTGGAACTTATGCTTATAGACATATGCCTTTTGGTTTATGTAATGCACCTACTACCTTTCAAAGATGTATGACTGCTATATTCTATGACTTTTATGAAAAGATTGTTGGGGTTTTCGTGGACGATTTCTCTGTTTATGGGAAGTATTTTGATGATAAGCAATCTTGATCGAGTTTTGCAGAGGTGTAAACAAGCAAATCTTGTCTTGAATTGGGAGAAGTGCCACTTTATGGTTAATGAAGGCATTGTCTTGGGTCATTAAATTTCTGAAAGAGGTATTGAAGTGGACAAAGCTAAGGTTGATGCAATCGAGAAAATTCCATGTCCTAAAGATATAAAAGGTATTCATAGTTTCCTAGGTCATGCTGGTTTCTATAGGAGATTTGTCAAAGACTTTTCTAAAATTTCTAGGCCTCTCACTAGTCTTTTGCAAAAGGATATTCCTTTTTTTTATGATGATTGTTTAGAAGCCTTTGAAACACTCAAGGAAGCCTTAATTTCTGCAACTATTGTTCAACCACCTGATTGGAACTTGCCTTTTGAAATTATGTGTGATGCTAGTGATTATGCTGTTGGTGATGTTCTACGACAAAGAGTTGATAGGAAATTGAAGTTATTCATTATGCTAGTAAAACTCTAGACAGTGCTCAAAGAAATTATGCTACTACTGAAAAAGAATTCTTAGCAGTGGTGTTTGCTTGTGATAAATTTAGACCTTATATTGTTGATTCCAAAGTAACTGTTCACACAGACCATGCTGCTATTAAATATCTTATGGAAAAGAAAGATGCTAAACCTAGACTTATTCGATGGGTTCTCTTGTTACAAGAATTTGATTTACATAAAATTGATAGAAAAGGAGCTGAGGACCCCGTAGCTGATAATTTGTCTAGGCTTGAAAATGTGCATGATGACCCACTACCTATTGATGATAGTTTTCTTGATGAGCAGTTAGCTGCAATAAATGTTGCTCACAATACTCCTTGGTATGCTGACTATGCTATTTACATTGTTGCTAAATATTTACCACCTAGCTTTACTTACCAACAAAAGAAAAAATTCTTCTATGATTTAAGACATTACTTTTGGGATGACCCACATCTTTATAAAGAAGGAGTAGATTGTATTATTAGACATTGTCTACCTGAGCATGAACAGGTCCTATGGAAATGTCACTCCGAAGCTTATGGAGGGGATCATGCTGGAGATAGAACTGCTCACAAGGTATTGCAGTCTAGATTTTATTGGCCTACTCTCTTCAAGGATGCCCATAAGTTCGTCTTATCTTGTGATGAATGTCAAAGAATAGGTAATATCGATAAGTGTCAAGAAATGCCTATGAATTATTCACTTGCTGTTGAACCATTTGATGTTTGGGGATTTGATTACATGGGAACTTTTCCTTCCTCTAATGGGTATACACATATTTTGGTTGCTGTTGATTATGTTATTAAATGGGTAGAAGCTATTCCAACAAGTAGTGCTGATCGCAACACCTCTATTAAAATGCTTGAGGAAGTTATTTTCCCAAGGTTTGGAGTCCCTAGATATTTAATGACTGATGGTGGTTCACACTTTATTCATGGTGCTTTCTGTAAAATGCTCGCCAAGTATGATGTTAACCATAAAATTGCATCACCTTATCATCCTTAGTCTAGTGGTCAAGTTGAACTTAGCAATAGAGAAATAAAATTAATTTTGCAAAAGACTGTCAATAGGTCCAGGAAGAATTGGTCTAAGAAATTAGATGATGCACTTTGGGCTTATAGAACATCATATAAAAATCCTATGGGTATGTCTCCTTATAAAATGGTTTATAGAAAAGCTTGTCATTTGCCTCTTGAGTTAGAACATAAAGCATATTGGGCCATCAAAGAGCTCAACTATGATTTCAAGCTTGTTGGTGAAAAGAGGTTATTTGATATTAGCTCGTTAGATGAATGGAGAACCCAAACTCATGAAAATGCAAAATTATTCAAAGAAAAAGTTAAAAGATGGCATGACAAAAGAATCCAAAAGCGTGAGTTTAAAGTTGCAGAATATGTTCTTTTGTACAACTCTCGTTTTAGATTCTTTGCAGGAAAAATCCTCTCAAAATGGGAAGGCCCCTATGTTATCGAGGAGGTGTATCGGTCTGGAGCCATCAAAATAAATAATTCCGAAGGTACTAACCCGAAGGTTGTCAATCGACAACGAATAAAGCATTATATCTCAGGTACGCCCATTAATGTTGAAAGTAATATTATCCAAACTTTGACACCAGAAGAACACATAAAAGAGTCCTTTCGAAACACTCTAGAATCGTGAAAATAAGGAGGTACGTGATACGACAAGTAAACGGACTCCGAAAAATCTGCAAAAACATTTTTTATCAGTTTTGGAATATTTAAAAAGTTAGGAAATAAAGAAACTTCCAGAGCGTGACTGGTGGGAACAACACACCAGGGCGCGTCAGGCATGCCTGGCGCGCCCAGGTGGGTTGTGCCCACCTGGGACACCTTCTGGACCCCGTTTTTCTTCTGTTTGCTTGTCCTCCAAGATAAAAAAACTATATATACTTCCCGAACCTGTTAACCACCGTATCGCGAAGAAATCCTCTGTTTTCTTTTCTTGTTGTTTTCTGATAGATTCAGCTAGACCAACATCATGTCTTCCTCACCCTTCAACAATGGAGAAGGAGACAGAAGGTCAGTTCAGGAGGATCTAAGGAGGGATGAAGTTGAAGAGGTTGCTATGGAGGAAGAAGAGGAAAATCCTTTAGGGGTTCACTCTCCGGCCTCCGAGAGTGGCACATTAGCTGGCATCTGTACTCACCCTAATCTTCATCAAGCCATGGGATCATCGAACAATCAAACGAGCCTGGAAATACAAGAAGAACTCCCACCGAGGAGGCCCTTACACAGGTTACATCGTAACAATTTTTGCAATTTGATTCACAATTATGGGTTTGAGAACACTCCTCGTAGGCACATACCGTCCAACTGGGACATATCTCGGCCAAGAGAAAATAGTGCAGGAACAAAACCGTGGGGCCCGGAGAATAAACACATAATGGCTGAGGTGAAGAAAAACTGTGAATTAATTCATCAATCTCTTCGGGAGATTCAAGGTTTGCGGATTTACTCATGGTTATATTGGAGAATACTACTTCATTGCCATCACCCTCTTCACCACCAAAGGAGAATTGAGTATCGGGTATGGGCACTCCCCTTAGCTTCCACCAAGCTTGGGGGAGGTGCCTCGGTATCGTATCATCCCACTATCTTTTTGCTTTTACTTATTTTAGTTTGATCTTTTTCTTTAGATGAATAAAAGTTTAGTTCGATCATTTCTTCTTTGAGAGTTTGCTTAGTGATCTATCCTTGTAATCGAGTGCAAGTTATATAATAAAGTTTAGTTTGAGTTTTTGCTTTCTTTACTTTCATGTTGCAAATAAAAGAAAGGAAATAATGAAGAAAAGAGAAAGGAAATAAATAAAGAAAGGAAATAAATCAAGAAGATCATATACTAATCCTATGGTAGGTGATGGCACCACATAAGGACAAGTATAAGTAGAAAATTTTATTAGAGATTGACAAACATAGCATTAGTAAATGATGAAACTCATGAAAGAATTAATAAGGGAAGATAAGATTCACATATAAATATACTATCCTAGAAATCTTTGTGATTGTGAGCCCTCATCAAAATATTATATGCCAAAATTGTTGACGTTGGACAAGGAAGACACATTAATTGTTTATGTTTGTTTATATTCACATAGAAGTCATATTGTCATAGATCCTTTAACATGTGATGCTTGCCCCCTATCTTTGCTAGCCAAAAATTCCACACTAAGTAGAGATACTACTTGTGCATCCAGAAACCCTTAAACCCAAATCTTACTTTCAAGTGTCCACCATACCTACCTAGGGATTGAGCAAGATCCCTCAAGTAAGTTGTCATCGGTGCAAAAAGGCAATGAAAATGGCTTCTAAATGTGTGAGATCGTTTAGTGTAAGAAAAAATTGAGCGTTGCACGAACTTGTGATGGTGAAGAATAAAAGCGACAAACTGCATAATAAAGGTCGCTATCACAAGGGGCAATGCAACGTGACGTTATTTTGCACTAAGGGGTTGAGCATACAAACAAATAAGCGCATGGAAACCTCTGATTCCTCTGCAAAGGGCCTATCTTTTACTTTTATGTATTTACTTTTATGCAAAGAATCAAAGTTTTCCTTCTATTCCTTTTTTATTTTTCTCCTTTGGCAAGCATCATGTGGTGAGGAAAGATCTAGGCACATATGTCCAGTTGAATATAGATAGCATGAGTTATTATTGTTGACACCACCCTTGAGGTGAATATGTTGGGAGGCGAAACTATAAGCCCCTATCTTTATATGTGTCCAGTTGAAACGTTTTGCTCATGTGTACGCGGTGAGTGTTAGCAATCATAGAAGACTATATGATGGTTGAGTATGTGAACTTTCCTAAAGGCTCCGTGATACGTCTCCAACGTATCTATAATTTTTGATTGTTCCATGCTATTATATATTCTGTTTTGGATGTTTAATGGGCTTTATTATACACTTCTACATTATTTTTGGGACTAACCTACTAACCCAAGGCCCAGTGCAAATTGTTGTTTTTTTGCCTATTTCAGTGTGTCGCAGAAAAGGAATACCAAACGGAGTCCAAATAGAATGAAACCTTTGGGAGCGTGAATTTTGGAACAAACGTGATTTAGAGGACTTGGAGTGGACGTCAAGAAACGAACGAGGAGGCCACGAGGCAGGGAGGCGCGCCTGCCCCCCTGGGCGCGCCCGCCACCCTCGTGGACCCCTCGCAGCTCCACTGACCTACTTCTTCCTCCTATACATACCCATATACCCCGAAATCAACCAGGAGCACCACGAAACCCTATTTCCACCACATGAACCTTACATGCCGTGAGATCCCATCTTGGGGCCTTTTTCCGGCGCTCCACCCAGGGGGAATCGATCACGGAGGGCTTCTACATCAACACCATAGCCTCTTCGATGATGTGTGAGTAGTTTACCACAGACCTTCGGGTCCATAGTTATTAGCTAGATGGCTTATTCTCTCTCTTTGGATCTCAATACAAAGTTCTCCTCAATCTTCTTGGAGATCTATTTGATGTAACTCTTTTTGCGGTGTGTTAGTCGAGATTCGATGAATTGTGGGTTTATGATCAAGATTATCTATGAACAATATTTGAATCTTCTTTGAATTCTTTTATGTATGATTTGTTATCTTTGCAAGTCTCTTCGAATTATCAGTTTGGTTTGGCCTACTAGATTGATCTTTCTTGCAATGGGAGAAGTGCTTAGCTTTGGGTTCAATCTTGCGTTGCTTGATCCCCATGTGATGAAGGGAAACGACACATATTGTATTGTTGCCATCAAGGATAAAAAGATGGGGTTTATATCGTATTGCTTGAGTTTATCCCTCTACATCATGTCATCTTGCCTAATGTGTTACTCTGTTCTTATGAACTTAACACTCTAGATGCATGCTGGATAGCGGTCGATGTGTGGAGTAATAGTAGTAGATGCAGGCAGAAGTCGGTCTACTTGTCGCGGACGTGATGCCTATATACATGATCATGCCTATATATTCTCATAATTATGCACTTTTCTATCAATTGCTCGACAGTAATTTGTTCACCCACCGTAATACTTATGCTATATTGAGAGAAGACATTAGTGAAACCTATGGCCCCCGGGTCTATTTTCCATCATATTAATCTTCCTACAACTAGCTATTTCTGTCGCCATTTATTTTGCAATCTTTACTTTTAATATTTATCATAAAAATACCAAAAATATTATCTTATCATATCTATCAGATCTCACTTTTGCAAGTGGCCGTGAAGGGATTGACAACCCCTTTATCGCGTTGGTTGCAAGGTTCTTATTTGTTTGTGTAGGTACGAGGGACTTGCGTGTGGCCTCCTACTGGATTGATACCTTGGTTCTCAAAAACTGAGGGAAATACTTACTCTAGTTTGCTGCATCACCCTTTCCTCTTCAAGGGAAAACCAACGCATGCTCAAGAGGTAGCAAGAAGGATTTCTGGCGCTGTTGCCAGGGAGTCTACGCACAAGTCAAGACATACCAAGTACCCATCACAAACTGTTATCCCTCGCATTACATTATTTGCCATTTTCCTCTCGTTTTCCTCTCCCCCACTTCACCCTTGCCGTTTTATTCGCCCTCTCTTTCCGTCCGTCTCTCTTCGCTTGCTTCTTGTGTGTTCATTCTCTGTGGTGCCATCATGTCTGAAACTGGGAAGGTTATCGTTGATAAAGATAATAATATGGAACATTTTGATGTTTTTGATGATCCTCTCGAAGATTCTACTATTTTACACACTAAAAAGTTTCGGATTGGTAGCGGTAATATTATTGGGAAAGGAGTTATTCAAGATTTCTTTACTTGTGCCGGTGCCCTGCCCTCTATGGGTGGATCTATTCTTCATAGAACTAATAGTCTTGCGGATGCTATATGCTTGCTCATAGTTGAACTTGAAAGACAATTTATCCATTTGCATCCTTGCATACAAAGGATTTTTCTAGAATTTTCCAATATCGAGCATTCTTCTGTTAAGCGAGCAGCTACTATCTTTTTGGCACATGAGTTCAAATTTATAATGAAAGAGGCCAACTAAATTTTTGCACATTATAGTGTGGACGCTGGTCGTCCTCCCATAGAAGTTATCCTTTTTAATCAAGAAGACTTAATGCGTTTACGATCCTTAGATCATGTTGCTTACAATGAAAACCTTAGAAAAAAGGTTCCTACCAAGGTTCTAGTTGATAGAATTTTTGAACTCAATGATGACTTTGCTATTCAGAACAATGGGCTAGGTTTTTCTCTTGAACATAGGCTCATGACTTATTGCCAAAAGAATGCTTATAATGATGAATTGGTTGTGCAATATAAGGGGCCAAAGGAGGAACCCATACCTCCCGAGCTTGATCTTGGGGACTTTTGTCCTATTAAATTTAGCCCTTTTGATTACTTTTGCTTGCCACAAAGAAGACTTGCTGCTGAACGTAGGGAATATGAGATGAGTTTTCGTGATTTACCTTACCATTATTATGGCAATACCTAGATCTATCCTTGCCTTTATGCCTAGCTAGGGGCGTTAAACGATAGTGCTTGTTGGAAGGCAACCCAATTTTATTTTTGTTTCTTGCTTTTTGGTTCTGTTTAGTAATAAATCTTTCATCTAGCCTCTGGTTATATGTGTTTTTATGTTTTAATTAGTGTTTGTGCCAAGTAGAACCTTTGGGAAGACTTGGGTGAAGTCTTTTTGATCTTGCTGTAAAAAACAGAAACTTTAGCGCTCACGAGATTAGCTACAACTTTTTACTGAAGAGTGATATTTAGTTGATTCTTTTTTCAGATGATTAATAGATAAATTACTCACGTCCAGAAATCTATTTTAGAATTTTTGGAGTTCCAGAAGTATGCGTTTCATACAGATTACTACAGACTGTTCTGTTTTTGACAGATTCTGTTTTTCGTGTGTTGTTTGCTTATTTTGATGAATCTATGGATAGTATCGGAGGTTATGAACCATAGATACGTTGGAATACAGTAGGTCTAACACCAATATAAATAAAGAATGAGTTCATTACAGTACCTTGAAGTGGTGTTTTGTTTTCTTTCGCTAACGGAGCTCACGAGATTTTCTGTTAAGTTTTGTGTTGTGAAGTTTTCAAGTTTTGGGTAAAGATTTGATGGATTATGGAAAAAGGAGTGGCAAGAGCCTAAGAATGGGGATTCCTAAGGCAACTGAAAGTGCAACTATCCCTAGGTGGTTTTGGTAATTCATAACAACATATAGCTCATTGAGCTAATGCTATTCCAAGACAAATATTTCAGGAAAGCTCAATGAATGGCATGGCATGGATGATGAAAGTGGATCCCTCAAAATATTAAGGAAAATGGATTGGCTCAAACTAAAAAGCTCAAGACTCTACATTTTACATTTTAGTGATCCAAGATCACATTGAGTTTATAGGAAAAGCCAATACTATCAAGGAGGGATGAGGTGTTGCTTAATGAGCCTCTTGCTTCATGTGCTTAGTGATATGCTCCAAAAACCCTCAACTAGTTTCTCACATCCACACATGACCTAAACCTAAAGTAAAACTCGGCCCCACTGATTCTTTCTATCCGGCGCCACCGAGTTCAATTGTCATAGCCACTGCCACAAACCCTAGGCAAATCGGTCTCACCGATAGGGATCTCGGTCTCACCGAGATGGGATTGTAATCTCTGTGTTTCCCTTCATAACGTTTCGGTCTAACCGAAGTGAGCGATCGGTCCCACCGAGATTTCAATGTAAACTCTCTGTTTCCCTTTCGTAACATTTCGGTCTCACCGAAAAGAGCAAATCAGTCCCACCGAGTTTACCTGACCAACTCTCTGGTTAGCTAATTACCAAAATCGGTCTCATCGAGTTTGTGTAATCGGTCTCATCGAGATTACGTTATGCCCTAATCCTAACCATATCGGTCCTACCGAGTTGCATGTCGGTCCCACCAAAATTCCTAACGGTCACTAGGTTTACTGAATCGGTCCGACCGAGTTTGTTGATGCGGTCCCACCGAGTTTGGTAAATTGTGTGTAACGGTTATATTTTGTGTGGAGGCTATATATACCCCTCCACCTCCTCTTCATTCGTGAAAAGAGCCATCAGAACAAACCTACACTTCCAACTTACCAGTTCTAAGAGAGAACCACCTACTCATGTGTTGAGGCCAAGATATTCCATTCCTACCATATGAATCTTTATCTCTAGCCTTCCCCAAGTTGCTTTCCACTCAAACCTTCTTTCCACCAAATCCAAATCCTATGAGAGAGAGTTGAGTGTTGGGGAGACTATCATTTGAAGCACAAGAGCAAGGAGTTCATCATCAACACACCATTTGTTATTTCTTTGAGAGTGGTGTCTCCTAGATTGGCTAGGTGTCACTTGGGAGCCTCCGACAAATATTGTGGAGTTGAACCAAGGAGTTTGTAAGGGCAAGGAGATCGCCTACTTCGTGAAGATCTACCGCTAGTGAGGCAAGTCCTTCGTGGGCGACGGCCATGGTGGGATAGACAAGGTTGCTTCTTCGTGGACCCTTCGTGGGTGGAGCCCTCCGTGGACTCGCGCATAACCGTTACCCTTCGTGGGTTGAAGTCTCCATCAACGTGGATGTACGATAGCACCACCTATAGGAACCACGACAAAAACATCCGTGTCTCCAATTGCGTTTGAATCCTCCAAACCCTTCCCTTTACATTCTTGCAAGTTGCATGCTTTAAATTCCTCTGCTCATATACTCTTTGCATGCTTGCTTGAATTGTGTGAAGTTTTCTTGACTTGTGCGAAGATAGCTAAAATCTGCCAAAGTCTAAAATTGGGAAAAGGTTAAGTTTTTAATTGGTCAAGTAGTCTAATCACCCCCCCTCTAGACATACTTCAAGGTCCTACAAGTGGTATCAGAGCTTTGGTCTCCATTTGCTTTGATTTCCATAGCTTTTGGTGGTCATAGCCTTGGTTTCACAACCTGGGAGAGTATGGCGTCTAGCAATGGAAATTATCACCGTAGAGGTCCTTACTTTGATGGCAGTAATTTTGCTAGTTGAAAGCATAAGATGAAAATCCATATTCTCGGACATAACCCCGCAGTTTGGGCTATTGTGTGTATTGGCTTGCAAGGTGAATTCTTTGATGGGAGAGAACCAAACCGTGAAGCTAGTGCGGAAGAGTTGAAGATGCTGCAATAAAACGCTCAAGCTTGTGATATCCTCTTCAATGGCTTGTGCCCCGAAGAATTCAACAAAATCAGCCGTCTTGAGAATGCAAAGGAAATTTGGGATACTTTTATTGATATGCATGAAGGTACCGACTCTGTCAAAGAATCCAAGTTGGATGTGCTCCAAAGTCAGCTTGACAAGTTCAAAATGAAGGATGGTGAAGGTGTCGCTGAAATGTACTCTAGGCTTGCTCTTATCACAAATGAGATTGCGGCTTAGGAAGTGAAGAGATGACCGACAGATTCATCATCAAGAAGATCCTAAGAGCATTGGATGGAAAATATGATACCGTGTGCACATTGATCCAAATGATGCCAAATTACAAAGATCTCAAGCCAACGGAAGTCATTGGAAGAATTGTTGCTCACGAGATGTCACTCAAGGATAAGGAGGAACTTCACAACAAGTCAAGTGGTGCTTACAAAGCCTCATGTGAAGCCCCCACATTATCAAGTAAGAAACAAACCTTCAATGAAGAATTGAGCTTAATGGTGAAGAACTTCAACAGATTCTAGAAGAGTAGAAGCAAAGAAAGAAGCTCAAAGTCAAGGTCCTACAATGACAAAAGATCTTCTAGTTGAGAGCGCAATTGCTACAATTGTGGGAGACCCGGACACTATTCCAATGAGTGTACGACACCCTACAAAAGAAGAGAAGATTCTCCAAAGAGAAGAAGTAGAAGAGAAGAATCACCACCAAGAGAAAGAAGGAGTAGAGATGATCGTTATGAACGAAGACCCTCACGGAGAAGCAAGGATTCGAAAAGGAAGGACAAGTCATCAAAGAGCTACACAAAACGAAGACATCAAGCTCATGTTGGTGAATGGGTATCCGGCTCCGACTCCGACAATCACTCCGAGAGAAGCTATCACTCCGACTCCGAATACACTAAAGATGAAGGTGTTGCCGGTCTAGCACTTGTGTCAACCAACTCCTACGACATATTTGATTCACCAAATGAAGGAATTGGAAGATGCTTCATGGCCAAAGGTCCTAAGGTAACACACCCCGAGTATGTTGATTTTAAGATTGATGAAGATGACTTGTTAGGTGATGATGATTTACTTGTTGACAACTCTAGTGATGAATACTATGATGAAACGTCAATTAATCATAATAATCAAGATGAAACAAATGACAATTATAAGGAGAAGATTGAGCTTTTAACTAAAGAACTAAACACTCTTAAATTAGCTCATGAAACTATCTTCAAAGATCATCGAGAACTTTTAAGGGCTCATGAGAAGTTACGCTTTGAAAAGCTCAATCTGGAGCAAGATCATGATTTATTAAAGGCAATCAATGATGATCTCCGTAAGAAAAGTTCTTCTTACATTGCCAAGCGTTTACTCTTATCTACTTACATGCCTCAAGTCAAGTCTAGTAACAAGAACAAGAAAGATTCTTCCTCTAGTAGTAACAATGACAATGCTAAATCCAATATTGTTGCTTCTAGTAGTTCTCTTGATTCGACTAATGATTCTCTTAGCCAAGTTACACTTGAGCAAGAAAACAGCTTATTGAAGGGAATTATAGAGAAAGGTGTATACAAGAGCCTTGCCGGGAGTAAGCAATTCAAGGAAATTATGCATAAGCAAGGAAGGCACGGAAGAATCAAGGTGTTGGTTTGAACGAAAGTTCAATGCCAATGGAGTTGAGTGGGAAGAAGATCAATACCCCAAGGCGAAGTTTGTTCCTCAACAAGAGAAGTATGATCCTACTTCCTTCAAGGGAACACAAGCACAAGATGATCTTCCACCACAAGACCACAAGAACAAAGGCAAGGATAAGCTTCAAGAGGAGATTGATGCATTTGAAGAAGCACCTAAGGCCTTGGTCAAGTGGGTTCCCAAGACTACGTCAAGTTCCACTTCATCAAGTACAACTACAACACCAATGATTCCCATCAAGATGATGTGGATCCCGAAGAAGAACAACTAGAGAGTTCTTGAGGGTGACTCCGCCAACATAATTCACTCATATCATTATGGCAAGGACAAGTGCAATGATCTTCCATATCTTGCACTAGTTCAAGGAGTCACAAACCCTCATGTTGGTAAGGCAAGGGACAAGGTAACCTAATGTTTTCATGGACATCATTTTGTGTGTGCATCACTCTATGTCTATGGATATTCTTGTTTGTTCCTTGTGGGACTAACCCATGTAGGTATTGAAAGTGCAACTCACTCCAAAGGATTGCTCCAAAAGATCTACATCAACATTGAGCATCCACATCTTCAACACCTACATGAAGTCATCATCGACAAAACCCAAGGTTAGTTCATCCCTCTAAGGGGGAATCTCACATCTAGGGGGAGCTTAACTCTAAGAATTGAGTAAAAGCAACTCTAATGATGTGAACACATAAATGCTTTATGTAAAAGTGGTAACCCCACTTGAGCTTAAACGATGAGTATGACCTGTGATCAAATGTTCTCATTTGACTCCTAAGTCAATATACTCATATATAGATGACCTAGTCATCGCCAATTGTTTGATAGATGCTAGAATTGGTTGTGCATGCTTTGTCACATATTTCATTTGTCATTTTTTTTGTGTGAGCATGTTGGTTGCATATTTTAGTCATTCGAGGACATCCACTTGTTGTTTTGATTGATTGGTTTGTTTTTCTTTGGCCAAGTGGATGGACAAGAATGCCTAAGAACCTTCTCTAGCCATCTATGCCTTTCTCGTCTCAAAATCTATTCATGCTACCTCACAAAGTTTGATCAAGTCAGATTCGAACCACTCTGTGTGAGGAGCACTCGGAGTCCCCGATTCGTCATAGACTTAAACTTCCAAAACTTCTTTGTGTTTTCCGGTCTGACCGACTCATCCATTTCGGTCATACCGAGATCACTAAGTCGATCTAGGTTTTCATCTCGGTGCAACCGATTTGAACTTTTCGGTCACACCGAGTTGCTGTCAGAATCAGCGATTATGCATCTCGGTGCCACCGAGTTGTTCCACTCGGTCACACCGACAGTGTCGGGCTATATATTCTAACGGGCAAAATTTTGGAAAACTTTCTCCAAACCTCTCGCCCGCGCATAGCTCGCTCTACCTTCTAGGTCTCCGGATCGTCGACTTCGTCGCCAGCCGCCTCCTGTCGCTGGTCTCCGCCGCCATCAACGGATTTCATCTCCGCCGTTGCCGCCGTAGCGAGTTCATCACTGAACTAGGGTATGAACTCGATCACAGTGCTATCCTCGTCCGATTCTCAGCACATTGTGTTCATTATGATTCTTGCCACGATTGAAACACCTCCATCCAGTCAAAACAATCCTTAGAATAGATGCGATTCGAAAATTTAGGGTTAGGTTTCCGTCGAAACCATCTCAGACCCATCGAGTTGAAAAACTCGGTCCCACCGATTCGGCTAATGCCATTGCACTAGTAACTCTCGGTCTGACCGAGAATTGCTAATCGGTGTGACCGATTTTAGAACTTTGTGAAACCCTAGCAGTCTCAGTGCCGCAAGCTGTGACTCGGTGCGACCGAGTTCACTAGTTTAGGTTCCAAAACTGCTTCGGTATCACCGAGTTTGAAAATCGGTTGATCCGAAATGCTTTACGTGGAAAACTAAAACTAAGTTTTTGAATCATTCTTTGCAAAAATCTCTGCATTTTGTGATGCTCATCCACTCTATCTCATCTATAACTATTCACAGGGTCAACAGTCAGTGTGTGCAGCATGTCAGACCAAAGTGACAGCCAGAACAAGTCAGAGGAGCAGATACAGATGAGTGAGGGCACTAGTCCCTCTAGCAGCTCAGATGATGGAAGCAGAAGCACTCCCAGTAATTTGCCCAAATCTGCCACTAGGACAAGGAAGAAGAAAACCTCAGAATCTGAGGATGAGGATTATGTGGCAGTAGAGGATGAGGCCATTTTAGAGAAGAAAGTGCTCAAGAAGGAGTACATCTCAACTGCAGCAAAGCCAGGGATGAAGATCAAAAGGCCTGCAGGAAGACAACCAATGTCTAAAGCCAGAGTCTCCACTCAAGCATCGTTGGAATCCCAACCCAAAGAGCCTGCTGCAGAAGGAAAGAAAAGGAAGGAAAGGGTCAAGAAGACCATGGCCAGAGTGATTGGAAAGCCTTCCATGATGGAAGAAGAAGAAGAAGAGGTTGCTGCACCAGCACCCAAGGCACAAAAGCTGATGGGTGATGCTATAAAGTCAGGGGCTGCAACTTCAAAGCCCAAAGATGCACCCAAAGCTGCCTCCAAGCCCAAGAGTGCACCTAAGAGGAATACCAGGAGTATACCAGCTGCTGAAAAGAACAAGGCCCCAGTGCCTGATGTTGCTGCTGAGGAAGATGATGAAGGACAAGTCCTAAGGAAGCTCAAACCCAAGATTCCAGACCACAATGATGCTCATCATGTGGCTGAAAACATGAAGATCAGGAGAGACTTAGGGTTGAGGCTATGGAGAGAGTCAGATCCATATGCCACCAGGAGAAGGACCGCTGTTGATTACATGTTCCACACTAAGGAACAGGAGGACTTCTATGAGACAATCTTGTTGGACAAGAAGCCCATAGTGTGTGATATGAGGTGGGTCGACTGGACCTACATACAAGAAAATGAAGAACATTATCCAGAAGTGTATGACAGCTTCAGTGCGTGTGGAGTTGCAGACTTTGTTGGGCAGAAGCTCACAAATTGGAATGATGAGCTCATTATGCAATTCTACTCCACATCACATTTCTATCCAGATGGCAGGATGGTTTGGATGTCTGAAGGTACGAGATACCAATCAACCATTGAGGAATGGGCAAGTTTGATCAATGCCCCAAAGGAGAGTGAAGATGACTTGGACGTTTATGCCAAGAAGAAGATGGATCACAACTCTATGTCACAGATGTAGAAGGAGATCCCAGACAAAGCTCTTGAGACTTTCAAGCTTGGGTCAGTCCACTTTCTTCTGTCAGGGCTGCCAACGATCAACTGGATCCTAAGGCACACTCTTTTTCCCAAATCAGGTGACCACAACATGATCAGAGGGCATGCAATTAACTTGCTACACATATTTGATGTGCCACAGAAATTCAAGGTCATGAGCCTCATGGTTGAGACTATCAAGAGGACAGCAACAGACCAAAAGAGAAGTTGTGGATATGCCCCACAAATTCAGGATGGGCACAGGAAAGTATCTGTTGGATAAGGAACACTTCGTTCTCTATCCTGACTTTGAGGACAATCAAGTTGTCATGACAGAGAATGAACCATCATCAGTACCAGCTCAAGAGAAGAAGGAGAAAGCAAATAAAGAGAAGGCTGCCAAGATGCCAACACAAGAGGAGGCATCTGAGTACTTTTTGAAGAGCAAGCAGGACCAACATAGTTACTTGATAGCATCATCACTGAGGATTGAGAAAGGGTTGGCCACCCTAACTCAAAACCAGGAGAGCCTGGAAAGAATCATGGAACAAAATTCTATGATCTTGATGTCAAAGTAATGGCGAGATTCGGTCGATTGTGGAGCAGCTACTGAGGATGACATGCAGGAGAGGAAGGGCAGGACAACCATCGATGCATTTGCGAGTGCCTCGAGCTCAGAGATCAGCTGCAGAGCCAGTACGAGACACCAGAGTCACTTCATCTGCTCCAGCTACAGCTCCAGCGCAACCAGCTCTAGCACCAACTCCTTCAGCTCCTTCCACATCAACTGAAGTCTTCGTCCAAGGAGCCATCTCTACGCCACCAACTGAAGACCAAGCCTGAGAGACGATATAGTACTATGCATTTTCTAGGAACTTTTTGGTAACTTGTTGCCAAAGGGGGAGAAAATGTATAGATCATAGGCTTCGAGAGAGAGAGAGTTTGCTTTTGTTCTCTCGTGTCTTCTTGGTTGAACTTTGTTTGCTTTTGATTGCTTGAGATACTATGCTATTATCTGTGAGACATTGATGATCATGTGTTTGATCATAAGCTACACTTATGCCTGTTAGATGATATTATCTTACTTATCCTTATATGATCATTCACTTTGCTTGGTGATGAGTGCATGTATTCAATCTTTATTATTTTGAGCGCTCCACCAAGATGTATGTGACATGGAAGAGTAACCCATGAGCCTAATTCCTTGTGCATTTGCAGTCCAAAGCAAATCTTAAAATATGCACAAATTTAGAGGGAGCTCTTGCTTATCACATACTTCTCAAAGCGATGATGTTTTTCAATCTTATTATCATTTGTCGAAGCTTTGATCTATATGTTGTCATCAATTACCAAAAAGAGGGAGATTGAAAGTGCAACTATCCCTAGGTGGTTTTGGTAATTCATAACAACATATAGCTCATTGAGCTAATGCTATTCCAAGAAAATATTTCAGGAAAGCTCAATGAAGGGCATGGCATGGATGATGAAAGTGGATCCCTCAAAATATTAAGGACAAAGGATTGGCTCAAGCTCAAAAGCTCAGGACTCTACATTTTACATTTTAGTGATCCAAGATTACATTGAGTCTATAGGGAAAGCCAATACTATCAAGGAGGGATGAGGTGTTGCTTAATGAGCCTCTTGCTTCATGTGCTTAGTGATATGCTCCAAAAACCCTCAACTACTTTCTCACATCCACATATGACCTAAAACTAAAGTCAAACTCGGCCCCACCGATTCTTTCTATCCGACGCCACCGAGTTCAATTGTCATAGCCACTGCCACAAACCCTAGGCAAATCGGTTTCATCGATAGGGATCTTGGTCTCACCAAGATGGGATTGTAATCTCTCTGTTTCCCTTCGTAACATCTCGGTCTAACCGAAATGAGCGGTCGGTCCCACCAGATTGCAATGTAAATTCTCTGTTTCCCTTTCGTAACATTTCAGTCTCACCGAAAAGAGCGAGTCGGTCCCACCGAGTTTACCTGACCAACTCTCTGGTTAGCTAATTACCAAAATCGGTCTCACCGAGTTTGTGTAATCGGTCTCATCGAGATTACGTTATGCCCTAATCCTAACCATATCGGTCCTACCGAGTTGCATGTTGGTCCCACCGAAATCCCTAACGGTCACTAGGTTTACTGAATCGGTTCGACCGAGTTTGTTGATTCGGTCCCACCGAGTTTGGTAAATTGTGTGTAACGGTTAGATTTTGTGTGGAGGCTATATATACCCCTCCACCTCCTCTTCATTCGTGAAGAGAGCCATCAGAACAAACCTACACTTCCAACTTACCAGTTCTGAGAGAGAACCACCTACTCATGTGTTGAGGCCAAGATATTCCATTCCTACCATATGAATCTTGATCTCTAGCCTTCCCCAAGTTGCTTTCCACTCAAACCTTCTTTCCACCAAATCCAAATCCTATGAGAGAGAGTTGAGTGTTGGGGAGACTATCATTTGAAGCACAAGAGCAAGGAGTTCATCATCAACACACCATTTGTTACTTCTTGGAGAGTGGTGTCTCCTAGATTGGCTAGGTGTCACTTGGGAGCCTCCGACAAAGATTGTGGAGTTGAACCAAGGAGTTTGTAAGGGCAAGGAGATCGCCTACTTCATGAAGATCTACCGCTAGTGAGGCAAGTCCTTCGTGGGCGACGACCATGGTGGGATAGACAAGGTTGCTTCTTCGTGGACCCTTCGTGGGTGGAGCCCTCCGTGGACTCACAAGAACCGTTACCCTTCGTGGGTTGAAGTCTCCATCAACGTGGATGTACGAAAGCACCACCTATCGAACCACGACAAAAACATCCGTGTCTCCAATTGCGTTTGAATCCTCCAAACCCTTCCCTTTACATTATTGCAAGTTGCATGCTTTAAATTCCGCTGCTCATATACTCTTTGCATGCTTGCTTGAATTGTGTGAAGATTGCTTGACTTGTGCAAAGATAGCTAAAATCTGCCAAAGTCTAAAATTGGGAAAAGGTTAAGTTTTTAATTGGTCAAGTAGTCTAATCACCCCCCCTCTAGAAATACTTCAAGGTCCTATAGCAACCCAAGGTAAAATCCAAGGACAACAAAAAATCCTAAGCTTGGGGATGCCCCGGAAGGCATCCCCTCTTTTGTCTTCGTCCAACGGTAACTTTACTTGGAGCTATATTTTTATTCACCACATGATATGTGTTTTGCTTGGAGCGTCTTGTATGATTTGAGCCTTTGCTTTTTAGTTCACCACAATCATCCTTGCTCTACACACCTTTTGGGAGAGACACACATTAATCGGAATTTATTAGAATACTCTATATGCTTCACTTATATCTTTTGAGCTAAATAATTTTGCTCTAGTGCTTCACTTATATCTTTTAGAGCATGGTGGTGGTTTTATTTTATAGAAATTATTGATCTCTCATGCTTCACTTATATTATTTTGAGAGTCCTTTAGAAAATCATGGTAATTTGCTTTGGGTATAAAATTAGTCCTAATATGATAGGCATCCAAGATGGATATAATAAAATCTTTCATATAAGTGCATTGAATACTAAGAAAAGTTTGATACTTGATGATTGTTTTGAGATATGGAGATAGTGATATTAAAGTTGTGCTAGTTGAGTAGTTGTGAATTTGAGAAATACTTGTGTTGAAGGTTGCAAGTCCCGTAGCATGCACGTATGGTAAGCGTTGTGTAACAAATTTGAAACATGAGGTGTTCTTTGATTGTCATCCTTATGAGTGGCGGTCGGGGACGGCGATGGTCTTTTCCTACCAATCTATCCCCCTAGGAGCATCTTGGCGTAGTGCTTGGTTTTTGATGACTTGTAGATTTTTGCAATAAGTATGTGAGTTCTTTATGACTAATGTTGAGTCCATGGATTATACACACTCTCAACCTTCCATCATTGCTAGCCTCTTGATGCCGTGCATTGCCCTTTCTCACCTTGAGAGTTGATGCAAACTTAGCGGTGCATCCAAACCCCGTGATACGATCGCTCTATCACACATAAACCTCCTTATATCTTCCTCAAAACAGCCACCATACCTACCTATTATGGCATTTCCATAGCCATTCCGAGATATATTGCCATGCAACTTTCCACCGTTCCGTTTATTATGACACGCTTCGTCATTGTCATATTGCCTTGCATGACCATGTAGTTGGCATCGTATTTGTGGCAAAGCCACCATGCATATTATTTCATACATGTCACTCTTGATTCATTGCCCATCCTGGTACACCGCCGGAGGCATTCATATAGAGTCATATTTTGTTCTAGTATCGAGTTGTAAATAAATAGAAGTGTGATGATCATCATTGATAGAGAATTGTCCCAAAAAAAGAGAAAGGCCAAATAAAAAAAGAAGGCCCAAAAAAGAGAAAAAAAGAAAAAGGGAAAAAAGAAATAAAAAGGGACAATGCTACTATCCTTTTTCCACACTTGTGCTTCAATGTAGCACCATGATCTTTATGATAGAGAGTCTCTTGTTTTGTCACTTTCATATACTAGTGGAAATTTTTCATTATAGAACTTGACTTGTATATTCCAACAATGGGCTTCCTCAAATGCCCTAGGTCTTTGTGTGCAAGCAAGTTGGATGCACATCCACTTAGTTTTTTTGTTGACCTTTCATACATTTATAGCTCTAGTGCATCTGTTGCATGGCAATCCCTACTCCTTGCATTGACATCAATTGATGGGCATCTCCCTAACCCGTTGATTAGCCGCGTCAATGTGAGACTTTCTCCTTTTTGTCTTCTCCACATAACCCCATCATTATTCTATTCCACCCATAGTGCTATATCCATGGCTCACGCTCATGTATTGCGTGAAAGTTGAAAAAGGTTTGAGATTACTAAAGTATGAAACAATTGTTTGGCTTGTCATCGGGGTTGTGCATGATGAGAACATTCTGGTGTGATGAAAATGGAGCATGACCAAACTATATGATTTTGTAGGGATGAACTTTCTTTGGCCATGTTATTTTGAGAAGAAATGATTGCCTAGTTAGTATGCTTGAAGTATTATTATTTTTATGTCAATATTAAACTTTTATCTTGAATCTTTCGGATCTGAACATTCATGCCACAATAAACAAAATTACATTGAAGAAATATGTTAGGCAGCATTCCACATCAAAAATTCTGTTTTTATCATTTACCTACTTGAGGACGAGCAGGTATTAAGCTTGGGGATGCTTGACACGTCTTCAACGTATCTATAATTTTTGATTGTTCCATGCTATTATATATTCTGTTTTGGGTGTTTAATGGGCTTTATTATACACTTATATTATTTTTGGGACTAACCTACTGACCCAAGGCCCAGTGCAAATTCTGTTTTTTTGCCTATTTTAGTGTTTCACAGAAAAGGAATACCAAACGGAGTCCAAACGGAATGAAACCTTCGGGAGAGTGATTTTTGGAACAAACATGATCAAGAGGACTTGGAGTGGACGTCAAGAAACGAACGAGGAGACCACATGGCAGGGAGGTGCGCCTGCCCCCCTGGGCGCGCCCCCGCCCTCGTGGGCCCCTCGCAGCTCCACCGACCTACTTCTTCCTCCTATATATACCCATATACCCTGAAACCAACCAGGAGCACCACCAAACCCTATTTCCACCGCCGCAACCTTCTGTACCCATGAGATCCCATCTTGGGGCCTTTTCCGGCGCTCTGCCGGAGGGGGAATCGATCACGGAGGGCTTCTACATCAACACCATAGCCTCTCTGATGATGTGTGAGTAGTTTACCACAGACCTTCAGGTCCATAGTTATTAGCTAGAAGGCTTCTTCTCTCTCTTTGGATCTCAATACAAAGTTCTCCTCGATCTTCTTGGAGATCTATTTGATGTAACTCTTTTTGCGGTGTGTTTGTCGAGATCCGATGAATTGTGGGTTTATGGTCAAGATTATCTATGAACAATATTTGAATCTTCTCTGAATTCTTTTATGTATGATTTGTTATCTTTGCAAGTCTCTTTGAATTGTCAGTTTGGTTTGGCCTACTAGATTGATCTTTCTTGAAGTGGGAGAAGTGCTTAGCTGTGGGTTCAATCTTGCGTTGCTCAATCCCAGTGACAGAAGGGGAAACGACACGTATTGTAGTGTTGCCATCGAGGATAAAAAGATGGGGTTTATATCATATTGCTTGAGTTTATCCCTCTACATCATGTCATCTTGCCTAATGCGTTACTCTGTTCTTATGAACTTAATACTCTAGATGCATGCTGGATAGCGGTCGATATTTGGAGTAATAGTAGTAGATGCAGGCAGGAGTCGGTCTACTTGTTGCGGACGTGATGCCTATATACATGACCATGCCTAGATATTCTCATAATTATGCACTTTTCTATCAATTGCTTGACAGCAATTTGTTCACCCACCGTAATACTTATGCTATCTTGAGAGAAGCAATTAGTGAAACCTATGGCCCCCGGGTCTATTTTCCATCATATTAATCTTCCTTCAACTAGCTCTTTCTTTCGCCGTTTATTTTGCAATCTTTACTTTTAATCTTTATCATAAAAATACCAAAAATATTATCTTATCATCTCTATCAGATCTCACTTTTGCAAGTGGCCGTGAAGGGATTGGCAACCCCTTTATCGCGTTGGTTGCAAGGTTCTTATTTGTTTGTGTAGGTCCGAGGGACTTGCGTGTGGCCTCCCACTAGATTGATATCTTGGTCCTCAAAAACTGAGGGAAATACTTACGCTACTTTGCTGCATCACCCTTTCCTCTTCAAGGGAAAACCAAAAGCATGCTCAAGAGGTAGCACTCCGATACGTGATCCTTCCTAAAAAGATGATGAATTGTAGTTGCAAAGTTGACTGAGAACATAGTTTGTTTTTAATAGAGTTTCTGCTTTATGCTTCGATTGTGTGATGAACTGTTACCTATTCATTAGAAGTATATGATAAAAGTTCTATGATAAAAGTATTATGTTTAAATTTGTTGCTGTTATAATAATCAACGTGATGCTTCTATGTCCGTATTTTGTTTTATCGACACCTCTCTCTCAAAGCATGCAGACATGTTTTTCGATTTCGGTTTTTGCTTGAGGACAAGCGAGGTCTAAGCTTGGGGGAGTTGATACGTCCATTTTGCATAATGTTTTCTTACTGTTATTTATAATGTTTTTATCCATAATAATGCTTTTTGGAGTAATCTAATGCCTTTTCTCTTATAATATGCAAGGTACACACAAAGAGGGAGAATTCCGGCAGATGGAAATCTCGACCTAGAAAAGCTACGTCAGGCTACCTATTCTGCACAACCCCAAACAAGCTGAAACTTCACGGAGATTTTTTAAGGAATATTTGAAGAATATTAGAGAAAATAACTACCAGAGGGGGCCCACTAGGTGGGCACAACCCACCTGGGCGCGCCAGGGAGCCCAGGCGCGCCCTGGTGGGTTGTGCTCACCTGTGCCCACCTCAAGTGCCCATCTTCTGGTATATAGTTCATTTTGACCTAGAAAAAATAAGGAGGGGACTTTCGGGACGGAGCGCCGCCGTCTCGAGGCGGAACTTGGGCAGGAGCACTTTTGCCCTCCGGTGGAGCGATTCCGCTGGGGGAACTTCCCTCCCGGAGGGGGAAATCATCGTCATCATCATCACCAACAACTCTCCCATCTTGGGGAGGGCAATCTCCATCAACATCTTCAACAGCACCATCTCATCTCAAACCCTAGTTCATCTCTTGTGTTCAATCTTATTCTTTGGAACTATAGATTGGTGCTTGTGGGTGACTAGTAGTGTTAATTACATCTTGTAGTTGATTACTATATGGTTTATTTGGTGGAAGGTTATATGTTCAGATCCAATATGCTATTTAACACTCTTCTGATCATGAGCATGATTATCATTTGTGAGTAGTTACTTTTGTTCTTGAGGTCACGTGAGAAATCATGTTGCAAGTAATCATGTGAACTTGATATGTGTTTGATATTTTGATAGTATGTATGTTGTGATTCCCTTAGTGGTGTCATGTGAACGTCGACTACATGACACTTCACCATATTTTGTACTAAGGGAATGCATTGTGGAGTAGCAATTAGATGATGGGCTGCGAGAGTGACAGAAGCTTAAACCCCAGTTTATGCGATATTCCGTAAGGGACCAATTGGATCCAAAAGTAATGCTATGGTTAGAATTTATTCTCAATACTTTTCTCGTAGTTGTGGATTCTTACGGGAGGGTTAATCATAAGTAGGAGGTTTGTTAAAGTAAGAACAACACCTAAGCACCGGTCCACCCACATATCAAATCATCAAAGTACCGAACACGAATTAAACCAACATGATGAAAGTGACTAGATGAAATTCCCGTGTACCCTCAAGAATGCTTTGCTTATCATAAGAGACCATTTGGCTTGTCCTTTCCCTCAAAAAGATTGGGCTACCTTGCTGCACTTTTATTACTACTATCGTTACTTGCTCATTACAAATTATCTTGCTATCAAACTACTCTGCTACTTACAATTTCAGCACTTGCAGACATTAGCTTACTGAAAACTACGTGTCATTTCCTTCTGCTCCTCATTGGGTTCGACACTCTTACTTATCAAAAAGAGCTACAATTGATCCCCTATACTTGTGGGTTATCACACACACATTCAGTTAACTCCCGTTTTTGTACAGATTGATGCTACTACAGGTACACACACATTCAGTTAATTCCAGACTGATGCTACTGTTGTACTCCAGATTGATCACTGAATCTTGACATTGCTCATTAACACACACATTCAGTTAACCCCAGTTTTTGTACATGGAGAAATTTCACATTTCTGAATTTAGTCAGCACTTATAGCAAAATGTTCACCACAGAATAATCCAATTTATGCACTGCTTATGTTACATTGAGAAATCAAGAATGTGGTGGGTGAAATTTTTCAAAGTCAATTACTCCTATGGGATTATAAATTGTTGCTCCCCTTCTTGAAAAATATCTTCATTTTGTTAGCTCTGGTTCAAAATTAACCTTTCTTCGTACTCCTGTATATGTATAGATAGAAGTTGTTCCCTGTGTTCCAAATAATGTCTCTCACCAGGAGTACAATAATTAAAATATTTTCATTATTTATCTTTTGCAGGTTGATATGTTCTTCTACAGGGACCCACAGGAAGCAAATCATTTGGTAAGCCTAGCTGCGTGATACCATTTCATGATGGAGTACAAAAAAGCACAATGTCTTTTTAACACAAGGTCCATTGTTCAACTTCATGCATTTCCTAAAAACACAAGGTCTTTTTAAACTTCAATGTGAAGGAAATATGCTCTAGAGGCAATAATAAAGTTGTTATTTATATTTCCTTATATCATGACAAATGTTTATTATTCATGCTAGAATTGTATTAACCGGAAACTTAGTACATGTGTGAATACATAGACAAAACAGAGTGTCCCTGGTATGCCTCTACTTGACTAGCTCGTTAATCAAAGATGGTTATGTTTCCTGACCATAGACATGTGTTGTCATTTGATGAACGGGATCACATCATTAGAGAATGATGTGATGGACAAGACCCATCCGTTAGCTTAGCATTATGATCGTTGAAGTTTTATTGCTATTGCTTTCTTCATGACTTATACATGTTCCTCTGACTATGAGATTATGCAACTCCCGAATACCGGAGGAACACCTTGTGTGCTATCAAACGTCACAACGTAACTAGGTGATTATAAATATGCTCTACAGGTGTCTCCGAAGGTGTTTGTTGGGTTGTCATAGATCGAGATTAGGATTTGTCACTCCGTATATCGAAGAGGTATCTCTGGGCCCTCTTGGTAATGCACATTACAATAAGCCTTGCAAGCAATGTGACTAATGAGTTAGTTGTGGGATGATACATTACGGAACGAGTAAAGAGATTTTCCGGTAACGAGAATGAACTAGGTATAGTGATCCCGACGATCGAATATCGGGCAAGTAACATACCGATGACAAAGGGAACAACATATGTTGTTATGCGGTTTGACCGATAAAGATCTTCGTAGAATATGTAGGAGCCAATATGAGCATCTAGGTTCCGCTATTGGTTATTGACCGGAGATATGTCTCGGTCATGTCTACATAGTTCTCGAACCCGTAGGGTCCGCACGCTTAACGTTCGATGACGATTTGTATTATGAGTTATGTGATTTGATGTACCGAAGGTTCTTCGGAGTCCCGGATGAGATCACGGACATGATGAGGAGTCTCAAAATGGTCGAGACGTAAAGATCGATATATTGGAAGGCTATATTCGGACATCAGAAAGGTTCCGAGTCATTCGGGTATTTTTCGGAGTACCGGAGAGTTACAGGAATTCGCCGGGGAAGTAATGGGCCTTAATGGGCTTTAGTGGAAAGGAGAGGAGGGCCTCAAGGGGTGGCTGCGCCCCCCCCCCCATGGGCTGGTCCGAATTGGACTAGGAGGGGGCCGCACCCCCCTCTTTCCTTCTCCCCCCTTCTCCCTTCCCTTCCTTCTACTAGGAATAGGGAAGAGGAGGGGAATCCTACTTGGACTCGGGAGTCTTAGTAGGATTCCCCACACCTGGCGCGCCCCTAGGGCCGGCCACCTCTTCCCTCCCCTCCTTTATATACGTGGCCAGGGGGCACCCCATAGACACACAAGTTAATCTTTAGCCGTGTGCGGTGCCCCCCTCCACAGTTTTCAACCTCGGTCATATTGTCGTAGTGCTTAGGCGAAGCCCTGCGTCGGCAACTTCATCATCGCCGCCACCACGCCGTTGTGCTGGCGAAACTCTCCCTTGGCCTCAGCTGGATCTAGAGTTCGGGGGACGTCATCGAGCTGAATGTGTGCAGATAGCGGAGGTGCTGTGCATTCGGTACTTGGATTGGTTGGATCGCGAAGACGTTCGAATACATCAACCACGTTACTAAACGCTTCCGTTTTTGATCTACGAGGGTACGTGGACACACTCTCCCCGCTCGTTGCTATGCATCACCTAGATAGATCTTGCGTGATCGTAGGAATTTTTTTGAAATTACCGCGTTCCCCAATAGTGGCATCCGAGCCAGGTCTATGTGTAGATGTTATATGCACGAGTAGAACACAAAGAGTTGTGGGCGATAATAGTCATACTGCTTACCAGCATGTCATACTTTGATTCGGCGGTATTGTTGGATGAAGCGGCCCAGACCGACATTACATGACTGCGTTCATGAGACTGGTTCTACTGCCGTGCTTCGCACACAGGTGGCTAGTGGGTGTCTGTTTCTCCAACTTTAGTTGAATCGAGTGTGACTACGCCCGATCCTTGTTGAAGGTTAAAACAACACACTTGACGAAAAATCGTTGTGGTTTTGATGCGTAGGAAAGAATGGTTGTTGCTAAGCCCGTGGCAGCCACGTAAAACTTGCAAAAACATAGTAGAGGACGTCTAACTTGTTTTTGCAGGGCTTGCTGTGATGTGATATGGTCAAGACGTGATGATATATAAATTGTTGTATGAGATGATCATGTTTTGTAACGATTATCGGCAACTGGCAGGAGCCATATGGTTGTCGCTTTATTGTATGAAATGCAATTGCCATGTAATTGCTTTACTTTATCACTAAGCGGTAGCGATAGTCGTAGTAGCAATAGTTGGCGAGACGACAATGATGCTTCGATGGAGATCAAGGTGTCAAGCCGGTGAAAATGGTGATCATGAGGGTGCTTTGGAGATGGAGATCAAAGGCACAAGATGATGATGGCCATATCATATCACTTATATTGATTGCATGTGATTTTTATCTTTGATGCATCTTATTTTGCTTAGTTCGGCGGTAGCATTATAAGATGATCTCTCACTAAACTTCAAGGTATAAGTGTTCTCCCTAAGTATGCACCGTTGCGACAGTTCGTCGTGCCGAGACACCACGTAATGATCGGGTGTGATAAGCTCTACGTTCACATATAACGGGTGCAAGCCAGTTTTGCACACGCAGAATACTCGGGTTAAACTTGACGAGCCTAGCATATGCAGATACCTCGGAACACTGAGACCGAAAGGTCGAGCGTGAATCATATAGTAGATATGATCAACATAGTGATGTTCACCATTGAAAACTTCTCCATCTCATGTGATGATCGGACATGGTTTAGTTGATATGGATCGCGTGATCATTTAGATGACTAGAGGGATGTCTATCTAAGTGGGAGTTCTTAAGTAATATGATTAATTGAACTTTAATTTATCACGAACTTAGTCCTGATAGTATTTTCATAACTATGTTGTAGATCAATAGCTCGCGATGTAGCTCCCCGTTTATTTTTGATATGTTCCTAGAGAAAAACTATGTTGAAAGATGATAGTAGCAATGATGCGGACTATGTTTGTGATTTGAGGATTATCCTCATTGCTGCACAGAAGAACTATGTCCTTGATGCACCACTAGGTGACGTACCTATTGCAAGAGCAGATGCAGACGTTATGAACGTTTGGCAAGCTTGGTATGATAACTACTTGATAGTTTAGTGCGCCATGCTTTAGGGCTTAGAACCGAGACTTCAAAAACGTTTTGAACGCCACGGAGCATATAAGATGTTCCAAGAGTTGAAATTGGTATTTCATACTCATGCCCGTGTCAAGAGGTATGAGACCTCTGACAGTACTTTGCCCACAAGATGGAGGAGAATAGCTCAACCAGTGAGCATGTGCTTAGATTGTCTGAGTACTACAATCGCTTGAATCAAGTGCGAGTTAATCTTCCACATAAAATAGTGATTTACAGAGTTCTCTAGTCACTATCACCAAGTTACTGGAACTTCGTGATGAACTATAATATGCAAGGGATGACGAAAATGATTCCCGAGCTCTTCGTGATGCTTTGAAATCGTGAAGGTAGAAATCAAGAAAAACATCAAATGTTGATGGTTGATAAGACCACTAGTTTCAAGTAAAAGGGCAAGGGAAAGAAAGGGAACTTCAAGAAGAATGGCAAGCAAGTTGCCACTCCCATGAAGAAGCCCAAAGCTAGACCCAAGCCTGAAACTGAGTGCTTCTGCTGCGAAGGAAATGGTCACTGGAAGCGGAACTGCCCCAAATACTTGGCGGATAAGAAGGATGGCAAAGTGAACAAAAGTATATATGATATACAAGTTATTGATGTGTACTTTACTAGTGTTCATAGTAGCCCCTGGGTATTTGATGCTTGTTCAGTTGCTATGATTAATAACTTGAAACGGGAGTTACAAAATGAACAAAGACTAGTTGAGGGCAAGGTGACGATGTGTGTTGGAAGTGACTCCAAGGTTGATAAGATCACCATCGCACACTCCCTTTACCTTTGGGATTAGTGTTGAACCTAAAATAAATGTTATTTGGTGTTTGCGTTGAGCATGATATGATTGGATCATGTTTATTGCAATACGTTTATTCATTTAACTCAGAGAATAATTGTTGTTCTGTTTACATGAATAAAACCTTCAATGGTCATACACCCAATGTAAATGGTTTATTGAATCTCGATCGTAGTGATACACATATTCATAATATTGATGCCAAAAGATGCAAAATTGATAATGATAGTGCAACATACTAGTGGCACTGCCGCTTAGGTCATATTAGTGTAAAGCGCATGAAGAAACTCCATCCGGATGGACTTTTGGAATCACTTGATTATGAATCATTTGTTGCTTGCGAACCATGCCTCATGGGCAAGTTGACTAATACTCCGTTCTCAAGAACAATGGAGCGAGCCACTGACTTATTGGAAATAATACATACCGATGTATGCGGTCCAATGAGTGTTGAGGCTCGCGGCGGGTATCATTATTTTCCGACCTTCACAGATGATTTGAGCAGATATGGGTATATCTACTTGATGAAACACAAGTCTGAAACATTTGAAAAGTTCAAAGAATATCATAGTGAAGTGGAAAATCATCGTAACAAGAAAATAAAGTTTCTACGATCTGATCGCGAAGGCAAATATTTGAGTTACGAGTTTAGCCTTCATTTAAAACTGTGGAATAGTTTCACAACTCACGCCACCAGGAACACCATAGCGTAATGGTGCGTCCAAACGTCGTAACCGTACTTCATTATATATGGTGCGATTTATGATGTCTCTTACCGATTTACCACTATCGTTTTGGGGTTATGCATTAGAGACAGTTGCATTCACGTTAGATAGGGCACCATCTAAATCCTTTGAGACAACACCATATAAATTGTGGTTTAGCAAGAAACCTAAGTTGTCGTTTCTTAAAGTTTGGGACTGTGATGCTTATGTGAAAAAGTTTCAACCTGATAAGCTCGAACCCAAATCGGAGAAATGCGTCTTCATAGGATACCCAAAGGAAACTGTTGGGTACACCCTCTATCACAGATCCGAAGGCAAGATATTCGTTGCTAAGAATGGATCCTTTCTAGAGAAGGAGTTTCTCTCGAAAGAAGTGAGTGGGAGGAAAGTAGAACTTGATGAGGTAATTGTACCTTCTCTCGAGTTGGAAAGTAGTTTATCACATAAATCTGTTCCGGTGATGCCTACACCAACTAGTGAGGAGGTTAATGTGATGATCATGAAACTTCAGATCAAGTTACTACCGAACCTCGTAGGTAAACCAGAGTATGTTCCGCACCAGAGTTTTATGATAATCCTGTTACTAGACCATGACGAACCTGCGAACTATGAGGAAGCGATGTTGAGCCCAGATTCCGCAAAATGGCTTGAGGCCATGAAATCTGAGATGGGATCCATGTATGAGAACAAAGTGTAGACTTTGATTGACTTGCCCGATGATCGGCGAGCCATTAAGAATAAATGGATCTTCAAGAGAAAGACGGACGCTGATAGTAGTGTTACTATCTACAAAGCTTGAATTGTCACAAAAAAAAGTTTTCGACAAGTTCAAGGTGTTGACTACGATAAGATTTTTCACTCGTAGCGATGCTTAAGTCTGTCCGAATCATGTTAGCAATTGCCACATTTTATGAAATCTGGCAAATGGATGTCAAAACTACATTCCTTAATAGAGATCCAGAAAAGTTGTATATGATACAACAAGAAGGTTTTGTCGATCCAAAAGCTATCCATTTATGGACTGGTGCAAGCATCTCGGAGTTGGAATATACGCTTTGATAAGTTGATCAAAGCATATAGTTTTATACAGACTTGCGGTGAAGCCTGTATTTACAAGAAAGTGAGTGGAAGCACTACAGCCTTTCTGATAAGTATATGTGAATGACATATTGTTGATCGGAAATGATGTAGAATTTTCTGGAAAGCATAAAGGAGTGTTTGAAAGGATTTTTTCAAAGAAAGACCTCGGTGAAGCTGCTTACATATTGGGCATCAAGATCTATAGAGATAGATCAAGACGCTTGATAAGATTTTTCAATGAGTGCATACCTTGACAAGATTTTTGAAGTATTTCAAAATGGAACAGTCAAAGAAGGAGTTCTTGCCTGTATTGCAAGGTCTAAATTTGAGTAAGACTCAAAACACGACCACGACAGGAAATAGAAAGAGAACGAAAGTCATTCCCTATGCCTCAGCCATAGGTTCTATAAAGTATGCTATGCTATGTACCAAACCTTTTGTGTACCTTGCCATGAGTTTGGCAAAGGGGTACAATATTGATCCAAGAGTGGATCACTTGACAGCGGTCAAAATTATCCTTAGAAGACTAAGGAGATATTTCTCAGTTATGGAGGTGATAAAGAGTTCATCGTAAAGAATTACGCCGATGCAAGCTTTTACACTGATCCGGATGAATCAGAGTCTCCATCTGGATACATATTGAAAGTGGGAGCAATTAGCTAGAGTAGCTCCATGCAGAGCATTGTAGACATAGAAAATTTGCAAAACACATACGCCTCTGAATATGACAGATCCATTGACTAAGCTTCTCTCACAAGCAAAACATGATCACGCCTTAGTACTCTTTGGGTGTTAATCACATAGCGATGTGAACTAGATTATTGACTCTAGTAAAACCCTTTGGGTATTAGTCACATGACGATGTGAAGTAATCACATGGTGATGTGGACTATTGGTGTTAAATCACATGGCGATGTGAACTAGATTATTGACTCTAGTGCAAGTGGGAGACTGAAGGAAATATGCCCTAGAGGCAATAATAAAGTTGTTATTTATATTTCCTTATATCATGATAAATTTTTATTATTCATACTAGAATTGTATTAACCGGAAACTTAGTACATGTGTGAATACATAGACAAAACAGAGTGTCCCTAGTATGCCTCTACTTGACTAGCTCGTTAATCAAAGATGGTTATGTTTCCTAACCATAGCCATGTGTTGTCATTTAATGAACGGGATCACATCATTAGAGAATGATGTGATGGACAAGACCCATCCATTAGCTTAGCATTATGATCGTTGAAGTTTTATTGCTATTGCTTTCTGCATGACTTATACACGTTCCTCTAACTATGAGATTATGCAACTCCCTAATACTGGAGAAACACCTTGTGTGCTATCAAACGTCACAACTTAACTAGGTGATTATAAAGATGCTCTACAGGTGTCTCTGAAGGTTTTTGTTGGGTTGGCATAGATCGAGATTAGGACTTGTCACTCCGTATATCGGAGAGGTATCTCTGGGCCCTCTTGGTAATGCACATCACTATAAGCCTTGCAAGCAATGTGACTAATGAGTTAGTTGCGGGATGATGCATTACGGAACGAGTAAAGAGACTTGTCGGTAACGAGATTGAACTAGGTATAGTGATACCGATGATCGTATCTCGGGCAAGTAACATACCGATGACAAAGGGAACAACGTATGTTGTTATGCGGTTTGACCGATAAAGATCTTCGTAGAATATGTAGGAGCCAATATGAGCATCTAGGTTCCGCTATTGGTTATTGACCAGAGATGTGTCTCGGTCATGTTTACATAGTTCTCGAACCCGCAGGGTCCGCACGCTTAACGTTCGATGGCAATTTGTATTATGAGTTATGTGATTTGATGTACCGAAGGTTCTTCGGAGTCCCGGATGAGATCACGGACGTGACGAGGAGTCTCGAAATGGTCGAGACGTAAAGATCGATATATTGGAATGTTATATTCGAACATCAGAAAGGTTCCGAGTGATTCGGGTATTTTTCGGAGTACCGGAGATTTACGGGAATTCGCCGGGGAAGTAATGGGCCTTAATGGGCTTTAGTGGAAAGGAGAGGAGGGCCTCAAGGGGTGGCCGTGCCCCCCCCCCCATGGGCTGGTCCGAATTGGACTAGGAGGGGGCGGCGGCCCCCTCTTTCCTTCTCCCCCCTTCTCCCTTCCCTTCCTTCTCCTACTAGGAACAGGAAAGAGGAGGGGAATCCTACTTGGACTAGGGAGTCCTAGTAGGATTCCCCACACCTGGCGCGCCCCCTAGGGCCAGCCACCTCTTCCCTCCCCTCCGTTATATACGTGGCCAGGGGGCACCCCATAGACACACAAGTTAATCTTTAGCCGTGTGCGGTGCCCCCCTCCATAGTTTTCCACCTCGGTCATATTGTCGTAGTGCTTAGGCGAAGCCCTGCGTTGGTAACTTCATCATCACCGTCACCACGCCGTCGTGCTGGCGAAACTCTCCCTCGGCCTCAGCTGGATCTAGGGTTCGAGGGACGTCATCGAGCTGAATGTGTGCAGATCGCGGAGGTGCTGTGCATTCGGTACTTGGATTAGTTGGATCGCGAAGACGTTCGACTACATCAACCGCGCTACTAAACGCTTCCGTTTTCGGTCTACGAGGGTACATGGACACACTCTCCCCACTCGTTGCTATGCATCACCTAGATAGATCTTGCGTGATCGTAGGATTTTTTTTGAAATTACCGCGTTCCCCAACACAAGGATACTATAATGAATTTAAAATGAGAATAAACCATGCATACAAATTACTTTCCTGATTGTGTATAAACTGAAAATAAACCATGATGTCAAGATGACTGATTGAGTAAATCAGTTTTTCACAAGTTTATTGTTACTGAAACTGTACATTCACTTAAACTTCATTGAATGATTTTATAGTTGCCAGTAATTAATGGTTATAGCAGTGTGTACAAGTGGAGTATGGAAATGCATAAGTCTATCAGTCAATATTGTAGCAGCAGAACTCTAGCAATCCACGAAAGCTGGGTGGAAACCACGTAGAAAGGCCGTGGATTTTATTTGGTCCAAATAATGTACCAGGTCATGTCATGATTTAACTTTTGATCTCTATTTTGTTCAGATACCTGCAAACATTGGCCTGTAACTTGAGATCCTGACATTGTTATGCAGTTTGGTCATGGTGGTCAGAGTACACAACTGTTTACATTCCAAGAGTAGCCTATAGTGTAGTTTGCACTTGCACAGATGAAGAAGCAACGACCAAATGGTACGATGCTATGTGTCCTGAGATGGGTACTTTTTTCCTAACAATTTCGACGACCATAGAACTTTACTGAAACTGTGCATGCACTCCTACTGGAATGCTCCTACTAGAATCAAGCACAATCAAGCACAGAGTATACTGGAATCAAGCACAACCAATGTCTGTTTAAAAAACAACAACAATCTCAATTTAAATTTCATTTCAGTTCACTGTCTTCACTTTCAATTTCGCTTCAGTACATCTTCATCCAATGTCTAATGTAATGTACGAGGAGGGTCAACAACAATTCAGTTGTCCAGTGTAATGTAGGAGGAGGATCTACATCAAACTACTACAACTGATTTTTTTATTGCTCTAACAGAATTTGATCTAAGGCAAGCAGTGGCTCTAACTGAGTTTTTTGCAAGTTGTGGCTCTAACTGATCATTACTGAATTTTATGTACATTATCAACGGTTTAAACAGCAAACTGATCACATCATTGAACACGAGCAGGACCTTCTTCTTCCCGATGAACACGGAGCAGCAGAAGGAGCTTGAGCTTGAGGATGAGTTTGAGGTCCAGGCCTGCAAAAAAAACATGTATATGTCAACAACTTACAACATTTTTTAAAGTAAAAAAATAATAAATAAGAGCTGACCTTACAATGATCTATGTATACCTTAGAAAACTTCAACACATGTTTGCTTACATACACGAAGAACATATGCATGGTGTTTCTTAGAAGCAAACATAGGTAATTCCGGTCTATTCAATCAGGACAAATTATGATTAAATTAGTATTTTTCAAATAATCACATTTTTTTGTGACACTAATGAAAGGACATATCCTAAAATTCTCATCATAATATGCATCATTCTCATAAAAGCTGAATTTTGTTTCTGGACGGGATTTTTAGTTAGTAAATCTTTAATGATCGCAAAAATATAACAGTTAGTAAATCTTTAATGATCGCAAATATATAACAAGTCTTGTCGAGGAAGTTGCTTTAACAAAAAAGTTTATGAAATATGACATGCCAAGAATAAGCAGAGTTAGAATAAAAGACAATCATAAAAGTTTGCGATCATCACCACCGTTATCTATTGGGTATGTTTTGAAAAAAAAATCATGACTCAAAGTTACCATACTGTTTGTACATAAGTTATTAACTCCGTGGTGCGTAAACTACCATGCTATTTACACCGAAGTTACTGAAGTATGTTTCAACAATTTTTTCACCAAATCAAAAGTTATCACGGTGTTGTACGTTAGTTAAAAAGAATCTGAAAAATCATTTTAAAATAAATACAAAATTGAGAAAAATCTCATGGATTAGAAAAAAAGCTCATAAATTTCCACAAAATCTCATGAATATGAAAAAGTTCATGAATTTATAAAAAAAAATCCTGGATTTTGGAAATAAATCATGGATTTTTCAAAAAAATCATGAATTTAAATATATTCATGCATTTGAAAAATGTTTCTGTTTTTTGAAAGTTCATGGATTTGAAATAAGTTCACTTGTTTCCAAAAAAGGTTGATGAATTTTTTATAAAAATTGTGCATTTGAAAAAAGTTCGCCAATTTGAAAAAGTTCATGAATTTGAAAAATAACTTCATGATTTTTTAAAAAAATCTCTAATTTAAGAAAAAACTTCACGAATTGAAAAGAAAGTTCACGATTTTTTGTATAAACATTACAAATTTGAAAAAAGAATTGAATTTGAAGAAAATACAGGTTTGAAGAAGAATTAGATTTTTTGTAAAAAGTTAAAAAAGTAAATGCAAAAAAGAAAAAAGGAAACAAAAACTAAAAAGAAAAAGGAAGATAAATAGAAATTAAAATGAAAAGGAAAAACAAAACAAAAATGAACAAAGAAATGGGAAAAAGAAAACAAAAAAATAAAAAAACTGGACAAAAACCAGGTGAAAACCGGAAAACGAAAGACATTAAAAATGTTTGGGAAGCGTCCAAACCTGGAGGAGGATTTGGAAAAACAGAATATGGAGTCTTATATGGGCCTGTCCGTTAAGGGGGGGCTCTGCTTACAACCAAAACATATCGGCCCCTTTTTACCTGCCGTTCTTAGAAAATCCGCATTCTGTTCCTTTTTATGTGTTTTTTTACCAGGGATAAAAACAGGAAATATCAATTAATATTGAAAAATTTAACTACAAGCAAAAGTTGGTAAATATTCATCGGCTCCTAGATTTTCAATTTTTTTATCGAGCCAAATTGGATGTCGGCAGAGCGTGTGCGCACATGGTAAATGAGCTGAACCAACCAACCAACAGCCTTTCCGCCCATGATGGAAATTTCCAGTGCACAAAAGTAAAAAAAAGGTGGAGTGATACTAACTACACAACTTTCTTAAAGCGAATGAAACATGCCACCACCTTCCTAAAAACGGAGGAACGCGTGCGTGCGTGCATCGGGGCATCTCGTAATGGAAATTTGCTGCACAAGTTCAGCTGGTCTGCTGCTGCGCACCACCAGGGTCCCTTTCAGAACAGTTGGGTAAAGAGGCAAGAACACAAGCACAAAACAAAATCAAGTTTTCCATTTTGGATGCGGAATAGAGAATTTTTTCCATTTGTTTGTTGTCGCTGGATTTGATTCCACATTTCTTTTAATTTGTCGGAGTTATAAAATTCAGATCAGGTCTCGGTTTGTGTGCCCTTGGTTTGGTGGTAGTGCAGGCGTGACGTGGTTTGAGGTGGACCTGGAGCGCAAGAAGGTGGTGGTGACTGGCGACATGACACCGCTGGAGGTGTTGGAGAGCATCTCCAAGGTCAAGCTTCCCAGCTCTGGCAGTAAGAGCATCTCTAGAAGATCCAATAACTAAGCCACTAAGCAACATATCGACAGGTTTGGGTAACTATATATATGTGTTTCTGATTAGTTTGGTTGATTTTGAGCGAGTTAAGGTGAGGAATACACGACACTTACTTATTGGGAGGAATTGCACATTTGTCTGGAGATTGAACCATGATAAAACCACCGTGTACAAATTTCCTTGCAAATAATACGATTCTATTCTACTAAGTGTCGAGTATGCACACTGCATATCAAACTTAGAAAAACAAAACCGAAGGCATTCGATACAAGTTGAATGATGTTATATTTCTAGAACAAATGTATACAATGTCGATAGATTGTTGAACCCAGGAAAAAACCAATAAATAAGCAACCCCGACAAATGTGAGAATAGACGCTTGTAGATATTTTTTTTACTCTAACATTATCCTTTCTAATTACTAACAATTTAAACCATGCACTCTAGTAACCTCTATCAACTTTAGTACTTTCTACTAGTAGTATTTAAGGATGCTAAAATAGACACAAACAAATACATATAGATACACTTCATCTAAGTTGAACAAATTAGTCTATAAAGACGTGTGATTTTATTATTTTCTCTTTTCCCCTCATCTAGAAAATCCGGTTTAAAAAAAGACAACATGTCTAAATAAAATAAAAGGCGCCATTTTATTTGTAATGTATGCCTTAAATAAATATTAGTGCATTTTTCAATATTGGCAGTATACATAATAAAAACATTATATCTTATGATATGGCCACATTGTTATGTTGCTAATTTAACTAATAAAATAAAAAATATTAATTTTAAAATTTTATGTCAAAAAATAAATTATTAATAAATGCAAAAGTTTAGTATAAATAAATATATGTTATATAACTCACACTGGGTTTTCTAGCTTGATGAATCGACGTAATCGATACAAAAAATTACCCATCTTACAGAAAATATCGACATGAATAATTTATTTACAGATAAATTTGTATATGTCAGTAACTTAAAACATGTAAATAAGTAACATAAAAATAAGTTGGACCTGATTTTAAAATGATTTATGTAGACTTCAGAAAACTTGAACATATGTTTGTTTAAATAGATGACTACTATGTTCATAATGTTTTTTAGAACCATGTATAGATAATTCCGGTCTATTCAATCAGAACAAAATATAATTAAATTAGTATGTTTAAAGTAAACACAATGAGGACGTGGCTTGAGATTATACCTGGCCATGGGCCGGCCAGGCCGGGCTTGGGCCGGGCCTAAAAAGCTCACGGGAGAAAACTGAGGCCAAGGCCCTACCATCGGGCCTAATTTTCAAACCCAAGCCCGGCCCATATGGTAAAAAGCACTGAAAAACCCTTAGGGCTTAGGGCAGTGGGCCGGGCCTCTTCCTTAAAATGCCAATATGCCAAGCCCAAGCCCGTCCAGGCCCTGCTAGTGGGCTCAAAACGTAGGCCGAATCCCGGCCCATGGGCAAGCCCATCGGGCCTAGGCCCTGGATTTTAGGGTTGCGCCTGGGTGGGCCGACAAGGCCGGGCTGGAGATGGCCAGGACTACTTGAGATCATGACCACAATTATCTATTGAGTATGTTTTAAACAAAAAAATTTCCATGGGTCAAAATTAACATAATACTTGTACATAAGTAATAATGCTACTTACATAGAAGTTACCGATGTAAGTTTCAATAATTTTTTCACCGAATCAAAAGTTAGCATGGTGTTGTACGTTAGCTTTAAAAAAAGAAAAAAATGATTTTTTTAAACAAAATACAAATTTGTAAAAAAATCTCATGGATTTTAAAAAGCTCATAAATTTCCAGAAAAAGTTCATGAATTTATAAAATCTTATGGATTTTGGAAATAAATCACGGATGTTTTAAAGAAAGTTCATGGATTTAATATATTCATACATTTGGAAAATGTTTACGGTTTCAAAAGTTCATGAATTTGAAATAAGTTCACTTGTTTCCAAAAATGTTTGATGAATTTATAATTTTTTGCGCATTTTGAAAAAGTTCACCAATTTGAAAAAGTGCATGAATTTGAAAAATAACTTCATGAATTTTTAAAAAACTTCATGAATTGAAAAGAAATTTCATGATTTTTTTGTGAAAACATTAAATTTTTGGAAAAGAGTATATTTAAAAATAATAATTTTAGAACAGGGAATGCAGAAAGTAAAAAAGGAGGCGAAATAGGAAATTAAAATGAAAAGGAAGAAAAATAAAACAAAAAAGAAAAAAAAGAAAAACTGGATAAAAACCAAGTGAAAACCGGAAAACCAAACACATAAAAAATGTTTGGGAAGCTTCCCAAAGTTGGAGGAGGATTTTGAAAAACAGAACACGAAGGAGTCTTATATGGGCCGGTCCGTTAGGACCGATGTGAGCGAGGGGGGTGGGGGGTGGGGGGGGGGGGGGCGCTCTGCTTACAACCAAAAGATATCAGCCCCACCTTTTTACCTGCCATTCTTACAAAATCTGCATTCAGTTCCTTTTGCATGTGTTTTTTACCCAGGGATAAAAATGAGTTCTCAAATTGTATTATAAAGTTTAACTAGGAGCAAAAAGTTTATAAGTATTGATCGGCTCCTCGATTTTCAATTTGTTTTATCGATCCAAATTGGATGTCGGCAGAGCGTGTGCGCACATGGTAAATGAGGTGAACCAACCGACCAACACCCTTTCCGCGCATGATGGAAATTTCCAGTGCAAGCAAAAAAAGGTGGAGTGATACTAACTACACAGCTTTCTTAAAATTGAATGAAACATGCCACCACCTCCCCACAAAACGGGGGATACATGCGTGCATGCGTCGGGGCATCCTGTCGTGGAAATTTGCTGCACAAGTCCAGCTGGTCTGCTGCTGCGCGCCACCAATGTCACTTTCAGAACAGTTGGGTAAAGAGGCCAGAACACAAGCACAAAATCAAGTTTTGGTGTCCATTTGTTTGTTGGCGTTGGCTTTGACTCCGCTTCTTTTTAAATTTGTGGGCTTGGTTACGGTGTCGCGGTAAAATTCAGGTCCCAGCTCTGGACGCCAGCACCCAGTCAGCCAGCCAGGCAGCCGTGCAAGCTTTTTTATCTTGCTCTCTGTTCTCTCTCAAACTCGATGGGAGCACAGAGGATTATCATATACTATTGCCGAAAATAGTGCTGGCGTCGTTTGCAAACAGGCAATGAGTTGCTTTGTCTGTGTCCATATGTTCACAAATCACAACCAACAAAGGAGAAATGGTTTACATGTCAACGAAAGACAAGTTTTACAAGTCCAATTAGCGATTTTAGTACAACAATCTACGCTAGCCACTAGTCACCTGCTCGATCGGTGTTTTGATAACCTCTGCGTACTTACTACGTAGGCACCAAAAAAAGCGCCACTTTTCTTAGTTAACCTCAGAGAGTCTGATGATGCCCATCTCGCATGGACATGAAGTCATCGTCCGGTGGTCATCACCTCACGCTCACCGGCTACCGGATCGACTCCCTTGCGTTCTCCCCCCATTCGACCTCCGGGCTTTCCGGTTGCAGCTCACGCGCCGCTGAATTGAACGCACAGCCAGCCTCCCAGCAGCATGTTCATAGATAGCCGGAGCGGATCATGAGGCACTAAGGCCCGGTTATTATTTGCTGATTCCGCTGTAATCGTCGGCTTCCGAATGCATCACAAAGCTCGGAAACGCCGTCGTAATGTCCCTGAGCAAACAACATCAACCACAGCAGCAGTCAGATCACCTGAAAATTTGGTAAATGGCAAAAGCAAATGAAGATCTCTACTGCTCTCCAGTTCACATATGGCGTTTGTGTTTCAGAACAAGAGCGCCAAGTGTATTACAGGCCATCCAGCCCATAAAGGAGAAGCGTAAAGGAACTTGGAGAGCCTGAGAAGCTGAAGAGTGGAGCGGCAGATGAGTACTCACTGGAGATAGGGCAGTGACATGTTCCTGAGTGATGCCGGGTTCTTCTTGACGAACTCCTCCCACTCCTTGGGGTCTATCCTGTCGTCGCCATTCGAGTCTGCTTGACTGAACGTCTGAAATCCCAAAAGGAGCAGAGCAGCACAGAACGTGTTAGAAGGAAAACAAGAAAACAGTTCACAAAAAGAGACTGAATAATTACTTGGAGGGAAATACTCCTATCTATCTTGTTGGTCACATACATTGTCGACGATCTCCTCGACGGCGCTGTCGGAGAGGCACAGGTCAGACTCGTCAAGGAGTGCCACCACCATCTCCCGGAGCTGTACGTGTCAACAGTTGAGGCAATCAGTTCACTGAAATCCAGGATAACCCATGGACAGTGCAAATAAGGTGCAAAACAAACAATGCCAACAAACTTATTTACTAGTACCTCTTCTTTCTCGATGTAGCCTGTCCCCCTCAAATCATACAACTTGAATGCAACTACAAAATAAGTAGGATAGTGACGAATGAGAGAGATGGCAACTACAAATAAGCATGGTGACAAACCAGAGATGGCGATTTTGCTGAGCAAGGACGACGAATGGACAGAAAAGACGAGCAGACAAGAGGCGTAGGGGCATACACGCGGTCTTGTCCGATTCAGGCGCTTTGGGGTGGAAGATGCTGAGCGAGCGCACGAACTCGCCGAACTCGATCACCCCGTTGCGCTTCTGATCGAAGAGGTCGAACACCCTGTCCGCGAACAGGCTCGGCCCTTTGCTGGTCCTGAAGAGGGCGAGCTGGAACTCCTCCTGAGATGGACCAACCAAGCAGATGAGATGAGATGAGCTGAGTGGACGCGGCCTTTGAAGATGGATCCATCCATGGCGGTCGTGGGGGGGAGCGGAGCTTACCTTGTGGATGAGGCCGTCCTTGAAGATGGAGTAGCTGAGCTTCTTGTAGAGCTCGTACAGCGCCTCCACCTCGTTCACCGTGACTGCGACCACGCGCACGCAATGCAAGATGAGCTTCCATTCAGTCGAGGTGCGGAGGAAAACGAAATCAAGGAGGAGTATGGGCTGACGTACAGGAGGTCTGGGAGGCGAGGACGGCGGGCTCCTCGTACCCCGGCGCGCGCCTGGACCGCCTCGGCGACGACGACACGCAGCCCATCCGCTGCTTCTCCGGCTCCGGCACCGGCGCGAGGCGGAAGCTAAGCCGATCGATCGAGCACGCGGCGCCGGCGAGAGAAGGGATTCTGCGCTCTACACCCGTTGACTGTAACAGAAACAGACCATCCATCAAGGTCCGGCGCAACACGCAAACGCACCAGCACGAAAACAGCAAGCGATCCGACTGACCTGAGGCGAAGACGATCGAGGGTCCAACCCTGCCGCCTGCGGTGCCGCTTTGGCCGGAAAGAAGGGGGAAGAGAAAGATCTTTGCGCCGTCTGCTCCGTCCGTCCGTCCTTCCTCGTCGGCGACACGGCTCTGCTTTGTCTTTGCCTCTCAACCTCTGCGTATGTCCCCTGGCGGGGGCGTAATATAGATATAGTATTGGGCGGCAAGTCAAATGGCTTCCTCCCGTTGAGGTCTCGCCGGGGTAGGCGATCGCGCGGGTGGGCTGCGGGGCTTCCGGACGGCGACAGGTGCGCCGAATCTAGCTGCAGAGAGAGCGGCGCTGTGGTAAATAAACGGGTGGTGCGAAAAAGGAGTTCCCGAGCGGCTGGTTCGTTTCGTTCACGGGATGACGCGACGCCAGAGCGCCTCGTTCGGCCACGTCGGGCCACGCCGGCCGCCGCCTTGGGGCTCCGCCCGTGCTTTCTTTCCGTCGCCGTCCGGTGGCCTCTGATCTAAAGCGGCGTCCCACCGTCAGCCGAAAGCGGTCCCCCTGATTGCACGGGTGCTCGAGATTGGACGGGCTGGATGGATGGATCCCCTTGATTCCCGCTGCTTTCAACTGTTTTTCTCTCTCTCTTTCTAACCAAAATGCTCCTTTTTCCTAGGGCTAGGGACGGTCGCCACCAGATGGCGCCGGGAGAGCCACCTGCGGGCGCGCGCTCGCCGATCCCGGCGCGTGGGCGCACAGGCGTGGTCGGGACTCGCACGAGCGGACGTTTTTTTTTTCCGAAAAAAATTCCAATTTATTCATCTTCAATCATGGCAGTACAACAAATACCAGAAATAAAAATTACATCTAGATTCATAGACCACCTAACGACGACTACAAGCACCGAAGCGAGCCGAAGGCGCGCCGCCGTCATTGCCCCTCCATCGTCGGAGCCGGGCACAACTTGTTATAGTAGACAGTCGGGAAGTCGTCGTGCTAAGGCCCCATAGACCAAAGACCCCGTAACAAAGAACCGCCCGATGAAAAATAACGTAGATCGGAAGGATCCAAACAGAAGACACACGAACGTAGACGAACAACGACGAGATCCGAGCAAATCCACCAAAGATAGATCTGCCGGAGACACCTCCACACACCCACCAACGATGCTAGACGCACCGCTGGAACGGGGGCTAGGCGGGGAGACCTTTATTCCATCTTCAGGGAGGCGCCGCCGTCTCGCCTTCCTGAGTAAGACACAAACCCTAACAAGATTGAAAAAATTGACTAAAAACGGAGCCCTCCCGCCGACCCTTGCCAGGATCTACCGCGCCTCCATGGCCCTAGGCCCGGAGGCAGGCGGACTGCTGTGGCGCCCGGCGAGAGGCACGAACCCTAACTTTTTTTCTTGGAGGAGGAGGAGACGTTTTTGGTGCCGTGTCCAGTCCTAGACAAGGGACGAACAAGAGAGCTGACCGTCTGCGTACATTATTTGGTGTATATATATATATATATAGGGAAAATCCATCCTACCACCTGGGGGTAGTTACCCCACATGTCTCATATACTATCTTATGGTAGTATATATCCTACTTTATCATTTTAAGTATGTTCATATACTATATATAAGATACTCCAAAGTGAGTTGCATGAAAAAATTCAAGTTGGCCATGGTTTTTATTATATTTGTGAAATACATATATTTGTACATAAAAGAGAGCATACTCAAAATATTATACATACTACCCAAAAAATAGTATATATACTACCTAAAAATTCTTATATACTACATAATACTCGTACATACTCTCCGATTTGATTGATACTACATACTACATATATAACTCAAGTGGTGGTAACTACCACTTGTGGTAGATAAAATTTGTCATATATATATATATATATATATATATATATATATATATATATATATATATATATATATATATGACTGCATAAGGTTAGAGTCATGAGTTGGTTACGAGATTTTATGAGTTTCATCTTTAGTCTATCCCAGTTTGTTTAAGACTAAAAGCTTTATTATAGTTATTGTTGTTGTCGTATGTATGTGACAGAATACTTACTTTTATTTAAAGTGTGCACCACAGGTGGATGGTACTGGAACAAGAACGTTCCCGATACATGACTAGCTACCGTGTCGTCTTATGTCACCAAAAAGAATTAAAAAAACTAAGCTACTACTACCGTGTCGTCTTATGTGGAGCGTCTAAATTACTCCTTGCGTACAACATGCCATAGTTAATGGATCGCATGTGGATCCTAACCTACCCTCCAATGTACGTGGTGCTGTGGCCGGTGATCTTGCCGTGTCCACTACTTAATGGAATGGATGATGCCTCAGGTCAAAAAAACATGACATGGTTTTTTTTATTTCTTTTAATTTCGTGTGACGTCTGAAGACGCCTAAGTATAAACCCACACGGTAGGGCTTCGGGCTGGGCTTGGCAAAGCCCGACCAAAAATGCCTGACCCTCAGGCTGGCCAAAATAACATATTTTATATACTGAAATACCAAAACTTAGAAAAAAATTGGAATACTGAATACATCGAGTGATATTCGAGTGAACCTTAGGTTGTCATGTGATGTTTCCTTTGCTTTACGATATTTCATGAAATCCGGAATGTGTCAGTATCCTCGTGAGTCATCATCATGCTCACTATACCGAAATCCTTGTTACTGGTTTTGTTCTTTTTTCTCGTTATTGTGTTTCGGCATCCCCGTGACGAAGTCACCTGTGTCTGGCCACACGATGGTTGCTGTCGTTACACCGGGAGGGCCCTTAGAATATCTCTCCATCATCGAAGGAGCAAATCTCACTCTTGATCTATCCGGTCACTTGTCAAACTTTCCGATGAAGCGGTAAGTTGTCGTTATAATTACCGTGTTACAGGTGACGTTTGAGCAACCACAAAAACCATTGTACGGTAAGAAGTGACCACGATACTCTCATGGCCTAAGGGGCAATATCACACGTTAACACTCTGTGTTATTTCAATTGAGTATTGACGATATTAATCCAATTCACAACAAGCAAGTTTGGGTCAATTCAATATGATTGTTCTTCCAACATCATAATCTCAATGTTGTTTTAGGACTATTGTTTACATTTAATGATATCCTAAGATCTGGAAAACGTGATCACCAACAACACTTGAGCTAGTCCTAGAGGCAAGACTAGGAACCTTTTATTTAACCATTTATCATTCCACACGTACATACGAGTTCTCATTGAATCACATATTCCAGGATCATAGCAGTTATAATATAAAATATACACTCCATAATTAAATTGCCTCCAGGGCATATTTCCAATAGTGGCAACACTACAAATGCACATTATTCGGTTTTCTCTTGAAATGATGTGTATGTGGTAAATAAAGGAGACTCATCAAAAGAGCTCAAAAGGGACATATATCGAAGGTCCATAGTTCCCAAAATTAAGCCACAACAAAAACCTATGGATGATCACAAAGTTGGCATAATCCCTTCACGTGACGATCAAACTTTCAGCAAACAATGATTGAAATAAAGTGCTTGAGAGCCTTGAGGAGGAAATGATTGTGGGTGAGCTTAAGAGCATTAGAGCATCATATTTTGCTACATGCATGCACTCCCTAACCTATGTTTTATTGGCTCTATCTAAAGAAAACTCTTCCGTGCATTCCCGGCAAGCAAGTGTTGTCAAGAATAAATAGAATATAGTGTTGCAAAGTTGTTTTATCTAGTAGATCAAGAACTTTTTGTTGATTATCTTTACTTTATTAACACTTGCACTATAACCATGCCACCGCTACATCAATGCTAAGTATTTAGGTCAAGAACTGGAGGGGTATATAGAGGTACTGATCGTAAGTGAACCAAAGCCTTCTCTTCATTTCGGTTTAAACAAGTAAGTTTCTTATGATTCAGATTTCTCTTTATGTTGCTCGAGGATGATCAGGTTTAAGCTTGGGGCAGTTGATGAGTGATATTTTTACACTCATTTCACCTTTATTTAAACCGAGATATTTCAATTAAAAAGAGATATTCGCTCTGATATTGATACTAATAACTAATGAATGCAAATGATTCCACAAATCCTCTCTTTGATGTGTTTCCACGGGAAATGGGCTAAAAAGGGAATAAATCACGTGTGGAAATGGAATGGAAGGAGAATGGAGGAAGAAGAAATCAACAGGAAGCATCTGCACGAAGACATCACAAAAGAAGGTGTTCCATACGGGCGCGAGCGCCCGTTTGGCGTGGATTTCGAGGCATCGTCCACTTGAACAAGTTTCTTTAAAGGGACCCCGTCGAAATGTCAACAGGGAGATGAGCACAGAAGCCAGAACCTCTTCATCATCATCCACAAACCCTAGCCGCCGCCATCTCCATCGCCATAGACATCTCCCCCACCATTATACTGCTCTTCCATCTCATCCATACTTGTAATCGTGCATCACACAAGGCATCCATTGTAAGACATATTGCAATCAATCAATCTCAAGATGTATTAATCAATGTCTTATTCCCGTGATCTGATCTCCATGTGTGAGTAGTTCGGTAAGGTATGCATTGAGGATTAAGCCTTGCAACCAGGGGATCAATGGAAGACTTTGCCATAACGTCACGTATGCGTGAAATAAAATTATCTCGTGAAGACTTCTCTTGTCTTGTCCGCGATATTCATCCATGCAGGTACCCAGGATCATGGAGATCGAGGACCGGTGAGGCTAGTAGCAAGGAGACCGTGAAGTGTTATACCGAGCACCGTTGACACTAAGGTTCAGTAAGGTAGCATGGATCATATCCTTGGGGATAAATGAGATGTAGTCATTAAACGCCAAAAACTATTGTCTTCTTTTATTATCTTAATTATCGAGGCAACCCCGTGTGACGGATAGGGCCTACGGTAGGACAACTGATTCTTGATGCAGGACTCGTGCCGGTCACGATGTTATTTGGATACATCCCCCACTTTGATCCGTAACAAGCACATCTCGATGGGTGACTTCCAGCGCACAAATTAATATGTTATTTGACCCCGACATAAATACAAGGCTGTAAGCATAAGACCTCATACCCATACCTCTTTTTATTATAAGTGTTTGAATCACTAGTTGCTTGTTGATCTGGTCAAAAGTTGAATTTGACACTTCGACAAAAACTAGCTAGACATCGCTTCAAGGGAATCTTCCTCTCGTGGGTTTGATAACCCAGGGTCACCTCTGGAAAATAGTGTTGGAAATATGCCCTAGAGGCAATAATAAAATGGTTATTATTGTATTTCCTTGTTCATGATAATTTTTTATTGTTCATGCTATAATTGTATTAACAGGAAACCGTAATACATGTGTGAATACATAGACAACAACATGTCCCTAGTAAGCCTCTAGTTGACTAGCTCGTTGATCAATAGATGGTTATGGTTTCCTGACCATGGACATTGGATGTCATTGATAACGGGATCACATCATTAGGAGAATGATGTGATGGACAAGACCCAATCCTAAGCATAGCACAAGATCGTGTAGTTCGTTTGCTAAGAGCTTTTCTAATGTCAAGTATCATCTCCTTAGACCATGAGATTGTGCAACTCCGCATACCGTAGGAATGCTTTGGGTGTACCAAACGTCACAACGTAACTGGGTGGCTATAAAGGTGCACTACAGGTATCTCCGAAAGTGTCTTGGTTGGCACGAATCGAGACTGGGATTTGTCACTCCGTATGACGGAGAGGTATCTCTGGGCCCACTCGGTAATGCATCATCATAATGAGCTCAGTGTGACTAAGGAGTTATTCACGGGATCATGCATTACGGAACGAGTAAATAGAATTGCCGATAACAAGATTGAACAAGGTATAGGGATACCGACGATCGAACCTCGGGCAAGTAACATACCGATAGACAAAGGGAATTGTATACGGGATTGATTGAATCCCTGACATTGTGGTTCATCCGATGAGATCATCGTGGAACATGTGGGATCCAATATGGGTATCCAGATCCCGCTATTGGTTATTGGCCAGAGAGGTGTCTCGGTCATGTCTGCATGGTTCCCGAACCCGTAGGGTCTACATACTTAAGGTTCGGTGACGCTAGAGTTGTTATGGGAAATAGTATGTGGTTACCGAAGGTTGTTCGGAGTCCCGGATGAGATCCCGGGCGTGACGAGGAACTCCGGAATGGTCCGGAGGTGAAGATTGATATATTGGACGAAGGGTATTGGAGTCCGGAATTGTTCTGGGAGTACCGGGTGACGACCAGCGTGACCGAAAGATGTTTCGGAGGCCCCGGCAAGCGTTGGGGGCCTTATGGGCCAAGGGAGGGGGCACACCAGCCCACTAAGGGGTTGTGCGCCTCCCAACCCCTCTCACGTAACACGGAGAGGTGGGGCGCCTCCCTAGGGCAGCCAGCCCTCCCGGCTTGGGGGCAAGTTTCCTAGGGGGTTGGGGGCGCCAAACCCATCTAGGGTTTCCTGTGGCCGCCGCCCCTCCCCTAGGGGACCCTAGGGCGCCTCCTCCACCCCCTTCCCCCTATATATAGTGAGGGAGAGAGAGGGTAGCCGCACCCCTTCCCTGGCGCAGCCCCTCCCTCCTCCAACTCTTCCTTCTCCTCCGTAGAGCTTGGTGAAGCCCTGCAGGAATACCACAAGCTCCACCACCACGCCGTCGTGCTGCCGGATTCCTCCCTCAACTTCTCCTCTCCCCTTGCTGGATCAAGAAGGAGGAGACGTCCCCAGGCTGTACGTGTGTTGAACACGGAGGCGCCGCCCGTTCGGCGCTAGATCGGATCTTCCGCGATTTGAATCGCCGCGAGTACGACTCCATCAACCGCGTTCTTGTAACGCTTCCGCTTAGCGATCTTCAAGGGTATGAAGATGCACTCCCTTTCTCTCTTTGCTAGCATCTCCTAGATTGATCTTGGTGACACGTAGGAAAATTTTGAATTATTGCTACATTCCCCAACAGTGGCATCATGAGCTAAGTCCATGCGTAGATTCTATGCACGAGTAGAACACAAAGTAGTTGTGGGCGATGATTTGTTAAATTTGCTTGCCGTTACTAGTCTTATATTGATTCGGCGGCATTGTGGGATGAAGCGGCCCGGACCGACCTTACACGTACACTTACGTGAGACAGGTTCCATGGACTGACATGCACTTGATGCATAAGGTGGCTAACGGGTGTCTGTCTCTCCCACTTTAGTCGGATCGGATTCGATGAAGAGGGTCCTTATGAAGGGCAAATAGCAATTGAAATATTACCGTTGTGGCTTTTGCGTAGGTAAGAAATGTTCTTGCTAGAAAACCATAGCAGCCACGTAAAACATGCAACAACAATTAGAGGACGTCTAACTTGTTTTTGCAGGTTATGCTATGTGATGTGATATGACCAAAAGGATGTGATGAATTATATATATATGTGATGTATGATATTGATCATGTTCTTGTAATAGAAATCACGACTTGCATGTCGATGAGTATGACAACCGGCAGGAGCCATAGGAGTTGTCTTAATTTATTATATGACCTGCGTGTCAATGAAAAATGCCATGTAATTACTTTACTTTATTGCTAATCGTTATCCATAGTAGTAGAAGTAATAGTTGGCGAGATAACTTCATGAAGACACGATGATGGAGATCATGGTGTCATTCCGGTGACGAAGGTGATCATGCCGCGCCTCGAAGATGGAGATCAAAAGGCGCAAGATGATATTGGCCATATCATGTCACTTTATGATTTGCATGTGATGTTTGTCATGTTTACATCTTATTTGCTTAGAACGACAGTAGCATAAATAAGATGATCCCTCACTCAAATTTCATTAGATGTGTTCCCCCTAATTGTGCACCATTGCGAAGGTTCGTTGTTTTGAAGCACCACGTGATGATCGGGTGTGATAGATTCTAGCGTTCGCATACAATGGGTGTAAGCCAGATTTACACACGCGAAACACTTAGGTTGACTTGACGAGCCTAGCATGTACAGACATGGCCTCGGAACACAAGAGACCGAAAGGTCGAACATGAGTCGTATAGTAGATACGATCAACATGAAGATGTTCACCGATGATGACTAGTTCGTCTCACGTGATGATCAGACACGGCCTAGTTGACTCGGATCATGTATCACTTAGATGACTAGAGGGATGTCTATCTAAGTGGGAGTTCATTAAATTAGATGAACTTAATTATTATGAACATAGTCAAAAGGTCTTTGCAAATTATGTCGTAACTTGCGCTTTAGTTCTACTGTTTTAGATATGTTCCTAGAGAAAATTTAGTTGAAAGTTGACAGTAGCAATTATGCGGACTGGTTCCGTATACTGAGGATTGTCCTCAATGCTGCACAGAAGGATTATGTCCTTAATGCACCGCTCGATGTCTTTGAACCTCGAGCGTCGGTTGTGGATGTTGCGAACATCTGACATACACGTTTTGATGACTACATGATAGTTCAGTGCGTAATGCTAAATGGTTTAGAATTAAGGGACCAAAGGCGTTTTTTAAACATCGCAGAACATATGAGATGTTCCAAGGACTGAAATTGGGATTTTAGGCTAGTGCCCACGTGAGACCTCTGACAAGCTTCTTAAGCCTACAAACGAAGGAGAAAAGCTCAATCGTGAGCATGTGCTCAGATTGTATGAGTACTACAATCGCTTGAATCAAGTGGGAGTTAATCTTCCAGATGAGATAGTGATGGTTCTCCAAAGCCACTGCCACCAAGCTACTAGAGCTTTGTGATGAACTATAACATATCAGGGATATATATTATGATCCTTGAGCTATTCGCGATGTTTGACACTGCGAAAGCAGAAATCAAATAGGAGCATCAGTTGTTGATGGTTAGTAAAACCACTAGTTTCAAGAAGGGCAAGGGCAAGAAGGGATACTTCATGAAATGGCAAATCAATTGCTGCTCTAGTGAAGAAACCCAAGGTAGAACCCAAACCCGAGACTAAGTGCTTCTGTAATGAGGGGAATGGTCACTGAAGCAGGACTACCCTAGATACTTGGTAGATGGGAAGGCTGGTAAGGTCGACAGAAGTATATTGGATATACATCATATTAATGTGTACTTTACTAGTACTCCTAGTAGCACCAGGGTATTTGATACCGGTTCGGTTGCTAAGTGTTGGTAACTCGAAATAAGAGCTATGGGATAAACGGAGACTAGCTAAAGGTGAGATGACGATGTGTGTTGGAAGTGTTTCCAAGGTTGATATGATCAAGCATCGCCTGCTCCCTCTACCATCGGGATTGGTGTTAAACCTAAATAATTGTTATTTGGTGTTGGCATTGAGCATAGACATGACTGGATTATGTTTATCGCAATACGGTTATTCATTTAAGGAGAATAATGGTTACCCTGTTTATTTGAATAATACCATCAATGGTCGTGCACCTAAAATGAATGGTTTATTGAATCTCGATCGTAGTGATACACATGTTCATGCCAAAATATATAAGATAAGTAATGATAGTACCACCTACTTGTGGCACTGCCATTTGAGTCATATTGGTATAAAACGCATGAAGAAGCTCCATGTTGATGGATCTTTGGACTCACTCGTTTTTAAAAAGATTGAGACATGCGAACCACGTCCATTGGTATATATGCATGAAGAAACTCCATACAGATGGATCGTTTGGACTCACTTGATTTTGAATCACTTGAGACATGCAAATCATACCACATGGGCAGGATGACTGAAAGGCCTCGTTTTCAGTAAGATGGAACAAGAAAGTAACTTGCTGGAAGTAATACATTTTGATGTGTGCAGTCCAATGAGTGTTGAGGCACGCAGTGGATATCGTTATGTTCTTACTTCGCAGATGATTTGAGTAGATGCTAAGTATATTTACTTGATGAAACAAAAGTCTGAATTATTGAAAGGTTTAAGTAATTTTAGAGTGAAGTTGAAGATCGTCGTGACAAGAGGATAAAATGTCTATGATATGATCATAGAGATGAATATCTGAGTTACGAGTTTGGCACACGATTAAGACATTGTGGAAATTGTTTCACAAAAATACCGCCTGGAACACCATAGTGTGATGGTGTGTCCGAACATCATAACTGCACCCTATTGGATATGGTGCATACCATGATGTCCCTTATCGAATTACCATTATCGTTTACGGGTTAGGCATTGGAGACAACCGCATTCACTTTAAATAGGGCACCACGCAATTCCTTGAGACGACACCGTATGAACTATGGTTTAGAGAAACCTAAGCTGTCATTTCTTAAAAGTTTGGGGCTGCGACGCTTATGTGAAAAAGTTTCAGGCTGATAAGCTCGAACCCAAAGCGGATAAATGCATCTTCATAGAATACCAAAACAGTTGGGTATACCTCCTATTTCAGATCCGGAAGCAAGAGTGATTGTTTCTAGAAACGAGTCCTTTCTCGAGGAAAAGTTTCTCTCAAAAGAATTGAGTGGGAGGATGGTGGAGACTTGATGAGGTTATTGGACCGTCACTTCAACTAGTGTGTAGCAGGGCACAGGAAGTTGTTCCTGTGGCACCTACACCAATTGAAGTGGAAGCTTATGATAGTGATCATGAAACTTGGATCAAGTCACTACCAAACCTCGTGGAGTCGACAAGGATGCGTACTACTTCAGAGTGGTACGGTAATCCTGTCTTGGAAGTCATGTTGCTAGACAACAATGAACCTACGAGCTATGAAGAAGCGATGGTGGGCCCGGATTCTGACGAATGGCTCAAGGCCATAAAATCTGAGAGAGGATCCATGTATAAAAGCAAAGTATATACTTTGGAAGAACTACTTCATGGTTGTAAGGCTGTTGGGTGCAGATGGATTTTAAAAGGAAGACGGACAATGATGGTAAGTTTCACCATTAATAAAGCTCGACTTGTCATTAAGATGTTTTTCGACAAGTTCAAGCAGTTGACTACGATGAGACTTTTCACTCGTAGCGATGCTAAGAGTCTGTTGGAATTATATTAGCAGTTACTGCATTATTTATGAAATCTTGCAGATAGGATGTCAAAACATTGTTTCCTCGATGATTTTCTTGAGGAAAGGTTGTATGTGATACAACCAGAAGGTTTTGTCAATCCTGAAAGATGCTAACAAGTATGTAAAGCTCCAGCAATCCTTCTAAGGACTGGAGTAAGCATCTCGGAGTTGGAATGTACACTTTGATGAGATGATCAAAGATTTTGGGTTTATACAAAGTTTATGAGAAACTTGTATTTCCAAAGAAGTGAGTGGGAGCACTATATAATTTTTGATGAGTATATGTTGTTAACATATTGTTGATCAGAAATGATGTAGAATTTCTAGAAAGCACACAGGGTTATTTGAAAAGTGTTTTTCAATGGAAAACCTGGATTAAGCTACTTGGACATTGAGCATCAAGATCTATAAGCATAGATAAAAAACGTTTAATAGTACTTTCAAATGAATACATACCGTGACAAGATTTTGAAGGAGTTCAAAATAGATCAGCAAAGAAGGAGTTCTTGGCTGTGTTACAAGGTGTGAGTATTGAGTAAGACTCAAGACCTGACCACGGCATAAGAGAGAGAAAGGACGAATGTCGTCCCCTGTGCTTTAGACGTAGGCTCTACAGTATGCTATCCGTGTACCGCACTTTGAAGTGTGCCTTGCCATGAGTCGGTCAAAGGGGTACAAGAGTGATCCAGGAATGGATCACATGACAGCGGTCGAACTTATCCTTAGTAACTAGTGGACTAAGGAATTTTCTCGATTATGGAGGTGGAAAAAGAGTTCGTCATAAAGGGTTACGTCGATGCTTTGACACTAATTCAGATGACTCTGAGTAGTAAAACGGATTCGTATAGTAGAGCAGTTATTTGGAATAGCTCCAAGTAGCGCGTGGTAGCTGCATCTACAAGATGACATAGAGATTTGTAAAGCACACATGGATCTGAAAGGTTCAGACCCGTTGACTAATAAACCTCTCTCACAAACGCGATATGAACAAAACCCATGGGTGTTGGATTCATTACAATCACATAGTGATGTGAACTAGATTATTGACTCTAGTGCAAGTGGGAGACTGTTGGGAATATGCCCTAGAGGCAATAATAAAATGGTTATTATTGTATTTCCTTGTTCATGATAATTGTCTATTGTTCATGCTATAATTGTATTAACTAGAAACCGTAATACATGTGTGAATACATAGACAACAACATGTCCCTAGTAAGCCTCTAGTTGACTAGCTCGTTGATCAATAGATGGTTATGGTTTCATGACCATGGACATTGGATGTCATTGATAACGGGATCACATCATTAGGAGAATGATGTGATGGACAAGACCCAATCCTAAGCATAGCACAAGATCGTGTAGTTCGTTTGCTAAGAGCTTTTCTAATGTCAAGTATCATCTCCTTAGACCATGAGATTGTGCAACTCCGCATACCGTAGGAATGCTTTGGGTGTACCAAACGTCCTGGCGTAATCGGGTGGCTATAAAGGTGCACTACAGGTATCTCCGAGTGTCTGTTGGGTTGGCACGAATCTCGAGACTGGGATTTGTCACTCCGTATGACGGAGAGGTATCTCTGGGCCCACTCGGTAATGCATCATCATAATGAGCTCAGTGTGACTAAGGAGTTAGTCACGGGATCATGCATTACGGAACGAGTAAAGAGACTTGCCGATAACGAGATTGAACAAGGTATAGGGATACCGACGATCGAATCTCGGGCAAGTAACATACCGATAGACAAAGGGAATTGTATACGGGATTGATTGAATCCCCGACATTGTGGTTCATCCGATGAGATCATCGTGGAACATGTGGGAGCCAACATGGGTATCCAGATCCCGCTGTTGGTTATTGGCGGAGAGGTGTCTCGGTCATGTACGCATGGTTCCCAAACCCGTAGGGTCTACACTTAAGGTTCGGTGATGCTAGAGTTGTTATGGGAAATAGTATGTGGTTACCGAAGGTTGTTCGGATTCCCGGATGAGATCCCGGGCATGAAGAGGAATTCCGGAATGGTCCGGAGGTGAAGATTGATATATTGGACGAAGGGTATTGGAGTCCGGAATTGTTCTGGGAGTACCGGGTGACGACCAGCGTGACCGAAAGGTGTTTCGGAGGCCCCGACAAGCGTTGGGGGGCCTTATGGGCCAAGGGGAGGGGGCACACCAGCCCACTAATGGGCTGTGCGCCCCTCCCAACCCCTCTCACGTAACCTGGAGAGGTGGGGGCGCCTCCCCTAGGGCAGCCAGCCCTCCCGGCTTGGGGGGCAAGTTTCCTAGGGGTGGGGGCGCCCAAACCCATCTAGGGTTTCCCCTGTGGCCGCCGCCCCTCCCCTAGGGGACCCTAGGGCGCCTCCTCCACCCCCTTCCCCCAATATATATGAGGGAGAGAGAGGGCAGCCGCACCCCTTCCCTGGCGCAACCCCTCCCTCCTCCAACTCTTCCTTCTCCTCCGTAGAGCTTGGCGAAGCCCTGCAAGAATACCACAAGCTCCACCACCACGCCGTCGTGCTGCAGGAGTCCTCCCACAACTTCTCCTCTCCCTTGCTGGATCAAGAAGGAGGAGATGTCCCTGAGCTGTCACGTGTGTTGAGCCTTGGAGGCTCCGTCCGTTCGGCGCTAGATCGAATCTTCCGCAATTTGAATCGCCGCGAGTACGACTCCATCAACCGCGTTCTTGAAACGCTTCTGCTTAGCGATCTTCAAGGGTGTGAAGATGCACTCCCTTTCTCTCGTTGCTAGCATCTCCTAGATTGATTTTGGTGACGCGTAGGAAAATTTTGAATTATTGCTACATTCCCCAACAAATAGGTGTGGGATACTTTGTCTGTTCCAATAACGGATCAATAAAAAGAAGGTATTAGCACTCCGACCGACTGCTTCCTCGCGGTGACAAAGATTTATCGGGCATGCACTGAAGGAAATATTCCCTAGAGGCAATAATAAAGTTGTTATTTATATTTTCTTATATCATGATAAATGCTTATTATTCATGCTAGAATTGTATTAACCAGAAACTTGATACATGTGTGAATACATAGACAAAATATAGTGTCCCTAGTATGCTTCTACTTGACTAGCTCGTTAATCAAAGATGGTTATGTTTTCTAACCATAGACATGTGTTGTCATTTGATGACCGGGATCACATCATTAGAGAATGATGTGATGGACAAGACCCATCCGTTAGCTTAGCATTATGATTTTTACAGTTTTATTGCTACTGCTTTCTTCATGACTTATACACGTTCCTTTGTCTATGAGATTATGCAACTCCCGAATACCGAGGAACACCTTGTGTGCTATCAAACGTCACAATGTAACTGGGTGATTATAAAGACGCTCTACAGGTGTCTCCGAAGGTGTTTGTTGGGTTGGCATAGATCGAGATTAGGATTTGTCACTCCGTGTATCGGAGAGGTATCTTTGGGCCCTCTCGGTAATGCTCATCACTATAAGCCTTGCAAGCAATGTGACTAATGAGTTAGTTGAGGGATGAAGCATTATATAACAAGTAAAGAGACTTACCAGTGATGAGATTGAACTAGGTATGATGATACTGACGATCGAATCTCGGGCAAGTAACATACCGATGACAAAGGGAACAACGTATGTTGTTATGCGGTTTGACCGACAAAGCTCTTCGTAGAATATGTAGGAGCCAATATGAGCATCCAGGTTCTGCTATTGGTTATTGATCGGAGATGTGTCTCGATCATGTCTACATAGTTCTCAAACCCGTAGGGTCCGCATGCTTAACGTTCGAAGACGGTTTGTATTATGAGTTATGTGTTTTTGATGACCGAAGTTTGTTCGGAGTCCCGGATGAGATCACGGACGTGACGAGGAGTCTCGAAATGGTCGAGATAAAGATTGATAAATTGGACTATGTTATTCTGACACCGGAAGAGTTTCGAGTGGTACCGAGTAAAAATGGAGTGCAGGAGGGGTTACCGGAACCCCCCGGGGAAGCAACGGGCCATCATGGGCCATAGGGGAGAGAGAAGACATCCCACATAGGGGAGCCCCCCCTTGGGGAGTCCGAGTAGGACTAGGGGAGGGGGCGCGGCTCCCCTTTCCCTCTCCCTCTCCCTCTCCCTTCTTTCGCCCCCCCTTCCACCAAGTGGAATCCTACTAGGACTTGGAGCCCTAGTAGGACTCCCTCCTCTTGGCACGCCCTACAGGACCGGCCAGCCTCCCCCTCTCCTCCTTTATATAATGGAACTCTCCCTCGTCCTCAACTTGATCAAGAGCTCGAGGGACGTCATTGTGCTGAACATGTGCTGAACACGGAGGTGCCGTACGTTTAGTACTTGGATCGGTTGGATCATGAAGACGTTCGACTACATCAACCGCGTTACTAAACGCTTCCGCTTACGGTCTACGAGGGTACGTGGACACACTCTCCCATCTCGTTGCTATGCATCTCCTAGATAGATCTTGCGTGATCGTAGGACACAAAGAGTTGTGGGCGATAATAGTCATACTGCTTACCACCAACATCTTACTTTGATTCGGCGGTATTGTTGGATGAAGCAGCCCGGACAGACATTACATGACCGCGTTCATGAGGCTGGTTCTATCGACGTGCTTTGCACATAGGTGGCTGGCGGGTGTCTATTTCTCCAACATTAGTTGAATCGAGTTTGACTACGGCCGGTCCTTGTTGAAGGTTAAAACAACACACTTGACGAAAAATTGTTGTGGTTTTGATGCGTAGGTAAGAACGGTTCTTGCTAGAAGCCCGTATTAGCCATGTAAAACTTGCAACAACAATGTAGTGGACGTCTAAATTGTTTTTGTAGGGCTTGTTGTGATGTGATATGGTCAAGACATGATGAGATATAAATTGTTGTATGAGATGATCATGTTTTGTAACAGAGTTATCGGCAACTGGCAGGAGCCATATGGTTGTCGCTTTATTGTATGAAATGCAATCGCCATGTAATTGCTTTACTTTATCACTAAGCGGTAGCGATAGTCGTAGTGACAATAGTTGGCGAGACAACAACGATGCTATGATGAAGATCAAGGTGTCAAGCCGGTGACAATGGAGATCATGATGGTGCTTTGGAGATGGTGATCAAAGGCGCAAGATGATGATGGCCATATCATGTCACATATTTTGATTGCATGTGATGTTTATCTTTTATGCACCTTATTTTTCTTAGTACGGTGATAGCATTATAAGATGATCCCTTACTAAATTTCAAGGTATAAGTGTTCTCCCTGAGTATGCACCGTTGCTACATTTTGTCGTGCCGAGACACCACGTGATGATCAGGTGTGATAAGCTCTACGTTCACATACAATGGGTGCAAGCCAGTTTTGCACATGCAGAATACTTGGGTTAAACTTGACGAGCCTAGCATATGCAGATATGGCCTCGGAACACTGAGACCGAAAGGTCGAACGTGAATCATATAGTAGATACGATCAACATAAGAGATGTTCACCATTGGAAACTACTCCATATCACGTGATGATCGGACATGGTTTAGTTGATTTGGATCACGTGATCATTTAGATGACTAGAGGGATGCCTATCTAAGTGAGAGTTCTTTAAGTAATATGATTAATCAAACTTTAATTTATCATGAACTTAGTCCTGATAGTATTTTGCAAATTATTTTGTAGATCTATAGCTCGCGTTGTAGCTTCCCTATGTTTTTATATGTTCCTAGAGAAAACTAAGTTGAAAGATGATAGTAGCAATGATGCGGGATGGGTCCTTGATGCACCGCTATTCTCATTGCTGCACAGAAGAATTATGTCCTTGATGCACCGCTAGGTGGCAGACCTATTGCAGGAGCAGATGTAGATGTTATGAACGTTTGGCTAGATCAATATGATGACTACTTGATAGTTTAGTGCACCATGCTTTACGGCTTAGAACCGGGACTTCAAAAACGTTTTGAATGCCATGGAGCATATAAGATGTTCCAAGAGCTTAAATTTATATTTCAGGCTCATGCCCATGTCGAGAGGTATGAGACCTCTGACAAGTACTTTGCCTACAAGATGGAGGAGAATAGCTCAATGAATGAGCATGTGCTCAGAATGTCTGAGTACTACAATCGCTTGAATCAAGTAGGAGTTAATCCTCCAGATAAGATAGTGATTGACAGAGTTCTCTAGTCACTATCACCAAGTTACTGGGACTTCGTGATGAACTATAATATGAAAGGGATAACATGTAGCGACCCGACCTCAGACGGTCAAGCCTTCCGTATTCTTGTGCCATCCTCGGATCAGTATCTTTGGCACACAGTACATCAATGTATATATCAAAGTGCAATCACATGCATAAATAACGTAAAACTGATATATACCTCATAATACTCAGCGGAAACAAATCAAACGGGTGTGGAGTCCCATCAACGCCATCGGCAGGTTGAGTGTAGACCGTAACCCTGTACCATAACTCTTACTCGTCGAGGAAATATCTGCAACATGATACGTTGCAGCCGTGTAGGTCAGTACATTGAATGTACCGGCAAGATCACAATATGAGAAAACAGATGATAAAACTATACTATATGCAATATGGCTTTATGGCTGTGTATCTGAGTTTTGTTTGCGTAAAAGCTGATTTTATTTTACCTACATCAAAGGAATAGAATGAAGTCTGTACTAAGGAGTTTTCTATCATGACATGGTTCCGCCAACCGATGTCTCATAGCCCAAAGTCATCATAAGTTGCCCACAATTAAGTTATCAATCCGGTGTTGAGAGTTCGAGATAGATCCAAGTCCAGATGCTCAAATTGTCCGTAATCGGGGACACGGCTAATCGATTAGGTTTTAACCCTCTGCAGAGGTTTGTACACTTTACCCGCAAGATTCGATCCCTCTCTTTACGTTCTCGCACTTCGTGGTGTTTGAGAACAAGATGACCGAAACATGGTCTTCCAAAGAGTTCCTCTGACCACTGTCCGGTACCCATCCAATCCTACCATCATTCTACATCTGCTAGTACCGTCCCAGCCAGAGTCACAACTAAGGTCAACCAAGCCAGAGCCCATAATGACTTGCGGTTGCACAGGTAAGCTTCCGGGCGTGAAGTATTCTTCCGTCTCTTTGAGTCTGGGTGAAGCTTTCCGCAAGATGTCATGGCGCTTCTCCATGCATCCCGCCAACCACTTTGGGTTCTCTGTGGTGCCCGTCAACCGTCCTTCACCCGATGAGTGTGTATTGAATTCTTGTCTCGAGTCTTGAAGTCTTGAGGTCTTGAAGGTGCAGTCCTTGCAGATTCCATCATGGAGTTGTCGTCATTGACGTAGAGTCCTCCTTCTTCACACCACTCTCGTGCACTCATACCAAACCCGTCTACTATAGCGTAGCATTAAAATAAAATATCGTCCGGGCTTGGTAACAGGGTGATGGGTTCCTACCTCATGCATACTACTCAACTACAAGAATTTCAATAACACTACTGAGGGTGGTTGCAATGGTGCCACTAAATGCAATAAAACATAGGTAAGAAAAGCATGGTCAAAGTGAACTTGCACGGTTGACGATCTTGAAAAACTAGGGTTTCGTAGTAGCAATCTTCGCACTCGGAAATTCTACCGAGGCAAACAATAACTATAATAAGCACATAGCATAACATCACTTAACACAATAACATAACAATAGCAACATAACACAACAAAACAACCAAACCAAATCCAAAAGAAAAACTCAAAGAAAGGCCACTCAAAGTTTCCCTACTTCAAACCATAGCAAAAAAATAGTTTTTATATAAAAAAATTTCTTAATATAACCTAATCATGGTTTTAGGTTAACTTAACAGAAAAGGTTTCACTAAGCAACTAGGAGCAAAAAGAATTAATTAAAAAGCTATTATAAAACTCATTTTAGGCCTAATCCAATTTCTATTAAGAAAAATAATTTAAAACTTTTATTAATTATAAATAAAAGTTCATCTACTAGAATGACAGAAACTAACCTAGAATAACTAATCACAAGTTAAAAATAAATTAATTTCCTAATTAATTAATTAGGAAAACAGGAACTAGTTAATTAATTAGGATTAATAGGATTCTGTCTAAAACTAATTATTTATTAATCCTAAAATACCCAAGTTAATTTCTAGGGTTTGGAAATGTCAAAATAAAGTGATGACAAAAGAATCATGCAAAAATAATTTTTAAACTAAAGTTATAGCAGATTTACTATTCTGACTAAAACAATATTAAAGCATTTTAATTATTTTTAACATAGCTAAATATATATTCTACAGAAACTACATAAAATTTGCAATCCAACAAAAAAGAATCACTCAAAAATATTAAACAGAATAAAAGATATGAATTTTTGAAAATGAAGCTATTCTCAGAAATGTAAAATCAAAATAAAAAGAAAAAGGCCTAATGGGCCTAGACTGTGCCCTGTGCGTTAGATAGCCTAACGGGCTCTAGGGTTTACTAAACACGAACCGGGCCTAAAAATAAAACCTAAACTAAAAACTAAACCGCTCGGCCCGGCCGGTTTTATAAAATAACACCTAACCCTTCGGGGGCTTCTCATCTTCCCCGTCGATCTACGATCGGACGGGGGAGAGGGATGCCGGGGGGCTTACCGGACTCCGGCGACGGCGGCGGCGGCGGCGAAAGTGCGTCGAGGCGTCCGGGCGTCGGCGAGCTCCGGCGACTCGTCGGGGAGATGCGGGGGAGCACGGGGGGTGGTTCGGTGGGGTCGGGAAGGGTCGGGGTGGACTAGGGCGTCGACGGCGGCAACAATGGCGGCGGGGAGGGGTTCGGGATTCCGGCGACGTCGAGCGGGAGGAAGAGGGGGTCCGGGGTGGTCTCGGGTGGGGTATGGGGGTGCGGGGGGGGCGGCTTTTATAGCCTGGGGTCCGTCCTCGCTTCGGGGGTCGATCGGGGCGGATCGGGGATCCCGGATCCTTCGGGATCCGGCGATCTCCGGCGAGCTCGTGGGCGAGGGGAAGAAGATGGGGCGGGGCCCACGGGTCAGAGAGAGAGAGGGAGGGCGGGTCGGCGGGTGGCCGAGGCCAGCGTTTCTGTGTGGTGAGAGGGAGGGTGAGTGGGCCCGTCGGTGGCTCATTGGGCTAGCTACAGTGGGCATTGGCCGGCCAGCGCGGGTGCGGAGGGGTCTTGGCTGGGCCTGGGTGGCCTAATGGCTAGGGGTTTTTCTTTTATTTTTAATAAAACTAAAACAAAAATAAAACCAAATCTAGAAATAATTTATATAGGGTATATATATACCAAAATGATCAGAATATTCCCTTTCATTTGAACATTTTTCCAAAGGCAAAAGCCAAATTTCATAAAAATCTATTTTTTTTCAAATTCAAATAAATTTCAGGCTTGAATCCAAATCTTTTGGCATTGTTTCCTCTGATATTTTTGGAGTGTCATGTTTGCTCCTCTCATACTTTTGATCAAGTATTTATCAGGCATAGTTTTTGAAATGTTTCCCACATGCCAAAGTTTGAAATTCAAATTCAAAACTCAAAATTTGAAAGAGGGTTCCAAAGCACCTTCAAATGATTTTCAACTTGATTCATTATAACTTCCAACTCCTATTTCATATAATTGAAGAAGTCATTTTATCTTCCCTCATGAAAATCATTGAGTTGCATAAAGCTTTGAATTTGAAAACTTCCCAAATGAAATTCAATTCTTTTTCCAAAACCCTATTCATTTCAAAATGGAAGAAGTCATGTCATCCTCACTCTAGGCTTTGGTGTTGGTATGAATTTGAATCCATTGGGATCCAAGGGCAAAGGGGAAAGTTTTGGGAAAGTCATTTCATTCCCTCTCATTCAACTTTCAAAAGTTTCAAATTTCACTCAGTTTCACTCAATCCATCAAACCAACCATCAGACAATCAAGCATAGTTATTTATTTATTATAACATTCCAAAATTTAGAATTTTGGGATGTTACAAACCTACCACACTTAAAATGAATCTCGTCCTCGAGATTCAAGAGGCTAGCAAGAAAAGGTTAGGGGTTGGGGTCTTCTAGCAAATGTCTTGGTCAGAAAGGTCAGGGGTGCTACCACACTTTAAAACAAGGTCATGGTTCCAATAAACTCAGATACTTCCTCTGGAGGGCTGAAAATGTATGTCCCTTCACATATCTTACAATAGCTCCTTCATTAAAGCTCTTCTGTCAGAAGCATAGAGTTTTCCTCAAAAGCTTGGGTCGGTTCGTCAAAGTTGAAGTTCGTCCGAGACTGGATCTTCTTAGCTGATGGGTCTGTGTCCATTCTAAACAACTATCGAACACTCATGGTGGTCTACAATTTATGGTTTTCTCCTGCAGAAAACGGGTGCAGGTTGAACCTCACCGTATAACCTACGTTTGGCAGCGGTTGCTGTAATGGGGTTCCATCGTCCTACCATTTTATGGTTTTATGGCTTATCGTGTCGACACTCGTCTAAGTTTTTCACGGCGCTCTGATTTTCCATCAACATATGATAGTTCATGATAGAAGTCTCCGGTATGGGGGCCAATCCATCCCGTACTTGAATCATTACCACATACGTAAACAGTGAATCACGTATTCTAACACTTGGGCATACTCACAAGCATTGCAGAATTTCTTTTGTTCTCGAACTGGGTTCGAGTAATTCCATGGTTTCTTCAAGCCAAACGAAACATCTATCGTTACTTCACCACTCTCAGGTTTTTGCGTAACCTCCTAGGTGTGTCCTATTTCTCCGCAAATCTTGCAGGCACAAGGTTTATTTCTTGGTGTATCATTGTGCTTCCGGATAAGACGTGATCTCATCGTGGTCTTCTTGAATTCCTCCCAAGTTCTTGCTCCTTTAAATCCTTGTATGGATTGATGCATTCTCCACCAGGTTGCAGCACTTTCTCAGAAAGTAATCAAGAGCGTATTGGACCTCATACTTCCTTGAAACCAAATTGTTCCTCAAGTGATTCTCCATGTTACGCATCCATAGCTCTGCCTCCGGCTGAAGTCTTGATCCAGAGAATATCACCCAACTTCATTCATCATCTATGGGGTTCAAGGGTTTTAGGGTGAGATGAGAGAGAGGTGGGGAGGGATATACACACAATACAAACAATAGTTTTTGAAGAAACAAGTTTTACTTTGTGGCTGTCGGAAAACATCAAACAAATGACAGCTCACACATCGTCGCATCTAACGTAAGTGTGTAACAGGGTTTGGTCTTCTAAAGGTCAAATATTTCTTCAGGAACTTCAAATCTTCGGAGTCTTCAACTGTTGTAGCTTCTAATACATGGTGAAATCCTCTTTACTCTGAAGGGGTCATCAGTTCTCCGATATCAAATCCTTCTTGGAGCGGCTTCAGTTGATCCTTCATGTGGTCAAAAGGGAAAAGGGGTATATCCTAACTATTTTAAAGTGAGAGTGTCTATTCGATAAAATCAGAAAGAGATGAGAAGTAATAGTCTTTTTGAAAATAAAGTTTTAGAGATATCCTGTCCTAGGGCTTTCCGATTTCTAGGGTCACGTCCCATACGATCAACATGTGCTCGATACCATCTCTCAGAGCGACCCGACCTCAGACGGTCAAGCCTACGTATTCTTGTGCCATCCTCGGATCAAGATGTCTTTGGCACACAGTACATCAATGTATATATCAAAGTGCAATCACATGCATAAATAACGTAAAACTGATATATACCTCATAATACTCGGTGGAAACAAATCAAGCGGGTGTGGAGTCCCATCAACGCCATCGGCAGGTTGAGTGTAGACCGTAACCCTGCACCGTAACTCTTACTCGTCGAGGAAATATACGCAACATGATACGTTGCAGCCGTGTAGGTCAAGACATTGAATGTACCGCAAGATCACAATATGAGAAAAGCAGATGATAAAACTATACTATATGCAACATGGCTTTATGGCTCTGTATCTGAGTTTTGTTTGCGTAAAAGCTGATTTTATTTTACCTACATCAAATGAATAGAATGAAGTCTGTACTAAGGAGTTTTCTATCATGACATGGTTCCGCCAACCGATGTCTCATAGCCCAAAGTCATCATAAGTTGCCCACAATTAAGTTATCAATCCGGTGTTGAGAGTTCCGAGATAGATCCAAGTCCAGATGCTCAAATTGTCCGTAACCGGGGACACGGCTCATCGATTAGGTTTTAACCCTCTGCAGAGGTTTGTACACTTTACCCACAAGATTCGATCCCTCTCTCTACGTTCTCGCACTTCGTGGTGTTTGAGAACAAGATGACCAAACATGGTCTTCCAAAGAGTTCCTCGACCACCGTCCGGTACCCATCCAATCCTACCGTCATTCTACATCTGCTAGTACCGTCCCAGCCAGAGTCACAACTAAGGTCAACCAAGCCAGAGCCCATAATGACTTGCGGTTGCACAGTAAGCTTCCGGCGTGAAGTATTCTTCCGTCTCTTTGAGTCTGGGTGAAGCTTTCAAGAAGATGTCATGGCGCTTCTCCATGCATCCCGCCAACCACTGGGTTCTCCAGGTGCCCGTCAACAAATCCTTCACCCAAGAGTGTGTATTGAATTCTTGTCTCAAGTCTTGAAGTCTTGAGGTCTTGAAGGTGCGATCCTTGCAGATTCCATCATGGAGTTGTCGTCATTGACGAGAGTCCTCCTTCTTCACACCACTCTCGTGCACTCATACCAAACCCGTCTACTATAGCGTAGCATTAAAATAAAATATCGTCCCGGGCTTGGTAACAGGGTGATGGGTTCCTACCTCATGCATACTACTCAACTACAAGAATTTCAATAACACTACTGAGGGGTGGTTGCAATGGTGCCACTAAATGCAATAAAACATAGGTAAGAAAAGCATGGTCAAAGTGAACTTGCCTGGTTGACGATCTTCGAAAACTAGGGTTTCGTAGTAGCAATCTTAAGACTCCGGAAATTCTACCGAGGCAAACAATAACTATAATAAGCACATAGCATAACATCACTTAACACAATAACATAACAATAGCAACATAACACAACAAAACAACCAAACCAAATCCAAAAGAAAAACTCAAAGAAAGGCCACTCAAAGTTTCCCTACTTCAAACCATAGCAAAAAATAGTTTTATATAATAAAAATTTCTTAATATAACCTAATCATGGTTTTAGGTTAACTTAACAGAAAAGGTTTCACTAAGCAACTAGGAGCAAAAAGAATTAATTAAAAAGCTATTATAAAACTCATTTTAGGCCTAATCCAATTTCTATTAAGAAAATAATTTAAAACTTTTATTAATTATAAATAAAAGTTCATCTACTAGAATGACAGAAACTAACCTAGAATAACTAATCACAAGTTAAAAATAAATTAATTTACTAATTAATTAATTAGGAAAACAGGAACTAGTTAATTAATTAGGATTAATAGGATTCTGTCTAAAACTAATTATTTATTAATCCTAAAATACCCAAGTTAATTTCTAGGGTTTGGAAATGTCAAAATAAAGTGATGACAAAAAGAATCATGCAAAAATAATTTTTTAAACTAAAGTTATAGCAGATTTACTATTCTGACTAAAACAATATTAAAGCATTTTTAATTATTTTTAACATAGCTAAATATATATTTTACAGAAACTACATAAAATTTGCAATCCAACAAAAAAAAGAATCACTCAAAAATATTAAACAGAATAAAAGATATGAATTTTTGAAAACAGAAGCTATTCTGTAAAACAGAAAATCAAAATAAAAAGAAAAAGGCCTAATGGGCCTATACTGTGCCCTGTGCGTTAGATAGCCTAACGGGCTCTAGGGTTTACTAAACACGAACCGGGCCTAAAAATAAAACCTAAACTAAAAACTAAACCGATCGGACCGGCCGGTTTTATAAAATAAAACCTAACCCTTCGGGGGCTTCTAATCTTAGCCGTAGATCTACGATCGGGCGGGGGAGAGGGATGCCGGGGGGGCTTACCGGACTCCGGCGACGGCGGCGGGCCAGCGAAGGCCGAGGCGTCCGGGCGTCGGCGAGCTCCGGTGACTCGTCGGGGAGATGCGGGGGAGCACGGGGGGTGGTTCGGTGGTGTTGGGGGGGGGGGGTCGGGGTGGACTAGGGCGTCGACGGCGGCAACAATGGCGGCGGGGAGGGCTCCGGGCTCCGGCGACGTCGAGCGGGAGGGAGAGGGGGTCCGGCGTGGTCTCGGGAGGGGGAATGGGGTGCGGGGGTGGCGGCTTTTATAGCCTGGGGTCCGTCCTCGCTTCGGGGGTCGATCGGGGCGGATCGGGGATCCCGGATCCTTCGGGATCCGGCGATCTCCGGCGAGGTCGATGCGTGGGCGAGGGGGGAAGAAGATGGGGCGGGGCCCACGGGTCAGAGAGAGAGAGGGAGGGGCGGGTCGAGCGGGTGGCCGAGGCCAAGCGTTTTCGGGCGCGGGTGAGAGGGAGGGTGAGCTGGGCCGGTCGGTGGCTCATTGGGCTAGCCTGGTGGGCCCATTGGCCGGGCAGCGAGCTTGAGGTGCGGAGAATGCTGTTGGCTGGGCCTGGGGTGGCCTAGCTGGCGCCCGAGGGGGATTTTCTTTTATTTTTTAATAAAACTAAAACAAAAATAAAACCAAATCTAGAAATAATTTATATAGGGTATATATATACCAAAATGATCAGGGGAATATTCCCTTTCATTTGAACATTTTTCCAAAGGCAAAAGCCAAATTTCATAAAAATCTATTTTTTTCAAATTCAAATAAATTTCCGGCTTGAATCCAAATCTTTTGGCATTGTTTCCTCTGATATTTTTGGAGTGTCATGTTTGCTCCTCTCATACTTTTGATCAAGTATTTATCAGGCATAGTTTTTGAAATGTTTCCCACATGCCAAAGTTTGAAATTCAAATTCAAAACTCAAAATTTGAAAGAGGGTTCCAAAGCACCTTCAAATGATTTTCAACTTGATTCATTATAACTTCCAACTCCTATTTCATATAATTGAAGAAGTCATTTTATCTTCCCTCATGAAAATCATTGAGTTGCATAAAGCTTTGAATTTGAAAACTTCCCAAATGAAATTCAATTCTTTTCCAAAACCCTATTCATTTCAAAATGGAAGAAGTCATGTCATCCTCACTCTAGGCTTTGGTGTTGGTATGAATTTGAATCCATTGGGATCCAAGGGCAAAGGGAAAGTTTTGGGAAAGTCATTTCATTCCCTCTCATTCAACTTTCAAAAGTTTCAAATTTCACTCAGTTTCACTCAATCCATCAAACCAACCATCAGACAATCAAGCATAGTTATTTATTTATTATAACATTCCAAAATTTAGAATTTTGGGATGTTACATAACATAAACAATTCCCGAGCTCTTCGTGATGCTGAAATCGACGAAGGTAGAAATCAAGAAAGAGCATCAAGTGTTGATGATTAAACAAGACCACTAGTTTCATGAAAAGGGAAAAGGGAAAAGAAAGGGAACTTCAAGACAAATGGCAAGCAAGTCACTCTCGTGAAGAAGCCCAAAGCTGGACCTAAGCCTGAAACTGAGTGCTTCTACTGCAAAGGAAATGGTCACTGGAAGCGGAACTGCCCCGAATATTTGGCGGATAAGAAGGATGGCAAAGTGAACAAAGGTATATTTGATATACATGTTATTGATGTGTACCTTGCTAGTTCTCGTAGTAACCCCTGGGTATTTGATACTGGTTCAGTTGCTAAGATTAGTAACTCGAAACAGGAGTTGCAGAATAAATAGAGACTGGTTGAGGATGAAGTGAGGATGTGTGTTGGAAGTGGTTCCAAGATTGATATGATCATCATCGCACACTCCTTATAATTTTGGGATTAGTGTTGAACCTAAATAAATGTTATTTGGTGTTTGCGTTGAGCATGAATATGATTAGATCATGTTAGTTGCAATAAGGTTATTAATTTAAGACAGAGTATAATTTTTATTCTGTTTACAAGAATAAAACCTTCAATGGTCATACACCCAATGTTGATGGTTTATTGAATCTTGATCGTGGTAATACACATATTCATAATATTGATGCCAAAGGATACAAAGTTGATAATGATACTGCAACTTATTTGTGGCACTGCCGTTTGGGTCATATCGGTGTAAAGCGCATGAAGAAACTCCATAAAGATGGACTTTTGGAATCACTTGATTATGAATCATTTCATACTTGCGAACGCGCCTTATGGGCAAGATGACTAAAACTCCGTTCTCCGGAACAATGGAACGAGCTAGTGACTTATTGGAAATAATTCATACCGATATATGCGATCCAATGAGTGTTAATACTTGTGGCGGGTATCATTATTTTCTGACCTTCACAGACGATTTGAGCATATATGGGTATATCTACTTAATGAAACACAAGTCTGAAACATTTGAAAAGTTCAAAGAATTTCAGAGTGAAGTGGAGAATCATCGTAACAAGAAAATAAAGTTTCTACGATCTGATCGTGGAGGAGAATATTTGAGTTACGAGTTTGGCCTTCATTTAAAACAATGTGGAATAGTTTCACAGCTCACACCACGTGGAACACCACAACGTAATGGTGTGTCCGAACGCCGTAACCGTACTTTATTGGATATGGTGCAATCTATGATCTCTTACTGATTTACTGCTATCATTTTGGGGTTATGCTTTAGAGACGGCTACATTCACTTTAAATAGGGCACCATAAAATCCGTTGAGACGACGCCTTATGAACTGTGGTTTGGCAAGAAACCAAAGTTGTCATTTCTCAAAATTTGGGGCGGCGATGCTTATGTGAAAAAGCTTCAACCTGATAAACTTGAACCCAAATCCGAGAAATGCGCCTTCATAGGATACCCAAAGGAAACTGTTGGGTACACCTTCTATCACAGATCCGAAGGCAAGATATTTGTTGCTAAGAATGGATCCTTTCTAGAGAAGGAGTTTCTCTCGAAACAAGTGAGTGGGAGGTGCTACCTCTTGAGCATGCATTGGTTTTCCCTTGAAGAGGAAAGGGTGATGCAGCAAAGTAGCGTAAGTATTTCCCTCAGTTTTTGAGAACCAAGGTATCAATCCAGTAGGAGTCTACATGCAAATCCCTCGTACCTGCAAACAAATAAGAACCTTGCAACCAACGCGATAAAGGGGTTGTCAATCCCTTCACGGCCACTTGCAAAAGTGAGATCTGATAGAGATAGTAAGATAAATCTTTTGGTATTTTTATGATATAGATTGGAAAGTAAAGATTGCAAAATAAAGTAGATCGGAAACTTATATGATGGAAAATATGTTGGGGAACGTAGTAATTTCAAAATTTTCCTACGCACACGCAAGATCATGGTGATGCATAGCAACGAGAGGGGAGAGTGTTGTCCACGTACCCTTGTAGACCGAAAGTGGAAGCGTTAGCACAACACGGTCGATGTAGTCATACGTCTTCACGATCCGACCGATCAAGTACCGAACATATGACACCTCCGAGTTCAACACACGTTCGGCTCGATGACGTCCCACGAACTCCAATCCCGTAGAGCTTTGCGGGAGAGTTCCGTCAGCACGACGGCATGATAACGGTGTTGATGATGCTACCTACGCAGGGCTTCGCCTAAGCACCGCTACGATATTATCGAGGTGTAATATGGTGGAGGGGGCACCGCACACGGCTAGGAGATCAATGATCAATTGTTGTGTCTAGAGGTGCCCCCTGCCCCCGTATATAAAGGAGCAAGGGGGGAGGCGGCCGACCAAGGAGGAGGGCGCGCCAAGGGGGGAGTCCTACTCCTACCGGGAATAGGACTCCATCTTTCCTTGTTGGAGTAGGAGAAGGGAATGAAGGGAGAGAGGAGAGGAAGGAAAGGGGGGCGCCGCCCCCCTCCTTGTCCAATTCGGACTAGAGGGGGAGGTGGCGCGCGGCCTGTCCTGGCCGCCCCTCCTCTTCTCCACTAGGGCCCATGAGGCCCAATAAACCCCCCGGGGGGTTCCGGTAACCCCCCGGTACTACGGTATATGTCTGAAACCTCCCGAAACATTTCCGGTGTCCGAACATAGTTATTCAATATATCGATCTTTACGTCTTGACCATTTTGAGACTCCTCGTCATGTCCGTGATCATATACGAGACTCTAAACTACCTTCGGTACATCAAAACACAAAAACTCATAATACCGATCGTCACCGAACTTTAAGCGTGCGGACCCTACGGGTTCGAGAACTATGTAGACATGACCGAGATACGTCTCCGGCCAATAACCAATAGCGGAACCTGGATGCTCATACTGGTTCCCACATATTCTACGAAGATCTTTATCTGTCAAACCGCATAATAGCATATGTTGTTCCCTTTGTCATCGGTATGTTACTTTCCCGAGATTCGATCGTCGGTATCTCAATACCTAGTTCAATCTCGTTACCGGCAAGTCTCTTTACTCGTTGCGTAATGCATCATCCCGCAACTAACTCATTAGCTACATTGCTTGCAAGGCTTATAGTGATGTGCATTACCGAGAGGGCCCAGAGATACCTATCTGACAATTGGAGTGACAAATCCTAATCTCAAAATACGTCAAATCAACAAGTACCTTCGGAGACACCTGTAGATCACCTTTATAATCACACAGTTACGTTGTGACGTTTGGTAGCACACAAAGTGTTCCTCTGTTATGCGGGAGTTACATAATCTCATAGTCATAGGAACATGTATAAGTCATGAAGAAAGCAATAGCAACATACTAAACGATCAAGTGCTAAGCTAACGAAATGGGTCAAGTCAATCACATCATTCTTCTAATGATGCGATCCCATTGATCAAATGATAACTCATATCTATGGTTAGGAAACTTAACCGTCTTTGATCAATGAGCTAGTCAAGTAGAGGCATACTGGTGACACTATGTTTATCTATGTATTCACACATGTATTACGTTTTCGGTTAATACAATTCTAGCATGAATAATAAACATTTATCATGATATGAGGAAATAAATAATAACTTTATTATTGCCTCTAGGGCATATTTCCTTCAAAATAGACCCCGGGGCCATAGATTTCACTAGTGGCTTCTCTCAAGATAGCATAAGTATTACGGTGGGTGAACAAATTACTGTCGAGAAATTGATAGAAAAGTGCATAGTTATGAGAATATCTAGGCATGATCATGTATATAGGCATCACGTCCGCGACAAGTAGATCGAAATGATTCTCGCATCTACTACTATTACTCCACACATCGACCGCTATCGTGCATGCATCTAGAGTATTAAGTTCATAAGAACAGAGTAACGATTAGGCAAGATGACATGATGTAGAGGGATAAACTCAAGCAATATGATATAAACCCCATCTTTTATCCTCGATGGCAACAATACAATACGTGTCTTGCTGCCCTCGCCACTGGGAAAGGACACCGCAAGATTGAACCCAAAGCTAAGCACTTCTCCCATTGCAAGAAAGATCAATCTAGTAGGCCAAACCAAACTGGTAATTCGAAGAGACTTGCAAAGATAACAAATTATACATAAAAGAATTCAGAGGAGATTCAAATATTGTTCATAGATAATCTTTATCATAAACCCACAATTCATTGGACCTCGGCAAACACACCGCAAAAATAATTACATCGAATAGACCTCCAAGAAGATCGAGGAGAACTTTGTATTGAGATCCAAAGAGAGAGAAGAAGCCATCTTGCTAATAACTATGGACTCGAAGGTCTGAGGTAAACTACTCACACTTCATCGGAGAGGCTATGGTGTTGATGTAGAAGCCCTCCGTGATTGATTCCCCCTCCGGCGGAGTGCCGGAAATGGCCCCAAGATGGGATCTCACGGGTACAGAAGGATGCGGCGATGGAAATAGGGTTTCATGGTGCTCTCGGATGTTTTCAGGTATATTAGTATATATAGGCAAAATAAGTCGGTCAGGAGAGCCACGAGGGGCCCACGAGGGTGGGGGTGCGCCTCCCTGCCTCGTGACCACCTTGTTGCTTTCTGACGTCCACTCCAAGTCTTCTGGATTGCGTTTGTTCCAAAAATGAGTCTCCCGAATGTTTCATTCCGTTTGGACTCCGTTTGATATTCCTTTTCTGCGAAACACTGAAATAGGCAAAGAAACAACAATTTGGACTGGGTCTCTGGTTAATAGGTTAGTCCCAAAAATAGTATACAAGTATATAATAAAGCTCATTAAACATCCAAAACAGATAATATAATAGCATGGAACAATAAAAAATATAGATACGTTGGAGACGTATCAAGCATCCCCAAGCTTAATTCCTGCTCGTCCTCGAGTAGGTAAATGATAAAAACAGAATTTTTGATGTGGAATGCTACCTAGCATAATTCTCAATGTAATTTTCTTTATTGTGGCATGAATGTTTAGATCCGAAAGATTCAAGTCAAAAGTTTAATGTTGACATAAGAGTAATAATACTTCAAGCATACTAACAAAGTAATCATGTCTTCTCAAAATAACATGGCCAAAGAAAGTTATCCCTATAAAATCATATAGTCTGGCTATGCTCTATCTTCATCACACAAAATATTTAAATCATGCACAACCCCTGAAAGAACATGCGGTGCCCCCATGTTTGGTTTTGGTACTTGATGACAATCTCTATGGACTAATGGTTGTCTTGAGTTATATTTGAAGGATTTGTCCATAGGCTTTTCTTGAAGTCCATGTGTTGGTTTAAAGGATTTTATGAGTTGACCAAGGTGATATTAAGGAATTATCCAAAGATTGGTCATGTGAGTGTTGAGCTTATTGCAAGCACGTCTTGAAGAAGAAGATTGTGTGATCATTCATGTTTACCTTCAAGACATCATCCAAATGAAGAGAGTTGGAAAGATTCAAGGTTGATCAAGACTAAGTCAAGAGCGAATCAAGTTGATCAACTCACAAAGCGTAGAAGATGTACCGAGAGGGATCAAGTGATCCCATGGTATGGTAAGCATTGCCCATTGCACATTGTGTACTAACCCATGGTCTATGTGAGAGTTCTATGTGGGGTTAGGTACGTGTCCATGGGCTTGCGTCAAGAGGAAGATATCATACAACCCATGGAAAGGATGACAACAAGTGGTGATCGTCATCAAGATTGCCGTGTGAAAGTTCAAGTGGAGCATCACGAAGAGATCAAGTGCTTGAATCTTGCCATCCATTGTGGTGTCAATGGACTTGTGAAGATGTGCCAAAGAGTGACTCACCCATAGTGGACTATGGGGGAGCAATCATGTAGTCTTCATCGAGCCAACGCAATCAAGAAAGGTGGTCCAACTTGAGGGAGTCAACATCGTCATCATCTAGCTCAAGTGGACCATGTGCAAGGAAAAGGTTTTCCCTTGATAGGTTTCCTATTTTACCGGTCTCGTGGTGGTAGTTGGGAGACCGGGTTATAGGATCGTTTGCCGTACTATCAAGGGGGGCTCTCAAGTTGGTAGCTTGATCGTATCGTTAGTAGAGAGATCAAACCATTGCATCCTTGCATCACGTTTCTTGGTTCTTGTTTGGTTCTCTTTGTGAGTCTTAGATCTTATGGTCGCCTTGATGACAAGCTTGAGTTCATCGAAAACGGAGTTCGCATGCGTCTTCTATGATGTTTTCGATGTTGGAGGTTTTACCGGTCTTATTCGAGGAAGGGTTCTCACCATTTTCTTATGGGCCTTTTCTCATTTGCTTATTATTGATATTTCTTTCAAGATTGTGTTAGCCCATTACGTTAGCTTTCCAACAAACTTGGTTTCGTTGAATTCAGAGTCCGATTACAAAATTGTGATTGTTTTGGTAAAGGCTGCAGCGGTACTACCGCGACTAGAGCGGATGTAAATTTTTACTACCGCTCTAGAGCGGTACTACTCTGACTCTGAGCGGTAGTACCGGCTCAAAGGTCAGTACTACCGCGGCTCCTGAGCGGTAGTACCGCTCCAAACCAAAATCTCGTGTTTTGCTCAGCGGAGGTAGGCATGAAAGTATTTTTAGTACTGCTCGCAAGCAGTAGTACCGCTACCATTTATGGTAGTACCGTGAGATCGAGCAGTAGTACCGTGAGGATGAGCGGTAGTACCGCTCCGGCGGTTATACTGGCCTTTTGCCTCCTCACGGATTGTTTTTCAAAGGGGTTCTACCGCCCTAGCGGTAGTACCGCTCCTTGGAGCGGTAGTACCGCTCTGTGCGGGCTATGAGAATAAGGGTTGGATTTTTTCCCACCTATAAAAGGGGGTCTTCTTCCCCATTGAACCTTATCCTTTGAGCTTATGTTCTTGCCCCATTGTTGACCTTCTTTGATCTTGCTAACTCTCAATCCCTCCATGCATTCTTGCTAGTTTTTGAGGGAAAAGAGAGAGGAGATCTAGATCCACATTTTCACCAATCACTTTCTCCTCTATGTGAGAGGAACCCCTTGGATCTAGATCTTGGAGTTCTTGGTGTTCTCCTTCTTGTTCTTCCTCTCATCTTCCTCCCTAGCATTAGTTTCTTCGGTGGTGTCGGTGTACTAGAGTAGGGGTACCCTAGTATCCCGTACTCGTGCACGGACAGTTGCAGCACCCCGCGGCAGGGTTTGCCTCGTCACCGCCAAGATCCTCCGTGGCTCCTTTGGAGCCATTCAAGAACAAAGTATGTCGACCAAGAAGACAAGGCCCGGCAAGAGGAGCTTGCCGGAAGGCCACTCAAGGCATGCAGAAGACAAGGCCCGGCAAGAGGAGCTTGCCGGAAGGCCACTCAAGGCATGCAGAAGACAAGGCCCGGCAAGAGGAGCTTGCCGGAAGGCTCGAGCGCGACAAGCCTCCGGACGCGACAAGGATTCGCCGCGGCAAGGCACTTGCCGCTGCAAGCAACCTCTCTCCATCTCCGCTCCAGCTCATCCAAAGAACGTGTCGCCATGGGACCATTCCATGCTGGCGTGTCTTGAGGCTGTGCAGCCAGCGGAGAGCAGCGATAAGCGGGCGCCGACAAGCTTGCCATCGTGGCGGCGGTGGCGCACTGACGGTCTCTGTTGCCTTTGTTTGGGCGACAACGACGGCATTTATTGCTTTTGTCCCTTGCCGCCGAGTTAGGTATTTTGCACTTAATCGCTCGGGTAGGTGTACCAACTCCTGTTTTTACATTTGTACCCTCGCCTATGTTGCCACCTGTCGGAGACCCCTTTAGCATATAAAAGGAGGCCCATGCACAACGTAGAGGGGGTTCGAGGTTCGGTTCTTTCGACTCACTAGAGACCAGATACACTCACGCTAGGTTTTGTAGCTCGCATCGCTCCCTAGCAAGAACACAATACATCAAACAAGCAGCAGTAGGAGTTTTATCTCTTCGGAGAGCTCCGAAGCTGGGTAAACTGCTCGTGTGCCTCGCCTCGATCCGCTCTTTCAGGCGATCTCCGCCCCTCCGAACCACAAAGGGGCCTGGTCCGCCGCCCCATAGGTGTTCGTGGGTACGATCAGCCTCCCCGACATCTTTGGCGCGCTGTAGGGGCGCCGAGGCCGTGTGAATCTGATCCGACGTTCACACGAGCAGCGTCCTCAACATCTTCCCCAACATGCCACCGAAGAAGAAGGTTTCGGCGGCAGCAGAGCCGTCCGCGTCGTACCCACCCTCACCGCAGCAAACGGGTGGTGGGGTAGACGCCGGCGGAGGAACGGGCGCCGACGAGGGTGTTCGCGATGTTGCCAAGTCCAAGGACAAGGCCCTGCAAACCTCGGCGTCCGCGCATCCCCCGCGCCCATCTCAGGAGACGCGGGACCAACAACGTCATGGCGTTCACAATGCCATACGTTCGTTGGATCGAGACCCTCAAGACCAGCATGCGCGCCAACATGCCGCACGAGTGAGATACGGTCGCCCGACGGGTGCTGCTCCTTCTAACGTAGTTAGAAGTCCGAGCATATCCCGCCTTGCACCGCTCGCCAATGCCACCCACTACTCCAGCAGGTACCCGCGAGAGCTCAGCTGCTCCTCGACTACCCTCCAACGGCCAACAAGGTCGACGAGTGGAGGGCCACTATCCAGAGCCTCATCGGCTTTGCCAATGGCGACGCTCCGCGGCAACCAACGCCATCATTGCCGCGGCAAGACGACAAGGCACGAGCCGGTGGCGACGAGACTGTCGGAGGTGCAACCACATGCACTCTCCGCCACGAAGGCCAAGATCGCCGACTCACCGGATCCACCTCGACAGCGACTCCACCGCGTCATCGGATTCGCGAGCTCGCCGCGATCAGCGCCAAGTTCTTCATGAGCGACAACAAGAGGACGCTCGAACTCGCATCGAGCACCAGAGAGAAGCGCGACGTCGATCCGGCTGCGCGCTGGGCCTTCTGTTGACATGCGCGCCCGGAGGAGCCAGGCGACTTGTCAGACGCTGTAGGTTGCCTTGCGTTCACTCGTGAGCTGCTGCAAGTAAGGTGGCCAAGCAACAATAACTTCAAACCAGACGTGCCGGAGAAGTACGATGGCAGGACGCATCCGTCGGAGTTCCTCAGCATCTACACCATCGCGGTGCAGGCTGCGGGGGGACGGGACGACAAGATCCTCGCCAACTACTTCCCGCTCGTGCTCAAGCCCAACGTCAGATCTTGGCTCATGCACTTGCCGGACAGCTCCATATCCTCTTGGCAGATTCTGTGCCATCGGTTTGTCGGCACCTTCACAGGTGGCCACAAACCTCATGGCTGGAGAGTGACCTTCATCTGCCGCCCGTAAGGAAGGAGAGTCCTGCGCAAGTTCATTCAGAGATTCAGCCGTGTGCACTACAACATCCCAGATGTCCACCCTGCCGCGGTGATCGCTGCTTTCATCGTAATGTGCGGAACCGCAGGATGAGGGAGGAGATGGCGGTGTGCAAAGTCAAGGACGTCGGTGAGTTGTACGCCTTGGCCGACAAGTGTGCACGCTACGAGGAAGGAGGAGACTCTGTGAGAGAATGCGGAAGGTGCTCGACAAGGAGGAGGCCGCCCGGCAAAGAAAGGCCGGCGGCAAGGCAACAGGAAGAAGAAAGGTAGAGAAGTGCTAGCTGTTGAGAAGTCCGGCAATGGAGGTGGCGACAAGAACGCCAAGCCTGGTGGCTCCGGCAAGGAGGTTGCCGCTGACGCCAACCACTGCCGGTGGCGGCCGCGACAAGCGGGGCGGCTCGGCAAGCAAGATCTTGCAAGATCCACCGCACCAAGGGCCACGACCTCCAGAGCTGCAAGAAGGTTGAGCAGCTTGTCGAACAACAGAGGGCTGAGTACGAGCAGCGCGACAAGGAGAAGGCCTAGGAAGGTGCTGGGGGAGCAAGCAAGAAACGTCCCGACCGGGGAGGACGCCGCGGCAAGGCCAAGCAACGGCAAGGAGACAGACCTCCCCGCGACCGCGACAAGGATGAAGATGATGACGACGACGAAGATATGGAAGACGACGACGCCGATGAGCAGGAGTTTCAGAAAGCCACAGAGGTCCTCTGCATTGACGGAGGTGCTTCCCTGCATGCCTCCCACCGCCAACTCAAGCAATGGATGCGGGAGGTCAATGCAGCGGAACCATCCATGGAGTCACGCAAGCCTCTCAAGTGGTCCAGCATGCCTATCATTTTTGATATTGAGGACCACCCTGATCGCATAACTGCGGTCGGGTGCTTGCCGATGTTGGTCTCACCAACCATCCGCAACCTCAAGGTCACCAAAATGCTAGTTGACGGTTGGCCGGCTTGAATCTGATCTCCTCCGCGGTGCTCCTGAAGCTTCAAATCCCTGACAGCGAGCTCGAAGAGACCGGCACCTTCCAAGGAATCAATCCGGGAAGGAGCAAGCCGAAGGGGAAGATTACGTTGCCGGTCACATTTGGCAGCGAGCTGAACTTTAGGACCGAGAGCGTTACATTCGACGTTGCCGATTTCCCATTGCCTTACAATGGGATACTTGGCCGCCCAAAGACTCGCCAAGTTCATGGCAGCCTCTCACACGCCTACAACTTACTCAAGATGCCAGGCCCGATAAGCGCCATCTCTGTCCATGGTGACAAGAAGGATGCCCTTATCTGTGCCGACAAGATCTACCGGGATGCAGCAGCCGCGACAGATTGCCAAACACTTGCCGCTGAAGCTCCCGGGGGGAAGAAGACAAAGTCCAAGTCCGGCAAGAGCTCTGATGCTCACTCCGGCAAGCGCACCTCTTCGGAGTGCTGCGCTACCGTCGAGGACGCACCATCGAGCTCCACCGGCAAGTGCAATAAGATGGTAGCTCCGCCAAAGACCAAGAAGGTGCCCGCGAAGGAGGACGACACTGGTGGTACCTTTACCATCAGTGCCTCTCTCGACCCTAAATAGGAAGGCGCGCTCGTTGCTTTCCTGCGGGCGAATGTCGACGTGTTTGCATGGCAACCGTCGACATCCCCGTGTTCCTGTGAAAGTGATTGAGCACCGCCTGGCTGTTTGTCCTCATGCGCGCCCGTCAAGCAAAAAGTCAGGAAGCAAGGCATGGAACACCAAGAATTCATAGCGTAAGAGATCAAGAACCGAAGCAGCAGGCCTTGTCGAGGAGTGCTCCATCCTACGTGGTTGGCCAATCCTGTAGTCGCGCGCAAGAAGGCAAATGGAAAATGGAGACTTTGTATTGACTTCACAGATGTTAATAAAGCTTGTCCCAAAGATCCATTTCCCTTGCCGCGCATTGACCAGATTGTTGACTCCACGGGTGGATGTGATTTTCTTTCGTTTCTTGATGCATACTTAGGATACCATCAGATCTTCATGGCTGAGGAAGATGAGGAGAAGACCGCATTCATTACACCATGTGGCACCTACTGTTTCATACGGATGCCTTTCGGTTTGAAGAATGCTGGTTCAACATTTGCAAGGGTAGTCCATGACGCTTTTGAGCCGCAAATGCACATTAATGTAGAAGCCTAAATGTATGACATAGTGGTAAAAAGCAAGGACAAAGCAACTCTGGTTCAAGATTTGGATGAGACCTTTGCAAATCTGCAAGATCAACCTCAAGCTCAACCCCGAGAAGTGCGTGTTTGGAGTCCCTTCCGCAAGCTTCTCGGGTTCTTCTTGTCTCAACGAGGGATTGAAGCTAATCCCGACAAGATCAAGGCCATTGAGCAGATTGAAGCACCAAAGCACGCCAAGGATGTACGAAGACTTGCGGTTATGTAGCTGCTCTCAAGAGGTTTATTTCTAGGTCTGCTGAGCTACTCGCCGCTTTTTCAAGATTTTGAAAAAGGCAGGTCCAATGAAATGGACTCGGCGGAGGCTGCGCTGCAGGACTTAAAGAGATACCTGTCCTCCACTCCAACACTTGTCGCACCTAAACCACAAGAGAAGTTGTTGCTATATATAGCAGCAACCAATCAAGTGGTTAGTGCTGCGTTAGTAGCGGAGAGGGAGGCGGATGACGAGCCAGCAACCACGGCAAGCACATCCAGCGACAAGCAGGGGGCTTCGTCGACAAGCTCTGGTCCCGACAAGGACGAATCCGCGCAGACGCATGACCAGATGCAGAAAAGGATGGTGCAGCGCCCAGTCTACTTTGTCAGTTCCCTCCTGCAGGGGGCTAGGTCAAGGTACTATGGTGTGCAGAAATTGCTTTTCGGCCTCCTCATGGCCTCGAGAAAGCTGCGCCATTACTTCCAAGCACATGAGATCACGATCGTCACTCGCTTTCCGCTGAAGAGGATACCGCGAGAATCCGAAGTTGACGGGCAGGATTGTCGAGTGGGCATTGGAACTGTCAAGCTTTGGTCTCAAGTTTGAAAGCACATCAACTATCCAAAGCGTAGCGTTGGCAGAATTCATAGTAGAATGGACGCCAACGCCCGGATGAAGAGATTCGAGAGGCAGTATTCCCGCCAAAGAAGCAAGCAAAGAGTGGCTGATGTACTTTGATGGTGCCTTCTCGCTGCAAGGCGCCGGTGCGGCGTCGCTTATCGCACCCACCGGAGAGCACCTCAAGTACGTAGTCCAGATGCACTTTCCCAAGGAGCAAGCAACAAACAATACTGCAGAGTATGAAGGTTTGCTTGCCGGTCTCAGGATCGCAGTGGATCTTGGGATAAAAAAGCTTATTGTCAAGGGTGACTCGGAACTTGTCGTCCGCCAGGTGAACAAAGATTACCAAAGTCCGTTGATGGAAGCCTACGTTGATGAAGTGAGGAAGCTAGAAGAGCACTTTGACGGCCTGCAAATGGAACATGTTCCAAGAGCTCGAGAATGATATTGTTGACGGCTCACAAAGTGCGCTGCACTTAAGTTGCCTCGTGGAACCAGGGATTTTCGTGCTCAAGCTGACTCACCAACCGTAGCACCATCAAGCTCGGACAAAGCAAGAAGAGGAAGTTGATCTCTGGTGACTACTTTCCCGCAGAGCTTCCCGAAGCCGCTGCGAAGGTCCCTGTGATCAACACCAACATCTTTGAGGGCGTCATCTCCGACAAACCCCAGGGTTTGTTTCGTTGAAGCAGATGCTTCCGACAAGTTTTGCTCCGGCAAGCTTGCCGGGGAGCATCAAGCTCCGGCAGAGCCGCAGGTTCTTGCCGTAGAAGCTGATGTTCCCGCAGGAGCAGATGTGCCTTTGGTCCTTGTTGTCGAGCCGCAAGCTCCAGCATGGGCGCAGCAGATTGTCCATTTCCTTCAGACAGGAGAACTTCCCGAAGAGCGAGAAGAAGCGGAAAGAGTAGCTCGGCAGTCGAGTATGTACCAGTTTGTCGACAGCATACTGTACAGAAGAAGACTCAACAGTGTGAAATTGAAGTGTATTCACCGGGAAGACGGACAAAAGCTGTTGGCAGAGATACATGGAGGCATATGTGGTCACCACATTGGCACGAGAGCACTTGCCGGAAAGCGTTCGGCAAGGTTTCTTTTGGCCGACAGCCCTCCAGGATGCAATCGCACAAGTAACCAAGTGTGAAGCGTGCTGGCCCATTCCAAGCAGATACATCAGCCAGCTCGGGCTCTCCAGACGATCCCTTTATCCTGGCCATTTTCGGTCCGGGGCTCGACATCCTCGGCCCCTTCCCCGAAAGCAGTCGGGGCTTTGAGTACTTGTACGCCGCCATCGACAAGTTCACAAAGTGGCCGGAAGTGGAAGCAGTGAGGAAGGTGACAGCACGGTCGTGATCAAGTTCTTCAGATCGATTGTTTGCCGTTTCGAATCCCTAACAGGATCATCACCGACAACGGCACCCAATTCTGAGTCGCACCTTCATGCAAGACGTCCAAGATCTTGGCGCCAAGGTTCGCTGCTTGCTTCCGTTGCTCATCCGAGAAGCAACGGTCAAGCGAGAGGGCAAATGCTGAAGTGCTGCACGGGCTCAAGACCGTAACTTTTGACAGGCTGCACAAGTGCGGAAGAAAGCTGGATCGAGGAGCTGCCGGTGGTTCTTTGGTCGATCAGACGACGCCAAATCGAGCCACCGCCGGACACCTTTTGCTCTAGTCTATGGAGCAGAGGCAGTTCTCCCCACGGAACTCAGATCACGGGTCGCCTCGAGTGCTCGCTTATGATGAGCTTGAGCAAGAGCAGCTGCGACAAGATGACGCGCTGCTCCTTGAGGAGGATCGTCTTGAGCGCCAGGCGAGCTGCTCGCTACAAGAAGCTTTGCGTCGCTACCAGAGCCGCAGAGTTAGGGCCAGAAGTCTCGAGGAAGGCGACCTTGTTATTCGGCGCGGGCAGTCCGCCAAGAATTCGAACAAGTTGACGCCGAAGTGGGAAGGCCCTTCTCAGGTGAAACGCGTCACTAGGCACTGGCGCTGTCCGCTTTGAGACCGAAGATGGCATCCCGTGAGCAACTCTGGAACATTGAGCATCTTCGTAAGTATTACCCATAGGGCGCGGTTGCCGGAACCCGTTCCGGCAACCACCTTTTGTACAAGTCTTGCCGCTGTTGCATGTAATCCTTTGTACAAAGCTGGGCGCAGACCCCATGCATCAGTAAAGCTCGTGTGTTGCGCACAACTTGTCAAATTCATGCCTTCATCATTTTATTGCATGTTTTGGCTAACACTTTGTGCAGCAACCACACCCGGTAAGCAAAATCGAGCCGCTGGGCTCCATAACTCTATTTCCTCTTCTTTCTCTTTTCTCAAAGAAAGGAAGGCTCCCTCGCGCACAAGTTAACCAGGGGGGAAGGAGGAGATACTACTATGGACCAGGCACCGCTCGAGGAAGTTTCGCCTCATCGGGAAGCAAGAGAGAAAAGCTAAGTTGCCAAAGTTTGAGCAATCAATTTTTAAATTTTTAAGTTATCTTCCTCGAACGATAGTACTTTGTATGGAAAACCTGTGCGCAGAGGAACCAACTCGCCGGCTAGTCACGCCCTTACTTTGTTTCGAGTCCGCTCAACAACTTAAGTGAGCTGCGGCTAGTCGCGACAAGGTTGCTTGTCGGAGGCGGCACTGCCAGCAGGCTGCTGACGTTCCGCACTCAGCGCTCGCGGCAAAGGTGCCCGCACCGACAAGTCCCCCAATTGCGTAGGGCAAAAACGTACAAAGGAAGGAATCAAGTAGAGGAAATAACGTTGCATTGATCGCCTAAGATAGAGTATATTACAAAATAACTTGCCGCTGATCTAACAAAGTGTTCTAAACATGATCAGCAGCGACAAGGGAAAGATAAAATTGGCGGCCTAATCTACGCGGTCGCCATCAATCCGCTTGATCTTGTTCACCTTGTCCACGATGGGTGCGACAAGGGCTTTGAGCTCCTCCACGTTGGCATCCGGCGGCAAGGATCTGAGGACGCCGTTAAGGTTGAGGCCCGGATTGCGGAAGGCCACCTTTATCAACACCTTCTCGAGGGCTCCTGCGCAGATCTGGCGTGATTCCTCGGCCAGCTGCTTTGGGACCTCTTCCCGAGTCGCTGGAGACCCGTCACCACGCCTTTGAAGAATAAACTGAGTTTGGCGCTGGGTTGGAGATGCTCGTCGGAGGAGTATGCAAGGTCCGCCATCCCCAGCTCCATCATTTCGTTGTGGATGTCGGCGGCGGTGTCCACAAGACCTTGATCCAGTGCTCCACGCTCTCCCTCAAGGTGCTCTGGATGGAGGCAGCATTCGCTAGCAGCTCCTCCTTGGCCTTGATCGTCTCCAACAAGCCCACCTCCCGCCTCGGGCGCCGTCCAACGTGCAGATCGAGTGGTCAGCTTCAGCTCAAGATCCGCCTTTGAATCCTTGGCGGCGAGAGCTCCTTGCCCCTATCTGAGACGACTCTGCAGCTCGCCAAGAGTGTAGGCGTCCTTCTCGCGCTCATGCTTGAGCACGGCAAGCTCTTCGCCGCTCTTCTTGAGGCTGGCCTCCAGCTGTGCCACCTTCGCCTTCAACTCTTCCTTGGCGGCCTCGGCAGCATCCTTCGCTTCCTTAAGCGCCCCGCCAAGTGACTCCTCGCGCGCGGCAAGGTCTTCTTCGTGGCTGTCCAGGTTGACCTTCTGCTGCGCCATTCGCTTTCTTGCGGAGAGCTTCTCGGCAGCCAGCCGCTGCCTCCTCACCGCGGCCTTCTCAAGGATAAAGGCCGTGGCGCTTCTGCGAAGTTGCCCCTGCGTTTACGCTACGTCATGAGAGCTTCTTGGTTGGCGCTCCGGAGCTCTTCTGCGCGCTTCTCCATGTCCGCCTCGCCTCGCGACAAGTGCTTCCGGGACTCCAACTTGGCTTGCCGGGCGCGGTAGAGCGACAACAGCTTCTTCAGCTTGCTCCTCCTCAGACTTCGCCGCTGCTGCTTGGCGCGTCCACCAGCGTCGGCCAGAGGCGAGTAGCTCGCCGTCGAAGGTCTCTCCTTCGACCGGGCGCCTGGAGCTCGCTTTCCTGGGGAGTTTGATGAAGACGCCCTCACGGCCTTGGTGTAGGCTGGCTGGGGCTCCTCGAACTCGACGCCGCTGGCGGCCGGGGAAGTCGGCTGTCGGTGTAGCGCTGGCGCTCCTGCGGCCTCGGGGGCCGTCGGTGCGGTCGCCCGACCCTCGCCCGGCTTCTGCGTCGGCAGCCTCGGTGGCCTTCGCCAACAGGCTGTCGGCGACGGCCTCTTCTTCCACAAAGAACGACCTCTTCTTCCACGACGGCGGCCTCGTCGGTGTTGCCGCCGCTTCCTCCTCGCCGCAGCCTCGACCTCCATCGGCTCAAGGCCGACGAAGAAAGAGCAGTCGAGCAAATGTTCAAAAAGAGAAACAAAAGAAAACAAGCCCAAGGGAAATTTTCGTGTAAGTAAATTACCTGCAACAGGATCCGCAGCCATGGCCTCGACCACTGGAGGGTCACTGGCGCCGTCCCTTGCCGGGGTAGCCTCCCTTGCCGGAGTGGCCTCCCTTGTCGGAGGGCGCTCCCTTGCCGGAGATTCCTCCCTTGGCGGCGAGTGGCAGCAGACAGGATCTCGGGGGCGGCTTCCGAGCCCTCCTGATGAGGCTGCTCTGCTCCTACACAAGCAAACAATCAGGTATCAACGAAGAAGGAGCACCCCTGCACACCTAATAGTAAGGAGAAAACCGCACACTTACTTTGGGGGCTGCTCTGAGGAAGAGTTGCCGGGTCCGGCAAGGGGGTCTCGGACGCGTCCCCTGTTGCCACGGGAGAATCGTCCTCAACGACGACCGTCGGGATCTTGGCTCTCTTCGACGCTCTCTGGGCCAGCGTCCTGAAAAGGAAAGAGTCGAGCTAAGCAAATCAGATTCAAGATGAAGCAATAAAATTGAAGAAATACAAGCACAATCTCAAGAGCTTACTCTTCGCTTTTCCTCCTCGAACTGAGCGCGGAGAAGTCAAACTCCGGCTCGCCTCCGGTCGACGAGGCGGGGAGTGGGCTCTCTTGGCCGCTTAAGCGGGCGTCGGCGGTGGCACGAAGATCCCGCCCGATTGCGGCAGTGATGTGAGGCGCTCAGCGGCACAACCTCGCTTGCAGCGGTAGAGCTGCGTCATGGCGCTTCTTCTTGTGGGCGATCTGCCGCCCGACTTCGTCTCCGGCCTTGCGGAGACGCCTCTTCGGCGGAACCGGGGGCTCCGCTGGCGGCAAGTCGTTGGGTGGTGCAGAAGAAGCGCCCTCGGCGGGTCCACTTGACCCGGCCTCGGGCTCAACAAGCTCGTCCTCGCCGGCGATCTCCCCTCGCTCGGCAAGGCTTGCCGCCTTCGCAGCGTCCGCCTCCTCCACGGTATACCCGACGGCTCCAGCGGCAGCTGCTGCCGCCTCCACCCTGGTGGCAATACGCGCCATCTCCTCGTCGGTGGTGTCGCGAGTGAGCCTTTTTCGCTCGTCGAGCAGATCGGCACTTCTTCCAAGTCGTCGAAGAACTGCTGCACGACCTCATCGCGGGGCTCCTGCCAAGTTGGAACGATCCCATGGGAATCGCACAATGGCATCATGGCGCGGATGCGGTCGAGCGCCGAGTTGTTGCACAATGGGACGACCCCCCTCGGCAACCTAAACCACTCAGGATGATCGGGGTCGTTCTTGAACAGCTCTAGCAGCATCGCATCCAACTCCAAGACAGTGAAGTTCCAGTTCAGGCCCGGGCGCAACCTCATGATGTCTGCCACATTTTGGAACTCCCAAGCAGGCCTCCTCCTCTCCTGCAAGGGAGCCATGCGGCGACGAAGGAAGTCTGCGCCAACTGCGCCTACGGTTAGTCCGGCAAGCCTGAGGCGCAAAATCCGGGTCACAGCTATCTTCAATCTAGCATCCTCCGGCGCCAAGTTACTCCAATCTCTGCCGCGCACGATTGGGGTTTGGCGCACGGCAGTGAAGGGCTGCGGGTTCTCCTCTACGACCCAACACCAATTGGCTCTCCACTCCTCCCACTTGTTGCGGAACTCTCCTTCCAGATAGGCTTCTTTCTTGCCGATCCTGGAGACCCACGCTATCCCTCCGGCAAGTGGCTCTCCTCTCTCGACGCGGGGCACGAAGAAGTGGCGGAAGAGTGCCACATTTGAGTGGACTCCGACAAAGTTTTCGCAAAGATGCGCGAAAACTGCCATGGTCAAGACGGCGTTGGGGGTGAAATCAAGGAGGCGGAGGCCATATGTGTTCATGATGTCGCAGAAGAACTCAGAAAAGGGCGGGCAAAGCCCGCAATAGAAGAAAAGGGCAAAAAAGGGGCACCCAGTTGGGGCCAAAACAGACGCGGCGGCGGGGAGTACCTTCGTGCGCGGAGGCGCACGCGTCTCCGTCGACCAAAAGAGATAGAAGACATCCCACAACTCCCTTGCACCGAGCTGGGGGGGGGGGGGAGATGGCCCGCTCCTTGCGCAGCGCCGCGAGCCGCTGCGCCTCGGCCGACTTGACGCCCTTCTCCTTGTCGGCTTTCAGAGCCATGGCGAGGGCGGCGGAGGAGGCCGACGGCGTGAGCGCTGCTTTGTGGCGAAGGGGCGGGCGCTGCTCTTCACCTTTGGAGAAGAAGGGGAGCGGCGGTGGTTTTCTTGACAAGACAGCAATGGCGGAGTGGACGGCCTGCCCTGTTTCCTCCGCTTATAAAGAGGGGGGAGGTGGACGCCCGCTTTTCCTAATAAAGAAACCCCACGACCACGCCCACGATCTTCGCAGACGACGCCACGTCCGGTGCGTGCCGTTAGTGGGGGTCGTGGTGGGTCCGGGCGAAGTTGCGACGTGGTCGAGGCGCGTGACAGACTGCCTTTGTTTTGGGCCTGGCCCGACAGCGCCGGCACTGCAGTAATGCCCAGCCCGGGGCTCTGTCGGTGTACTAGAGTAGGGGTACCCTAGTATCCCGTACTGCGTGCACGCAGACGATTGCAGCACCCCGCGGCAGGGTTTGCCTCATCACCGCCAAGATCCTCCGTGGCTCCTTTGGAGCCATTCAAGAACAAAGTATCTGACCAAGAAGACAAGGCCCCGGCAAGAGGAGCTTGCCGGGAAGGCCACTCAAGGCATGCAGAAGACAAGGCCCCGGCAAGAGGAGCTTGCCGGGAAGGCCACTCAAGGCATGCGGAAGACAAGGCCCCGGCAAGAGGAGCTTGCCGGGAAGGCTCGGAGTGCGACAAGCCTCCGGACGCGACAAGGATTCGGCTGCGGCAAGGCGCTTGCCGCGGCAAGCAACCTCTCTCCGTCTCCGCTCCAGCTCATCCAGCAACGTGTCGCCATGGGACCATTCCATGCGCGGCGTGTCGAGAGGTCTGTGCAGCCAGCGGAGAGCAGCGATAAGCGGCGCCGACAAGCTTGCCATCGTGGCGGCGGTGGCGCACTGACGGTCTCTGTTGCACTTTGTTAAGGCGACAACGACGGGAATTTATTGCTTTTGTCCCTTGCCGTCGAGTTAGTTAGGTATTTTGCACCGCATAATCGCTCGGGTAGGTGTACCAACTCCTGTTTTACATTTGTACCCTCGCCTATGTTGCCACCTCCGGAGACCCCTTTAGCATATAAAAGGAGGCCCATGCGCAACGTAGAGGGGGTTCGAGGTTCGGTTCTTTCGACTCACTAGAGACCAGATACACTCACGCTAGGTTTTGTAGCTCGCATCGCTCCCTAGCAAGAACACAATACATCAAACAAGCAGCAGAGGGAGTTTTATCTCTCGGAGAGCTCCGAAGCTGGGTAAACTGCTCGTGTGCCTCGCCTCGATCCGCTCTTTGTGCGATCTCCGCCCCCCTCCGAACCACAAAGGGGCCTGGTCCGCCGGCCCCATAGGTGTTCGAGGGTACGATCAGCCTCCCCGACAGGTGGGATTTGAGAGAGAAGGATTTGGGCACTCCGTGTGCCCTTGCCATTGCATTTGGTGCATCGGTTTGAGTTCTCCACGTGATACGTGGAAGTTAAAGTTGAGAAGCTTATTACTCTTGGGTGCTTGGTACCCTTGAGCTTGTTACTCTTGTGTGTTTGGACACCCTAGATCTTGTTCCTCTTGGGTGCCTTGGCGCCCTAGACGGTTGGTATTGTTCGGAGCTCAATCATTGTGGTGTAAAGCTCCGGGCAAGCGTCAGGGTCTCCAATTAGGTTGTGTTGATCGCCCCGAGCAACTTGACGGGTACCGGTGACCGCCCCCAAGGGTTTCCAAAGTGTACCGGTTCGGTGACCGCCCCCAAGGGTCACCATTTGTACGGGTTCGGTGATCGACCTCAAGGGTGTTGGGGAACGCGGTAATTTCAAAAAATTTCCTACGCACACGCAAGATCATGGTGATGCATAGCAACGAGAGAGGAGAGTGTTGTCCACGTACCCTCGTAGACCGAAAGCGGAAGCGTTATAACAACGTGGTTGATGTAGTCGTACGTCTTCTCAGCCCGATCGATCAAGCACCGAAACTACGACACCTCCGAGTTCAGCACATGTTCAGCTCGATGATGATCCCCGGACTCTGATCCAGCAGTGTCGGGGAAGAGTTTCGTCAGCACGACGGCGTGGTGACGGTGATGATGTTCTACCGACGCAGGGCTTTGCCTAAGCACCGCTACTATATGACCGAGGTGGAATATGGTGGAGGGGAGCACCGCACACGGCTAAGGAACGATCACGAAGATCAACTTGTGTGTCATGGGGTGCCCCCTGCCCCCGTATATAAAGGAGGGTGGGGGAAGGTGCGGCCGGCCCCTAGGGGTGCGCATGGAGGAGTCCTACACTAGTAGAAAAACACCTATTAGTCCCGGTTCATAAGGGCCTTTAGTCCCGGTTCATGAACCGGGACTAATGGGTCGTTACTAATACCTCCCCCCTTTAGTCCCGGTTCAATCCAGAACCGGGACTAAAGGCCGCGGTCCCGGTTGGTCACCAACCGGGACTAAAGGAAATTTTATGATTTTTTTTTGAATTTTTTTGATTTTTTTGAATTTTGTTTTTGAATTTTTTTTATTTTCAAATTTCTGAATTATTTTAACCTCTAATCTCTAATCAGAAACCCTCATCACTGCTCAATTTATCCTATAATCTCTAATCACCCTCATCATTCCAAATCATCTAACTTCCCGAACGGTCACCCATCCTCCCACTCCCCCAGCCTGAGCACGCTTAACTTTCGGGTTCTATTCTCCCTCGTTTCCAAGTGCACTTGTTGTTTTCACGACAATAGTAAGATGTCAATCCTATTAACCCTCGTGAATTTTGCTTGAGCATGAAGTGACACATTTCACTGCTTTGAGTTTCAAACTATTGAATTAAAAAACAATAATTATTTAGAAAACAATAGTTATTTTGAATAATTGGTTTGACCATAGTTTGACCACAGTTTGACCACAATTTGACCAGATTTGACCAAAATTCAAAATAATCGAACAAATTATTTAGTAACACTAATATTCTAGAATAATTAGTTTGACCATTGTTTGACCATAGTTTGACCACAGTTTGACCACAGTTTGACCAGATTTGACCAAAATTCAAAATAACTGAACAAATTATTTAGTAACACTAATATTCTAGAATATTTAGTTTGACCATTGTTTGACCATAATTAGACCACAGTTGGAATTTTTTTGAATTTTTTTGCCTCTCCAGATCTTAAAAGCCCTGTAACTTTTTTTTCTGTTAGGTTTTCGAGGATTTTGAAATGTTTAACGGGGTTCCCCCGGTTAAATTTGGATGTAACTTTTCGAGTAGATGATTTTTCATATAAAAAACTTTTTCATCCGAGTTAGTATGCAAAAGTTATGCCCATTTTTACAAATTCTCGAGATATTTTGCAAATAAAGTCGAAATTCATATTTGCAAATTTTCCCAACAACTAGACCACATATCACATGGGACATTTATTTTCTTTTATTTTTTTGACATTTTCATCATTTTCTTTTATTTTTTTAAAACTGAAAAGGCGATCCACGGGGTAGGGTTGGAAAATCGGACCTTTAGTACCGTTTCGTGCCATGAAACGGTACTAATGCCTCAAACCCCAATAGTACCGGTTGGTGGCACGAACCGGGACTAAAGGTCTAACCCTTTAGTCCCGGTTGGTGGCACGAACCGACTAATGGCATCGCCTTTTAGTCCCGGTTCGTGGAACGAACCGGGACTAAAAGGTCCAGACGAACCGGGACAAATGGCCCACGTGGCCCCTGGGCGCACGAACCGGGACTAATGCCCCCATTAGTCATGTCCGTGATCACATCCGGGACTCCGAACAACCTTCGGTACATCAAAAAATATAAACTCATAATAAAAATATCATCGTAACGTTAAGCATGCGGACCCTACGGGTTCGAGAACAATGTAGACATGACCTAGAACTGTTTCCGGTCAATAATCAATAGCGGAACCTGGATGCTCATATTGGCTCCTACATATTCTACGAAGATCTTTATCGGTCAAACTGCATGACAACATACTTTGTTCCCTTTGTCATTGGTATGTTACTTGCCCGATATTCGATCGTCGGTATCTCCATACCTAGTTCAATCTCGTTACCGGCAAGTCTCTTTACTCGTTACGTAATGCATCATTCCGTAACTAACTCATTATTTACATTGCTTGCAAGGCTTATAGTGATGTGCATTACCGAGAGGGCCTAGAGATACCTCTCCGACAATCGTGAGTGACAAAACCTAATCTCGAAATCGCCAACCCAACATGTACCTTTGGAGACACCTGTAGAGCTCCTTTATAATCACCCAGTTACGTTGTGACGTTTGGTAGCACACAAAGTGTTCCTCCGGTAAACGGGAGTTGCATAATCTCATAGTTATAGGAACTTGTATAAGTCATGAAGAGAGCAATAGCAATATACTAAACGATCAAGTGCTAAGCTAACGGAATCTGTTAAGTCAATCACATCATTCTACTAATGATGTGATCCCATTAATCATATGACAACACATGTCTATGGTTAGGAAACATAACCATCTTTGATTAATGAGCTAGTCAAGTAGAGGCATACTAGTGACATTAAGTTTGTCTATGTATTCACACATGTATCATGTTTCCGGTTAATACAATTCTAGCATGAATAATAAACATTTATCATGATATGAGGAAATAAATAATAACTTTATTATTGCCTCTAGGGCATATTTCCTTCAGTCTCCCACTTGCACTAGAGTCAATAATCTAGATTATACAATAATGATTCTAACACCCATAGAGTCTTGGTGCTGATCATGTTTTACTCGTGGAAGAGGCTTAGTCAACGGGTCTGCAACATTTAGATCCGTATGTATCTTTCAAATTTCTATGTCTCCCACCTGGACTTGGTCCCGGATGGAATTGAAACGTCTCTTGATGTGCTTGGTCCTCTTGTGAAATCTGGATTCCTTTGCCAAGGCAATTGCACCAGTATTGCCACAGAAGATCTTCAATGGTCCCGATGCACTAGGTATGACACCTAGATCGGAAATGAACTCTTTCATCCAGACTCCTTCATTTGCTGCTTCCGAAGCAGCTATGTACTCCGCTTCGCATGTAGATCCCGCCACGACGCTTTTGTTTAGAACTGCACCAACTGACAGCTCCACCGTTCAATATAAACACGTATCCGGTTTGTGATTTAGAATCGTCCGGATCAGTGTTAAAGCTTGCATCGACGTAACCATTTACGACTAGCTCTTTGTCACCTCCATAAACTAGAAACATATCCTCAGTCCTTCTCAGGTATTTTAGGATATTCTTGACCGCTGTCCAGTGATCCACTCCTGGATTACTTTGGTACCTACCTGCCAAGCTTATTGCTAAGCACACGTGAGGTCTGGTACACATCATTGCATACATGATAGAGCCTATGGCTGAAGCATAGGGAACATCTTTCATTTTCTCTCTATCTTCTGCGTGGTCGGGCATTGAGTCGACTCAACTTCACACCTTGTAACACGGGCAAGAACCCTTTCTTTGCACGATCCATTTTGAACTTTTTCAAAACTTTATCAAGGTATGTGCTTTGTGAAAGTCCAATTAAGCGTCTTGATCTATCTCTATAGATCTTGATGCCCAATATGTAAGCAGCTTTGCCGAGGTCTTTCATTGAAAAACTTTTATTCAAGTATCCCTTTATGCCATCCAGAAATTCTATATCATTTCCGATTAACAATATGTCATCTACATATAATATCGTAAATGCTCTGAGCTCCCACTCACTTTCTTGTAAATACAGGCTTCTCCAAAAGTCTGTATAAAACCATATGCCTTGATCACACTATCAAAGCGTTTATTCCAACTCCGAGAGGCTTGCACCAGTCCATATATGGATCGCTGGAGCTTGCACACTTTGTTAGCACCTTTTGGATCGACAAAACCTTCCGGTTGCATCATATACAACTCTTCTTCTAGAAATCCATTCAGGAATGCAGTTTTGACATCCATTTGCCAAATTTCATAATCATAAAATGCGGCAATTGCTAACATGATTCATACAGACTTAAGCATCGCTACGGGTGAGAAAGTCTCATCGTAGTCAACCCCTTGAACTTGTCGAAAACCTTTCGCAACAAGTCGAGCTTTGTAGACAGTTACATTACCATCAGCGTCAGTCTTCTTCTTGAAGATCCATTTATTTTCTATGGCTTGCCGATCATCGGGCAAGTCAACCAAAGTCCATACTTTGTTCTCATACATGGATCCCATCTCAGATTTTATACCCTCAAGCCATTTTGCGGAATCTGGGCTCATCATCGCTTCCTCATAGTTCGTAGGTTCGCCATGGTCAAGTAACATGACTTCCAAAATAGGATTACCGTACCACTCTGGAGCGGATCTTACTCTGGTAGACCTATGAGGTTCGGTAGTAACTTGATCTGAAGTTTCATGATCAATATCATTAGCTTCCTCACTGATTGGTGTAGTTGTCACAGGAACCGGTTCTTGTGATGAACTACTTTCCAATAAGGGAGCAGGTATAGTTACATCATCAAGTTCTACTTTCCTGCCACTCACTTCTTTCGAGAGAAACTCCTTTTCTAGAAAGGATCCGAATTTAGCAACAAAAATCTTGCCCTCAGATCTGTGATAGAAGGTGTACCCAATAGTCTCTTTTGGGTATCCTATGAAGACACATTTCTCCGATTTGGGTTCGAGCTTATCTGGTTGAAGTTTCTTCACATAAGCATCACAGCCCCAAACTTTAAGAAACGACAACTTTGGTTTCTTGCCAAACCATAGTTCATAAGGCGTCGTCTCAACGGATTTTGATGGTGCCCTATTTAACGTGAATGCGGCCGTCTCTAAAGGATAACCCCAAAACAATAGCGGTAAATCAGTAAGAGACATCATAGATCGCACCATATCTAGTAAAGTATGATTATGACGTTCGGACACACCATTTCGTTGTGGTGTTCCGGGTGGCGTGATTCTTGAAACTATTCCGCATTGTTTCAAATGTAAACCAAACTCGTAACTCAAATATTCTCTTCCATGATCAGATCGTAGAAATTTTATTTTCTTGTTACGATGATTTTCCACTTCACTCTGAAATTCTTTGAACTTTTCAAATGTTTCAGACTTGTGTTTCATCAAGTAGATATACCCATATCTGCACAAATCATCTGTGAAGGTGAGAAAATAACGATACCCGCCGCGAGCCTCAATATTCATTGGACCACATACATCAGTATGTATGATTTCCAACAAATCAGTTGCTCGCTCCATAGTTCCGGAGAACGGGGTTTTTGTCATCTTGCCCATGAGGCACGGTTCGCAAATACCAAGTGTTTCATAACCAAGTGATTCCATAAGTCCATCAGTATGGAGTTTCTTCATGTGTTTTACACGAATATGACCTAAATGGCAGTGCCACAAATAAATTGCACTATCATTATCAACTCTGCATCTTTTGGTTTCAACATTATGAATATGTGTATCACTACTATCGAGATTCAATAAAAATAGACCACTCTTCAAGGGTGCATGACCATAAAAGATATTACTCATATAAATAGAACAACCATTATTCTCTGATTTAAATGAATAACCATCTCGCATCAAACAAGATCCAGATATAATGTTCATGCTTAACGCTGGCACTAAATAACAATTATTTAGGTCTAAAACTAATCCCGATGGTAGATGTAGAGGTAGCGTGCCGACCGCGATCACATCGACTTTGGAACCATTTCCCACGCGCATCGTCACCTCGTCCTTTGCCAATCTTCGCTTAATCCGTAGTCCCTCTTTCGAGTTGCAAATATTAGCAACGGAACCAGTATCAAATACCCAGGTGCTACTGCGAGCATTAGTAAGGTACACCTCAATAACATGTATATAACATATACCTTTGTTCATATTGCCATCCTTCTTATCCGCCAAATACTTGGGGCAGTTACGCTTCCAAAGGTCGGTGCGCTTAAAGAGAAGCACTCGATTTCAGTTGAGGTCCAGACTTGGGTTTCTTCTCCGACGAGCAACTTGCTCGCTGTTCTTCTTGAAGTTCCCCTTCTTCTTCCCTTTGCCCTTCTTCTTGAAACTGGTGGTCTTATTGACCATCAACACTTGATGCTCCTTCTTGATTTCTACCTCCGCAGCCTTTAGCATCGCGAAGAGCTCGGGAATAGTTTTGTCCATCCCTTGCATATTATAGTTCATCACGAAGATCTTGTAGCTTGGTGGCAGTGATTGAAAAATTCTGTTAATGACACTATCATCAGGAAGATTAACTCCCAGTTGAATCAAGTGATTATTTTACCTAGACATTTTGAGTATATGTTCACTGACAGAACTATTCTCCTCCATCTTACAACTATAGAACTTATTGGAGACTTCATATCTCTCAATCCGGGCATTTGCTTGAAATATTAACTTCAACTCCTGGAACATCTCATATGCTCCATGACGTTCAAAACGTCGTTGAAGACCTGGTTCTAAACCGTAAAGCATGGCACCTTGAACTATTGAGTAGTCATTAGCTTTGCTCGCCAGACGTTCTTAATGCCGATTGCCAGACCGCAGCAGTTCGGCACCCAGCGGTGCTTCCAGGACGTAATTCTTCTGTGCAGCAATGAGGATAATCCTCAAGTTACGGACCCAGTCCGTGTAGTTGCTACCATCATATTTCAACTTAGCTTTCTCAAGGAACGCATTAAAATTCAACGGAACAATAGCACGAGCCATCTATCTACAACAAACATAGACAAGCAAAATACTATTAGGTACTAAGTTTATGATAAATTTAAGTTCTATTAATCATATTACTTAAGAACTCCCACTTAGACAGACATCTCTCTAGTTCATCGAAGTGATCACGTGATCCAAATTAACTAAACCATGTCCGATCATCACGTGAGATGGAGTAGTGTTGACGCTCAAAAGTGGCACAATGGTAAAAGTTTCTTTAAGCTATGTCAAGATTAATTCAAACTTGTGATTGGAGGTCACCATGGGATGGATCTTTTTGAGAAGATCAAGATGAATATGAAGATGGTCTAAAACGGAGTTCGGATGCAAAAGTTATGACAAGTTCAGAGATGCTCATGTTGACACCAGATTAAATAATGGCTGGAAACTCAATTAAGATATCCTCATATGGAAAAATAATCAACACGAGTTGTCTTCATCTCGTCGAAACGGTTGATTTTGATATAAAAATCGTCTTAATCCAAGGTCGTATGCAAAAGTTACAGCTAGTAGAAGACGCTGCTACAATGGATGGCCGGACACTCCGGGAAAAACCATCCGGGTTTTGATTTTCTCTGTGGATGGCCGAACACTCCAGGTATGTTCGTCCGGGTTTTGAATTTCGCTGCTGCAGACTTCGGAAAACAGCCAAAAACTCCCTCAAGATGGCCTCAGATCAAAAAACGCTCAACATGAAAGTTGTTCGCCTCGTCGAAACGGTCAAGACTGCTTTTGGTCTCTTTTCCATCCGAGATTGTTTACTCGCCCAAACATGGCCCTCAAGGTGCAGCCAGATTTTACCGAACAGTTTTGGAAAGTTCGGACCAAACAAATCCGAATTGGACTAGGGCTTTGGACGTGAATTGAAGCCTTTTCCTTACACGGGAAGTCCAGCCGCCTCTTATATACTTAAGGAGTGACGACCGATTGAACAACACACAATCGAACAATCAATCTACTTTTTACCTTAGTTTTACATCTCTCCCTTGTTCTTTCTCTCTCGTTCTTCGTTCGTTCTTCGTTGAAGGGCAGCGATCCTCGAGGCTCTAGGGGCGGGCGAACCGACCTAGGGCAGCCCATAGCCGCCAAGGCTCGACGGCGCGTCCCTCCCGGTGCTGGGGTTTCGGGTCTACAAAAGCGCCCGCCGGATTGCCTGCGTACCGCGCTTCCGGCAGGTCTCCTTCGACGTGAGCTGCGGTGCATCACCCTCGGCGTTGGAGGTACACGGTGATGTGTTCGTGTGCGAACACACTTTTTGGCGACTACGCTGGCGATCAAAGATCAAGAATCATCATCAACCATGTCTAATCTCCCCAAGCCTTCAGAAGTTGACGCCGATAACATCATTAAGCCCGGTCTTGATGAATTATCGGATGAACATCGCCAAGCCTACGAAGCGCGCAAGAAGCAGCGTGAAGAGGCTTTTGAGGCGCTCAAGAAGAAGCACGAGGAGGAGGATTTGGAAGCGTTTCTTTCAAGATTCAAGAAGGACCATCAAGGCAACATCACTCCGGTTGGAAACGTCAATTTGCCTCCCTCATCGATTTAACAAGATGTAATCACTTTGTGAGTAAAGTTTTTTCTCCGGAGCAAGTGGCTGTGATTGAAAGTCTTGTTAGCAAGGGTAATGTGATGGCATACAATTCTTTTGTAGCTAGTGCTAATGCTCAGAAAAATATGCCTCCGTCATCTAGTGGTACTGTTGGTGTATCTGAAAACGCTAGTCCAACTTTACCTATTTCATCGTCACCTCCTATACAACAACAATATAGTATGCCGTTGAATTTTTACCCTAGTCAAACCAACCAGCTTATGACTACACCTACATACCCTAATCCTATTATGAGTGTGCCCAATTCGGCGTCAACGCCGAATCATTTTGTCACACCACCCATAGGCGCAAGTATGTTTGGTCTTCCGCCGAATTATGGTTCGGCGCCCATCCCACAAGTTGCACCAATAGCTAGTACTCAGGTTGCTCCTATGTCATTGCCACAAACATCTTTATCTACCTCGGATCCAATTTTAGCTAAATTAAGGGAGGATTTGCATAAGATGTTTCTAGAAACTTTCGGAAACGAGACGAAAGTAAAGAGTCGTGTGTATCAAAAGCCTTATACTGAACAAGTCGATGCAATATCTTACCCGCCAGGTTATAAGGTTCCAGATTTTGTTAAATTTAGTTGTGAGGGTAAGAAAACAACACGGGAGCATGTGAGTCAAGATTCAGCACAGTTGGGTGAAGCAGGTTCCATAGAAGACTTGAAAGTGCGTTTATTTCCCTTGTCTTTAACTGGTACCGCATTTTCATGGTTTGCTGCTTTACCACATGGCTCAATTATCTTATGGTCGCAATTAGAGCAAAAGTTTCATGATCACTTTTATAGCGGCGATAATGAGCTAAAGTTGTCACATCTTACATCGGTTAGGCAGAAACATGATGAACCAGTCACCGATTACGTCAAGAGATTTAGAGATATAAAGAACCGATGTTATAGCTTAGTGATAACTGAGAGAGACTTGGCAGATCTTGTTCTTAATGGTTTAAAAACTCACATTAAAGAGAGGTTGGAAAGTTATGAGTTTTTGAATATTAACCAAGTCTTGCAAAAGGCGTTGGCTCAAGAGAGTCGAAGTAAAGAAGTTCATAGATCTACAACCGATCGTCCTAGAATGCATATGATTGAACACAATGATGATAATTCGGACGATTAGGTTGATGTCTATACTACTGAATTCGTTTGGTCCTCAAAGGCCAAACCCTATATGTGCAATGCTCTTAAGCCGATTCGCAAGAATCGTGATGAGGATATGAGGATCACTTTTGATATATCAATGTGTAATAAAATATTTGATGCTCTCTTGCAAGACAAGATGATTAGAATATCACACACCATACTGCCGTTTGAGGAGCTAAAACGGCGTGCTTATTGCAAGTACCATAATTCATTTTCCCATTCTACTAATGATTGCAATGTTTTTCGACGACAGATACAATCGGCCATTAATGACGGACGATTGAATTTTTCTGAGATGCAAGTTGATAAACAACCCTTCCCGATAAACACCATGGACTTGGAAGGGAAGAAAATGTTAATTCGCCTAACATGGCGAATCCGCTAATAAAGATAATGTTGTTATTGGTGAACCTAGGAATAGCAAGGAGGGCGACAAGGTCTTGGGAAGAAAGATTGTGCTTGAGAAGCAACCCGATGGCAAGGAAGTGTTAAAGATCACTATAAAAAATGCTACACTCGGGGGGCAACCACAAGTGCAAGAGGATACTCATGTTAAATTGATCAAGCCTAAGAATTCAGAAGTTGGCAAGTGGAAAAAGAATGAAACTAAGTACAAGAAAATCAAGCCAACTTTTGATATGTTGCTATCCAAATATGCAAGTCAAGCGGCCGGTTCTAGCTCTAATCGGCCATCACATTCAAAGTGTTCAAGATTGCCTCTGGAGCAAGAGTTTCGACGCTATGCAAGGCCATATGGGTCATGGGCATCGACACCATGGATGTCACAACCCTGCTATGCGCCATATTACATGAGAGGCTTCAGTGGAGGATGGGGGCAGCCCCCAATGGCTCCTTATGCTTTTCATATGGGGCGGCAGCACCTAGAAGGCCTGCTTAGAGGCTTTATTATCCCTCACAAGGCCGTTTGAGCTATGGTGCTAATCGGTCAACAAAAATTTCTCCAAGTAAGGCCAACAAAAAAGTGTGGCGTGTTAAGTCACCTAATGCGGAAATTGCAGAATGTGACAAGCAAAAGGAGATCGAAAAGCCGGTTGTTGGTAATCTGGCTACTTCTAATGGTGATATTGTTATTGTTCAGCAGGGTTCGATGGTTAATGATCATGAGGCGAGCACAAGCAAGACCAAACCAAGGGATCCCAAATATACTCAACCTAAGTGGTGTCCTCCCGGTTTAACTAAGACCATGAAAAGGAGATTACAACGCATGAGGAACCACGAGAAGGTAGAACATAACAAGGAGAGGCAAAGGGACGCATTTTTCAGTAAAATTCAGCCCATGGCACTAACAAAACAAGTATGTAGGCCTAAACAAAAACAAAACACAAATGCTTCTACATTAGCTGCAACAATACCTTCACCACCGAAAAGAGGATGATGCGACCCCTATTACATCGTCCACACCACCTGAAACATCCCCTTCAATTGAGGAAACTTTAAGCCCAATATACACATTGGGAGATGAAGATGAGATGGTGGATTATGAATCTACGCCGGTTCAGGAAGGTATGGATATTAATATGGTATATTACTTACCTGCCGAGTTTCGTGCTACACGTGAAGAAGGGGAGGTAGCCAAGCTGGATTTTGGTCCTAAGAACGGTATCTTCGTGTATCCAAAAGAACCGGTGAAACACTTGAAGCCATTGTACCTCAAAGGTCATATTAACGGATCGCCGGTTGCTAGGATGCTCGTTGATGGTGGTGCTGTGGTAAATCTTATGCCCTACTCGGTCTTCAAAATGTTGGGGTTAGATGATGATGCATTGATGAAGACCAATATGGTACTTAATGGATTTGAGGGTAAAGAAAAGACAGAGGCCAAAGGTGTGATGTGCATGGAACTCACAGTGGGAAGCAAAACTTTGGCCACCACATTCTTCATCGCCGAGGTGCAAGGTAACTATAATGTTATATTAGGTCGTGATTGGGTTCATGCTAACCAATGTGTTCCATCTACCATGCATCAATTCTTAATACAATGGGTTGATAATGAGGTAGAAGTCATTCACGCGGATAATTCGGCTTGTGTTGCTTTGGCCAATGCATCGGTGGATTGGAATCATCCCGATGTTACTTGCTTAATAGGGCGTGACCTCTTGGAGTTTGATTTCCTTAGTGCTACGAGGAACGGGTTCATTCCCATCTCTTTAAAGCTGATTGGTGGTAATCGGTTCCAAGGTATGATGTAAACAAGAAGTTAAAATCAATGGCCGATATAGAATTATCGCCCTAAGCATAAACATGGCCGATATAGAAATTATCGCCCGAAGCACGTAAAATGGCCGATGGAGTGTTGACATCGTCCTTAGAAAAAACATCGTACAAGTTATTTTTCGGCACACAAGTTTGCCGAAAAACAGGGGGACATATGTTGACGCTCAAAAGTGGCACAATGATAAAAGTTTCTTTAAACTATGTCAAGATTAATTCAAACTTATGATTGGAGGTCACCATGGGATGGATCTTTTCGAGAAGATCAAGATGAATATGAAGATGGTCTAAAACGGAGTTCGGATGCAAATGTTATGACAAGTTCAGAGATGCTCATGTTGACACCAGATTAAATAATGGCTGTAAACTCAATTAAGATGTCCTCATATGGAAAAATAATCAACACGAGTTGTCTTCGTCTCGTCGAAACGGTCGATTTTGATATAAAAATCGTCTTAATCCGAGGTCGTATGCAAAACTTACAGCTAGTACAAGACGCTGCTACAATGGATGGCCGGACACTCCGGAAAACACCATCCGGGTTTTGATTTTCTCTGTGGATGGCCGGACACCCCGGGTATGTTCGTCCGGCTTTTGAATTTCGCTGCTGCAGACTTCGGAAAACAGCCGAAAACTCCCTCAAGATGGCCTCAGATCAAAACACGTTCAACATGAAAGTTGTTCGCCTCGTCGAAACGGTCAACATTGCTTTTGGGCTCGTTTCCATCCGAGATCGTTTACTCCCCCAAACATGGCCCTCAAGGTGCAGTCAGATTTTACCAAACAGTTTTGGAAAGTTCGGACCAAACAAATCCGAATTGGACTAGGGTTTTGGACGTGAATTGAAGCCTTTTCCTTGCACGGGAAGTCCAGCCGCCTCTTATATACTTAAGGGGTGACGGCCGATTGAACAACACACAATCGAACAATCAATCTACTTTTTACCCTAGTTTTACATCTCTCCCTTGTTCTTTCTCTCTCGTTCTTCGTTCGTTCTTCGTTGAAGGGCAGCGATCCTCGAGGCTCTAGGGGCGGGCGAACCGACCTAGGGCAGCCCATAGCCGCCGCGCGCCCTGACGGGGTCCCTCCCGGGTGCGCGGGGTTTCGGGTCTACAAAAGCGCCCGCCGGATTGCCTGCGTACCGCGCTTCCGGCAGGTCTCCTTCGACGTGAGCTGCGGTGCATCACCCTCGGCGTTGGAGGTACACGGTGACGTGTTCGTGTGCGAACAAGTAGTTTCAATGTGAACATCAATATGTTGATCATATCTACTATATGATTAAGGCTCGACCTTTCGGTCTCCGTGTTCCGAGGCCATATCTGTATATGCTAGGCTCGTCAAGTTTAACCTGAGTATTCCGCGTGTGCAACTGTTTTGCACCCTTTGTATTTGAACGTAGAGCCTATCACACCCGATCATCACGTGGTGTCTCAGCACGAGGAACTTTCGCAACGGTGCATACTCAGGGAGAAAACTTCTTGATAATTAGTGAGAGATCATCTTAAAATGCTACCGTCAATCAAAGCAAGATAAGATGCATAAAGGATAAACATCACATGCAATCAATATAAGTGATATGATATGGCCATCATCATCTTGTGCTTGTGATCTCCATCTCTGAAGCACCGTCGTGATCACCATCATCACCGGCGCGACACCTTGATCTCCATCGTAGCATCGTTGTCATCTCACCAATCTTATGCTTCTACGACTATCGCTACCGCTTAGTGATAAAGTAAAGCATTACAGGGCGATTGCATTGCATACAATAAAGCAACAACCATATGGCTCCTGCCAGTTGCCGATAACTCGGTTACAAAACATGATCATCTCATACAATAAAATGTAGCATCACGTCTTGACCATATCACATCACAACATGCCCTGCAAAAACAAGTTAGACGTCCTGTACTTTGTTGTTGCAAGTTTTACGTGGCTGCTACGGGCTTAGCAAGAACCGTTCTTACCTACGCATCAAAACCACAACGATAGTTCGTCAAGTTAGTGCTGTTTTAACCTTCGCAAGGACCGGGCGTAGCCACACTCGGTTCAACTAAAGTTGGAGAACCGACACCCGCTAGCCACCTACTGTGCAAAGCACGTCGGAGAACCGGTCTCGCCAGAAGCGTCTGGCGTAATGTCGGTCCGGGCCGCTTCATCCAACAATACCGCCGAACCAAAGTATGACATGCTGGTAAGAAGTATGACTTGTATCGCCCACAACTCACTTGTGTTCTACTCGTGCATATAACGTCTACGCATAAAACCTGGCTCGGATGCCACTGTTGGGGAACTTAGTAATTTCAAAAAATTTCCTACGCACACACAAGATCATGGTGATGCATAGCAACGAGAGGGGAGAGCGTTGTCCATGTACCCTCGTAGACCGAAAGCGGAAGCGTTATAACAACGCGGTTGATGTAGTCGTACGTCTTCACGGCCCGACCGATCAAGCACCGAAACTACGACACCTCCGAGTTCAGCACACGTTCAGCTCGATGATGATCCCCGGACTCCGATCCAGCAAAGTGTCGGGGAAGAGTTTCGTCAACACGACGGCGTGGTGACGGTGATGATGTTCAACCGACGCAGGGCTTCGCCTAAGCACCGCTAGATATGACCGAGGTGGAATATGGTTGAGGGGGGCACCACACACGACTAAGGAACGATCACGAAGATCAACTTGTGTGTCATGGGGTGCCCCCTGCCCCCGTATATAAAGGAGGGAGGGGGGAGGTGCGGTCGTCCCCTAGGGGTGCGCCTGGAGGAGTCCTACTCCCACTGGGAGTAGGACTCCCCTCTGCCTTGTTGGAGAAGGAAGGGGAAGGGGAAAGAGGAAAGGCGCCGCCCCCCTTCCTTGTCCTATTCGGACTAGGGGAGGCGCGCCTGCCCTGGCCGCCCTCCTCTTCTCCCTTAGGGCCCATGTAGGCCCATGCCCCGGGGGTTCAAATAACCCCGGTACTCCGGTAAAATTCCGATTTCACCCAGAACGATTCCGATATCCAAATACAGGATTCCAATATGTCAATCTTTATGTCTCGACCATTTCGAGACTCCTCGTCATGTCCGTGATCACATCCGAGACTTCGAACAACCTTCGGTACATCAAAAACTATAAACTCATAATAAAACTGTCATCGTAACGTTAAGCGTGCGGACCTTACGGGTTCGAGAACAATGTAGACATGACCTAGAACTGTTTCCGGTCAATAACCAATAGCGGAACCTAAATGCTCATATTGGCTCCTACATATTCTACGAAGATCTTTATCGGTCAAATCGCACGACAACATACGTTGTTCCCTTTGTCATCGGTATATTACTTGCCCGAGATTCGATCGTCGGTATCTCCATACCTAGTTCAATCTCGTTACCGGCAAGTCTCTTTACTCGTTACATAATGCATCATTCCGTAACTAACTCATTAGTTACATCGCTTGCAAGGCTTATAGTGATGTGCATTACCGAGAGGGCCCAGAGATACCTCTCCGACAATCGGAGTGACAAAACCTAATCTCGAAATACGCCAACCCAACATGTACCTTTGGAGACACCTATAGAGCTCCTTTATAAACACCCAGTTACGTTGTGACGTCGTAGCAAACAAAGTGTTCCTCCGGAAATGGGAGCTGTATAATCTCATAGTTATAGGAACTTGTATAAGTCACGAAGAAAGCAATAGCAATATACTAAACGATTAAGTGCTAAGCTAACAGAATGGGTCAAGTCAATCACATCATTCTCCTAATGATGTGATCCCATTAATCAAATGACAACACATGTCTATGGTTAGGAAACATAACCATCTTTGATTAATGAGCTAGTCAAGTAGAGGCATACTAGTGACATTAAGTTTGTCTATGTATTCACACATGTATCATGTTTCCGGTTAATACAATTCTAGCATGAATAATAAACATTTATCATGACATGAGGAAATAAATAATAACTTTATTATTGCCTCTAGGGCATATTTCCTTCAAAGGGTCCCTTAGTGGAATCACGACATCTTGCTTTGTGCGAGGGCGTGAGGAGATTACGGTGGCCCTAGTGGCTTCTTGGGAAGCATTGTGCCTCCACACCGCTCCAAACGGAGATTAGCATCCGCAAGGGTGTGAACTTCGGGATACATCGTCGTCTCCGTGTGCCTCAGTTATCTCTTACCCGAGCCCTTTACTTATGCACTTTACTTTGTGATAGCCATATTGTTCTTTGTCGTATATCTTGCTATCACATAGTTGCTTATCTTGCTTAGCATAAGTTGTTGGTGCACATATGTGAGTTTAGTTATTTTAGGTTTTGTGCTTGACAAATTAACCGCTAGGTTTATTCCGCATTTGTTCAAGCCTAAACCATAATTATTTTAAAGTGCCTATTCACCCCCCCTCTAGGCGACATCCTCGATCTTTCAATTGGTATCAGAGCCTCGTATCTCTTTGTTAGGCTTAACCGCCTAGAGAGTAAAGATGTTGACTGGGGGATTAGGATTCTCTGACACTCTTAGTTTCGATGGCACAAATTTTGATGTTTGGGTAATTCGCATGCTTTATCTCTTTAGGGTCATGGACCCAAATTTAGAGCGAATTGTAGATATGGGTTTTTCTCCTCCGAAGGATCCCCAAATATTATCTTTAGAGGACGAGAAAAACTCTTATCTCAATGCTCAAACTTCTAATGTGCTTTTTGATGCTTTGAGCAATGTAGATATATTTCAACTCATTCCGTTCCGGGATGCTCATGAGTTGTGGACGAAGCTTCAAGATAAATATGGTGTGTCCAAGATTTGTGGGAATGATTGTTCTCCCTCCAACTCCGGCCGTATAGTCTTCTCAACTTCTTCTACTTCACCTACATGTGGTTTGCCACAAGGTAATGATATGGTGAGTAGCGTTGGTCATTGCAATGATGATAGTATGCTTATTGTGGATGACCATTCATCTTTATATTATTGCAATGATCCTTCTTTGGGCTTTAACACTTCGAGCACTCCAAATGTTTCACATGCTTGTGTTGATAGTCCCTGCATATCATGTAGAAATTTCTTGACTAAATCTCATGATGATATGCTTGCTATGTCTTGTTGCCATGATAAAAATGCATCTATTTCCTCGAATTGTTGTGCTAACAATGTAGAGGAGACCCAACAATCCATGGAACAAGATGTGGTGTTTAATGGTGCCTCAAGGGATCCTACATCATCATCTATTGATTTTTACCTTATGGTTAAGGCGTCAAAGGTATCTCCTACTTTGTACCCCAATATGTCTCTTGATGATGATGTTGATGCTAATGACGATGAGGATAATGATGATGAGAATGATAATGTTGCCTCCTTAAAAACTAAGGGGGAAATTATTTTTAAAGCTCTTCATAAAAATAAAATTGCTCGTTCCAACTTTATGGAAATAATGTCCATTGCCATTGATGGCAAGAAATACATTGAGGAGTTGGAATCTCATCTAGAGGAGCATGAGGTCACCATTCAGAAAATGGAAGCTCATGAGCGTGATTACGCAAATGAGATCGCGGACCTCTCTCAAGCTCTTGAACTAGAACAAACCACCAAAGAATCTCTTGAGGAGACTTTTTTTCTAGAATTATCGAGAGTGAGGGAATCTCATGATAGAGCACTTGAGGTGGCCAATGATTTCAAAACAAAAAATGCTAAGCTTGAAGTTGCTCATGCTAGACTCCTTGAGGATTTTGAGCACCTCGAAAATGGCTCAAGGGTCATCAAGGGTGAGCTCATCAAACTCACCGAGTCTCATGCTCAACATGAAGCTTCTTATTTAAAAGAGCTTGACAAGTTTTCCTCTCCTATTGTTGTTAATGGTGATGCTTGTGCTCCTAATTCTATTACTTGTGAAGCATCCATTTTGAAGGAGAATGTTGAGCTATGGGCTCAACTTGAGTTGCTATGTAGCAATTATGGGAAATTGGAAGAAAGCCATGAAAAGCTCTCAAGCTCTCATGATGATCTTCTAGTATCCCATAATGTGCTAAAGATAGCTCATGAGGCCATGATTGCTAAGGTAACATCTAGTGAGCCTCATGCGGATACTAGCATTAATTTTAGTCAAAATACTATATTGCCTTGTGCTAGTCCTCATGATTCATCCATGCATAACATTGGTACATCTTGTGATGAATTGCTTTCCTTGCCTTGTTGCTCTAACGATGAAGCTTATACTTCCTCTAGTGCTTTCGTTGCGACTAAACATGTAGAGGAAATCAAAGAGCTCAAGGCCCAAGTCACTTCTTTGAAGAAAGACTTGGAAAAGTGTCATGAAGGGAAGGCCACACTCAACAATATCTTGAGTGTGCAAAAATCCCCCAATGACAAAGGTGGACTTGGATTCAACTCCATTAAGAAGAAGAAGAAGAAGTCCAAGATGAACAAAAATAAGGGCCAAGAACAAGTCAAGAATTAGGCCAAGATTGTTTGCTTCAAGTGCAAAGTAGAAGGGCATCATGTTAGATCTTGCCCATTGAAGAAGAAGCCCATTAGTGATAAGAAAAAAGGGAAGTGGCCACAAGTTCACTCTCATGCTCAACCTCAAGTTGAAGAAAGGCCTCTTCCCAAGAAAACTCGAGCTAATGCTTCTCAAGTTGAGAAATCAAGTGAGAAGAAAGTGAAGAGTAGACGTTGCTACCTATGTCGTGAGAAAGGTCACCTCGCTTCTTCATGCACTAGTGGTAACTTATCCAACCCAATTACTATTGATGATATCTATTCTCTTGGGAAGGATAAGGTTGGTGATACGTCCATTTTGCATCATGCTTTTATATCAATATTTATTGCATTATGGGCTGTTATTACACATTATATCTCAATACTTATGGCTATTCTCTCTTATTTTACAAGGTTTACCATGAAGCGGGGGAATGCCGGCAGCTGGAATTCTGGCTGAAAAGGGAGCAAATATTGGGAACCTATTCTGCACAGCTCCAAAAATCCTGAAACTCCACGGAAGTCATTTTTGGAATTAATAAGAATTATTGAGCGAAAGAAACACCAGAGGGGCCCCACACCCTGGCCAGGAGGGAGGGGGGCGCGCCCACCCCTACTGGGCGGGCCCCTGTCTCCTGGGCCCCCTGGTGGCCCTCCGGTGTCCATCTTCTGCTATATGAAGGCTTTTACCCTGGAAAAAATCAGAGGCAAGCTTACGGGAGGAAACTCCGCCGCCACAAGGCGGAACCTTGGCGGAACCAATCTAGAGCTCCGGCAGAGCTGTTCTGCCGGGGAAACTTCCCTCCGGGAAGGGGAAATCATCACCGTTGTCATCACCAACGATCCTCTCATTGGGAGGGGGTCAATCTCCATCAACATCTTCACCAGCACCATCTCCTCTCAAAACCCTAGCTCATCTCTTGTATCCGATCTTGTATCAAAACCACAAATTGGTACCTGTGGTTTGCTAGTAGTGTTGATTACTCCTTGTAGTTGATGCTAATTGGTTTACTTGGTGGAAGATCATATGTTCAGATCCTTAATGCATATCATTACTCCTCTGATTATGAACATGAATATGCTTTGTGAGTAGTTACGTCTGTTCCTGAGGACATGGGTGAAGTCTTGCTATTAGTAGTCATGTGAATTTGGTATTCGTTCGATATTTTGATGAGATGTATGTTGTCTTTCCTTTAGTGGTGTTATGTGAACGTCGACTACATGACACTTCACCATTATTTGGGCCCAGTGGAAGGCATTGGGAAGTAATAAGTAGATGATGGGTTGCTAGAGTGACAGAAGCTTAAACCCTAGTTTATGCGTTGCTTCGTAAGGGGCTGATTTGGATCCATATGTCTAATGCTGTGGTTAGGTTTACCTTAATACTTCTTTTGTAGTTGCTGATGCTTGCAATAGGGGTTAATCATAAGTGGGATGCTTGTCCAAGTAAGGGCAGTACGCAAGCACCGGTCCACCCACATATCAAATTATCAAAGTACCAAACGCGAATCATATGAGCGTGATGAAAACTAGCTTGATGATAATTCCCATGTGTCCTCGGGAGCTCTTTTCTCATTATAAGAAATTGTCCAGGCTTGTCCTTTGCTACAAAAAGAATTGGGCCACCTTGCTGCACTTTATTTACTTTCATTGCTTGTTACTCGTTACAATTTATCTTATCACAAAACTATCTGTTACCTACAATTTCAGTGCTTGCAGAGAAAACCTTACTAAAAACCACTTGTCATTTCCTTCTGCTCCTCGTTGGGTTCGACACTCTTACTCATCGAAAGGACTACGATAGATCCCCTATACTTGTGGGTCATCAAGAATCTTTTCTCGCGCCGTTGCTGGGGAGCGTAGCGCTTTTGGTGAGTGGAACTTGGTAAGTAAACATTTATATAGTGTGCCGAAATTTTCTATCACTTGTTACTATGGAAACTAATCCTTTAGGGGCTTGTTCGGGGTATCTTCACCCCGACCAGAAGAGCAAAGAGTTGCTCCTCAACCTACTGAACCTACTGAAAATATCTACTTTGAGATTCCTTCGGGTATGATAGAGAAACTGCTAGCTAATCCATTTGCAGGAGATGGAACATTGCATCCCGATTTACACCTTATCTTTGTGGATGAAGTTTGTGGATTATTTAAGCTTGCAGGTATTCCCGATGATGTTGTCAAAAGGAAGGTCTTCCCTTTATCTTTGAAGGGAGATGCATTGACATGGTATTGGCTATGTGATGATAGGGGATCTTGGAATTATAAGCGATTGAAGTTGGAATTTCACGGAAGTTCTATCATATGCATCTTGTTCATCGTGATCGTAATTACATATATAATTTCTGGCCTCGCGAAGGAGAAAGCATCGCTCAAGCTTGGGGGAGGCTTAAGTCAATGTTATATTCATGCCCCAATCATGAGCTCTCCAGGTAAATGATAAATCAAATTTTTTATGCTCGGCTTTCTCTCAATGATCTCAGCATGCTCGATACTTCCTGTGCTGGTTCTTATATGCTGAAGACTATTGAATTCAAGTGGGACTTATTGGAAAGAATTAAACGCAACTCTGAATATTGGGGTTCCGACGATGGTAAGGAGTCAGGTATGACACCTAAGTTTGATTGTGTTAAATCTTTTATGGATACCAATGCTTTTCATGGATTTAGCGCTAAATATGGACTTCACTCTGAGATAGTAGCTTCTTTCTGTGAATCTTTTGCTACTCATGTTGATCTCCCTAAGGAGAAGTGGTTTAAATATAATCCTCCCATTGAAGTGAAAGTATTTGCACCTATTACAGTTGAAGAAAATACTGTCACCTATAGTGATCCTATTGTTCCTACTACTTATGTTGAGAAACCTCCTTTTCCTGTTAGGATAAAGGATCATGCTAAAACTTAGACTGTTGTTTGTAAGAGTAATACTAGGACTTATACACCTCCTGAGGAAATCAAAGTTGAACCTAGTATTGCTATGGTTAAAGATCTCTTGGATGATGATTTAGATGGGCATGTTATTTATTTCTGTGGAGAGACTGCTAATATTGTTAGATCAGATGCTAAGATACATAGACATGTTGTAGGCATGCATGTTATTTCTGTTAAAATAGGAGATCATTGTTATCATGGCTTATGTGATATGGGTGTTAGCGCTAGTGCAATACCCTATGACTTATATAAATAAATTATGCATGATATTGCACCCGTTGAATTGGAAGGTATTGATGTTACTATCAAACTTGCCAATAGAGATACTATTTCACCAATTGGGATTGTTAGAGATGTTGAAGTCTTGTGTGGGAAGGTTAAATATCCTTCTGATTTTCTTGTTCTTAGTTCCCCATAGGATGAATTTTGTCCCATTGTTTTTCGTAGACCCTTCTTGAATACAGTTAATGCTAAGATTGATTGTGAAAAGGATACTATTACAATTGGCTTAGAGGGTATGTCTCATGAGTTTAATGTTGCTAAGTTTCGTAGATAACCTCGTGATAGAGAATCACCTAGGAAGGATGAGATTATTGGTCTTGCTTCTATTGTCGTGCCTCCTACTGATCCGTTAGAACAATATTTGCTAGACCATGAAAATGATATGTTTATGAAGGAAAGAAGGTAAATAGATGAAGTGTTCCTTCAACAGGAACCTATGCTGAAACACAACCTACCTATTGAAATTCTAGGGGATCTCCCTCCACCCAAGGGTGATCCCATGTTTGAACTCAAACCATTACCTGATAATCTTAAGTATGCTTATCTCGATGAAAATAAAATATATCCTGTTATTATTAGTGCTAACCTTTTAGAGCAAGAAGAAGAAAGATTATTGAAAAATCTGAAGAAGCACCCTGCTGCTATTGGATATACTCTGGATGATCTCAAGGGCATTAGTCCCATGTTATGCCAACACAAAATTAATTTAGAGGACGATGCCAAACCAGTTAGAGATCCTCAACGCATTTATTGAATCCTAAGATGAAAGAAGTGGTAAGAAAGGAGATACTAAAGCTCCTTGAGGCAGGTATAATTTATCCCGTTGCTGATAGTGATTGGGTAAGCTCTGTCCATTCTGTTCCTAAAAAGGGAGGTATTACCGTTGTTCCTAATGATAAAGATGAATTGATCCCGCAAAGAATTATTACGGGTTATAGGATGGTAATTGATTTTCGTAAATTAAATAAAGCTACTAAGAAAGTTCATTACCCTTTACCATTTATCGATCAAATGCTAGAAAGACTGTCCAAACACACACATTTCTGCTTTCTAGATGGTTATTCTGGTTTCTCTCAAATACCTGTATCAGCGAAGGATCAATCTAAAACTACTTTTACTTGCCCTTTCGGTACTTTTCCTTATAGACGTATGCTTTTTGGTTTATCTAATGCACCTGCTACCTTTCAAAGATGTATGATGGCTATATTCTCAGACTTCTGTGAAAAGATTTGTGAGGTATTCATGGATGATTTCTCCGTCTATGGATCCTCTTTTGATGATTGCTTGAGCAACCTTGATCGAGTTTTGCAGAGATGCGAAGACACTAGTCTCGTCTTGAATTGGGAAAAGTGCCACTTTATGGTTAATGTAGGCATTGTCTTGGGGCATAAGATTTCCGTGAAAGGTATTGAAGTTGATAAAGCTTAAGTTGATGCTATTGAAAAGATGCCATGTCCCAAGGACATAAAAGGTATAAGAAGTTTCCTTGGTCATGCCGGTTTTTATAGGAGGTTCATTAAGGACTTTTCTAAAATCTCTAGGCCTCTGACTAATTTCTTGCAAAAAGAGATTCCTTTTGTCTTTGATGATGATTGTGTAGAAGCATTTGAAATACTTAAGAAAGCTTTGATCACTGCACCTATTGTTCAGCCACCTGATTGGAATTCACCCTTTGAAATTATGTGTGATGCTAGTGATTATGTTGTAGGTGTTGTTCTAGGGCAAAGAGTTGATAAGAAATTGAATGTTATCCAGTATGCTAGTAAGACTCTTGATATTGCCCAGAGAAATTATGCTACTACTGAAACAGAGTTTTTAGCAGTTGTGTTTGCTTGTGATAAGTTTAGACCTTATATTGTTGATTCCAAAGTTACTATTCACACTGATCATGCTGCTATTAAATATCTTATGGAAAAGAAAGATGCTAAGCATAGACTTATTAGATGCGTTCTCTTGCTCCAGGAATTTGACTTGCATATTATTGATAGAAAGGGAGCTGAGAAACCCCGTTGCAGACAATTTGTCTAGGTTAGAGAATGTTCTTGATGACCCACTGCCTATTAATGATAGCTTTCTTGATGAACAATTAGCGGTTGATAATGCTTCTTGCACTTCTCCTTGGTATGATGATTATGCTAATTACATTGTTGCTAAATTTATACCACCTAGTTTCACATACCAGCAAAAGAAAAAGTTCTTTTATGATTTAAGACATTAGTTCTGTGATTACCCACACCTTTATAAAGAAGGAGTAGATGGTGTTATTAGACGTTGTCTACCTGAGCATGAACAGGAACAGATCCTACGCAAGTGTCACTCTGAATCATATGGAGGACACCTCGCTAGAGATAGAACTGCACATAAGGTACTGCAATCTGGTTTTTATCGGCCCACTCTCTTCAAAGATGCTCGTAAGTTTGTCTTATCTTGTGATGAATATCAAAGAATTGGTAATATTAGTAGACGTCAAGAAATGCCTATGAATTATTCTCTTGTTATTGAACCGTTTGATGTTTGGGGCTTTGATTATATGGGACCTTTTCCTACCTCTAATGGTTACACACATATTTTAGTTGTTGTTGATTACGTTACTAAGTGGTTAGAAGCTATTCCAACTAGTAGTGCTGATCATAACACTTCTATTAAAATGCTTAAAGAAGTTATTTTTCTGAGGTTTGGAGTCCCTAGATGTCTTATGACTGATGGTGGTTCACACTTTATTCATGGTGCTTTCCGTAAGATGCTTGCTAAGTATGATGTTAATCATAGAATCGCATCTCCTGATCACCCGCAGTCTAGTGGTCAAGTAGAGTTGAGCAATAGAGAGCTCAAATTAATTTTGCAAAAGACTGTGAATAGATCTAGAAAGAATTGGTCCAGAAAACTTGATGATGCATTATGGGCCTATAGAACTGCATACAAAAATACTATGGGCATGTCTCCGTATAAGATGGTTTATGGAAAATCTTGTCACTTACCTCTTGAACTTGAACATAAAGCATATTGGGCTATTAAAGAGCTCAACTATGACTTCAAACTTGCCGGTGAGAAGAGGTTATTTGATATTAGCTCACTTGATGAATGGAGAACCCAAGCCTATGAGAATACCATGCTATTCAAAGAAAAATTCAAACGATGGCATGACAAAAGGATACAAAAGCGTGAGTTTAACATAGGTGATTATGTGTTATTATTCAACTCTCGTTTAAGATTTTTTGCAGGAAAACTTCTCTCTAAATGGGAAGGTCCTTACGTTATCGAGGAGGTCTATTGTTCCGGTGCCATAAAAATCAACAACTTCGAAGGCACAAGTCCGAGGGTGGTGAACGATCAAAGAATTAAACATTATATCTCAGGTAATCCTAGCAATGTTGAAACTAATATTGTTGAGACCGTAACCCCGGAGGAATACATAAGGGACACTTTCCAGAATGTTTCAGACTCCGAAAAGGAATAGGTAGGTGGTACGGTAAGTAAACCGACTCCAAAACAATTTTAATGGCAATTTTTATCTGTTTTGGAATATTTAAGAATTTTTGAAAGAAAGAAGTAGTCCGGGAAGGACACGAGGCCTCCACGCGGGTGGAGGGCGCGCCCACCCTTCCTGGGTGTGCCCCCTGTCTCGTGGCCACCTCGTGTGCCTCCCGGACTCCGTTTTCTTGCACGTTACGTATTTTGGACGGTAAAAATTCATTATATAATCTCCGGAAGGCTTTGACCACCGTATCACGCAAATATCCTCTGTTTTCGTTTCGAGCTGTTTCCGTTGCAGATTTAGAGTAATATGTCGTCTCAGGATTCGGCAGGGGAGAGCTATGTGGCTGATTACCTTGCAGACCCTAAGGTCTACGGGGACTTGGAGCATGGTGGCTGGACCACTGAAGAAGAGGAAGACTATGAGCCTAAGGGAAAGGAGGAGACGAGTTCAGACAAAGATGAAGCCCCATTACCTCAACCTGGGGACATGCATGTGGAGTTTAAAAAGTCAAGCCTCCCTCATAGAGCAAATAATCCAAAGATCGAGTTTATCCCTTTTCGTCTCTTGCAGGAAAATAAACAGGAATTATAAAAAAGAGTATTAAGTCTTGAGCAGGAGATCGATGACCTAAAGGAGCAAAATACTATACTCAAGCGTAAATTGAGGAAGAAGCCTACATCATCAACTCCTTCTTCACCACCTCCGAGGACATAATCACATGGGTATGGGCACTCCCTTTGGCAACTGCCAAGCTTGGGGGAGGTGCCCCGGTATCGTATCACCATCACACTCCTATCTTTACCGTTTTACTTAGTTCTATCCCTTTAGTAGTATTATTATCTAGTAGATTGAAGTTTTAGTATCAATTAGTTTTGAGTTTTGCTTTGTGATCTCTTTATGTAATTGAGTCCGTGACCTATCTATAATAAAGATTAGTGTTGAGTTAAGGGCTTTGCTATCTTGCCATGATCTTGAGAAAGTAGAAAGAATAAAAAGAATAAAAGGGTTCGTATTGATCTTATGGATAGTAATGACTTCACACATAAAAAGTATGAGGCATAAAAGTTGTTGAGAGTTGACAAACATAGTTTTGGTCATCGTTGCAATTTATAGGAAATAATAAGGAAAGAGAGGTTTTCACATATAAATATACTATCTTGGACATCTTTTATGATTGGGAGCACTCATTAAGTATGACATGCTAAAAGAGTTGATGTTGGACAAGGAAGACAACGTAATGGTTGATGTTTTCTCACATCTCAGTTAAAGTATATTGTCATTGACCTTCCAAACATGTTGATCTTGCCTTTCTCCCTCATGCTAGCCAAAATTCCTTGCACCAAGTAGAGATACTACTTGTGCTTCCAAATATCCTTAAAACCAGTTTTGCCATGAGAGTCTACCATACCTACCTATGGATTGAGTAAGATCCTTCAAGTAAGTTGTCATGCTGCAGGCAATAAAAATTGCTTTCTAAATATGTATGACTTATTAGTGCAGAGAAAATAAGCTTTATATGATCTTGTTGTGGAAGCAATAAAAGCGACGGACTTCATAATAAAGGTCCACATACAAGTGGCAATATAAAGTGACGTTCTTTTGCATTAAGATTTTGTGCATCCAACCCTAAAAGCACATGACAACCTCTGCTTCCCTTTGCGAAGGGCCTATCTTCTACTTTATGTTTTTACTTTATGCTTGAGTCAAGGTGATCTTCACCTTTCCCTTATTCATTTTATCCTTTGGCAAGCTCCTCGTGTTTGAAAGATCTTGATATATATATATCCAATTGGATGTAAGTTAGCATGGACTATTATTGTTGACATCACCTAAAGGTGAATACGTTGGGAGGCAACACAATAAGCCCCTATCTTTCTCAGTGTCCGGTTGAAACTCCATAACCACAAGTATTGCATGAGTGTTAGCAATTGTAGAAGACTACATGATAGTTGAGTATGTGGACTTGCTGAAAGGCTCTATTCTTTACTCTTTCTGATGTTATGATAAATTGCAATTGCTTCATTGACTGAGATTATAGTTTGTTAGTTCCCAATGAAATTTCTGAACCATACTTGACATTGTGAATTGATTGTTACTTGAGCATAAGAAATTATATGATAAAATCTATATATGTTGCTGTTATAAGAATGATCATGATGCATGTCGGTGTCAAAACCGGCGGATCTCGGGTAGGGGGTCCCGAACTGTGCGTCTAGGCGGATGGTAACATGAGACAAGGGACACGATGTTTTTACCCAGGTTCGGGCCCTCTCGATGGAGGTAAAACCCTACTCCTGCTTGATTAATATTGATGATATGGGTAGTACAAGAGTGGATCTACCACGAGATCAGAGAGGCTAAACCCTAGAAGCTAGCCTATGGCATGATTGTTGTTTTTACTACGGACTAAAACCCTCCGGTTTATATAGACTCCGGATAGGGTTAGGGTTACACAGAGTCGGTTTACAACGGTAGGAGATCTACATATCCGTATCGCCAAGCTTGCCTTCCACGCCAAGGAAAGTCCCATCCGGACACGGAACGAAGTCTTCAATCTTGTATCTTCATAGTCCAGGAGTCCGGCCAACGGTGATAGTTCGGCTATCCGGACACCCCCTAATCCAGGACTCCTCAAGAGCTCCCTGAACCAGGCTTCAATGACGACGAGTCTGGCGCGCATATTGTCTTCGGCATTGCAAGGCGGTTCCTCCTCCGAATACTTCATAGAAGATTTTGAACACAAGGATTGTGTCCGGCTCTGCAAAACAAGTTCCACATACCACCGTAGAGAGAATAACCTTTGCGCAGATCTGCTGACATATTCCGCGGCATGACAACACACCACGACCAGGCCTTTATACGAATCGTTTTTACTGTTCCACCTCAGTGCGTTTAGCGAGGCGGTTTCCTTCACACGTCTTATCAAAGCGGAGATCGTGCCCCCTTATTCCAGGATTCCCATCAATACGGATGTGGGTAACCCAACCGCGCCATTGATTACGGTGCTTGGAAGATAAGCGAGTTTTACCAGGCTGGCAGGGGACGCATAGCTTCGTTCGCCCATATAAGGCGTATCAAAGCGAGTTTATACGAATCCACCTTTTAACCTACACCTTCTTCCTCCTTTGCTCATCCATTTCCGCGTACTCGAGCTCCAGCGCCCAAGTCCGCACATCCCTCCTCAACCTTCTCCAACCATGTCCGGAGCGGGAGGCAAGTGGATGGTCTCCTCCGTCACGGAGGGACAAGTCAAAAAGCTGCGGAAGGCCGGATACTTGTCCAGCGACATCACAAGACCGGCTCCTCGACGAGGGGCAGCTCATTCCCACCCCTAGGCCCCATGAGAGGGTGGTGTTCCTCACCCACTTCCTCCGCGGACTAGGTTTTCCACTTCACCCATTTGTCCGGGGGCTCATGTTCTACTACGGCCTGGATTTCCACGATCTGGCCTCGAACTTCATCCTCAACATCTCGGTGTTTATCGTCATGTGCGAGGCCTTTCTCTGCATCCAGCCCCACTTCGGCTTATGGCTGAATACCTTCAATGTCAAGCCGAAGGTCGTGGGCGGCCGCCACGCAGAAAAGCGGAGGTGCCATGGTTGGCAAGATGGCCAAAGTCCTATGGCTCGAGGGCTCCTTTGTGGAGACCGTGGAAGGTGGCAATCGGGTGGTTCTACATCACCGAGCCGCTGACTCACAATGTCTGGCGGCCCCAATTCGATCTAGCTTCCCCACACGGCTCACTTCATGGAAAGAGACGGCCCGACGTGGGGTGATTCGGAAGAGCTGTCCGGACTCCAAACCTGCGTCCAAACCCGGTGGACCAGAATCTCAAGCTTGTCAACGTAATCCAGGTGATGCTCATCCGCGGATTCTCCCATGCCAAAGCAACGGGCCTTCAATTTGTGGGAGTTTGATCCGCACATCACCGAACCTTGATCCGCTCTTGACACTATGTACGAAGATGCCTGGAAGGTGCTGTTCAAGGGCGCCGAAGCTCCCGCATCCGCTACCGAAGATCGCGGATTCAGCTCGCAGCGTCAAGCCAGCGAGGTAAGTTATTTTACCCTTTATGGGACTCTTTTTTCATAGTTTGACTCTATGCAGGATCTAAAACTCCCTAACCTTTGACAGGACTGGCTGAAGACGTCCGGACAGATTGACTGTCCGGCCCCCTTGCGAGAAGACCCAACGGATGCCCAATTGACGGGGCTGCTGGCTCCGGCACCTCACGTGGTGCTGGAGAAGAAGGCCAAGAATAAGGACACGGGAACTCGAAGGACCTCCCGGCGCCAGGTGTTGTCAGACTCATCGTCCGATGACTCTGAGGCGGAATCCTCCCCTGAGGACGAGGAAGAGGAAAAAGAAGCCTCTCCTCCAACGGGGAGAGAGAAGAAAAGGAAGGCCGCCCCGACTGGGGAGGCCGGAGGGTCCAAGAAAGGAAGGACCCTTCCTCCGGACTTCTCCACCAACACCGACAACGACGAGGAGGAGTGGCCACCAAGGGTCAAGCCCCTTGCGAGATCGTAAGTGTCCGCACTCTGAATAGCTCATGACTTTTATTTGTCGCATAGTGTCTTCTAACGCCGGATATAACCATGTAGCCCGCCTATGAAAGCTCGCCGCTTCACGAGCGGCTCCTCGGATTCATCGGATGTGAATAGCACTTTACTTCCGACGCCTCCTCTCCTCGTGACATGCATTTACACCGCGGTAGAGTCCCAAAGGCCCAGCCAGAGGAGGTGGTCTGGAGGCGCCGCAAGGCGACCTCCCGGACTCCGGCGCAAAGGGGCGAAACTCCAAAGGGCTCGAGTCCGCCTGTGCCGACTCCGCATCGAACCTTCGGTGGTTCGAAGTCCGCAAGCGGCTCTTTCGTAAGAAGGGCAAGACTGCGACGCCGGTGACCTCCGTCCATCCGGAGGCACCGGATAGCTTGCTGGAGGCACTTAACGGCGCCTCCATCGACGAGGAGCACCGCACTGTTATGAGTGTGGTGATCCAGAAAGTTCAGTCCGCCAAGAGCGGGCTGACTGAAGCATGTGCACTGAGCCTTCTAACAGGCTTTGAGGTAAGTTTAGAATATGTAAAAATATTACCGCATAGACTGTAGCCCATGATGCTTAGTTCGGTGTTCGGAAAGAAAAGCTGGACTGAGGATCTAAAAAGATATACACAGGAGTCTAACATAAGTATGTCAATATGGGAATGCAGGCTGCGTTGCTGACCTCTGCCAGACCGATCATGGAGGTCAATGCATTGAAGCAGAGCCTCGAGCGGTCCGAGAACGAGCTCGGCCTTGCCAAGAAGCAGCTCGAGGACAAGGAAGGTAAGTAATACCTTATTAAAGTAATACCTTATAGAAAGGATTTGGTTGCAAAAATGACAGGACTAACGTGGGTATTGTAGGGGCCACGAACGAGGTGGCGACCCGGAAGGAAGCGGTGTCCACGGTCGAAAGTAAAGCGGCCGCGGAGCGCACCGAGCGAGAGAAGCAGAAGGCACCGGTGGTGGAGGTGCGGCAAGAGCTCCAGGCTCTCGTGAAAAAACACGAGAGTTTGGAGCGTGACTCGAAGACTCGAGAGTCCGAGCTCGCCTCGGCTCTTGAGAGTGCCAAAGCCGCTAAGGCCGAAGCCCAAAAAGCCCTCCAGGAGATTGAATCATTAAAGAAGATAGCGGCGGTAAGGCATTCTTTATGCAAAGCAACCATGTGAAAGTGAATTATCTATTACTTACCCGAATCCGGAGCTCCGTGGAGCATTCACAGATCTGTCCTCCGTAGTGTGTCCGATCTTGCCGCGTTTCTACCGCGCCGAGGAGGGGAGCTCGACGGAAAAGGTGTTCTGGTCTCAGTATGCTGAGGCCGGACATCCGGTGCCCCTGAGCGACCAGCTGAAGCAGCTGGTCGAGCTCCACAAGGTCGCCGAACAGGCCATGAAGGGCCTCATAATTCAGCTGTGGCCTAAGGAAGCCATGCCTGGGAGCTACTTCGGGCTAGTGCGGCGGTTGGTGGACGCCTGTCCTTGGATTGAAGTCATCAAGCGCTTCGTCTGCATTGAAGGTGCCCATAGGGCCCTTGCCCTTGCTAAGGTGCACTGGGGCAAGATGGACGCTGAGATGCTTGTGACGGACGGACCACCACCGAAGAAGGAGCATCGCAAGCCTGAAATGTATTATGAGGGCGTCCTGAAGGGTGCCTGCCTTTATAGCGGATGAATGCTCCAAAGATATAATTTTTAGTAGACTCGCATTTGTTATCCTGACGCTGAAAACTTGTTCATATGCGCTAAGCAACGCCAGAATTTAAAATATTACCTTCTCAGGCGGCCGTTTATCAAATTTGAGAGATGGCAAGTCGTTGGCTTCAGCCCCCATGCCACGAGTGCTGGGGTGTTCGGGATAAACTTGAGCGCTCTTGTTCCCGTTCTTGGGTCCTTCGAGGGAGGCGCTCAATGCGACGAACAAGGCAACCAGACTATTGTGCTTGAACACTCTCACTTAGCCATAGAATTCTATAATTTTAAATTTCGGCGAAGCCCCTGGTATTCGGAAGACCGAGTTCGGGGCGCTATCCACGCCTTGGCCGGACAATGCCGACTCCTCGCTCTAAGCGGCATAAGTCTTTAGGGACCCGAAATAACCTCTCAAACAGCGACCGGCTCTCGCCCTATCATGACGGTCAGTTTTAGCTTTCTCCACCGAGGTGCTCAACCCAGCTCAACCGGGCACAATCGCAGTGGTTCTCCCGGCTACCTTAGCCGATATAACGGAACGTAAGGTACCAAAACATGGGAGCCGGGCAAACCCAACTATTGACCCAAGACATGATTGAAGCCGATGCATATAATGCTATAAGTTCGGGTGCCGACTTGTGAAAGTGTTCGGACTTATCACACCATATTTTTGGGGTACTTAAGCCCCTGGTGTATTGGCCGTACGTAAGTGTACGGGTGCAACATGTCATGAATGAACATATATATAGATAAAGAAAGGAGTGCAATAATAGGCAAGAGCTATGTATTGTTTATTCAAAAGGTATCGCAATGAAAGCGAGCGATACAAATGGTGCGATAAGCAAGGGATGGGACTATTTAACATGTCCCCCTCGAGGAAGCTGCGGGATGGTATGTAAAACAGGTATAATGGTCGTAGTAGAGACCACGGACACTCGGCGTAACTACGCTTCCTGGCTGTTGCATCGTGAGTTCGCAATTCTAGTGCCGGACAGGGCTTCTGGAAGACGGAGTCCTGAAAGTAAGAGAAAAGAAGAAAGAAAAAGAATGACACAATCGGGAGCCCCTGGTGCGGTTGAGCCGCATTCTGGGCGTGCCGTGGTCGTGCCCCTCCCTTATGCCCATGGTATCTCCAGAGTGTAGTTATGTACGCGTAGTACTGGCTTCGCAATTTCGCGAGGGCTGGGGTTGGGGCCGGATTGCTATGCTTGCTCGGATCGTGCCAGGCGGTCTTGTTGTAGGTTACTCCGGGCGCGCTTGACGGTGTCCGGACGTTTAATAGCCGGACTCGAGAATTGCTGTGAGAGGCTGCTTTGCACCTCTGCCGCGAGGGCCACCGTGTGCTCCTCTGTTCGGAGAGAGCGTTCGGTGTTTCATTGACCATGATTACTCCTCGAGGGCCTGACATCTTGAGCTTGAGGTACGCGTAGTGTGGCACCGCATTGAACTTTGCAAATGCGGTTCGTCCAAGCAGTGCGTGATAGCCGCTGCGGAACGGGACTATGTAAAAGATTAAGTCTTCGCTTCGGAAGTTATCCGGGGATCCGAAGACCACTTCGAGTGTAACTGAGCCTGTACAATTGGCCTCTACACCTGGTATGACGCCTTTAAAGGTCGTCTTTGTGGGTTTAATCCTTGAGGGGTCTATGCCCATTTTGCACACTGTATCCTGATAGAGCAGGTTCAGGCTGCTACCGCCGTCCATCAGGAATCTAGTGAGGTGGAATCCGTCGATGATTGGGTCAAGAACCAATGCGGCGAATCCGCCGTGGCGGATGCTAGTGGGGTGGTCCCTTCGATCAAAGGTGATCGTGCAGGAGGACCATGGGTTGAACTTTGGGGCGACTGGCTCCATCGCATATACGTCCCATAGTGCACGCTTCCGCTCCCTTTTGGGTATGTGGGTTGCGTATATCTTGTTCACCGTCCGCACTTGTGGGGGGAAGCCCTTCTGTCATCTATTGTTCGGCGGCCGGGGCTCCTCCTCGTCATCGCTATGCAGCCCCTTGTCATTGAGTTCGGATTTAACTTGCCTGCCTGTTTGAAGACCCAACAATCCCTGTTGATGTGGTTGGCTAGTTTTGAAGTGCCATGTATTTGGCACGAGCGATCGAATATTCGGACCAGATTGGACGGGCCCTGAGTATTTCTTTTGAACGACTTTTTCCGCTGACCGGGTTTAGAGCCTCTGAATCCGGCATTGACTGATGTATCTTCAGCATTATCGCCGTTAATGCGGCGGTTGTGCTTGTTGCGACGCGACCTGCCGTTACTGTCCTTGGTATCCGAACTACCAGGGTTTTTGGTCAAGTTGTTGCTACGAGCTAGCCAGCTGTCCTCTCCCGTGCAAAAGCGGGTCATGAGCATTGTGAGGGCTGCCATGGATTTCGGCTTTTCCTGTCCTAGGTGCCGGGCAAGCCACTCGTCGCGGATGTTATGTTTGAAGGCTGCAAGGGCATCTGCATCTGGACAGTCAACGATTTGATTTTTCTTGGTTAGGAACCGTGTCCAGAATTGTCTGGCCGATTCTTCTAGCTGCTGAATTATGTGGCTGAGGTCATCGCGTCACGTGGTCGCACATATGTGCCACTGGAAGTTATCGAGGAATGCGGCTTCCAGGTCCTCCCAACAACCAATTGATTCTGGCGGCAAGCTGTTAAGCCAATGCTGAGCTGGTCCTTTAAGCTTGAGTGGGAGGTATTTGATGGCGTGTAGATCATCGGCGGGGCCATGTGGATATGGAGGAGGTAGTCCTCGATCCAAACCGCAGGATCTGTTGTGCCATCGTATGATTCGATGTTTACGGATTTGAAACCCTCGGGGATTTGATGATCCATCACTTCGTCTGTGAAGCATAGTGGGTGTGCGGCGCCTTTGTATTGAGCTATATCACGACGCAGCTCAAATGAGCTGTGTCTACTATGTTCGGCCCGGCCGGAATTGTTGTATCCGGCGTGACGGTTATCATCACGTGTCATGGAGCGCCCGTGCGATCCGTAGATCGATCTTGTTTGCCTTGCCTTGTCCTCCAATATGTCTCGCAGGTCTGGCATGTTTCCCCGTGCGTTGGTACTTTTCGAGCGACGCCGGGGTGCAGCTTGAATGGAGGGTCTAGTTGCCTCTCTGTCGCGACCACGGGGCGGCCGGTCGGCCGCATCATGTGCTGGTGATGTAGGTTTGGGTGCTGTTTCCTCTAATTGGGGTAGCAGCCTGCGTTTTGGGTATCTCTTGGAGGGGCGTTCAAGTTCGTACTCTTCGACTGCAAGGACTTCAGTCCATCTGTCAGCTAGCAAGTCTTGGTCAGCTCTAAGCTGATGCTGCTTCTTCTTGAGGCTGCTTGCCATGGCCATAAGCCTGCGTTTGAACGCCTCCTGTTCGGCGGGATCCTCGTGCACGACAAATTCGTAAATAAATCGAGGCTTGCCTCATCTTCGGAGGGAGGCATATAATTATCGCCCTCCACCTCCCGCCTGCTCTATCATGAGGGCTGGCTTCTCCCTCCTCCTGTGTTGAATCCTGCTGGAGGGGATTGTCTTCGGCATTGCCGGGGTGTTATTATCTCCCGTGCCGGAATCACCGTTTTTGCTGTGGCGGGATTTAGAGCGGCGCCACGACGCCTTGGGCTGTTTCTTGGATGGGTCATCCTCCGCTGTTCCCTCGAAGTTCCCATCTTTTGGGATGTCCACCATGTATATGTCGTATGACTAGGTGACCTTCCAGTGCCCTGTAGGCTTTGGTTCTTGGTGCGTCTCAAAGATCGCCGTCCATACCGTCGATGTCTTGAGTCAGTAGAGCATGTCGGTTAAATCATCGGCGGTGGCTACAAAGTGGGTGGTGGGTGGGCGTTGAATTTCTTCGTCGTCCGCATCCCAACCTTCCCGACGTAGTCCGGCCAGGGCTCTCGATAAAGAGAGACATTTAGTGAATTCGGGATGTCGCCAAAGGGCGAGTCTTTGAAAGATGTCGGCGATGAACTCCATGACCGGCGCCCAATCGGATTCGATTGGCCGGGGCGCGGGAGGTTCGGAGTCCAGAGAGGAGTCCGGCACCTTGGAGTCACGGGATTCGCAAGGGACAGGGATGGTGTTCGGCTCAATCACCGCAGAGATCGTAGCCCCCGAGGCGGTGTCCAGCCACTCGTCCTTGATCGGCGGAGTCGGCTCCGAGCTAAGGGTCGGAGCGGATGCTGGTGCGGCCTCTAGGGCACTATTCGGCGGCAGAGTTAGATCGTGCCCATCGAGACAAAGGCGCGCTGGCTGTGGCTCGAATCCATCGAAGATCAAGTCTCCGCGATGATGGTCAGTTCAAACTCCCAACTCAGAGCCTGATGGCCAGGCTGATGGCCGCTGCAGCCGGAGAAAGTCAGGCCAAGTCGTTGACACGAAGATCTGGTTCGGGAGAAACCTCACCCTGACCACATCAAGCTGATGATCGGCGATGACAAGAGTGATCTACACGATTAGATCGAGAGGCTAAACCCCAGATCACTAGATCACTAGGGTTTAGCCTCTCCGATCTCGTGTAGATCCACTCTTGTACTACCCATATCATCAATATTAATCAAGCAGAGTAGGGTTTTACCTCCATCGAGAGGGCCCAACCTGGGTAAGAACATCGTGTCCCTTGTCCGGCTGTTGCCATCCGCCTAGACGCACAGCTCGGGACCCCTACCCGAGATCCGCCGGTTTTGACAATCGACATTGGTGCTTTCATTGAGAGTTCCTATGTGTCATCATCCTTAGGCCCGATGGCTCCTCCGATCAGAACGACGATGCGGTCCAGGTGAGACTTTTCTCCCGGACAGATCTTCGATTCGGGCGGCTTTTGCATCGGCGGGCCAATTCGCCATTGGCCATCCGGAGCAGATTGAAAGCTACGCTCGCCATCAGTCGATTTGAAGTTTGAACTACACGGCCGACGCCCGCGGAGACTTGATCTTCGACGGGTTCGAGCCATAGCCAAGAGTGCCGACATCACACGAGGGGCATGATCTAGCTCTGTCACCAACAAGGTCTCCGGAGGCCGCACTAAAGGTCCGCCCGACCTTAGCTCGAGCCGATCATACGATCGAGGACGGGTGGCTGGACACCGCCGGGTTGGCGATCTCTACGGCGATTGAGCCGCATGACACCTACCCCTGGCCCTTGGTAAAGTTCTTGACTTCCAAGGTGCCGGACTCTCTCCGGATTCGAACCTTCGCGCCCCGCTAATCGATCCGATTGGGCGCCGATCATGGAATTCATCGCCATGACATCTTTCAAAGACTTCGCCTTTGGCGACATCCTGAATTCACTAAAGTCTCTCTTTATCAGAGAGCCCTGGCCGGATTATGGTCAAGAAGGTTGGGATGCGGACGACAAAGAAATTCAAAGCCCACCCACCACCCATTTCGTAGCCACTGTCGATGATTTAACCGACATGCTCGACTTCGACTCCAAAGACATCGACGGTATGGACGACGATGCAGGAGACGACCAAGAACCAACGCTTATTGTGGCACTCAAGGCCACCTCATCATCATACTTATTATATACATGGTGGAGATCCCAAAAGATGGGAATGGCGATGGAACAGCGGAGGATGACCCCTCCAAGAAATAGCCTAAGCGCCGGGCCAAGGGCGCCGCCTAAGTCCCGCCACAAAGCAAAACGGTGATTCCGCACGGGAGACAATAACACCCCGGACAAAGGTTGAAGACAACCCCTCCAAAGCAGATTCAGCACAGAGGATGGAGAAGCCAGCCTCACGAGAGCGGCAGAAAGAGAGGTAGAGGACGATAATTACATGCCTCCCTCCAAGATGAGGCAAGCCTCGACGACGAAGAATTCGGGCGTGCCCGAGGATCCCGCCGAACAAGAGCGCTTTCAAACGCAGGCTTATGGCCACGGCAAGCAGCCTCAAGAAAAGCAAGAACAAATTAGAGCTGACCAAGACTTGCTAGCTCACAGATGGACTCAAGTCCTTGCGTCAATAGTATGAACTCAAGCCGCCTCCAAGAGCTACCCAAAACGTAGGCTGCTACCCGATTAGAGGAGCAAGCACCCAAACCTACATCACCAACAAGATGACACGGCTGACCGCCACCTCGTGGTCAAGGACAGAGAGGCCTCTCGCCATCAACTCAAGCCGCACTCCCCGCCGCCCAAAATACCAAGGCGAGGAAATGCGCCTGCACTGTGAGATATATTGAGGACAAGGCAAGGCAAACAAGATCGATTCTACGGATCGCGTATGCCTACCTATTATCGCGTGATTTACAACTGGCCACGCCGGATATGGCAACTTCGCCGGGCCGAACATGAGAGACAAAGCTCATTTGAGCTGCGCCGTGATATAGCCCAATACAGAGGCGCCAAGACACCCACTATGCTTCACAGATGAAGTGATGGATCATCAAATCCCTGAGGTTTCAAACCCGTAAACATTGAATCATACGATGGCACAATAGATCCTGCGGTTTGGATCGAGGACTATCTCCTTCACATCCACATGGCCCGTGGTGATGATCTACACGCCATCAAATACCTCCCACTCAAGCTTAAAGGACCAGCCCGGCATTGGCTTAACAGTTTGCCAGCAGAGTCAATTAGTTGTTGGGAAGACCTGGAAGCCACATTCCTCGACAATTTCTGTGGCACATATAAAGTGCTACCACCAGACGCCATGACCTAAGCCACATAATTCAGCAGCCAGAGGAATCGCCAGAAAAATTCTGGACACGGTTCCTAACCAAGAAAAATCAAATCATCGACCGTCCGGATGCAGAGGCCCTTGCAGCCTTCAAACACAACATCCGCGACGCAGTGGCTTGCCCGCACCTAGGACAGGAAAAGCCGAAATCCATGGCAGCCCTCACAACACTCATGAACCACTTTTATGCTGGAGAGGACAGCTGGCTAGCTCAGAGTAACAACATGACCAAGAGCCCCGGTAATTCGGATACAAAGGACAGCAATGGCAGGTGTCGCTACGAATAAGTTAATAAGCACCGCATTAACAGCGATAATGCCGAGGATACGGTAGCCAATGCCGGATTCAGAGGCTCTAAACCCGGCCAGTGGAAAAAGCCATTTAAAAGAAATACTCCGGCCCGGCCCAATTTGGACCGAATACTTGATCGCACGCGCGATACACGGCACCTTCGAAAACCAGCCAACCACACCAACAGGGATTGTTGGGTGTTCAAGCAGGCAGGCAAGTTAAATGCCGAAAACAATGACAAGGGGCTGCGTAGCGATGACGAGGAGGAGCCCCGGCCGCCGAACAATAAAGGACAGAAGGGCTTCCCGCCACAAGTGCGGACGTGAACATGAGATACGCAACCCACATACCCAAAAGGGAGCGGAAGCGTGCACTAAGGGACGTATATCCGATGGAGCCAGTCGCCCCAAAGTTCAACCCGTGGTCTTCCTGCCCGATCACTTTTGATCAAAGGGACCACCCCACTAGCATCCGCCATGGCGGATTCGCCGCATTGGTTCTAGACCCAATCATTGACGGATTTCACCTCACTAGAGTCCTAATGGACGGGCGGCAACAGCCTCGAACTCCGCTTTATCAGATACAAAGGCGCAAAATGGGCATAGACCCATCAAGGATTAAACCCACGAAGACGACCTTTTAAAGGCGCCATACCAGGTGTAGAGGCCAACAGACATGCTCGGGCTACACTTGAAGTGGTCTTCGGATCCCCGGATAACTTCCAAAGCGAGGAGTTAATCTTCTATATAGTCCCGCTTCTGCAGCGGCTATCATGCATCGCCGGATGAACCGTGACGGTAAAGTTCAATGCGGTGCCGCACTACGCATATCTCAAGCTCAACATGCCAGGTCCTCGAGGAGTCATTACGGTCAATGGAAACACCAAACGCTCTCTCCGGAAGGAGGAGCATACAGCGGCCCTCGCGACGGAAATACAAAGCAGCCTCTTAAGGCAATTCTCGAGTCCGGCTATTAAACGTCCGGACACCGTCAAGCGCACCCGGAGTGACCTACAAGAAGACTGCCTGGCACGTTCCGAGCACGCATAGCAATGTGGCCCAAACCCCAGCCCTCGCGAAATTGCAAACCAAAGATTACGCTGCATATAATTACGCCCGGAAATACCATGGGCATAGGGGAGGGCACGACCACGGCATGCCTGCACGCGCTCAACCGCACTGTGGGGCTCCCGATTTTGTCATTCTTTTCTTTTCTTCTTTCTTTTTTTACTTTCAGCACTTCGTTCTCACGAAGCCCTGTCCGGCAGTAGAATCGCCGAACACACGATGCAACAGCCAGGGAAGCAGAAAGCTACGTCGAGTGTCCAGGTGGTCTCTATTACGAGCAAAGATACCTTGCTTTTACACACCATCCCGCAGCTTACTCCCTCGAGGGGGGACATGTTAAAAGTCCGCCCCTTGCTTATCGCACTATTTGTATCGTTCTGCTCTTACTGCAGCCCTTTTTAATAAACAATACATAGCTTCTGCCTATTATTGAATTCCTTTTTTATATATATATATATATATATATATATATATATATATATATATATATATGTTTAGTTATGACATTGTGCAACCGTACACTTTGGTACGGGCAATTCACAAGGGGATTAAGTACCCCACAACATGGTGTGATAAGTCCGAACACTTTCACAAGTGCGGCACCCCGAACTTATAGCATTATATGCATCGGCTCCGAATCATGTCTTGGGTCAATAGTTGGGTTTGCCCAGCTCCCATGTTTTCGTACCTTATGTTCCGTTATATCGGCTAAGGTAGCGCTGGGAGAACCTCTGCGATTGTGCCCCGGTTGAGCTGGGTTAAGCACCTCAGTGGAGAAAGCTAAAACTGACCGTCATGATAGGGCGAGAGCCGGTCGTTGTTCGAGAGGTTTTTGAGTCCCTAAAGACTTATGCCGCTTAGAGCGAGGAGCCGGCATTGTCCGGCCTAGGCGTGGATAGCGCCCCGAAATCAGTCTTCCGAATACCAGGGGCTTCGCAGCAATTTAAAATTATAGAATTCTATGGCTAAGTGAGAGTGTTCAAGCATTATAGTCCGGTTGCCTTGTTCTGCGCTGAGCGCCTCCTCGAAGGACCCAAGAATGGGAACAAGAGCGCTCAAGTTTATCCCTAACACCCTAGCGATGTGGCATGGGGGCTGAAGCCGACGACTCGCCATCTCTCGAATTTAATACACGGCCGCACAGAAGGTAATGTTTTAAATTCAAAAGTGTTGCTTAGCGCATATGAACAAGTTTTCAGCGTACATGATAACAAATGCGAGTCTACTCAAAAATTACATCTTTGGAGCATTGAGCCGCTATAAGGCGGGCACCCTTCAGGACGCCCTCATAATACATTTCAGGCTTACGATCCTCCTTGCCCGGTGGTGGTCCGTCCTTCACAAGCTTCTCAGCATCCATCTTGCCCCAGTGCACCTTAGCACGGGCAAGGGCCCTACGGGCACCTTCGATGCAGACGGAGCGCTTGACGACTTCAACCCATGGACAAAGGCCCACCACCGCCTCACCAGCCCAAGTAGCTCCTGTGCATGGCTTCCTTAGGCCACAGCTGAACTATGAGGCCCTTCATGGCCTGTTCGGCCACCTTATGGAGCTCGACCAGCTGCTTCAACTGGTCTCTTAAGGGCAACGGGTGTGCGGCCTCAGCATACTGAGATCAGAACACCCTCTCCATCGAGCTTCCCTCCTCGGTTCGGTAGAATGCGGAAGCATCGGACACACTGCGGGGCAGATCTGCGAATGCTCCTGGAGGCTCCGGATTCGGGTAAGAAACAGATAATTCACTTTCACATGCTTGCTTTGCATAAAGAATGCCTTACCCGCCGCTATCTTCTTCATCGCCTCAATTTCCTGGAGGGCTTTTTGGGCTTCGGCCTTAGCGGCTTTGGCGCCTCAAGGGCCGAGGTGAGCTCGACTCTCGAGTCTTTGAGTCACGCCCAAACTCTCGTGTTTTTCCACGAGCCTGGAGCTCTTGCCGCACCTCCGCCACCCGCGCCTCTTGCTTCTCTCGCTCGACAGCTCGCGGCCGCATTGCTTTCGGCCTTGGACACCGCTTCCTTCAGGTCGCCACCTGCTCGTGGTCCCTGCAGTATTCACGTTATTCCTGTCATTTTCTGCAACCACATCTTTTAAATACTCCCATAAGGTATTACTTACCTTCCTTGTCCTCGAGCTGCTTTTTGGCAAGGCCGAGCTCGTTCTCAGACCGCTCGAGGCTCTGCTTCAATGCATCAACCTCCATGATCAAGGTCTGGCAGAGGTCAACAAGAGCCTGCATTCCCATATTGACATACTTATGTTAGAATCTTGCTACATATTTTAGATCCTCAGTTCGGCTTTTTCTTTCCGAACACCAAACTGAGCATCAGGGGCTACTGTCTATGTGGTAATATTTTTACATATCTTAAGTACATACCTCAAAGCCTGTTAGAAGGCTGGCACATGCTTACCAGCCCGCTCTTGGCGGATCGAACTTCTCGGATCACCACACTCATAACAAAGGCGGCGCTTCCTCGTTGATGGAAGCGCCGTTAAGCACCTCCATCAAATTATCCGGTGCCTCCGGTTGGACGGAGGTCACCGGCGTTGCGATCTTGCCCTTCTTACGAAGGGGTCGCTTTGCGGACTCGGAATCACTGAAGGTTCGACGGAGTCCACAGGGCGGACTTAAAGCCCATCGAGGTTTTATCCCTTTGCACCCGAGTGCAGGAGGTCGCCTTTGCGGCGCCTGTGGCCACCTCCTGGCTGGGCCCCTTTTGGGACTCCACCTCGGCGTCATCCACGGCGGGAGGAGACGAGGCGGTCGAAAGTGAGGTGCTATTCACATCCGACGAATCCAGGGAGCCGCTCGTCGGAGTGTCGAGCCCGTCCTTGGGCGGGCTGCATGGTTATATTCGGCGTTAGAAGATGTTGTGCGACAAATGGAACGCCATGAGTTATTCTGGTGTCCGGACACTTACGATTTCGCCAGGGGCTTGGTCCTCGGTGGCCACTCCTCTTCGCCGTCGTCGGTGTTGGTGGTGTAGTCCGGAGGAAGGGTACTTCCCTTCTTGGACCCTCCGGCCTCCCGGGCTGGGGCGGCCTTCCTTTTCTTCTCTCCCCCCGCTGGGGGAGAGGCCTCTTTTTCCTCCTCCTCGTCTTCGCGGGAGGAGTCCGCCTCGGAGTCATCGGACGATGAGTCCGACAACACCTGGCGCCGGGAACTCCTTCGAGTTCCCGTGGCCTTCTTCTCCGGCACCACGTAAGGTGCCGGAACCAGCAGCCCCGTCAATCGGGCGTCCGCTGGGTCTTCTGGCAAGGGAGCTGGACAGTCAACCTGTCCGGACGTCTTCTGCCAGTCCTGTCAAAGGTGAGGGAGTTTTAGATCCCGCATAGAGTCAATCTATGAAAAAAGAGTCCCGTAAAGGGTAAAATAACTTACCTCGCTGGCTTGATGCCGCATGCTGAATCCGCGATATTCGGTAGCGGATGCGGGAGCCTCGGTGCCCTTCAACAGCACCTTCCAGGCATCTTCGTACATAGTGTCGAAGAGCCGGCTCAAGGTTCGATGCTGTGCCGGATCAAACTCCCACAAGTTGAAGGCCCGTTGCTGGCATGGGAGGATCCGGCGGATGAGCATAACCTGGACTACGTTGACAAGCTTGAGCTTCTTGTCCGTCAGGTTTCGCATACACGAGTTTGGAGTCCGGTCAGCTCTTCCGAATTACCCCACGTCAGGCCCGTCTCTTTCGATGAGGTGAGCCGTGTAGGGAAGCCAGATCAGAATTCGTGGGCCGCTGCCCATTTAGATTCGCGCGGCTCGGTGATGTAGAACCACCCCGATTGCCACCCCTTTATGGTCTCCACGAAGGAGCCCTCGAGCCATAGGACGTTGGCCATCTTGCCCACCATGGCACCTCCGCACTGGCTTGGCGGCCGCCCACTACCTTCGGCTTGCCATTGAAGGTCTTCAGCCATAAGCCAAAGTGGGGCTGGATGCAGAGGAAGGTTTCGCACACGCACGATGAACGCCGAGATGTTGAGGATGAAATTGGGGCCAGATCATGGAAATCTAGGCCGTAGTAGAACATGAGCCCTCGGACAAATGGGTGAAGTGGAAAACCTAGTCCATGGAGGAAGTGGGGAGGAACACCACCCTCTCATGGGGCTGGGGTGGGGATGAGCTGCCCCTTGTCGGGGAGCCGATGCGCTGATGTCGCCGGGACAAGTATCCGGCCTTTCGCAGCTTTTTGATGTGCCCCACCGTGACGGAGGAGGCCATCCACTTGCCTCCCGCTCCGGACATAGTTGGAGAAGGTGGAGGAGGGATGTGCGGACTTGGGCGCTAGAGCTCAAGTGCGCGGAAATGGATGAGCAAAGGAGGAAGAAGGCGTGTGTGAAGAAGTGGATCCTTATCCCCTTATATGGACGAACAAAGCTATGCGTCCCCACTGGCCTGATAAAACTTGCTTATCTCCCAAGCGCCGTAATCAATGGCGCGGTTGGGTTACCCACGCCCGTATTGATGAGAATCCCGGAATAAGGGGACACGATCTCTGCTTTGTCAAGACGTGCCAAGGAAACCGCCTCGCTAAACGCGCTGAGGTGGGACAGTGAAAACGATTCAAATAAAGGCTTGGCCGTGGTGTGATACCACGCTGCGGAATACGTCAGCAGATTGAACTTGTGTAAATATTATTCTCTCTACGGTTGTATGTGGAACTTATTTTGAAGAGCCGGACACTATCCTTGTGTTCAAAATCTTCTATGAAGTATTCGGAGGAGGAACCCACCTTGCAATGCCGAAGACAATATGCGCGCCGGACTAAATGCGTCATTGAAGCCTAGTTCAGGGGCTCTTGAGGAGTCTGGATTAGGGGTGTCCGGATGGCGGACTATAGCCTTTGGCCGGATTCCTGGACTATGAAGATACAAGATTGAAGACTTCATCCCGTGTCCGGATGGGACTTTCCTTGGCGTGGAAGGCAAGCTTTGCGATACGGATATGTAGATCTCCTACCATTGTAACCGACTTCAGGTAACCCTAACCCTCTTCGGTGCCTATATAAACCGGAGGGTTTTAGTCCGTGAGACGAACAACAATCATACCATAGGCTAGGTTCTAGGGTTTAGCCTCTCTGATCTCGTGGTAGATCTACTCTTGTACTACCCATATCATCAATATTAATCAAACAGGAGTAGGGTTTTACCTCCATCGAGAGGGCCCGAACCTGGGTGAAAACATCGTGTCCGGTGTCTCCTGTTATCTTCCGCCTAGACGCACAGTTCGGGACCCCCTACCCGAGATCCGCTGGTTTTGACACCGACAGTTGTCCATTGCACTTTGTGTACTAATCCATGGTCTATGTGAGGGTTCTATGCGGGGTTAGGTACGTGTCCATGGGCTTGCGTTAAGAGGAAGATATCATACAACCCATGGAAAGGATGACATCAAGTGGTGATCGTCATCAAGATTGCCGTGTGCAAGTTCAAGTGGAGCATCACGAAGAGATCAAGTGCTTGAATCTTGCCATCCATTATGGTGTCAATGGACTTGTGAAGATGTGCCAAAGAGTGACTAAGGGAGTCCTGGATTAAGGGGTCCTCGGACAGCCGGACTACATACTTTGTCCGGACTATTGGACTACGAAGATACAAGATTGAAGACTTCGTCCCGTGTCCGGATGGGACTCTCCTTTGCGTGGAAGGCAAGCTTGGCAATTCGGATATGTAGATTTCCTTCTCTATAACCGAGTCTGTGTAACAATAGCCCCCTCCGGTGTCTATGTAAACCGGAGGGTTTAGTCCGTAGAACAACAATCATAATCATAGGCTAGCTTCTAGGGTTTAGCCTCTATGATCTCGTGGTAGATCAACTCTTGTAATACTCATATCATCAAGATCAATCAAGTAGGATGTAGGGTATTGCCTCCATCGAGAGGGCCTGAACCTTGGTAAAACGTCGTGTCCCCTGCCTCCTGTTACCATTAGCCTTAGACGCATAGATCGGGACCCCCTACCCGAGATCCGCTGGTTTTGACACCGACATTGGTGCTTTCATTGAGAGTTTCACCATGTCATCACGGTAAGGCTTGATGGATCCCTAAATTATCTTCAACGATGCGGTCCAGGGGGAGGTTTTCCTTTCCGGATAGATCTTCGTATTCGGCGGCTTCGTACTGCGGGCCAACTCGCTTGGCCATCTGGAGCAGATCGATAGCTATGCCCCTGGCCATCAGGTCAGATTTGGAAGCTTGAACTATACTGCCGACATCTGCGGAGACTTGATCTTCGACGGATCCGAGCCCACGTCAGGCGCGCCGGACGGTCACGATGGGCATGACTTTGGTCTGTCATTGGACACTATTCGGGAAATCGTGCCTGCAGCGGCGCCGGGAACCAAACTGGAGCAGATTGTGCCCTCCGAGGATGGGTGGATGGACCCCGCCACGGAGGCCGCACACTCATCAGCGCTGGAGCCGAACATTGATCCCATCTCCTGTAAGGGTGGTGTCATCGGACCCTCGGACTCGTCTCCGGCTACAGGATCCGAACCGCGTGCGTCCGTGCCTATCGAATCCGATTGGGCGCTGTCGGTGTCAAAACCGGCGGATCTCGGGTAGGGGGTCCCGATCTGTGCGTCTAAGGCCGATGGTAACAGGAGGCAAGGGACACAATGTTTTACCCAAGTTCGGGCCCTCTCGATGGAGGTAAAACCCTACTTCCTGCTTGATTGATATTGATGATATGAGTAGTACAAGAGTTGATCTACCACGAGATCGTAGAGGCTAAACCCTAGAAGCTAGCCTATGATGATTACGATTGTGATCGTCGCTCTAAGGACTCAAACCTCCGGTTTATATAGACACCAGAGAGGGCTAGGGTTTACATGGATTCGGTTACAAAGAAGGAAATATAATATCCAGATCACCAAGCTTATCTTCCACGCAAAGGAGAGTCCCATCCGGACAAGGGACGAAGTCTTGATTCTTGTATCTTCATGCTCCAATAGTCCAGACAAAGTATATAGTCCGGATGTCCAGATACCCCCTAATCCAGGACTCTCTCAGTAGCCCCTGAACCAGGCTTCAATGACGATGAGTCCGGCGCGCAGTTTGTCTTCGGCATTGCAAGGCGGGTTCCATCTCCGAATACTCCAAAGTAATTATCGGACACCTAAACCGTGTCCGGATCTGCAAGATGATCTTCAGATACCGCTGTAGAGAGCATAGCATAAATCCGATCTGCTGGCAATTTTTATACGTCGTGCCCCTGCATCGTGGCCCGGCCCAACACGAACCGGTTTTTCTTAGCCCGCCTAGATACGCGTTGCGAGGCGGTTTTATTGGCACGCCCTGCCAAAGCAGAGATCGTGTTCCCCTTATCGCGGGATCTTCCATCGATACGGGCGTGCGCAACCCCACGACGACTGTTGGTATGACTCCGTGTTTTTAGATAAGTCCCAATCGGTGACGCTGAGGACGATTGATATTCACCCCCTTTATAAACGGGCCGAGGCCTATACCTCTTTTCCACCACCCTTGCGCCTTTTCACATCTCGAGTTCTAGCACCCGAAACCCAAGCTCAAGCACCCCGGATCCTCCACTATGTCCGGATCCAACCCTCGAGACCGGTGGGTGGCCTCCTCGGTCATAGAGGAGGACATTGCGAAGATTAGGGAGGTCGGATATCTGACTGCTGACATCCAGCACAGGCTTCCTTCTCCATGGCAGGTCATCCTTACTCCCGAGCCCAACGAGAGTGTCGTATTTGTTTCTCACTTCCTCCGCGGCTTGGGCCTCACCCTTGATCCCTTCGAGAGAGGGATCATGTTCTATTACAGGTTAGATTTTCATGATCTAGCTCCGGACGCTATCCTCCATATATCGTCGTTCATCGTTGTGTGCGAAGCTTTTCTCCACGTCACTCCACACTTCGGCTTATGGCTCAAGACTATCAATGTGAAGCCGAAGATGATTGAGGGGCGACACGGGAGTGCGGAGGCGACGTAATAAGCAGGAACGCCGATGCCCCATGGCCAGAGGGTTCCATCCCAGAGGTGTCCGATTTATGGCAGCGGAGGTGGTTTTACGTCACGGCTCCCAGAGGCACAAAGTGGGTGGCTGCCCCCGACTTTCGTTCGGGCCCTCCGTCACAACTGGCGTCATGGACCAATGTAGGACGGGCTTGGGGTTCTGCTAGCGATGTACCAACATTGCAGAGCCGTATCTGGGAGCTTCTTGAGCGGGACATTAGCCTCGTCAGCATAATTCAGGTAATGCTTATCCGACGGATGTTGCCGTGCAAACGCCGGCCTCTTCGGATGTGGGAGTTCAATCCGGAAGGTCCGCGGACTATTCTGCACTTCTTCGGCCTGACGCTCGAAGGGATGTGTAAATTATTCTTTGGACCTCAAGTAAAGTGTCCGGACACCACCGAGGATGCGGGCCTGAGCTGCAATCGCCCAGATACCCAAGTAAGTAACCCCGAAACCGAACACTTCGTTTATGTTTATCATAATCATTATTCTGAAAACCCTCCGTGGCCAGGAATGGCTCAGCAAGGCAGAGAGAATCAGGTGTCCGACGCCACTTCCAGAAGGCTCGCCTAGTCCCACCATAGCCAAGATGTTTGGTCGTGTGCTAAGCAAAATGCCCTCAGGGAAAGACGAAGGGAAGAAAGAGAAGCATAACTTCACACATTGCGCATCCAAACTGGGGGAATTGCTACCTCCCCGAAGGAGGATAGTCGGGGAGGGGAATCTAAGGCCTCCTCCCCTCGCAGGAAGAACAGGGCCGCCTCCAGAGATTTGGAGACGGAGGTTCCTAGACAAGGGAAGAAAGCTTCACCAGGGGGCCCTGCCCCGAAGGGCGCCCTCACCGCGCCATGCCCGCCAACGGGCCAACCCTCAGCCGAGCTGTAAGTTAATCGTAAATATGAAGATACTGCTTCCTTCTCCGAGAACAATAACCAGGATCAATTCTTTGCAGTCCGGCTAGCAGCCTTCTCGACAGAGTTCGTCATCGGGGGATCTCCTTCCGGAGATGATGGAGAGTGAGACTCCACCAACCTATCCGCCTCATGAGGCGGGCGACCCCGAGGTGTCGTCACGGAGGAGTCCAGATTTGCCGAAGCCAGAAGCTAATAATTCTGCCACCCTGAGCCCGGAGCGTTCGGCTCCCACGGGGGATAGGAAGGGTCCAAGCAGTTCGTGTCCGCCGCATTAATCGACGAGCCTTCTGGAGTGGGCAGCTCTCCCGGAGGAGCACCGTTCATTAACGAGCATGGTGCTTGAGAAGATTTCATCCGCCACCAGCGGGTTGAATGAAGCTTTTATGAACCTGCTCAGAGGCTTCGAGGTATGTAATGAAAATACATAATTTTTTACTGTGACGCGCGTGCTAGGTGTGCTCCATATGGATAGTAGCCCTAAGACTCTCGTTGCCAGCCCTAGGTGGAAAACGGAGGATCGCATTTTTAAGTAACGATCGCGCTGTATTTGTGCGCAGGTGTCTAAGGATCCGGCAGCTGACCGGTCCGTGGAAGTTTCCGAACTGAGGAGGCAGATTGGAGTTATTGATGCCAATATCACGTTTTGAACGAGCGGCGTAACGAGTCACAAGGTATGTGCTCTGCTTTCCTTATTATTTATAGGAAAAATTGAAAGGAGTATAATATTGATGTGATATGCTTGGACTGCAGATGGTGCTGCTGTCGTGGAAGCCCTGAGGGCGGAACTTGCCCTGGCCAAGGAACAAGCTCGGGCTAGCAATGCAGCTGCCCTAAAGGCGGACGAAGAGTTGAGAGCCGAACAGGCTGCTCATCGCCGAAGCAAAGACAAAAAAGCCGAGATGGCTGTGGAGCTGAAAAATGCCGCCAACCGGTATGAGCTCCTTGAGAAGGAGAATCAGGTGAACTTGGCTGACCTGAAGAAGGCACTTGATACAGCCAAGGAGACGCGGTCTGAAAGCAGGGATGCACGGGAGGAGCTTCACCAGGCCGGAGAAATCGCGGATGGAAACCCCTACTTATTGTGGATGAAGTTTTTAGATCTGAAGTATGCTCCCCTGGATCGAGGCTGGAGCCCTGCAGACGCGTATGCGGACTTGGCGAAGAGTACGGCTGATACGGCCAAGTTTTTCGAGGATCAAGATGATAAAGAAGTGAAGAAGCTGTTCTGGTCGCAATTCAATGCTCCCGCGCGCCCATTGCCGTTGAGGGAGAAGATGGCTGCTGTGGCTGAGCTTCATAGGCTGTCCGGTCTTGCAATAGACCATCTTTTGCCGAACCAGCCTAAGCCGGACAGTTATTTTGGTTTAGTGCAACAATTCCTTGGTGCCGTATCACAGATCGATGCCATGAGGAGGTCGGCATGTATAGAGGGTGCACGGATGGCTCTTGCCCGCGTTAAAGCATATTGGACAGATATGGAGGCCACCATCATTGCAACCCAGAATCCGGCGGGAGGCCAGGATCCGGCGGAGCACTACTTGGAGCAGGTAACAGAAGGTGCTCTCTTAATAGAGGCTCAGTGCTCGAAGAATGTCATGTTCGAGTGACAAATCGTTTCATTGTAAAAACAATGCTATATTTAATTGTGAAGGCTATTTTTGTACTTTTTGCCCGAAAGTGTTATGGTGCCTCCCGTGCGGCCGTTTTATGTATAAATTTAATCTGAAAGTTAGAAATCGTTGGCTTCAGCCCCCATGCATACAATGCGGGGGTGTTCATGAGAATATGCATAATCACACTTGATCCAACGTCTTGGTCCATTAAGGAGGTGATCGCACGTCGAACTAGGCAACCAGACTATATAGCTTTAACACTTTCACTTAGCCATAGGAGTTTGACGGTGGGGCTACTATGTAGCCCCTGGTACCTTCGCATGCATCCAAATACGGGCGCGTTTGTACATGACCGGGAAGCGGTCCTTCGTTAATGCGGAGGAATCCTAAAGATTCTGATAAGTCTTCGAGTGGTTGAACAATATCTCGATGTATCATGACAGTCAGTTTTCGGCTTTCTCTACTGAGGTGCTCATTCGGAATAACCAGGGCACAATCACAGTAGTTCTCCTTTGGCCGCCTTAGCCGATAAGAACGAAACATAAGGCGGCAAACCCAGGAGCCGGGCAAACCCAACATTTGACCACATACATGATTCGGAGCTGATGCATATAAGGCCAAACTCGTGACACCGAACACTCCCGAAGGTATTCAGACTTTGTCACATAAAATGGGCTGAAGAATGCCCTTTCATTATGAACCCTGTATTTCTAGGTACGTGCATTAGTCTGTCGTGGCAAAATGCCAATAACGGCAGTACACTCTGTGGGTGTAGTACCCATGGGATGTGTAAACAACAAGATACAATAAAAAAGGTTTACACCGGGGCTTAATCTAAAGAGAAACCTTTGAGCAGGGCCCTGCTGCACGTCTGCGCCTTTGTCTCTGTTGTGCCGTGTCCTAGAAGGGTATCACAAGAATGGTGTGTGTAAAAAGAAGAACTCATGTAGAAGAGTATAACGTAAGTGTGCGATTGATAGTAAAAGTGTGAGACATTGGCATGTTAATAAGGTCAAGCCAACAGTGGGGCTTTATTAAATATCTATAGCCCCTGGTGTCCTCTATGGGATTACAAATATGGCGCCCTAGCTCGGGTTTATCCGGGCCGCCGGACTCGTCTAACCGTGTCCGTGGTCTTAATGACCAGTCATGCTTTCTGGTATTAGAGGCTGCTTAGAGTCCGGCTGCTAGAGCCGTCGCGTATTCCTCCATGCGTGAGGTGCGCTCTGTGTTTCCGTTAGCGGTGATGACGCCATGTGGACCGGGCATCTTGAGTGTAAGGTAGGCGTAAAGCGGTACTGCGTTGAAGCGGGCGAAGGCCGTTCTCCCAAGCAATGCGTGATAGCCGCTTTGGAGGGGGGCAATGGTGAAGAGTAGTTCTTCGCTTCTGGAGTTGCCTGGGGAACCAAATGTTACCTCCAGTGCAACGGAGCCCCTGCCGTAGGCTTCAATGCCTGGTATCACCCCTTCAAAGGTGGTGTTACTTTTGCTGATTCTGGATGGGTCTATCCCCATCCCGCAGACAGTGTCCTGGTATATTAAATTAAGACTACTGCCGCCGTCCATGAGGACATGAGTGAGATGGTATCCGTTGATTATTGGGTCGAGCACCAAGGCAGCTGATCCTCCGTGCTGCATACTAGTCGGGTAGTCCCTGTGATCGAAAGTGATCGGGCAGGCCGACCAGTGGTTAAGTCTGGGGGCGACGGGCTCAACAGCGTATGCGTCTCTGAGCACGCGTTCGCGCCTTCTCGTGGTTGTGTGAGTTGCGTGGATCATGTTTACTATTTTTACCTCTGGTGGGAATTTTTTCTATCCCCCAGTGTTCGGCTGGCGAGGCTCGTCCTCGTCTTCACTTGGTGTTTCCCTTCCCTTGTGTTCGGCATTTAATTTGCCGGCCTGGTTGAAGACCCAGCATTCTCTGTGACTGTGGTTCGCAGGTTTGTCGGGGGTGCCATGAATTTGGCACAGTCTGTCTAGGACTTTGTTCAGGCCGGACGGTCCCTCTTTGCTGCCTTTAAATGGCTTCTTTTGTTGACCGGGTCGAGAGCCCCTGAATCCGGCGTTGACCGTTGTGTTGTCCGGACTCTCTTCCTTGTTTTGACGTTTGTTTTTATTGCGCCGTGGCTTCCCGTTTCCATCCTTGATTTCGGATGTACTTGGGTCATTGGTGCCTTTACGGGCCAACCAGCTATCTTCACCTGTGCAAAAGCGGGTCATAAGGCTTGTTAAGGCTGCCATTGTCCTCGGCTTTTCTTGGACGAGGTGTTTGGCGAGCCACTCGTCCCGGATGCTGTGTTTGAAGGCCGCAAAGGCTTCGCCATCCGGATAATCGAAAATTTGATTCATCTTAGTGAGGAATCTGATCCAAAGCTTGCGGGCGGACTCTCTGGGTTGTTGAATTATGTGACTTAAATCGTCCGCATCCGGAGGCCGGACGTAGGTCCCTTGAAAATTGGCCTTGAAAGCATCCTCGAGTTCTTCCCAACTTCCAATTGAATTTTCGGGGAGGCTTTTCAACCAGTGTCGAGCTGGTCCCTTCAACTTGAGGGGAAGGTATTTGATGGCGTGGAGATCGTCCCCATGAGCCATGTGGATATGCAGAATAAAATCCTTGATCCAGACCCCGGGGTCTGTCGTTCCGTCATATGCCTCTATGTTCACATGTTTAAAACCTTGTGGAAATTCGTGGTCCAGCACCTCTTCGATGAAGCACAGGGGGTGAGCAGCCCCGCTGTATCTGGACGTGTTGTGGTATGCCATCGGCTGTCGTTGCGTCCAGTACTGATTCCGAATTGGTATCCGGTCGGTCTGATTGTTTCGGTGACCGTAGTCCTGCAACGGGGCTTGTCCTTTAAATCCGTAGATGGACCTGGCCGCGCCGGCCTTTTTATCCAGGAGCTCATGCAAATCGTGTGCAGCATCGGTAGCTGCTCTATTGCGGTTGCGAAGTGGTTTGTCCGGCCTCCTGGCCGTATTGTTCTTTGGCGGAACGGCCTCATCGTCGAATTCAGGCAGCAGCTTGTGTTTTGGGTAGCTCTTTGTGTGGCGATCGTCGCCGTACTTTTCTTCAGTGTCTAGCACTTTATTCCATCTGCGATTGAGCATTTCCTGTGCGGCCATAAGCCTTTGCTTTTGCTTCTTTAGACTTCTCGCAGTGGGCATAAGCCTTCTGTGGAGGTTATCTTGTTCCAAGAGTGTTTTCGGATGATGAATGCATCTTCATCCGGACTGTGCTCTTGTCCCGGGGCGGTTTGATGAGTTCGTCCCTCGGGATCATTGTGATCGGGCGTCTGCTCCGAACTGTGTTCGGCGTGACCTGGCTCATCCTGCTCCATTGCTGGGTCCATATGGTCGTTGTTGCCTTCGGAGTTGACTGGGGTGTCGATCTTTCTAGCGCTGTTATCGCAATTTTTACTGTTGCTGGACTTGGAATGGCGTCTGCGCCGTCGTTTTGGCTTTTGTCCAGGGGTTTTATCCTCTGGTTTGTCGCCGTCGTCTTCTTTAGGTGTATCCACCATGTATATATCATATGACGAGGTGGCAGTCCAGCGCCCCGTTGGTTCTGAATCGTCTCCTGCATCGACGTCCATACCGTCGGTATCATCGGCGTCGAAGTCAAGCATGTCTGATACATCGTCGACAGTGGCTATGAAGTGGGTGGTGGGTGGGCAACGGATTTCTTCGTCGCCTTCTTCCCCTCTGAGCCGGACATAGTTCAGCCAAGAGTCTCCTGACAAAGAGAGAGAGTTTAATGAGTTAAGCATGTCGCCAAAGGGCGAGTACTGGAAGATATCCACAGCGGTAAACTCCATTATCAGAGCCCAACCAGATTCGGCGGGCTCGGGAGCGCGCGGACTGGAACCTACAGCCGGATACGAGTCCGAGGGTCCGGTGTCACAGGCTTCCTTGGGGGTGAGGCCCGTGTTCGGCTCTATCGCCGATGAGTGTACGGCCTCTGGGACAGGGTCCACCCACCCGTCCTCGGGCGATTCAATCTGCTCCGGATTTAGGTCGGGGGCTCCTGCAGGGGCGATATCCCGAGCATTGTCCGACAACAGGTCTAAGCAGTGCTCATCGTGACTGTCTGGCGCTCCTGGCGCGGGCCCGAATCCGTTGAAGATCAAGTCTCCGCGGATATCGGCCGTGTAGTTCAAGTTTCCGAACCTGACCTGGTGGCCAGGGGCGTAGCTGTCGATCTGCTCCAGATGGCCAAGCGAATTGGCCCGCAGTGCGAAGCCGCCGAACACGAAGATCTGTCCGGGGAGAAAAGTCTCACCCTGGACCACGTTGTTGTTGATTGAAGGAGCCATCAAGCCTTGCAGCAACGACACAGAGGAAATCTCAATGAAAGCACCAATGTCGGTGTCAAAACCGGCGGATCTCGGGGAGGGGGTCCCGATCTGTGCGTCTAAGCCTGATGATAACAGGAGGCAAGGGACACAATGTTTTACCCAGGTTCGGACCCTCTCAATGGAGGTAAAACCCTACTTCCTGCTTGATTGATATTGATGATATGAGTAGTACAAGAGTTGATCTACCACGAGATTATAGAGGCTAAACCCTAGAAGCTAGCCTATGATGATTATGATTGTGATCGTCCCTCTAAGGACTCAACCCTCCGGTTTATGTAGACACGAAGACGGCTAGGGTTTACATGGAGTCGGTTACAAAGAAGGAAATATAATATCCGGATCGCCAAGCTTGTCTTCCACGCAAAGGAGAGTCCCATCCGGACACACGACGGAGTCTTGAGTCTGGTATCTTCACGCTCCAATAGTCCGGACAAAGTATATAGTCCGGATGTCCGGATACCCCCTAATCCAGGACTCCCTCAGGCGTCGGTCATGGAGTTCATCGCCGTGGACATTTTTCAGCACTCGCCCTTGGGTGATGTGCTAAACTCATTAAGGTCTCTTTCCTTGTCGGGAGATTCTTGGCCGAACTATGTCCGGCTTGAGTGGGAAGCATACGACGAAGAAATTCGTTCCCCACCCACCGCCCACTTAATAGCCACTGTCGATGACTTAACCGACGTGCTTGACTTCAACTCCGAAGACATCGACGGTATGAACGACGATGCAGGAGAAGAACAGGAACCAGCGCCTATAGGGTGCTGGACAGTCACCTCATCATACGATATATATATGGTGGACACACCCAAAGAAAGCGATGGCGATGAGGCAAAGGAAGATAACCCTGTGGAGAAGGAATCTAGGCACCGACGTCATAGGCGCCACTCCAAGCCCCGCCATAGCAAAAATAGCGATACCAGCACAAGAGATAACAATCCGGATGATGCCGGAGACGAAAACAATCTTGCCCAGCCAGGCTTCGAGCAGGCCGAGCAAGAGGATGGGCAAGTTAGCCCTAAAGAGCAGGCAACCGATGCTGAATAAGAGGACGATAATTACATGCCTCTCTCCGAAGACGAAGTGAGCCTTGGCGACGAAGAATTCATCGTGCCTGAGGATCCCGCCGAAAGGTGAGCGCTTCAAACGCAGGCTTATAGCCACTGCAAAAAGCCTGAAGAAAAAGCAGCAATATCTTCAAGCTGATCAAGATCTGCTAACTGACAGATGGACCGAGGTCCTGGCTGCCGAGGAATACAGACACGAGCGCCCCAGCAAGATCTACCCAAAGCGCAGGCTGCTACCTCAACTCGAGGAAGAGGCTTTAAAGCCCACACTACCAGCGCATGAGGCGGCTGACCGACCAGTCCGTGGCCGAGACAAAGCGGCATACTAGCCCGAAGTCAAGACCGCACCCCGTCGCCAATCAAACAATAATACTAAGGCCCGGGGCTACACGAAGGACCTGCGAGATGTATTGGAAAACAAAGCAGGACAGTCAAGATCGATCTACGGATCACGGGGACGCGCCACAAGACGTGACGATGACCGTCATGTCGGATACAATAAACCAATGTTCGGCCGGGCCGAATACAATAGACCGGATTCATTTGAACTACGTCGGGATGTAGCCCGACACAGAGGTGCCGCACATCCCCTATGCTTCACTGATGAAGTAATGGATCATGAATTCTCGGAAGGGTTTAAACCCGTGAACATTGAATCATACGATGGTACCACAGACCCCGCGGTATGGATAAAAGATTTTTTCCTCCACATTCACATGGCCCGTGGAGATGATCTACACGCCATCAAGTACCTCCCACTAAAACTAAAGTGACCGGCTCGGCATTTGCTGAATAGCTTGCCGGCAAACTCCATCGAGAGTTGGGAGAACCTGGCAGACGCATTCCTTGACAACTTCCAGGGCACTTATGTGCGACCACAGATGCTGATGATCTAAGTCACATAACCCAGCAGCCCGAAGAGTCAGCCAGGAAATTTTGGACCTGGTTCCTAACCAAAAAGAACCAAATTGTCGACTGTCCGGACGCCGAAGCCCTAGCGGCCTTTAAGAATAACATCCGTGACGAGTGTCTTGCCCGACATCTCGGACAGGAAAAACCAAAGTCCATGGCAGCCCTCACAACACTCATGACCCGCTTTTGCACGGGCGAGGATAGCTGGTTGGCTCGTAGAAACAATACAACAAGCAACCCTGGCACATTGAAAGCCAAGGATAGCAAAGACAAACCACGGCGCAACAAACACAAGCGCCGCAAAAACGGTGATAGTGCCGAAGACACGTTAGTCAATGCCGGATTCAGCGGCTCCAAGTCCGGTCAGCAGAAGAAGCCATTCAACAAAAACAATTCAGGCCCGTCCAGTTTGGACCGCATACTCGACCGTCCATGCCAAATTCATGGCACCCCAGTAACACCGGCCAACCACACCAATAGAGAATGCTGGGTCTTCAAACAAGCCGGCAGGTCGGATGCTGAAAACAAGGGGAAGGGGTCTCAAAGCGACGAGCCCCGATCACCTAATACAGGAGTACAGAAGAAATTCCCTCCCTAGGTGAAAACGGTGAATATGATATGCGCAAGCCACATTCCCAAGTGGAAACGTGCACTAAGGGAGGTCTATACAATCGACCCAAAGTTTAACCCATGGCCCTCTTGTCCGATCACTTTCGATCGCAGGGACCATCCTACCAGTATCCGTCATAGCAGTTCGGCCGCACTGGTCCTCGACCCTATCATTGACGGATTCCACCTCACACGAGTCCTTATGGACGGAGGTAGCAGCCTGAACCTGCTATACTAGGATACAATGCGCAAAATGGACATCAACCCCTCAAGGATCAAGCCCACAAAAACTACCTTCAAAGGTGTCATACCAGGTGTAGAGGCCTATTGCACGGGCTCAATCACACTGGAAGTGGTCTTTGGATCTCCGGACAATCACCTTACCGAAGATTTAGTCTTCGACATCGTCCCCTTTCGCAGTGACCATCAGGCACTGCTCAGACGAACCGCGTTCGCTCGGTTCAACGTGGTGCCACATTATGCCTACCGTAAATTAAAGATGTCCGGTCCACGCGGCGTCATCACGGTTAATGGCAAGTCCGAACTCCCCCTCACTACCGAAGAGTCTACCACCGCTATAATAGCAAGAACAACGGATGGCACCTTCCAGCCGAACCTCGAGTCGGCGAAGTTCCCGGACACTGTCAAAGGAGTCCGAACTACTGCGCGGCAGGATAGCCCGGTTCGCCCGGAGCTTAATTGAAAACACTCCAGAAAAAGATAATACAAGCCACATACTGCGGCTCAACCGCCCTGCGGCGCAAAACAATTTCTTGCATTTTCTTTGCAGGTTCACCTGTACATAGGCCAGGATGGATGGCGTGGAAACAATTCGAGCGTGTAAGGGAATGTCTAGATATTCCCCTCTATGATCATCCGACTACACCCCGGGTCCGAGCACAATTTCCTCACAACCGGTATCAGCAGGTTCCGCAATCATATTTCCTTTTATCACATCATCTGTACTCATACGCATTAACGTATTATTCAAATACAACATGTGGATTTATGTGATGCTCATCTGCTGCTATTTCTTATTTAAAACTCTTCTGTTAAAAGGCAGCTGCTTATCGCGATATGCCTTAATATGCCAGGGGCTTCATCATGCCCATACTACGGCAAAAAAGTCCGAACACCTTCACGGTAGTTCGGCACCCCGAACTTATATCATTATATGCATCAGCTCCGCATCATGTCTTGGGTCAATAGTTGGGTTTGCCTGGCTCCTATGTTTTGGTACCTTACGATCCGCTATATCGGCTAAGGTAGCACCGGGAGAACTACTGCGATTGTGTCCCGGTTCTTCTGGACGAGCACCTCAGTAGAGAAAGCCAAAAACTGACTGTCATGATGTAGAGAGAGCTGGTCAGCTGTTCCAGAGGTTCTAAAATCTTTAAGGATTTCTTCCGCATAATGCCATAACCAATGCAGTGTGCGACGGATTGGCCTTTTCTGATTAGGTGCTTATAGAGCACCTCGTGCGGTCTCCCGAACACCAGGGGCTGCGCCTACCTTCCTAGAAAAAACTCCCATGGCTAACTGAGAGCGATAATGCCCTATAGTCCGATTGCCTAGTTCGCCTGTGCTGAACACCTCCTTTAGGGACCCAAAACTGGGATAAAGAGTGCTCAGGTATATCCCGAACACCCCCGAAGTCACTACGTGGGGGCGGAAGCCGATGACTGGCCGACTCTCAGGATTATTATATAAAACGGCCGCACAGGAGGAAAAACTTTCATACGACATGCAATAAATAAAAACCTTGTTCAAATAATACAAAGGAAAACATGACCGTATTCATGGAAATATAATGTCCTTGGTGCAATGCTCCGCCGCAAGGCGGGCCCCTTTCAAGACACCTTCATAATACAGTTCGGGCTTGCGGTGCTCTTTCCCCTCTGGCGGTCCCTCGGTCATTAGCTTTTCTGCATCCATCTTCCCCCAATGCACCTTTGCATGGGCGAAGTCTATTCGTGCACCTTCTATGCAGACCGACCGCTTGATGACTTCGAGTTGAGGGCAGGCACTCGCAATCCGCTTCACGAGCCCGAAGTAACTGCTTGGACTCGGCTCGGCAGGCCACGGCCGGATAATCAAATTCTTCATGGCTAGCTCGGCCGCCTTATGCAGTTCGACCAGCTGTTTCAGCTGATCGGAAAACGGCACCGGATAATTCGGCGCCAGATACTGCATCCAGAAGAGTTTATCCGCAGTATTCCTCACTTCGGCTGGGCAGAATTGGGCGGCGTCAGATATGCTGCATGGCAGCTGTCGATGTCAAAACCAGCGGATCTAGGGTAGGGGGTCCCGAACTGTGCGTCTAAGGCCAATGGTAACAGGAGGCAGGGGACACGATGTTTTACCCAGGTTCGGGCCCTCTCGATGGAGGTAATACCCTACTTCCTGCTTGATTGATCTTGATGATATGAGTATTACAGGAGTAGATCTACCACGGGATCGTAGAGGCTAAACCCTAGAAGCTAGCCTATGATTATGATTGTTCTTGTCCTAGGTACTAAACCCTCCAGTTTATATAGACACCAGAGGAGGCTAGGGTTATATAGAGTCGGTTACAAAGAAGGAGATCTAACATCCGGATCGCCAAGCTTGTCTTCCACGCAAAGGAGATTCCCATCTGGACACGGGACAAAGTCTTGAGTCTTGTATCTTCACGGTCCAACAGTCCGGCCTAAGTATATAGTTCGGCTATCCGGATACCCCCTAATCTAGGACTCCCTCAGTAGCCCCTGAACCAGGCTTCAATGACGATGAGTCCGGCGCGTAGATTGTCTTCGGCATTGCAAGGCGGGTTCCAACTCCGAATACTCCAAAGTAAACCTCGAACACTTAAATAGTGTCTGGCTCTGCAAGACGATTTTCACATACCACCGTAGAGAGAACGATATTCCACGAATATAATCTGATAACAACTTTAGATAACGTGCCATCACACCATGGTCGAGTCATTATTCGAACCATTTTTCCACAACCAGCCACCGCACATATTGTGAGGCGGCTTCCTCGGCACGTCTTGTCGAAGCAGAGATCATGTCCCCTTATCACTGGATTCTCATCAATACAGGTACGGGTAACCCAACCGCGCCATTGTGGCGCTTTGGAAATAAGTGATTTTTAACGGCCAAGTGGGCAGGCGCACCGTTTTCGTCGCCTCTATAAAGGGATAAGGATCCCCCATTTTTACCCACGCCTTCTTCCTCCTTTGCTTATCCATTCTCGCACCCTCGAGCTCCAGAGCCCTAGTTCACGCCTTCTCCGCACAGCCAAACATGTCCGGAGCAGGAGGCAACTGGGTGGCCTCCACCGTCAAGGAGGAGCACATTACAAAGCTACGGGAAGCCGGATACTTGGCCGCAGATATCGCGCATCGGCTGCCAGACGCAGGGCAGACTATTCCGACTCCGGGACCCCACAGGAGGGTCGTGTTCCTTGCCCACTTCGTCCGCGGACTGGGATTCCCCCTCCACCCATTTGTCCGTGGGCTCATGTTCTATTACAGGCTGGATTTTCATGATCTGGACCCTAACTTCATCCTCAACATCTCGACGTTTATCGTCGTGTGCGAGGCCTTCCTCCGCATCCGGACCCACTTTGGCCTGTGGCTAAAGATCTTCAACATAAAGCCAAAGATAGTGGTCGGCCAGTAGGCGGAGTGTGGTGGCGCCATGGTGGGCAAGATGCCCAACGTCACCTAGCTCGAAGGCTCCTTCGCAGAGACCGTCAAGGGGTGGCAATCGGGGTGGTTCTATATCACCGAGCCGCGCAACGCCAACTGGGTGGTGGCCCCCGAATTCCGATCCGGCATCCCTGTGCGGCTCACTTCCTAGAAGAGGAAGGGCCTGGCCTGGGGCGCACCCACGGAGCTCACCGGACTCCAGAATTGCGTCCAAAACATGATAACCAAGAGTATTAAGCTCGTCAATGTGGTCCAGGTCATGCTATTTCGACGGATTCTCCCGTGTCAGAGATGGGCATTCAACCTGTGGGAGTTCGACGCGGCCCAACACCAGACACTTCAAGAGCTCTTTGAAACGATGCACAAAGACGCCTAGAAGGTGTTGTTCAAGGCCAGCGAAGTTCCTCCCCCCACCTCTGAGGACCGTGGACTCAGCGCCAGGCGCCAGGCCAACGCGGTAAGCAATCTACATTTCAAGATGTGCCTTTCCCTAGTATATTCGTGGCAGAAACTTAGGCCATTGTGCTGATTTTAACAGGAATATGTGGCGATGGCGGAGCGGATCGACTGTCCGGCTCCGTTGCCTGAGGACCCAGCAGATGAACTCCTGACGAAGATGCTGGCTCCGGCACCCTATGAGGTGCCGGAGAAGAAGGCCAAGAAATAGGCCATGGGGACCAGAAGAAGTTCCCGGCGCAACATGGTGCCGGACTCATCGTCCAAAGACACCATGGCGCACTCCTCCAACGACAACGAGGAGGAGGAGGAGGCAAACCCTCTCCCTGAAAATGAAGGGGGGAAGAAGAGGAAGGCCACCCTTTCCGGGGAGGCCGAAGGGTCCAAGAAGGGACGGTCCCTCCCTCTGGACCACTCCACAACCGTCGCCTATAGCGAGGAGGAGTGGCTACCCAGGGGCAAGCCCCTGGTGAGATCGTAAGTATTCGCACTCTGTGATACTTTTAGTGCGACTTAGCTTCATAGTGTGTCATAACGCCGAACACGCATATGCAGTCCGGCCAGGTCCCATCCCGAGGTATCCTCTTCGGATGGGTCTCTGAGTGATTCGGCAATGAATTCACTCCCGACGGCCACCTCTCCTCGGCCTGCGGATGACACAGAGGTGTGGTCCCAAAGGATACCAGAGCAGGGGGAGGCGGCTCTGGAGACGCCCCAAGGCAAAATTCCAGACGCCGGGCACATGGGGAGTAAGATCCCCATAGATCATGCTGACGAGAGCCGCAGCAAGTCGGGCTCCCAGCCGGATACTGCACCGGAACCTCCAAAGGTTCCGGATTCGGGTAGGCAGCCCCTCGCTAGGGAGGGCGAGCCGGCCGTGCCGATGACCTCCATTGCACCAGAGGCGTCGGATGGTCTGCTGGAAGTGCCTCGCGGCGCTTCCGTGGATGAAGAGCACCGTACTCTTATGAGTACGGTGATTTAGAAGGCTCGGTCCGCCAAAAGCGGATTGACCGAAGCCTGCACCAGCCTCCTGACAAGCTTTGAGGTAAGTAATCAAAAGTGTGAGAAATTATCACCCAATAGACAGTAGCCCCTGATACTCTGTTTGGTGTTCGGTAAGAAAAGCCAAACGAAGGGTCAACTTTCAATCCCAGGGATCTAATCGTATGTGCCTATGTGAATAAGCAGGCGGTGCTGCTTGCCGCTGCTGCCCGCACATCAGAGGTCGCCGGACTTGAACGGGACCTGAAGCAGGCCGAAGAGGAGCTCAACCTCATGAAGAGGCAGCTTGAAGAGAACGAAGGTGAGTGATACCCCGTTCATGTGTCGTATAGAGGAGAAAAATTGGTGACGCTAACACATAGCGTCATGATTTTTTAATAGGGGCCACGACCGAAGTGGCGGCCCTGAGGAAAGCACTATCCGAGGTCGAAGACAAGGCGGCCACGAAGCGCATTGAGCGTGAAAAGCAAGATGTTAGGGTGGGCGAGGTACAGCAAGAGCTCCAGGAGCTCGGCAAGAAGTTCGAGTTCTTGGAGCGTGACTTCAAGCCGAAAGAGTCTGAGCTTGCGAAGGCCCTTCTGAGCGCGAAAGACGCCAAGGCCGAAGCCTAAAAGGCCCAACAGGAAATCCAGGCGGCCAAGAAGATAGCGGCGGGTAAGGCATTTAGTGGAGGAGACATTTCTATTACTTACCCGAATTTGGAGCTCTTCATGGGCATTCGCAGATCTGCCACGCAGCATATCGGATGCCACGGAGTTCTACCGTGCCGAAGAGGGGAGCTCAACGGAGAAGCTGTTCTGGTCCCAGTATGCTGGAGCCGAACACCCAATGCCTCTGAGTGACCAACTGAAGCAATTGGTTGAACTCCACAGGGCGGCCGAAGTGGCCATGAAGGACTTCATAGTCCGGATGTGGCCTGGTGAGCCCCTGCCCGACAGCTACTTTGGCCTTATAAAGCGGATGGTAAATGCTTGTCCGCGGCTTGAAGTTATCAAGCGATCCGTTTGTATTGAGGGCGCCCGCCGGGCTTTTGCCCATGCGAAAATGCATTGGGCCAAGCTGGATGCACAGAAGCTGGTGAAGGATGGACCCTCGGAGGGCAGGCGCATCGCTACCCCAAGAAATATGATGATAACGTTATCAAAGGCGCTCGTCTCGTGGCCGATGAATGTACCAAGGACACAATCTTTGAGTGAATGTACTCATGTCGTCTTTGTAATATGAAAACGAATTTGTTTGCGCTATATGGCGCTTTGTCGATTTGAAATATTACCTTCTGTGCGGCTGTTTATAAAATTCTGAAAGTAGGCCAGTCGTCGGCTTCCGCCCCCACGTAACTAGTACTGGGGTGTTCGTGGAAAACCCAAACACTCTTTATCGAAATTTTTGGTCCTTGAAGGAGGTGTTTGGCGCATCGAACAAGGCAATCGGACTATGCGGCTTTATAACTCTCACTTAGCCATAGAAGTCTACAATTTTAAATTTTGGCGAAGCCCCTAGAATTCAGAAAGCCGAATTGGGGCGCTATACACGCCTAAACCGGACAAGGCCGATTCCTCGCCTGAAGCGGAAAAAAATCTTTAAGGATTTAAAACCTCTCGAACAGCGACTAGCTCTCGCCGCATCATGACAGTCAATTTTCGGCTTTGTCTACTGAGGTGCTCGTCCGAAAGAACCAGGACACAATCGTAGTAGTTCTCCCTGCGCTACCTTAGCCGATAGAAGGGAACGTAAGGTACCAAAACAAGGGAGCCAGGCAAACCCAACTATTGACCCAAGACATCATTCGGAGCTGATGCATATAATGCTATAAGTTCGGGGTGCCGCACTGTTGAAAGTCTTCGGACTTATCTTGCCGTATTAAGGGGCACCATGAGAAGCCCCTGGCAAACTGATCGTACCAAAGTGTACGGATTCAATATAAAATAAACATTTTTAGGGAAAATGTGAACATAGGAATAATAAGCTGATGCTATATATTATTTCCCATTGATAAATAATACGTCCAAGCGTATGTGTACAATTAATGCGTTGAGCAGAAGCAAATAGGACTATTTGACATGTCCTATCCAAGGGCGGGCCGCATGTGGGTATATAAAACAGGTATAACGATCATTGACAGATACCACCTGGGTATTCCCTGTGTGCGCAAAGCCTTTTGCCTCCTTGGTTTTCGCTCCTGTGATAGGCCTGATAATCTGGTTCTCTGAGGGGGCTGCCCGAAAGTAGGGTCTTGAAAAAGAAAGAAGGTTATTTAAAGTATGTGGTGGTTGAACCGCACTGTGGACCGCGTCACCGTCGCGCCTCCGCCTATGCCCATGGTATTTTGAGTGCGTAATTGTGTACGCGCGGCACAAATGCTGCCTGAATGGGGCTAGGGCGGAGGCCGGACTGCTAGTCGCGCTCTTGGCGTGCCTGGCGATCCTGTTGCAGGGTACTTCGGACTCGTTTGGCGGTGTTCGGGGTTGTTGTCGCCGGATTGGTGGTTTGCCAGAGAAGGCTGCTTTGTGCTTCTGTCGCGAGGGCCGCAGTGTGCTCTTCTGTACGAAGAGAGCGGTCTGTGTTTCCATTGACTATTATAACCCAGCGAGGTCCTGGCATTTTGAGCTTGAGGTATGCATAGTGTGGTACCGCATTGAATCGAGCGAATGCGGTTCGTCCAACCAGTGCATGATAGCCACTATGGAAAGGGACGATATCAAAGATTAACTCCTCGCTTCGGAAGTTATCCGGGGATTCGAAGACCACTTCCAGTGTTATGGAGCCGGTACAACGGGCCTCTACTCCTGGAATTACACCTTTGAAGGTGGTTTTGGTGGGCCTGATCCTTGAAGGATCGATGCCCATTTTGCACACTGTGTCCTGATAAAGTAGGTTCACGCTACTGCCACCGTCCATAAGGACTCGCGTGAGGTGGAATCCGTCGACGATTGGGTCAAGGACCAATGTGGCTGAACCGCCGTGACGGATGCTGGTAGGGTGATTCCTGCGATCAAAAGTGATCGGACAGGCTGACCATGGGTTGAACTTTGGGGCGACTGGCTCCATCGCATAGACGTCCCTTAGTGCTCGCTTTCGTTCCCGTTTGGGAATGTGGGTGGCATAGATCATATTTACCATTTTAACCTGGGGAGGAAATTTCTTCTGGCCCCCGTGTTCGGATGCCGGGGCTCCTCGTCATCATCGCTGTGCAGCCCCTTGTCCTTGTTTTCGGCATTTATTTTGCTGGCCTGTTTGAACACCCATCAACCTCTGTTAGTGTGGTTGGCTAGTTTATCAAGGGTGCCGTGAATTTGGCACGAGCGATCAAGTATGCGGTCCAGACAGGACGATCCCTGATTGTTTCTTTTGAACGGCTTTTTCCGCCGACCGGATTTTGAGCCACTGAATCCGGCGTTGACTGCCGTGTCTTAGGTGTTGTCGCCGTTGTTCCGACGCTTGTGTCTGTTGCGCTGTGGCTTGCCGTTACTATCGCGGACATCTGAAGTGCCGGAGGATCTAGGCGTGGTGCTACTGCGAGCCAACCAGCTGTCCTCGCCCGCGCAGAAGCGGGTCATGAGTGTCGTGAGGGCCGCCATGGACTTCAGTTTTTCTTGGCCGAGGTGTCGAGCGAGCCACTCGTCGCGGATATTATGCTTGAAGGCCGCCAAGGCTTCGGCATCCGGACAGTCGACAATTTGGTTCTTTTTAGTTACGAACCGAGTCTAGAATTTCCTGGCTGACTCTCCGGGCTGTTGAGTAATGTTACTTAACTCGTCAGCATCCGGTGGTCGCACGTAGGTGCCTTGGAAGTTGTCGAGGAACGCGTCCTCCAGGTTTTCCCAACTGCCGATGGAATTTGCCGGCAGGCTATTCAGCCAGTGTCGGTCCGGTCCTTTGAGTTTAAGGGGAAGATACTTGATGGCGTGTAGATCGTCACCGCGGGCCATGTGAATGTGGATAAGGAAATCTTCGATCCATACGGCGGGGTCCGTTGTGCCATCGTATGATTCGATGTTTATGGGTTTAAACCCTTTCGGGAATTCGTGATCCATTACTTCATCTGTGAAGCAGAGGGGGTGTGCAGCGCCTCTATGCCGGGCTATGTTGCTACGCAGTTCGAATAAGTCTGGTCGGCTATGTTCGGCCCATCCGGACTTGCTGATAGTGTATCCGGCATGACGATCATCGTCACGTGTTTGGGGGTGCCCCTACGATCCGTAGATCGATCTTGGCTGTCCTGCCTTGTTTTCCAGTATGTCTCGCAGGTCCTGCCTATTCCCCGGGCCGTAGTGTATTGGCGTGGGGTTGCGGGCTGGTATTTAGGCTGAGACGCCGTTTTATCCCGGCCACGAGGTGGCCGGTCAGCCTCGTCCTGTGCTGGTAGTATAGGCTCCTCTTCGAGTTGAGGTAGCAACTTGTGCTTTGGGTAACCTTTGGTGTGGCGCTCGGGTCCAAATTCCTCGGCTGCCAGGACTTCAGTCCATCTGTCTGTGCGCAGATCTTGATCAGCTTGGAGCTTCTGCTGCTTCTTTTCCAGGGTTCTCGCAGTGGCCATAAGCCGGCGCTTGAAGCGCTCCTGCTCTAAGAGATCCTCAGGCACGCCGAATTCATCGTCGCCGAGGCTCACCTCGTCTTCGGAGGGGGGCATGTAGTTGTCATCCTCCAGGTATCCGTCCGTCGCCTGTTCATCTGGGCTGACCTGCCCGTCTTCCTGTTCGGCCTGCTTGAAGGCCGGCTGATCAGGATTGTATTCATCTTCGGCACGATCCGGATTGTTTTCGTCTCCTGTGCCGGTATTGCTGTGGCGGGGCTTGGAGCGGCGCCGATGACGCCCATGCTTTGATTTCTTCCTTGAGGGGTTATCCTCCATTGCCTCATCGCCATTGGTTTCTTTGGGAGTGTCCCCCATATATATTTCATACGAGGAGGTGGCTGTCCAGCGCCCCGTGGGCGGTGGTTCCTGTTCTTCTCCTACATCGTCGTCCACACTGTCGATGTCTTCAGATTCGAAGTCAAGCACGTCGGTCAAATCATCGACAGTGGCAATGAAGTTGGTGGTGGGTGGGTAACGAATTTCCTCGTCGCCTGCTTCCCACTCGAGCCGGACATAGTTCGGCCAAGATTCTCCTGACAAAGAGAGATACTTTAATGAATTCAGCATGTCGCGAAAGGGCGAGTGCTGGAAGATATCCGCAGCGGTGAACTCCATTACCGGAGTCCAACCAGATTCGGCGGGCTCGGGGGCGTGCGGTCTGGAACCTACAGCCGGACACAAGTCCGGGGGTCCGGTGACACAGGCTTCCTTGGGGGTGGAGTCTGTGTTCGGCTCTACCGCCGATGAGTATGTGGCCTCCGGGGCGGGGTCCATCCACCCGTCCCCGGTCGACGCGATCTGCCCCGGATTTAGGTCCGGAGCTCTTGCAGGTGCGATATCCCGAGTATTGTCCGACAGCAGGTCTAAGTTGTGCTCGTCGTGACTGTTCGGTGCTCCTGGCATAGGCTCGAATCCGTCGAAGATCAAGTCTCCGCGGATATCGGCCGTGTAGTTCAAGTTTACGAACCTGACCTGATGGCCAGGGGCGTAGCTGTCGATCTGCTCTAGATGGCCAAGTGAATTGGCCCACAGTGCGAAGCCGCCGAACACAAAGATCTGTCCGGGGAGAAAAGTCTCACCCAGGACCGCGTCGTTGTTGATGATTGAAGGAGCCATCGAGCCTTGCAGCGACAACACAGAGGAACTCTCAATGAAAGCACCAATGTCGATGTCAAAACCGGCGGATCTCGGGTAGGGGATCTCGAACTGTGCATCTAAGGCTAATGGTATCAGGAGGCAGGGGACACGATGTTTTACCCAGGTTCAGGCCCTCTCGATGGAGGTAATACCCTACTTCCTTCTTGATTGATCTTGATGATATGAGTATTACAAGAGTAGATCTACCACGAGATCGTAGAGGCTAAACCCTAGAAGCTAGCCTATGATTATGATTGTTCTTGTCCTACGGACTAAACCCTCCGGTTTATATAGACACCGGAGGAGGCTAGGGTTATACAGAGTCGGTTACAAAGAAGGAGATCTAACATCCAGATCGCCAAGCTTGTCTTCCACGCAAAGGAGAGTCACATCCGGACACGGGACGAAGTCTTGAGTCTTGTATCTTCACGGTCCAACAGTCCGGCCAAAGTATATAGTCCGGCTGTCCGGATACCCCCTAATCCAGGACTCCCTCAGCAGCTCCGCAAACACCCCTGGAAAAGTCAAAATTTAAACTCTCAACTTGATTTTCTCCTTTCAAATACTCGCTTTGTACAGAAAAAGCCTTACCAGCCGCAATCTTCCTCGCCTCCTGGATTTCCTTCAGGGCACCTTGGGCCTCCCCCCGGGCATTACATGCGGCTTGGCGAGCCTGGGAGAGTTCGGATTCTTTCCCTGCTAAACTCTGCTCCAAGGTCTCGCATTTCTGCAAGGCCTCTTGAAGCTCTCGCTCAGCCTCATTAACTCTAGCCTCGTGTTTCTCACGAAGAGCCTGCTCTGCGGCTGCCTTCTTCTCGGCTTCGGCCACAGCCTTCCTGAGAGCCTCAATTTTGGTATCACTCCTAGAGCATGTTATCAATATATTTTCATCATGCACACTTATTCATTTGTGCTACATAAACAAGGTTTCTACATACCTTGATTATCCTCCAGTTGTCTCTTCACTTGGCCAAGTTCTCCTTTGGCCCGCTCCTGACTATGCCTCAGTCCGGATACTTCCGCAGCATGAGAGGCGGCAGTCGCTACAGATGCCTGCTTGTTAAAAAGAGTGATAAAAGTCATCAAGTGAGTCTCCTACAAGCATGAATTTGATCCTCTGTCCGGTTCTTTCTTTCACAAAACAGTGTATCAGGGGCTACTATCTATACCATGACACTCTCCCAAAAACTCATAAAACATACCTCAAAGCCTCTTATGAGGCTGATACATGATTCATTCAGTCCTCTCTCAGCGGACTAAATCTTTTCAATCACCGCACCCATGAGGGCACGGTGTTCATCAGCGATGGAGGCACCCTTCAGCGCCGCCAATAAAGTATCTGGCACGTCTGGTTGGACAGAGGCGGCCGGTGGAGCAGGCATACCTCCTCCAGTTGGCGGAGGCCGTCTGTCTGACTCGGGGACCTTATGGGTCTCTAGAATCGTGTCCGGCTTGGGTCCGGATTCAAGATGACCCCCGCCATCGACACCCATGGGAGCTTCCTCTCCCATGTGTCCGGCCCCTGAAGTATGGCCTCCTGGCGCCGCCTTTGCAACCTTCTCCCCTCCTCCGTGGCCTGGGTCCTTCTGGGACGAAACCTCAGTTTCATTCCTACATTTGGAGGATGAGTCCTTCGGGGGTTTCCCGCTCTCCATAGCGTCCGAACCCAGCAGATCTTCTGACGAGGACTATTCAGCGCGTGGCTTCGCCGGACTGAAAAAAGCACGGCTCAGATTAGAATGTGATGCCATGACAAATCCGGACGCATGAGTGTGTTCGGATTTTATACTCACGAGTTCACCAGGGGCTCGACCCTGGGATCCCACTCCGGGCTGCTATCGGTGGCGCCGGTTGTCTCCTCTTGTAGAGGAGTTTTCCCCCTCTTAGGTGGCTCGGCCTCCAAGGATGTGGAGGCCGTCGTTTTCTTTCTTCTCCTCATCCTCTTCGGAGGAAGAATGGGCATTGGACTCTTCGGATCTTGCGTCTGAAGCGCCACAACGACGGAGACCGACCCTGGCCTTCTTGGCCTCATTTCCGGCCTTCTTCTTCGGTGCCTTGTAAGGCGCCGGGACCAGCATCTTCGTCAGAAGTGGGCCGGCCGGTTCTTCTGGTAGCGGGGCCGGACAGTAGATCCGCCCCGCCTTCTTCGCCCAACCCTAGGAAATTTGGGGGAAACACTTCAGGCATTTTCTTTAAAAATATGCGAATGAAACATACGAACTGTCAACAAGCGATCATTTACCGAACTTGCCGGGCAGGACAGTTGGTACCCGCGGTCCTCCGCGGAGTCCGGCCATGATTTGCCGGACTTGAAAAGCACCTTCCAGATGTCCTTATGCGAAGAGCCAAAGAGCTCTGACAAGGTCTGGTGCTTGGCCGGGTCGAACTCCCATAGATTGCAAGCCCGGTGTTGACAAGGTAGAATCCGGCAAACTAACATCACCTGGACTACATTGACGAGCTTGATGTCCTTTTCTTCCATATCTTGGACGCGCGTCTGGAGCCCTGATAGCTAGCTCGTCAGACGAAGCCCAGTCCAAGCCCTTCTTGGGCTAGGACGTAAGCCGCAGGGGGCGCCGGATGTGAACTCTGGGGCGGTGGCCCATTCCTTACCACGCAGCTCTGTGATTTAGAACCACTGCTACTGCCACTCCTTGACGGAATCATTGAAAGCACCCGTTGGCCATGTAACTTTGGGCATCTGGCTCACCATGGCACCTCCGCATTCGGCATGCTCGCCGCTCACTACCTTGGGCTTCACATTAAAAACCTTCAGCCATACGCCAAAGTGCGGCGGGACACGGAGAAAGGCCTCGCACACGACGATGAATGTCGAGATATTGAGGAAAGAATTGGGAGATAGATCATGAAAATCAATCCCATAATAGTACATGATGCCGCGAACAAATGGGTGGAGGGGAAACCCTAGCCCGCGGACAAAATGAGGGAGAAATACCACTCTCTCGTGGGGTTCCGGGGTGGGGACGATCTGTCTCGCCGTCGGAAGACGGTGGCTGATTCTCTTGGCCAAATACCCTGCCCCCCGAAGCTTTTTGATGTCTTTCTCCCGGACGGTAGAGGTCATCCACTTACCTCCTACTCCAGATCCGGACATTTTTGGGAAGCCTTTTTAATGGAGAAGGTAGACGCTTGAGCGCTAGGGCTTGAGCAAGAAGGGACGAATGCGCAGAGGAAGAAGGCGTGGGTGAAAGAGGGAGTTTTTATCCCCTTATAAAGGAAGCAGGGATCCTGCGCCTCCCCACTTGCCCGTTAAAATCGCTTATTCCCCAAGCGCCACATTTGATGGCACGGCTGGGTTACCCACGTCCGTATTGATGAGGATCCCGTGATAAGGGGACACGATCTCTGCTTCAACAAGACGTGCTGATAAAACCGCCTCACAATATGTGAATTGGCTGGTTATGAAAAACGGTTTGAATAAAGACCGGGCCATGGTGTGACCTTACGCTATGAAAAGTCGTCAGCAGATTAGATTTGTGGAATATTGTGCTCTCTATGGTGGTATGTGGAATTTGTTTTGCAAAGCCGGACACGATTCTTGTGTTATAAATCTTCTATGGAGTATTCGGAGAAGGAACCCGCCTTGCAATGCCGAAGACAATCTGCGCGCCGGACTGATCGTCATTGAAGCCTGGTTCAGGGGCTACAGAGGGAGTCTTGGATTAAGGGGTCCTCGGACAGCCGGACTATATACTTTGGCCAGACTATTGGACTATAAGAATACAAGATTGAAGACTTCGTCCCATGTCCGGATGGGACTCTCCTTTGAGTGGAAGGCAAGCTTGGCAATTCGGATATGTAGATTTCCTTCTCTGTAACCGACTCTGTGTAACCCTAGCCCCCTTCGATGTCTATATAAACCGGAGGGTTTAGTCCATAGAACAACAATCGTAATCATAGGCTAGCTTCTATGGTTTAGCCTCTATGATCTCGTGGTTGATCAACTCTTGTAATACTCATATCATCAAGATCAATCAAGCAGGAAGTAGGGTATTACCTCCATCAAGAGGGCTCGAACCTGGGTCAAACATCGTGTCCCCTGCCTCCTGTTACCATTAGCCTTAGATGCACAGTTCGGGACCCCCTACCCGAGATCCGCCGGTTTTGACACCGACAGTGACTCACCGATAGTGGACTATGGGGGAGCAATCATCTAGTCTTCATCGAGGCAACGCAATCAAGAAAGTTGGTCCAACTTGAGGGAGTCAAGATCGTCATCATCTAGCTCAAGTGGACCATGTGCAAGGCAAAGGTTTGCCCTTGATAGGTTTTCTATTTTACCGGTCTCATGGTGGTAGTTGGGAGACCAGGTTATAGGATCGTTTGCCGTACTATGAAGGGGGCTCTCAAGTTGGTAGCTTGATCGTATCGCTAGTAGAGAGCTCAAACCATTGCATCCTTGCATCATGTTTCTTGGTTCTTGTTTGGTTCTCTTTGTGAGTCTTAGAGCTTATGGTCTTCTATGATGTTTTTGGTGTTGGAGGTTTTACCGGTCTTATTCGAGGAAGGGTTATCACCATTTTCTTATGGGCCTTTTATCATTTTCTTCTTATTAATATTTCTTTCAAGATTGTGTTAGCCCATGACGTTAGCTTTCCAACAAACTTGGTTTCGTTGAATTTGGAGTCCGTTTGCAAAAGTTGAGGCTGTTTTGGTAAAGGCTGCAGCGGTACTACCGCGACAAGAGCGGATGTAAATTTTTACTACCGCTCCAGAGCGGTACTACCGCGGCTCCTGAACGGTAGTACCGCTCCAGAGCTGTACTACCACGGCTCCTGAGCGGTAGTACTGCTCCGGACCAAAATCTCGTGTTTTGCTCAGCGGAGGTAGGCACGGAAGTATTTTTTTAGTACCGCTCGCAAGCAGTAGTACCACTAACATTTGCGGTAGTACCGTCAGGACGAGCGGTAGTACCGCTCCGGCGGTTCTACTGGCCTTTTGCCTCCTCGCTGATTGTTTTTCAATGGGGTTCTACCGCCCTAGCGGTAGTACCGCTCCTTGGAGCGGTAGTACCGCTCTGTGCGGGCTGTGAGCATAACAGTTGGATATTTTCCCACCTATAAAAGGGGATCTTCTTCTCTGTGCGGGCTGTGAGCATAACGGTTGGATTTTTTCCCACATATAAAAGGGGATCTTCTTCCCCATTGAACCTTATCCTTTGAGCTCGTGTTCTTCCCCCGTTGTTGACCTTCTTCGAGCTTCCTAACTCTCAATCCCTCCATGGATTATTGCTAGTTTTTGAGGGAAAAGAGAGAGGAGATCTAGATCCATATTTTCACCAATCACTTTCTCCTCTATGTGAGGGGAACCCCTTGGATCTAGATCTTGGAGTTCTTGGTGTTCTCCTTCTTGTTGTTCCTCTCATCTTCCTCCCTAGCATTAGTTGCTTCGGTGGGATTTGAGAGAGAAGGATTTGGGCACTCTGTGTGCCCTTGCCCTTGTATTTGGTGCATCGATTTGAGTTCTCCATGTGATACGTGGAAGTTACAAGTTGAGAAGCTTATTACTCTTGGGTGCTTGGTACCCTTAAGCTTGTTACTCTTGGGTGTTTCGACACCCTAGAGCTTGTTCCTCTTGAGTGCCCTTGCACCCTAGACGGTTGGCGTTGTTCGGAGCTCAATAATTGTGGTGTAAAGCTCCGGGCAAGCGTCGGGGTCTCCAATTAGGTTGTGGAGATCGCCCCGAGCAATTTGACGGGTACCGGTGACCGCCTCCAAGGGTTGCCAAAGTGTACGGGTTCCGTGACCGCCCCCAAGGGTCACCATTTGTACGGGTTCGGTGACCGCCCTCAAGGGTCCCTTAGTGGAATCATGGCATCTTGCATTGTGCGAGAGCGTGAGGAGATTACGGTGGACCTAGTGGCTTCTTGGGGAGCATTGTGCCTCCACACCGCTCCAAATGGAGATTACCATCCGCAAGGGTGTGAACTTAGGGATAAATCGTCGTCTCCGTGTGCCTAGGTTATCTCTTACCCGAGCCCTTTACTTATGCACTTTACTTTGTGATAGCCATATTGTTCTTTGTCATATATCTTGCTATCACATAGTTGCTTATCTTGCTTAGCATAAGTTGTTGGTGCACATAGGTGAGCCTAGTTATTTTAGGTTTTGTGCTTGACAAATTAACCGCTAGGTTTATTTCGCATTTGTTCAAGCCTAAACCGTAATTATTTTAAAGTGCCTATTCACCCCCCCCCCCTCTAGGCGACATCCTCGATCTTTCAACCCCGGTTTCAACCAAGCAATTGTCTCATACTTTAGTATTTTCAAACTTTTTCAATCTTCACGCAATACATGAGCGCGAGCCATGGACATAGCACTATAGGTGGAATAGGATGGTGGCTGTGGAGAAGACAAAAAAGGAGAAGATAGTCTCACATCAACTAGGCGTATCAACGGGCTATGGAGATGCCCATCAATAGATATCAATGTGAGTGAGTAGGGATTGCCATGCAACGGATGCACTAGAGCTATAAGTGTATGAAATCTCATCAAAACAAACTAAGTGGGTGTGCATCCAACTTGCTTGCTCACGAAGACCTAGGGCAATTTGAGGAAGCCCATCATTGGAATATACAAGCGAAGTTCTATAATGAAAAATTACCACTAGCATATGAAGGTGACAACATAGGAGACTCTCCTTCATGAAGATCATGGTGCTACTTTGAAGCACAAGTGTGGTAAAAGGATAGTAACGTTGTCCATTCCCTCCTTTTCTCTCATTTTTTTGGTGGGCTTCTTTGGCCACTTTTTTTATTTGGGCTTCTTTGGCCTCTTTTATTTTTCATAAAGTCCGGAGACTCATCCCAACTTTTGAGGGAATCATTGCTTCCATCATACTTTTCTCACATGGGACAATGCTCTAATAATGAAGATCGTCACACTTTTATTTACTTACGACTCAAGAATCTTAGAACAAAATATGACTCTATGTGGATGCCTCCGGTGGTGTACCGGGATAATGAATCAAGAGTGACATGTATGAAAGAATTATGAATGGTGGCTTTGCCACAAATACGATGTAAACTACATGATCATGCAAAGCAATATGACAATGGTGGAGCGTGTCATAATAAACGTAACGGTGGAAATTTGCGTGGCAATATATCTCGGAATGGCTATGGAAATGCCATAATAGGTAGGTATGGTGGCTGTTTTGAGGAAGGTATATGGTGGGTGTATGGTACCAGCGAAAGTTGCGCGGCACAAGAGAGGCTAGCAATGGTGGAAGGGTGAGAGTGCGTATAATCCATGGACTCAACATTAGTCATGAAGAACTCATATAGTTATTGCAAAAATCTACAAGTTATCAAAATAAAGTACTACACGTATGCTCCTATTGGAAGGGTTGGTAGGAGTTAACCATCGCACGATCCCGACCTCCACACATAAGGGAGACAATCAATAAATACCTGCACCAAAAAGGTGGCTGACTGGGCTTTCTCCTGGATCAAAGCAGATCAGCTCTCCAAATTCGTCGATCGAATCGATCCAACAAGTGCTTTCCTGACTCGAGAACGAGTACATACGCTTTCTCCGATGCTTGCTCTTGTTACGAGCTTCTACCCGATCGATTAGCCCAGAGCACTAATACGCTATCTTTCCTCGAACAAGTACCTTTCCTTCGATCGAGAATGCCAACTTCTTCCTTCCAACAATAAGTAGTGAAGGTTTAGGCTTCGGATCTGTGAAGTTCAGGTTTTGGAGTAGAGGTCAGAGGCTAGTTCGGGTAGCCCTGTCATCATGCTCCAACTTCATCACATAACGGTTCACCATACGTGCATGCTACGAGAATAAAAAACTTTTAACACAAGTATTCCTCAAATTCACAACTAATCAACTAGCATGACTCTAATATTACCATCCTCATATCTCAAAACAATCATCAAGTATCAAACTTGTAATAGTATTCAATGCACTTTATATGATAGTTTTTATTATACCTATCTTGGATGCTCATCATTTTAGGACTAAAATTTTAACCAAAGCAATTACCATGCTGTTCTAAAGGACTCTCAAAATAATATAAGTGAAGCATGAGAGATCAATAATTTCTATAAAATAAAACCACCGCCGCGCTCTAAAAAGATATAAGTGAAGTACTAGAGCAAAATTATCTAGCTCAAACAATATAAGTGAAGCACATAGAGTATTCTAATAAATTCCGATTCATGTGTGTCTCTCCCGAAAGGTGTGTACAAAAAGGATGATTGTGGTAAAATAAAAGGCAAAGACTAAAATCATACAAGACGCTCCAAGAAAAACACATATAATGTCGTGAATAAAAATATAGCATCAAGTAAAGTTACCGATGGACGAAGACGAAAGAGGGGATGCCTTCCGGGGCATCCCCAAGATTAGGCTTTTGGTTGTCCTTGAATTTTACCTTTGGGCGCCTTGGGCATCCCCATGCTTAGGCTCTTGCCACTCCTTATTCCATAATCCATCAAATCTTTACCCAAAAACTTGAAAACTTCACAACACAAAACTCAACAGAAAATCTCATGAGCTCCGTTAGCAAAATAAAACAAACCACCACTTTAAGGTACTGTAGTGAACTCATTCTTTCTTTATATTGGTGTTAAACCTACTGTATTCCAACTTCTCTATGGTTCATACCCCCTGATACTAGCCATAGATTCATCAAAATAAGCAAACAACACACGAAAAACAGAATCTGTCAAAAACAGAACAGTCTGTAGTAATCTGTAACTTTCGAATACTTCTGGAACCCCAAAATTTCTACCAAAATAGGAAGTCCTAGATAATTTGTGTATTAATCTTCTGCAAAAATAATCAACTGAAAAGCACGTTTCTGTGATTTATTAAGATTATTCTCGTGCGTGCAAAAGTTTCTGTTTTTCAGCAAGATCAAATTAACTATCACCCGAGAGGATCCGATAGGTTTTACTTGGCACAAACAATAACTAAAACATAAAACCACATCTAACCAGAGGCTAGATGAATTATTTATTACTAAACAGGAACAAAAAGCAAAGAACAAAAATAAAATTGGGTTGCCTCCCAACAAGCGCTATCGTTTAATGCCCCTAGCTAGGCATAAAAGCAAGAATAGATCTAAGTATTGCCATCTTTGGTATTCAATTCTTCAATAGAACACTTATAACCCTTAGGAGTTTCCTTCTTTTTATTAATGATTAAACTCCTAGGCAAGAAATCAAGAAACTCGTTTGTAGCAAAAGGTTCCTTAATGATAGCAAAAAAGCTGGGGTGAACATTTATTTATTTGAGATCCGCATTTTCCTTACTAGAAGATTCACCCTTATTTTTTGGAACATACATTAATTTGGCAATTTTCGTAGTAGGAGGATTTGGAGTATTTTTCACGGATGAAAAGGCAGACCCTAAATTGGTAATAATATCCTCAAGTTCACCGATTCTTGTAGAATCTTGATCTATTCTTTCGTTAACTATAGGTTCCTTTTCTTTAAAAAAATTCATAGTAACTCCAACCTTAGATCCATATTGGGTAATTTGGTTGTGGATCTTATTATCCAAATTTAAAATTAACTCAACAGTGGCAACTTTATTTTCTATAATTTCAAGCCTTTGCATCACATGTTCCAAAGTTAAAACTGTTCCATTAACCAAAAGAGGTGGTGGACCAAACAAATCTACAATAGCATTATAAGAATCAAAAGTATGGCTACCCAAGAAATTCCCTCCGGTAATGGTATCAAGAATATATTGAAGGAAATATGCCCTAGAGGCAATAATAAAGTTATTATTTATTTCCTTATATCATGATAAATGTTTATTATTCATGCTAGAACTGTATTAACAGGACACATAATACATGTGCGAATACATAGACAAACAGAGTGTCACTAGTATGCCTCTACTTGACTAGCTCGTTAATCGAAGATGGTTATGTTTCCTAACCATAGACACGAGTTGTCATTTGATTAACGGGATCACATCATTAGGAGAATGATGTGATTGACTTGACCCATTCCGTTAGCTTAGCACTTGATCGTTTAGTATGTTGCTATTGCTTTCTTCATAACTTATACATGTTCCTATGACTATGAGATTATGCAACTCCCGTTTACCGGAGGAACACTTTGTGTGCTACCGAACGTCACAACATAACTGGGTGATTATAAAGGTGCTCTACAGGTGTCTCCGAAGGTACTTGTTGGGTTGGCGTATTTCAAGATTAGGATTTGTCACTACGATTGTCGGAGAGGTATCTCTGGGCCCACTCGGTAATGCACATCACTTAAGCCTTGCAAGCATTGCAACTAATGAGTTAGTTGCAGGATGATGTATTACGGAACGAGTAAAGAGACTTGCCAGTAACGAGATTGAACTAGGTATTGAGATACCGACGATCGAATCTCGGGCAAGTAACATACCGATGACAAAGGAAACAACGTATGTTGTTATGCGGTTTGACCGATAAAGATCTTCGTAGAATATGTGGGAGCCAATATGAGCACCCAGGTTCCGCTATTGGTTATTGACCAGAGATGTGTCTCGTTCATGTCTACATAGTTCTCGAACCCGTAGGGTCCGCAAATTTAAAGTTCGATGATGGTTATATTATGAGTTTATAAGTTTTAGGAGTTCGGAGTCCCGGATGAGATTGTGGACATGACGAGGAGTCTCGAAATGGTCAAGACGTAAAGATCGATATATTGGACGACTATATTCGGACTTCGGAAAGGTTCCGAGTGATTCGGGTATTTTTCGGAGTACCGGAGAGTTACGGGAATTCGCCGGAGAGTATATGGGCCTTATTGGGCCATACGGGAATAGAGGAGAGAGGCCAAAAGGAAGGAGGCCTGCGCCCCCCCTCTAGTCCGAATTGGACAAGGGGTGCAGCCCCCTTTTCCTTCTCCCTCTCCTCCTCTTTCCTTCTCTCCTACTCCAACAACGAAAGGAGGAGTCCTACTCCCGGTGGGAGTAGGACTCCCCCCTTGGTGTGCCCTCCTCCTTGGCCGGCCGCCTCCCCCCTTGCTCCTTTATATACGGGGCAGGGGGGCACCCCATGGAGACAAACAATTGATCTCTTGATCTCTTAGCCGTGTGCGGTGCCCCCTCCACCATAATCCACCTTGATAATATCGTAGCGGTGCTTAGGCGAAGCCCTGCGTCGGTAGAACATCATCATCGTCACACGCCGTCGTGCTGACGGAACTCTCCCTCAAAGCTCGGCTGGATCGTAGTTCGAGGGACGTCATCGAGCTGAACGTGTGCTGAACTCGGAGGTGCCGTGCGTTCGGTACTTGATCGGTCGGATGGTGAAGACGTATGACTACATCAACCGCGTTGTGCTAACGCTTCCGCTTTCGTTCTACGAGGGTATGTGGACAACACTCTCCCCTCTTGTTGCTATGCATCACCATGATCTTGTGTGTGCGTAGGAATTTTTTTGAAATTACTACGTTCCCCAACAGTGGCATCCGAGGCTGGTTTTATGCGTTGATGTTATTTGCATGAGTAGAACACAAGTGAGTTGTGGGCGATACAAGTCATACTGCTTACCAACATGTCATACTTTGGTTCGGCGGTATTGTTGGATGTAGCGGCCCGGACCGACATTACGCGTACACTTACGTGAGACTAGTTCTACCGACGTGCTTTGCACATAGGTGGCTGGCAGGTGTCAGTTTCTCCAACTTTAGTTGAACCGAGTGTGGCTACGCCCGGTCCTTGCGAAGGTTAAAACAGCACCAATTTGACAAACTATCGTTGTGGATTTGATGCGTAGGTAAGAGCGGTTCTTGCTAAGCCCGTAGCAGCCACGTAAAACTTAAAACAACAAAGTAGAGGACGCCTAACTTGTTTTTGCAGGGCATGTTGTGATATGATATGGTCAAGACGTGATGAGATATAAGTTGTTGTATGAGATGATCATGTTTTGTTGAAGTTATCGGCAACTGGCAGAAGCCTTATGGTTGTCTCTTTATTGCATAAGATGCAAGCGCCAAATAATTGCTTTACTTTATCGCTATGCGATAGCAATAGTTGCAAGAGTGTCGATGTCAAAACCGGCGGATCTCGGGTAGGGGGTCCCGAACTGTGCGTCTAGGCGGATGGTAACAGGAGACAAGGGACACGATGTTTTACCCAGGTTCGGGCCCTCTTGATGGAGGTAAAATCCTACATCATGCTAGATTAATATTGATAATATGTGTTACAAGATTGGATCTACCACGAGATCAAAGAGGCTAAACCCTAGAAGCTAGCCTATGGTATGATTGTTGGTCGTCCTACGGACTAAAACCCTCCAGTTTATATAGACACCGGATAGGGTTAGGGTTACACAGAGTCGGTTACAATGGTAGGAGATCTACATATCCGTATCGCCAAGCTTGCCTTCCACGCCAAGGAGAGTCCCATCCGGACACGGGACGAAGTCTTCAATCTTCTATCTTCATAGTCTTGGAGTCCGGCCGATGATGATAGTTCGGCTATCCGGACACCCCCTAGTTCGGAACTCCCTCAGTTGCCCCTGAACCAGGCTTCAATGACGACGGGTCCGGCGCGCATATTGTCTTCGGCATTGCAAGGCGGGTTCTTCCTCCGAATAATTTATAGAAGATTGTGAACACCAGGATAGTGTCCGGCTCTGCAAAAATAAATTCCACATACCACCATAGAGAGAATAATATTACACAAGATCAATCTGCTGACGTATTTTGTGGCGTGACGTCGCACCACTACCAAGCCTTTATTCAAATCGTTTTTACTGTTCCACCTCAGCGCGTTTAGCGAAGCGGTTTCCTTGGCACATCTTGTCGAGGCAGAGATTGTGTTCCCCTTATTCCGGGATTCCCATCAATACGGACGTGGGTAACCCCACCGCACCATTGATTGTGGCGCTTGGGAGATAAGCGAGTTTTACCAGGCCGGTGGGGACACATGTTTTTGTCCGCCCATATAAGGGGATAAGGATCCACCCTTTTACCTGCGCCTTCTTCCTCCTTGGCTTATCCATCTCCGCGAACTCGAGCTCCAGCGCCCAAGTCCGCACTCCTCACCTCAACCTTCTCCAACTATGTCCGGAGCGGGAGGCAAGTGGATGGCCTCCTCCGTCACGGAGGGGCAGATCCAGAAGCTGCGCGACGCCGGATATCTGTCTAGCAACATCGCGCATCGGCTCCTCGACGAGGGAGAGCTCGTCCCCTACCCCATGCCCCATGAGAGGGTAGTATTTCTTCCCCATTTCCTCCGCGGACTGGGCTTCCAGCTTCATCCCTTTGTCCGGGGGCTCATGTTCTACTACGGCCTAGATTTCCATGATCTGGCCCCGAATTTCATCCTCAACATCTCGGCGTTTATCGTCGTGTGCGAGGCATTCCTCTGCATCCAGCCCCACTTCGTCTTGTGGCTCAAGACCTTCAGTGTCAAGCCAAAGGTTGTGAAGGGCAGCCAAGCGGAGTACGGAGGCGCTATGGTGGGCAGGATGTCCCACGTTACGTGGCTGGAGGGTACTTTCGTGGAAACCATCAAGGGGTGGCAATCGGGGTGGTTCTACATCACCTAGCCGCGTGACCCTGATTGGGCAGCGGCCCCCAAATTTAGATCTGGTATACCCACACGGCTCTCCTCCTGGAAAGAGAGTGGCCGAATTTGGGGGGATTCGGAGGAGCTGACCGGACTCCAAGCCTGTATCCAGAAGCTGGTGGACAAGAAGCTCAAGCTTGTCAACGTAGTCCAGGTCATGCTCATCCGCCGGATTCTCCCGTGCCAGCAACGGGGCTTTAATATGTGGGAGTTTGATCCGGCGCAGCACCAGACCCTGAGCGGGCTCTTCGACACTACGTATGAAGATGTCTGGAAGGTGCTGTTCAAGGGCGCCGAAGCTCCCGCATCCGCTACCGAAGATCGCGGATTCTGCTCGCATGATGTCCAGCTGACGAGGTAAGTGATTTCACCACTTGTTTTCCATAGTTTGGCTCTATGCGGGATCTAAACTCCCCTTGCCTTTGATAGGAATGGCTGGCGAAGGCTGAACGGATTACCTGTCCGGCCCCATTGCAAGAGGACCCAGCGGACGCCCGCCATCAGAGTTGGCTCCGGCACCCCACGTGGTGCCGGAGAAGAAGGCCAAGAAGACGGCCACGGGACTCGGAAGAGTTCCCGTTTTTAGGTGCTATCAGATGATGTATCAGAGGCCGACTCGTCGCACCAAGGTGAGGGGAGAAGAAAGCCTCTCCCCGAGCGGGGGGAGGAAAGAAAAGGAAGGCCTCCCCAACAAGGGAGGCCGAAGGGTCCAGGAAGGGAAAAACTCTTCCTCCGGACTGCTCCGCCGGCGCCAGAGACGACGACGAAGACTGGCATCCAAGGGCCAAGCCCCTTGCGAGATCGTAAGTATCCGGACTCCCGAATAACCTCAAGGTTTTTGTTTTCGCCACATAACGTCTTTCTAATGCCGCATACAACCCTGCAGTCCGCCCAAGGATGATCTTCCCGTTTAGTCGAGCGGGTCCTTGGGTGCGTCGGATATGGATTCCCTTCCGACTGCCTCCACCCCCTGTGCCGTGGACGACGCCGAGGTGGGATCCTGAAAAGGACCCTCCAGAGGGGGAGGCCCGGAGGTGTCGCAGGACACCCTCCCGGACTGTGCACAGGGACTCAGCCTCGGAGGCCGCAGTGGCTCGAGTCCGGCGGGTGACCCTTCGTAAGAAGGGCAAGACCGAGACACCGGCTGCCTCCGGCCCAACCGGAGGTGCCGGATAATTCTTGCCGGAGGCGCTCAATGGCGCCTCCATCAAAGAGGAACACCGGACTGTTATCAGTGCGGTTATTCAGAAGGTTCAGCTCGCCAAGAGCGGGCTGACCGAAGCCTGCAATAGCCTTCTAACAGGATTTGAGGTAAGAATTTCAATATATGTAAAATGGTACCGCATAGACAGTAGCCCCTGATGCTCGGTTCGGTGTTCGGAAAGAAAAGCGTAAGCGAGGATCTTGAAAGATAAACGCAGGAGTCATAAAAATATGTCAATATGGGATTGCAGGATGTCCGCTGACCTCCGCCAAGACCGATTGCGGAGGTCAATAATTTGAAGAAAAACCTCGGCGGTCCGAGAACGAGGCTCAGTCATGCCAAGAAGCAGCTCGAGGAAAAAGAAGGTGAGTAATACCTTATGAAAATTGTACCTTCTGAGAAAAGGATTTGGTTGCAAGAAAAATGACAAGGATAACGTGGGTATTGTAGGCGCCACTAACGAGGTGGCGACCACGAAGGAGGCGGTGGCATGACCCGAACGTAATGCGGCGTGAACGCACTGAGCGAGAGAAGCAGGAGGCGGGTGGCGGAGGTACAGCAAGAGCTCCGGGATCTCGTGAAAAAACATGAGAACTTGGAGCGTGACTCAAAGACTTCGAGAGTCCGAGCTTGCAACGGCTCTTGAGAGTGCCAAAGCCGCTAAGGTCAAGCCTACAAGGCCCTCTGTGAGATTGAGGCGGTGAAGAAAATAGCAGCGGTAAGGCATTTTTCATGCAGAGTAAGCATGTGAGTGTTAATTACATTGCTTACCCGAATTCGGAGCTCTCAGGCGTTCGCAGATCTTCCTCAGAAGGCGTGTCCGATGCTGCCGCATTCTACCGGGCCGAGGAGGGAGCTCGACGGAGAAGGTCTTGGTCTCGGTATCTTTGAGGCCGGACATCCAGTCTTTAGCGACCAGTAAGCAGCTGGTCGAGCTCCACAAGGCGGCCGAACAGGCCATGAAGGGCCTCATAGTTCGTTGTGGCCTAAGGAGGCCATGCCCGGGAGCTACTTCACTGGTCTGCGGCGGCTGGTGGATGCGTGCCCGTGGGTTGAAGTTATCAAGCATTCCGCTTGTATCGAGGGTGCCCGTCGGGCCCTTGCCCGTGCAAAGGTGCACTGGGGCAAGATGGATGCCCAGAAGGTTGTGACGGACCCGCCACCAGAGGGCAAGGAGCATCCTACGCCCGAGATGTATTATAAGAGTGTGCTGAAGGGCGCCCACACTATTGCGGGTGAGTGCTCCAAAGATGTAATATTTGAGTAGACTCGCATTTTGTTATCATGTGCGCTGAAAACTTAGTTCATATGCGCTTAAGCAACGCTTAGTTAATTTAAAATATTACCTTCAGGCGGCTGTTTATCAAATCTGAGAGATGGCAAGTTGTCGGCTTCAACCCCATGCCACAGTGCTTTGGGGTGTTCGGGATAAACTTGAGCACTCTTGTTCCCATTTTGGGTCCATCTAGGGAGGCGCTCAACACAGCGAACAAGGCAACCGGACTTATAATGCTTGAACACTCTCACTTAGCCATAGAATTCTATAATTTTAAATTTCGTGAAGCCCCTAGTCTTCGGAGGGTCAATTTGGGGCGCTATCCACGCCTTGGCGGACAATATCCGGTCCTCGCTCTAAGCGGCATAAGTCTTTAAGGACTCGCAAAAAACCTCTCGAACAGCGACCGGTCTCTCGCCTCATCATGACGATCAGTTTTAGCTTTCTCATCGAGGCGTTAACCCGGCCGAATCGGGCGGAACCGCAGTGGTTCTCCGGTGCTACCTTAGCCGATATAACGGAACGTAAGGTACCAAAACACGGAGCCGGGCAAACCCAACTATTGACCCAAGACATGATTCGAGCCGATGCATATAGTGCTATAAGTTCGGGTGCCGCACTTGTGAAAGTGTTGGACTCATCACACCATAACGCTGGAAACATAAGCCCTGGTGTATATTAGCCGTACCAAAGTGTACGGATGCAACATGTCGTGAATGAACATATGTATGAAAAAGAAATGCAATTATAAGCAAAAAGGTGCTGCATTGTTTTATTCAATAAGTGCTGCTACGAATGCAGAACGATACAAATAGTGCGATAAGCAAGGTAGGAGACTGTTAAACATGTCCCCCTCCAGGGGTAGGCTGCAGATTGGTATATGAAAATTCTCGCAATGGAGACCACCTGTATGTTCGTTGTAGCCTTTATCCTTCCCTGGCTGTTGCATCGTGAGTTCGGCAGGTCTGCCACGGACAGGGCTTCGACAAACGGAGTCCTGTGGTTAAAAAGTAAAGGGTAAAAAGAAAAGAAAAAGGAACGACACACTTGAGAGCCCTGGTGTGGTTGAGCCGCAGTATGGGTTTATCGTGGTCGTGCCCTCTCCCCATGCCCATGGTATCTTGAGCATAATGGTGTCTGCGAAGGACACTGCTTTGACGTTTTGAGGGGCTGGGGTTGGGGCCGCTACTTCTGGCGATGCTCTGAACGTGCAGGTGGTCTTGTTGTAAGTTACTCGGAGCGCTTGGTTGTGTCCGCCGCTTAACGGCCGGATTCGATAATTACCTTAAGAGGCTGCATTGCACTTACGCGCGAGAGTCATTGTATGTTCCTCCGTCGCGGAAGAGAATGTTGATGTTTCCGTTGACCGTAATTACTCCTCGAGGGCTGGCATCTTGAGCTTGAGGTATGCGTGGTGCGGCACCGCGTTGAACTTTGCAAGCGCGATGCGTCCGAGCAAGGCATGATAGCCGCGGAACGGGACTATGTCAAGATTAACTCCTCGCCGGAAGTTATCCGGGATCCGAAGACCACTTCGATGTAATTGAGCACATACAATTGGCTTCTACACCTGGTATGACGCCTTTAAAGGTCGTTTTGGTAGGTTTAATCCTTGAGGGGTCTATGCCCATTTTGCGCACTGTATCCTGGTAAAGCAGGTTCAGGCTACTGCCGCCGTCCATCAGGACTCTGGTTAGGTGAAATCCATCGACGATTGGGTCTAGGACCAGTGCGGCGAATCCCCCGTGGCAGATACTGGTGGGGTGGTCCCTTCGGTCAAAAGTGATCGGGCAGGAGGACCATGGATTAAACTTCGGGGCAACTGGCTCCATCGCATAGACATCCCTGAGTGCACGCTTCCGCTCCCTTTTGGGTATGCGCGTTGCGTATATCATGTTCACCGTTCGCACCTGTGGGGGGAAACCCTTCTGTCCTCTATTGTTCGGCGGTTGGGTCTCATCCTCGTCATCGCTATGAAGCCCCTTGTCATTGTTTTCGCAATTAACTTGCCTGCCTTGTTGAATACCCAACAGTCCCTGTTGGTGTGGTTAGATGGCTTTTCGGGGTGCCGGTATCCGCACAAGCGGTCGAGTATTCGGTCCAAATTGGACGGACCCGAGTAGTTCGTTTGAATGGCTTCTTCCGCTGACCGGGTTTAGAGCCTTTGAATCCGGCATTGACCGTCGTATCCTCAATATTGTCGCCGTTAGTGCGGCGTTTGTTTTATTACGACACGGCCTGCCATTTTGGTCCTTGAAGTCCGGACCGCGAATTTTTGCCGAGGTTGTTGCTGCGTGCTAGCGGCTGTCCTCACCCGCATGAAGCGGGTCATGAGTGATGTGAGGGCTGCCATGGATTTCGCTTTTCTGTCCTAGGTGCCGGGCAAGCCACTCATCGCGGATGTTATGCTTGAAGGCCGCGAAGGCCTCCGCATCGAACGGTCGACGATTTGGTTTTTCTTGGTTAAGAACCGTGTCCAGAATTGTCTGGCCGATTCGTCTGGCTGCTGAATTATGTGGCTTAGGTCATCAGGTCTGGTGGTCGCACATAAGTGCCCTGGAAGTTATCGAGGAATGCGGCTTCCAGGTCCTCCCAGCTCCCAATTGACTCTGCTGGCAAGCTGTTGAGCCAATGTCGGGCTGGTCCTTTAAGCTTGAGGGGGAGGTATTTGAAGGCGTGAAGATCGTCACCGCGGGCCATGTGGATGTGAAGGAGATAGTCTTCGATCCAAACTGTGGGGTCTGTTGTGCCATCATAGGATTCAATATTGACAGGTTTAAACCCTTCGGGGATTTGATGATCCATTGTTTCGTCTGTGAAGCATAGTGGGTGTGCGGCGCCTCTGTACTGGGCGATATCACGACGGAGCTCAAAAGAGCTTGGTCTGTTTTGTTCGGCCCGGCCGGACTTACTGTGTCCGGCGCGACGGTTGTCGTCACGTACCGTGGGGCGCGCCCCACGCGATCCATAGATCGATCTTGATTGTCTTGCCCTGTCCTCCAATATATCTCGCAGGTCCGGAGCGTTCCCCTTTGGCCATGTGCTTTTTGAGCGATGCCGGGGTACGGTTCTAATGAAGGGCCTAGAGGCCTCTCTGTCGCGGCCACGGGGTGGTCGGTCAGCCATATTGTATCCTGGTGATGCGGGTTCAGTAAGCCTCCTCCTCTAATCAGGGGAGCAGCTTGCGTTTAGGGTAGCTTTTGGAGGGGCGTTCGAGCTCATGCTCTTCGGCCGCGAGGACTTCGGTCCATCTGTCGGCTAGCAGATCCTGATCAGCTCTAAGCTGTTGCTGCTTTTTCTTTAGGCTGTTCGCCATGGCCATAAGCCTGCGTCTGAAACGCTCTTGTTCGACGGGATTCTCAGGCACGACGAATTCATTGTCGTCGAGGCTTGCTTCGTCTTTGGAGGGAGGCAAATAATCCTCTACCTCTTCTTCTGCCGCTCTCTCTTGAGGGATGGCGTCTTCATCCTCCTGCGATGGATCTTGCTGGAGCGGATTGTCTTCGGCGTTGTCCGGTGTATTGTTATCTCCGGTGCCGGAATCTTCATTCTTGCTGTGGCGGGATTTAGAGCGGCGGCCGACGCCGGCGCTTGGGCTGCTTCTTGGAGGGTCATCCTCCGTTGTTCCATCGTCGTTCCCATCTTTTGGGATGTCCACCATATATATGTCATATGACGAGGTGGCCTTCCGGTGCCTGTAGGCGCTGGGTCTTGTTAAATCTTGGCATCGTCGTCCATACCGTCGATGTCTTGGAGTCGTAGTCTAGCATGTCGGTTAGATCGTCGGCGGTGGCTACCAAGTGGGTGGTGGGTGGGCGTTGAATTTCTTCGTCGTCCGCATCCCAACCTTCTGACCGTAATCCGCCAGGGCTCTCGGATAAAGAGAGAGTCTTTAGTGAATTCAGGATGTCGCCAAAGGGTGAGTCTTTGAAAGATGTCATGACCATGAACTCCATAACGGGCGCCCAATCGGATTCGATCGGCAAAGCGCGGAGGGCTCGGAGTCCGGAGAGGAGTCCGCGCTCGGAGTCTTTGCAAAGGACAGGGATGGAGTTCGGCTCGATCGCCAGAGAGATTGTAGCCCCGAGGCGGTGTCCAACCACTCGTCCTCGATCGGGGAATCCGGCTCGGATTAAGGGTCGGAGCGGATGCAGTGCGGCCTCCAAAGGTAATCGCTCGGCTGCAGAGCTGGATCATGCCCATCGAGACAGTGCGGCGTGCTTGGCTGGGGCTCGAATCCGTCGAAGATCAAGTCTCCACGGATATCGGCCATATAGTTTAGGCTTCCAAATCGGACCTGACGGCCAGGGGCGTCGCTTTCGATCTGCTCGGATGGCTGCGAATTGGCCCGCAGTGCAAAGCCGCCGAACACGAAGATCTGTCCGGGAGAAAAGTCTCACCTGGACCGCGTCGTTGTTGATGATCAAAGGAGCCATCGAGCCTATCGGTGGCGACACGGAGGAACTCTCGATGAAAGCACCAATGTCGATTGTCAAAAGCTGGCGGATCTCGGGTAGGGGGTCCCGAACTGTGCGTCTAGGCGGATGGTAACAGGAGACAAGGGACACGATGTTTTACCCAGGTTCGGGCCCTCTTGATGGAGGTAAAACCCTACGTCCTGCTAGATTAATATTGATAGTGTGTGTTACAAGAGTGGATCTACCACGAGATCAAAGAGGCTAAACCCTAGAAGCTAGCCTATGGTATGATTGTTGGTCGTCCTACGGACTAAAACCCTCCGGTTTATATAGACACCGGATAGGGTTAGGGTTACACAGAGTCGGTTACAATGGTAGGAGATCTACATATCCGTATCGCCAAGCTTGCCTTCCACGCCAAGGAGATTCCCATCCGGAACGGGACGAAGTATTCAATCTTCTATCTTCATAGTCTTGGAGTCCGGCCGATGATGATAGTTCGGCTATCCGGACACCCCCTAGTCCGGAACTCCCTCAAAGAGCAATAGTTGGCGAGACGACCATGTAACGACATTGATATAGATCAAGATGATGGAGATCATGGTGTCATGCCGGTGACGATGGAGATCATGACGATGCTTTGGAGATGGAGATCAAAGGCACAAGATGATGATGGCCATATCATGTCACATATTTTGATTGCTTGTGATGTTTATCTTTTATACATCTTACTTTGCTTAGTTCGGCGGTAGCTTTATAAGATGATCTCTCACTAAATTATCAAGGTATAAGTGTTCTCCCTGAGTATGCACCGTTGTGAAAGTTCTTCGTGCTGAGACACCACGTGATGATCGGGTGTGATAGGCTCTACGTTCAAATACAACAGGTGCAAAACAGTTGCACACGCGGAATACTCAGGTTAAACTTGATGAGCCTAGCATATAACAGATATGGCCTCGGAACACGGAGACCGAAAGGTCGAACGTGAATCATATAGTAGATATGATCAACATAGTGATGTTCACCGTTGAAACTACTCCATCTCACGTGATGATCGGACATGGTTTAGTTGATATGGATCACGTGATCACTTAGAGGATTAGAGGGGTGTCTATCTAAGTGGGAGTTCTTAAGTAATATGATTAATTGAACTTTAATTTATCATGAACTTAGTCCTGGTAGTATTAGCATATCTATGTTGTAGATCAATAGCTCGCGGTGTTGCTCCCCGTTTATATTTTGATATGTTCCTAGAGAAAAATAAGTTGAAAAATGTTAGTAGCAATGATGCGGACTTGGTCCGTGATCCGAGGATAAACCTCATTGCTGCACAGAAGAATTATGTCCTTGATGCACCGCTAGGTGATAGACCTATTGCAGGAGCAGATGCAGACGTTATGAACGTTTGTCTAGCTCAATATGATGACTACTTGATAGTTTAGTGCGCCATGCTTAACGGCTTAGAATCGGGACTTCAAAGACGTTTTGAATGTCATGGACCATATGAGATGTTCCAGGAGTTGAAGTTAATATTTTAAGCAAATACCCGAGTTGAGAGATATGAAGTCTCCAACTAGTTCTATAGCTAAAAAGATGGAGGAGAATAGCTCAAGCAGTGAGCATGTGCTCAGATTCTCTGGGTACTACAATCACTTGAATCAAGTGGGAGTTAATCTTCCAGATAAGATAGTGATTGACAGAGTTCTCTAGTCACTATCACCAAGTTACTAGAACTTCATGATGAACTATAATATGCAAGGGATAACGAAAACGATTCCCAAGCTCTTCGTGATGCTGAAATCGATTTAAGGTAGAAATCAAGAAAAACATCAAGTGTTGATGGTTGACAAGACCACTAGTTTCAAGAAAAGGGCAAAGGGAAGAAGGGGAACTTCAAGAAGAACGGCAAGCGAGTTGCTGCTCAAGTGGATAAGCCCAAGTCTGGACCTAATCCTGAGACTGAGTGCTTCTACTGCAAAGGAACTGGTCACTGGAAGCAGAATTGCCCCAAGTATTTGGTGGATAAGAAGGATGGCAAAGTGAACAAAGGTATATTTGATATACATGTTATTGATGTGTACTTTACTAGTGTTTATAGAAACCCCTCAGTATTTGATTCTAGTTCAGTTGCTAAGATTAGTAACTCGAAACGGGAGTTGCAGAATAAACAGAGACTAATTAAGGGTGAAGTGACGATGTGTGTTGAAAGTGGTTCCAAGATTGATATGATCATCATCGCAGACTCCCTATACTTTCAGGATTAGTATTGAACCTAAATAAGTGTTATTTTGTGTTTGCGTTGAGCATGAATATGATTTGATCATGTTTATTGCAATACGGTTATTCATTTAAGTTAGAGAATAACTGTTGTCTTGTTTACATGAATAAAAACCTTCTATGGTCATACACACCAACGAAAATGGTTTGTTGGATCTCGATTGTAGTGATACACATATTCATAATATTGAAGCCAAAAGATGCAAAGTTAATAATGATAGTGCAACTTATTTGTGGCACTGCCGTTCAGGTCATATTGGTGTAAAGCGCATGAAGAAACTCCACGCTGATGGGATTTTGGAATCACTTGATTATGAATAACTTGATGCTTGCGAACCATGCCTTATGGGCAAGATGACTAAAACTCTGTTCTCCGGACAATGGAGCGAGCAACAGATTAGTTGGAAATAATACATACTGATGTATGCAGTCCGATGAGTGTTGATGCTCGCGGCAGGTATCATTATTTTCTGACCTTCACAAATGATTTGAGCAGATATGGGTATATCTACTTGATGAAACACAAATGCGAAACATTTGAAAAATTCAAAGAATTTCAGAGTGAAGTGAAGAATCATTATAACAAGAAAATAAAAGTTCCTACGATATGATCGCAGAGGTAAAATATTTGAGTTACGAGTTTGGCCTTCAATTAAAACAATGTGAAATAGTTTCACTACTCACGCCACCTGGAACACCACAGTGTAATGGTGTGTCCGAACATCATAACTGCACTTTATTAGATATGGTGCGATCTATGATGTCTCTTACGGTTTACCACTATCATTTTGGGATTATGCATTAGAGACAACTGCATTCACGTTAAATAGGGCACCATCTAAATCCGTTGAGACGACACCATATGAACTGTGGTTTAGCAGCAATAAACCTAAGCTGTCGTTTCTTAAAGTTTGGAGTTGCGATGCTTATGTGAAAAATTTTCATCCCGATAAGCTCGAACCCAAATCGGAGAAATGCGTTTTCATAGGATACCCAAAGGAGACTGTTGGGTACACTTCTAACACAGATCCGAAGGCAAATTCGCTGCTAAGAATGGATCCTTTCTAGAGGATTTTCTCTCTAAAGAAGTGAGTGGGAGGAAAGTGGAACTTGATAAGGTAATTGTTCCTTCTCCCGAATTGGAAAATAGTTCATCACAGAAATCAGTTCCAGTGATGTCTACACCAACAAGAGAGGAAGTTAATGATGATGATCATGAAACTTCGGATCAAGTTACTATAGAACTTCGTAGATCAACCAGAGCACGATCCGCACCAGAGTAGTACGGTAATCCTGTTCTGGAGGTCATGTTACTTGACCATGATGAACCTACAAACTATGAAGAAGCGATGGTGAGCCCAGATTCCATGAAATGGCTTGAGGCCATGAAATCTGAGATGAGATCCATGTATGAGAACAAAGTATGGACTTTATTTGACTTGCCGAATGATCGGCGAGCCATTGAGATTAAATGGATCTTCAAGAGGAAGACGAACGCTGATAGTAGTGTTACTATCTACAAAGCTAGAATTGTCGCAAAAGGTTTTCGACAAGTTCAAGGTGTTGACTACGATGAGAGTTTCTCACTCATATCTATGCTTAAGTCTGTCCGAATCATGTTAGCAATTCCCGCATTTTATGAAATCTGGCAAATGGATAAACAAAACTGCATTCCTTAATGGATTTATTAAAGAAGAGTTGTATATGATGCAACCAGAAGGTTTTGTCAATCCTAAAGGTGCTAACAAAATATGCAAGCTCCAACGATCCATTTATGGACTGGTGCAAGCATCTTGGAGTTGGAATATACGATTTGATGAGTTGATCAAAGCATATAGTTTTATAAAGACTTACGGTGAAGCCTGTATTTACAAGAAAGTGAGTGGGAGCACTACAACCTTTCTGATAAGTATATGTGAATGACATATCGTTGATCGGAAATAATGTAGAATTTTCTAAAAAGCATAAAGGAGTATGGAGCTGCTTACATATTGAGCATCAAGATCTATAGAGATAGATCAAGATGCTTGATAAGTTTTTTCAATGAGTACATACCTTGACAAGATTTTTAAGTAGTTCAGAATGGAACAGTCAAAGAAAGAGTTCTTGCCTGTGTTACAAGGTGTGAGATTGAGTAACTCAAAACCCGACCATGGTAGAAGATAGAAAGAGAATGAAAGTCATTCCCTATGCCTCAGCCATAGGTTCTATAAAGTATGCCATGCTATGTACCAGATCTATTGCATACCCTACCACTAAGTTTGGCAAGGGAGTGCAATAGTGATCTAGGAGTAGATCAATGGACAGCGGTCAAAATTATCCTTAGTGGAATAAGGATATGTTTCTCGATTATGGAAGTGACAAAAGTTCGTCGTAAAGGGTTACGTCGATCCAAGTTTTGACACTAATCTAGATGACTCTAAGTCTCGTTCTAGATACATATTGAAAGTGGGAGCAATTAGCTAGAGTAGCTCTGTGCAGAGCATTGTAGACATAGAAATTTGCAAAATACTTACGGATCTGAATGTGACAGACCCATTGACTAAAATTATCTCACAAGCAAAACATGATCACACCTTAGTACTCTTTGGGTGTTAATCACATAGCGATGTGAACTAAATTACTAACTCTAGTAAACCCTTTGGGTGTTGGTCACATGTCAATGTGAACTATGGGTGTTAACCACATAAAGATGTGAACTATTGATGTTAAATCACATGGCGATGTGAACTAGATTATTGACTCTAGTGCAAGTGGGAGACTGAAGGAAATATGCCCTAGAGGCAATAATAAAGTTATTATTTATTTCCTTATATCATGATAAATGTTTATTATTCATGCTAGAATTGTATTAACCGGAAACATAATACATGTGTGAATACATAGACAAACAGAGTGTCACTAGTATGCCTCTACTTGACTAGCTCGTTAATCGAAGATGGTTATGTTTCCTAACCATAGACATGAGTTGTCATTTGATTAACGGGATCACATCATTAGGAGAATGATGTGATTGACTTGACCCATTCCGTTAGCTTAGCACTTGATCGTTTAGTATGTTGCTATTGCTTTCTTCATAACTTATACATGTTCCTATGACTATGAGATTATGCAACTCCCATTTACCGGAGGAACACTTTGTGTACTACCAAACGTCACAACGTAACTGGGTGATTATAAAGGTGCTCTACAGGTTTCTCCGAAGGTACTTGTTGGGTTGGCGTATTTCAAGATTAGGATTTGTCACTTCGATTGTCGGAGAGGTATCTCTGGGCCCACTCGGTAATGCACATCACTTAAGCCTTGCAAGCATTGCAACTAATGAGTTAGTTGCGGGATGATGTATTACGGAACGAGTAAAGTGACTTGCCGGTAACGATATTGAACTAGGTATTGAGATACCGACGATCGTATCTCGGGCAAGTAACATACCAATGACAAAGGGAACAACGTATGTTGTTATGCGGTTTTGACCGATAAAGATCTTCGTAGAATATGTGGGAACCAATATGAGCATCCAGGTTCTGCTATTGGTTATTGACCGGAGATGTGTCTCGTTCATGTCTACATAGTTCTCAAACCCGCAGGTTCCGCACGCTTAAAGTTCGATGACGGTTATATTATGAGTTTATGAGTTTTGATGTACAGAAGGAGTTCCGAGTCCCGGATGAGAACGGGGACATGACGAGGAGTCTCGAAATGGTCGAGACGTAAAGATCGATATATTGGACGACTATATTCGGACTTTGGAAAGGTTCCGAGTGATTCGGGTATTTTTCGGAGTACCGGAGAGTTACTGGAATTCGCCGGGGAGTATATGCGCCTTATTGGGCCATACGGGAATAGAGGAGTGAGGGAGTCCCTGACTAGGGGGTGTCCGGATAGCCGGACTATCGTCATGGCCGGACTCCAAGACTATGAAGATACAAGATTGAAGACTTCGTCCCGTGTCCGGATGGGAATTTCCTTGGCGTGGAAGGCAAGCTTGGCGATACGGATATGTAGATCTCCTATCATTGTAACCGACTCTGTGTAACCCTAACCTATCCGGTGTCTATATAAACCGGAGGGTCTTAGTCCATAGGACGAACAACAATCATACCATAGGCTAGCTTCTAGGGTTTAGCCTCCTTGATCTCGTGGTAGATCTACTCTTATACTACCCATATCATCAATATTAATCAAGGTGAGTAGGGTATTACCTCCATCGAGAGGGCCCGAACCTGGGTAAAAACATCGTGTCCCTTGTCTCCTGTTACCATCCGCCAAGATGCATAGTTCGGGACCCCTACCCGAGATCCACCGGTTTTGACACCGACATTGGTGCTTTCATTGAGAGTTCCTCTGTGCGTCACCGATAGGCCCGATGGCTCCTTCGATCATCAACAACGACACGGTCCAGGTGAGACTTTTCTCCCGGACAGATCTTCAGATTCGGGCGGCTTTGCCTTTGCGGGCAATTTGCTTGGCCATCCGGAGCAGATCGAAAGCTACGCCCGCCATCAGGTCAGATTTGGAAGTTTGAACTATACGGCCGATATCCGCGGAGACTTGATCTTCGACGGATTCGAGCCGCAGCCAAGCGCCAGACTTGTCTCGATGGGCATGATCTAGCTCAGTGGCGAGCGATTGCCTGGAGGCCGCACCAGCATCTGCTCCGACCTTAATGCAGAGCCGGATTCCCCGATCGAGGACGAGTGGTTGGACACCGCCTCGGGGGCTACAATCTCTACGGCGATTGAGCCGAACTCCATCCCTGTCCTTTGTGAAGACCTCGACTCAGTGGTGCGGACTCCTCTCGGGACTCCGAACCCTCCGCGCCCTTACCGTCGAATCCGATTGGGCGCCCGTTATGGAGTTCACGGCCGCGGACATCTTTCAGCACTCGCCCTTTGGCGACATTCTGAATTCGCTAAAGTCTCTCTCTTTATCCGGAGACCCCTGGCCGGACTGCGGACAGAAAGGTTGGGATACGGACGACGAAATTCAACGCCCACCCACCACCCACTTTGTAGCCACTGTCGATGATTTAACCGACATACTCGACTTCGACTCCGAAGACATCGACGGTATGGACGACGACGCCGGAGACGACCAAGACCCAACGCCTACAGGGCACTGGCAGGCCACCTCGTCATATGACATATACATGGTGCACATCCCAAAAGATGGGAACGGCGATGGAACAACGGAGGGTGACCCCTCCAAGAAGCAACCGAAGTGCCGACGTCAGCGGCGCCGCTCTAAATTCCGCCACAATACAAACGGTGATTCCGGCACGGGAGATAATAACACCCCGGATAGTGTCGAAGAGAACCCCCTCCAGCAGGATTCATCGCAGGAGGAGGGAGAAGCAAGTACACACGACAGTGCGGCAGAAAGAGAGGTCGAGGACGATAATTATGCGCCTCCCTCCGAAGATGAGGCAAGCCTCGACGATGACGAATTTGTTGTGCCCGAGGATCCCGCCGAACAGGAGCGTTTCAAACGCAGGCTTATAGCCACGGCAAGCAGCCTCAAGAAAAAGCAGCAACAGCTTAGAGCTGATCAAGACCTCCTAGCTGACAGATGCACTGAAGTCCTGGCAACCGAAGAGTATGAACTCGAACTCCCCTTTAAAAGCTACCCCAAACGCAGGCCGTTGCCTCGATCAGAGGAGGAAGCACCCAAGTCACCAGCGCACGAAATGGCAGACCGGCCACCTCGTGGCCGCGATAGAGAGGCCTCTAGACCCTCCGTTCAAGCCGTACCCCGACGCCGTTCAAAAAGTACCAAGGCACGGGACCGGACTTGCGAGATAGATTGGAGGATAAGGCAAAACATACAAGATCCATCTACGGATCGCGTTGGCGCCCAACGACGCGGGATGATCACCGTCGCGCCGGATACAGCAAACCCGGCCGGGCCGAACACAGTAGACAAAGCTCATATGAGCTACGTCGTGATATAGCCCAATCTGAGGCGCCAAGACACCCACTATGCTTCACAGATGAAGTAATGGATCATCAAATCCTCGAGGGCTTCAAACCCGTAAACATCGAATCATACGATGGTACCACAGATCCTGCAGTCTGGATCTAGGACTATCTCCTCCATATCCACATGGCCCGCGGTGATGATCTACATGCCATCAAATACCTCCCACTCAAGCTTAAACGACCAGCTCGGCATTGGTTCAACAGCTTGCCAGCAGAATCAATTGGTTGTTGGGAGGACCTGGAAGCCGCATTCCTCGATAACTTCCAGGGCACATATGTGCGACCACCAGACGCCGATGACCTTAGCCACATAATCCAGCAGCGGAAGAATCGGCGGACAATTACGGACATGGTTCCTAACAAAGAAAAATCAAATCGTTGACTGTCCGGGATGCGAGAGGCCCTTGTAGCCTTCAAACATAACATCCGCGACGAGTGGCTTGCCCGGCACCTAGGACAGGAAAAGCCAAAATCCATGGCAGCCCTCACAACACTCATGACCCGCTTTTGTGCGGGAGAGGACAGCTGGCTAGCTCGAAGCAACAACTTGGCCAAACACTACTAGAAATACCACTACTAATGGCGCACCTAATATGGCCATTAATGGCGCATCAGAGGTGCGCCATTGACAGCACGCCATTAGTAATTTTTACTAATGGCGCACCACCGGTGCGCCATTAGTATCTGGTATACTAATGGCGCACCACAGTGCGCCATTAGTATTCGGTATACTAATGGCGCACCACCCGGTGCGCCATTAGTATCTGGTATACAAATGGCGCACCACCTGGTGCGCCATTAGTATGATACTAATGGCGCACCACAGGTGCGCCATTAGTATCTCGGTATACTAATGGCGCACCACCGGTGCGCCATTAGTATGCCTCCTGTGGGCATGTATACCAGGTGCTTTGGCATACTAATGGCGCACCACCTCCGGATGCGCCATTAGTAATCAAGAAGATACTAATGGCGCACTTCGGTGATGCGCCATTAGTATAGATCGTTATACTAATGGCGCAATGTCATGTGATGCGCCATTAGTATGAATATTAGGTTTTTTTTATTTTTTTATTTTCTGTTTTTTGCATAGGTTACAAAATGTATAATTTGACAAAATATAGACAGCACACATCAACAATAGATTCATCAAATACAATAGAAGATTAGTCCTTGAATACAATTCATCATATTAGTCTCCGAATACAATTCATCATATTAGTCTCCGAATTGAAAAGACCGAACAAAGATAGAACATTATATTACAAGTCTCGAGACCGCGAGTAGCAAGTTTATCTTCACATTACAAGTCGATATCGATCATCTAAACTACCATGACATAGAAGAGAGCTGCGGTCATCACGATGAGCATCATCACGATGAAACTCGTCTTCATCCGGTTCCTCCAACGCTCCCTCCGTCTCCCGCTAGATAGCGGGCGTATCTAGATTCGCCTCGGCCCTAGTGGTGTACCCTTTATGCTTATTACCGCTGAATCGGTGAACCTGTCTCCGACACTCCTCCCGGTCATCGTAGAACTCCGGGAACCTTACCCTTGTACACGACATATACGCCGGCATCGCTATGCACTAGCCAAACGTAAGCGTTAGTACCAATTCACGAGACAATACATAAGCAATATATAAGTATGCAACAGAGCGATCGGAAGAGAAAAGCAAGACATTAATAGCATCGATTACATCTAAGTTGAACGACTCTAAAACCAAAGAGACATACTACAAGTTCATTAAAGTTTAATTACAACATGACCCAATCGATGTTTCAGAACTAGACAACTCGACTCAAGGGACGGAGGCGTGGATGAAGCCGCCGTCTATCGTGGGAGTCATGAAAGAGCAGGCGTTGTCATCCTGCATTTGTAGCATTGTGTCGATGTCACTGTTGGACGGTTGATTTACGAGGTAGAACTGCCCCGAGGTACGAAGCGACATCTTGATGGATGATTTCCGCAAACTCCATTTGGATGCGAAAGAATTCTTGTCGGAGGTCCGCGTCTGGATTGCCGACACGCCGCGGCCCAATCTTGGAGTTTACTCGGTAGCGAAGTTGATGATGGTCCCGCACGATCGCCCGCATGTGATGGATGGCGTAGTAGGCACCCTTCGACCGCCAAAGGCTGCTTGACGAGCAGCGTAACGTCAGACAGGGGAGAACACGTGCTTGCCGTACTTATGAATAGGCCTGGTGAAGGTGCCTCCAGATTTGGCGTGGCGGGAGAACATCATCAAGAACCTTCTTGACATTTGTGTAGTCTACGTTCGACTGACGGTCCGGGTCGAAATACGTGGCCATGGAATATTTAGGGCTTAGGAGGATGAGCGTGCAACGTGTGTCACTGCAGAAAACACGGAATGTTAAAAGAAAATCGATCGAAATGTAAGAATTCATATGTTACGGGCGGTTGAGGGAGGACTTACTCAGGAAAGTAAGGCACGAGGAAGTTATCCTTTTCTTGGTTTGCGAATGACGCCTTCGAGGTAAGAACTTCGCGACTTGCGGTCCCAGCGCTGCCCAAGATCTTGGCACGCATGTAGAAGGGGTCGACTATCACGATGTCCGGGTCTTGTCGCGAATGATCCGCATCTCCATACTCAGCGAAAATAGCCGAACGAAGGTGTAGTGCAGCGGATGAAGGTTCAACATAAGCGTGGATGTCATCAAAACGCAGGACGATCGTGACGCCCGATGGAGTTATCCACAAAGCCCTTGCCCTCTGGCACCTTGGCGCGAAACCGGGTATGCCACATCCTTCTCCCCGAGACGCCGCTTCTCCAAAGAAAGAACACTGTCATGCAGACTCCGCATAGCACCGGTTGCAGCATTGAGCATATTTGTCGGTAGCATCGCCCTACCCGCCACATGCACCCTCCTCGAGATATCCTGCGGTGAAGGTGGCCCGTCTTGAGCACGGATCGTACTCGGTGCCGGCTGGCTCGCACCCTTCTTAGTCTTTCTTTTGCGTGCCTTCTTCTTCTCCTGTAATGGGACCGAGTTTTGCTCACAGACCGCCTTCTTGAGTGTGTTGGGGCTGATAATATTTTGCACCTCGCCTATCGAGGCTCGGTGAAGTCGGCAGCCGGAGGCGTCTCTGAGAGCTGAACGCCAAACGGCGCTGTTGCAACTTGGCTTCTCTGGTGCGAGCTAGATCGCACACGTCTTTTGTTGGGTTTGGTTCTTGAGAAGGAGGCCCCATGAAGTCGCCATCGTACCCATGCTCGGCAAAGTCTTGATCGACGTTGCCAAATGTATCATAGTCGATAAATGCGTCATTACGATCCTGTGCCATATGCATGTTTGGATCGATGGCATAGGGATGTCCGGCACCGTTCTGGCGGTCTTGCCATGGGGCCGACTTGGCGGCAAACACGACTGGCGGTGTTGTCTTTGGGGTGGTGTCCCCCGCCCCCAAACGAATCTGGCTCTTCGGCCAAAGCAGGGGCCAGCTCAGGCAGGCGCTGAGGGTCATCACGTCATCATCGTCGGCCCCGACGGGTCGATTCGGAGGTAACAAGTCGTCGCAGCCTGGCAGCACCCGAACCAGTTGAACCCTAAACAAGTTGGGTGGCATCTGGGTACCGTGGAACAAGGGGTTGCCGGTTGAACGATTTTGCCCTTGGCGACATCGACCAACTCGTTGTTCACGAAGTGGAGGAGAGCGCACGGAACGTCGGCGGCGCCTGCGAAAACATGTAGGGCGTTAGGGATGCCCGATCAAAGGCAAGGAGATGAAGTCCTCGGCGAGAGAGGCTTAATTAGTTACCGTGATGATGGCGTCGAGCTCGGCTAATGTAGAGGCACCGCCAACGGCGGGCGGCGATGGACGGAGGGGCCGCTTGCTGCAGAGGTGCCGGCGGCGTACACCGGGTGCATTAAGCTCCCGTGCGGCGTCGGAGACACCAATGCCGCCTCGCTGGAGGCACCAATGGCCCCGCCATCGCATTATGCGAGTTGCTGGCCGTGAAGCTAGGAATCGGGCGGCCTGTTGGCGCCCGCAATCCACGCACTCAACCTCGAGATCAAGGTAGGCACAAAGGCGGTGATCGTCGCTCGAGTCGTTGTTCCACTTGCTCTTGGACAATCTCCGAATCCGCGCCACCTGTGCCTTGAGTTCTTGAACCTCTCGCGCTGGCTTTCCGAGCTGGTCTTTTTCTCCTTCCGCACACCAGCGTATAGTATGACCCCATTTTGTCGACAAGCCTTTGCCGGCCACCACGACCGGTGACGTCGACTTCGAGCTTATCCTTGTTCTTCATTACATTCAACCCCTATTTAGAGTGGTGTCCCAAGGGTTGCTCTGAGTCGACCCAGCTCTTGCTTTCGGTCGCTGCGGAAGGAATGTGAACCATTTAGAAATTCGGCTTCATTAATTAGAATGCAACCATATGGAGCTAATTACAGCGGGGGTGTATTCCTTACGAGAACAAGCTCAAGCTGCCTGGTCTTGGATCCGTGGTAAGCTCCTTTGTATTCGGGTCCTTCTTGTACCGGGCCACGACAAAGTTCTGGTCCGCTTGTCACCGCCGTATGTATCGAAGAGGGGCGGTAGGCCTTGCTCGGCACGGTCCGCCTCCTCCTTGTCCCATATAGGCTCCGCCACTCTGTAACCGCCCGGGACCGAGTGTGTGTTCCCCTATGTTCAGCTCCGCATTTGTTTCCCCACTCACTTGATTGGGAGCTTGCGGTGCTCGAGCAATTGATCTTGAAGTCGTTGTAGTCATCTTCGGTGATCGAAGGATTTTTCTCCTTGATCTTCTCATAACTCTCACCTTTCTCGATCATTCTCTTCACATTGCTTTTCCAAGTAGACAGGGCCTTGCTCATCTTCGTGAGGGCAGCATTGTTCACTTTATTCCCTTTGAGGCTTGTGTTTTCAAATTCAGCGGGGAACTTGTATCGTTCGTGCAGCTTCGTGAAGAGGAGGTTGCGCCAAATTCCCTCGGTCGGGATGCCTCGGGTTCTCGGTGTTGATCGAGACGGTGCTCGGACAATGCACCCGAGCTGAAGCGAGTACCCCTTGACTATTCGTTCGGGCGCCGTTGGATTCCGTTGGAGTCCACTTGATAACTTCCTCCTTGAGGGTGCGGAGCACGATCGGGCGCCGGTCCTTCCGTTGCCTCTTCGGCTGGCTGCCATCCGTGCGTGCGCCGCCATCATCAGTGGTGGCATCCTCGGCGGCACCATCAGTGGTGGCATCAGTGTGGTCATCCTCGGCGGCACCATCCGTGGTCTCAGGATCGGTGGGGAAGGCGGCGGCCTCATACAAGTGAGGTTGTTCCTCCATCTCCGGGACAGCTCCCGAGAATGCCTTGCTGCCCGAACCCCGGCCTCATCGTTGTGGGCCATGTTTCTCTCTAAATAGAAACAAAGTTTGGTCAAAAAGTTGGTTATTGTCAAGGAACAAGATCATGGTCTCATCATTTAGGGTTTGTCGACACCGAGGCATCCTAAAATCTAAGCTTTTATCATTGAGGGTTTTTCGGCCAAGGCACCCTAAAAGCCTAACTTTTCATCATTTCGGTTTTTATCGACGCCGAGGCACCCTAAAAGCCATGCATTAGTCACAAGTACGCCGGGGCACTTGATCCTACTTAATTAACTACTAAGATACCCCGGCCCATGCATTAGTCACAAGTACCCCATATGTCCTATTTTTAGCAAAGTCATGCTAAAATTCACGGAAAATTTCAGCATGACCTTTGCTGAAAATAGGACATATGGAAATACCAATTTGTCGAACGGAAGTTAATCGGCATTCCGGCAAACTCAAGGGCCTCTCGGGTACCTGCAATATCATCACGACACGATGGTCGGGAGACAAAACCCAGCAAACTAGCAAAATCATCACAAATTGTTTTACGTTAAAGATGATCATCATCTTTACAAGTATTTCTCAATGTGATCACAAGTAATTCAGAGGCATCACAAGTAATTCAGAGCATCACAAGGCATTAGTAGTTCGATTACATGAACAAGTTTTAAAAGCACATCAATATGTATTGTATTTCATTGTGGAGTTATATACGGTATGTTACAACAAAGAAACAACTTAATCCATGCCTCAGCTTATCAACAGTCATTACTTGTCAAATCTGAGAAGAAGGAACAATTTACTTGTGACATAGTTACAAATGATGACAGAATAAAGCAACACCCTACACTAGCCTAAAAACAAGTGAAGTTTCACCCATATAAGAACAAGTGAATTCTAGTCCCATTGACACTCCTGGTTTTCTACAAACACCAAGTACTAGGGCACACAAAAGTTCTGAAATTTTTGTGCCTAACTGAATTCTTGAATTTTCAGTAACGAATAAACTGAATTTTCAAAACTGCAAGAAGCCAATTCAAAAAAATCCTCTCATCTCATATGAGGATTGTTAATCGCTGCCAAACAGGCTGGGACAGACCCATGTTCATGTAGGTGTGTACTGTAGCTGTTTGGTACTTGTGGAAAGAACGAAACAAAATGGTCTTCCAAAGAATTCCCCACTCTCACAGATCATGGCTCTCTAGATTTAATCATGATTTTGCCATTGTTGAGATATAGGGAGGAAGTCTGAGCTTGAGGATTTCATAAGCTCCCTAGTGCAACAAATTACCTAAAAACCTTGTACTAGTATCTTATCTTTTGGTTAGGGTCAAAGACCCTATACCTTATACATACCATGTATCTTTAATTTTGTTTTATTAATACAAGACTGTAGGAGCCTCTCCTGTCCTTCTGATTCAAAAATGAATAGACAATGCAGCTTTCCGTAAACTGAGTAACCAAGAAAAAGATGTACAAAAGATAAATTTACCTAAGTTTTTCGACCAAGATAGCACGTTAGCAGATCTTGTGTGATCGCATGATTCGATCCACTCCTTTCCACCCAACTCCCACGACTAGAAGCAAAAGAAGCACAGTAACCAAATGAAAATAAAGAGAAGTTGAGTCAACGAAGAAGGCATATGTGCAAACCACTATGTAATCATGTAGAGTATGGGAAACTGGCTTTTGTGGCAAGGATAGTAAATGAAGCCACGTCTATTGCCGTGTCGAGAAAAATAAATCTTTGGGACTTGTACAGGTGAGCTTGTACGAGTTATTGTACAAGTATATACAGTCTGTGTGCACAACAAAATTAGCGATCTCCTCCTTGTATACATGCGGAGCCTTTGGTCACTTCCGGACACAATGATAAGAGGCTCAGTTCAAGATGCCAAAAAAAGTAAAATCCAACGGTTCCAAACTATCAAGAAATAAACAAGACGATACATGGAGCCTAGCTACTTCTATAATGGATCAAAGCAGTTGTACTCTTGATACTGCCATTCCGTCAAAGTGTACTTTGGGGCACAAGCAGTGCTAGGACCACCATGTAATCAAGCCCTTGCACTTGTTTAGTTCAGGTCCAACAAACTAAACCATGTATCGTGAGCGAAAAAAGATAGTGGTAGCTGGCTGCAATAATAAAAAATAAAATATTTATTCATAACTTATTCTCTCTCTTAGGGCTAGTATTTGTTTTCTTGTTAGTAGTGATCGACGTGGATATGATGTTTGTTGCTTATGATCTCAATTGCATGACTAGTTTCAACAATCTGTTGCATGTGTCAGTTATTCTCTCTATCATGTTGATCAAACATAATTCAGATGCAGCTTCTTGGGTACAAGAAAAGAACATAAACAAAATCGAAGGTGCACTTAAACACACTAGTAGAAATGAATTTTGATGTGTGTTTGATAAGAACACGCGGGCCAAATTGTTGCGAAAATACTAAGCATTGTGTGAGGCATAAAGAGTTATCATTTAGACGTGTCCCTCGCCTAAAATATTTCTGAGCTGATGAACTGCATATTCCAAGGAATACAATGAGATCTGAGTATAAGTTAAATGCAAGAACAAACAGAGAATTGGATGCAGTACTCAATAGCATATTATTAACTTAAGTGTTGCTATTTAAGCTTACATAATGATGTACAGAGATGTATGGAAGTTCGAAACAGATTTATTCTTCAATACTTTTTAAAGATGATGGCATTTTTTGTTCCTGCTCCCTTTCTTACGAATCATCAGTTACTTGTGGAAAAGATTGCCAATGCGGTACTCTCTCTCTCCTCCTCCCTGTTGTGTTTGCAGCACGCACACACATTTGTGCATAATATAATTGCTCCGTACTCTGTAGGAAACATGAAGAGAACGTCTGAATTGTTCTTAGCTATTTGATTAATGTTATTGTAAAATTCAGTATTATGCGGAAAGAACAATTCTGAACCACTATTTTATTGGTGCAGGATGTTGTTCTCTTGTTGTTCATCAAACTGTAAATGTGAGAACAAGTGTGCCAATAAATCATTCCAGCTCCGACCTTTGTTCAAAACAAAATTGATTAAGGTACGACCGATTCAAGTTTTCATAATTAGTGAGTTTGGAAAACTAGCCATTTAAGAGGGAAAGTGAGGAGGAACACCGCCACTTTGCTATATATGGTGCTATGATGTAATATCTGAATATAATATATTTTTATTGCATGGGCCTTGAAAAGAATGTGTTCTAGTTTACGTGTTGTATCGTAAGGGGACTGTGGGTTGCTTATTTTATAAGATTAGAGGAGCCATAATCATTAAGAATATTCTTCCAGCTTCACTAACCTTTAATGATGTAAAGTATATAGCCCTGAAACCAACCTACAAACTTCTCCTCACCGTCAAAACCCCGCAAGGATCTCTACCCTCGGCTTCACGAAACTCACAGGTTTGGGTCTACCGACAACTAAATTCTGCATAGATACTTACTTACTTACGAAGCCTTTGATCCCAAACTAAATTCAGATGGGACCAGGGTTGGGGCATGTTTCAAAATCTCCTTGAAAAATCAAGTAAGTACCTTGGGCGGGTCGAGGGAGGCGGGTCGACGGTGGTGTGGACGGGGCGGGGTCGAGGTGGGGCAGCGGCTGGGCGGGGTCGAGGCGGCGCTGGGCGGCGGGGCGGGTCGGGCGGCGGGTCGGGCGGCGTCTGGGCGGCGTCCGGGCGGCGGGTCGGGCGGCGTCTGGGCGGCGCCCGGGCGGCGGGCCGGGCGGCGTCGGGCGGCGCTCGGGCGGCGGGTCGGGCGGGTCGAGGCGGCGGGCGCGACGTCTGGCGGCGGCGGCGAGGAGAGAGGGCGGCGGAGGGAGAGGGCGAGGGCGAGGGCGAGGCGAGGGCAGCGGCGGCGCGGCGGGGGCGAGAGGAGAGAATCGCGAGGGGGATCGGCGCGGGATCGGGCGAAGGGGGGATCGGGCGAAGGGGTTACAATACTAATGGCGCACCTCCGCGGTGCGCCATTAGCATGTCCACACTAATGGCGCACCTCACCGTGGTGCGCCATTACGTATTTTTTGTTTATTTCCACAAAAGCCAAAAGGTTATCTACTACGGTAACCTATCCATGTCAAGCCCACTCTACTAGCTCGACTGGTCACCTCTAGTTCTCACACCAGAGGTCCTGGGTCTGACTCCTGTGCTCCACAAAATTTTTTAGCATTTAAAAAGCTATTTGATACTTATTTATGTTTAAATATGTTCAAACTTGTTTAAATAATAACAGTAATATTTTTTATAAGACAGTAGCATTTAAAAAGCTGTTTGATACTTATTTTTATAAGACGGTGCTAAAAGTGGGGGTCGGGCGGCGGTTGAGTAGGGGAATCGAGGGTGCGGGGGTGGCGTGGCGGCCGATGGACTGGGAGGGTGCTCGGCGAGGAGGACCGGATCTGGCGAGGTGGGACAGCGATCGAGATGGAGGGGGATCGAGGTGGGCTCCCCAAATTTTTTTTAGCATTTAAAAAGCTGTTTGATACTTATTTGTGTTTAAAATGTTCAAACTTGTTTAAATAATAACAGTAATATTTTTTATAAGACAAGAGCATTTAAAAAGCTGTTTGATACTTATTTTTTATAAGACAGTAGCATTTTTTATAAGACAAGAGCATTTTTTTATAAGACAAGAGCATTTAAAAGCCATTTTAAAAGATGGAGGGATCGAGGGTGCGGGGGTCGGCGGCGGCCGGTGAACTGGGGTGCTCGGCAAGTAGGGGGGCGGATCTGGCGAGGTGGGATAGCGATCGAGATGGAGGGGGATCGAGATCGAGTGTCCATGAAATTTAAAAATATTCATGATAGTTCAAAAAGTACCCATGAAATACAATCGAGAAATGAAGGCTACGATTTAAATACAATCGATCTTAGCTAGCTATCTGTTCACAATCTTCTTGCCCTTCTTTTTTGCAAATGGAGTTCTTCTGTGGAACGGACGTCCTTTAGGTAGGGTGGTCCTGCTTCTTCTTGTGGTGTATGCTGCTACTTCATCATCGTCGTCATGTTCGATCTTCGGGTCGCCGTACATGTCGAAGTGTTGCTCATTGGCTACTCCATCCATTCCGATGATCTTCCTTTTGCCTCTCCTCACGACAACACGATCGGGCTTTGGCGGGTCGGTAATGAAGAAGCATTGGTCCACTTGGGAAGCCGGTACCCATGGCTCATTTTTCAAGGTGACGTTTATGCCATGGGTCTTGGATTTGCCCGGGTATAACCATGGTGGTGAAATACCGGTCTTCTTTTATGACGTTCTTGGCCCATCTGACACGGAACATCGGGACCTTCTCTCCAGCGTAGCTCAGCTCCCAGATCTCCTCGATCCTTCCGTAGTATCTGTCCTTGTCGTTATCGGTGTAGGATTCCATCGTTACCCCGGGTTACGATAACCATCGCTCTTCATGTCCTTGGCCTCGGTGTAGAATGTGTAGCCGTTGATATCGTGACGCCTCATAGGTCATCGAGGTTGTGCTCGGCCCTGTGACAAGGCGAATATGAGTTGTTCTTCCGCGGAAGAATCCTCATGTAAAGGGTACGATGAAGCTTATGCTTGAACCAACGCGTGAAACATGAGTTGTGCTCTTTGAGTGTATCTCCGTCCAGCCCTCTGTTGGCCTCGGTCATTGTACGCTTTTTTAATAAAGGTTTTGTGCTCTACCACCCAAGGATCGACCACGCCTATGTGTTGTAGCGCCGACTAGGTTTGCTCTTTCAAAGTCGGCGAAGTCGACCCTCGAAGTCGACATGCATTTCGCGGCGACCCTCACGGTGACCCCATCGAGCGAGCCTGCCGAGGTGCTCGTTGACGGCAGACCAACGGGTTCTCGATGCCTAGATAATTCGTGCAAGAGGAGATGCACTCTTCGGTCGAAAAGCCCTGGCTATGCTTCCTTCGACGTGACATGTTGCGAACGTATCCTTTGATGACACCATTCATCCTTTCGAACGGCATCATCTGTGCAGGAACGTCGGCCCGAGTTGGATGATATCCTCCACTATATGGACCAGCAGATGCACCATAACATCGAAGAATGCGGGCGGAAGTACATCTCAAGCTCGCATAGTATCACCACGATCTCTTCCTCGTAGCCTTCGAGTTGCCTCACGCCAATCGACTTCCGAGAGATGACGTCGAAGAAGTTGCATAGGCCAAATAGCGTTTCACGGACGTGCGCGTCCATGATCCTGATTGCAACCGGAAGTATTCTGCGTCATCAAGACGTGATACCGTGGAGACTTCATCCCGCTGAACTTCTGCTATTGGGTCTAGGTATCTGCTTATCTTCCTCACAGAATCAGAAGGAAGTTTTACTCCTAGGAGGCAGGTGAAAAACTGCTCGATCTCCTCCTCGACTTAGAGTGAAGCACAGGAGGGTAGTCATTTCCGGTCTTCTTGGCCTTTTTGCCTTTGCGACGACTTTCTGTGTCCTGCTTCGCCTCATCATCATCATCATCATCATCATCATCATCATCATCATCATCATCATCATCATCATCATCATCATATATAGCGTGAAGCTCCTGCCTGATGCCCATTGATTTCAAGTCTGCCCTTGCTTTCGGCCATCTTTGGTCCTCTACGGCATGTTGAGCAGGGTACCAAGCAGACTCTCGCACACGTTCTTCGTGATATGCATGACATCAAGGCTGTGAGGCACACGGTGGATCTTCCAAGACGGCAAGCAAGTCCCGTAAAACAGACCTCGCTTTTCCATACCTTCAGCAGCTGCTCGCGCCTTTTCGCTTCTTTCGGCTCTGGCGCCTTTTGCTTCTTTCCGGCAAGGCAGTCTTTCCAATTTTCCAACAGCTTGTCTATTTCCTCGCCGCTCCTCGTACGCAGGCGTTGGGTTCGGTTTCACCATCGAACAGATCCTTGCGCTTCCTCCACGGGTCATCGCCGAAGCCACCTTCGATGTCCCATGAACACGGTTTTCAAGACCCGGATCTCTATCTAGCTGGCGATACGTTGTGTCATCCATGCACCTTACGCATCCAGAAAATCCATGGACTACTCCGCCCGCGACATATCCAGAATCGAGATAGTCGTGCACCGTCGTGAGCGATGCGGCTCTCATAGGGAAATATTCTTTCTGCGGCGTCCCACGTATTGGCTGGCGTTTTCCACAGCGTGTCAAGCTCCTCTTTCAGCAGCCCTAGATACAGATTGATGTCGTTCCCTGGTTGTTTCGGCCCTTCAATTAGCATACTCATGTGAATGTACTTCCTCTTCATGCACAACCAGGGGGGAAGGTTGTACATCCACACAAACACAGGCCAGGTGCTATGTGTGCTTCTGGCTGCCAAACGGATTGACTCCATCGGTGCTCACGCCAAAGACGATGTTCCTTGGATCGTTCCCAAATTCGAAGTCTTGAAGTTCAACGCTTGCCACCGCTCGCATCCTTAGGGTGACTCAGCATCTTGTCTTTTTATCTATCTCCGGATCATTTGGCGCTATCTTCCCGCTTTCTTCTCCTCCCTATCCGGCTGCCAACGCAGGAGCTTTGCTACCTTAGGGTCCGCGAAATAGCGCCGCAGACGAGGAGTGATCGGAAAGTACCACACCACTTTTCGAGGAGCTTTCTTCCTCTTCTTGTATCGAGTGACGCCAAGACACCGGACATATGGTAGACTCCGCATGCTCGTCCCGATAAATGATGCAATTGTTCATGCACACATGGTATTTCACGTGCGGTAAATCCAGAGGACACACGATTTTCTTCGCCTCCTCCAAACTGGTCGGGCACTTGTTCCCCTTGGGAAGACGTTTGCGTGCGAGAATGACATGTTCTCGTCAAGCATGTGTCGGTCATTTTGTGTTTTACCTTCATCTCCGTGGCCATGAGCGTTACTTTCAGCGGGTATCCTCGGGCCTGCATCCTTCATACAATGGAGTAACCGCGTCTAACTCAAGTTGATCCATCTTGGCTTTCTCTCGGGCGGCAGCTCTTGTGTTATCCGTGCGCTTGAGAAGCAGCTCTTGAATATGAGGGTCCTGCACCCAGCCCATCGATGGTCCAGCGTCGTCGCTCGCCGCATCATCATCTTCATGATCATGCCCGCCGCCTGCTCCGACATCTTCCTCATCATCATGTCCTGCATATTCTACATGATGATCGTGTACAGCATCACGCCGTGATCATCGCCGGGATTCTTCGTCTTCTCGCCACCGAGCCGCGGTGGTTGTCTTGCTGCCCTTCCTCATTTCTTGCCCGCCCGCATGGACAACCGTAGTCATCTTCATCACCTTGCCACCGATAGCCATCCATGAAACCACGCAACAGCAGGGTGGTCCCGCACCTGCCGGAATCCGGGTCCGCAATAAGGCTCTTGACTTGCATCTTCGACACGGACATCTTATCTCCGTCTCGTTCTTTTGAAGCATCTCGGCCTTCGCGGACCTCAAAAACCTATTCACGATGCCTTCGGTCATCGTATGGACCATGGTCGTCATGGGTAGAGCAAAACGATATTTTAGAACCAAGAAAAATTTGGCATGACTTTCCTAAAAATAGGACCAAAAGGATGCTTAATGCCAAAATTCTCGCGAAAACGGAAATGAATCAACATTCCGCAAAATATTGGCAACTATCGCATTTCAAATACCGTACACCTCCAAACACAAACACATATGCAAACACCACAAACATATGCAACACCACGAACATACATAGATCTAGCTAGGCCGTAAAAAGTGCATGTGCACATTGTTGTAAGGAGAACAACCTAAATATAGCTTCCCCTTACTTACCTATTAAAACAAGGTAATTTAACCACTTAATTTGAATGAATCTATGGTGAAAATGAGGTGAATAGTGGAGGCACCCGAGACAAGGAGGAGGTGGAGAGAATGAAGTGGGGAGAAAGTGTGTGTGTGGGTAGGAGAGGCTGTCCCTTATCTCTTGTTGATGCCCACTTACTAATGGCGCACCCACACCTGGTGCGCCATTAGTAGTTACAACTACTAATGGCGCACCAGGGTGTGGGTGCGCCATTAGTATGTTTGGACAAAGCGCACTAGTTTAAAAAATTGGTACTAATGGCGCACCCACACCACAGTGCGCCATTAGTAGTTACAACTACTAATGGCGCACCGGTGTGTGGATGCGCCATTAGTATGTTTGAACAAAGCGCACTAGTTCAAAAAAAGTTTCTATACTAATGGCGCACCCACATCGGTGCGCCATTAGTAGTTACAACTACTACTGGCGCACTCGTGCAGGCTGCGCCATTAGTATGTTTGGACAGGCGCACTAGTTTAAAAAAATTTGGTCCTAATGGCGCACCCACACCATGGTGCGCCATTAGTAGTTACAACTACTAATGGCGACTTCGGGCAGGATGCGCCATTAGTATGTTTGAACAGCGCACTAGTTAAAAAATTTGGTACTAATGGCGCACCCAAAGCATGGTGCGCCATTAGTAGTTTAGACTCTAATGGCGCATCGTATGGCGGTGCGCCATTAGTATATACTAATGGCGCACCATCTTTCCGGTGCGCCATTAGTGTCATTTCCATCTATAGCCCTTTTCCTAGTAGTGAAACATCCTGACAGTTCGGATACCAAGGACAGCAATGGCAGGTCGCGTCGCAACAAGAACCAGCGCCGCATCAACGGCGATAATACTGAAGATACGATCGTCAATGCCGGATTCAGAGGCTCTAAACCCGGTCAGCGGAAGAAGCCATTCAAAATAAATACCTAGGGCCCATCCAACTTGGACCGAATACTTTCGATCGCTTGTGCGGATACATGGCACTTCAAAACCAGCCAATCACACCAACAGGGATTGTTGGGTGTTCAAGCAGGCAGGCAAGTTAAGTGCCGAACTCAATGACAAGGGGCTGCATAGCGGTGACGAGGAAGAGCCCCAGCCACCGAACAATAGAGGACAGAAGGGTTTTCCTACACAAGTGTGGACGGTGAACATGATATACGCAACCCACATACCCAAAAGGGAGCGGAAGCGTGAACTAAGGGACGTATATGCAATGGAGCCAGTCGGCCCGAAGTTCAACCCATGGTCTTCCTGCCCGATCACCTTCGATCGAAGGGACCACCCCACTAGCATCCGTCATGGCGGCTTCGCCGCATTGGTTCTTGACCCAATTATCAACGGATTTCACCTCACCAGAGTCCTGATGGACGGCGGTAGCAACTGAACTCGCTTTATCGGGATACGGATGCACAAAATGGGCATAGACCCCTCAAGGATTAAACCTACAAAGACGACCTTTAAAGGCGCCATACCGGTGTAGAGGCCAGTTATGCGGCTCAGTTACACTCGAAGTGGTCTTCGGATCCCCAGATAACTTCCGAAGCGAAGAGTTAATCTTCGACATCGTCCCATTCCGCAGCGGCTATCATGCACTGCTCCGACGAACCGCATTTTCAAAGCGCAATGCGGTGCCGCACTACGCATACCTCAAGCTCAAGATGCCAGGCCCTCGAGGAGTAATCACGGTCAATGGAAACACTGAACGCTCTCTCCGAACGGAGGAGCACACGGCGTTCTCGGCGGAGGTGCAAAGCAGCCTCTCACAACAATTCTCGAGTCCGGCCACTAAGCGGCCGGACACCGCTGCGCGCCGGAGTAACCTACAACAAGACCGCCTCGCACGATTCAAGCATCGCCAGTAATCCGCCTAACCCCGCCCTCGCGAAATCGCGAAGCTAGTGTTACGCGTACATAATTACGCTCTGGAGATACCATGGGCATATGGGGAGGGGCAAGACCACGGCACGCCAAGAATGCGGCTCGACCGCACCAGGGGCTCCCGATTGTGTCATTTTTTTTCCTTTTTTCCTTTTTCTTACTTTCAGGACTCCGTCTTCCAGAAGTCCCGTCCGACACTAGAATCGCCGAACTCACGATGCGACAGCCAGGGAAACAGTAAGACACGTCGAAGTGTTCAAGTGGCCTCTATTACGAGCATTATACCTGTTTTACATACCATCCCACAGCTTACCCCTGGAGGTGGACATGTTAGATAGTCCTATCCCTTGCTTATCGCACTATTTGTATCGTTCTGCTCTCATTGCAGTACATTTTTGAATGAACAATACATAGCTTTTTGCTTATTATTGCTCTACTTCCCTTATCTATACGTATGTTCATTTCACGACATGTTGCAACCGTACACTTTGGTACGGCCAATACACCAGGGGCTTAAGTATCCCAAAATTATGGTGTGATAAGTCCGAACACTTTCACAAGTGCGGCACCCCGAACTTATAGCATTATATGAATCGGCTCCGAATCATGTCTTGGGTCAATAGTTGGGTTTGCCCGGCTCTCGTGTTTTGGTACCTTACGTTCCGTTATATCGGCTAAGGTAGCACCGGGAGAACCACTGCGATTGTGCCCCAGTTGAGCTGGGTTGAGCACCTCAGTGGAGAAAGCTAAAACTAACCGTCATGATAGGGCGAGACCCGGTCGCTGTTCGAGAGGTTTTTTCAGGTCCCTAAAGACTTATGCCGCTTAGAGCGAGGAACCGGAATTTTCCGGCCAAGGTGTGGATAGCGCCCCGAACTCGGTCTTCCGAATACTAGGGGCTTCATGAAATTTAAAATTATAGAATTCTATGGCTAAGTGAGAGTGTTCAAGCATTATAAGTCCGGTTGCCTTGTTCGTTGTGTTGAGCGCCTCCCTAGATGGACCCAAGAATGGGAACAAGAGTGCTCAAGTTTATCCCGAACACCCCAGCACTAGTGGCATGGGGGCTGAAGCCAACGACTTGCCATCTCTCAAATTTGATAAAAGGCCGCATAGAAGGTAATATTTTAAATTAATAAGCGTTGCTTAGCGCATATGAACAAGTTTTCAGCGTACAGGATAACAAATGCGAGTTTATTCAAGAATTACATCTTTGGAACACCCATCCGCTATTCGGCGGGCACCCTTCAGGAGGCCCTCATAGTACATTTCGGGCATGCGATGCTCATGGCCCTTCGGTGGCCCGTCCGTCACAAGCCTCTCCGCATCTAGCTTGCCCCAGTGCACTTTAGCACGGGCAAGGGCCCGACAGACACCTTCAATGTAGACGGAGCGCTTGATGACTTCAAGCCGCGGACAGGCATCCACCAGCCGCTGCACGAAGCCGAAGTAGCTCCCGGGCATGGCCTCCAATAGCCACAGCCACGCTATAAGGCCCTTCATGGCCTGTTCGGCGACCTTATGGAGCTCGACCAGCTGCTTCAGCTGGTCGCTCAGGGGCACCGAATGGTCGGCCTCAGCATACTGAGACCAGAACACCTTTTCCGTCGAGCTCCCGTCCTTGGCGCGGTAGAATGCGGTAGCATCAGACACACTACAGGGCAAATCTGCGAATGCTCCTGGAGAGCTCCGAATCCGGGTCAGTAATAGGTAATTCACTTTCACATGCTTGCTTTGCATAAAGAATGCCTTACCCGCCGCTATCTTCTTTAAAGACTCAATTTCTTGGAGGGCTTTTTGGGCCTCGGCCTTAGCAGCTTTGGCACTCTCAAGAGCCGAGGCGAGCTCGGACTCTCGAGTCTTCGAGTCACGCTCCAAACTGTCGTTCTTTTCCAAGAGAGCTTGGAGCTCTTGCCGTACCTTGGCCAGCTGCGCCTCCCCCTTCTCTCGCTCGGTGCGTTCCGCAGCCGCTTTGTTTTTGGCCACGGACACCGCTTCCTTCAGGGTCGCCACCTCGTTCGTGGCCCCTGCAGTACCCAAGTTATTCCTGTTATTTTTTGCAACCAAAACCTTTTCTATAAGGTATTTCTTTAATAAGGTATTACTTACCTTCCGTGTCCTCGAGCTCCTTCTTGGCTTGTCCGAGCTCGTTCTCGGACCGCTCGAGGTTCTGCTTCAATGCATTGACCTCTGCAGTCAGTGCGGCAGAGGTCAGCAGCGTAGCCTGCATTCCCATATTGACATACTTATGTTAGACTCCTGCGTATATCTTTTTAGATCCTTATTCCGGCTTTTCTTTCCGAACACCGAACTAAGCATCAGGGGCTACTGTCTATGCGGTAATATTTTTACATATTCTAAACTTACCTCAAAGCCTGTTAGAAGGCTGGTACAGGCTTCGGTCAGTCCGCTCTTGGCGGACTGAACTGTCCAGATCACCGCACTCATCACAGTGCGGTGCTCCTCCTCGATGGAAGCGCTGTTAAGCGCCTCCAGTAAGCTATCCGGTGCCTCCGGTTGGGCCGGAGGACACGGCGTCTTACCTTCTTGCGAAGGATCCGCTGGCCGGACTTGAACTGGCTGATGGTTCCGGCATGGAGTCCGGACGAGGGTCGGGCTTAGAGCCCCGGGGTCTTTCCTTCAGCGCTTTGAGTCCGGAGGTTGCCTTGTGGCACCTCCTGCGCTACCTCCTCTTGACCAAGCCCCCCTTGGGGCCCCACCGTGGCGTCGTCCGCGGCATGAGGCGAGGAGGCGGTCGGAAGCAAAGTACTCTCCGTTTTCGATGAGCCCAGGGACCCGCTCGATGAATCAGCGAACTCGCCCTTGGGCGGGCTGCACGGTTGTTCGACATTACAGAACACTCAGCAATAATAAAAAGTCATGGGTATCCGGACACTTACGATCCCGCCAGGGGCTTGGCCCTCGTAGGCCAATCCTCCTCGTCATCGTCGACGTTGGTGGAGAAGTCCGGAGGAAGGGTTCTCCCCTTCTTGGACCCTCCGGCCTCCCCAGTTGGGGCGGCTGTCGGCGTTCTGGGAACGGGGGTCCCTAGATTTGCCTGCCTGCGGCCTGCGGCGTGGCTCAAAGGAGGCCCAAGACGGCCCATCTTCATCAACGCAAGCTCAAGACCCTCGCGAGGGGCCAAGCCTCGCGGGGCGGAGGACAAGGAGCTTCCTCAGGCATAGCCTCGTCAGTTGGCTCATGAGGAGGCGGAGAGTTCAAGGCAGGGTACCTCGTGAGGTGCCCATGACGCAAGCCATGATGACCAAGGGCGCCAGTCGGGCGCCAGCCTGCGCAGCGTCCTCCTTTCCTCTTTGGTGCAAAGGGAGCAAGCGCAGGCGAGAGCATCAAGCAAAGGCATCCGTTTCGGTGCAACAAGACCAAGACCAGCCCCAACGGCTGGAAGGGAGTCATCGTGGAGCCCAAGCAGGCGTCATCACCAGAGCCTTTGGCAGGCGAGGACCAACTTTAGTCAGGATTAGTGTACCCGCTGTTCCCCTTCAAAATGGCCAATTATTGGCACCCTTCCCGCTCAATATTTGGGAAGAGGCCCAGGGCCTTCTCCTATAAATAGGGGTAGCCACACTCAGAGTAGAGAGGTGGAAGGAGGGACATAGGAAGGGAGACGATCGACATCCAGAGAAGGACAGAGACCCGATCCTCAAGCTAGAGCGACGGGACACCATCTAGCAGTTCATCATACCCACCAAGAAAAGACCCTCGCGAGGCTGTTCTTCCCTGTACTGTTCCTCATCAGCCCAAGAGGCAATCCACCACACCACAAACTAGAGTAGGGTATTACACCACAACGGTGGCCCGAACTAGTATAAATCTTGTGTCTCTTGTGCTGTTCTGTTTAGTAGTTTAGGTCCCTGCGATTCGGCGAGGTACGAGACGGTGGAGGGTTGGATCTCCATGCGCACCCCAGTGTTCGAACCTCAAGGGTCTGCCGGAACCCGAAATCCGACATTTGGCGCGCCAGGTAGGGGTGCGCCGGAATCTGCCTTTCGTCGCCTCGTTCTTCCCCGACCACCGCAACCATGTCTGACGCCTGCAGCTCGCCCGAAGCGCATCAAGCCGCCTCGCCTCCCATGTCGCCCAGACGACTCCGTCGGCGGGCGCCCTCGTCGTTCGCCACATCACCGTCAACTCCGCCATCGCCCGGCGGGGAAACGAGCAGCAAGCATCGTCCCATCACCCGTCCATGAGGCGGGACGGCCGCACCGCCATGCCTTCGCTCACCCCCGCTGGTTCTTCGTCACGCGCGCCACGCGCGGCCATGGAGGCCCAAGCTGCACTCATCACGGCTAACGAGCTCCTACGCTACCGCTTGCCGACGACGTTTACGAAGAATGGCTCGACCGAAGTCGCCGAGCTCGTCACGCTGCAGAGGCGACCCAGCGCCGTTCGCCGTCTCGCTGCACCGCACCCGCCCACTTGTGGCGATGAAGCTCGGGCGCCTCAGCCGCCTCCTCCTCAAGACGGGCGCCGGCCCCAAAGCGCTGCCCCTGGGCGGAACCCGTTCCGCCAGCGCAGCAGCGCAAGAGTAGAGCTGCCAAGAAGTTCTCGCCCGCAAGAAGCTGCCCGAGCGCTCCCGCTCCAAAGACGTCAAGACCACCGTGACTGCCCCTCAGCGGCGCGCAGGAGGCCTGCAAGACCAAGCTCTCTGTCGTCCGAAGCCCCCAGCAGCCACGGCGGGCTGCCGCGCTTCACCTCCGGAAAGGCGCAGTTGTCGCGTGGCCCGCCAAGTTCAAGCCAGACCCGCCTCCCCGCTACGACGGCAGAGCTGACCCTACGGAGTTCCTCCAGCTCTACGAGCTCGGCATCGAGGCTGCCAACGGGGATGAAAAGGTCATGGAGAATTGGTTTCCCATGGCGCTCAAGGACGGGGCCCGCACCTGGCTCTGAATCCGCCCTGTGCACGATCTCTTCTGGGCGAGATGCGCACTCCGCTTCATCGCCAACTTCCAAGGTACTCGCGACCGCCACCCGCCGAAGTTTACTGCGCCGAATCAAGCAGCAGCCAGGGGAAACCCTGCAAAAGTACATCCAGTGCTTCAACAACGCGCGCCTCAAGATCCCCAGGGTAACGGAGGAGGCCATCATCTCTGCCTTCTCCGATGGAGTGCGCGACGTCAACATGAAGGAGGAGCTGGCGATGCATGAAGATCTGTGCACCTCCCTAGAGCCGTTCAACTTGGCGACCAAGTGCGCCAGGGTTGAGGAGGGGCGCCTCTCCCTCCTCGAGCTGCCTGCCGCGGATCCCGAAGAGAAGAATTCCAAGGCCAAGGACGTGAAGCCCAAGGGGGCTGCCGTACTCGCGGCCGAACCAGACACCAAGCGAGGCAGAGTTCAGCCCGAGTCCTCCAAGGGCAGCCGGCATCAGGTGTACCACGACCTCCACACCCACAACACCAATGAATGTCAAGAGCTCCGGGCCGTACACGGAGGAAGGGTCGGCAGACGCCCCGAGCGCAGCGACCGGGGCTACGGCCGAGGAGGAGGAAGGAATACAGGACGCTGGGAAGACCGCGGCCCGCGCCAAGGGTGGCGCGACCAACCTCGCGAGAACCGCTGGCAAGACCCACCTCCTGAGGGGGGCTGGAGGGACCAGCCTCGTGAGGATCGCCTGCAGGGAACGCAGGCCTCCCTCCGCCGCCGCCGCCAAGGAGAATCGGAGACCGCCATCGGGACGAGGGGCTGGGGCTTCAGAAGCGTGTCGCGATCGCTTTGCATCCTGGGCGGAGCTCAAGCCCCAGCCTCTCACCGCATCTTCAAGCAGTTCGCCCGCGAGGTGAATGCAGTCCCCCCCCCCAAGCTCGAGTCCACGCGCCCTCTCAGGTGGTCGGCGTGCGCCATCACGTTCAGCTCAGCGGATCAGCTCAAGTGCGCAGCCACAGCCGGAGTTCTCCCGATGCTTTGTTCCCCAATCATCAGCAATGTGCTAGTCACCAAGACCCTCATCGACGGAGGAGCAGGGCTCAACGTCCTGTCCGTGGAAACATTCAACAATCTTCAAGTGCCTTACAGCCAGCTTCAGCCAACCAAGCCTTTCTCCGGAGTCACCGACGGCTCCACGGTCCCGATCGGGCTGGTCCACCTTCCTGTCACCTTCGGGGCTCGCGACAACTACCATACCGAGCTCATCGACTTCGATGTCACCCACATTCGCCTGCCTTACAACGCCATCCTCGGGTACCCAGTGTTGGCCAAATTCATGGCCGTAACTCACCATGGCTACAACGTCCTCAAGATGCCAGGAAGCGGCGGGGTCATCACGGTGCCCTGTGAAGAGAGAGAGAGACGCAGCAGTGCTCCCGAGCGAGCCTTTCAGCATCGCTGGAAGACCAGACCACAAGAGGCAGGAGGCCTCGAGGCCGCACCCAAGAAGAAGAAGACATTGACCGCCCGGCTCTTCAAGAGACAGTTCCCCTTCGGGCCCACATCGGGCCGGGGAGCCTCCTTCCATCGCAGATAGGAAAGCGCGGCGCCCTCTTCAGCAGTGGCTCGGGGCCTCTCCTCGAGGGCCACCGACCCAGGCAAGGTCTCGAGGAGGCGCTTGGGCACCACGTGGAGGCGTGAGCCAAGCACGCTTCCAAAGAAGGAGCAAGACCAGGAGGGCGTAACCCTCAAGAGTTCGTCGGCCAAGGCCATTCAGAGCTACAGGAGTCAAGGGTCACGAGGGCAGCCGCCGCCACTCACTGTGGCCCCCCATCCAGGCGAGGATGGTGGGCTGCGCGTCTGCATCGACATACCAGGGCTCAACCGAGCCGCGTCTCAAGAGTGCCTCTGGCCCTTGCGAGTGGGACGTTGCGAGGGTCCGCCCCGCAGCTACGTACACATGCCTTATGGCCTGCCAAACGCGGCTGCTGAGCACCAGCGTCTCATGAGGACCATCCTGGAGGCTCAAGAGGTCAGGCACGCCGCAGCCCTGGCGGAGATGGAGATGGCCCGCGAGGAGCCACCAGCGCCTCCAGAGCCGCCCGAGGCCCCCGGCACAGGGGCTCGTGAGGATCGGCTCCGCAGCCCACCGAGTCTGCTACACCAACACCCCTTCATCCCCAACATCACCAGGTGACATCTTTAAGTTTTATTTCCGGCTGAGCGCCTTGAGGTCAGATTATTCCTGTGCCGCATGGGTCCGTCCCTGCGGCATGTATCCCTTTTATTTCATGTCATTAGCTTATCCTGTTGGGGCGCCCCTCGGGTTGCATCATCCCCAAGCCGCTCGGGCCAGTCCCAGCGGCATGTATCCTTCTTGCGCTTTCCTTAGGATTATGCTCTCGTTCCACCATGCTTGTTAGTTGGTACCTTTTCCTGGGTGACGGAATCTTGCACGTTAAAGGGGGGGTGCCTGAGCATCGCGACTCGTGGCTCTTACCGCCTCCGCCCTCACCCTCTAGTCTTGTCCATGGCATCGTGACCTGGCTTGCGCCGACGGTTGAGACCAGCCCGAGAGCCGGGACCCGAGGACGAGAGTTGCGTCATTTAACCTAGCTTGCGTTAAAGGGTTGGTGCACGAGCATCACGACTCGTGGCTCCTACCGCTCTCCGCCCTCACCCTCTGGTCTTGTCCATGGCATCGTGACTGGCTTGCTGGCCGACGGCCGAGACCAGCCTCGAGAGCCGGGACCAAGACATAGAGCACCGCATCTAGCCAAATTTGCAGGAACACACTCGAAGATAAGGCCTGAGCCAGCGCAACCCGCCTTTGAGGTAGGGCCTCGTGGAGTCCTGCTGCTGGCTCACGGGTGCCCCAACACACCTCGCGAGGCCTCTCGCGCCTCACCAAAGCAACTAACGGCAGGACTAACGATCGCCACGGCGAGCTCTTGTCCCTTTTGTGGTGAACCTGCAGGGTCCCTCCAAGGAGCAGGGAACGACCTCGCCACACAATCTCTAGCCGGCCAAGGCACGGACCTAGCGCCGCACCAGGAAGCATTGTCCTGACCCTCGAAGATAAGTCACCCTCCGGACACACTAGTCATCGCAACACCATCTCAGCACTCAATGCGACCCCGTCTTAGCAACGTCGCTCTCCTTTCTCACCGAATGATGGCTGCTTGAGCGCCAAGGGGGACCCCCTGAGCATCGCGACTCAGAGGCTCTTACCGGACCTCGGGCCGCTCACCTCCTGGCCTTGACCACGACATCACGACCTGGCATACCAGCGACGGCTGAAGCCGCCTTGGGACTGGGACCTGTCGGCGCAGAGCATCAAGCCCTCACGAGGTCCGAAAGGAAGAAACTGAGCTAGAACGGAATGAGCATCTCGCACTGCCTCACAATAAGGATCATATTAACAAACGAATCTACAAACATCTTACAAGCCCCCGCGGGGTACATTCTTGGCTCCTCGCAGGAACAAAAGAGGCGAATATTAAGGAGTCCTATCTACAGGGACCACCACGGCAGACGCCATCATCAACAGTGGGCCACCCGGTCCGGAGCCAACCCCATCCAGATCAGGGGCGGCGACGGCCTGACGAGCCCGCCCTGCTCCGGGAGCGGCGCAGGCTCGGGGGCTCGTAGCTGTCGTCGCTCGTCTCCGGCGTCACGAAGAGCTCAGCTGAGTCGCTGGATCCTCCGGCGCCTTCGTCACCTGAGGAGCTGTCAAGGGAGCGGGCGGTCGGCCTCTGTCTCACCACAGCAAGACCCCGACCACCTCTCCCGGGGCAGCACTCCAGCCGGCGACCCTCCGCGTCGAAGACCTTGAAGGACACCACCGAAGCACCATCGCACTCTGTGGATCGTGAGGGCGCCCCTCGCCCTGCAGACCCGGGCGACCTCGTCCCAGCCTCGAGTCTTGAAGACCTCGCCCGGGCAACTACCGCAACCTCTGCCCCGGTCGCGAGGGTGCCGCTGCCGGTGTGCTGCAGCCAGAGTCCCAGGGGCTCCCCCTGCCGGACGACGGAGGCGAAAAAAGAAGGAAGACGAATCCAAGACTTAGGAGGCGCGGAGACGCGAAGCACAAACTCCCGGAAGGAGCCCTCGGCGTGGACTCCAGGGGGGAAGACGCACACCTTCGTGACCCGCCGGCGTCGTCGGGCGGCTGGCGCCAGTGGCACCCGGCCGCCGCCTTCAGGCCACCAATTTATGCGTACAAGGGAAGAGGAAACCACAGTGGCGGCCGCGCGCACCAGGGCATGGGCGCCTCCTGGCGAGCGCTCCTGCCCTGGCACCAGAGAGCAAGCCGCTTCTTTGGGGGGAGCAGGTCAGGATCCTCTTGAGGAGCCTTTCCCTTCTCTTCCTTGGAGAACCGGCGGATCGGAGCCATGGCAACTAGACGAAACGAGGAGGAGAAGAAGCAGAAGGATAGACTGGAAGGGCGCGCGCCGTTCCGTACTTATGGCCGGCGAAGGCCAACCGTCGGCCTCCACGATCACCGATCATCATGACCAACTCTGCATGCAAGGACTTGTCGAATCCGGGCGGTTACCGAGGCATCGTGGGGAAGCAGTGCGCACGCGTCCAATCAACCGCCACGCGGCGCCCAAGGCCGCAGGCTGTTAGAGCCCGTGGACGCCGCAGACTTGCCCTTTCGCCTGCGCACGGCCATGTTCGGGCGCCGCCATGGGCCCGGGCTATCGGCGCTCGGGAACGGGGTCCCAGACTTGCACTCGCTCGCGCTGCGGAGTGGCTCAAAGGAGGCCCAGGACGGCCCATCTTCATCAACGCAAGCTCAAGACCCTCGCGAGGGGCCAAACCTCGCGGGGTGGACGACAAGGAGCTTCCTGAGGCATGGCCTCGTCAGGCTGGCTCATGAGGAGGCGGAGAGTTCAAGGCAGGGTACCTCGCGAGGTGCCCATGACGCAAGCCATGACGACCAAGGGCGCCAGTCGGGCGCCAGCCCGCGCAGCTTCCTCCTTTCCTCTTTGGTGCAAAGGGAGCAAGCGCAGGCGAGAGCATCAAGCAAAGGCATCCATTTCGGTGCAACAAGAGACCAGCCCCAACGGCTGGAAGGGAGTCATCGTGGAGCCCAAGCAAGGGCGTCATCACCCGAGCCTTTGGCGGCGAGGACCAACTTTAGTCAGGATAAGTGTACCCGCTGTTCCCCTTCAAAATGGCCAATTGTTGGCGCCCTTCCCGCTCAATATTTCGGAAGAGGCCCAGGGCCTTCGCCTATAAATAGGAGTAGCCACACTCAGAGTAGAGAGATGGAAGGAGGGACATAGGAAGGGAGACGATCGGCATCCAGAGAAGGACAGAGACCCGATCCTCAAGCTAGAGCGACGGGACACCACCTAGCAGTTCATCATACCCACCAAGAACAGACCCTCGCGAGGCTGTTCTTCCCTGTACTGTTCCTCATCAGCCCAAGAGGCAATCCACCACACCACAAACTAGAGTAGGGTATTACACCACAACGGTGGCCCGAACTAGTATAAATCTTGTGTCTCTTGTGCTGTTCTGTTTAGTAGTTTAGGTCCCTGCGATTCGGCGAGGTACGAGACGGTGGAGGGTTGGATCTCCGTGCGCACCCCAGTGTTCGAACCTCAAGGTTCTGCCGGAACCCGAAATCCGACAGCGGCCTTCCTTTTCTTCTCCTCTCAAGCCGGGGGAGGAGCTTCTTCTTCTTCCTCCTCGTCCTCAGGAGAAGATTCTGCTTCAGAATCTGACAGCACCTGGCGTCGGGAGCTCCTTCGAGTTCCCGTGGCCTCCTTCTTGGCCTTCTTCTCCGGCACCACATGGGGGAGCTAGTAGCCCCGTCAACCGGGCGTCCTCCGGGTCTTCCGGCAAAGGAGCCGGACAGTTAATCCGTCCGGACATCTTCAGCCAGACCTGTCGAAGAATAGGGGGTTTTTAGATCCCACATAGAGTCAATCTATGAAAAAAGAGTCCCGTAAAGGGTAAAATAACTTACCTCGCCGGCTTGACGCCGCGAGCTGGATCCGCGATCTTTGTTAGCGGATGCTGGGGCTTCAGCGCCCTTGAACAGCACCTTCCAGGCGTCTTCGTACGTAGTGTCGAAGAGCCGGCTCAAGGTTCGGTGCTATGCCGGATCAAACTCCCACAAATTGAAGGCCCGTTGTTGGCAGGGGAGAATCCGGCGGATGAGCATCACCTGGATTACGTCGATAAGCCTGAGATTCTTGTCCATCATGTTTCGGACGCATGTTTGGAGTCCGATAGCTCTTCCGAATTCCCCACGCCGTGCCCGTCTCTTTCCATGACGAGAGCCGTGTGGGGGAAGCCAGATCTAAATTGGGGCCGCCGCCATTCGGGTCGCGTGGCTCGGTGATGTAGAACCACCCCGATTGCCACCCCTTTATTGTCTCCACGAAGGCGCCCTCGAGCCATGGGACTTTGGCCAGCTTGCCAACCATGGCGCCCAAGACTCCTTGACAGCCGCCCACTACCTTCGGCCGGATGTTGAAGATCTTCAGCCATAAGTCAAGTGGGGCTGGATGCAGAGGAAGGCCTCACACACGACGATAAACGCCGAGATGTTGAGGATGAAATTGGGCCAGTCGTGGAAGTCCAGGCCGTAGTAGAACATGAGCCCCGGACAAATGGGTGAAGTGGAAAACCTAGTCCATGGAGGAAGTGGGGAGAAACACTACCCTCTCATGGGGCCCGGGTTGGAATAAGCTGCCTGCATCGGGCAGCCAGGCGCTGGCGATGTCGCTGGACAAGTATCCGCCTCCCAGTCTTGTGATGTGCCCTCCGTGACGGAGGAGGCCATCCATCCGCCTCCCGCTCGACATGGTGGGAGAAGGTTGAGGTGGGATATGCGGACTTGGGCGCCTGGAGCTCGAAAAGCGCCGGAAATGGATAAGCAAAGGAGGAAGAAGGCGAGGGTGAAAAGGTGGATCCTTATCCCCTTATATGGACGGACGGAGCTATGCGTCCCCTGCCAGCCTGGTAAAACTCGCTTATCTCCCAAGCGCCGTAATCAATGGCGCGGATGGGTTACCCACGTCCGTATTGATGAGAATCCCGGAATAAAGGGGCACGATCTATGCTTTGATAAGACGTGCCAAGGAAACCGCCTCGCTAAACGCGCTAAGGTGGAACGGTAAAAACGATTCATATAAAGGCCTGGCCGTGGTGTGATGTCACGCCGGAATACGTCGGCAGATACGTGCAAAAATTATTCTCTCTACGGTGTTATGTGGAACTTGTTTTGCAGAGCCGGACACTATCCTTGTGTTCATAACCTTCTATGAAGTATCCGGGGGAGGAACCCGCCTCGCAATGCCGAAGACAATCAACGCGCCGGACTCATCGTCATTGAAGCCTGGTTCGGGGGCTACTGAGGGAGTCCCGGACTAGGGGGTGTCCGGATAGCCGGACTATCATCACAGCCGGACTCCAAGACTATGAAGATACAAGATTGAAGACTTCGTCCCGTGTCCGGATGGGACTTTCCTTGGCGTGGAAGGCAAGCTTGGCGATAAAGATATGTAGATCTCCTACCATTGTAACCGACTCAGGTAACCCTAACCTATCCGGGTGTCTATATAAATCGGAGGGTTTTAGTCCCAGAGGACGACCAACAATCATACCATAGGCTAGCTTCTAGGGTTTAGCCTCCTTGATCTCGTGGTAGATCTACTCTTGTACTACCCATATCATCAATATTAATCAAGCAGGAGTAGGGTATTACATCCATCGAGAGGGCCCGAACCTGGGTAAAAACATCATGTCCCTTGTCTCCTGTTACCATCCGCCTAGACGCACAGTTCGGGAACCCCTACCCGAGATCCGCCGGTTTTGACACCGACAAGGAGAGAGGCCAAAAGGAAGGAGGCCTGCGCCCCCCCCCCCCCCTCTGGTCCGAATTGGACAAGGGGTGCAGACCCCTTTTCCTTCTACCTCTCCTCCTCTTTCCTTCTCTCCTACTCCAACAAGGAAAGGAGGAGTCCTACTCCTGGTGGGAGTAGGACTCCCCCCTTGGCGCGCCCTCCTCCTTGGCCGGCCGCTTCCCCCCTTGCTCCTTTATATACAGGGGCAGGGGGCACCCCATGGAGACAAACAATTGATCTCTTAGCCGTGTGCAGTGCCCCCCCTCCACCATAATCCACCTCGATAATATCGTAGCGGTGCTTAGGCGAAGCCCTGCGTCGGTAGAACATCATCATCGTCACCACGCCGTCGTGCTGACGGAACTCTCCCTCAAAGCTCGGCTGGATCGGAGTTTGAGGGACGTCATCGAGCTGAACGTGTGCTGAACTCGGAGGTGCAGTGCGTTCGGTACTTGATCGGTCGGATCATGAAGACGTATGACTACATCAACCGTGTTGTGCTAACGCTTCGCTGGGTTCACGAGGGTACGTGGACAACACTCTCCCCTCTCGTTGCTATGCATCACCATGATCTTGCGTGTGCGTAGGAATTTTTTTGAAATTACAACGTTCCCCAACATATATTTGTTCCAAGGAGTTATTCCTACATAAACATTTCGAAGAAGAACGGAAGCAGATTGCTTCCTAGTAGATCTATTCTGAGCATTGCAAATTCTATGCCAAGCATCTTTTAGATTTTCTCCCTCCCTTTGTTTAAAATTAAGAACTTCATGATCGGGAGTACTAACAATAATAGAAGGACTAGCCATGACGACGAACGACGACACAAGAAGCAAGCGAAAAAGAGGCGAATGGAAAAAAGAGGGCGAACAAAACGGCAAGGGTGAAGTGGTGAAAGTGCAACTATCCCTAGGTGGTTTTGGTAATTCATAACAACATATAGCTCATTGAGCTAATGCTATTCCAAGACAAATATTTCAGGAAAGCTCAATGAATGGCATGGCATGGATGATGAAAGTGGATCCTCAAAATATTAAGGACAAAGGATTGGCTCAAACTCAAAAGCTCAAGACTCTACATTTTACATTTTAGTGATCCAAGATCACATTGAGTCTATAGGAAAAGCCAATACTATCAAGGAGGGATGAGGTGTTGCTTAATGAGCCTCTTGCTTCATGTTCTTAGTGATATGCTCCAAAAACCCTCAACTACTTTCTCACATCCACATATGACCTAAACCTAAAGTCAAAATCGGTCCTACCGATTCTTTCTATCAGGCGCCACCGAGTTCAAATGTCATAGCAACTGCCACAAACACTAGGTAAATCGGTTTCACTGATAGGGATCTCGGTCTCACCGAGACGGGATTTTAATCTCTCTGCTTCCCTTCAGAACGCTTCGGTCTAACCAAGTGAGCGAATCGTCTCACCGAGATTGCAATGTAAACTCTCTGCTTCCCTTCGTAACATTTCGGTCTCACCAAAAGAGCGAATCGGTCCCACCGAAGTTTACTCGACCAACTCTCTGGTTAGCTAATTACCAAAATCGGTCTCACCGAGTTTGTGTAATCGGTCTCACCGAGATTACGTTATGCCCTAACCCTAACCATATCGTTCCTACCGAGTTGCATGTCGGTCCCACCGAAAACCCTAACGGTCACTAGGTTTATTGAATCAGTCCGACCGAGTTTGTTGATTCGGTCCCGAGTTTGGTAAATTGTGTGTAACGGTTAGATTTTGTGTGGAGGCTATATATACCCCTCCACCTCCTCTTCATTCGTGGAGAGAGCCATCAGAACAAACCTACACTTCCAACTTGCCAGTTCTGAGAGAGAACCACCTACTCATGTGTTGAGGCCAATATATTCCATTCCTACCACATGAATCTTGATCTCTAGCCTTCCCCAAGTTGTTTTCCACTCAAATATTCTTTCCACCAAATCCAAATCCTGTGAGAGAGAGTTGAGTGTTGGGGAGACTATCATTTGAAGCACAAGAGCAAGGAGTTCATCATCAACACACCATTTGTTACTTCTCGGAGAGTGGTGTCTCCTAGATTGGCTAGGTGTCACTAGGGAGCCTCGACAAGATTGTGGAGTTGAACCAAGGAGTTTGTAAGGGCAAGGAGATCGCATACTGCCGTGAAGATCTACCGCTAGTGAGGCAAGTCCTTCGTGGGCGACGGCCATGGTGGGATAGACAAGGTTGCTTCTTCATGGACCCTTCGTGGGTGGAGCCCTCCGTGGACTCACAAGGCTGCTACCCTTCGTGGGTTGAAGTCTCCATCAACGTGGATGTATGATAGCACCACCTATCGGAACCACGACAAAACATTCGTGTCTCCAATTGCGTTTGAATCCTCCAAACCCTTCCCTTTACATTCTTGCAAGTTGCATGCTATAAATTCCGCTGCTCATATACTCTTTGCATGCTTGCTTGAATTGTGTGAAGATTGCTTGACTTGTGCAAAGATAGCTAAAATCTGCCAAAGTCTAAAATTGGGAAAAGGTTACGTTTTAATTGGTCAAGTAGTCTAATCACCCCCCCCCCCTCTAGACATACTTCAAGGTCCTACAAGTGGGGGAGAGGAAAACGAGATGCAAATGGCAAATAATGTAATGCGAGGGATAAGAGTTTGTGATGGGTACTTGATATGTCTTGACTTGTGCGTAGACTCCCCAGCAACGCCACCAGAAATCCTTCTTGCTACCTCTTGAGCATGCGCTGGTTTTTCCTTGAAGAGGAAAGGGTGATGCAGCAAAGTAGCGTAAGTATTTCCCTCAGTTTTTGAGAACCAAGGTATCAATCCAGTAGGAGGCTACACGCTAATCCCTCGTACCTGCACAAACAAATAAGAACCTTGCAAGCAACGTGATAAATGGGTTGTCAATCCCTTCACGGCCACTTGCAAAAGTGAGGTCTGATAGAGATAGTAAGATAAATATTTTTGGTATTTTTATGATATAGATTGGAAAGTAAAGATTGCAAAATAAAGTAGATCGGAAACTTATATGATGGAAAATAGACCCGGGGGCCATAGGTTTCACTAGTGGCTTCTCTCAAGATAGCATAAGTATTACGGTGGGTGAACAAATTACTGTCGAGCAATTGATAGAAAAGTGCATAATTAGGAGAATATCTAGGCATGATGATGTATATAGGCATCACGTCCGCGACAAGTAGATCGAAATGATTGTGCATCTACTACTATTACTCCGCACATCAACCGCTATCCACCATGCATCTAGAGTATTAATTTCATAAGAACAGAGTAACGCATTAAACAAGATGACATGATGTAGAGGGATCAACTCAAGAAATATTATATAAATCCCATCTTTTTATCCTCGATGGCAAGAATACAATATGTGTCTTGCTGCCCCTGCTGTCACTGGGAAAAGACACCACAAGATTGAACCCAAAGCTAAGCACTTCTCCCATTGCAAGAAAGATAAATCTAGTAGGCCAAACCAAACTGCTAATTCGAAGAGACTTGCAAAGATAAAAAATCATACATAAAAGAATTCAGAGGAGATTCAAATATTGTTCATAGATAATGTTTATCATAAACCCACAATTCATCGGATCTCGACAAACACATCGCAAAAAGAATTACATCGAATAGATCTCCAAGAAGATCGAGGAGAACTTTGTATTGAGATCCAAAGAGGGAGAAGAAACCATCTAGCTAATAACTATGGACCCGAAGGTCTGAGGTAAACTACTCACACTTCATCGGAGAGGCTATGGTGTTGATGTAGAAGCCCTCCGTGATCGATTCCCCCTCCGGCGGAGCGCCGGAAAAGGCCCCAAGATGGGATCTCACGGGTACAGAAGGTTGCGGCGGTGGAAATAGGGTTTCGTGGTGCTCTCAGATGTTTTCAGGGTATATGAGTATATATAGGTGAAAGAAGTCCGTCAGGGGACCCACGAGGGGCCTACGAGGGTGGGGGCGCGCCTCCCTGCCTCGTGGCCGCCTCGTTGCTTTCTTGACGTCCACTCCAAGTATCCTGGATTGCGTTTGTTCCAAAAAACGACTCTCCCTAAGGTTTCATTCCGTTTGGACTCCGTTTGATATTCCTTTTCTGCGAAACACTGAAATAGGAAAAAACAACAATTTGGACTGGGCGTCCGGTTAATAGGTTAGTCCCAAAAATAGTATAAAAGTATATAATAAATCCCATTAAACTCCAAAACAGATAATATAATAGCATGGAACAATCAAAAATTATAAATACGTTGGAGACGTATCAGGAGGAAAGTAGAACTTGATGAGGTAATTGTACCTTCTCCCGGATTAGAAAGTAGTTCATCATAGAAATCAGTTCCAGTGATTCCTACACCAATTAGTGAGGAAGCTAATGATGATGATCATGAAACTTCAGATCAAGTTACTACCGAACCTCGTACGTCTTCCAGAGTATGGTCCGCACCAGAGTGGTACGGTAATCCTGTTCTGGAATTCATGTTACTAGACCATGATGAACCTATGAACTATGAAGAAGCGATCATGAGCCCAGATTCCGCGAAATGTCTTGAGGCCATGAAATATCAGATGGGATCCATGTATGAGAACAAAGTGTGGACTTGGTGGACTTACCCGATGATCGGCAAGCCATAGAAAATAAATGGATCTTCAAGAGGAAGACAGACACTGATAGTAGTGTTACTATCTACAAAGCTCGACTTGTCGCAATAAATTTTTCGACAAGTTCAAGGTGTTGACTACAATGAGATTTTCTCAACTGTAGCGATGCTTAAATCCATTGGAATCATGTTAGCAATTGCCATATTTTATGAAATCTGGCAAATGGATTTCAAAACTGCATTCCTTAAATGGATATTTCTTAAAGAAGAGTTGTATATGATGCAACCATAAGGTTTTGTTGATCCTAAAGGTACTAACAAGGTCTGCAAGCTCCAGTGATCCATCTATGGACTGGTGCAAGCATCTCAGAGTTGGAATATACGCTTTGATGAGTTGATCAAAGCATATACCTTTATACAGACTTGCGGTGAAGCATGTATTTACAAGAAAGTGAGTGGGAGCACTACGGCCTTTCTGATAAGTATATGTGAATGACATATTGTTGATCGGAAATGATGTAGAATTTTCTGGAATGAATAAAGGAGAGTTTTAAAGGATATTTTGAAAGAAGGACCTCGATGAAGCTTCTTACATATTGGGCATCAAGATCTATAGAGATAGATCAAGACGCTTGATAATATTTTTCAATGAGTGCATACCTTGACAAGATTTTAAAAGAGTTCAAAATGGATCAGTCAAAGAAGGAGTTCTTGCCTGTATTACAAGGTGTAAATTTGAGTAAGACTCAAAGCCCGACCACGGCAAAAGATAGAAAGAGAATGAAGGTCATTCCCTATGCCTCAGTCATAGGTTCCATAAAGTATGCCATGCTATGTACCAGACCAGTCGTGTGCCTTGCTATGAGTCTGGCAAGGGGGTACGATAGTGATCCAGGAGTGGATCACTGTATAGAGGTCAGAGTTATCCTTTGTTACCTAAGAGGACTAAGGAAGTATTTCTCGGTTATGGAGGTGATAAAGAGATCGTTGTAAAGAGTTACGTCGATATAAGATTTACACCAATCCAAATGACTCTGAGTCTCAATCTGGATACATATTGAGAGTGGGAGCAATTAGCTAGAGTAGCTCCATGCAGAGCATTGTAGACATAGAAAATTTGCAAAATACATACGACTCTGAATTTAGCAGACCCATTCACTAAACTTCTCTCACAAGCAAAAGATGATCACACCTTAGTACTCTTTGGGTGTTGATCACATAGCGATGTGAACTAGATTATTGACTCCGGTAAACCCTTTGGTTGTTGGTCACATGGCGATGTGAACTATGGGTGTTAATCACATACAGATGTGAACTATTGGTGTTAAATCACATGGCGATGTGAACTAGATTATTGACTCTAGTGCAAGTGGGATACTGAAGGAAATATGCCCTAGAGGCAGTAATAAAGTTGTCATTTATATTTCCTTATATCATGATAAATGTTTATTATTCATGCTAGAATTGTATTAACCGGAAACTTGATATATGTGTGAATACATAGACAAAATACAGTGTCTCTAGTATGCCTCTACTTGACTAGCTTGTTAATCAAAGATGGTTATGTTTCCTAACCATAGACATGTGTTGTCATTTGATGAACGGGATCACATCATTAGAGAATGATATGATGGACAAGACCCATCCATTAGCTTAGCATTATGATCGTTACGGTTTTATTGCTACTTCTTACTTCATGACTTATACACAATCCTCTGACTATGAGATTATGCAACTCCCGAATACCGGAGGAACATCTTGTGTGCTATCAAACGTCACAACGTAACTGGGTGATTATAAAGATGCTCTACAGGTGTCTCCGAAGGTGTTTGTTGGGTTGGCATAGATCGAGATTAGGATTTTTCACTCCGTGTATCTGAAAGGTACCTTTGGGCCCTCTTGGTAATTGTAAGTGCATCTAGTGCCACCCCTAGTTGGTTTTGGAGTATTGACGACAAACCTGGTTGAGGGACTAATGTGTTTGTGAGAATTGCAGGATAACACACGTAGTAGTCCCTCCTTGATTCGGTTTACCTACCGGAGATGACCCCTAAAAATGTGTGAAGACATTGAAGACAATGGTGGTCTGTGAAGATATTCACATTGAAGACTATGACACGAGAAGACATTGAGTGAAGACTATGGAGCGCGAAGACTTAGTTGTTTCGTTGTTTCCTTTTCTTCTTTGTTGAGTCATAGGAACCACCGCACTGTTAAGTGGGGTCCAAGTGAACAAAGTCAGAGTGACTGAAGTGATGCTCAAACCAAATCCTATGTCTTCGAACGAAGACAATGAGAGCAAATCTTATCCTGTGTCGGATAAGTCAGCTTTACTTGTAGCCCAAGTCAAGCTGCCACGTGTGATTGAAATCGGACCGTCGCGACACGTGTCAGTTCCTTAGTGACCCAGGGTCATTTCAGACAAATCCGGTCGGGTTGCCCAGTGGCTATAAATAGCCCACCCCCTACACCATAAATTGGTGGCTGCTCTGAGTTAGTACACGGCTTTTGTCCTTTGAGAGCAACCCACTGATACGTCTCCGTCGTATCTACTTTTCCAAATACTTTTGCCCTTGTTTTGGACTCTAACTTGTATGATTTGAATGGAACTAACCCGGACTGACGCTGTTTTCAGCAGAATTGCCATGATGTTGTTTTATGTGCAGAAAACAAAATTTATCTGAATGACATGAAAATCCACTGGATGTCTAATAAAAAATAAAAAAAATCCTCGCCAAAGATGAAGACCAGGGGTCCCACACCCTGTCCACGAGGGTGCCCCCCCCCCCTCCTGGGCGCACCCCCTACCTTGTGGGCCCCCTGGAGACCCTCCGACGCCAACACCAACTCCATATATTGGCTTTCGGGGAGAAAAAATCAGAGATAAAGTTTCATCGCATTTTATGATACAGAGCCGCTGCCAAGCTCTAATCTCTCTCAGGAGGGCTGATCTGGAGTCCGTTCGGGGCCCCGGAGAGGGGGATTCGTCGTCGTCGTCATCATCAACCATCCTCCATCACCAATTTCATGATGCTCACCATCGTGCGTGAGTAATTCCATCGTAGGCTTGCTGGACGGTGATGGGTTGGATGAGATTTATCATGTAATCGAGTTAGTTTTGTTAGGGTTTGGTCCCTAGTATCCACTATGTTCGAGATTGATGTTGCTATGACTTTGCTATGCTTAATGCTTGTCACTAGGGCCCGAGTGCCATGATTTCAGATCTGAACCTATTATGTTTTCATGAATATATGTGTGTTCTTGATCCTATCTTGCAAGTCTATAGTCACCTATTATGTGTTATGATCCGACAACAATCAAGTGACAATAATCGGGATACTTCTCGGTGATGACCATAGTTTGAGGAGTTCATGTATTCACTATGTGCTAATGCTTTGTTCGGTTCTCTATTAAAAGGAGGCCTTAATATCCCTTAGTTTCCAATAGGACCCCGCTGCCACGGGAGGGTAGGACAAAATATGTCATGCAAGTTCTTTTCCATAAGCACGTATGACTATTTACGGAATACATGCCTACATTACATTGATGAATGGATCAAGTTCTGTGTCACCCTATGTTATGACTGTTACATGACGAACCACATCCGGCATAATTATCCATCACTGATCCGGTGCCTACGAGTTTTCCATATACTGGTTTACGCTTATTTACTTTTCCGTTGCTACTGTTACAATCAGTACAGAAATACCAAAAACATTACTCTTGTTGTCTTTACTTTTGTTACCATTACCACCACTATCATATTACTTTGCTACTAAACACTTTGCTGCAGATACTAAGTTTCCAGGTGTGGTTGAATTGACAACTCAGCTGCTAATACTTGAGAATATTCGTTGGCTCCCCTTGTGTCGAATCAATAAATTTGAGTTGAATACTTTACCCTCGAAAACGGTGGCGATCCCCTATACTTGTGGATTATCAAGACCTTTTTCTGGCGCCGTTGCCGGGGAGCATAGCTCTATTCTTTGAGTCACTTGGGATTTATATATCTGTTGGACACTATGAAGAACTTGAAATACACTAAGACAAAAATTTATCCCTCAACTACGAGGGGAGGTAAGGAACTGCCATCTAGCTCTGCACTTGATTCAACTTCTGTTATGAGTAAGCTAGCGACACCTAAACCTGCTTCTGCTATTCGTTCTGATATGTCGCATGTTATTGATGATGCTACTTCTGTTATGCATGATACTTATGATGAAACTACTTCTATGCTTGATACTACTGTGCCCCTTGGTGAATTTCTAGATGAACAAATTTCTAGGTCTAGAGAAAGAGAAATTATTGAAACTGAATACAATGATGAAAGTGATGATGAAAATATGCCTGCTATTCCTGATGGTTATCTTTTTGATGCGGAATCCTCTGCAGCTATTTTTGCTTGCCAGGATAGATACGAACTTAAGAGGCTGCTAGTTAAATGGAGTAAAGAATCTTTTAGAGATAGGATGAGACCCGACCCTGCTTTTGCTACTTCACCTATCTGTGTTCCTGATAAGGATTATGAATTCTCTATTGATCCTGATATAATTACTTTGGTCGAATCTGATCCTTTTTATGGCTATGAATCTGAAACTGTTGTGGCACATCTTACTAAGTTGAATGATATAGCTGCCCTGTTTACTAATGATGAGAGATCGCGCTACTTTTATATACTCAAAATATTTCCATTCTCATTAAAGGGTGATGCTAAGATATGGTTTAATTCTCTTGATCCTGGTTGTGTGCGTAGTCCCCAGGACATGATTTATTACTTCTCTGCTAAATATTTCCCTGCTCATAAGAAACAAGCTGCTTTGAGGGAAATCTATAATTTTGTGCAAATTGAAGAAGAGAGTCTCCCACAAGCTTGGGGGAGGCTTCTCAAGTTACTTAATGCTTTGCCTGATCATCCTCTTAAGAAACCTGAAATACTTGATATCTTTTATAATGGACTAATCGATGCTTCCAGAGATTACCCGGATAGTTGTGATGGTTCTCTTTCAGGGAAAGAACACCGGATGAAGCTGAAATTTTATTGAATAATATGTTGACAAATGAAAATAATTGGGCACCTCCCGAGCCAACTCTCGAGCCAGCTCCCCGAGCCACCATCGAGCCTATTCCTAAACCAACTCAAGAAGAGAGGTGTTCTATTTCTCAGTCCTCAAGACATGCAAGAGGCAAAGAAATCTATGAAAGAAAAAGGTATTAAAGTTGAAGATGTTAAGAATTTACCTCCTATTGAAGAAATACATGGTCTTAATCTACACTTTGTTGAAGAAGTGTATGATCTCAATTCTTTATTCATCGAAGAACCTCGATCCCGATATCCCGACACAGCTAGTAAAGGTAAATTCTCTCTATAGATATGATAAAGCTGAAGTCCCTCCTACTAAAATTGCTATTCAGTGCTTGGATGAGTTTGATAACTTTATGTTTAAGCAAGATGACTTTAATGCTTATTTTGGTAGACAATTAAAATAGAATACCTTTATGATTAAGCGTTTGGGTGATTATATGGCTAATATTAGAGGTGAACTAAAACTTATTAGCAAACATGCTTCTATGGTTACCACTCAAGTAGAACAGGTACTTAAAGCTCAGAAAGAAGTGCTTGATGAAATGAATAGTAAGAAAAATGATTATGCTGTTAGAGTGGCTACTAGAACTGGTAGAATGACTCAGAACCTTTGTATCCTCAAGGCCACCCTAAGAGAATCGAGCAAGATTCTCAGAGAAATAATATTGATGTACCTAGTTCTTCTAAAAGGAAGAAAAATAAAATGATAGAACTGTGCAAACTTCTAGTGAACCTGTTGCTTTGAACCACCGAGAATCCAAATGATATCTCTATGTCCGATGCTTTGAAACACAATCTGGTAATGAACATGAACCTAGTGAAAATGTTAATGATAATGTTCATGATGATGCTCAACCTAGTAATGATAATGATGTAGAAGTTGAACCTGTTGTTGATCTTGATATCCCACAATCGAAGAATCAACGTTATGATAAAATAGACTTTGTTGCTAGGAAACATGGTAAAGAAAGAGAACCATGGGTTCAAAAACCCATGCCTTTTCCTCCCAAACCATCCAAGAAAAAGGATGATGAGGATTTTGAGCGCTTATTGAAATGATTAGACCTATCTTTTATGCGTATCACGATTGGTGATATGCTCAAAATGAATCCTTATGCTAAATATATGAAAGATATTGTTACAAATAAAAGAAAGATACCGAAGCTGAAATTTCCACCATGCTTGCTAATTATACTTTTAAGGGTGGAATACCAAAGAAACTTGGAGATCCAGAGTACCTACTATACCATACTCCATTAAGAGAAATTATGTTAAAACTGCTTTATGTGATCTTGGAGCCGGTGTTAGTGTTATGCCTCTCTCTTTATACCGTAGACTTGACTTGAATAAGTTGACACCTACTGAAATATCTTTGCAAATGCTGATAAATCAACTGCTATACATGTCGGTATTTGTGAGGATGTGCATGTTGTGGTTGCAAACATTACTATTTTAACGGACTTTGTTATTCTTGATATTCTCGAGGACGATAGTGTGTCTATTATTCTTGGAAGACCTCTCCTTAATACTGCAGGGGCTGTTATTGATTACAACAAAGGCAATGTCACTTTTCATGTTAATGGTAATGAGCATACGGTACACTTTCCGAGGAAACAACCTCAAGTTCATAGTATCAACTCTATTGGAAAAATTCCATCGATTATATTTAGAGGTTTTGAATTTCCTCTCCCTACTGTCAAGAAGAAATATGATATACTTATTATTGGGGATGTCCATATCCTCGTTGAGGTAACATATAGTGTTATTCGAAATTTCTCCGGTTCCATGATTATCGGAATGAGTTTGTTAACAAGACTTGATCAACCTTGTTAGTGGATTCTTTTTTATGAGCATGAGATGGATAGAAGCACAACCTTCTGTACCCTCTTTATATTTTCTGTTCTTTAGTAGAAATAAAGTAAAATAGTGTTTTTCTGTCTGTTTTCTGATTTATCCGTGCAATATAAAAATATCCCGAAAATATAAGTCCTCAGAATGCCATGCCAATTTAATATGATTTTTTCAGGAATATTTAGGATTTTTAGTGCAAAAATTACCGCGGGGGGAGCTGCCACCTGGTCACGAGGGTGGAGGGCGCGCCCTACCCCCCTGGGCGCGCCCCCTGCCTCGTGGGCCCACGGTGGCCCGCCGCCACTTATCCCTCGCACCCATCTTCTTCCTCGCCTCACACAAAACCGAAAAACCAACTCAAGCTCGTGGTTCCAAATGCACTTTTGCTTGATTTTCGATCTCCTTGCTCAAAGCACCTCTCATAAACTGCTTGGGGAGATTGTTCCTTGGTATGTGACTCCTCCATTGGTCCAATTAGTTTTTGTTCTAGTGCTTTATTCTTTGCAAATTTGTGCTGCATAGGTGACCAAATTTATATGGTTCCAAGTAGTTCTAATGCTTGATATATGCTCTAGGCACTTGTATGAGTATTTGCTATCAGTTTTATTGAAGTTGGTTCACTTTTGTTTGAAGTCACTAAAAATTTCAGAATTATTTTTCAGAGAAAACAATATGTTTAGGAAGATGTTCCCAGGTGGTTCTTCAAGGAAGCAAGGTCCTGTGCTTGCAATGCGTGATCTTGACGAGGAACCACCAAGAGACGCTCTTGTGAGGCCCTCTGAATGGCCTTCGGAAAATTTTATGGATCAAGCGGGAATTAAAGAAGAATTTAACGCATATTTGCGTACTGCTGGTCTTGAGGACTTTGAAGCTGACAAATACCCCTAGTATCGTGACCTCACAAGTTCATTTGTGGGGAGGTTTGAGTTTTCATCTTCGCGTATTTCTCCTTCAGTCATGTTTGACCTTTATGACAAATCTTATACCATGGACTTAGAGGATTTCACTTTTGCATGCAAACTTCCATCTTGGGGTAGTATCAGGGATCCCCCTAAATCTTAATATAGAGACTTTCTTGCTAGAATAACTGTGGGGGAATCTAGAGATATAACTCAAGCCACTATAGGGAGCATTCACTTTCCTGCTATACATTATTTTGCTCTCTTCATAGGTAGATGCATAAATGCTAAGGATGAAGAATGTCACACGTGTGCTCCTGATCTCAGCATTCTCAGAAGTGCTGTGTTAGGAAACCAATCTTATCATATGGGAGCCATTGTAGGTCATAGGTTGCATCATAATAGACATAACGGAGATTTCTTTGGAGGAATTTATGCAACCCGCTTAGCTAATTTTCTTGAGATAGACATTCGTGAGGGTGATATGGAGTTACCCCCTACTTATTTGGATTTTGATTCTATGGTTTCCCACCAGTTTGTTGAGAGTACTGAACCGCCTCTCCAGTATCGACTAATCTTTAACAAACGGCATGTTGTCCATGTTACTCTTCCTGCTCCTGCCTTCTTTGATTTTCAGACAAAAGGGAGATATATTATTACCAGAGAGGAGGCAGATGAGTACGAGAGGAGAGCGGAGGCGGCTCGACGCCACGCTGCAGCTCAGGAGGCGATAGCGGCTGCATCGCAGTACAACCCTAGCTACACCTACGGGTATCCGCTGTGCTATCCTCGGTATTAGACCAACTTAGGCCAAAAGCCTAAGCTTGGGGAGTACGATACTTCTCACCGACATTACATTCATGTTCACACACTCATTGCTAGATGTCGGTGCTCATACTCTTTCACTGTAATATCCATGCTAGTTTATTTCCTTTTTCCTGCTTTCTTCTTGTGTGTTTAATAAACCTTAAGAAAAACCAAAACAAATTAGTAGTAGTTTACTTTACTTGCTGTAGTAGTAATAATTAAAAATAAAAAACCCAAAAAAATATTCCCCGTTCTTCTTTTGCTTGTTGGCAGCTTTCCCGTGTAAATAGTTTTTATTTCTTTTCTTTTCTTTGGGGGTCAGTAGGACAAGACCATGATTAAATTGCTGTAGTGGCTCTTATATGCATCATTGTTGATTTAACCAAGAGCCCATATTGCCTTGTCTTCTCGTGTTTATTGAATGCTCGCAGATTCCAGATTAGTCCAATGCACGTGCACTCTTATTATTATTCACACCGTTCGGTCGTGCAAGTGAAAGGCAATTATGATGATATATGTGTTCGGGAACGTAGTAATTTCAAAAAAATTCCTACGCACACGCAAGATCATGGTGATGCATAGCAACGAGAGGGGGAGTGTATCTTCATACCCTTGAAGATCGCTAAGCGGAAGCGTTTATCAACGCTGTTGATGTAGTCAGACGCCTTCACGATCCGACCGATCCAAGTACCGAACACGTGGCACCTCCGAGTTACGCACATCGCTCAGCTCGATGACGTCCTCGCCTTCTCGATCCAACAAGACGGGCGAAGTAGTAGATGAGTTCCGGCAGCACGACGGCGTGGTGACAGTGTTGGTGAAGAACAATCTCCGCAGGGCTTCGCCTAAGCACTACGAAAACTATGACGAAGGATAAACTAGAGGGGACGGGGTTGCCGGCACACGGCTTGGTGTTTCTTGATGTGTCTTTGATGATAGCCATGCCCCTCTATTTATATGTTGAGCCTTGGGGTCGAAACTTGGAGTAAAAGCCTCCACAAAGTCGGTTTCACCCGAAAGGCAAGAGTCCTTATCGGACTCCAGGGCCAGACGCCAGGGTTCCCGGCGTCTGGACCTGCACGCCAGGACCCTGGCGTCGCACTGGACTCAAGAAAACTTCCTTTGCGCTTTCCAAAAACCTTGTGGGCTTTCCCTTTGGCCCAAATAACGTGTTCTCGCACCCAAACATTTCGGAAACATCCGAACCCCTTCGGTGAATTCCGGAACCCTTCCGGAGATCAAACACTATTATCCCATATATCAAACTTTATCTTTGGACCATTCCGGAGTTCCTCGTCATGTCCATGATCTCATCCGGGACTCCGAACAACATTCGGTTACCAACATACATAACTCATATAATACTATATCGTCAACGAAACATTAAGCGTGCGGACCCTACGGGTTCGAGAACTATGTAGGCATGACCGAGACACGTTTCCGGTCAATAACCAATAGCGGCACCTGGATGCCCATATTAGCTCCCACATATTCTACAAATATATTTATCGGTCAAACCGCATAACAACATACGTTGTTCCCTTTGTCATCGGTATGTTACTTGCCCGAGATTCGATCGTCGGTATCCAATACCTAGTTCAATCCCATTACCGGCAAGTCTCTTTACTCGTTCCGTAATACATCATCTCACAACTAACTCATTAGTTGCAATGCTTGCAAGGCTTAAGTGATGTTCATTACCGAGAGGGCCCAGAGATACCTCTCCGACAATCGGAGTGACAAATCCTAATCTCAAATACGCCAACCCAACATGTACCTTTGGAGACACTTGTAGAGCTCCTTTATAATCACCCGATTACGCCAGGACGCTTTGGTAGCACACAAAGTGTTCCTCCCAGAACGGGAGTTGCATAATCTCATAGTCATAGGAACATGTATAAGTCATGAACAAAGCAATAGCAACATACTATACGATCAAGTGTTAAGCTAACGGAATGGGTCAAGTCAATCACATCATTCTCCTAATGATGTGATCCCGTTAATCAAATAACAACTCTTTGTCCATGGCTAGGAAACATAACCATCTTTGATTAATGAGCTAGTCAAGTTGAGGCATACTAGTGACACTCAGTTTGTCTATGTATTCACACATGTATCATGTTTCCGGTTAATACAATTCTAGCATGAATAATAAACATTTATCATGAAATAAGGAAATACATAATAACTTTATTATTGCCTCTAGGTCATATTTCCTTCAGTCTCCCACTTGCACTAGAGTCAATAATCTAGTTCACATCGCCATGTGATTTAACACCAATATTCATATCTCAGATATGATTAACACCCAGAGTTCTCATCGTCATGTGACCAACACCGAAAGGGTTTACTAGAGTCAATAATCTAGTTCACATCGCTATGTGATTAACATCCAAAGAGTACTAAGGTGTGATCATGTTTTGCTCGTGAGAGACGCTTAGTCAACGGGTCCATCATATTCAGAGCCGTATGTATTTTGCAAATATTCTATGTCTACAATGCTCTGCACGGAGCTACTATAGCTAATTGCTCCCACTTTCAATATGTATCCAGATTGTGACTTATAGTCATCTGGATCGGTGTAAAAGCTTGCACTGTTGTAACTCTTTACGACGGGCTCTTTTATCACCTCCATAATCGAGAAATATTTCCTTAGTCCTCACTAAGGATATTCTTGACCGTCGTCCAGTGATCTACTATTAGATCAAAATTTTATTCCATTGCCAAACTCAGAGCAAGGTATACAATAGGTCTGGTTCACAGCATAGCATACTTTATAGAACGTATGACTGAGGCATAGGGAATGACTTTACATTCTCTTTCTATTTTCTGCCGTGGTCGGGCTTCGAGTCTGACTCAATTTCACACCTAGTAACACGTGCAAGAAACTCTTTCTTTGACTGCTCCATTTTGAACTACTTCAAAATCTTGTCAAGGTATGTACTCATTGAAAAACCTTATCAAGCGTCTTGATCTATCTCTATAGATCTCGATGCTCAATATGTAAGCAGCTTCACCAAGGTCCTTCTTTGAAAAACTCCTTTCGAATACTCCTTTATGCTTTGCCGAATAATTCTACATTATTTCCGATCAATAATATGTCATTCACATATACTTATCAGAAATGTTGTAGTGCTCCCACTCACTTTCTTGTAAATACAAAGCTTCTCCAAAAGTCTCAGATAAAACCATATGCTTTGATCAACTCATCAAGCATATATTCCAACTCCGAGATGCTTGTACCAGTCCATAGATGGATCCCTGGAGCTTGCACAATTTGTTAGCACCTTTAGGATTGACAAAACCTTCTGGTTGCATCATATACAACTCTTCTTTAATAAATCCATTAGGGAATGCAGTTTTGACATCCATTTGCCAAATTTCATAAATGTGGCAATTGCTAACATTATTCGGACAGACTTTTAAGCATCGATACGAGTGAGAAAATCTCATTGTATTCAACACTTTGAACTTTGTCAAAAACCTTTTTCGACAAGTCTAGCTTTGTAGATAGTAACACTACTATTAGCGTCCGTCTTCCTCTTGAAGATCCATTTATTTTCTATGGCTTGCCGATCATCAGGCAAGTCTATCAAAGTTCACACTTTGTTCTCATGCATGGATTCCATCTCAGATTTCATGTCCTTAAGCCATTTCGCAGAATCTGGGCTCATCATCGCTTCCTCATAGTTCGTAGGTTTGTCATGGTCAAGTAACATGACCTCCAGAATAGGATTACCGTACCACTCAAAGTGCGGATCTTACTCTGGTTGACCTACGAGGTTCGGTAGTAACTTGATTTGAAGTTACATGATCATCATCATTAGCTTCCTCACTAATTGGTATAGGAATCACAGGAACAGATTTCTATGATGAACTACTTTCCAATAAGGAGTATGTACAATTACTTCATCAAGTTCTACTTTCCTCCCACTCACTTCTTTCGAGAGAAACTCCTTCTCTAGAAAGGATCCAAATTTAGCAACAACAATCTTGCCCTCAGATCTGTGATAGAAGGTGTACCCAATAGTCTCTTTTGGGTATCCTATGAAGACACATTTCTCCGATTTGGGTTCGAGCTTATCTGGTTGAAGTTTCTTCACATAAACATCACAGCCCCAAACTTTAAGAAACGACAACTTGGGTTTCTTGCCAAACCACAGTTCATAAGGTGTCATCTCAACGGATTTAGATGGTGCCCTATTTAACGTGAATGCAGCTGTCTCTAATGCATAACCCCAAAATGATATTGGTAAATTGGTAAGAGACATCATTGATCGCACCATATCAAATAAAGTGCGGTTACTGACGCTCGGACACACCATAACGTTGTGGTGTTCCAAATGGCGTGAGCTGTGAAACTATTCCACATTGTTTTAATTGAAGACCAAACTCAGAACTCAAATATTCATCTCCACGATCAGATCGCAGAAACTTTATTTTCTTGTTACGATGATTTTCCACTTCACTCTAAAATTCTTTGAACCTTTCAACTATTTCAGACTTATGTTTCATCAACTAGATATACCCATATCTGCTCAAATCATCTGTGAAGGTCAGAAAATAACGATACCCGCCACGAGCCTTAATACTCATTGGTCTGCATACATCAATATGTATTATTTCCAACAAGTCAAGAGCTCGTTCCATTGTTCGAGAACGGAGTTTTATTCATCTTGCCCAAAAGGCACGGTTCGCAAGCATCAAATGATTCATAACCAAGTGATTCCGAAAATCCATCTTTCATGGAGTTTCTTCATGCGCTTTACACCGATATGACCCAAACGGTAGTGCCACAAATAAGTTGCACTATCATTATTAACTTTTCATCTTTTGACATCAATATTATGAATATGTGTATCACTACGATCGAGATCCAACAAACTATATTCATTGGGTGTATGACCATTGAAGGTTTTATTCATGTAAATGTAACAACAATTATTCTCTAACTTTAAATGAATAACCGTATTGCAATAAACATGATCAAATCATATTCATGCTCAACGCAAATGCCAAATAACATTTATTTAGGTTTAACACTAATCCCGAAAGTATAAGGAGTGCGTGATGATGATTATATCAATCTTGGAACTATTTCCAACACTCATCGTCACTTCCCCTCAACTAGCCTATGTTTATTCTGTAACTCCTGTTTCGAGTTACTAATCTTAGCAACCGAACAAGTATCAAATACTCAGGGGCTACTATAAACACTAGTAAGGCACATATCAATAACCTGTATATCAAATATACCCTTTCACTTTGCCATCCTTCTTATCCACCAAATATCTGTGGTATTTCCGCTTCCAAAGTGACCATTTTCTTTGCAAAGTAAGCACTCGGTTTCAGTGCTTTGGTCCAGCTTTGGGCTTCTTCAAGGAGTGACAACTTGCTTGTCATTCTACTTGAAGTTCCTTTCTTTCCCTTTGCCCTATTCTTGAAACTAGTGGTCTTGTCAATCATCAACACTTGATGCTTTTTCTTGATTTCTACCTTCACGATTTCAACATCACGTAAGAGCTCGGATCTTTTCGTCATCCCTTGCATACTATAGTTCATCACGAAGTTCTAGTAACTTAGTGATGGTGACTAGAGAATTCTGTCAATCACTATCTTATCTGGAAGATTAACTCCCACTTGATTCAAGCGATTGAAGTACCCAGACAATCTGAGCACATGCTCACTAGTTGAGCGATTCTCCTCCATCTTTTAGCTAAGAACTTGTTGGAGACTTCCTATCTCTCAACTCGGGTATTTTCTTAAATATTAACTTCAATTCTTGTAACATCTCATATGGTCCATGACGTTTCAAAACGTCTTTGAAGTCCCGATTCTAAGCCGTTAAGCATGGTGCACTAAACTATCAAGTAGTCATCATATTGAGCTAGCCAAACGCTCATAACGCCTGCAGACCGCTCCTCGCAATAGGTCCGCTACCTAGCGGTGCATCAAGGACATAATTCTTCTGTGCAGCAATGAGGATAAACCTCAGATCACAGATCCAATCCGCATCATTGCTACTAATATCTTTCAACAAAATTTTCTCTAGGAACGTATCAAAGTAAACATTTGAAAGCAATAACGCGAGCTATTGATCTACAACATAATTTGCAAAATACTACCAGGACTAAGTTCATGATAAATTTAAGTTCAATTAATCATATTACTTAAGAACTCCCACTTAGACAGACATCTCTCTAGTCATCTAAGTGATCACGTGATCCAAATCAACTAAACCATGTCCAATCATCACGTGAGATGGAGTAGTTTTCAATGGTGAACATCACTGTGTTGATCATATCTACTATATGATTCACGCTCGACCTTTCGGTCTCCGTGTTCCAAGGCCATATATGTATATGCTAGGCTCGTCAAGTTTAACCTGAGTATTCCGCCTGTGCAATTGTTTTGCACCCGTTGTATTTGAACGTAGAGCCTATCACACCCGATCATCACGTGGTGTCTCAAAGACGAAGAACTTTCAGAACGGCTCATACTCGTGGAGAACACTTCTTGATAATTAGTGAGAGATCATCTTAAAATGCTACCGTCAATCAAAGCAAGATAAGATGCATAAAAGGATAAACATCACATGCAATCAATATAAGTGATATGATATGGCCATCATCATCTTGTGCTTGTGATCTCCATCTCAAGCACCGTCGTGATCACCATCGCCACCGGCGCCGACACCTTGATCTCCATCGTAGCATCATTGTCGCCTCGCCAATCCTATGCTTCTATGACTATCGCTACCGCTTAGTGATAAAGTAAAGCATTACAGTATGCTTATGCTTTCATACAATAAAGCGACAACCATATGGCTCTGCCGCTTGCCGATAACTTCAGTTACAAAACATGATCGTCTCATACAATAAAATATAGCATCACGTCTTGACCATATCACATCACAACATGCCCTGCAAAAACAAGTTAGACGTCCTCTACTTTGTTGTTGCAAGTTTTACGTGGCTGCTAAGGGCTGAGCAAGAACCGTTCTTACCTATGCATAAAAACCACAACGATAGTTCGTCAAGTTAGTGATGTTTTAACCTTCGCAAGCCGGGCGTAGCCACACTTGGTTCAACTAAAGTTGGAGAAACAGACACCCGCCAGCCACCTGTGTGCAAAGCACGTCGGTAGAACCAGTCTCGCGTAAGCGTACGCGTAATGTCGGTCCGGGCCGCTTCATCCAACAATACCGCCAACCAAAGTATGACAGTTGGTAAGCAAGATGACTTGTATCGCCCACAACTCACTTGTGTTCTACTCGTGCATATAACATCTACGCATAAAACCTAGGCTCGGACGCCACTGCTGGGGAACGTAGTAATTTCAAAAAAATTCCTACGCACACGCAAGATCATGGTGATGCATAGCAACGAGAGGGGGAGTGTAGCTTCATACCCTTGAAGATCGCTAAGCGGAAGCGTTTATCAATGCAGTTGATGTAGTCGTACGTCTTCATGATCCGACCGATCCAATTACTGAACGCACGGCACCTCCGAGTCCTGCACATGTTCAGCTCGATGACGCCCTCGCCTTTATCGATCCAGAAGACGGGCGAAGTAGTAGATGAGTTCCGCAGCACGACGCGCAGTGACGGTGTTGGTGAAGAACAATCTCCGCAGGCTTCGCTTAAGCACTACGGAAACTATGACAGGGGATAAACTAGAGGGGACGGGTTGCCGCACACGGCTTGGTGTTTCTTGATGTGTCTTTGGTGCTAGCCCTGCCCTCTATTTATATGTTGAGCCTTGGGGTCGAAACTTGGAGTAAAAGCCTCCACAAAGTCGGTTTCACCCAAAAGGCAAGAGTCCTTTTCGACTCTGTACGACGCCAGGTTCCCGACGTTCGACCTGCACGCCAGGACTCGGCGTCGCCCTCGGACTCCGCAAAACTTCCTTTGCGCTTTCCAAAACCTTGTGGGCTTTCCCTTTGGCCCAAATAACGTGTTCTCGTACCCAAACATTTCGAGAAACATCCGGAACCCCTTCCGGTGAACTCCGGAACCCTTTCGGAGATCAAACACTATTATCCCATATATCAAACTTTATCTACGGACCATTCCGGAGTTCCTCGTCATGTCCATGATCTCATCCGGGACTCCGAACAACATTCGCTTACCAACATACATAACTCATATAATACTATATCGTCAACGAAACGTTAAGCGTGCAGACCCTACGGGTTCGAGAACTATGTAGACATGACGGAGACACATTTCCGGTCAATAACCAATAGCGGGACCTAGATGCCCATATTGGCTCCCACATATTCAATGAAGATCTTTATCTGTCAAAGCGCATAACAACATATGTTGTTCCCTTTGTCATCGGTATGTTACTTGCCCGAGATTCCATCATCGGTATCCAATACCTAGTTCAATCTCGTTACCGGCAAGTCTCTTTACTCGTTCCGTAATACATCATCTCACAACTAACTCATTAGTTGCAATGCTTGCAAGGCTTAAGTGATGTGCATTACCGAGAGGGCCCAAAGATACCTCTCCGACAATCGGAGTGACAAATCCTAATCTCGAAATACGCCAACCCAACATGTACCTTTGGAGACACCTATAGAGCTCCTTTATAATCACCCAGTTACGTTGTGACATTTGGTAGCACACAAAGTGTTCCTCCGATAAACGGAAGTTGCATAATCTCATAGTCATAGGAACATGTATAAGTCATGAAGAAAGCAATAGCAACATACTATACGATCAAGTGTTAAGCTAACGGAATGGGTCAAGTCAATCACATCATTCTCCTAATGATGTGATCCCGCTAAACAAATGACAACTCTTTGTCCATGTCTAGGAAACATAACCATCTTTGATTAATGAGCTAGTCAAGTAGAGGCATACTAGTGACACTCAGTTTGTCTATGTATTCACACATGTATCATGTTTCCAGTTAATACAATTCTAGCATGAATAATAAACATTTATCATGAAATAAGGAAATATATAATAACTTTATTATTTCCTCTAGGGAATATTTCCTTCAATATGATGGACTGACTGAGATGGGAAAAGATGGTATGAACTCGACCTCTTTTGTTTTTGTAAATATGACGAGTTCATCATTCTTGATTCAGTTGATTATGAATAAACATGTTTGCAATGACAATTAGAGATCATAGTTGCTTGTGCCATGCTTGATTAGCTATGAGTTATAATGGTTTACCTTGCGTGCCAACATGCTATTGAGATGATTATGATGTGGTATGATAGGGTGGTATCCTCCTTTGAATGATTTAAGTGACTTGACTTGGCACATGTTCACGCATGTAGTTGAAACAAATCAACATAGCCTTCACGATATTTATGTTCATGGTGGATTATATCCTACTCATGCTTGTATTCAATGTTTATTAATTTTAATGCATGTTCATGACTGTTGTCGCTCTCTAGTTGGTCGCTTCCCGCCTTTTGCTAGCCTTCACTTGTACTAAGTGGGAATACCGCTTGTGCATCCAATCCCCTAAACCCCAAAGTTATTCTATATGAGTCCACTATACCTTCCTATATGCGGTATCTACCTGCCGCTCCAAGTAAATTTGTATGTGCCAAACTCTAAACCTTCAAATAAACATTCTGTTTTGCATGCTCGAATAGCTCATATATCAACTAGGGCTGCCCTTATCTTCCGTGTTAGGCGGGTTATTCTCAAGAGGAGTGGACTCCGCTCCTCACTCATGAGAAAATGGCTGGTCACCAGGATCCCAGTCCCATGCTTTATGCAAACTAAATCAAAATAATTGCAAACAAAACTCCCCCTGGGACCCGTTGAATGTTGGAGGCACTCGTTGTTTCGAGCAAGCCATGGATTGATGCTTGTGGAGGAGGGGGGTATAAACTTTACCATTCTGTTTGGGAACCGCCTATAATTTGTTTAGCATGGAAAATATCGTCATCTATTAGTTGTTATGTTGACAATGAAAGTATGCCGCTCAAAATATAATTTATCTCTATTTCAAAATCGAGCTCTGGCACCTCTACAAATCCATGCTTCCCTCTCAAGGGCCTATCTATTTACTTTCATGTTGAGTCATCACCCTCTTATTAAAAGCACTAGTCGGAGAGCACAAATGTCATTTGCATTCATTAATATTAATTTATATCGGGTATGACTATGATTGGATCTCTTTTACCATGAATTACAATGTCTAGTCAGTCCTTGATCTTTGAAGGTGCTCTACATTTATGTTTTGCAGTCTCAGAAAGGGCTAGCGAGCTACCATCTTGTTATATCATATTATGATTATTTTGAGAATGTGTTGTCATCCGAGATTTATTACTATGACTTGCTAGCTGATTATGTTATTGATATGAGTAAACATGAGACCTGAGAATTATTGCAAATGTGGTTAGTTATGATCTTTGCTGAAAACCTGAATGTCGGCTTGACATAAGTACAACAACAAGAGCAAACAGAGTTTGTAAAAGTTTTTCTTTTTCTCTTTCGGTTTGTCAACTGAATTGCTTGAGGACAAGCAAGGGTTTAAGCTTGGGGAGTTGATACGTCTCCGTCAGATCTACTTTTCCAAAGACTTTTGCCCTTGTTTTGGACTCTAACTTGTATGATTTGAATGGAACTAACCTTGACCGACGCTGTTTTCAAAGAGAATTGCCATGATGTTGTTTTATGTGCGTAAAACAAAAGTTCTCGGAATGACACGAAACTCCACGGGATGTCTTATAAAAAATAAAAATAAAATCTTCGCCAAAGATGAAGACCAGGGGCCCACACCACATCCACGAGGTGGGGGCGCCCCCTCGGCGCGCCCCTACCTCATGGGCCCTCGAGACCCTCCGACGCCAACTCCAACTACATATATTGGTTTTCAGGAGAAAACTTTCAGAGAGAAAGTTTCATCGCTGCTTTACGACACTGAGCCGCCGCCAAGCCCTAATCTCTCTCAGAGGGCTGATCTGGAGTCCGCTCGGGGCTCAAGAGGGGATTCGTCCGCCGTCGTCATCATCAACCATCCTCCATCACCAATTTCATGATGCTCACCGCCGCGGCGTGAGTAATTCCATCGTAGGCTTGCTGGATGGTGATGGGTTGGATGAGATTTATCATGTAATCGAGTTAGTTTTGTTAGGGTTTGATCCCTAGTATCCACTATGTTCGAGATTGATGTTGCTATGACTTTGCTATGCTTAATGCTTGTCACTAGGGCCCGAAAGTGCCATGATTTCAGATCTGAACCTATTATGTTTTCATGAATATATGTGTGTTCTTGATCCTATCTTGCAAGTCTATAGTCACCTATTATGTGTTATGATCCCACCACCTCAAGTGACAATAATCGGGATACTTCTCGGTGATGACCATAGTTTGAGGAGTTCATGTATTCAGTATGTGCTAATGCTTTGTTCCGGTTCTCTATTAAAAGGAGGCCTTAATATCCCTTAGTTTCCAATAGGACTCGCTGCCACGGGAGGGTAGGACAAAAGATGTCATGCAAGTTCTTTTCCATAAGCACGTATGACTATTTATGGAATAAATGCCTACATTACATTGATGAATTGGAGCTAGTTACGTGTCACCCTATGTTATGATCATACATGACCTAACCACATCCGCATAATTATCCATCATCGATCCGGTGCCTCACTTAATTTTCCATATACCGGTTTACGCTTATTTACTTTTCTGCTATCATGTTATAATCACTACAAAAATACCAAAAACATTACTCTTGTTGTCTTTACTTTTGTTACCGTTACCACCACTATCATATTACTTTGCTACTAAACACTTTGCTGCAGATACTAAGTTTCCGTGTGTGGTTGAATTGACAACTCAGCTGCTAATACTTGAGAATATTCTTTGGCTCCCCTTGTGTCGAATCAATAAATTTGGGTTCAATACTTTACCCTCGAAAACTGTTGCGATCCCCTATACTTGTGGGTTATCACCCACCGCCGAAGCTTTCGAGAGAGAATCCTTGCGAGGACAAAGCCCAAACCACCCATAGCCCAAAGAGTGTTTGGCATCACTGAAGTCTTTCTGTCCGCATGATCTGAAGACTTGTTACACTTGAGGACTGTGTATCCTGCAGCCGGTTAGGCGTCGCATTCTAAGCATCCAAGAGCCATTGTGGATTGCTGGTGAACGAAGTCTATGAAGGTTCGGAAGTCTACCTTGAAGACTTACCAGAGTAATTGGGCGAGGACTGTGTGTCCTTAGCTCAAGGGGAATAAGGTGAAAACAAGGTCTTCTGAGTTGAATCTCAGCCTCCCTAACCAGACGCATAGCTTGTCACAAAGAATCGGAACTGGTCGAACAAATCTCCCGCCTTTCTCAAGCCACTTGTTCTATCTCTTACTCCTCTTTACTTACAGTTTGTCTTCGTGAAGTCATTGCTCGCTTGTATTATCTGCTTGACTTCACTGTGACTATCTGCTCGGTTGGCTTCATACTATCTTCCATCCTGATCTTAACTACCTAGTTGCTATTAGTCTTCATGCTTTCACTTCATTGAATACTTGACTATGGCTTGTCTAGTGTAGTCTACCTTCCGCTGCATTAGACTAGTGTCTTGTTTATATTGTCTGCCTTGAAACTCCCATGTTTTGAAGACTTTCATAAAATCGCCTATTCACCCCCCCGCCGCCCTCTAGTCGATAACTAGCCCTTTCAGTAATGCTCATCACTATAAGCCTTGCAAGCAATGTGACTAATGAGTTAATTGCGGGATGAAGCATTACGGAATGAGTAAAGAGACTTTCCAATGACGAGATTGAACTAGGTATGATGATACCGACGATCGAATCTCGGGCAATTAACATACCGATGAAAAAGGGAACAACGTATGATGTTATGCGTTTGACCGACAAAGATCTTCGTAGAATATGTAGGAGCCAATATGAGCATCCAGGTTCCGCTATTGGTTATTGATTGGAGATGTTTCTCGATCATGTCTACATAGTTCTCAAACCCGTAGGGTCCGCACACTTAACGTTCGATGACGATTTGTATTATGAGTTATGTGTTTTTATGACCGAAGTTTGTTCGGAGTCCCGGATGAGATCACGGACGTAATGAGGAGTCTCGAAATGGTTGAGACATAAAGATTGATATATTGGACTATGTTATTCGGACACCAGAAGAGTTCTGAATGATACCGAGTAAAAACAGAGTGCTGGAGGGGTTACCGGAACCCCCCGGGAAGCAATGGGCCATCATGGGCCATAGGGGAGAGAGAGGACAGCCCACATAGGGGAGGAGGCCCCCCCATGGGGAGTCCGTATAGGACTAGGAGAGGGGCGCGGCCCCCCTTTCCCTCTCCCTCTCCCTCTCCCTTCCTTCCTCCCACCTTCCACCAAGTGGAATCCTACTAGGACTTGGAGTCCTAGTAGGATTCCCTCCTCTTGGCGCGCCCTACAGGGCCGGCCGGCCTCCCCCTATCCTCCTTTATATACGGGGGCAAGGGGGCACCCCAAAGCACAACAAACAATCTCTTAACCGTGTGCGGTGCCCCCCTCCACAGTTTAACACCTCGGTCATATCTTCGTAGTGCTTAGGCGAAGCCCTGCGCCTGTAACATCATCAACACCGTCGCCACGCCGTCGTGCTGACGGAACTCTCCCTTGTCCTCAACTGGATCAAGAGCTCGAGGGACGTCATCGTGTTGAACGTGTGCTGAACACGGAGGACACAACACCTGCATAGACTAAACGGAGCAGGGCGACACACGGGGGCAATGACGGGGACCGGGCACGCTCTTTGAGTCATTGTTCCAGCACGAAGAAACACCCAGAGATCATGCCACACCAATAGATATGGGAAAGTTGGCGAGCCTACTACAAAATGAGTGCCAGGGGAACGATGGATCTCGCCAGAGTACAAGCACTCACCACAGGCAACGTATTGCGGGATGTATAGACCGGGGGAGGGGAATGAGGGAGGGGCGAAACCGGGAAGAAGACTCAACTGACAGGTGGGTCCCACGTCCACCTCAGTGCATGCACGGAACTGGCAACTCAACAACGATGAATGGACCCCACCAGTATGAAATGCTAATTAAAGGGTCATCAATTTGTGATTAGTGTTATTTGCAAAAGGGTGTTTTTTGCACACAGAAAATCCAGTTGATTTTTGCAATCAACTCTTCATAATCGAGACCACACAAATATGTTATAAAAAGGATCCACAGTCCACCCAACATATACTACTAGTACATGTGTACGACCCGACTGTGATGGCTATCTGTGCGGTCATGAAACAAGCGTGCCTTTAGCTACATCAATCAACATGAGCCCCCACGCCACATAGATCTTGCTAACAATAATGTCACCACCATTAGAGATGCTCCATGCTTCCTTAGAAAACACTAAAAGTGGTACTACTGTTGTGCTCTTGAAAAGACGCATTTTGGAGCTTGGGCCACCACCCTTTGCTTAAAGCGATGTGATGTGGACGCCATTAGAGATTCTTCCTAGGAAGGTCCAACGTGCAATCACGAGTCACCAGTGCAGGGGGGCACCCACGCTACGATGACATGGAAAAATCAGTGATGCCAGATGCAACTGCACAAGAACGTGGACAACACGCCGCAAAAAACTTAGTCGGCAAGCACACGGAGGCCACTCTACACCGTACTCCCTCCGTTTCTTTTTAGTGTGCATATAAAATTTGATCAAAGTCAAACATTGTTAACTTTAATTAAGTTTATAGAAAAAATATCAAGGTTCATTATATGAAATAAATAATGTTAGATGCATCATGAAATTAATTTTCATAGCATATAGCTTTAGTATTGTAGTGTTGATAATTTTTTCTATAAAGTTGGTCAAACTTTACTAGGTTTGACTTTGATTAAATCTTATATGCAGATTAAAAAGAAACGGAGTGAGTACTTGTATAGCTTATAAATACAGTATTCCCTCTGTTCCTAAATATTTGTCTTTTTAGAGATTTCAAATAGACTATAACTTACGGATGTATATAGACATATTTTAATGTGCAGATTCACTTATTTTGCTCCGTATGTAGTCACTTGTTGAAATTTCTAGAAAGACAAATATTTTGATAGGATCTACTAGTACTCTCGATCAATAACAATATAGGTGGCGATTACAGCGGTGGTTACAAGAATTTGCGAGCTAGGGTTCGTCGCGGAGAGGAAGAAAGGGGAGGGGAATAAGAGTCGAGCCGCCGCTGCCTTGATCCTCTGGATGCCCTTCCTCTCGCTGACGCTGCCTTTAATAGTTGTCATTGGTGCTTGGGCTTGGCCCATTCTGCCCATGGACCCTTGGGTTGGGTCGACGGGTCGAGTGGGCCTGGTGCAGCCGATGAGTGGGGACAGGTGTGGCCTTGTGGGTCCCCATTGTCGGGGCGCCGACATCCCTCCTCCTTGGGTAGAGGCTTGCCCCAAGCCTCAAGGTGAGGGAACCGGCCATCAAGCTGGCTTTGTCTTCCCAAGTGATGCCTGTGTTCAAGCGGTGACCATTGGATCTTCACTTGCTCTCGGACGCCGTCTTTGTTCTTGCGCCAACGGGTCTGGAGGATTGCTTCCGGCACCGCTAGGTCATCCAAACCGTGAGGAAGATGAGGTTCAACAGTCATACCTGGGAGGAGAGCTTGTCGAAGTAGTGAAACGTGAAACACGGGATGGATAGTTGCTTGTGGTGGGAGTTAAAGTTTGTACGCCACTTCGTTGATCTTGTCGATGATGGGGAAAGGTCCGTAGAACTTGTAGGCGAGTTTGTGATTTGCTCTTGGGGCGACGGAAGACTGTATGTATGGTTGCAGCTTGAGGAAGACCTTGTCACCCACGTTCAAAACTCGAAAGGATCGCTTCTTATCAGTCTGATCTTTCATCAGTTGCTGTGCTCGATTGAGGTGTTGTTGCAGGAGAGCTTGAACAGTGGCGCGCTCATCCAGCCAAGATTGCAGCGCGGGAACGGAGCAAGTACCTTCTGTTTTGAGCCCCCAGTGACGAGGTTCGTAGCCGAACATGGCTTTGAATGGCGTCATGCCGATGGCCGAGTGATGTGCATTGTTGTACCAGAACTGTGCCAAAGGTATCCAAAAGCACCAGCGTCGCGGACATGCTTGAGTGAAGCAGCGCAGAAATGTTTCCACGCACTGATTAACCCTCTCCGTTTGCCCGTCCGTCTGAGGATGGTTTGCAGTGGTGAGTCTTAACTGTGTTCCTGCCCCTTTGAACAGTTCCTGCCAAAAATGACTAGTAAACACCGGGTCTCTGTCAGACACAATAGCAGCTGGTAGGCCGTGGATCTTGTAGACTTGGTGTAGGTACAGCTGCGCGACCGATGCTGCCGTGTAAGGGTGAGCCAGAGGCAGAAAATAAGCAAACTTGGTGCGCTTGTCAACAATGACCAGAAGGCAATTGAACTTGCTGGATTGAGGTAGGCCGTCGACGAAATCCATAGAGATCATCTCCCACGGCTGACTGGGGACAAGTAGTGGCTGGAGTAGACCCAGAGAAGCAGCTCGGTCTGGTTTGGCCTGTTGACAGATTTGACAGCAGCGCACGTATTGAAGGATGTGCGTCTTCATCTTTGGCCACGCAAACAAACGCCGGATGCGACGATAAGTAACAGGAAATCCGGAGTGCCCCCCCATTGGGCTGTCATGGAAAGCCCCAATGATTCGTTGTTGTATCTGTGTGCCTCCTCCCAGCCAGATTCTTCCACGAAAACGAATGAGTCCTTTCTCAAGCGAAAAACGACCATTTGGATCTTGCTGAAGTGCCAATTGTTCCAGGAGACGAGTGGCGTGGGGGTTGTTGTTGTAGCTATTGACGACGTCTTCGAGCCAAGGTGTACACAAGAAGTGATGCTGGTCAAGAATTCACTTGATTGGCCTTGATAAAGCATCCGCCTCGCTGCTCGATGCCTTTCTTGTATCTAATCCGGTAGCGAAGGCCGAGGAGTTTGGTAAAAGCCTTCTGCTGCCATGGGGTGGTTAGCCTTTGCTCTTCCAGGTGAATTAGACTCTTCTGATCCGTGAGGATTATAAACTCAGCATGTTGGAGGTAAGGACGCCATTGATCCACTGCTACAACTATGGCGAGATATTCTTTCTCATAAGTAGAAAGGCCTTGATACCGCGGGCTGAGCGCCTTACTCATGAATGCAATAGGGTGCCCCAACTGTTGCAAAATTGCCCCGATGCCGCGATCACTAGCGTCAGTTTCAATGATGAATGGCTGTTTGAAATCTGGCAGCGCCAAGACCGTGCGTAGATAAGTTGTTGTTCAGGACTTGGAATGTTGTTTCATTGTAGATGTCCATTGGAAAGGTACTCCCTTCTTGAGCAGGTTGAACAAAGGGCGCGCAATGACTCCAAAGTTTCTGACGAAGCGCCTATAGTAGCCTGCGAGCCCCAAGAAACTGCGAACTCCCTTGACATCACTTGGTGCCTGCCAGTCCTTCACAACTGCAATCTTGGATGGATCGGTGGACACACCCTGGGCGCTGATGGTGTGACCTAGGTATGAAATCTGTTGCTGGCCGAAAACACACTTGCTCATTTTAGCCTTCCAGCAATCCTTTCTCAGCAGCGCTAGCACCTGACGCAGATGTTCCGCGTGTTCTTCCATAGAGAAGCTGAAAACCAAGATGTCGTCGAAGAAGGACACGACACAGACGCGGTTAACTGGCTTGAGTGTTGTGGTAACAGCTCCCAAGAAAGTGGCTGGTGCACCTGCAAGCCCGAATGACACAACTGTGAACTCGAAGTGTCCTTGATGTGTTTGGAACGCGGTCTTGTACTCCTCCCCAGGTGCCAGGCGGATTTGGTGGTAGCCCGCACGGAGGTCCAGTTTGGAGAACCATTTGGCACCATGAAGTTCGTCCAAGAGTTCTTCAATGATGGGCACAGGGTACTTGGGCACTACTGTAAGTGCATTGAGCTGCCTGTAATCTATACAGAGTCACCACGTGCCATCCTTCTTTTTGACCAGAATGGTCGGAGAAGAAAATGGACTGGTGCTACGTTGGATGACCCCTGATTTCAGCAGTTCTTCCACTTGAGTTTCAATCTCAGTCTTGTGCTCAGGTTTGTGACGCCAGACGGCCAGTGATGTTGACCGGCTGGGCTCCAGGAATAAGAGGTATCCTGTGATCGCAAGCACGCCTGGGAGGAAGGCCTGTTGGCTCAGTGAATACATCTGTAAACTCATCAAGAACGCGCTGAATGCAATCAGGAACTGGTGTTGAAGCTGCCTGTGTAGGTGCGATCATACACAGATGCACCACATGCGAAATAGCACCTCGGCTGCAGAGCCCTTGCAACTGAATCGCGTTGATGGTTTCGCAGGTTGTTCCAGACGCTGTTGCGGGCCAATTGACGGAGCGGGCCGACCGCGTGGGGATCTCGGCGAAGCGCCGCTGCGCCAGCCGACGCACCATGGACCGTGTTCTCGAGCCAGTCCATGCCCAAAATGGCATCATAGGTACCCAACGCGAGCACCTTCAAGTCAGTGAAGAACTCCTGGCCTTGTGAATACCAGGAGCAGTTGGGGACGAAAGCGGAGCAGGTGAGTTCGCTGCCATCCGCGACGCGGACGCGACCGGGTCTTGGCAGAGGTTGGACGCCGGTGAGGGTTGCAGCTAGGCGCTCGTCGACGAACGAATTGGAACTGCCAGAGTCAACCAGGAGAAGAACTTCATGTCCTTGGATCCATGCTCGAAGCTGGAACGCCTTCGGCGACACCCCTCCTGTGACCGCTGACAGAGATATGGCCATGACAGCGTCGTCAGCTTGATCTGACGTTGGTACTTGCGTGTCGATGGCGTTGTCGAGGCCGAATAGGTTGAGCAGCTCCTCGACGACATGTAGCTGCACGGAGGTGGGGCATGTGTGATCGTGCCCCCACCTCTCGCCGCACTTGAAGCAAAGGCCTCGAGCGCGCCTGTAGTCCCGGAGTATCGGCAGTTTGAACCCCAAGACGGGCGGCGCCGGTGTTGCGGGCGATCGGGTCATAGGAGTTGGGTACCGCGGCGCACCGGGGCAATGGAAGAGGCATCGTGCACCCGCCATGCGCAGCATCGGGTGGTCGAGGCAGAGTGCCAAATGCCCCGTCCGCCACTTCCTCTTGCAGCAGCGCCAGGGCACAGGTCGTGTCCAGATCGGGCGGCCGCTGTACGAGCACCACCGCACGAATATCCTTCCGCAAGCCCTCCACAAAATGAGTCAAAAAGTAGAATGGATGAATAGTATCCGAATAAGACGAGAGATGATTTATAATCAACTCAAATTGTTCAATGTAATTAGCGATCAGAGAAGTTTGGCGGACATTGTAGAATCGTTTAATCAGCGTTTGATGCCGATCACGCCCAAAACGAGTACAGAGTAAACTAGTGAAAGATTCCCAGGTGAAATCTGCAAGCCGTTTTTGGATTGACTGCAACCACACTGAGGCTGACCCCAAAAAATTCAGAGCAGCCATCGGCACCCAAAATGACTGCGAGATTCCAAATATTTGAAAGTATTGCTCACACAGCGTTTTCCACAGATTCAGATTGACGCCCGTGAACTGTGGAAACGAGATGGACGGGTGTGTCTGTCCCAGCCCCGAGAGGAGTTGGCTGGCATGTGCAAACGGAGACAGAGAAGAAGGAGATGCCGCCGAGCGTTATCGATTGCCGGGTGGCGGCGGGTCCGGAAGGACGCCGCGGACTTCGTGGAAGATGAAGCAGGCCGTGGCTCAGTGGCCCTTGTGGAGCATCGCGCCAGATCCGGCCCCCTTGTGGGTGCCGATCGTCGCGGGTGGAGCGCGGGGTGGTGCGGTCGCCCGTGTTTCCTCGTTCTCCATGGTCGACGGCGGCCGCGCTCGTTGAGCGCCGCCACCGTGACGCTTTATCGGCGACCGCTTTCTCCAGATCGGGCCGCCATGCGATGAGTTCGTCGATCTTGACCGTTGAGAGTTGTATCTCAGCGATTGCCTTGGTCTGGGCCTTCATGTTGGTGTCGAGACGGTCGAGGAACGCCTGGATTGACGGATCCATGGTCGTGAGCACTGAACGCGCTTGCCGCACGCGACGAGTTTCGGTGAGGTTGTCCAGAGTGGAGTGGAGGGGATGTGGCCTGGTCTCTGATACTAGATGATAGGATCTACTAGTACTCTCGATTAATAACAATATAGGTGAAGATTACAGCGGTGGTTACAAGAATTTGCGAGCTAGGGTTCGTCGCGGAGAGGAAGAAAGGGGAGGGGAATAAGAGCCGAGCCGCCGCTGCCTTGATCCTCTGGATGCCCTTCCTCTCGCTGACGCTGCCTTTAATAGTTGCTGCTGGTGCTTCAGTTGGCCCATTCTGGCCCATGGACCCTTGGGTTGGGTTGACGGGGTCGAGTGGGCTTGGGTGCAGCCTGATGAGTGGGGACAGCATGGCCTTGTGGGTCCCTATTGTTGGGGGCGCTGACATATTTAGAAACGGATTGAGTATAAAACAAGTCGACGTGCATGCGAAAGATTCTTCACGTGGCACGGGCGGTACAAAAATACTGTCGGGTTGTCACGCGAGGGTGTTTGATCCGCACGTGGGAAACGACAACCAAGTCAGCGCCGTGCCGTTTCCCTCCTCTCCTCTCCTCTCCTAGGAGATTTCTCTCCGCCTGCGTGATCCCGGCCGTGTCAACGGCGCACCAAGTCAAGCATCGCACTGCTGCCGGGAGCTAGCTAGCGGTACGCGGCCTTCACGGAAAATCTAGCTGCTTCCGTCGCGGAACGACATGGACGCCCGCCTCCTCTCCTCCGTCGCGAGCGCTCGCTCGCTGGCGCCGTCGCTTTCTCCCGAGATCTCGCCCTTCCTTTCGCCCCACTGGCCCCACTGTATCCTTCCTGTAACGACGCAAGCAATTAGTGGCTTGCACTCCTCGGTTTGACGTTGGCGCCCCCTGTGACGCACTTTGACTTTACGTAAAAATGAAATAAAACTCGCGTGCCACCTTCACCTTGTACTGACGCAGGTACCTTGTAGGAGTACTCCTACGTCAGTACCGGTCGACAGCAGATACAACACCACCACGCCGTTGCGATCTCGCGACACCGACGTGGTGCGGCAGTGCCTACCAAGAACTAGTGTCAGCTGCAGTGCCACCTCTTTGTCTTGTCTTCTCGCTGGACCCTCCTCACCAAGAACTGAGCCTTCCCTCCCGCGCGATCGGAGCTGACAGGCGCGCCGAACCTACAGGACTCAGACGAGACGGCGGCGGCTGTAGCTGTTTCGTACTGGATTATCCTGTATGCGCCACAGCTTCCGGTCGCCTGTGTGGTCCGCGCTCATCGTCTGCTGGCAACCAGGCCATCGGGGTCTAGCTGTGCCAGTGAGGGCGACCTTCACTGAGAATCCTAGCTAGCGACGGCCTGCCGACAGCCGACCCACCGCCGGCCGACGATGGTGTCGCGGTCCCGGTGACTTCTACGGCCACGCCCACGGCTACGGCTCCTCCGGCGCAGACAAGTCGTGGGCAGCGCGAGAGGGGCGCTCTTCTTTAGGACCTGTCCGCGCGGGGGAACTTTGGGTCTATGGGACATATGCATCCTATATAAGAAAAATAGTAATTCAATAAAAAGTTGAAAATTTCTGAAAATATTTTTAAAATAAATTTAGACCTTTTATTGTACTCGTGAGGAAAAAAATCCAAAAAAGAAATATCCCTTCGACTTTATTTCAAAAAAGACAAATTTTTGGCTAAAATGGTGTGAACAGTGACCTATAATAGCAAATAAATTTTGTCTTTTTTGCTGTGAGGTCATTTTTTTTCATCGAGATTTATATACTAGTGCAAAAGCAAGTTAAGTGTTTTGTCAAAATAGTTCTTACCTATTTTGATTTTTTATTAAAATATTAAAAACTTCCCGTATAGGATGCATATACAACCAGGAACCAAAGTGTACTTTTTATTAAAATATTAAAAAAATCCTCATCTAGGGTGCATATATAACCAGGAACCAAAGTGTACTTCCCCTGTCCGTGCACGGTTACCACCATTAACGTGTCCATCGTGCCGGTCAAGTTTTGGAGATATGCCCTCGTCGATGAGTCGATTCTGGCACATGCACCGCCGTGAATGACACCCGCCGGTCCGGCTGCGTCGCGACGCCAGGCCAACTCTAGCGCGCGACCCCATTCCGTTCGGCCCCGTCCGTTTGGGATAAAACGGACAAACCAGACGGCCCAGCGCAAGGATGCAAACGGACTTTTGCCCATTTTCTGTCTGCTTTCGACCCACCCCGGCCCAAGTTTGGGTCGCTTTCGGCGTGAAACGGACATCGCACGGACGGGTGGGCCGTGTGCGCTTGTCCTCTCCTGGCCCGCCCGTCGGTGGCATAGGGACCCCTTTTTCTATCTGCCCCTCCCCGCCGCACCCCCTCCACTCTTCTCCACCGCCTTTGCCGCCGCCCGCCATTGCAGAAGTGCAGCTTTGACGTGGCCATTGCTCAAATTTCTTCCTCGACGCTCGAGCTACCCGACCACGGCCACCTGATTAGCGCACCCCGCGGCCGGATTTGGAGCGGATCCGGTCGGTCTTGAGCTCGATCGGCTGTGGGAGGCCGCGCCGCGCCATGGGCTGGCCAGAAGGCCACGGCAAGGCTGCAAGGCCGCATGCAGGTAGTGACTCCTCCTTTAGCCGCTCGGATCGGTGGTCCGCCAGCAGATACACGAATGATGGTCGGCCGGGCTCGGTGCTAGCCCAAAAGCTCGTCGGCGCACAGTTGCTAATCATTAAGTGCGATGACTGCCCAAAGAAGGTCGTGTGCCGTGTGTCTATAACGCCGGAACATCCCGGATGGGTGTTCATCAAGTGCTTAAACGGCGGGCATGTGTTATGGCTTCGGTTGTGCTCTCGGATGTGACTACTTGTGCTAACTTATCATTTTATTGTGTATAATGGATGCAAGTTTTGGTATTGAGAAGAAGGGTACATCGATATATTGATGATTTAGTAGATGTTCATGTACTTTTAGCTAGCATAGAGGCTAGAGATGAGACTAGTGCACTTGTTGTTAAAACTTGGTGATGTATTTATATATATCAAAAATCAATGATGAAAAAAAATTATGAGCTTGCAAAGAAAACGTACGCGGACATAATGCGGTCAAGATACGTCCACGCATTAGGTGCACGACCACCGCATCCAAGAAATAACCTGGACATGATTCCATTGTCCTATTCAAATGGGCAAAATCTAAATAAAATAAACGTCCGTTTAGGTTCATGTGCTGGAGTTGGCCTGAAGCGCTCTTTCCGTCGCCAGCGCGGCGGGTGGATGGGCATAGTCGGAACTCACAGGCCGACGTTTTTGGTTCGGTGTCCAGTCAGTTCTAGACAAAAGAGAAGTGACCGGTACCCCATATTTGTATGTGACACATGGTACTATAACGTTCCTATTTCAGTATAGTTTTATGTGGAGTGTCTTAGAGCAACTCTAATTGATCCTCTAGAATTTAGAGAAAGATCTGGACGAGTATTGTTTTAACTAAATTTATTAGTTTATTGGCAAGCGACATAAGCTTCACTACATCGTCACAAGCTTCATCAATTCTTCGCTAAGAAAACCGATAAAAAAAATTACACATTTAAATAGAAAAACAACTTCCTAGCTGCTCCTACTAGTCCGATCAATGCTTTCTCTATAGACGCGTTTGGTAGGCTGCAGACAGTCCAACCATGCCCGGGCGGGATGAAAGAAAACTTGTTTGGTTGCGTGCAAGGACGTCCGGCTCACATCGGCATGAAACTTAAAGCACCTCAGAGCCTGGCTCGCTGGAAACGCTCGAATCGGCCGTTTCCAGCGAGCCAGGCTGACTCGGTCGCAAAACCTGGTCCCGGCGTAGGGCGCGGTGCAGGGAAGATTTTGGCGGAGATGGTTGCAGACTGATATCGGCGGAGGCAAGATGGCGAAATGTACCCTCAACCCCTCCCCCATTTACTCGCTCGCCCTGGCTTTAGGACAAGCTCTTCCTCTGTTCTTGGCACTGGCGGCGGCGACGACTGGCGGCGGCGACGAAGTTGGTGGTGGCTGCGGCAGCTGCTTCTTCCCTCCTTTGACTCCGTCCGACCATCCTCGTCTCAGCCACCCCCACCCCGACTCCAAAGCTGGTAAGCCCGCCCTCCTCGGTTAGGTCGTTTGTTAGGACCGTTTAGGGTCGATTGTGCCATTACTGACCGCATCATGGATGTCACTTGGGTTTTAGATGAACGAATGAAGCTTGTAGTTCAGCAAAGACGCCGATAGTCAGGGTTCGTGCTCGGATCCTCGTTGGACCATAAGAGAGTTGTTCATCAGAATGACAAGCCTCTCATTCGATATTGTCCAATACTAATCTGTGACAAGGAGAGGATAGTGAGTCTGATCTACATCTACAACCGTAATGACATAGAGGCTCTGTGGAAGTTCGAACGAAAAGAGCACCTTTCACAAGTGCGCATACGTTTAGGAGTAGAGGGCTGCTACAAGATAGCATTCACACCACTGTGGAATAGAAAGTTGCCATGTTCCTCCATGTTGTAGGTCATAACCAGAGGTTCAGGGTTGTGCACAACACATTCAAAAGATTGGTGGAGACCAATTCCATGTACTTCAGGCAAGTGTTGTATGTTATTGGGGAACTCAGAGGAGAGATAATCATGTCACAACAACCCGGACTCCTAGCAAAATTCACACTAGCCCAAGATGGCATCCATACTTCAAGATGAGCATTGACAGTATGTAGTTCATGCCTTGATATGTTCTTATTGTTCTGCTATAGCCATAACAACATCTTGTAATGCCATTTCAAGATTGTATTGGGGCAATAGATGGTACTCATGTCACTGCCAGAGTGTCGAGGTCACAACCTGCAGCATATAGAGGGAGGAATCACTACGTACACACAAGCCAGAATGTGATTACTTGTGTTGACTTTGATTTGAAGTTCACATATGTGCTGTCTAGCTAGGAAGGATCAACACATGATGCTAACATTCTAAGTGACAACATGTGTAGACCTTATGGAAAGTTCTACCTAGGAGATGATGGCTATGCATGTCGGCCAGGTGTTCTTCCACCCCCTAGGAAAACCAGGTACCATCTGAACGAGTTATCTAGTAGAAACTATCCCAGGACTCCTCAGGAACTGCTCAATCTCAGACACTCCTGCCTTAGAGTAAGGGTTGAGAGGGCATTTGGAGCTCTGAATAATAGGTTTAAGATTCTGGATCAGAAGCCATTCCACCCTTGAAGAAGAAGAAGAAGAAGAAGAAGAAGAAGAAGAAGAAGAAGAAGAAGAAGAAGAAGAAGAAGAAGAAGAAGAAGAAGAAGAAGAAGAAGAAGAAGAAGAAGAAGAAGAAGAAGAAGAAGAAGAAGAAGAAGAAGAAGAAGAAGAAGAAGAAGAAGAAGAAGAAGAAGAAGAAGAAGAAGAAGAAGAAGAAGAAGAAGAAGAAGAAGAAGAAGAAGAAGAAGAAGAAGAAGAAGAAGAAGAAGAAGAAGAAGAAGAAGAAGAAGAAGAAGAAGAAGAAGAAGAAGAAGAAGAAGAAGAAGAAGAAGAAGAAGAAGAAGAAGAAGAAGAAGAAGAAGAAGAAGAAGAAGAAGAAGAAGAAGAAGAAGAAGAAGAAGAAGAAGAAGAAGAAGAAGAAGAAGAAGAAGAAGAAGAAGAAGAAGAAGAAGAAGAAGAAGAAGAAGAAGAAGAAGAAGAAGAAGAAGAAGAAGAAGAAGAAGAAGAAGAAGAAGAAGAAGAAGAAGAAGAAGAAGAAGAAGAAGAAGAAGAAGAAGAAGAAGAAGAAGAAGAAGAAGAAGAAGAAGAAGAAGAAGAAGAAGAAGAAGAAGAAGAAGAAGAAGAAGAAGAAGAAGAAGAAGAAGAAGAAGAAGAAGAAGAAGAAGAAGAAGAAGAAGAAGAAGAAGAAGAAGAAGAAGAAGAAGAAGAAGAAGAAGAAGAAGAAGAAGAAGAAGAAGAAGAAGAAGAAGAAGAAGAAGAAGAAGAAGAAGAAGAAGAAGAAGAAGAAGAAGAAGAAGAAGAAGAAGAAGAAGAAGAAGAAGAAGAAGAAGAAGAAGAAGAAGAAGAAGAAGAAGAAGAAGAAGAAGAAGAAGAAGAAGAAGAAGAAGAAGAAGAAGAAGAAGAAGAAGAAGAAGAAGAAGAAGAAGAAGAAGAAGAAGAAGAAGAAGAAGAAGAAGAAGAAGAAGAAGAAGAAGAAGAAGAAGAAGAAGAAGAAGAAGAAGAAGAAGAAGAAGAAGAAGAAGAAGAAGAAGAAGAAGAAGAAGAAGAAGAAGAAGAAGAAGAAGAAGAAGAAGAAGAAGAAGAAGAAGAAGAAGAAGAAGAAGAAGAAGAAGAAGAAGAAGAAGAAGAAGAAGAAGAAGAAGAAGAAGAAGAAGAAGAAGAAGAAGAAGAAGAAGAAGAAGAAGAAGAAGAAGAAGAAGAAGAAGAAGAAGAAGAAGAAGAAGAAGAAGAAGAAGAAGAAGAAGAAGAAGAAGAAGAAGAAGAAGAAGAAGAAGAAGAAGAAGAAGAAGAAGAAGAAGAAGAAGAAGAAGAAGAAGAAGAAGAAGAAGAAGAAGAAGAAGAAGAAGAAGAAGAAGAAGAAGAAGAAGAAGAAGAAGAAGAAGAAGAAGAAGAAGAAGAAGAAGAAGAAGAAGAAGAAGAAGAAGAAGAAGAAGAAGAAGAAGAAGAAGAAGAAGAAGAAGAAGAAGAAGAAGAAGAAGAAGAAGAAGAAGAAGAAGAAGAAGAAGAAGAAGAAGAAGAAGAAGAAGAAGAAGAAGAAGAAGAAGAAGAAGAAGAAGAAGAAGAAGAAGAAGAAGAAGAAGAAGAAGAAGAAGAAGAAGAAGAAGAAGAAGAAGAAGAAGAAGAAGAAGAAGAAGAAGAAGAAGAAGAAGAAGAAGAAGAAGAAGAAGAAGAAGAAGAAGAAGAAGAAGAAGAAGAAGAAGAAGAAGAAGAAGAAGAAGAAGAAGAAGAAGAAGAAGAAGAAGAAGAAGAAGAAGAAGAAGAAGAAGAAGAAGAAGAAGAAGAAGAAGAAGAAGAAGAAGAAGAAGAAGAAGAAGAAGAAGAAGAAGAAGAAGAAGAAGAAGAAGAAGAAGAAGAAGAAGAAGAAGAAGAAGAAGAAGAAGAAGAAGAAGAAGAAGAAGAAGAAGAAGAAGAAGAAGAAGAAGAAGAAGAAGAAGAAGAAGAAGAAGAAGAAGAAGAAGAAGAAGAAGAAGAAGAAGAAGAAGAAGAAGAAGAAGAAGAAGAAGAAGAAGAAGAAGAAGAAGAAGAAGAAGAAGAAGAAGAAGAAGAAGAAGAAGAAGAAGAAGAAGAAGAAGAAGAAGAAGAAGAAGAAGAAGAAGAAGAAGAAGAAGAAGAAGAAGAAGAAGAAGAAGAAGAAGAAGAAGAAGAAGAAGAAGAAGAAGAAGAAGAAGAAGAAGAAGAAGAAGAAGAAGAAGAAGAAGAAGAAGAAGAAGAAGAAGAAGAAGAAGAAGAAGAAGAAGAAGAAGAAGAAGAAGAAGAAGAAGAAGAAGAAGAAGAAGAAGAAGAAGAAGAAGAAGAAGAAGAAGAAGAAGAAGAAGAAGAAGAAGAAGAAGAAGAAGAAGAAGAAGAAGAAGAAGAAGAAGAAGAAGAAGAAGAAGAAGAAGAAGAAGAAGAAGAAGAAGAAGAAGAAGAAGAAGAAGAAGAAGAAGAAGAAGAAGAAGAAGAAGAAGAAGAAGAAGAAGAAGAAGAAGAAGAAGAAGAAGAAGAAGAAGAAGAAGAAGAAGAAGAAGAAGAAGAAGAAGAAGAAGAAGAAGAAGAAGAAGAAGAAGAAGAAGAAGAAGAAGAAGAAGAAGAAGAAGAAGAAGAAGAAGAAGAAGAAGAAGAAGAAGAAGAAGAAGAAGAAGAAGAAGAAGAAGAAGAAGAAGAAGAAGAAGAAGAAGAAGAAGAAGAAGAAGAAGAAGAAGAAGAAGAAGAAGAAGAAGAAGAAGAAGAAGAAGAAGAAGAAGAAGAAGAAGAAGAAGAAGAAGAAGAAGAAGAAGAAGAAGAAGAAGAAGAAGAAGAAGAAGAAGAAGAAGAAGAAGAAGAAGAAGAAGAAGAAGAAGAAGAAGAAGAAGAAGAAGAAGAAGAAGAAGAAGAAGAAGAAGAAGAAGAAGAAGAAGAAGAAGAAGAAGAAGAAGAAGAAGAAGAAGAAGAAGAAGAAGAAGAAGAAGAAGAAGAAGAAGAAGAAGAAGAAGAAGAAGAAGAAGAAGAAGAAGAAGAAGAAGAAGAAGAAGAAGAAGAAGAAGAAGAAGAAGAAGAAGAAGAAGAAGAAGAAGAAGAAGAAGAAGAAGAAGAAGAAGAAGAAGAAGAAGAAGAAGAAGAAGAAGAAGAAGAAGAAGAAGAAGAAGAAGAAGAAGAAGAAGAAGAAGAAGAAGAAGAAGAAGAAGAAGAAGAAGAAGAAGAAGAAGAAGAAGAAGAAGAAGAAGAAGAAGAAGAAGAAGAAGAAGAAGAAGAAGAAGAAGAAGAAGAAGAAGAAGAAGAAGAAGAAGAAGAAGAAGAAGAAGAAGAAGAAGAAGAAGAAGAAGAAGAAGAAGAAGAAGAAGAAGAAGAAGAAGAAGAAGAAGAAGAAGAAGAAGAAGAAGAAGAAGAAGAAGAAGAAGAAGAAGAAGAAGAAGAAGAAGAAGAAGAAGAAGAAGAAGAAGAAGAAGAAGAAGAAGAAGAAGAAGAAGAAGAAGAAGAAGAAGAAGAAGAAGAAGAAGAAGAAGAAGAAGAAGAAGAAGAAGAAGAAGAAGAAGAAGAAGAAGAAGAAGAAGAAGAAGAAGAAGAAGAAGAAGAAGAAGAAGAAGAAGAAGAAGAAGAAGAAGAAGAAGAAGAAGAAGAAGAAGAAGAAGAAGAAGAAGAAGAAGAAGAAGAAGAAGAAGAAGAAGAAGAAGAAGAAGAAGAAGAAGAAGAAGAAGAAGAAGAAGAAGAAGAAGAAGAAGAAGAAGAAGAAGAAGAAGAAGAAGAAGAAGAAGAAGAAGAAGAAGAAGAAGAAGAAGAAGAAGAAGAAGAAGAAGAAGAAGAAGAAGAAGAAGAAGAAGAAGAAGAAGAAGAAGAAGAAGAAGAAGAAGAAGAAGAAGAAGAAGAAGAAGAAGAAGAAGAAGAAGAAGAAGAAGAAGAAGAAGAAGAAGAAGAAGAAGAAGAAGAAGAAGAAGAAGAAGAAGAAGAAGAAGAAGAAGAAGAAGAAGAAGAAGAAGAAGAAGAAGAAGAAGAAGAAGAAGAAGAAGAAGAAGAAGAAGAAGAAGAAGAAGAAGAAGAAGAAGAAGAAGAAGAAGAAGAAGAAGAAGAAGAAGAAGAAGAAGAAGAAGAAGAAGAAGAAGAAGAAGAAGAAGAAGAAGAAGAAGAAGAAGAAGAAGAAGAAGAAGAAGAAGAAGAAGAAGAAGAAGAAGAAGAAGAAGAAGAAGAAGAAGAAGAAGAAGAAGAAGACGAAGAGGAAGAAGACTAAGAAGAGGAGGAGGAGGAGGAGGAGGAGGAGGAGGAGGAGGAGGAGGAGGAGGAGGAGGAGGAGGAGGAGGAGGAGGAGGAAGAGGATGGATTTCCACATAGTTAGCATCGTTGAACTTTTTCCTATTCAGCCATATGGCTCTTAATAACTTGTGTTGCCATTTGTTAGTAGCTAGGATAAACTCTGATTTGTTTTCTAGATAGGACAAAACGATGCTCAATGTGTATGGTAAGGTTATCACTCGTGAGAATTGGTAATCACACCTTATGCCGTTTGCAACCAAACAACATGTTGTTTGTCTAACAACAGCGACACACGCAACCAAACTTCATGCTAGAAATTGCTTCCCTCGTGCAGGGAGCCTAATGCAGGCAACCAAACTACATGCAAATATTGGTTTTTGGCATGCATTAGTTCAAGCAGGCCTGACTAGGACAAGTATGCAAAATGCCCTAAAACAGAGATGTTAACAAAACGCGCCCTATTTCTTCATTTTCTATATTGTTGCTTTTCCAAGTTTTCCCTATTGGCTTCTCGAGCTTGCACACTTTTTTCTTCTCCGCTTCCTCATACTTGGACATTGCGTCCTCTCTAGTCTCAACTCTAGCAAGTAGTGCACGAACATCTAGAAAATTTCTCGCTATCAATAGATCAATGTACTCTTTTTTCCACGATGTCGAGGGCGAGCGCCCCAGGAAGAAGATTCCTGCCAAGGTGATGTGGTATGCTCCTATAATACCACGGTTGAAACGTTTGTTCCAAAACAAAGAGCATGCGAAGGCGATGCGGTGGCACGGAGAAGACCGTGAAGAAAGACGGAAAGTTGAGAGTACCACGACGGTTCGCAGTGGAGAAAAATCGAGAGAAAGTACAGGAGGAGTTTGCAGTGACCCAAGGAACGTATGGTTTGGCTCTAAGCGTAGATGGCATTAATCCTTTTGGGGAGCAAGAGCAAAGCAACCATAGCACGTGGCATGTGACTCTATGTTTGTATAACCTTCCTCCTTGGTTGTGCATGAAGCGGAAGTTCATTATGATGCTAGTGCTCATCCAAGGCCCTAAGCAACCCGCAATGACATTGATGTGTACCTAAGGCCATTAGTTGAAGAACTATTACAACCGTGGAATGGAACAGTGTACGCGGCGTGATGAGCACGGACAGAAGAATTTGACCTAAAGGCATTGCTGTTCGTGACCATCAATGATTGGCCTCGCTCAAGAACCTTTCGTGATGTATAAACAAGGGATACCGCTGGATGCACGACCGCTTGGATGATACCGCAAGATATATTTGGAGAGTTGTAGGAAGAATGTGTACCTGGGACATCATCGATTTTTTCCGAGCAGGCATCCCGTAAGAAAGAAAGGCAAGCATTTCAAAGGTAAGGCGGATCACCGGAAGAAGCCTCGCCACCGTACTGGTGCTGATGTACATGATATGGTCAAGGATTTGAAGGTAATCTTTGGAAAGGGTCTTGGCGGACAACCTGTTCCGAAGGACGCTGACGGACGCACACCCATGTGGAAGAAGAAATCTATATTTTGGGCCTGCCATATTGGAAAGACCTAGAGGTCCGCTCCGCAATCGACGTGTTGCACGTGACGAAGAATCTTTGTGTGACCCTGCTTGGCTTCTTGGGCGTGTATGGGAAGACAAAAGATACACCAGAGGCACAGGAGGACCAGCAACGTATGCACGGAAAAGACGGCATACATCGTGGTCAAATAGCCACGCCTTACCAAAGAAGAGAAGGAAATCTTCTTTGAATGCCCGTCAAAGATGAAGGTACCATCCGCTTCTCGTCAATATAAAGGGAATATTAAATATGGCAGAGAAAAAGTTCCGTAACCTAAAGTCTCATGATCGCCACGTGATTATGACGCAATTGCTTCCGTTGCATTGAGGGGCTTTCACCAAAAAAGTTCGATTAGCCATTGTGAAGCTATGTGCATTCCTCAATGCAATCTCTCGTAAGGTAATCGATCCTGAAATCATACCAAGGTTACGTAATGATTTGGTGCAATGTCTTGTCGGGCTGAAGTTGGTGTTCCCACCATCCTTCTTCAACATCATGACGCTGGCCCTAGTTCACCTTAAGAGATTAACGCTTTTGGGTCCTCAGATTTCTACACAATATGTTCCCTTTGAGATGTTCATGGGAGTCTTGAAGAAATATGTTCATAACCTTGCTAGGCCGTAAGGAAGCATCTCAAGGGCCATGAAAATGAGGAGGTCATTGAGTTTTGCATTGATTTTATTCCCGACCTTAAGCCGATTGGTGTTCCGTAATCGCGCATAAGGGCGCATCGGATGGAAAAGGCACGCTAGAAGGGCATCAAATAATATGTATGGACGGGTATTCTCTCACCGAAGCACACTCACATGGGCTTCTACTGTAATTCGCTTTGGTGGCTCAGATATGGAGGAACACAAGAATTTTCTACACTCCAAACACCCGGAGAAGTCTGACGACTGGATTACATGTGAACAAACGAGGACTTTCGCCGGTTGGTTGCAGAAACGTGCCATGAATGATGGCGATATTCAAAATGACTTGTACTCTCTGTCCCAGTTGCCATCTTCGAATATATTGACTTTCAAAGGGTACCAGATAAATGGGAATACATTTTACACGATCGCCCAAGATAAGAAGAGCACCAATCAAAACAGTGGTGTCCGCTTTGATGCAACAACCAACACGGGAAAGGAAACATATTATGGTTACATAGAGGACATATGGGAACTTAACTATGGAAGTGATTTGAAGGTCCCTTTGTTTCGGTGCAAATGGGTCAATATGACACGAGGCGGGGTAACGGAAGACCCGCAAAGACGGAATGACAACAAAGGATCTCAACAATCTTATGATGCGTATCTAACCATTCGCCCTAGACAATGATGTATGAGGTTTTTATGTGAAAGACATGTCTACCGTGCCGAGAAAAAGAAAAGATAAGGAAGCTTAATGGATCATACGACGAGCCAAAGCGCCTACATAGTTCTTTCAGTGAAAAAGAAACATCGTGGGAGTGGATGACAAGACGACATGTCAAGATTATGAAAAGTTTGATGAAATTGCTCCATTCACAAAGTGAATATTGACCCGAGCATCCAGCTAAATGATGAAGATTTTCCATGGCTACTACAAGAAAGGGACACACGCTGAAGAACAAGTTTCACACCCAAAGATCCGGGATGTGATCGGCTTCACTATCATCACTTTCTTCTGTGTTTCACACCCAGGAGGGAATCTTTGTAATAGTTAGGGTAGTTATGTGTTTTGGCATTTGAAACGCGAATAAATTTTATGTGCAAACAAATTCTTTCATGCATTTACTTATTTTTTTTCAGCTAAATGACCCTGAAATTGACAAGCATTTCAAATGAACTCAGAAAAGGTTGAAAGTTGGCATGGTATCATAATTTCACCCACATAGCATGTGCAAAAAAGTAGAGAGGATTACGGAAAAAAACTGGATGCACTTCGTGTAGAAAATGGACAATCTCTTTCGAAGTATCAGGGTTTCCGACGAAAACTCATCTGTCACAAAGGCATTTCATTTTTAAAATAACCTAAGCATTACCAAATTCAATATAATGATAAAACACACTAATATTAAACATAAAAAAAGAATCACTGGAAAAATCTTTTTTCAAAGTTAAGTTATTCACAAACTAGTGATTCACACAAATTTCAAATAATTCAAAATTTAAACTATTCAAATTTGAAAACTACCTAAGACTAATGTAAAAGTTTGTAATTTTTTGTACCTAAAGCAAAAATATTCACAAAGAAACTCTAAATATAGCAAAAACAACTCAAAAATAAATGAAGCAAAAAAAATTTAAGAAAATAAAAAAGCCCGCCTACTGGACCAAAGCGGCATGCATACGACTAGAAACACAACCTTTTGTTGGGCCAGGATGCAGGCCCGCAAAGGCCCAGTAGGCCCACAGGCGTATCGTAATGTAGGCCTAGTAGGCCTGCTTAGGAGAGGAGCTCGAGAGAGCTACCGCGACCGGGCTTATAAACCAGCAGTGGTAGCCTCGACTAGCGAGGTGGGACTAAACTTGTCAAGACCGCATCAAGGCCAACAAGACCCCTTTAGTACTGGTAGGGAGTACAACCGTACTAAAGAGGGTCTTTAGTACCGTTGGTGCCGCTTGGTTCGTTAAAACAGATTTTAGTACCGTTGGTGGCATCAACCGGTACTAAAGGTCCATCCAACAGCTTGAAAAAATTCAGTTTCCTCTCTGCTTTTCCTCTGTCGCGCCGCCTGCACCGATCGACGCTGCCGCCACCCCGGCCGTCCCCGCCTCGCCGCCGCCTGCCGACGCCGCTCGGCCGCCCCCATCCTCGTTGCCCCATCGCCGCTTCACGTCAAGGCCACGGCCACCTCTGCCGCCGCCTCGCCTTCGCCGTTGCCGCCTGCCTTGCCGCCTGCCGTCACCGCCTGTTGCCGCCACGGTGAGCTCGCCTGCCGCCATGTCCACACACACACACATACACAGACACACACACATTAGTTTGTTTGTTATAAATTTTTCTGTTTTTTAGTTATAGAAATGTTAGAAATTATTCTGTTTTTAGTTATAGAAATATTAGAAACGTTAGTTATATAGAAATGTTATAATTTTTTTCTATTTTTTAGTTATAGAAATTATTCTGTTTTTTAGTTATAGAAATTATTCTGTTTTTTAGTTAGATGAATTAGATTAATGTTAAATTGTTAGAATTTGCATATATATAGAATTTTAGTTATCACAATCCAATCATTTAAAAAATGTTACTTTTTGCGGGCATATAGTATTTGTTCTCGACGATATGCCCGGCCCGCATCCTCGCCGTCGACCTGCTCATGACGACGTCTCGCTTCAGAGGACCCATGTCCGGACTGGGCTGGCTGGCCGGGTAATCGGGAGGTGCTACTCGAGGGGCGCCCGCTTGGTGAGGTACCCGCCTCGGGTCCCGCTGTCGACCCTCGATGTTCTTTGGTGGCGTTCGTGGTGGACCACATTCAAGCAGTAGAGGGAGCCGGGCGCCACGAGGTGAAAGGCCACCGCGTCGTGAGGAGGGCGAGCACGCCCATCGCTACATGGCTGCTATGGACGCCGTGTTCTCCAATACTTGGCAGGTTCTTTGGGCAGATGGCCGGAGATATGATCCGTGACGGTGCCTTCTTCTTTGGGTGTCCACCGCCTCGTGCCCCTGTGAACCGCGAAAGTGGCCTAGATTCTTCTGTAGTACTCGATCTTTATTAGGTACCTAGCCAGTGATGTATTCGATATATAATATTCGAGATGATGTATTTGAGATTATATATATTAAGACGATGATGTATTCGAGATTATATATTAATCGAGACAATGCATATATTATTTACTATATATATGATTCAGTTTTTCCTTATTGATTGCATCCATGCATTGTAATTTGAATACTAAATTGTTTTATATTTCTTCTGTATTAGTTAAGTAAAAGCTATGGCGGACAATACCGGCAGAGAGAGAGAAGAGGAATTGTTTGACATCATACGCAGCCCTCACAGGCTAGATGATCTGAATGAAGCAGATGACGGCTCCCAATATCCGAACAATACCGGAGAGGGTGATGAAAAGATATTCGATCTCGATTTAACCGAAATGATGAAGTCATTTAACTATGATTATGATTATGATGACACGCATAATGTTTGTGATGACACGCATAATGCCGATCTTCAAATAACAAAGACTACCGACGAGGTATATTTATATAAGCAGTGCATCATGGTGATCATCACATGTTTTTTATTGAAGATATATTAACGAATCGATCTTTCTTCTTTCAGCCCTCCGGATCGAAAGCAAATCTGCTTCTCTGCATAAAGAGGACAAAGCGAGGCCTGTGCAGATTGTTGAAGGATGGTGTAAAGTACAACATCGAATCCATCAAAACTAGTGGCGAACCCTCATGCCTAAGAACATTAAGTAACAAGTGGACTCTGCCAAGGCGGAGTTCTTGTGAAGGACAAACTCCGATCTCCATTCAAGAATGGAAAGAGCCAAAGACTAAACGTCTGTGTGTTACTTGGGTCGCATTTACGTGAGCCAAAAAGAAATCTCGATGGAACTTTCACCCTACCAGATCATTTCACCGAAGCGTATGTGGAGAAAGTCAAGGGCGCTGCTCTTAAGAAGATGGCAATTGCATTCAACACCCACAAGAAAACTGTATGGGCCAACTACCTCATTGAAGAAAGGAAGACTCCGTAATTCACGGAACACCGGAGAAGCAAAGAGAACATCGGACGATTTCGTGACCTTCAAGGATTCAGAATTATCTAAGGAACGGTCGATAAAAAACAAGGCAAATGCCGCAAAAAAGACGCGGTTCCATAGGCTGGGTCCAGGTGGATACGCGGTGGGAATGCCTAAGTGGGATAAGTCTGAGCAAGAGATGGAGGATGCATGGGTCACTCCGGTTACTAGGAGCTGGCCCCTGTGCGTAACTTGGTTCTATGCGCATGGGGGCGCGGACCAAGACAGCCTGGTTTCAAGAAGGCAAATCTAAAAGGAGACGAATAAATGATACTTGACGCAAGAGAAGAAGCTCATAAGGGGGTGTTCACGCCCAACAGAGAGAACGACGAGCTTACGCGCGCCCTGGGAAATCCTGAACACCCGGGAAGAACATGAGGCAAGGGCGTTATTCCCTGGTATGAGGGCTTTTCAGAATGGAACGAGGACTACAGGACCTGCAAGAAGAAGGAAGATGAAGGAGGAGAAGAAGAGGAAGTCGGAGGAGGAGCAGAGGAAGGTGACACGTAACGCCTTTCAAGGCCTAGAAGCAAGGCACGCGGACTTGGCACTCAAATTCCAGCAGCAGCAGCAGATCGACTCACTTAGCCAGGAAAGGGGGTCACAAAGAGCGCAACAAAGAAGCGGATGATCGCCCGCATTGGATAGCACCGCCCCATCCATGCCGAGAAGCAGCTGGTTCTCGCCTTCTATGCACACACTCATGGATACATACCGTGGATGATATCATAGAGAACACTAACCGTGAGCTACACTCCAAAATGAAGAACATATCCATGAAGGTGGCGGACGGCGTTGCTTTTACAATTACCCCGGCAACCTTCCATTGCATCCCGATCCCGTGAGGGCTATGCTCGTGTCTTGGTTGATGAAGTGGTGGACTCATATTCGTGGCTGCAGCTTGACATTCTCGGAGGTGAAGACGAGCGACACCGGGTGAGGCCATACATCGATCATCCTATGGAGAAAGTATTGCATCATCTTCAAGTCCACCGACACCGCTGCCCGCCGACTCCTCCTCGAAGTCCGCCACCGAGTCGGGCAGACTCCGCCTCCTCCAAGTCCACGAACGCGTGAGCCGACTCCTCCTCAAGTCCGCCACCTCCTCCAAGTCCTCGAATGCGTGAGCTGGCTCCTCCGGTTTCAAGTCCGCACAACGCCATGCCACTTCTCCGGTTTCAAGTCCGCACCGTGTCGTGCCACACCTCCTGCTTCAAGTCCGCACATCATCGTGCCACTTCTCCTGCTCCAACTCAGCCATGTGAGCCGTCTCCGCCGTCTCAGCAATCGCAGAAGAGACACGCCGCAGCTATGGTGCGTAGCGGTACGAGTCGAGGTAGTTCAGGAATTACAGGCGGAGACAAGCGATATAAATATGGTCCAAGCCTCGCTCTTCTTCCTCAGAGGCCTTACGACATGACTAAGGAGCAGAACGCAGCCATAGTGCAGGCCCAAGTGGACGCCCATTTTGGACCGAAACCGGCACCGCCGCCAAAGGAGAAAGTGCGTGAGAAAATGATTGACCACTTCATTCATATGGCTAGAGAACCAGCTCCCAAGCCTGTTGACTCGGACTATGAGCGCCAAATCAGGAAACTACATCGAGAACAGCTAAAGAACGAAGCGAGCTCGTGCTCGAGCCAACAACCAAATGAAAGCAAAAATGCGGGAAAACCGCTCTCTGTGTGGAGAACAGTGGCTAATCGATCCCCGCTTGTTGTGCCAACAACACATGAGAGGAGGCCGCGCGCCCAATATTATTGTGGGCAAACCATTAAAGTTCCCCATCTAGGCGATGTGGTAATAACGGAGGAGCATATAATGCAGGCTGAAATGCTCAAGATCTCTGTTGGACAACTCCTCGAAATTGAGCCCATGTCTCCGCTTAGAGAGGGGGAAATAAAACGGAAATATGTCCGGGGCCAACCTTTGGTCGAGCTGCATAAGGTCAAGAACCTCACAACGAGAATGTATGAATTGCATCAATGGTACATGAACGTTACCAAGATTTCCAATTGAGAGTCCCTCATGGTGAATGTCAAGAAGGAGCATTACTTCCATGAGAAAGCTTTTATGCTGAGTATTCGTAACTATTTCAGTTATACAATCAGGACGCACTCGACAAATCTATCGTCGATTGCTATTGTCTGTAAGTGATTTCTTTCTCGTAATTTTTATCAATCATTACATGTAATTATCCTCACTATATATTCTTTTCTCGTGGTATTATATGCAGGATGAAGATGTATGAAACGAAAAATCTGACGCTATGGCATTGGGTTCATTGACCCAAATACCATTAATGAGTACACATGGAATCTTCCAACTTCTCAAGAAAGTGTAGAGGAAAGCATGCTAGAGTTCTTGAAGCGCCTCAATACCAATGAAGATATACTACTTCCTTACAACTTCCTGTGAGTTAATACAAATTTCTTTTTGCTTACTAGCTAGCTAGATGTTAATAATTAAGTGTATACAGTTTATTTATAGTTGATTAATTTTATGCACATGCCCGCTTAATTAAGACATGCAAACGCAGCGCATGCAGTTTCCATCGGATCTTGTTAGACATTAAAGTTGACAAAGCAACAGCTTGAAGTAATCGAACTCACTACTTAAAGAAGATAAAGACTACACCATCATGAAGGGGATAGTCAACAGGTAATTTCAATCATTATTAACTATATCTCGCCTATTATTAGTTCGTCATTTCCTGATATGAACTATTTAATAACCCCTTTATTATTTTTTCTTGCCGGGCAGGGCTTGGGCAAAGTTCATCAAGGTGACTCCAGCAAATGGCCAAAAAGTTGTTTTGACATCGACCAAAGGTAAGTAATTAAGTAGTACTAGCTAGCTACCATCTTTTAAATCTTGTTTCAATACCATTAATTAATTATCATGCTTGATTAATCATTATCCGATTCAATTCCATTCTCGTAAAGGCCTCAAGCAAAGGCCGGAAATGATCTGTGTGCATTCTACATTTGCGAGAACATTCGCATGATGGCATCCGAAAGGAGCAGATCTCAAAGATAGGACTGGGTATGTTTGTCAGAACACTGTTCACACCATTATCGATATCATGTTACACAACTAATACACATGCATATTGATCTCCTCCTTAACAGTTCAGAGAGGTGCGGGATAAGCTCCTACCAGCGGCCGCATACTAGCACTTCAAGAGGAAATAGCCGGATTTTTGCTCGACCAGGTCATAGATCCCAAAGGAGAATACTATTACCCGCTACCGCCCCCATGAACCACTTGTCATCGTGTTCAAGGCACCAAGGCAACATGTAGGAGAAATTGTATATGTATATACATGTGTATGTGTGAATAGTTAGTGGTGTTGGTTGTGAGACATTCGGTGATATTATATATATATATATATATATATATATATATATATATATATATATATATATATGCGGTTCTAATGTATGAGAAAATCTATTTATATATATGCATAACGTGTACAATTTGTAGTATCGTGAAATACCAGCAAACAAAAAAGAATTAAATGGAAAATAAAGCCAACCCCCTCCCCCCAAACATTTAGTACCGGTTGGTGTTACCAACCAGTACTAATGTCCTACACGCACACGGGCCTGGCTCGTGCCACGTGGTGACACTTTAGCGCCGGTTCGTGACGAACTGGTACTAAAGGGGGGGGGGGGGGCTTTAGTCCCCACTCTTTAGTGTCGGTTGCCAAACCGGCACTAAATGACGTTACGAACCGGCACTAAAGGCCGGTTCTGCACTAGTGAATTGATAGAAAAGCGAATAATTATGACGATATTCAAGGTAATAATATTGTATATAGGCATCATGGCTGAGACAAGTAGACCGTCACCTGCCTATATCTACTACTATTACTCCACACATCGACTGCTATCAAACATGCATCTAGAGTACGAAGTTCATAAAGAACAGAGTAACGACTTAAGCAAGAAGACATGATGTAGACAAAGTAAACCCAATTAATATGAATAAACCTCATATTTTTATCCTTAATAGAAATGATACAAATACGTGCAATGTCCCTTTCTGTCATTGGGATTGAGCAACGCAAGATCGAACCCATCACAAAGTACCTCTTCCATTGCAAGATAAATCAATGTAGTTGGCCAAAGCAAACAGATAGATCAAAGGGAAATACAAGGCTATAACAATCATGCATAAAAGAGTTCAGAGAAGACTCAAATAATATTCATGAATGTTCTGATCATAAACCCACAATTCCTCCGATCCCAACAAACACACCGCAAAAATAAGATTACATCGAATAGATCTCCAAGAACATCAAGGAGAACATTGTATTAAAGATCGTAGAGAGAATAAGCCATCTAACAACTAGCTATGGACCCGTAGGTCTGTGGTAAACTACTCACACATCATTGAAAGGGCAACAAGGTTGATGTAGCCCTCCGTGATCGATTCCCTCTCCGGTAGAGTAGTGGAAAATGTCTCCACATGGGATCTCTGAAGAATAGAAACTTGTGGTGGTGGAATAAATATTTGGGGTGGCTCTGTGATGTAAAGGGAATTCGGGTATCTATAGAGCTGGAATTAGGTCAGGAGATGTGATGAGGGGCCTACAAGTCTGAGGGCTCCTCCGGGGCGTGCCTGGCAGCCTTGTCAATGCCTCATGGCACTTCAGGTCTTCTCCCAAAGATTCTAGGGTCCCTTCTGGTCCAAAAAAATTTGTCAAAAAGTTTCGTACTGTTTAGACTCCGTTTGGTACGGATTTTCTGTAAAGCCAAAAACAAAAAAAAACAGCAACTAACACTGGGCAGTAGGTTAATAGGTTAGTAATTGGATAATAAAAACCCAAGATTGATACTATAATAGCATGGAACAATCAAAAATTGTAAATACGTTGGAGACGTATCAGCAACTAGTGGTCACTTGATGACCAGCAACGGCGAGACGACGAGCTCTGGATGAGTGCTATGCCTGGCTGACGGACGGGCGTGGCTAGGTAGGTGGTTGGTCAAAGGGTGACATGCGAATGCGAGCACCGAGAGGAGGAGGACATATCGAGAGGACGCGCGGAGTGGTAAAGGATATTGCACTGTTCGGCCCCCATAGAGTCAATCCAAAACACGCCCGCGCCGGCGAGTGAGTCTGTCGAATTCGGTGATGACAGTGATGTACCGATTTAGGCCCCGCAAGCCATGAGAACCGGCGAAATCAAGGTGGGAAGGAGCGCGGTGGGTGCTGCAGGGGTCGACGGTGGCACGTGATGGTCAGCGGAGGCAATTAGGGGGCATCAGTGCGGGATGGGGTGGGTGCGGCTGAGGGGGAGGGGAATCATTTTTACTCCAAGGGTGGACGGTGGAGTAAAAATAATCTTTACTCCTACATAGCTTTAGGAGATCGGTTAGGTCCAGTTTAGACGAGGAAATTGAAATTTTACCCCTATAAAGCTTTTTGGGGATCGGTTAGAGTTGCTCTAAATTTGTGGTTTTGTGCACTTAGATTCCCCTATTTTAAGTGAAATGTTGGAAGACATTAATAGGAAACATGGGCTTCGACCAGGCCAAGCCGGGCATTGAAAAGTCCAGGCCGAACCTGCCCCGCCCCAACGACCCAGAGAAAAGCCATCATGATGCATGCATGCCGCTGCTCGAGAGCTCCTATCTGTCGCTCTGTGCGGCAGAATGTCGACCGTACGCACAGGCAGATCTCCCGACTGGGCTGGCCCATGTGGCTAGCGACCAGTAAAACGGAGACCGTAGTGGTTGAAAAAAATATTGCGATCGACAGGGTTTGAACCCAAACCTGATGGTTCCAAAGAAGAACTGCTAGCCAGTTGACCTACAGAGTTCGCTGGTTTATACTACAACGCAAAGTTTTAAGAATCAAACCGAGCACAAATCTGAAAGTTTTTTTATTTGAATGCGAAACATTAAAAAGCATGAATGTTGTATGAAACCATGAACAGTTTTATAAATTGTGAATAAAATTTGAAAAACTCAAACATTTCAAAAAATGCATCAATTTTGGAACGGGAACATTTTTCTTACTTCCCCCAAAAGATGAAACTTGAACATTTTTTCGAAAACTGGAACATTTTTTAAATTCCAAAAAAACTCTAGATATGCGAATATTTTAAAAATTGGGACCATTTCTTTAGATTACCGAACAAATTTGATGTCATGAACATTTTTTAAAATTTATGAACATTTTTGGGAATTCCCGAACAAAATTTGAAACATGAATTCTTTTGAAATGTTTGAACAAGTTTTGAAATAGAAACATTTTTTGAAACTCCTGACCAAAATTGAAATTATGATATTTTTTTTCAAAAAATTGCAAACAAATTTCAAAATAATAATAAAAATGAAACTCCTGAACAAAATTCGAAAACGAACATGTTTTGAAAGGCAGATATTTTGAATTCTTGAATAAAACTAAATAACAGGATCAATGTTTGAACTTTTGATCATTTTCTAAATTTTTGAACAAATTTTAAAATTCTGAAGAACAGAAAAGAAACACAAAAGAGAAGAAAAAGGAATTAAAAAGAAATTAAAAAATGAAATAAAGAAACAGAAAAGGAAAAAATGAAACAGGCAAAAAGTAACAGAAAAAACCTAATGAAAACCGGTTCAGAAACCTTCTAGAAGGCTCCCAAGACCGATCAGAAACCTTGTAGAAGGTTTCCAAAATAGACATTGTATCGTGTGTGTAATCTCGTAGTCGGGCCGACCCATCTCAGTCGCTAGGTCGCTTGCCTCTGTGCGAGGCAGCGACAACTTGACGCAAAAAGCGCCCGTTAGGAAATTCCCGGCCGCTCGCCCAATCAATTGGCTCAAACTCAGTCGTGCTCGAGGATATGTATCGAATTTTTGTTCCAAACGATTTTCATTTACATCGTGAGTCTGATGTAGCATTACCACTCTATTCCTTTTATGCTTTTGTCGCCACCCATTTCCATCACACTATTGCTTATTGCTCATATTGAAAAGGACAATTGGGAAAGGGTTTGATAATCTCGCCATTCATAACCATCTCGCTTCCCACGACATAATTTTTTGCCTCGCATGTCCATGCACATCACAACAAAATGGTCGCACCGAACGTGTTCTTCGTACTCTAAATGATAGTGTGCGCGCCTTGCTTTTTCATGCACATAGGTCTGCTCGGTTTTGACCTAATGCTCTTGCCACCGCTACTCTTCTCCTAAACATCCGACCTTGCAAACCACGATGAAATTACACATCTCACCACCTTCCCTTTGGCCCTCCCCCATCGTATGACATTCTTCATGTCTATGGGTGTTTGTGCTACCCTAACATCACGGCCACCACACAACTTACGCCTCGCACCATTGCCTGCATCTTTCTTGGCTACCAACCCAGCACCAAAGGCTTTCGCTGCTATGACCCGATGTCTCATCGCGTGTTCGTCTCGCGACATGTTCACTTTGAGGAGATTGTTTTTTCCCTTTCAACGGGTACATGCGCCCACCCCGGCGGCACCCTCGATGCCGGGTACCCCCTCTCGCAGGCCTCATGGAGCCCTTGAGCTCTATCCGCCGCGACCACGTGTTGCGCTGCCAGTGGCCCGCTTGACTGCTTCGGTCGCTTCTTCAGGGCCGGTTGTTTCGGTCACCTCTGACGTGGCTTTCTTGCCCGCCTTGGTGCGGACACCATCGCCCTCAGCCGGTTCCTAGGCGGCCACGTTACTGTTATTGGCTGCCTCAGTCGGACTCTCGGCTGCCTCGATCGGCTCTTCGGCACAGTCCTCGGCACCCCATCACCAGCTCAGCTTCCTCTGCCAAACCCGCGGCGCCCCCGTCACCACCTTCTGCTGCCTTGGCCGCGCCTTCGGTTCCATCGTCACCGTCCTCGGCCACCTTGGCTGGGCTTTCTGCGCCTCTGTCACCGCCTCTCGCGCCACCAGCTGTGGCTCCTCGCCGTCGTGGTCCTCGCCCGCCACTTCCGCCGCCTCATCATCCCATGACGACGCATGCCAAGGACGAGATCCATCAGCCGAACCCGTGCTACCACAACCTCAGTTTCACGACGCTCTCTACGGTCCCACGCTCGATGCGGTCTGCATTGAGCGACCCGCACTAGACTACTGCCATGTGCGCGTAGTACGACGCCCTTGTCACCAACCGGAGTTGGACTCTTGTCCCTTACCCCCCTAGTGCCAACGTCATCTCCGAAAAATGGGTCTTTCGGAACAAGCTTCACTCGGATGGCTCGCTGGACAGGTACAAGGCTTGCTAGGTTGTTCGTGGATTCTCACAGCATGCTGGTGTTGACTTCTCGGAGACCTTCTTTACCATCTTAAAACCTGCCACGATCCGAGTTGTCTTAAAGCTTACAACTTCTCGACGATGGCTCATACATCAGCTCGACATCAACATTGCTTTCTTGTACGGCCATCTCCAGGAGCGTAATCTCTGTTAGCAGTCAATCGGTTTTGTCGACCCGTAACGACCGGATGATGTCTGCTTGTTATCGATGTCCCTCTACAGCCTCAAACAAGCTCCTCGCGTGTGGTACCAGCGCATCGCGACGTTCCTCGCCGCTCTCGGCTTCGCAGTACCACCTCTGAGATGTCGCTCTTCATTCTTCATTGGGCTGATCATGTCGTCATGCTACTTCTGTATGTTGACGACATCGTTATCACGACATCTCGAGAGGACTTTCTTCGCGACATTATCGGTCAGGCTTGGCTCAGAGTTTCGGCTAAAGGACATGGGTGCTTTGCACTTCTTCCTCGACATTAATGTGCATTGTGATGCCTCCGGGTTCTTCCCCCATCAGGGGCAGTACGCTCTTGACATGTTGTACCGTGCGAGCATGACTGACTGCAAACCGGCCGCCACATCAGCCGAGGCCAAGTCGAGGCTCTCTGCCATAGCTGGACAGCCTGCCACAGACGTCGCTCTCTATCGCAACATTGTTTGGTGCCCTCTAGTATCTCATGCTCACCAGACCAGACATTCAGTTCGTGGTGCAGCAAGTCTGCTTGCACATGCATTCGCCACGTGATGCTCATTGGTCTCTGGTCAAGCACATTCTTTGCTACATTCGCGGCACACCAATTTATGGTCTACGCCTTCACGCCTCCGCCTTCAATGAGCTTCTTGCCGACACGAACGCGGATTGGGATGGTTGTCCTGACACACGATAACCGGTTACCGTGTCTTCTTTGGTGACTCACTCGTCTCCTGGTCCTCCAAGCAGCAGCCCACCATCTCCCGCTCGAGTGCATAGGCTGAGTACTGCGCTGTGATAAACGTTATTGCCGAGACTTGTTGGCTGCGTCACCTTCTTGGTGAACTTATGGTTCCTCTTCCAAAGGCTATGGTGGTTTTCTGTGACAATATTTCGGCTACCTATCTCGCAGCCGACCGGTGCAGCATAAGCACAGCAAATACATTGAGTTGGATGTTCACTTTGTGTATGGGAAGGTTCAGTTGGGTCAGCTCCATGTTCTTCACGTACCGACTACCTAACAGTTCACCGAAATTATGACCTAAGGGTTGCCAATCGCCGCATACCATGAGTTTCGTTCCAGAAAGTGACATATATGTATTTATTCCTGATTGATCTTATTATGATATATAGCCATGTATAGTCTAACTACTAGAGATATGGTAGGGTTATTTGGCTTGTCACGCAAGACATCTCTTATATATATTGTATCAAACTCCGATGAATGCAATTGAGTTCGAGAATGGCGTTTTGGATCTCAGCCTCCACAAAGGCAGAATTTTTGAAAAAGTCAAAATTCGAAAATTTTGGTTTCAGAAAAATCTGAATTTTTTGCACAAGTAAAACAGGATGTGAGGCGTATGCGCGTAAATTTTTAAAATGAAATGCGACCTGCAAAAAATAAATTTCATGGTCTGCGATGTGAATAGTATCACATGTTAAGAAGTCTCAGATTTGTTTTTTTGCACAGCCCTCATGTCAATGTACTTCGTCCTGAAAATTTGCGCACTTGTGCATTATGCCTACATCTATCTCTGTATTTTTTGTCAGAATTTTTTGAATTATAAAAATACAATTTTTTATGAATTTTGAATTTTGCATTCGAAGGCCTCTGTGGAGCTCGGTCTTCAAAAGCAAATTGCGATTAAGTTGCATACTATAGCTTTCTATAATGTGGACCATAATTCGGGGGCAGAGAGATTAGATAGGAGGAAGCCTGTAAAACTCCCATGATATGCCGGTGTGTTTAGGATTATTGCTGTCAGTCACATGGATAATGTGCTTTCTCTACCTAGCAAACTAAATCAGTCCCCGTGCCATAAAAAAATTCAGCCAGTTTTTACAGTCATCAAATGTTAGAGATACGACAAGCGGCCTCAATGAAGAACGAAGAACAAGCAAGGGAAACCCCTCCAACACGAAGGGGAAAAAACCACGCGCGCCAGCCAGCCTAACTTCACTATATCGGGGGAGGTTACAGACGCCGGGGATTTACAACGGATCAACTTATCCCTTGCGGCGGCCTACAAAAGGTATATATAACACAGGTGGCCTAGGTCAATACTGAATATTAGCCTCCCTCTTTATACTTGAATTTGGAGCATAACATATCATCAAATGTACCATTGACGATGAAAGGGCCTCTATTGCCTTGAGATTTTGTCACTCTTTTAGAAATTAAGTCTTAAGTCCACACCGTGTGTGGTGTACATGTAGCACACAGATGTATCTACACATGTTTTAATTGTCGTAAATTTATCTAGATACATATGCATCTAGACAAGTTTTAGTGTCTACATAAATCTAGAACAACTAATTTGGAACGAAGGTAATATAATATATGACAATCACCTGATAACCCCTGCACGCTGCAGGCAGGAAGGCTCTGCCTGGTTATTTGTCGAGGCCACCACAATCATCGACTTCCGAATGTGTTGCAAAGCTCGGAAATGAGGTCGTAATGTCCCTAAACAAACAACAGCAACAACAGCAACAACAACCACCAAATCACTTGATATGTGGTAAAGGGCAATCTCATGAGATGAGTGCGGAGTGCCTACTCACTGGAGATAGGGCAGTGACATGTTCCTGAGTGATGCCGGGTTATTCTTGACAAACTCCTCCCACTCCTTGGGGTCTAACCTGCCATCGCCATTTGAGTCTGCTTGACTGAACGTCTGACAGCCCAAAGGGAGCAGAGCAGCACAGGTCATATTAGAAGGAAGGAGATCATATATTTTGTCTAGCAAAGCATTAGCAGCAGTTGCCTATTTATCTAGTTCACCCTTCATTTTTTTTGGGTTTGTCTTTATGGTATTACTGTGCACTCCACTACAAATATGGGAAGATAAAGCTTTATGCTCATCGATGTGCCCAAGTGAGTTCGTATTAAGTGAAGTCACGGTCAACTTTGCTGTCTATTCATTGGAGTAACAGGCTGAATATGTAGATGACTCAGTATATACGTGGCGGTGGTGTCAGGAATCTCAAATAAACAATGCCCTATGCAGCCGCTGGGTTTATTGTTCTGGGTTTACTGTTCGTGTCCTCTGCAAAACGCAAGGACGAGACAAGTGTGGTCCAGATCCCGAAAGAAGTGAAAGTGATGCGAACGGCATGGATAGTGGGGTGTCCCTGCACCCAGGAGTCAAAAATCCTGTCTCATGCTTAAAATCCACTGAACTTACAACATCCAAACAAGGCTCACCCTGGACCGACAAGATTACCTTCTATTTTTCTGTAGCCTGCCCAGGTTGAAGAAAGTTTAAATGAGGAAAAATGAAGCATGACCTATTCAGTATATGAAGCAGTATCAGTTCAGTATATTCTACAAGGATACACATTCAAGAGCCGTGAGGATAACACTTTAAGCCTACTGCAAAAAAATAAAAATTCTTCAGCATCAAAACCATGCAAATTAATGGTGGATACACCAACTAACTTGGCCAACCATATCTATTGTAGGGCTTGGAATTATTTAAATTAAAGCCAAAAACATGTCTAAACAGCGATAAGAAAAAAACTAATCAAGATTATCATTTCAAGGCTGTAGAACAGCAACTAAAAACAGCCGGTGTACAACTTCGTGAGAATTTAAAAAAAGCATGGTTGATTAATTAGTGAAGATGGACTAACTATGGGCACCCACAACCTCAATTATGCGCCCAGGTCAATAGAAGCAAATACACGCACCCACCACGCAGCACGCACACAAACACACTGAGACACGATACAGCGGCAGAACGCGAGCCGTGCACGCACGCTATGCAGCGGCAGCCCCCGCAAGCTGGAAGCATGCGACGCAGCGCACGGGGCGGTAGGACGCACGGCCAAGAGAGCGAGGGTGAGGCAGCCGCCATGCGAGCACTATGCTGAAGTTCACATGGAGGCAGGGCGACAGGGAGCTGGAGCGCCTCCTAGCGTCGTTTTCGACGGGGCGCCGGCGGCCTAGCATGCATGAGGTCGACACGGCGAGCGCGAGCTAGAGCGGGGTTGGATGGGATCCAGGCGCCAATGGGTCGGGCGAGCTCAAGGTCGAGAACACCGACCACTACTAAAAAAAAGGCTATAGATGGGATTAACACTAATGGCGCACCAGAAAGTTGGTGCGTCATTAGTATATACTAATGGCGCACCACCTACTGATACGTCATTAGTGTTGAAACTACTAATGGCGCACCGTGCAAAGGGTGCGTCATTAGTATCAAATTTTCAAGAAGTGCGTCGTCCAAACATACTAATGGCGCATCTCGGTAAAGTGTGCCATTAGTAGAATAAGAAGATCTTAATGGCGCACCCTCCCACATGTGCGTCACTAATGTTGTTTTTTTATTATATTTTTATTCTTTTTTTGCAATACTACTAATGGCGCAAGATCGATTAAATGCGCCATTACTAGTTTAAACTAGTAATGGCGCACTGCGGACCAGTGCGGCATTAGTATTTTTTTTTTGCAAAACTACTAATGACGCACCGCCAGAAGGTGCGCCATTAGTAACCTGGATTACTAATGGCACATTTGTTGCTAGTGCGCCATTAGTAAGTGGGCAGCAACTAGATATTTTGGACAGCCTCTCCTACCCACACTCACTTTCTCCCCACTTCATTCTCTCCACCTCCTCCTTGTTGTCTCGGGTGCCTCCTCTTTTTTACCTCATTTTCACCATAGATTCATTCAAATTAAGTGGTTAAATTACCTTGTTTTAACAGGTAAGTAAGGGGGGAAGCTATATTTATGTTGTTCTCCCTACAACAATGTGCACATGCACTTTTTATGGCCTAGCTAGATCTATGTATGTTCGTGGTGTTGCATATGTTTGTGGTGTTGCATATGTGTTTGTGTTTGGAGGTGTACCGGTATTTGAAATGCGATAGTTGCCAATATTTTGCCGGAATGTTGATTCATTTCCGTTTCGGCGAGAATTTTGGCATTAAGCATTTGGTCCTATTTTTAGGGAAAGTCATGCCAAATTTTTGTTTGGTTCTAAAATATCGCTTTTGCTCTACCCTCGCAGCGACCATAGTCCGCATACGATGACCGAAGGCATCGTGAATAGGTTTTGAGGTCCGCGAAGGCGAGATGCTTCAAAAGAACGAGACGGAGATAAGATGTCCGTGGTCGAAGATGCAAGTGAAGAGCCTTATTGCGGGCGGATTCGGGCAGAGTGCGGGACCACCTGCTCTTGCGTGGTTTCATGGATGGCTATCGGTGGCAAGGTGATGAAGATGACTACGAAGTCATCCATGGGGCCGGCAAGAAATGAGGAAGGGCGACAAGACAACCACCGCGGCTCGGGCGGGCGAGAAGACGAAGAATCCCGGAGATGATCATGACGGTGATCTTGTACAGTCATCATGTAGAAGATGCAGGACATGATGATGAGGAAGATGCGGAGCAGGCAGCGGGCATGATCATGAAGATGATGATGCGGCGGAGCGACGCTGGACCATCGATGGGCTGGGTGCGGGACCCTCATATTCAAGAGCTGCTTCTCAAGCGCACGGATAACGCCAGAGCTGCCGCCGAGAGAAAGCCAAGATGGATCAACTTGAGTTAGACGCGGTTACTCCATTGTATGAAGGATGCAGGCCGAGGATACCCGCTTTGAAAGTAACGCTCATGGCTCGGAGATGAAGGTAAAACACAAAATGACCGACGCGTGCTTCGACGAGAACATGTCATTACGCACGAACGTCTTCCCAAGGGGAACAAGTGCCCGACCAGTTTGGAGGAGGCGAAGAAAATCGTGTGTCCTCTCGATTTACCGCACGTGAAATACCATGTGTGCATGAACAATTGCATCATTTATCGGACGAGCACGCGGAGTCTACCATATGTCCGGTGTGCGGCATCACTCGATACAAGAAGAGGAAGAAAGCTCCTCGAAAAGTGGTGTGGTACTTTCCGATCACTCCTCGTCTGCAGCGCTATTTCGCAGACCCTAAGGTAGCAAAGCTCCTGCGTTAGCAGCGGATAGGGAGGAGAAGAAGCGAGAAGATGACGCAAATGATCCGGAGATAGATAAAAAGACAAGATGTTGAGTCACCCTAAGGATGCGAGCGATGGCAAGCGTTGAACCGAAGACTCGAGAATTTGGGAACGATCCAAGGAACATCGTGGGCGCGAGCACCGATGGAGTCAATCCGTTTGGCAGCGGAGAAGCACACATAGCACCTGGCTTTGTGTTTGTGTGGATGTACAACCTTCCCCACCGGTTGTGCATGAAGAGGAAGTACATTCACATGAGTATGCTAATTGAAGGGCGAAACAACCGAGAACGACATCAATCTGTATTTGGGGCTGCTGAAGAGGAGCTTGACACGCGTGGAAAACGCCAGCCAATACGTGGACGCCGCAGAGAAAGAATATTTCCCTATGAGAGCCGCCTTTGCTCACGACGGTGCCGCGACTATCTCGATTCACGGATATCTCATGAGGCGAGGTAGTCCACGGATTTTCTGGATGCGTAAGGTGCATGGATGACACAACGTATCGCCAGCTAGATAGAGATCCCGGGTCTTCAAAAACCGTGTTCATTAAGCCGAGCTCGACGCCATCATCACGGTAACTAATTAAGCCTCTCTCGGTCGAGGACTTCATCTCCTTGCCTTTGACTGGGCATCCCTGACGCCCTACATGTTTTCGCAGGGCGTCGCCGACGTTCCGTGCACTCTCACGCGCCGTGAACAATGAGTTGGTCGATGTCGCCAAGGGCAAAATCGTTCAACCGGCAACCTTGTTCCACGATACCCGGATGCCACCCAACTTGTTTAGGGTTGAACTGGTTCGGATGTCGCCAGGCTGCGACGAGGTGTTACCTCGATTCGACCCGTCGGGGCCGGCGATGATGACGTGATGACCCTCGGCGCCTGCTGGTGGCCCTGCTTTGGCCGAAGAGCCAAATTGCTTTGGGGGCGGGGACACCACCCAAAGACAACACCGCCGCCGTCGTTGCCGCCAAGTCGGCCCCATGGCAAGACCGCCGCAACGGTGCGGACATCCCTATGCCATCGATCCAAACATGCATATGGCACAGGATCGAACGACGACGACGACGATACATTTGCCAACGTCGATCAAGATTTTGCCGATCATGGGTACGGTGGCGACTTCATGGGGCCTCCTTCTCAAGAACCCAACCCAACAAAAGACGCGGCGCGATCTAGCTGGTACCGCGGAGAAGCCAAGTTGCAACAGCGTCGTCTGCCGTTCAGCTCTCGGGAGACGCCTCACCGCCGACTTCACCGAGCCTCGAGATAGGCGAGGTGCGAAATATTATCAGCCCCAACACACTCAAGAAGGCGGTCGATGAGCGTAACTCGGTCCCATTACAGGAGAAGAAGAAGGCACGCAAAAGAAAGACTAACAAGGGTGCGGGCCAGCCGCACCGAAAATGCGATCCGTGCTCGGGGCGGACCACCTTCACCGAGGATATCTTCGAGGAGGGTGCATGTGGCGGGTAGGGCGATGCTACCGACAAATATGCTCAATGCTGCAACCGGTGCTATCGCGGAGTCGCATGACGGTGTTCTTTCTTTGGAGAAGCGGCGTCGTAGAGAAGGATGTGGCATACCCGGTTTTCGTGGCCAAGGTGCGGAGGGCAAGGGCTTTGTGGATAACTCCATCGGGCGTCACGATCGTCACGTGGTTTGATGACATCCACGCTTATGTTTAACCTTCATCTGTCACTACACCTTCGTTCGGCTATTTTCGCTGAGTATGGAGATGCGGATCATTCGCGACAAGACCCCGGACATCGTGATAGTCGACCCCTTCTACATGCGTGCCAAGATCTTGGGCAGCGCTGGGGACCGGCAAGTCGCGAGTTCTTACCTCGAAGGCGTCATTATGGCAAACCAAGATAAGGATAACTTCCTCGTGCCTTACTTTCCCGAGTAAGTCCACCTCTCAACCGGCCGTAACATATGAATTCTTAGATTTCGATCGTTTTTCTTTTAACATTCCGTGTTTTCTGCGGTGACACACATTGCACGCTCATCCTCCTAAGCCCCAAATATTCCATGGCCACGTATTTCGACCCGACCGTCGATCGAAGGTAGACTACACAAATGTCAAGAAGGTTCTTGATGATGTTCTCCCGGCCACGCCCAATCTGGAGGCACCTTCACCAGGCCTATTCGTGAAGTACGGCAAGCACGTGTTCTCCCACAATACGACGCTGCTGCGTCAAGCAGTCACCGGCGGTCGAAGGGTGCCTACTATGCCATCCATCACATGCGGGCGATCGACGGGACCATCATCAACTTCGCTACCGAGTAAACTCAAAGATTGAGCAGCGGCGTGTCGGCAATCCAGACGCGGACATCAGACAAGAATTCTTTCGCATCGATGGAGTTTGCGGAAATCATCCATCAAGATGTCCTTCGTACCTCGGGCAGTTCTACCTCGTAAATCAACCGTCCAACGGTGACATCGACACAATGCTACAAATGCAGGCTGACAACGCCCGTTCTTTCATGACTCCCACGATAGACGGCGGCTTCATCCACGCCCGTCCCTTGAGTCGAGTCGAAAGCGGTGATCTTGTGTCTAGTTCTGAAACATCGATTGGCTCATGTTGTAATTAAACTTTAATGAACTTGTAGTATGTCTCTTTGGTTTCGAGAGTCGTTCAACTTAGATGTAATCGATGCTATTAATGTCTTGCTTTTCTCTTCCGATTGTTCTGTTGCATACTTATATATTGCTTATGTATTGTCTGTGAATTGGTACTAACGTTTCGTTTGGCTAGTGCATAGCGATGCCGTCGTATGTCGTGTACAAGGGTAAGGTTCCCGGAGTCTACGACGACTGGGAGGAGTGTCGGAGACAGGTTCACCGATTCAGCGGTAACAGTTACAAAGGGTACACCACTATGGCCGAGGCCGAATCTAGATACGCCCGCTATCTAGCGGGAGAGGGAGGGAGCGTTGGAGGAACCGGATGAAGACGAGTTTCATCGTGATGATGCTCATCGTGTTGACCGCAGCTCTCTTCTATGTGATGGTAGTTTAGATGATCGATATCGACTTGTAATGTGAAGACAAACTTCGCTACTGGCGGTCTCGAGACTTGTAATATAATGTTCTATCTTTGTTCGGTCTTTTCAATTCGGAGACTAATATGATGAATTGTATTCAGAGACTAATATGATGAATTGTATTCAGAGACTAATCTTCTATTGTATTCGATGAATCTGTTGTTGATGTGTGCTGTGTATATTTTGTCCAATTATACATTTTGTAACCTGTGCAAAAAACAGAAAATAAAAAAATAAAAAAACCTAATATTCATACTAATAGCGCATCACATCATAGTGCGCCATTAGTATGCCAAAGGATACTAATGGCCGAAGTTACTAATGGCGCCATTAGTGTGCCGAAGTTACTAATGACACATCATGCCGTTGTGCGCCATTAGTATGCTGAAGTTACTAATGTCGCATCATGTCGTCGTGCGCCATTAGTATGCCAAAGCACTTGGTATACATGGCCCCCTGGGAGGCATACTAATGGCGCACCCTGGGCTATACTAATGGCGCACTACATGGTGCGTCATTAGTATACCGAATACAAATGGCGATTACAGGTGCGCCATTAGTAAAAAATACTAATGGCGTGCTAGTAATGGCGCACCGGTAGTGCGCCATTAGTAGGCAAAACCGGTGCGCCATTAGTAGGCCTTTTCCTAGTAGTGGATGCCTCGGCCTCGGCGTCAACACGGCAGAAGCAGTCCCTTTTTGGAGTCCAGAGAGCTCAGGTCGTTGGAGGCGCCGGCGCAGTCCTCTATGTAGCTCCTCGGCGACCGCGGCAGTAGCAAGTCCTAGCGTGAGGCAGCGACCTGGCGCTACCATCGCTGCCGCACACGACAACGAAGTGTCGCCGGGAGGCGGAATGAGGTCACCGATTTGGTAGAAGTGGGGACGACGACGATGGCCCCTCCATCTCCGTGCAACGCCCTCGGAAGGACTCGAGACGCTTCCGCATGCGCCACCAGAGACCGTCGCGATGCGGGCAGCCACAATGAGCAGACGTGGAGAGGAGAGAGGGCGGTCCGACATCGGTGGAGGCGGCATTGCGATCCATTGGAGACGCCCGCAGACGCTTCGGCGCTCCCTCACGCGGACCCCTCTTCGTCCGCCCGACATTCCAACGATGGCGAGGTAGTAGGCCGGCTATCCGGGTGCACGGCCGACGCCACCGCGTCAACCTCCATAGCCAGCCACCACTCGCGCTTTCGGCCTGCTAAGATGACACCCACGTCCAGCGCCGGCAACCGGAACGCCCACAGGTCCACTATGGCCGACTCCAGGTCCTCGGCCCTCACGTCGCTCATCACGTCCGGGCCATTCTGCATCAAGAATATTCCCCAGCCAGCGATGAAGCGGTAGGCCTCGTTACAACCTAGCTTCTTGCAGCCGAGCACAGGCCTGTCGCGGCGGTCACGTCGTAGGCCTGCAATTGCACGCACGGGTTCTCCTCTGAGTACCAGGACAACAATGAAACCACAGGCAATACCACAAAAGGAGAAGCAGCCTATTTATACCCGCATAGCACGCAGAAGAACTCTAGAAAACACAAGAAAATCAACAACGGGAGACTCTAGAAAACACAAGAAAATCGGCACCGCCGTTGAATTTATTTGCATGTCTTCCACGTATTCATTTAAGCCTCAATACAACGCCTCCTTGTCGCTCTTGCATGGGCAGCCAAAGCGGCACCGAGCGGAATGCACGGACAACGACTATGCAACGCCTCCTTGTCGCTTTTGCATGGGCAACCAAAGCGGCACCGAGCGGCAGCATGGAAAACGATGACAAAAGAAAGCGACATAACGATTGGCCAACAGTGGATCAATTGAACCAGCAGCAGGTGGAAGACGAACCGATGACCAATTGAAACATGCCGAAGCATCGAAGCAGAAACATAGCAAACCAATCACATCAGCCTACCCCACATGCAATGCAAAAAAGCTAAGTCCACCAAGGCAATGGCCACACCAGTTCAAGAAATTTTAACCAAATAGCTGAATACACAAGTTATTTGAACACCACCAGGTACCAAAAAAAGGGCAGGTGTGTCGTGGAATCATCACGGCAGATGTCCTTGTGAAAGGACTTAGTCGCGGGGCCATCGTACGGGTTAACCTAGAGGGGTTAAAGCGGACACAAAGACACGGGAGTTATACTAGTTCGCCCCTTGGATGAAGGTAAAAGCCTACGTCTAGTTGTGATGGGATTGATGTGATTCGGCACCTAGGGAGCAATAGCCTCGCCTCAGCCTCGAATCCTCTGTCTCCAACTCGCCGCCGGGTCGTCCCCTTATATACACGGGTTGACGCCCGGCCGGTCTACAGAGTCCCGATCCGGCTCATACAAGTCTCCGTCTCGGTCTCTTCTCTCTTATCTTCTGACTCAAGTTACAAGACGAAGGCGGTTTACATGAATGGATCCTAATCCGCCTCTAGGCTTTGGGCCTCCTCCGTGGCCCCGATCATGGATGAGGGTAACCCGGCCCCTTGAGGCGGTTTACACTCGATAGTGATATCCCCAACATTAGGCCCCAGATTGACTTGAACCGGTTCGTGTGAATCTTCAACATCTCCGTAAACCGCCATTTGCTTGAACCGCCGTGACGTCATCCTCCGACCACCGTAATAGGGCGCCTTGACGTCGGCTTTAATAAAGAAATCCAAATAGCAAGATTCCCTTTTCATTTAATGCAATCCCGGAAATCGAGGCGACCGCTGCGCCGTCCGCCGCTTTTGGCTCCTCGATTCTCGCGCTTTGTTAACTGCCCCGGTCCCTTATAAATAGACCGGCAGACCCTTTCTCTTCTTCTTCCGCTTCTTCTTCCTCGCGACGTTCGCTCTGAAGCTCTGCCGCTGCCGACCTTCGATTGCCCGCGTCGGCCCAGGCCGCTACGCCATACTGGACGAAACTCTTTAGCGCTCCTCCGCCGCTCGGCGCACCAGGTAAGGCTCCTCTTCGAACCCTAGATCCGCATCTGAAGGTCCATGTTCCTTCTGTAGTTCATAGGTGTTCATTGTAGTGTCCTTATACCTGTCTCCGTCAGAGCCGTATGATTCGGCCGTGGTACACATCACATGCGGCGGACGCCCGCCATCAGTTTTACTCCTTGTTCATCTTTTATTTTGCCCAGATCTTCTTGTTTAGGGCGACGATTTAACATTCCTGCCCTCTACGAGGCTTGCTAGGTCGCAAAGATTTTCTTCACCGAACCTTCGGTAGATCTAAATCACTTCCATTCGCGTGTGAACCCTGTTTCTGTCCATACTTAGTAAATTTTTCAGGTATGTCTACTTCGGCGGTTTAACTTTCTGATAATTAACCCGTCACTCCATTAGTCCTCAGTTAAACCGGAATCAGAAACTGGCGGCCGGATTGCCGGTTTAACTTTGTATAATGTGCCTGAACCGTTTTAACGGTGAACCGTTTCTCCCTTTCACAGTGTTGATTTTTCCGAAATGGCCCCGCAATTCGCAGCGTGCAACTGGGTCCGGTCTAAGGCCACCGAGACGCAACTCAACGGATACGTCACCACCGGCGCTTTGGCCGCTAAAAACATCCTCCACTGGCGGGTTCCGGATGGCGAATGCCCTCCCACTCCGCAAGAAGGAGAAGTAATTGTATTTGTGCAGCACTTAGATCAGGGATTCTGCCCACCCGGATCAAAATTCTTCCGGATGTCCTTGCCGCTTTTCAACTCCATCCACAGGACATTGGTCCCAACTCCGTGTCAAACATATGCAATTTTCAAGTGTTCTGTGAGGTCTATCTTCAAGAAGAACCCTCCGTGGAGCTGTTCCGGGACTTCTTTCACTTGAACCGTCGTACGGAGTTTTCGGATGGTCCCAACACAGAGCTGGGCGGCGTTTCGATCCAGAAAAGGAAGGAAGCGGACTTTCCCCACGCCAAACACCACAGCCATCCAAAAGATTGGAACCACACCTGGTTCTACTGCCGGAACACTGCTCCTGCCAACGAGAATCCTTTGCCGGGTTACCGTCCTCACCGGCTCAGCAACAATCATCCGCTGCCTTCACGCTTAACCGCCGCGGAACGGAAGAACTTTGCGCCTCAGATCATTAAACTCCGGGCTCTAATGGCCAATGGATTAACTGGTGTGGACCTTGTTCGATGCTGGGTTTCTTGGGGCATCTTGCCCTTAAGCCGCCGGCCCGGATTGATGCACGAGTATACTGGCAGCCTCAAAGACCCTCAAAGACGTCATGAATTATCAATAACTGAACTTGAGGTCACAGAGATCAGAAGAGGATGCTTGATGAACCAATCTCCGTCTGTGACCCTAACCGGGTTGGCTCCATTACGTGTTGCCAACCAACCGCTGCTTGATAAGGCTCTGCTCACCGCTTTTCGGGCCTTTAATACTTTGTTGATGTTCATTAATCCTTGTTATCTCGCAGGCTAACAGCTCCTTCTGGAGGCGGACCAAACCGGCCCGAGCTCCACGCATAAAGTCCAAGGCTACCAAAAAGGCTGGCAAGAAAACCGCCGGGTCTTCTGATCTGCCGGAAGATGATGAATCCGACGCTGAGGTAAAACTTGATATCCTTACGAGGGAGCCGTCGTAAACCGGCTCTCCACCTTGTGTTTCTTCTTATAGTTTGTCCCTTTCTATTCTTCCCTTTACTGACAAATTTAATTCCCAGGATGATGCTGAAGCCAGCCATGCCGACCATTTTGAGGTAATCCTTCTTTCTTCCGACCCCGACCTCGTGCCGGTTAAAAGAATTCGTCTACTGCTCGGAAAGTGAAAAAATCTCATTCCTATGCTTATTTGAAGACACAGCAGGCTAAAGAGCGCCGTACAACCCGGCACAGTGGTCAACCAATTCTCTCCTCCGGTTTACCAGATACACCACCCCGGAAGCGTCGTTCAGAGGTGACTTGTTCTCCTGAAAAACGTTATCCCTTAAAGGGTTTCTTCCGATATCCTCTCAATCCGTCTGACCCAAATTATCAGGCCTCTTCCAACTCCTCTGGCGGTTCATCAACCACGCAATTGCCTCCGCTTAAAGTTGCTGCAGGGTAAGTATCATACCTCTGTCCCGCCAATTCGGTGTATAGTTGCATTTGGTCGATTTATCTTACTCTAGCTCTGAACACTGTAGCACCAAGGATCGCTTGAGTAAAAAAGCAAAAACTCTTGAGCCTACTGCAGATGCTGTTCCGGAAAAGACCCTAGAGCAACAGGGCGAAAATCCGGAAGTCGCTAAGAATAGCTCTGGCGAGTTGTACCAAGACGATATTGCTGATCCGCCAGAAACCGAACCGGAGGCCCAAGTGGAAACCTCGCATCCTGCTCCACCGAGTCCGACCACAGAGCGGGTCGTAACTATTGAACCGCCGAGCCAGAGCGTGAAGGCACCAAGTCCAAAGAAGACCGCCGACCCGGCCAGCCCGGCCAAAAATGATGATGTTATTGTGACGGGCACTGGCTACACCACCCCTAGCCAACCGGTCGCTTTAGCAAAACACACAGCGCCAAGGGAGAGTGCGCCACTATGAGCAAAGATAAGGGGAAAACTGATATGTCATCTTATGACAATTTCTCTGCCCAAGAACTTCACTCCGGCTTTCTGAACCGTCTCTACACCAGCCGTGACCTTGAAGCCGGTCTGGTAAATCGCATGAAGGACCGCTATGAGGTAAGGATTTATGCCTGTCATGTACCTTTGCTGCGTAGTAGCCCCCAAGGGTCGGTTCAACTTTAGCATAGTTAAACCGGGACTTAATTTACGTATCCCGCATCAACTGTGATCAAGTAGCCATTAGCCCCCAAGTGCCAAGTTGAATACTTGTATTGAGCTTGGGACTTCATAATAACACAACTAACGTGCTCCCTTTGTTATCGTAATGAGATATACCAAAGAAACCGTGCAACTCAAGGACCTTCGTGCCAACTCGAAATTCAACAAGCAGAGACCACCAAGGCCAAGGACGAATTGAGAACTGCCTTGGCCACTATGGAACAGCTGAAGGAGGGATATATGTCCGAGCGGGCCAAATGGGACACCGAGAAAGCCGGTTTAACAAAACGGGCCGAAGATGCTGAATCAGCTCTTAAACCGGTGATCAAGAGCTTACCACACTGAAGCGCCAAGTTCATGCCATGACCTCTGCCATCTTTGGTAAGAAAATTTGCATTGAATACACCTGTTTTGATGTTGCCGCCGGTTTAACTTTGAGCTGTCTGAACCTGGTGCAGGCAAGCGTATTGCTCATTTGGGCTCTGACGTGCAGAAGAAGCTCAAGGCCACTTACACCTCGGGATCGAGCAGTGTATACCGGGCGCCAAATGAGTCATATCGCCACATCATACGACAACACAGCGCCGCCCTTGATCAAAGACACCTTTGGACCGGCTGTCCATGATTCCGGCGCAGCTTGAAGAGTTGAAACGGTCCGCGGCCCGGGCTGGCACTCTACTGGCTTTGACTCGCGCCAAGGCGTGGATAGCAGACCTTGATCCGGCTGATATAGCCAAGGGTTTCCCCAGCGCTCAAGAGAACGGTGAAGCCTTTGATAATGACGCTCTAAAACGAGTAACAAAGGAGATGCGTTCATTGGCGAAGTCAATCGGCAAAGCAGGTTAATCTGGCGGTTTACCGCTTTTTATGACGCAAACAACAAGCGGGTGGAGTTTGTCATTCCAGAAGTGCAGAGCCTTGTTCCCCCAATCCGTAAGCACACTTATGCCCCTGATGTTGATCCGGCTGAGCTTATAAGTGAAGAGGCTGTCTTTCAGACCTTAACCCGGATTGATTGGTCTACCAACGACTTAGGGCTTTGGGTGATGAAGAAGAAGAAGTTGAACTGACGCCAAACGCCCCCTCTTCCTCACGTCAACCCGGCGAAGAAGCTTAATCCGTCGAGCCGGGCGATGCATCATAAGCTGCTGGCCATAATGTCATGCGAACCACTGGGCCTTGGACGGCTTTGTAATAGAATAGCTTGGCACTTTGTTCTTGAACATGTTTTTATACCCTTTGTCTGTAACTTTTGTGCGGCGGTGCTGATACTTTGGCTTGAAGTATTTGAACCCTTCAATGTATTTTGCCTGCAATCACAAATTCTTAAACCGCCACGGCGGCTTGCATCTCTAGCCGGCTTAGGACGCCTGCCAGCGTTGGGCATGCAGTTGCCCTGGCCAAACTTGGGGCGGAGGTTGGATAAACCATTACCGTCAAAGGAGAACAACTCGTATAGATAATACCGGTTTACCGTGTAAACCGTGTCGAGGTCATGACAAGCCCCTGTTACTCCATAATGGGATGTTCACGTAAAAAATCAAACCGGAAAAAATCGCGGATTAAGAAGGCAAACAAAAGTCAAATAACCGGTATGCAAACCATATGGAAGCAAAGGCAATGATAAAAACCGTTTGCAAGAAGAGGCTTTATTGAGCCTGATCAGATGGCGTTACCATGGTCGGACAGGACCAAGCTCCCTATAAGGTGTAGCGATGGTTCAAGTCAGCCAGGTCCCCAACTGAAATCGTGGCATTATGCCGATCAAGTGGCATTGCAATGGTTAGGTTCGACCAAGCCCCAAGTGATTCTATGGCCTTAGGCCGACCAAGAGGCGTGATCGGTTCGGACGTGACCATGTCCCCAAGTGATCCGGTGGCTTTTCGCCGCCAAAAGGTGTTGCATTGGTTCGGACACGACCAAGCCCCCAAGTGACAAAAACTTTATGAAAAGCAAGACCAAGGGTTAAACCGGAGGCTGCTTTATGACAACATCTCCATGTACCCAAACCGGACTTATTACGTAAGCAGATACCCGCTTTAGCCGAGGATCCGGTTTATTGCTTTATTCATAATATATACATTGTCTTAATATGTACATAAGTGGAGCCGATGGCTCGGTATAATAAGGTCAAGATGAGCTATGGTCCACGGCCTGTTGGTCTCCTCCTCTCGACGCGCGTGAGTCCTTTCGCTCTTGAACATCAATCGATAGTATGACCCGTTGTGCAGATTCTTGCCGACCAAAAAGGCCCTTCCCAAGGTGGGGATAGCTTGTGCATATCTTTACGGTCTTGAATGAGTGAAGCACCAAGTCTCCTTCTGAAAGGTTCTGGTTTTAACTCGCCGATCGTGATACCGACGAAGATCCTGCTGGTAAACCGCCGAACGAGCAGCCGCCATATCTCGCTCTTCATCCAGTCGATCCAACGCGTCCTGCCGTGCAGCCTCGCTATCCGCCTCAACATAAGCTGCCACCCGAGGTGAGTCGTAACGGACATCGCTGGGCAGGACCGCCTCCGCTCCATAGACCATAAAGAACGGCGTATATCCAGTAGATCTGTTAGGGGTAGTGTTGATGGCCCATATCACCGATGGAAGCTCTTCCACCCAACAACCCGGCGTCCTCTCTAAAGGGGCCATAAGCCGGGGTTTGATACCTTTCAAGATTTCCTGATTAGCTCGTTCCGCTTGACCATTGGACTGCGGGTGGACCACTGAAGAAACGCTGCGGATATGCTCTCGCTCGCAAAACGCCTTCATGACTCCCTTGGACAAATTGGTGCCATTGTCCGTGATGATACTGTGGAAACCCAAACCGGAAAATCACCTTTTGATGAACTGAACCGCTGTGGCCGCATCACACTTGCTAACAGGCTCCGCCTCCACCCACTTTGTAAATTTGTCGACCGCCACCAACAGGTGGGTCTTCTTGTCCTTGGACCTTTTGAAAGGTCCGACCATATCCAGCCCCCAAGTCGCAAACGGCCAAGTAATTGGAATCATCCTCAATTCTTGGGCCGGTACATGAGCACGCCTGGAAAACCTTTGGCAACCATCACATCGTCTGACCAGATGTTCCGCGTCAGCATGGGTGGTCAACCAATAGAAACCGTGGCGGAACGCTTTAGCCACTAAGGACTTTGAACCGGCGTGGTGACCACAGTCCCCTTCATGGATCTCTCGCAATATCTCACAACCCTCCTCGGGGACACACAACGCTGAAACGCATACGACACTGCAATGATGCAACTCGCCATTAACAATGGTCATAGACTTAGACCACCGAACTATCTGCCGGGCCAACGTCTCATCTTCTGGCAACTCGCCCCGGTTCATGTATGCCAAATAAGGGAGCGTCCAATCCGGAATTACATGCAAGGCCGCCACCAACTGAGCCTCCGGATCAGGAATAGCCAAATCAACTTCATCAGGAAGCTTAACTGACGGATTGTGCAGTACATCAAGGAAGGCGTTGGCGGGACTGGTTTACGTTGAGAGCCCAGCCGCTTAAAGCATCGACCGCCGTTCTTCCGACGATCCACATGGTCCACGATATCCTTTAAAGTACCCTGCGACAACATCCACCTCCCGACGGTATGCAGCCATGAGTGGATCTTTGGAATCCCAAGTACACGATACTTGTCTTGGGCCACCAAGTCCGAGTCACCAAAGCATTTAACCCGGCTGAGATTCATTTCCTTAGCCATCCGGAGACCATGGAGTAGAGCTTCATACTCAGCTGCATTGTTAGTACAAGGGAACATTAAGCGGAGAACATAACAGAACTTGTCACCTCGCGGGGAAGTTAATACGACTCAGCCCCGAGCCCTCCAATTGCTGGATCCATCAAAGTGGATGGTCCAATAGGTATGATCCGGCTTTTCTTCAGCGCTTGCAACTCCGGCCCAATCATTAATGAAATCCACAAGTGCACGAGATTTGATCGCCGTCCGAGGCACATACCTTAAACCGTGCCCCAGACTCTATAGCCCACTTAGCAATCCGTGATACGCCTCCGGTTACGTATGATGTCACCCAAGGGAGCTGAATCGACCACCGTGATAGGGTGCCTCGAAATATTGCTTTAGCTTCCGGCTTGCCATAAAGACCCCATATACCAGCTTCTGCCAATGTGGATATCTCTGCTTAGACTCAATGAGGACCTCGCTGATGTAATAAACCGGCCGTTGACCCGGAAACTCCTTCCCTGCTTCCTTCCGCTCCACCACAATGGCCACGCTAACTGCCCTGGCATTAGCAGCAACATATAACAACAGCGGCTCTTTGTCAATGGGAGCGGCGAGAACCGGCGGGTTGGCCAACTGCCGCTTCAAATCCTCGATGCTTCATCGGTAATTTGAACTCCGCATAAAGCGATCCGTCTTCTTGACAAAGATCACGGTACAAAGGAATGGCCTTCTCGCCTAGGCGGCTGATAAACCGGCTTAGCGCAGCAATCCGGCCTGCCAAGCGCTGGACATCATTGATGCACCTTGGCTTAGCCAAGGAGGTGATAGCCTTAATCTTGTCCGGATTAGCTTCGATCCCCCTGTTGGACACGAGAAAGCCCAATAACTTGTCTGCCGGAACACCAAAGACGCACTTGGCCGGGTTGAGCATCATCTTGTACACCCGCAAGTTGTCAAAAGTTTCCTTTAAATCCTCAATCAACGTTTCCTTCTGCCTTGATTTCACCACGATGTCATCCACATAAGCGTGTACGTTACGACCGATCTGTTCGTGCAAGCAATTACATGCATAGCGCCGATAGGTTGCTTAGGCGCTCTTGAGCCCGAAAGGCATAGATACATAGCGTAAAGCTCCAAAGGGTGATAAACGCCGTCTTCTCCTGGTCCTTGATCGCCATCTTAATCTGGTGATAACCGGAATACGCATCCAAAAAGCTCAAGCGCTCACAACCCGCCGTAGCATCAATAATCTGGTCAATGCGGGGAGGCGAAAGGATCTCTTTGGACAAGCTTTGTTAAGATCTGTGTAATCCACACACATGCGCCAAGTGCCATTCTTCTTAAGGACCAACACCGGATTAGCAAGCCACTCTGGATGAAAGACTTCAACGATAAACCCTGCCGCTAAGAGCCTAGCAACTTCCTCTCCAATGGCCTTGCGCCTTTCCTCATTAAACCGGCGAAGAAAGCGCTTTACCGGTCTGTACTTGGGGTCAACATTAAGAGTGTGCTCGGCGAGTTCCCTCGGTACACTGGCATGTCGAAGGCTTCCATGCAAAAATGTCCTGATTCTCACGGATGAACTTGATGAGCGCGCTTTCCTATTTAGGATCCAAGTTGGCACTGACGGTGAACTGTTTGGACGAATCGCCGGGCACAAAATCAACCAGTTTCGTCTCAGCCGCCGATTTGAACTTCAAATCCGGATTGTGCTCTATAGTTGGCTTCTTTAAAGGGGTCATATCCGCCGGGTCAACATTGTCCTTATAATACTTTAGCTCTTCAGTGGCACAAACCGACTCGCATAAGCCGCATCACCTTCCTCGCACTCCAAAGCGATCCGGCGGCTCCCGTGAACTGTTATCGTCCCTTTGTGACCCGGCATTTTCAGCTGCAAATAAACATAACAGGGCCGCGCCATAAATTTAGCATAAGCCGGCCGCCAAGAGGGCGTGGTAAGGGCTTTGAATTTTCACCACCTCAAACGCGTCAACGTTTCCGATCCGAGTCATGTTCGTCCCCAAAGGCCACTTCGAGCTATCTTACCGATCGGGTATGCCGACTTGCCAGGCACCACGCCGTGAAACACTGTGCTGGACGGCTTAAGATGCCTATCCGTTAACCCCATACGCCGGAAGGTCTCGTAGTACAGGATGTTGATGCTGCTCACTCCATCCATAAGTACTTTGGTAAGCTTGTATCCTCCTACCTGAGGCGCCACCACCAGGGCTAACTGACCCGGATTGTAAACCCGGGGAGGATGGTCTTCTGCTCCATACGATAGGTTGCTCGACCAGCGTAGGTAATGCGGCGCAGCCGGTTCAACAACACCGACCGCCCGCTTCAAGTTTTCGATCTCGTCTGTCCAAGCTGGTGGTAAAGACGTGGTAATGCCCACCGTTCAACTGCTTTGGGTTAATTTGGTAACCCGATCGCTGCTGTTGTTGATTGTAACCCCTTGGTTCTGATTGCTCGATTGTTACGATTACTCTGATTGCCTTGCCCGCCCGGGTTACCACCGAACCCTGGGCCGGAATTTTCTCCACCGTAACCCGGGGCGGACCCTGAACCGCCGCCGGGCCCTTGATCATACCGAAAAGAATTAGAGTTTTTGAACTCCTGCATAATATAACAATCCTTCCAAAGGTGGTTTGCCGGTGCCTCCTTCGTCCCGTGCTTCGGACAAGGCTGATTCAATATGTAATTCAGACGATCCGGATTGTGACCGCCCCGGTTTGATTGCTTAGCCTTGCGTCGCTGGCCCTTGTCTTAGCGTTGCTGGTGTTGGCTACAAAGCCCATGCTACCGCTTGCTTTACGCTTGTTTCCTCCATTGCACGCCGAATGATGCTTTGGCCTCGGAGTTGCTGTTCTGTTTTCCCTTCCCCACTTCGTCATCCTCAGACTCGGGATCCTTGGTACTATCAGAATCAGCATACTTTACCAAAACGCCCATTAGAGTGCCCATGTCATTACAAAAACGCTTCATGCGACCCATCTTCAATTTCAATGGTTCAAACCGGCAATTGGCTTCCAAGGTTAAGATCGCGGAATCAGGGTTGATCCGGTCTGAAGAATGTAAAACTTCAAACGCAGGCGCACCCAATGGGTTGTGGATTCTCCTCCGCTTGGACACAAGCCGCTAAATCCACCACAGACATGGGCTGCTTACAGGTGTCTTTGAAATTTTGAATGAAACGGGTCCGCAACTGGGTCCATGAACTGATCGAATTGGGGGGCAAGTTCTTCAACCAGGTTCGGGCCGTACCTTCCAACATCATTGTGAAATACTTTGCACACGCAGCTTCACCCACATCCAGCATCTCCATGGCCATCTCATAGCTTTCTATCCATGCTTCTGGAGCCAAATCGGCAGTATAATTTGGCACCTTGCGTGGTCCTTTCAAGTCCTTGGGCAAACGTGACGTTGCGTAAAGCGGGACGAGGCAAGGCACCCCAAAGAGCCAGACGTGACCCTGGTTCAAGATGGTCGGACGAACCGCGCGAGCTGATGGTCCTCGATTGTCTTTGCTAACTCGGCCTCCCTACGTGCCTCGCACGGTCCACTACCACTTGAGCATCTTGAAGCCACCCGCCGGGTTGTTGCCTTGGGCGGACCACGCCGCGCATTGCTTGACACGGCCGGTTAAATGTCGGCGCGCGGTTGTGGCTCCGGCTTGGGCGGGGTAGAGTGGATCCGATCCCGATCGTATGAATACGCTTCTGTTGAGCGGGGCCGTCTGAGGAGCTCCTTAACCCGGGCGTGTCTCTACCGCTGTGGTGAATCACCTTCGATTGGAATCGCCTCCAACCTTGCCGTAGCCGCAACGAGGTTATCCATCGGGTTGGAGTAGTGGCCCGGAGGTGTCTGCACCGTCTGGGGCGCGCCGGTATGATGGTGAGGCAGATCTATCACACGGGGCTGAACCGGCGCGGCCGTCCCAGGTGCCTCCGGCCGGTTTACCACCGGCGGCAGATTCTTGGTCCTCGCTTACAGGGTATTGAAAAGCTCTCTTCCTCGAAAACCGAAGGTAAACGGGATCTGTACTTCCTTTTCATGACTTCATGCGACGCGCTCGATCCAAAGCATGAGCCTATAAGCCTGTGCATCCAAAGCGGCCCGTCCCGCCGCCATCCTCGCGTCCGCGGCTGCCAGGTCCGCTTTAGCTTTAGTGATCTGTTCCCTCACCTTTGCAATCTCCGCATTGTGTAGGTCCTGATCCGGCGGATTAGCCTCCGCCATGAGCACAGCCAATGCGTCGAAAAGCTCTGATAAAACTTGAGCCAGCGGGCGACAGGCCTCCTTCGGCTGCCATCATCGCTGTTGAACCCGGCGCCCGTGGGCGCCACGGTCGAAGAGTGAAGCGCTGCTATGCATCGCCATGAAGATTCCAACCCGGTTGGGTAGGTCAAAGGGTCCGGAATACTCTCACCGTCGGAACAGCCCCGATCGGCCATCTTGCGGTGATACAGACTCGGTTTCTCCGGTGACGACCCGTCGCCCGAGTAGACAACGGTTTCGCCACTAGATGCTGATCCGTCCTCGTAGTCTCCGTGGATGACTCCTACAAAAGCACGCTGACCGCGGTTTAGCTTGGCAGGACTCTTCTTCGCTCACGAGCCGTCTCGACGAGGTCGGTGCAGATGTCCGCCCAAGCCCTGGCTCGCCAATCTTGCCAATGAACACGCGTGTATGCCGCGAAGGGGCGGTATCCAGATTTCGATCGAGCCGCCTCGGGCCCCAAATTCCGCATCGTCGATGTAGAGCTTGCCGCGACGACTCTTAGTCATCCGGCCCACAAAGATAGCCTTCGAGTCCTTCGAACTTGCCCTCTAAGATCATCAAACCATCGTGCGATAGCCCCACGGTGGGCGCCAACTGTCGTGGAATCATCACGGCAGATGTCCTTGTGAAAGGACTTAGTCGCGGGGCCATCGTACGGGTTAACCTAGAGGGGTTAAAGCGGACACAAAGACACGGGAGTTATACTAGTTCGGCCCCTTCGATGAAGGTAAAAGCCTACGTCTAGTTGTGATGGGATTGATGTGATTCGGCACCTAGGGAGCAATAGCCTCGCCTCAGCCTCGAATCCTCTGTCTCCAACTCGCCGCCGGGTCGTCCCCTTATATACACGGGTTGACGCCCGGCCGGTCTACAGAGTCCCGATCCGGCTCATACAAGTCTCTGGCTCGGTCTCTTCTCTCTTATCTTACAGCTCAAGTTACAAGACGAAGGCGGTTTACATGAATGGATCCTAATCCGCCTCTGGGCTTTGGGCCTCCTCCGTGGGCCCTGATCATGGATGAGGGTAACCCGGCCCCTTCAGGGCGGTTTACACTCAGTAGTGATATCCCCAACAAGGTGTCACAACCAACATTCACTATGGGTCATTTTCATACAAGTGGTTTAATCTCAAGGCAAAAACCTTGCCTGGAATAGAGGCTTGGGTATGTCTTTCATATGTTCACGTCTAAATCCAATGTTTTCAATTCTACATGCTTCTTTTGGTCTCCGAATTGATTATTGTTTTAATTGAAATGCCTACAGATCTGCGACCTCTGTGTTTTCTATTTATGTTTATATTGTTTTTATTTGGGATCTCGAGTGTTGGACCATGGTTCTATGGAAAGAATTTGGTTACATGACACCTAAAATTCATAAACAACATTAAATTTGTTTCTAAGGCTGATCTTCATATGAAAATCACATCGACATCGTGTTTTAGGCCTACAGTAATTCAATGTCTCCTCTCTTTCATCTTTCGATGATAGTGTATAAGTTGTAATGATTGTCTTAGATCACAAGGAAGCGATTAGAATGAAATCAAACTACAAGTAACCTCCGTTAACGAGAAGATGTTAATGTTCGCTGTTGCATTGTCGAAGAGTTCTTCACTTTATGGTCATTACTTCTTCGGATATGTTATAAAATAAATAAGCTTCCTCTTTTGATAAAAGTTTCATGCCAAAATTTGTTATCCTTTCATCGATGCAATTTGATTCAATTTCTTGCACATCATATATCAAATAGGATTCAATCTAGTTAATACATAGATGTGTCTATCACATCTGCATTGCGGGTTGGGAAGTTTTTCGCAAGGCCGGTTCAAAAAAATGAAATAGAAGAATTAGTATGTCACAAGTTTTCAGAGGAATTGCAATCATTTTGACTTTGAATGTTTACACAGTTTTGGCTGCTTGGCATCTTTCTATGGCTATGGAGGGAATGAGGCAGAAAAATCAGCCAATGGCAAAATTATTTTTGCCAATATTCATTTAATGAAGTGCACATGATAATTATATCTTGTGTGATTTACTTTAAGTTATGATTAAATTTAGTGATAGGATGACCTATATGTTAAATTGATGCTGGTTTTTGTTGTGTACGATTCTTCCAAACAATGTTGCAAAGACTCTATCTTAGAAGGTAACCATAGAAAGAGTTCTTAGATGCAACAATGATTAAGATTTTTCTCAAATGTGGCTTTTGACTTTGTAGCAGCCGCACAATATGAGGTTTTCCTTTTAGTCTTGTTTTCTTGTCCGTTATATGCATTTTATGAGTTCAGAATTTTACATATGTTGCTGCTAATCATATTGCCCATTAGTCTATGAACTCAAGAGGGGGAAATGAGGTATGGGTTTGTCCACACTCCCCACATTTGTTTGGTATAGTTTGTCAACCAAATTCCATAGATCATAAATGTGTCCTGCAATCATATTTGTTTCGCATTGCAGGATGTGAAGTCTTCCACAATCGGTTCGAAATGAAGAATTAAGAATTTGGATGCAATTCATTGTGAATAATGGAACGGGTTTCCTAGTTTTTGTGCATGAGATTCATCATCAGCAACTTGGTTCCCTGGATCAATCCTGAAAGAAGCCACCGAGGCATGGGAGATTCCTTCACTGATGAATTGGAGAGATTTGTCTATGCTCTGCTTTGGTTAAGCCACTATTGATTGCCCTGTCTCCCATATACTTTTGCATTAGTGGTGGGTCTAGATTTTGGCACATGTTGTGCATTTTTGGATATGATGAAATATTTCCTCCATTTTTGTTTTTTGCTTTAGTGTTTTTAGAATTTATGGAAGGGAATCGGCATACACCTATATTCTTATTTTACACAAAAGCACGAGAGGGGTGCAGGGGCACCACCATGCGATGGATGCCACGTGCACTGGTGGCACCAATGATCGCAAGCCTAGACGTAGGCAATCCATGTCCACTTCATATGCCATGTGTGTGAGTACCAAGGCTGTGAGACCAATCAGAGGGGAGGGGGTGTACAAAATCCGAACCAAAAATTTAGCTAACCACCGCACGTGTTTCTCCCGTCATTGATCATGAAATCCTCCGTATAATCTCAGTTGATGCACCAGCAGTGCATGATTAATGTCATGATCCTCCACACCCACGTGCCATCACAGGGTTGTTTGTTCGTATCGTATCGCCAGATATGAGTTGATTCGAATCGGATTGAAGAAATCAAAGGGGGACCAAACCACCTAATACTCAAGATGTACATACCCTTTATAAGCACCTTACCCCATCGATTTCCACGCATCGGAACGTAACTACACAGACACCACCCAAAAGTGCACACATACGGTGAGGCAGGTACACAACGGAAGCCATGTCGCCGCCCGGCGGCGGCCGTGAGAAGGTGGACTCGAAGGCGGCGGTGAAGCCCCAAATGTTGACAATCAAGGTGGTGGGCCAGGAGAAGGTGGTCCACCACACCATGAGGATGACCGACAAGCTCAAGGTCCTCATGGATGTGTGGTACCACAAGGTGCCCAACGTGACATATGGCACCGGCGTCTTCCTCTACGACGGCTTGCGGGTGCGCAGAAATATGACCCCGGTGGGCCTTGAGATGGAGGACGAGGACATGCTTGATTTCTTTGAACATATGGATGGTGGAGCTGGACCATTCATTGTTGGATCTATGTAGTATGTCGATCGATGTTTGCGCACTAGGCGGAGTTGTTGTAACTTGAAGCATATGTCTCTTGCAGAATTTGTATTGCTAGATCTTATTTCAACGAAATTTCTAATGTGAGCGGCTCAAAATATTAGATTCTTTGAACTAGTTTCGCTCATGTATTATCATTATTATCTGGTTTTTTGGGAGTGCTCATTAGTATCTATTTTGTCATATGTTTGAACAGTGGTTTCTTTTATGATGAGTTATTTGAATTAAAACAAATGTTGTGTGTAATTTTGCTTTCGTTTATTTTGTTTTATTCTTAGTGCTATGTTGTTTGCCTTTCGTTCTTGTTCCACTAGTGTTTTATACGTTTACTTACAAAAGTAGTACCAACTAAATTTTTTTATTCATATTATATATGCGTAGAGAAGTACTATATTGATGTTTTTCTAAGATTTTCAGTGTTTACCAAACAGCTTTTGTATTTGTTCCAGCTGCACCTTTTTATTTGTTCTACGACTGTTTCATTCAACTAAGAAGGGGCTCTTGGATTCAAATTTTTTTATACATGCAAAGATTTTTCAATGTGAGCTATTTTGATCATAGGATTTGTTCCTTTTGTATAACTAGTAAATGAGTACATGCAATGCACGTTGATATTTTGATATTTGATAGAATATTAATTGCATGTTGATATTTTTTGATAGAATATTAATTACATGTTTATATTTGGTGGAATATTAATTGCATGTTAATTATGTGATTAGCGGAAAATATTGATATTCCGTATGCTATCAATTGCACGCTAAAGATTTCGAGCGCTCACCATTGGAGCAATCTAGATCGCTTGATTAACATGGTTAGATGACCAAGATTATTTGGATCTCCCCTTTGGTCTTTTATATTTATAGAGGTATAAATAATATAAAGACATAGATATTTCATATAATTTCCCCTTTGGCACTAACTTCTTTTTTAGATGGGGGTAGGGAGATCAGTCGTTTTACCTACGGTGCAATCAAACAATCTTCGGTGCAAATTTCTTGGGTCAGCCATCCTAGCATTCCCGGTTAAGCTTGTCTGATGTCTACTATAGCCCGGCCGACCTTTACTAGCAAATCTAATATGGATCGGAACAGATAAGTTAGCATCTAAATTCCGTGTAAATCTTTGTCAAAATCCATGTACGCTATCTGATTATAAATGGAGGAGTTTTAACATGGATCCTCTTACCTTTTCTTCTCAGTTCATAGTTGGGACTTGGGTCTGATTTGAGATTTGCCGGGCCTCTGGATGCACTTTGCCTAGTGGATCGCTGCATGCAGGCCCCTGCTGGTCAGGGAAATTCATGGGTTTGCTACTACATTTATTTGTTGGATACAAACCAGATTATTTCCCAGAAATAAGGGATTTCCCTTTGGGCGCATTGGTCGGAGTTGAGATTTGGAGACGGTTGTTAGGAAGCAAATCAAAGCTAACTTTTATAAATCCAGGCTACCTCGTGGCATCCGTTCCACGCAACAGAACTCCAAGCCATGTCGCCGCCAAGCGGGAGAGACTCCAAGGCGGCGGTGAAGCCCCTGCTGGTGACGATCAAGGTGGTGAGCCAGGAGAAGGTGCTCCGCCACACCATGAGCAGGACGGACAAGCTCCAGGTCCTCCTGGACGCGTGGTACCACAAGGTGCCCGACGTGACGTACGGCACCGGCGTCTTCCTGTTCGAGGGCGTACGGCTGCGCGGCGACAAGACCCCGGCAGACCTCGAGATGGAGGACGGCGACATGATCGATTTCTTCGAGCACATGAATGGCGGCGGGCAGTTCGTTGCTGGACCGATGTCCGGGCACTAGGCAGAATTGATGAGAGGAAAATTTTCTTGGTCTTCTTACGAGGAAAATCTCTGATTTGAGCGGCTTACGTGATGTACTTCAGACTATATTCGCCCCGTTATTATTATGGTTCCTATCTTGATTTTACGCTAAGATTCGTGTAAACATTTTTTTTGTCTTTTTTTTCTAATTCAATTGAGTCACTTAGATGTGCCTAGACAGATCCTTGTTTTTTTATGGTGACTTGGAAGGTCGGTTGTGAAGTAGTTTCGTTTGTGCCATAACCTGACCCGGAGGAAAAACTACCCCCTAACCCCCCTCCCCCCCCGGGACGACACACGGCGTCGCCACCCCCCTCCCTCACCTCCGTCCCCTCACTCCTCTACCGCCAAGGCAAAGCCCCTCGTGGTGGTCGACTTCTGTTCCTCTCCTTCGCTCTTGGCTATCCTGCGCGGGACGACTTGGACGGGCGGCGGCGCTGACATCGCTCATGGCTTGGCAGCGTGCGTTCGCGGCGGGGTGTGGACGACTACTGGTGGCATGGTAGCGGCGCGGGACCTTGGCGTGGATCGGTCACACGGAGACACTCGGTGTCATTTGTTCCCTGGCATATATTTTTTTTCCGTTCGTTCGGTGGATGTTGGGTTTTTTCAGTAAAGAAAACTCGTGTGCTTTTTCTGTTTAGTTTTTTTCTCCTTTATAATTTTTTATATTTTTTGCACCCTTTTATAAATTTTGTAATATATGATAAACTTTTTTTTCTAATATATAGTGAACATTTTTCAAATACACAATTAACATTAGTTCGTATATGATGTAATAATTTTATATGCGGTGATTTGTTTCTAATACACACTTTATTATTCATTTATATGTATTTCTCAAAAATGATTTTTATTTAGATCAGTTTAAAAGGTACAACAGTCTATTTTAGGAAAAATCAACTGAAAACCAAAGAGAAAAAGAATGCAACGCAAACCTGTGTGACTGAGCGCCAGAGTGAGCTGGGCCATTAGGGGCTCAGTTCAAGCGCGCCACCCTTATTCGCCGCCGGCCAATGATATGCATCGCCTGCTGCCATAAGTATCACGGGGGCGATTATGTCTCGCTTATTATATTTTGTAGTTAGACTTGGCAACGGATAGAGACTTGCATGTATTTTTGTATGAGCAGCGAATAGGCGCAACCCTTCGTGATTTTTGAAGTTTAGAAAAAGTTATGAACCCTTCGCTACCTAATCTCTAGAATATTGGAGGATCAAGATGGTAGCCATCAGGGTTCCCATCACCATGCGTGCCACGCTTGAGCTCCTCAAGAACGCCCCCAAGCTGGTAAGCTTCTCATATCTTCCCTCCTTTCTTTAGCCATTGCAAATCTGCATTCAATTTGCAGCATCAGAAGAACACTAACCAGTCCAGCCGTGTCGAGTTGGGATTAGAGGAGAGAGCGCGAGACAATAGGTACGTTTCACTTCAGTCGGCCGCAAAATAGGCCGGTCCATCACGGACCATAGGCCTTCAGCACTCCTTTTTTCATCCATGTGTTTACTTTTTAAGTTTCATTTTTTCCTTTATTTTTTCTACTTTGAAATATTCTAATTACATCTATTATAAAAATCACTTTAAATATAAATTAAAAATTTGTTAATCACGTATGTGAACAATCTTAGTAATGTTTATAGAAAAATGTTTGTAATGTATACGATAATTGTATAATTTGTATGAAGAAATAGACATCAAGAAATATATAAGGAAAATCTTAATCTTTATTGAAAACTGTCAAACATGTATGTTGAAAATGTTCCTGATGTATACAAAAAATATACAATGTGTATGAAAAATAGTAGATGTCAAAAAAACATGTTTGAAAAAATGTTATCATTTAACTGAAAAAATGTTAAACATGTATATAAAAAAATCCCGATGTATACAAAAAACTTACAATATGTATGGGAAATGGCAGACTTAAATAAAATATAAGTTTTTCAAAAATGTTAAACATGTATACAAAAAATGTTCCAGGTGTATACATAAAATGTGGAATGTGTATGAAAAGAACTTGACATCAAAATATATGTCTGAAGAAAATCTTAATCATGTATTGGAAAAATGTTCAACATCGACACAGAAAATGTTTATACAATGTAAAAAAATGACCACGTAGGTGAAAACATGTTTATTGACATCAAAAACAGTATGTGCATTTTAGATAAATGTTCAAGTGTTTACAAAAAAAATGTCTGCCCCCATGGGTTAGTGCCGCTTTGGGTTCACGACTAGCCATGTCGGCCCGGGTTCTCTGTCATATGGATGCTAGCGACACTATCATATACATGAGCCAAAAGGCGCAAACGGTCCCGGGCCATGGTAAGGCGACACCCGTGGGAATACCGTGCGTGAGGCCGCAAAGTGATATGAGGTGTTACCGGCTAGATCGATTTGATTTGGAATCGGGGTCCCGACAGCTTTGGTATCGAGTCTGTTGCTGTCAGAGGATTACCAAGCCAAACCGGTCGGGTTGTGTCTAGAAATGCTTTAGTTATGTAAGGGAATTGATTGTAGAAGGAACGTAAGGCTCTTTTTACTCCTTATACCTCATGGCCTTCTGATCTGAGTCATCCTCTTCTCTTCTACGGGGATTAAGAACTAGGCCTTCTCATCTATCTATCGGGATGACGTGTTACTAATCCATGGACTTATAGAATTGATAGTTTCAAATTTCAGTTCCGTTTCTACTACTTCTGTGTGTTCATAGTTGGTCTCGGAACCTTGATATTGTGATGTTGAGTGGTCATGCCACTATTTTGCAGGATGTCTCAAATCATTTTGAGCATTTACAGTCGTTATGCTATCCGAGTCATCTCAGATTTCTAAATAGTCTGATGCATTTGCAAATCCCTTCTCTCCGTTTCTAATGTTCATTTGGGCCAGATTAATCACACAAATTAGTGTGTTGAGGTACTCCGCTGCCTCGGCATATATGTTGGAGCTATTATTATGAACCTAGGTGTTTTAGGGAGTCACCTAGTAATCTAGCCATGTTTTGTGTTCCCGGTGTGATAATTCTGGCCATTATTCTCGAAAGTATCCTGTGATGCCATTTAGTAGTAGGTATTCTATTCCTGGGTTCTTGAACCCGAGATTTACCCTACTTACCTCATGTTGATAGTGTTTGCTAGTTCCTTTAGGATATTAGTAACTTTGTGTAGTCCTCGAGGTCCGTGGTATTTCCTTCTTCCAAATACTATGAACCGCTTATGGCAGAAGTTCCTCGCTGAACTGAAGGATCACAATCAGAGTACTCTTGAGGAGTTCTCCATTCATAATCGTGAATCTGCCAGTTCTACCCTTTCTGCATGGGTTATCCGGAAGAAATGTTGAGCTTCGCTCGACATACTAATCTATGCATCCACAACTCAGAAAAAAAAATATGTTCCTTTGAGTTGTCCCTCTTTAGTTGTTTTCTGACCTCCATCTATCAACTGATAATCAAGAGTATGCGTGCATCCGTTCATCGATGCCTATTATTCTTGTGGTCCGCCAAGCCATTCTATTCTGGAATGACTAGGAGAAACAAACTCTAGTACCTCATCCATATCCAAGATTGGGTCAAAGCAGTTGTAATCCATAAATCAAATGCCAAACCAGCTTCGCTCGTTTCTACCTTGGAGTATTACCCTATTTATGCCAAGGATATCATAGGAACTGCACCATCTCTTATGAATTTTTCACGCAGTGATACTTCTTGCCATCATTGTTCATTCCTCGGCTCCTGTGTTATTGTAACTGAAATGTCGACAAGTGAATCGTGGTGTGTGAAATCAATACTCCTAGTAACCTCGTTGCTTGGTAGTTAATGGACAATATTCTCATTCTTAGCGTGTTGGTTATTAAATCATCATCCTAAGATTGATCGTGCTACCTAGTCCTTATTTCTGGTGCACCCTTCGATCAATGGGTTAGGATTGTATCAATTCCTCGCTCTTTTGATCATATCGTCTTGTCTCGAAAGCAAGATTGTTCTCGAGCTTAGTAACATACCGGTGGTTCGTGATTTTTCGAATATCTTCTTGGAAGTATTACCAGGTTGTCCCCTGACTGTTATGTTGAGCTCGTGATCAAATTGGTTTTCCAATAAACCACTTTTCTCCAAGAATATGTGTTGGATACCCCTGAGCTAGTTAGTTAAGCCAAACAACAACTTGGAGAGTTGGGAGATAAAAGCTTGTATAACTTAGTTCACTTCCAAAGGGATATCTTTGTGTGTGTGTGTGTTGAAGAAAGATGATATCTTCACCAATTGGTCCTCATGATCAGTTGTTGGATATATTGCCTTGTCAAGACTTTGACTTGAGTATGGGCTATCGTCAAGTCAAATCAGAACCAACGATGTTCGTAATGTTGTCTTACTCATGGGTGATCCCTCGAGCATACACCATTACATCTTTTGGTCTGACCAATGCTATCACCGTGTTCACATGATGGTGGAAGTCCAGTGATATGGAAATTCTGATGAATTGCTGTTAAGCCCATCAGCAGCATTTTGTCTCCCCCATGATTCATGTTGAACATCAACCTAGTGTTGGAAACTTTGTAAACAGTGCCTTCATGTTCCGTTCATGAAGTATATGTTTGGATGAAAGTAGCGACTTCCTCTAAGTTCACGTGCAATCGATGTAAGTTGCCGCCATGAATTCGAGAAAGTTTGTTTTTTTTGCTTCCCCGGAATCATCCCAAGTCATTCATGCATATGTGCGAAGTATCCTATGGTTTGGAGACTTGCAACCTTCATTCCATATGTTCCCTAGCACTTCAAGCCACCTTTGGTTGACTTGTTCAAGGAAAAGAAGTCTAGCGCGCGTAAAGACTTCGAAATCCTTGATGATGGATCCTAACCTGAACTCGATAGTGTTTCATTATAAGACTACTACGTGGTCATGCTTGTCTTGGACAACGTGTTCACATGTATGTAGCAGAACCGGCTCATGTTTTGGAACCTGCTATCGTAGTTCATATCCTGAGAATCTACATAGCGTCATCTCGTCGATTTGTGTTGCAAACTTTCTTTCCGGACATCTGAGTGCAAGTATCCTATCACCAATCAGATCTGAATCTCAGGCAGATGTGATGGTTGGAACATTCCCAACAGTTGCATTTTGTTCCCAGCTTGCACCGCCATTGTGCCAATTTCCCATGGGCTGCCTTCTCAACAGTTGTTGTCCAAGATCATCTTCAAAAGTGGACTTACCATCCATTTTCTGATGATAAGCAAAAAGCATCCATTGCATTGTCTTCAACAAGGTAGTCCACATCATCCATCCTAGTCCGAGTATGTCATTCCTTCGAACACCTTCCAATGATCGCTTGTGATTTGCCCTAGGCTGGTATAAAGAGTTTCAATGATCCTTAAATCAAAAGTAATTCTTTCGCCACTTCAAAGAATAACTCTACAAGTCACCTCCCCCAAGGTGCCCCGTTATTGAATCATGGCAATTATTTCCTCGCCACCTTGACACCATCCACCATCTTTCTAAGCATGGAATTGTTGCCCACCAAATCTAACCCCGTCGTTGTTCTTCCATCCCTCTCGATGTGTTTTGTGTCTCAACTCGAGATGTTTCAACATCTCATTCCGCGAGTTGATATGGTATAGCTCGATCTTCGAGAAGATCAATCCTAGTAGAGTTTCTTTCGTCGTCATCGCGTGGATGAAGATCTCAAAAGCAAGGATGTCAAGATCAACGTATGCAACGAATCAACAACCTTATGAGGTGCAACCTGGATTGTGAAGATCATGTTAGCTAGTGCCCCCTCTGTCTTCTTACCTCACGTCTTGAATCTCGGGACGAGATTCTTGTTTAGTGGGGGTGAGTTGTCACAGCCCCAGATCAGCCCTTGCTTGACTTTGCTTGCTCATCATGTCATCATGTTTACGATTTAAATAAACTTGAAATGGGGATTGATCAAACCCTAGCATCAAATGAATTCAACTAGGTTCAAACTTAAAACTTTTCATTGAACTCAAAATGCCCTCTGAAAATGTTCAACATTTCTGGATTGAGGTGGAAGCATCTACCAAAAATGGTTTACATTTTTGCAGGACATATTTGGGCTCTGAATTAAATCATACTCTATTTGCATTTGGGCATTTAAATGCTATACAATATTCTAAATGCTCAAATAATCATAAACTAAAATGTTTGCTATTGGTTATGTTCCAAACAGTGGCATTGAGCAGTTTCATGATTTTTGGATCTGTTGAAGTGTTTTTAATAAAGCCCTAAAGACTACAGAATAATAGAGAAGAGAAATAAGTGGAAAGAACAAAAACTTACCTGGGCCAACCCACCTGGCACTTATCAAGAGCTCAAAGGCTGGCCCAGCCCACCGGGCTGCGTGCCGTCGTCCCTTCCTCGCGCCAGGAGGACACGGGCACGCGCGGCCACGCGTTCGGCCGGGGCCACGTCCCCCGCCACCTCCTGCTTCTCCCCCTCGTCGTCTGGATGCCCTGCGCGACGCCACGCGCCGCCCCGACCTCTCTCCTTCTCCCTCGCTCTCCCTCCTCCCCTGGTTCTCTCCAGCGCGACCACCCGAGCACCACCATCATCGCCGCACGCCATTGCCGCGGCCACCGCCTCCCCCTCGCCTCTCCGACCAGCTCAGAAGCTCCGCCACGTCGCCGTCCACCCCTCCGTCGAGCCACGCGACGCGGGAAGCCCTGGAACGCCGTCAACATCACCATCTTCGCCTCCGGCCGCCGGAGGTCGTCCTCGCTGCCACGCCGCCGTCCGGCCTTCCCCGAGCTCTCCGTCGACGACGTCGAGTCTGAAGTGAGCCTCTGTTCCGTTTCCCTCTCCCCGTTCCCCCGTTTCCGTGTCGTAGCCCCCTTCCCCCACCATGGCCGTAACTCCTCGCCGCCGGTCGTGTCGCCGCCGTCATTCTAGCTCGCGATAGTCGCACCCGAGCACACGGCCGTGCTCCTGGTGCCACGAGGGTGCCGCAGAGCCCCTTGGGTGGCCTGCCCGTGCCCCGCAGCTCCGCCTCCCGCCAAGCCGTGCTCCGGCCGCCTCGAGCCCGCTTGGCGAGCTCCGCCACCCCTCCTCCTCCTTCCTGCCCCTAATCGATGCGGACGAGCCGGCTACGCCCGGTGGTCTCCGCGAGTCCATCCGCCATCAGTAGCTCAAGTCCGGCGAGCCTCGCCGTTGTTTTTGAGTCGCATGCTTGAGTTAACTCCGGCCGTCTTAAGCGTGGCACCGTCATTAGTGGCTAATGGTGCCACTAACTAACCCCTCTCTCGCGACTCTGGGCCCCACGCCTTAACTAACACCGATTTTATTTACATTTAGTTTTATTTAATCACAGTGGCCCCATGCGTCGGCGTTGACCTCGCTGACGTGGCCATTGACTGGCCCCACTTGTCTGTGACACTAACCAGCCTGAGACACTGACGTATGGGTCCCACAGGTCAGGTTTGACCTGGCCGACCCAGTTGACCTGCTGACATCACAACTATGTCATGCTGACGCAGTAACTTATTTACTAGAATTATTCTTATACAGGAAATTCCAGAAAATAACCAAAACTTCTAAAAATCATAGAAAATCAACCGTAGCTCAGAATGAAATAATTCATATATGGAAAATGATCAGAAAAATCCAATCTATCCATCTTTACTAGTTTCATGCATGTTAGAACAAACTAACCTTGCTGTTTAGGTGAAACAAGTTAAAGCACTAATAATGACCATGATGAGTTTGAACTTTGAATCTTTGGTTCAAAATAGCTCAAACCCATCTGGTTGTAGTTGCATTAGCCCAACACACTCATTTTACCATGTCATGATCATGCATCATATTGTGCATTGCATTGATTGTGTTTCTTCTCTGTTGCCGGTATTTGTCCCCTCTCGATAGACGTGGTTTCGACAATGAGATCGATGACACAGATGAAGAGCTATATTATCTTCAGAAGTGCCAGGCAAGCAAAACCCCCTTGTTCATTCCGATACAATCCCATTCTCTCGCGCCTGCTCTTTTTACTGCATTAGGACAACAATGATTCATCTGTTACTTGCTGCGGTAGCTGAACCCCTTTATCCTCTGCATGACCTGTCATTCCACAGTAAATAGATGAAACCCACTAGCATGAGTAGGAGTTGTTTGAGCCACGATGTGCCTACTCATTCATGCTTGTTTGTCATGCCTGCTCTTGCTTAGAGTTGAGTCAGGTCTGATTCATCGGGGATGAATCGGAGGTGTGTAAACATATCCTACTGTGTGTGAGCTAAGTGTGTGAACACGATTTGGTAAAGGTAGCGGTGAGAGGCCATGTAGGAGTACATGGTGGGTTGTCTCATTGAAACCATCCTCAGGAACTGAGTTTTGTGTTTGTGATCCATGAACAGTTACTACCACACATTGGGATCCTTAATTGACTATCTCGGCTTCTTAACCACCCTTGTTCTCTGTCCAGGAGTTGCAACTAGTTTCTGGTGTTTGTAGGATATGTGTTGGAGGCCGTGCGTAGCGCTGACCCTAGGGGTGGGCTATGATGCGGTAGATACACCGTGGCCCAGTGTGCCGAGCGCCCGTTTGGTGTCTCGGGAACCCTGCTCACATCGTTCGGGGTCGTATGTGGAAACCTCCGCCGGACTCCCTGCGCATGGAACCTGAATAGGCGATAAACCTGGACTAGAGTCTTGAGTGTTTAGGTAGGCCGTGGCCGACACCCTCGTTGGGCTTCCGCTTGAAGGTTGCCGAGTACATGTCGTGTAAACAGCGGTAAGTGGTGAGAGCGTGTGTGAAGAATACACCCCTGCAGGGTTATGAATGATCTATTCGAAAAGCCGTGTCCGCGGTAAAGGACTTCTGGGTTGCCTATAACAGTTCATAGACAAGTGAAAGTGGATACTCTAAAATGCGCAAGATAAGCGTGAGTGCTATGGATGGCGTTCTCGTAGGAAGACGGGATCGGATCCATAGTGGTGTATTGATATGGTGCATATGTGGACTCGTGTGCGCCACCTCAAAAGAGTTACTTGCAGTCATAGTTAGGATAGCCACCGAGTCAAAGCTGGCTTGCTGCTGTTAAACTCCACGCCTTTGTTGATACCGATGCATATGTAGTTAGTTCTGATGTAAGTCTTGCTGGGTACATTGGTACTCACGTTTGCCTATTTTATATTTTGCAGAGAGATGTCAGTCTCGCTAGTAGTTCTGCGTGGACTTTGACGTTTAGCTTGATACCTCAGCTACGATCTTGTGCCCTCGGCAGGATCTGGTAGTTAGTCAGGCTTATCAGCCTTTTTCATTTGTAGAGGTCTATACTCAGACATGTTAAGCTTCCGCTTGTGCCTTGACTTGTATGCTCTGTATGTTGGGTCATGAGACCCATGTTTGTAATATCTCGCTCCTCGTAGCCTAATGAATAAATACTTGAGTCGTAGAGTTATGTTGTGATGCCATGTTGTATTTATACATATCGAGCATATTGTGTGTATGATTGACATGCTTGGTATGTGTGGGATCCGACAATTTAGTTGTTTATCCTTGGCAGCCTCTCTTATGGGGAAATGTAGTCTAGTGCTTCCTTGAGCCATAGTAGTGCACTTCTGACCCGGTTCACCGGAGTCCTGCTAGCCCAAAGACTACCGCTTTCGGGACACTTGATGGCCGGCATGTGTTTCACTTTGTTCTCGTGGTTCCGTCTCCCTTCGGGAAATGTCACGCGGTGACATCCTGAGTCCTGCCTAGCCTGCTACAACCCGGGTTCCCGGAGTCCCGTTAGCCTGATTACTACAGGATTCACGCTGGCCGACCGACATGCTCGATGTGATTCATGTATGCCTGTCCCCATGGGTTAGTGCCTCTTTGGGTTCCACGACTAGCCATGTCGGCCGGGTTCTCTGTCATATGGATGCTAGCGACACTATCATATACGTGAGCCAAAAGGCATAACGGTCCCGGGCCATGGTAAGGCGACACCTGGGAATACCGTGCGTGAGGCCGCAAAGTGATATGAGGTGTTACCGGCTAGATTGATGTGACTTGGAATCAGGGTCCTGACAGCTTTGGTATCGAGTCATTTGCCTCAGAGGATTACCAAGCCAAACCGGTCGAAGTTGTGTCTAGAAATGCTTTAGTTATGTAAGGGAATTGATTGTGGAAGGAACGTAAGGCTCTTTTTACTCCTTATACCTCATGGCCTTCTGATCTGAGTCATCCTCTTCTCTTCTACGGGGATTAAGAACTAGGCCTTCTCATCTATCTATCAGGATGACGTGTTACTAATCCATGGACTTATAGAATTGATAGTTTCAAATCTCAGTTCCGTTTCTACTACTTCCGTGTGTTCATAGTTGGTCTAGGAACCTTGATATTGTGATGTTGAGTGGTCATGCCACTATTTTGCAGGATGTCTCAAATCATTTTGAGCATTTACAGTCGTTATGCTGTCCGAGTCATCCCAGATTTCTAAATAGTCTGATGCATTTGCAAATCCCTTATATCCGCTTTCTAATGTTCATTTGGGCGGATTAATCACACAAATTAGTGTGTTGAGGTACTCCGCTGCCTCGGCATATATGTTGGAGCTATTATTATGAACCTAGGTGTTTTAGGGAGTCCCCTAGTAATCTAGCCATGTTTTGTGTTTTCGGTGTGATGATTCTGGCCATTATTCTCAAAAGCATCCTGTGATGCCATTTAGTAGTAGGTATTCTATTCCTGGGTTCTTGAACCCGAGATTTACCCTACTTACCTCATGTTGATAGTGTTTGCTAGTTCATTTAGGATATTAGTAACTTTGTGGTAGTCCTCGAGGTCCGTGGTATTTCCTTCTTCCAAATACTATGAACCGCTTATGGCAGAAGTTCCTCGCTGAACTGAAGGATCACAATCAGAGTACTCTTGAGGATTTCTCCATTCATAATCGTGAATCTGCCAGTTCTACCCTTTCTGCATGGGTTATCCGGAAGAAATGTTGAGCTTCGCTCGACATACTAATCTATGCATCCACAACTCAGAAAAAAAACATATGTTCCTTTGAGTTGTCCCTCTTTAGTTGTTTTCTGACCTCCATCTATCAATTGATAATCAAGAGTATGCGTGCATCCGTTCATCGATGCCTATTATTCTTGTGGTCCGCCAAGCCATTCTATTCTGGAATGACTAGGAGAAACAAACTCTAGTACCTCATCCATATCCAAGATTGGGTCAAAGCAGTTGTAATCCGCAAATCAAATGCCAAACCAGCTTTTGTTCTGTTCTACCTTGGAGTATTACCCTATTTATGCCAAGGATATCATAGGAACTGCACCATCTCTTATGAATTTTTCACGCAGTGATACTTCTTGCCATCATTGTTCATTCCTCGGCTCCTGTGTTATTGTAACTGAAATGTCGACAAGTGAATCGTGGTGTGTGAAATCAATACTCCTAGCAACCTCGTTGCTTGGTAGTTAATGGACAATATTCTCATTCTTAGCGTGTTGGTTATTAAATCATCATCCTAAGATTGATCGTGCTACCTAGTCCTTATTTCTGGTGCACCCTTCGATCAATGGGTTAGGATTGTATCAATTCCTCGATCTTTTGATCATATCGTCTTGTCTCGAAAGCAAGATTGTTCTCGAGCTTAGTAACATACCGGTGGTTCGTGATTTTTCGAATATCTTCTCGGAAGTATTACCAGGTTGTCCCCTAACTGTTATGTTGAGCTCGTGATCAAATTGGTTTTCCAATAAACCACTTTTCTCCAAGAATCTGTGTTGGATGCCCCTGAGCTAGTTAGTTAAGCCAAACAACAACTTGGAGAGTTGGGAGATAAAAGCTTGTATAACTTAGTTCACTTCCAAAGGGATATCTTTGTGTGTGTGTGTGTTGAAGAAAGATGATATCTTCACCAATTGGTCCTCGTGATCAGTTGTTGGATCTATTGCCTTGTCAAAACTTTGACTTGAGTAGGCTATCGTCAAGTCAAATCAGAACCAACGATGTTCGTAATGTTGTCTTACTCGTGGGTGATCCCTCGAGCATACACCATTAGATCTTTTGGTCTGACCAATGCTATCACCGTGTTCACATGATGGTGGAAGTCCAGTGATATGGAAATTCCGATGAATTGCTGTTAAGCCCATCAGCAGCATTTTGTCTCCCCATGATTCATGTTGAACATCAACCTAGTGTTGGAAACTTTGTAAACAATGCCTTCATGTTCCGGTCATGAAGCATATGTTTGGATGAAAGTAGCGACTTCCTCTAAGTTCACGTGCAATCGATGTAAGTTGCCGCCATGAATTCGAGAAAGTTTGTTTTTTTTGCTTCCCCGGAATCATCCCAAGTCATTCATGCATATGTGCGAAGTATCCTATGGTTTGGAGACTTGCAACCTTCATTCCATATGTTCCCTAGCACTTCAAGCCACTGGTTGACTTGTTCAAGGAAAAGAAGTCTAGCGCGCGTAAAGACTTCGAAATCCTTGATGATGGATCCTAACCTGAACTCGATAGTGTTTCATTATAAGACTACCACGTGGTCATGCTTGTCTTGGACAACGTGTTCACATGTATGTAGTAGAACCGGCTCATGTTTTGGAACCTGCTATCGTAGTTCATATCCCGAGAATCTCGCAACATCATCTCGTCGATTTGTGTTGCAAACTTTCTTTCCAGACATGCTGAGTCTGAAGTATCCTATCACCAATCGGATCTGAATCTCAGGCATATATGATGGTTGGAACATTCCCAACAGTTGCATTTTGTTCCCAGCTTGCACTGCCATTGTGCCAATTTCCCATGGGCTGCCTTCTCAACAGTTGTTGTCCAAGATCATCTTCAAAAGTGGACTTACCATCCATTTCTGATGATAAGCAAAAAAGCATCCATTGCGTTGTCTTCAATAAGGTAGTCCACATCATCCATCCTAGTCTGAGTATGTCATTCCTTCGAACACCTTCCAATGATCGCTTGTGATTTGCCCTAGGCTGGTATAAAGAGTTTCAATGATCCTTGAATCAAAAGTAATTCTTTTGCCACTTCAAAGAATAACTCTACGAGTCACCTCCCCCAAGGTGCCCCGTTATTGAATCATGGCAATTATTTCCTCGCCACCTTGACACCATCCACCATCTTTCTAAGCATGGAATTGTTGCCCACCAAATCTAACCCCGTCGTTGTTCTTCCATCCCTCTCGATGTGTTTTGTGTCTCAACTCGAGATGTTTCAACATCTCATTCCGCAAGTTGATATGGTATAGCTCGATCTTCGAGAAGATCAATCCTAGTAGAGTTTCTTTCCGTCGTCATCGCGTGGATGAAGATCTCAAAAGCAAGGATGTCAAGATCAACGTATGCAACGAATCAACAACCTTATGAGGTGCAACCTGGATCGTGAAGATCATGTTAGCTAGTGCCCCCTCTGTCTTCTTACCTCACGTCTTGAATCTCGGGACGAAATTCTTGTTTAGTGGGGGTGAGCTGTCACAGCCCCAGATCAGCCCTTGCTTGACTTTGCTTGCTCATCATGTCATCATGTTTACGATTTAAATAAACTTGGAATGGGGATTGATCAAACCCTAGAATCAAATGAATTCAACTAGGTTCAAACTTAAAACTTTTAATTGAACTCAAAATGCCCTCTGAAAATGTTCAACATTTCTGGATTGAGGTGGAAGCATCTACCAAAAATGGTTTACATTTTTGCAGGACATATTTGGGCTCTGAATTAAATCATACTCTATTTGCATTTGGGCATTTAAATGCTATACAATATTCTAAATGCTCAAATAATCATAAACTAAAATGTTTGCTGTTGGTTATGTTCCAAACAGTGGCATTGAGCAGTTTCATGATTTTTGGATCTGTTGAAGTGTTTTTAATAAAGCCCTAAAGACTACAGAATAATAGAGAAGAGAAATAAGTGGAAAGAACAAAAACTTACCTGGGCCAACCCACCTGGCACTTACCGCAGCCCAGCAGGCCGGCCCAGCCAGCTGGCCGTGCCAGTCGTCCCCTTCCTCGCGCCAGGAGGACAGGGCACGCTGACCACGCCGCCGGCAGCCACGTCCCCCGCCACCTCCTGCTTCTCCCCCTCGTCGTCTGGATGCCCCGCGCGACGCCACACGCCGCCCCGACCTCTCTTCCTCTCCCTCACTCTTCCTCCTCCCCTGGTTCTCTCCAGCGTGACCGCCCGAGCACCACCGTCGTCGCCGCACGCCATTGCCACGGCCACCGCCTCCCCCTCGCCTCCCCGACCAGCTCAGAAGCTCCGCCACGTCGCCGTCCACCCCTCCGTCGAGCCATGCGACGGGAAGCCCTGGAACACCGTCAACATCACCATCTTTGCCTCCGGCCGCCGGAGATCGTCCTCGCTGCCATGCCGCCGTCCGGCCTTCCCCGAGCTCTCCGTCGACGCCGTCGAGTCCGCAGTGAGCCTCTGCTCCGTTTCCCTCTCGCCGTTCCCCTGTTTCATCGCCGTAGCCCAATTCCCCCGCCATGGCCGTAGCTCCTCGCCGCCGATCGTGTCGCCGCTGTCGTTCTCCTGGTGCACGAGGGTGCCGCAGAGCCCCTCCGGTGGCCTGCCCGTGCCCCGCAGCCCGCTCCCGCTCGAAGCCATGCTCCGGCCGCCGCCCCGAGCTCCGCTCCGGCGAGCTCCGGCCACCCCTCCTCCTCCTTCCTACCCCACTAGATGCGGACGAGCCCGGGCTATGCCCCGGTGGTCTCCGCGAGTCCAGCCGCCGCCTGTAGCTCAAGTCCGGCGAGCCTCCGCCGTTGTTTTGGTCGCCGGCGGGTTAACTCCGGCCGTGCCGACGTGGCACCGTCATTAGTGGCTAATGGTGCCACTAACTAACCCCCCTCTCTCACTGACTACTGGGCCCCACGCCCTTAACTAACACCAGTTTTATTTCTGTTTAGTTTTATTTAATCACAGTGGCCCCATGCGTCGGCGTTGACTACCGACGCGTGGCCATTGACTGGCCCCACTTGTCTGTGACACTAACCAGCCTGAGACACTGACGTAGGGGTCCCACAGGTCAGGTTTGACCTGGCCGACCCAGTTGACCTGCTGACATCACACCTATGTCATGCTGACGCAGTAACTTATTTACTAGAATTATTCTTATACAGGAAATTCCAGAAAATAACCAAAACTTCTAAAAATCATAGAAAATCAACCGTAGCTCAGAATGAAATAATTCATATATGGAAAATGATCAGAAAAATCCAATCTATCCATCTTTACTAGTTTCATGCATGTTAGAACAAACTAACCTTGCTGTTTAGGTGAAACAAGTTAAAGCACTAATAATGACCATGATGAGTGTGAACTTTGAATCTTTGGTTCAAAATAGCTCAAACCCATCTGGTTGTAGTTGCATTAGCCCAACACACTCATTTTACCATGTCATGATCATGCATCATATTGTGCATTGCATTGATTGTGTTTCTTCTACATTTGCCGTTATTTGTCCCTCTCGATAGACGTGGTTTCGACGATGAGATCGATAATCTTGATGAAGAGCTATATTATCTTCGGAAGTGCCAGCAAAGCAAAACCCCTTGTTCATTCCGATATAATCCCACTCTCTCGCCTGCTCTTTTTACTGCATTAGGACAACAACGATTCATCTGTTACTTGCTCATGTAGCTGAACCCCTTTATCCTCTGCATGACCTGTCATCCCACGGTAAATAGATGAAACCCACTAGCATGAGTAGGAGTTGTTTGAGCCACGATGTGCCTACTCATTCATGCTTGTTTGTCATGCCTGCCATCGCTTAGAGTTGAGTCAGGTCTGATTCATCGGGGATGAATCGGAGGTGTGTAAACATGTCCTACAGTGTGTGAGCTAACTGTGTGAATACGATTTGGTAAAGGTAGAGGTCAGAGGCCATCTAGGAGTACATGGTGGGTTGTCTCATTGAAACCGTCCTCAGGAACTGAGTTCTGTGTTTGTGATCCATTAACAGTTACTACCACACATTGGGATCCTTAATTGACTCTCTCGGCTTCTTAACCACCCTTGTTCTCTGTTTTTTTTGAAGGGTTAGACCGTAGGAAAGACTCCTACTGCTTTAGTATATTACCAAGAGTGCCAAAGCATCTCTGTCCAGGAGTTGCAACTAGTTTTTGGTGTTTGTAGGATATGTGTTGGAGGCCTTGCGTAGTGCTGACCCTAGAGGTGGGCTATGATGCGGTAGATACACCGTGGCCCGGTGTACCGAGCGCCCGTTTGGTGTCTCGGGAACCCTGCTCACATCGTTCGGGGCCGTATGTGGAAACCTCGGCCGGACTCCCTGCGGATGGAACCTGAATAGGCGATAAACCTGGACTAGAATCTTGAGTGTTTAGGTAGGCCATGGCCGACACCCTCGTTGGGCTTCCGCTTGAAGGTTGCCGAGTACATGTCGTGTAAACGGCGGTAAGTGGTGAGAGTGTGTGTGAAGAAGTAAACCCCTGCAGGGTTATAAATGATCTATTCGAATAGCCGTGTCATGTAAAGGACTTCTGGGTTGCCTATAACAGTTCATAGACAAGTGAAAGTGGATACTCTAAAATGCGCAAGATAAGCGTGAGTGCTATGGATGGCGTTCTCGTGGGAAGACGGATCGGATCCATAGTGGTGTATTGATATGGTGAATATGTGGACTCGTAGCGCCACCTCAAAAGAGTTACTTGCAGTCATAGTTAGGATGGCCATCGAGTCAAAGCTGGCTTGTCTTGTTAAACTCCACCACCCCTTTGTTGATACCGATGCATATGTAGTTAGTTCTGATGTAAGTCTTGCTGGATACATTTGTACTCACGTTTGCCTATTTTATGTTTTGCAGAGAGACGTCAGTCTTGCTAGTAGTTCCGCATGGACTTCGACGTTTAGCTTGATACCTCAGCTACGATCTTGTGCCCTCGGCAGGATCTGGTAGTTAGTCAGGCTTATCAGCCTTTTCCATTTGTAGAGGCATGTACTCAGACATGTTAAGCTTCCGCTTGTGCCTTGACTTGTATGCTCTGCATGTTGGGTCATGAGACCCATGTTTGTAATATCTCGCTCCTCGGAGCCTAATGAATAAATACTTGAGTCGTAGAGTTATGTTGTGATGCCATGTTGTATTTACACATATCGAGCATATTGTGTGTATGATTGAAATGCTTGGTATGTGTGGGATCCGACAATCTAGTTGTTTATCCTTGGCAGCCTCTCTTATGGGGAAATGTAGTCTAGTGCTTCCTTGAGCCATAGTAGTCCGCTACAGCCAGTTCACCGGAGTCCTACTAGCTCAGCACTCACGCTCGGGACACTTGACTGGTCGGCATGTGTTTCACTTCGTTCTGTGTACGTCCCTTCGGGAAATGTCACGCGGTGACATCCGGAGTCTGCCTTAGCCTGCTACAGCGGGTTCCATGATCCTGTTAGCCAGTGCTACAGCCCGGATTCACACGCTGGCAACCGACATGCTCGATGTGATTCATGTATGCATGTCCCCATGGGTTAGTGCCGCTTTGGGTTCACGACTAGCCATGCCGGCCCGGGTTCTCTGTCATATGGATGCTAGCGACACTATCATATACGTGAGCCAAAAGGCATAAACGGTCCCGGGCCATGGTAAGGCGACACACGTGGGAATACCATGCGTGAGGCCGAAAAGTGATATGAGGTGTTACCGGCTAGATCGATGTGATTTGGAATCGGGGTCCTGACAAAACCGATGCAAAAGAATGTAAACAGTGAAAATTGAGAAAAAAAATAATGAAATCTAATAAGAAAACAAAGAAACATGAAGATAGAAAGAAATAACAAAGTCACTAATTGAGGAGTACTCCTCGCAAAGGTCACTCCCACATTCTCAGGTTGTGAAAAGTGGCGCGCTGCATGTGCGCCCTTGTCGTAATCTGGGAGTTTTCTCTTTTTTCGGCGATCAGTTTATTCAAAACGTTTTATCTCTTAAACCGTGCGTCCAAATCTCGAACCGTTTTCACCATAGGATTCGCCGCGCCGAGATATTCAAAAATAGATGCCATGTTGATAGGTTTAACGATTTTTTTTCATGAAAAAATGAACGAAAAATCCAAATCAGGAGCGCGGGTTTTCCCTTTCTAAAAGATGTACTCGCGAAGTCACAACCGTGCCTCTCGCGGAAGAAAAAAAATAAAAAAACATTGTTTTCGGTTTCCTTGAGGCACTCGCGGAAGCGCAACCGTGCCTCTTGCGGAAGAAAAAAATAGAAAATATGTTTTTTCGTTTCCGAAAGGCACGGTCGTGTCTCTCGCGAAATCAAAACCGTGCCTCTGGCGGAAGAAAAAAAAGAAAACATTTTTTTCATTTCTGAGAGGCATGGTCATGCTTCTCGCCAAAGCAAAACCGTGCCTATGGCGGAAGAAAAAAAAACAGAAAACGCGTTTTTTTCCAAGAGGCATGGTTGTGCCCTTCTCAAAAGCAAAATCATGCCTCTCGCGGAAGCAAAAAAAATGTGTTCTCTTGAAACAAATTTTTTTTTCGATTTTCTTTTGGCCCAAAAAGTAAGGAAGATCGGTGAAAAACCAAAAAGTCAAAAAACCAGAAAAATAACATTTAAAAAGCAGAAAACACGTGCGGAAAAATAAAAATAAAAAATTTGAAGAGAGTGTGACACGTGGCGGGTGGTTGAGAGTGCAGCCAATGAAACTTACACTGAGCGAGCAAGCGAAAAAAACAACAACAAACTGGGTCGGCCTAGTATAAAAAGCTTTAGACGAGAGCCCCTTCCATCACGCTAAGATATTGGTCTAGCGACGTAGGCACGCAGGTCCCCCACATACGCCTCTAGTGGGCTGCCCGTTAGCGGCAAAATTTCATGTTTTGACCCTTTTGACAAAGAAATTCAAGATCTAACCCAGGTTTAAAATAATTCGGGATTTGATTCTTTTTCTTACCGCAAGGGGTTCTGGCGGTAGGGTTAGACAACCTACCGCCAGGGCCACTAGCGGTAGGGTACTTATCCACGTTAGCACGCGGTGACGGCCGCCGTTCCCCTCCGTCGCACCCTACCGCCAGGTCCCCTGGCGGTAGCCTGTCTAACCCTACCGCCAGGACCCCTGACGGTAGGGTCCGGGCAGTTATTTCGCCTGAGACCCCGCGCCCCGTCCCGTCTCCCCACCCCTCCCACTCCCCCCCCATCGGTAGTTTCTCCTTTCTTTCTCACCCAAGTCGCCCCTCTCTCCCTCTCTCATCTCCTCCACTCTCCCCCTCGTATCTTCACCGATTCTTCACCGTTTTTGCGGATCGAGATGGCCCCGAAGAGAGAAACGTAAGCTCCTCCAATCCCTCCAATTATTTTTTGCAAACTTGCTTCCGATTCAACGCATTATTTGCTTGAAATTCCTCATTCTTTTTGAACTTAGATTAGATTTTTTCACCTAAGATTGTTTTAGTTTGATTATAGTTCTAGTTCTTAGTTCTTTAGTAACTAGTGGTATTGAATATGAACTCTAATCAATAGTTCATATGTTAGTGTGAAGATGAACCCTAGTTCATAAAAAAATTGTTAAAAAATTATGATGTAATGTTGATATGAGGATGAACCCTAGTTTGATGATGCATGTTGATATTATGATATGATGTAGTGTGAAGATGAACCCTAGTTTGATGATGCAAATTGATATGATGATATGAAGATGTTATTTGGAAAAAATATGTAAAAATATGATGATATGATGTATGTTGGAGGATTTTTTTTTGATATGATGCATGTTGATATGATTTGATCCACCATGTGTAGTAGATGTTGTTGGAGGAATATGCTTAAGATTTTATTTTGATATGATGCATGTTGATATGATTTGATTTCATTTTTTGTTTATGTATGCTTATGCTTATGCTTATGATGCTTTTGTTGATGAAAATTTATTAAGGCGGCCACCTCTTGCGGACAACATCGGCCCACGGTACTCCATGCTGGACTGGGCATTCGACAAGGGTCATCGTGCCTGTTTCATAGAGAACGGACAGGTAAGTGATATGAATGAAATATTGATCAAAGTTTTCGGATTGATGAAAATAATTTCCTAACTTTTGGCGTTCACTTTTTGACAAATGTTGCAGCCACTTCACATGAGGGGTCACGGGGTTCATGAGCATATGGACTACGACGAGCGCTACGCGCCGTTCTTCAAGAGAGCCCGCCTGTTGGGTTTTGTGTTGTAGTTCAAGCGTCAGCCGTCGGCGCTTGTCCACGCAGCTCTGACAGCGTTGATTGACCGATGGCGACCGGAGACCCATTCTTTCCATCTGCCATGCGGGGAGATGACGGTGACCCTCGAGGATTGGGCGATGATTACTGCCATGCCGATCGATGGTCATGCACTTACCGGGCAAGTGGAGAGGACCAACTGGCAGCAGAGGGTTTCCACCCTCATCGGCGACTGCCCCACTGCTAAGGGTAACCGTAAATCCAGTGTGCCCTTGATCTGGCTCTCGGAGCACCGGCAGAAATGCCTCGAAGGCACCGACGAGACGACTTTGGAGTGGTACGTGAGGGCCTACCTGTGGTATATTCTCACGGAGGTCGTGTTTCCAGACAGCTCCGGGAACTCTGCCAACTGGTCGTATCTCTTCTTCCTAGCGGACTGGGAGGCAGGGTACAGTTGGGGGACCGCATCTCTCACCTACTGATACGTCTTCAACGTATCTATAATTTTAATTGTTCCATGCTATTATATTATCTGTTTTGGATGTTTATGGGCTTTATTGTACATTTTATTATTATTTTTTTGACTAACCTATTAACCGGAGGCCCAACCCAAATTGTTGTTTTCTTGCCTATTTCAGTGTTTCAAAGAAAAGGAATATCAAACGGAGTCCAAACGGAATAAAACCTTCAGGAGAGTTATTTTTGTAACAGAAGCATTCCAGGAGACTTGGAGTGTACGTCAGAGAAGCAACAAGGTGTCCACGAGGCAGGGAGGCGCGCCTGCACCCCTGGGCACGCCCCCACCCTCGTGGGCCCCTCGTGGCTCCACTGACCGACTTCTTTTGCCTATATATGTCCATATACCCTAAAAACCTTCAGGAACATAATAGATCAGGAGTTCCGCCGCCGCAAGCCTCTGTAGCCACCAAAAACCAATCGGGACCTTGTTTTGGCACCCTGCCGGAGGGGGATCCCACACCGGTGGCCATCTTCATCATCCCGGCGCTCTCCATGACGAGGAGGGAGTAGTTTACCCTCGGGGCTGAGGGTATGTACCAGTAGCTATGTGTTTGATCTCTCTCTCTCTCTCTCTCGTGTTATTGAGGTGGTACGATCTCAATGTATCGCGAGCTTTGCTATTATAGTTGGATCTTATGATGTTTCTCCCCCCTCTACTCTCTTGTAATGGATTGAGTTTTCCCTTTGAAGTCGTCTTATCGGATTGAGTCTTTAAGGATTTGAGAACACTTGATGTATGTCTTGCATGTGCGTATATGTGGTGACAATGGGATATCAAGTGATCCACTTGATGTATGTTTTGGTGATCAACTTGCAGGTTCCGTGACCTTGTGAACTTATGCTTAGGGGTTGGCACACGTTTTCATCTTGACTCTCCGGTAGATACTTTGGGGCACTCTTTGAAGTACTTTTGTGTTGGTTGAATAGATGAATCTGAGATTTTGTGATGCATATCGTATACTCATACCCACGGATACTTGAGGTGACAATGGAGTATCTAGGTGACATTAGGGTTTTGGTTGATTTGTGTCTTAAGGTGTTATTCTAGTACGAACTCTATGATAGATCGAACGGAAAGAATAGCTTCGTGTTATTTTACTACAGACTCTTGAATAGATCGATTAGAATGGATAACTTTGAGGTGGTTTCGTACCCTACCATAATCTCTTCGTCTGTTCTCCTCTATTACTGACTTTGGAGTGACTCTTTGTTGCATGTTGAGGGATAGTTATATGATCCAACTGTGTTATTATTGTTGAGAGAACTTGCACTAGTGAAAGTATGAACCCTAGGCCTTGTTTCCTGGCATTGCAACACCGTTTACGATCACTTTCATTATTAGTTACCTTGCTGTTTTTATATTTTCAGATTACAAAAACCTATATCTACCATCCATATTGCACTTGTATCACCATCTCTTCGCCGAACTAGTGCACCTATACAATTTACCATTGTATTTGGTGTGTTGGGGACACAAGAGACTCTTTGTTATTTGGTTGCAGGGTTGTTTGAGAGAGACCATCTTCATCCTACGCCTCCCACAGATTGATAAACCTTAGGTCATCCACTTGAGGGAAAATTGCTACTGTCCTACAAACCTCTCAAGATTTTGGAGGCCCAACAACGTCTACAAGAAGAAGGTTGTGTACTAGACATCAAGCTCTTTTCTGGCGCCGTTGCCGGGGAGGTGAGTGTTTGAAGGTATATCTTTAGATCTTGCAATCGAATCTTTTAGTTTCTTGTTTTATCACTAGTTTAGTTTAAAAAAGAAAACTACAAAAAAATGGAATTGAGTTTGCCTCATACGCTTCATATTTTTAATATCTTTCGTGAGAATGATGGAAAGGAAAATTGTGCTCAAATGCTAGAAGAAGAAGTCTATAAAATGTTTGGCACTAAATCTTTGAATGGTGAGCATGATTGCAATGTTGTTAGTATGAACTCTTTGAATATTCACAGTACTAATGATGATTGCACTAGTCATGATGAAAATATCTCTTATAAGCATGTCGATTTTTGTGGAGTGCATAGAGTTTGCAAGTACGTACCAAACAGGGAAAATAGATTTTGCAAGAGGCATAAGTATTTGGAAACTAAATGGTTGCAAGAAAGGCTAGATGTTTGTGCTGGAAATTTAAACATTCTTAGCCCTACTTGTGAACTTTGCAATGAACGTGATCACTTCAATAACCAATGCAAATTGTTTCATGATCGTATCGTGTCCAAAAATTGTGATGATTTGATTTCCCTTTCACATCATAATGAACTTAGTTTGCTTTTGTGTTATGAAGAAATGAAACGTATAACTAAGGATCTTCCAGAAATTGTCCTTGATAAAGTTCTTGATTTTGATCTAGAAGAAATTTATATGTATTGTGCAGTGAATTATATTGAAAATCCTTATATTGCCAATTACATAAAGAAAAGAAAAAAAATAGAGGATGAAGAGAATACTAACGAAAGGAAAGAGACTTCCCAATATTCTCCTATTATTTCTTATGATGAATCAGGTAATGAGGAGGAGCCTTCTATTCAACCAATCTCATTAATAAGGAGCTCCAAAAAGAGGATTAAACCCACACATGATGTGAAGAAGAAAAAGCAAAGACGGAGAAGCAAAGGTAGAGAGGTATCTCTCCCAAATGATGTTGCTCCTATTACTCATTGTGATGATGATAATTGCTATACTATTGGTGCTATCCATACTATTAATGATGAGAGTGATTATGCTTATGATACGAAAATGCCCAAGCTTGGGGATGCTATGTTTGATGAAGATGATGTTTTTGAGAATATATTTTCTGCAATTAATGTTTGTCCCAAGCTTGGGGATGCTACATTTAATGAAGATGATATTTTTAGTCTCCCAAGTTTTGATATGCAAATTTATACTGATGATAGCATGCCTCCTACTTATGATGATTATATTGATGAAAGTGGGTTTGGAAGAGCGTCAACTTTAGGAAGTAATGATCCCACTATTTTGGAGGATGCTGAATCTTATTGTGATAATTATGAAAGTTGAAAGAACATGCGGTGCCCCCATGTTTGGTTTTGGTAATTGATGACAATCTCTTTGGACTAATGGTTGCCTTGAGTTATATTTGAAGGTTTTGTCCATAGGCTTTTCTTGGAGTACATGTGTTGGTTTCAAGGAGAGTTTGTGTCGACCAAGGTGCTATTCAAGGAATTATCCAAAGATTGGTCATGTGAGTGTTGAGCTTATTGCAATCATGTCTTGAAGAAGAAGATTGTGTGATCATTCATGTCTACCTTCAAGACATCATCCAAATGAAGAGAATTGGAAAGATTTAAGGTTGATCAAGATTAAGTCAAGAATGAATCAAGTTGATCAACACACAAAGCATACAAGATGTACTGAGGGATCAAGTGATCCCATGGTATGGTGGCGATGTGCAAGTTCAAGTGGAGCATCATGAAGAGATCAAATGCTTGAAGCTTGTCGTCCATTATGGTAACAATGGATTTATGAAGATATGCCGAAGAGTGGCTCACTCATAATGGAGTATGGGGGAGCAATAAACTAGTCTTCATCGTCATCATCTATCTAGATCAAGTGGACTATGTGCAAGACAAAGGTTTGCCCTTGATAGGTTTTCTATTTTACCGGTCTCATAGTGGTAGTTGGGAGACCGGGTTATAGGATCGATTGCCGTACTATCAAGGGGGGCTCTCAATGAGTAGCTTGATCATATCGTTCGTAGAGAGCTCAAACCATTGCATCATTGCATCATCTTTCTTGGTTCTTGTTTGGTTCTCTTTGAGAGTTTTGGAGCTTATGGTCATCTTGATGACAAGCTCGAGTTCATCGAAACCGGAGTTCACTTGCTTCTTCTATGATGTTTTCGATGTTGGAGGTTATGCCCGTTCTTCTCTGTTGGAAGTTTCACTCCTCCATTTGTTAGGCATACCTTCCTGCTGTTTTGATGCTACTTGTCGTCTTGTTTCCAACAAGCTTGAGTTTGCTCAATTCGGAGCTCATATGCAGAAGTTATGGCAGTTCTAGTTTTCCGTGGAGGTTACTTGCTTTCGTGGAAGTGGCATAAGGATGGCGCCAGCGGTAGTACCGTTGGGCCAGAGCGGTAGTACCGCTTATCGCCACAAACGGTAATACCGCTGTCCCGTAGTGGTGGTACCGCCCATGGCCATAAGAGGTAGTACGGCTCCGGTTCCACGCTGGTACCGCCTCGACTCGAGACGTGGTTTTCTCGTGTCGGGTTTAGCGGCAGTAGGAGCGACAGTAGGAGCAGTAGTACCGCTCATGTGCGGTAGTACCGCGGCTACCACCGCCCCTAGTGCCGCTCAATGGCCCTCCTCCCTGTTCCTTCTCCCTGTGCTCATGGAAGGCGTTGTGCGCGGTCCCAGCGGTAGTACCGCTAGGGCCAAGCAGCGATACCTGTATAACGGTAGTACCGGCTGGCTCCACGTAGTGCCGCTCATCCGGCTCTGCCTCGCACTCTGTTTCGCTCCGCTCTCCGTGTTCTACCACCCGGGCGGTAGCACCGCTCCCCTGAGCGGTAGTACCGCTCATGCGCGGACTGAGCACATAACGGTTAGATTCAGGAGCCCCTATAAAAGGGGGTGTTCTTCCCCATTCAACCTTATCCTTTAAGCTCGTGTTCTTCCCCCATTGTTGACCTTCTTCGAGCTTGCTAACTCTCAATCCCTTTATGGATTCTTGCTAGTTTTTGAGGGAAAAGAGAGAGGAGATCTAGATCCACATTTCCACCAATCACTTTCTCCTCTATGTGAGGGGAACCCCTTGGATCTAGATCTTGGAGTTCTTGGTGTTCTCCTTCTTGTTCTTCCTCTCATTTTCCTCCCTAGCATTAGTTGCTTCGGTGGGATTTGAGAGAGAAGGACTTGGGCACTCCGTGTGCCCTTGCCATTGCATTTGGTGCATCGGTTTGAATTCTCCACGTGATACATGGAAGTTAAAAGTTGAGAAGCTTATTACTCTTGGGTGCTTGGTACCCTTGAGCTTGTTCCTCTTGGGTGCTTGGGCGTCCTAGACAGTTGGTGGTGTTCGGAGCTCAATCATTGTGGTGTAAAGCTCCGAGCAAGCGTCGAGGTCTCCAATTAGGTTGTGGAGATCGCCTGAGCAATTTGACGGTACCGTGACCGCCCCAAGGGTTTCCAAAGTGTCTGGTTCGGTGACCGCCCCAAGGGTTGCCATTTGTACGGGTTCGGTGACCGCCCTCAAGGGTCCCTTAGTGGAATCACGGCATCTTGCATTGTGCGAGGCGTGAGGAGATTCTGATGGCCCTAGTGGCTTCTTGGGAGCATTGTGCCTCCACACCGCTCCAAACAGAGATTAGCATCCGCAAGGGTGTGAACTTCGGGATACATCGTCGTCTCCGCGTGCCTCGGTTATCTCTTACCCGAGCCCTTTACTTATGCACTTTACTTTGTGATAGCCATATTGTTTCTTGTCGTATATCTTGCTATCACCTAAGTAGTTTTTCTTGCTTAGCATAAGTTGTTGGTGCACATAGGTGAGCCTAGTTGTTGTAGGTTTTGTGCTTGACAGATTAACCGCTAGGTTTATTCCGCATTTGTTCAAGCCTCAACCGTAATTATTTTAAAGCGCCTATTCACCCCCCCCCCTCTAGGCGACATCTACGATCTTTCAAAAGTGGATTTGGAGAGGTCATGACTTTATTTAGTAATGATTCCACTATCTTGGAAGAGGTTTCAATTGATTATGATGAGAACAAAGTTGCTACTTATGATGATTATTGTGATGAAACTTATGCTATAAAGAGTAGTGATGATTATATTTATAAAACTTGTCATGATTATGATTACCCTTTTTCTGAACATTACTCATTTAATGTGGAAACAATTTATAGTATTCGAGTTTCTTATGATACTCCCACTATTCCGAATGAGAAGAATTTTGCTTATGTGGAGAGTAGTAAATTTTCTATGCTTGTAGATCATGAAAAGAATGCTTTATGTGATAGTTATATTGTTGAATTCATTCATGATGCTACTGAAAATTATTATGAGGGAGGAACATATGCTTTTAGGAATTGCAATAATATCAAGTTTCCTCTCTATGTGCTTAAAGTTTTAAAGTTATGCTTGTTTTGCCTTCCTATGCTAGTTGATTATTGTTCCCATAAGTTGTTTGCTCACAAAATCCCTATGCATAGGAAGTGGATTATATTTAAATGTGCTAGTCATATTCTTCATGATTCTCTCTTTATGTTTTTATTCTTATCTTTTATGTGAGCATCATTGAAATCATCTATCTAGCTAGGGCGTTAAACGATAGCGCTTGTTGGGAGGCAACCCAATTTTATTTTAGTTTCTTGCTTTTTAGTTCTGTTTAGGAATAAATAATCTATCTAGCCTCTGGTTAGATGTATTTTTATGTTTTAATTAGTGTTTGTGCCAAGTTAAACCTATAGGATCTTCTTGGATAATAGTTATTTGATCTTGCTGAAAATTCCAGAAACTTTCTGTTCACGAAAACAATTGTTAAAAATTACCAAAACGTGATATGATACTGATTCCAATTGCAGCATATCAATAAACAAATTTAGGTCGTCCTATTTTGGTAGAATTTTTAGAGTTCCAGAAGTTTGCGTTAGTTACAGATTACTACAGATTGTTCTGTTTTTGACAGATTCTGTTTTTCGTGTGTTGTTTGCTTATTTTGATGAGTCTATGGCTAGTAAAAGAGTTTATAAAAACCATAGAGAAGTTACAATACAGTAATTTTAACACCAATATAAATAAAGAATGAGTTCACTACAGTACCTTGAAGTGGTGTTTTGTTTTCTTTCGCTAACGGAGCTCACGAGTTTTCTGTTAAGTTTTGTGTTGTGAAGTTTTCAAGTTTTGGGTAAAGATTCGATGGACTATGGAATAAGGAGTGGCAAGAGCCTAAGCTTGGGGATGCCCAAGGCACCCCAAGGTAATATTTAAGGATAACCAAGAGCCTAAGCTTGGGGATGCCCCGGAAGGCATCCCTTCTTTCGTCCTCATCCATCGGTAAATTTACTTGGAGCTATATTTTTATTCACCACATGATATGTGTTTTGCTTGGAGCGTCTTGTATGATTTGAGTCTTTATTTGTTAGTTTTCCACAATCATCCTTGTTGTACACACCTTTTGAGAGAGACACACATGATTTGGAATTTGTTAGAATACTCTATGTACTTCACTTATATCTTTTAGAGCACGACGGTGGTTATATTTTATAGAAATTATTGAACTCTCATGATTCACTTATATTATTTTGAGAGTCTTTAGAACAGCATGGTAATTTGCTTTGGTTATAAATTTAGTCCTAATATGATGGGCATCCAAGAGGGATATAATAAAAACTTTCATATAAAGTGCATTGAATACTATGTGAAGTTTGATTCCTTATGATTGTTTTGAGATATGAGGATGGTAATATTAGAGTCATGCTAGTGGAGTAGTTGTGAATTTGAGAGATACTTGTGTTAAAGTTTGTGATTCTCGTAGCATGCATGTATAGTGAACCGTTATGTGATGAAGTCGGAGCATGATTTATTTATTGATTGTCCTCCTTATGAGTGGCGGTCGGGGACGAGCAATGGTCTTTTCCTACCAATCTATCCCCCTAGGAGCATGCGTGTAGTACTTTGTTTCGATGACTAATAGATTTTTGCAATAAGTATGTGAGTTCTTTATGACTAATGTTGAGTCCAGGGATTATACGCACTCTCACCCTTCCACCATTGCTAGCCTCTCTAATACAAGACACCTTTTGCGGTATCATACACCCACCATATACCTTCCTCAAAACAGCCACCATACCTACCTATCATGGCATTTCCATAGCCATTCTGAGATATATTGCCATGCAACTTTCCACCGTTCCGTTTATTATGACACGCTCCATCATTGTCATATTGCTTTGCATGATCATGTAGTTGACATCGTATTTGTGGCAAAGCCACCTTCGTAATTCTTTCATACATGTCACTCTTGATTCATTGCACATCCCGGTACACCGCCGGAGGCATTTATATATAGTCATATTTTGTTCTAAGTATCGAGTTGTAATTCTTGAGTTGTAAGTAAATAAAAGTGTGATGATCATCATTATTAGAGCATTGTCCCAGTGAGGAAAGGATGATGGAGACTATGATTCCCCCACAAGTCGGGATGAGACTTCGAACGAAAATAAATAAATAAATAAGGCCAAAGAAGCCCCAAAAAAAGAGGCCATAAAAAAGGGAGAAGGCCCAAACAAAAAAAATGAAAGAAAAAGAGATAAGGGGCAATGCTACTATCCTTTTACCACACTTGTGCTTCAAAGTAGCACCATGATATTCATGATAGAGAGTCTCCTATGTTGTCACTCTCATATACTAGTGGGAATCTTTCATTATAGAACATGGCTTGTATATTCCAATGATGGGCTTCCTCAAATTGCCCTAGGTCTTCGTGAGCAAGTGAGTTGGATGCACACCCACTTAGTTTTTGTTGTTGAGCTTTCATACACTTATAGCTCTAGTGCATCGGTTGCATGGCAATCCCTACTCACTCACATTGATATCTATTAATGGTCATCTCCATAGTCCGTTGATACGCCTAGTTGATGTGAGATTATCTTCTCCTTTTTGTCTTCTCCACAACCACCATTCTATTCCACCTATAGTGCTATGTCTATGGCTCACGCTCATGTATTGCGTGAAGATTGAAAAGGTTTGAGAACATCAAAAGTATGAAACAATTGCTTGGCTTGTCATCGGGGTTGTGCATGATTTAAATATTTTGTGTGATGAAGATAGAGCATAGCCAGACTATATGATTTTGTAGGGATAGCTTGCTTTGACCATGTTATTTTGAGAAGACATGATTGCTTAGTTAGTATGCTTGAAGTATTATTATTTTTATGTCAATATTAAACTTTTGTCTTGAATCTTATGGATCTGAATATTCTTGCCACAATAAAGAAGATTACATTGATAAATATGTTAGGTAGCATTCCACATCAAAAATTCTGTTTTTATCATTTACCTACTCGAGGACGAGCAGGAATTAAGCTTGGGGATCGTCGTCTCCAACGTATCTATAATTTTTGATTGTTCCATGCTATTATATTATCTGTTTTGGATGTTTATGGGCTTTATTATACACTTTCATATTATTTTTGGGACTAATCTATTAACCGGAGGCCCAGCCCAAATTGTTGTTTTCTTGCCTATTTCAGTGTTTCGAAGAAAAAGAATATCAAACAGAGTCCAAACGGAATGAAACCTTCGGGAGAGTTATTTTTGGAATGGAAGAAATCCAGGAGACTTGGAGTGCACGTCAGGGAAGCAACGAGGTGACCACGAGGCAGGGAGGCAGGCCTGCCCCCCTGGGCGCGCCCCCCGCCCTCGTGGGCCCCTCGTGGCTCCCTTGACCGATTTCTTTCGCCTATATATGTCCATATACCCTAAAAACCTTCGAGAACAGAATAGATCGGGAGTTCCGCCGCCGCAAGCCTCTGTAGACACCAAAAACCAATCGGGACCCTGTTACGGCACCCTGCCGGAGGGGGGATCCCTCACCGGTAGCCATCTTTATCATCCCGGCACTCTCCATGACGAGGAGGGAGTAGTTCACCCTCGGGGCTGAGGGTATGTACCAGTAGCTATGTGTTTGATCTCTCTCTCTCTCTCTCTCTCTCATGTTCTTGAGGTGGTACGATCTTGATGTATCGCGAGCTTTGCTATTAGAGTTGGATCTTATGATGTTTCTCCTCCCTCTACTCTCTTGTAATGGATTGAGTTTTCCCTTTGAAGTTGTCTTATCGGATTGAGTCTTTAAGGATTTGAGAACACTTGATGTATGTCTTGCATGTGCATATCTGTGGTGACAATGGGATATCACGTGATCCACTTGATGTATGTTTTGGTGATCAACTTGCGGGTTCCGTGACCTCATGAACTTATGCTTAGGTGTTGGCACACGTATTCTTCTTGACTCTCCGGTAGAAACTTTGGGGCACTCTTTGAAGTACTTTTGTGTTGGTTGACTAGATGAATCTGAGATTTTATGATGCATATCGTATAATCATACCCCACGGATACTTGAGGTGACAATGGAGTATCTAGGTGACATTAGGGTTTTGGTTGATTTGTGTCTTAAGGTGTTATTCTAGTACGAACTCTATGATAGATCGAACGGAAAGAATAACTTCGTGTTATTTTACTACGGACTCTTGAATAGATCGATCAGAAAGGATAAATTTGAGGTGGTTTCGTACCCTACCATAATCTCTTCGTCTGTTCTCCTCTATTATTGACTTTGGAGTGACTCTTTGTTGCATGTTGAGGGATAGTTATATGATCCAACTATGTTATTATTGTTGAGAGAACTTGCACTAGTGGAAGTATGAACCCTAGGCCTTGTTTCCTAGCATTGCAACACCGTTTACGTTCACTTTCATTATTAGTTACCTTGCTGGTTTTATATTTTCAGATTACAAAAACCTATATCTACCATCCATATTGCACTTGTATCGCCATCTCTTCGCCGAACTAGTGCACCTATACAATTTATCATTGTATTTGGTGTGTTGGGGACACAAGAGACTCTTTGTTATTTGGTTGCAGGGTTGTTTGAGAGAGACCATCTTCATCCTACGCCTCCCACGAATTGATAAACCTTAGGTCATCCACTTGAGGGAAAATTGCTACTGTCCTACAAACCTCTGCACTTGGAGGCCCAACAACGTCTACAAGAAAAAGGTTGTGTAGTAGACATCACCTACCTATACCGTTCGGTAAGAGAGTTTCTAATTGCCTACCTACCTATGAAAGTGTGTCCATGACATTTTGTTATATCTGATCCTCATTTGATGTTTTGCAGCTTGACGACGCAATGCAGAGGATGGGAGACAAGTCCAATATGGGTGGATTTGTCTGGGCCCTCTCCATTTGGATGTGGGAGCGGCTGCCGGTGGGGCGTCCCGAGAAGATGCCAAGACCCCCGTGGGGTGCTTATAGCAAAGACGGCGATGAGACTCGACACCCCACCATAGCTTACGAGTGGGACGTTGTCAAACTCTACACGGGCCTAAACAAGACTTCATACAAGACCTACACCAACGAGTTGGATGCTCTGACACATACGCGGGTATATGAACTCGCTCAACACCTTTCTCTTTGATTCCACTTTTGACCGAGAGTGGGAACTTACCAACGTATATGTAATAGGTAAACTGGTGGCCGTATCATGCCCGAGAGTGGGACTTTGATCTGAACGTGATGTGCGATGCGGACCGTGTTCTCTGGCGGTGCATCATGCCCATGATCTGTGTGTACGCCGTCGAATGGCACTTGCCACACCGCGTGGCCACGCAGTTTGGGATGTATCAGCATACCCCACTAGGCCAGCCCACCGATACCGGCGGCCACACGCTCCACCTGTGAGCACTTTGTTCTCTGTGCCCATGATTTCATTGCGTGGCGACTTTATTATGATGTTTCTTGTGGCCTATGCCTTGGAGGATGAGCCGGTAGAAGAATCAGTCGATCACAGACTAGGGAGAGGAGCATAAGACTCATGTGACGGAGTGGAACCGACGGAGGTACCGGAAAGACGTGGAGAGGAAAGTGACGGACTGGGATGCTTACGTGGACCGACACATGAGGTGGTACGATGATGGCCAGAAGCACCGTCTTCATCTCAGGCCTCGGTGGACGGGAAAGACATCGCGGAGCTCGAGAGGGATGACCCCGAGGAAGAGGCCTACCCGACCGGCATCAGAAACATGCACAGTGGATTTAGGGAGTTTGCACCCCTCATGAACAGAGTGGTAAGTTTGAACCGACGATTGTATTTAAACTATTTTATTCGTCATCGTGACTGACTTACGCCATTGCAGTCTGGTGAGCTGAACATATGCATCTTTGAAGCCTCAGATGCACTAGGTGATATCCCCGGGAGCGTACAATCTAAGAACAAAATGAGGGGGGCGATGAAGGTACAATTTCAGCCTCCTCGGAACAGATGCATCTTGTTCACTTGTAATCATAAACCTGATACTTATTTGGGGTCTCCTCTTGACCCTTTTGCTACCGCCAGGATCTCTGGCGGTAGGGGTACACAGCCTACCGCCTGGGGCCTTGGCGGTAGGGTGCGACGGAGGGGGACAACGGCCGTTTGCCTTGCTGACGTGGATAAGTACCCTACCGCCAGGGGTCCTGGCGGTTCCCCCTCCGTCGCGTCCTACCGCCAGGGCCCCAGGCGGTAGGTTGTCTAACCCTACCGCCAGAGACCCTGGCGGTAGCAAAAGGGTCAAATACTGAATTTTTTTTTTGAACCGGGCTCAGATTCTGAATTTCTTTGCCAAAAGGGTCAAAACATGAAATTTTGCCCCCGTTAGCGGGGAAGCGCTCCCGAACTGACCGCTTGCCTTGTTTTGGGAAGCTTCCACATCGGTTCGGGGAAAGCTTTCAAATGTTTTTTTTGGTGTTTCTCATCCGGCTTTTCTGGTTTTCTTGATAGGTTCTTAATTTCTTTTTTTTTGTTTCTTCTTCAGCCCGTTTTTCTTTTCGTTTTGCTTTCTTTTCATTTTTCTTTCTTCTTTCTTCTTTTTATTTTTAAATTCATCAATACTTTTGTAAATTTATGAAAAAATTAAAATGGTGAATATTTTAAAATTTACATACATTGTTAAAATTGGCGATAAAATAAATTTCTGAAAATTTGTAAAAGAAATTTAAATTTGCAATTTTTTATTTAAATTTTGATATTTTTTGAATTAGCAAACTTTTTTTAATCCTTGATTTTTATTTATTTTACAAACTTTTTTGAATTTGCGACAGCAGCTCCCATTTGCCACGTAGAAGGTCTTGTCACCTTTACCAATGGGGACCTAAAATGGGTTTAGAGTTTAAGATTCAGGTTCAAGGTTTTAAATAAAATATTCAATGTGCGCTCGACGGAGCGTGGACGCTTTCGACCGGCTGACAAACGCCGGTGTGCCATGGTCACGCCATCCTAGCCGCTTGATTTAGCGTAAGCAGGACAACATAATTACATAAAAAAATACTGATTAATCCAATCGCTGCAGGATAACATAAAATACTCATTAACCGAAGCAACTTGCCAAGCAACATCTCGTCATGTCGGCACACAAAAAGGAGGTAGTAAAAGAAACGGCGAACTCTCCCGTGACAGGGACTCAGCGACCATCCGCCACGCCCCGTGCCGTTGGGCTTTCTTTCAGTTGCCAAAAGCGGGAAGAAGATCGTCTCGTTTTTCTCTCCTTTTGGCTACAACCAGGCTGCCGTGGTGGGCACTACTCCTAGGTGGTAGGAGCACGTACCGTACGGGAGCTGGTACCCCGGTTTGTGGCGTGGACGCACGGACCGGTCGAGGCGGTGTACTCCTGTTCCAAAATATAAGTCTTTGTAAAAATTCCTCTCTAAACTGACATATGAAGTAAAATGAATGAATTTACATATATTCATATGTGGTTCATAATGAAATTTTTACAACAACTTATATATAAAAACGGAGGGAGTAGTTTACTTTAAAGTGTGCCCAAATGTGGTGCGAGTAACAAGAACAGAAGGTGAAGCAGTCTGTCTTATAAAAAACATGCATATAACGAGTTATTTGCAGTTCCGGCTGTATGAGCCTATTAACATAGTGAATTATTATTTCACCGGCAAAAAATAGTGCATTATTTTGGGCGGCATGGTCAGCGCCACACGAGTCATGTACGCCGTGGACCCTGCACCTGCAGACTGCAGTATGGCCAGGCCAGACGCCCGTTCCTGATCGCCACGTCGCTGGCACGTCCCACCCGCGCCGCGCGGGGAGCGAACCCCATTTTTTTTAGAAGAAAAGGGCAGCCCCGCCCCCGTTCCATTTCCATAGAAAATGAAACACACCGAGTACAACATATTACAGACCGCGGGAGGAGATTGAGTATCTCTCCGGCAATATTTTTGCAGAGCAAAACAGCAATACCGAACCTAGGTAATAAAGCAACAGTTTGGATAAAACACGCTAAAACATTAACCAGCTACTGGACATTTTAAGATGAGACAGGAGGCCACATCAGAACAGGCTCTCCCCCATGCCCACCAAGCCACCCATCTTTTGCAGAGAGTACAGCCGCCAGAGCTCGTTCTTCTTCAGCCTGGCTCTGGCCAGAGCAGCAGCGGTGGTTTTCTTGCCTCCTCCCATATAGCCGCAGTGAACATCTCCACGCGCTTTTACATTTCCTTTGCATGGGATCTTCCAGAGTTGCGGTATCCTGCAATTCTCCCCGCACCACCTGCATACCCATCCAACGTGTGTTGTTAAAACACATGTAATTTCTGCATCTCTAGATAGCCCAGAGGACAGCTGAAATGACAATATTCTCAGCTTGTAGTTTATTATATTGTCCCCACATTTCTGCTACCCTATTTAGCATAGGTAAGGGGAGGCAATTTATAATGGAGTGAATAACTCTCCAGATTTCGAGCAACAACACACTCAAAGAACAAATGATTGATAGTTTCACCTTGAGCATGTAATGCACAAGACAAGTCATCTAAATGATGTCTCTTCGAGGTTATCCTCACCAACATCTTATTGTGAGCCAACAGCCACGTAAAAATATGGATGTTAGGAGGGACATGAATTTTCCACATATCGTGAATATGGACTTGGCTAATCCCCTAAAATTGACCATGGCATACATAGAACTAACTGAATATACACCATTGGACTCTAATTTCCAGATTAGAGCATCATCTTCATCGCTAAACACAGTGGTTTGCAAAATGCTTAATAAGTCATACCAAAGGAGGAGCAACCAGTTGTCCACACATCTCCGAAATGTAATTTTCAGGTTAACTCCATCCCAAAGGTCAGCCACCGTCTGATTATGCTCATTAGCTATCACATATAAATCCCAAAACTGGATGGCCAAGCTACAAGACCCAAACCAGTGATCTTCCCAGAATTTAACTATCTTCCCATTGCCCACTTTCCATTGATACCCATTCTTAGCTGCTTTAGTAGCCCACAAGACCCATTTCCAAAAGGGGGATGTGTTAATATCAGGGCAAGAGAAAATGTTAGGATTATTCGCTCTATATTTGGAATCAATAATCAGTTTCCAAATCTTATTACCCCTAGCATGTAACGTGTAAACCCAGGATGCTTGTAAGCTCAGGTTCTTCTCAGCAATATTCGGGACCCCTGTGCCCCCATATTGCTTTTTTCTCGAAGTTACCGACCCCGATTGGCAAGATGATATCAATGGTGACCTTCATAATTATCCCAAAAACAATGAGCCATCTGGGAGTTGATCAAGTTAATTGCCCACTTGGGGACTTTGATCATGCTCATAAGATAAGTGGGAATACTAGCTAGACATGATTGTACTAGCACCAATTTCTTCTCATATCCTAGCAATCTACCTCTCCAACCCAAAGCAGCTTTTTCAAAGACCTTATCAACCACAGGCTGCAGGTCTTCTCTCCTGAGCTTGGTGTAATGAAGAGGGAAACCTAGGTATTTTAAGGGAAAAGCTCCCAAACCACATGATAAGGCTATAGCCACCTTTTGAGCATCCTCCTCATGGACATGGATAGGAATCAAATCACATTTGTGAAAATTAATTCTAAGTCTAGACATATGCTCAAAACAAGAAAGAAGCCACTTCAGGTTTTTGGCTGAGACCAAGTTATTATCAATAAAAAGTAGGGTGTCATCTGCATACTGCAAACTTGTCACCCCTTGAGGGAAGACATTAGTCATAAACCCTGATATTAGACTATTCCTAGCTGCTTTATTAAGCATTCTACTAAAAATATCAGCCACCAGGTTAAAAAGCATGGGGGAGGCAGGATCCCCCTGTCTCACCCCTTTAAAGGTCTCAAAAAAATCACTATTACAATCATTAATGAAAGGACATGCGGTGCCCCCATGTGTGGTTTTGGTAATTGATGACATTCTCTATGGACTAATGGTTGCATTGAGTTATATTTGAAGGATTTGTCCATAGGCATTTCTTGAAGTCCATGTGTTGGTTTCAAGGAGTTTATGTGTTGACCAAGGTACTATTAAGGAATTATCCAAAGATTGGTCATGTGAGTGTTGAGCTTATTGCAAGCATGTCTTGAAGAAGAAGATTGTGTGATAATTCATGTTTACCTTCAAGACATCATCCAAACGAATAGAGTTGGAAAGATTCAAGGTTGATCAAGACTAAGTCAAGAGTCAATCAAGTTGATCAACTCACAAAGCGTATAAGATGTACCGAGAGGGATCAAGTGATCCCATGGTATGGTAAGCATTATACATTGCACTTTGTGTACTAACCCATGGTCTATGTGAGAGTCTATGTGGGGTTAGGTACGTGTCCATTGGCTTGCGTCAAGAGGAAGATATCATACAACCCATGGAAAGGATGACATCAAGTGGTGATCGTCATCAAGATTGCCATGTGCAAGTTCAAGTGGAGCATCACGAAGAGATCAAGTGCTTGAAGCTTGCCATCCATTGTGGTGTCAATGGACTTGTGAAGATGTGTCAAGAGTGGCTCACCCATAGTGGAGTATGGGGGAGCAATCATCTAGTCTCCATCGACCCAACACAATCAAGAAAGGTGGTCCATATTGAGGAGGACAAGATCATCATCATCTAGCTCAAGTGGATCATGTGCAAGGCAAAGGTTTGCCCTTGATAGGTTTTCTATTTTACCGGTCTCATGGTGGTAGTTGGGAGACCGGGTTATAGGATCGATAGCCGTACTATCAGGGGGGATCTCAAGTGAGTAGCTTGATCGTATCATTCGTCGAGAGCTCAAACCATTGCATCCTTGCATCATGTTTCTTGGTTCTTGTTTGGTTCTCTTTGTGAGTCCTAGAGCTTATGGTCATCTTTATAACAAGCTTGAGTTCATCGAAAACGGAGTTTGCATGCGTCTTCTATGATGTTTTCGGTGTTGGAGGTTTTACCGGTCTTTTCCGAGGAAGGGTTCTCACCATTTTCTTTTGGGACTTTTCTAATTTGCTTATTATTGGTATTTCTCTCAATATTGTGTTAGCCCTTGTCCCTAGCTTTCCAACAAACTTGGTTTCGTCGAATTCGGAGTCCGAAGGCAGAAGTTATGGTAGTTTTGGTGTTCTGAAAAGGTTGCAGCGGTACTACCGCGGGTAGGAGCGGAAGTAATTTTTTACTACCGCCCTTGGGAGCGGTACTACCGCCCTTGGGAGCAGTACTACCGCTTGGAGCAGTACTACCGCGGCTACTTCCGTGGCTACTTCCGCTTGGGACCAAAAACTCGTCGCAAGTCCAGCGGTGGTAGGCACGGATGTAATTTTTTAGTACCGCTTCATAGCAGTAGTACCGTGATGCCGAAGCGGTACTACCGCTTCGGTGCAGCTGTGAGCATAACGGTTGGATTTTTCCCCACCTATAAAGGGGTCTTCTTCCCCATTGAACCTTATCCTTTGGGCTCGTGTTCTTCCCCCATTGTTGACCTTCTTGAGCTTGCTAACTCTCAATCCCTCCATGGATTCTTGCTAGTTTTTGAGGGAAAAGAGAGGAGATCTAGATCCACATTTCCACCAATCACTTTCTCCTCTATGTGAGGGGAACCCTTGGATCTAGATCTTGGAGGTCTTGGTGTTCTCGTTCTTGTTCTTCCTCTCATTTTCTTCCCTAGCATTAGTTGCTTCGGTGGGATTTGAGAGAGAAGTACTTGGGCACTCCGTGTGCCCTTGCCATTGCATTTGGTGCATCGTTTTGAGTTCTCCACGGTGATACGTGGAAGTTACAAGTTGAGAAGCTTATTATTCTTGGGTGCTTGGTGCCCTTGAGCTTGTTCCTCTTGGGCGCTTGGGCGCCCTAGGCGGTTGGTGGTGTTGGAGCTCAATCATTGTGGTGTAAAGCTCCGGGCAAGCGTCGGGTCTCCAATTAGGTTGTGGAGATCGCCCGAGCAATTTGTGGTACAGTGACCGCCCCAAGGGTTGCCAAAGTGTCACAGGTTCGGTGACCGCCCCAAGGGTTGCCATTTGTACGGGTTCGGTGACCGCCCTCAAGGGTCCCTTAGTGGAATCACGGCATCTTGCATTGTGCGAGGGCGTGAGGAGATTACGGTGGCCCTAGTGGCTCCTTGAGGAGCATTGTGCCTCCACACCGCTCCAAACGGAGATTAGCATCCGCAAGGGTGTGAACTTCGGGATACATCGTCATCGCCGCGTGCCTCGGTTATCTCTTATCCGAGCCCTTTACTTATGCACTTTACTTTGTGATAGTCATATTGTTTCTTGTCATATATCTTGCTATCACCTAAGTAGTTTTTCTTGCTTAGCATAAGTTGTTGGTGCACATAGGTGAGCCTAGTTGTTGTAGGTTTTGTGCTTGACAAATTAACCGCTAGGTTTATTCCGCTTTTGTTCAAGCCTCAACCGTAATTATTTTAAAGCGCCTATTCACCCCCCCCCCCTCTAGGCGACATCCACGATCTTTCAATTGGTATCAGAGCCTCGTCTCTCTTTGTTGGGCTTAACCGCCTAGAGAGTAAAGATGTCGACTAGGGGTTTAGGATTCTCTGACACTCTTAGTTTCGATGGAACAAATTTTGATGTTTGGGTAATTCATGCTTAATCTCTTTAGGGTCATGGACCCAAATTTAGAGCGAATTGTAGATATGGGTTTTCTCCTCCAAAGGATCCCCAAAGGTTATCTTTAGAGGATGAGAAAACTCTTATCTCAATGCTCAAGCTTCTAATGTGCTTTTCGATGCTTTGAGCAATGTAGTTGTATTTCAACTCATGCCGTTCCGGGATGCTCATGAGTTGTGGACGAAGCTTCAAGATAAATATGGTGTGTCCAAGATTTGTAGGGATGATTGTTCTCCCTCCACCTCCGGCCGTATAGTCTTCTCAACTTCTTCTACTTCACCTACATGTGGTTTGCCACAAGGTAATGATATGGTGAGTAGTGTCGGTCATTGCAATGATGATAGTGTGCTTTTTGTGGATGATTCTTCATCACTATATTATTGCAATGCTCGTCTTTGGGCCTTAGCACTTGAGCACTCCAAATGTTTCACTTGCTTGTGTTGATAGTCCTTGTATATCATGTAGAAATTGCTTGACTAAATCTCATGATGATATGCTTGCTATATCTTGTTGCCATGATAAAATGCATGTATTTCCTCGAGTTGTTGTGCTAACAATGTAGTTGAAACCCAACACTCCATGGAACAATATGTGGTCTTGAATGGTGCTTCAAGGGATCTTATATCATCATCTACTGCATTTTGCCTTATGGCCAAGGCTTCAAAGGTATCTCCCACTTTGAATCCCAATATATCTTGTGATGATATTGATGATGGCAAGAGTGATGATGATGTTGATTATGATGAAGAGAGTGATGATGTTGCCTCCTTAAAAATTAAGGGGAAATGATTTTAAAGCTCTTCTTAAGAATAAAATTGCTCGTTCCAACTTCATGGAAATCATGTCTATTGCTATTGAGGGCAAGAAATATATTGATGAGTTGGAATCTCGTCTTGAGGAGCATGAGGTCACCATTGATAAAATGGAAGGTCATGAGCGTGATTACGCTAATGAGATTGCGTACCTCTCTCAAGCTCTTGAACTTGAACAAACCACCAAGGAATCTCTTGAGGAGACTTTTGCTCTAGAATTATCTAGAGTGAGGGAATCTCGTGATAGAGCTCTTGAGGTGGCCAATGATTTTGAAACTAAAATGAGGAGCTTGAAGTTGTGCATGCTAAACTCCTTGAGGACTTTGAGCACCTCGAAAATGGCTCAAGGGTCATTAAGAGTGAGCTCATCAAAATCACCGAGTCTCATGCTCAACTTAAATCTTCATATTCAAAAGAGCTTGCCAAGTTGTCTTCTCCTCTTGTTGCTGATGATGATGCTTGTGCTACTAACTCTATCTCTTTTGAAGCATCCATTTTGAAGGAGAATGTTGAGCTACGGGCTCAACTTGAGTTGCTATCTAGCAATTATGGGGAATTGGAAGAAAGCCATGAAAAGCTCTCAAGCTCTCATGACGATCTTCTAGTATCCCATAATGTGCTAAAGATAGCTCATGAGGCCATACTTGCTAAGGTAACATCTAGTGAGCCTCATGTGGATACTAGCACTACTTCTAGTCAAAATGCTATATTGATATGTGCTAGTCCTTGTAATTAAATCTACTCACAATGTCGGTACATCTTGTGATGAATTGCTTTCCTTGCCTTGTTGCTCTAACAATGAAGCTTATACTTCCTCTAGTACTTGTATTGAGACTAACCATGTAGAGGAAATCAAAGAGCTCAAGGCCCAAGTTACTTCTTTGAAGAAAGACTTGGAAAAAGAGTCATGAAGGAAATCCACACTCAACAATATCTTGAGTGTGCAAAAATCCCCAATGACAAAGGTGGACTTGGATTCAACTCCAATAAGAAGAAGAAGTCCAAGATGAACAAAAAGAAGGGCCAAGAACAAGTCAAGAAATCGGCCAAGATTGTTTGCTTCAAGTGCAAAGTAGAAGGGCATCATGTCAGATCTTGCCCATTGAAGAAGAAGGCCATTAGTGCCAAGCAACAAGGGAAGAGGGCACAAGTTCAATATCATGCTCAACCTCAAGTTGAAGAAAGGCCACTTCCCAAGAAGACTCAAGTTAATGCTTCTCTTGTTGAGAAATCAAGTGAGAAGAAAGTGAAGAGTAGACGTTGCTACTTATGTCGTGAGAAAGGCCACGTCGCTTCTTCATGCACTAGTGGTAACTTATCCAACCCAATTATTATTGATGATGTCTATTCTCTTGGGAAGGATAAGGTTGGCAATGTGTTTGCCAAGTTTGTTGGTACTCAAAGTGGTGTCAAGAAAAGAACCATTTGGGTGGCCAAGCCTATTGTGACTAAACTCTTAGGACCCAACTTGGTTGGGGACCAACTAGCTCAAACTTGATCAATAGGTGTTGTTGGAGGTCATTGGAGACTTGGCTACATTATGAAGATTTAAGGGGTCCTCATCATTCATATTGTGTCAAGCCAAGTCATTCGGATTATCTTTCTATCATATATCCAATGTTCCTCCTTGCGGTAACTCGTGCTTAAATTGCTTACATTAAAAGTTATTTGTCCCTTAGCATGTTGTGGTTTTGTATCTTGCATGTGCTTGTATATGTTGTGCTTCCAAATTGCTTATCTTGAGAAATCAAGTATGTGCATGTTGGTTTGCACATCATGTACATGTGTGTTGTGTGTTGAGCCTTTTTGCATCTTGTTTATTTCTTAGTTGGCTCTTGTGAGAGATTAATGAAATATCCCATTATGGGGGAGTGATGTGCTTTGTGCACCTCACAATCCTATAAATGTGTGTACATGAGTAATACCATCTAGTATTGATATTTCAAGATTATCTAGTCTCTAGGTGGTATATCTCTCATGAGAAATTCAAATTCTAAATTGTCCATTAATTATCTCTTGTTGGATCCTTTTAATTGCCTCTTGTCTATCTTTAATTGGTATCACATTATGGGGAGTAATATGCTATGTGTGTATTACTAGCCTAGAAAATGTGTACATTTGAGATATTGTCACCTAGAATTGATATTGTAAATTATCTTGTTCCTAGGTGGCATGATAGCTCTACAAGTTGCAATTTGCTTGTTTTTGGTGTGAAGATGATGTCGGATATCCTTGCTATCTACCCCGGGAATTATTTCCAAATACTTCTTGTCTTTTGACAATTGGTACTCACTTATGTGTGGTAGAATTTATTGATCATCTTTACATTGGCTTTTATTTTTATTTGCCTTTTCTCTTGCCAAGGTTTGTGTCAACTCCTTGTCTTCCCTACCACTTGTGGATCTTGTTTGTTTCTCGTTCTTGTCTAGTGCTTTCTAGATATAGTGAAAGTGGTGATCCCACCTTATGCATTTTGTATTCAAATGCAAATCCTATATAATGCACAAATCGTGGGGGAGCTATCCTATTTTCTTTAGAACACTCTTCTTGTGATCCTTATAAAGTGTGTGTTGGTGGAAGGCAAGCCGTTTTCGTTTTGGTACTTTGTGCCATCATGAAACTTTGTAGAGAGCTTGGTTTGTTTGGAACCATCCTCTCTTTTGGGAGTTTGATATCTTTTATTTTGAGTGTATCAATGGATATCTCATTCCTTGATGTATCTTTTATGGATATCCTCCAAGTGATGTTTTATTCATTTGGTATCCTTTTCACTTGGCATTTCTTTGTCTTTTGGTTTTGGGTTTTGAAGTCTTGAGCATGCATGTTTTCTTCATGTATTTTATTTGGCATGCTTTCTTTATTTGACTCAATATATGGGAGAAACTCCACCTAGTCTCAATTTGGATGAGATGCATGATATTCATTTTCATATCTATATGCACATATTTATGTGGAGTTTGTCCTATGTATTGGTGTTTCTAACTATTTGGTCCCGATGAGTTTGGGTACCGTTTAGTTTGTGTTGTTCTTATAGGAACAGTTGGAGATGCATTGGATGCTCGGCTCACTCACAAGGAAGATGTTGTCACCATGTGCATATTGGAGTCAAGCTAGGATGATCAATGAACTACTATCTACCTTCAATTGGTATCTACTACATCCTTCCAATGGTATCTCGGTAATAAGTATCATCATTTACTACATGCACACATTACTTGCATCAACCTTGTGTAGGTTGTATCATGGCATGTATTTCATTCTTTCTTGTGATACTTGTTTCCTTTCTCAAAGCATCTCAACGATGATCTCATGTTGCTAGTTGTGATGTCTTTGATGTTCATGCGTTAGGAATTCATTTATATAAAATAAGACCATATCTAGCCAAGTGCTATGCTTTCAAGCAAATATCTTATTGGTATATTTATGACTTCCTTGTGGATATCTTGTTCCTTCATGTTGTAACTATTTCGGGTGTACATCCCTCTTTGTAGATATATATCGTCATGATTTTGTCTACCTAGAACCTTATACACTTGAGAGAAATTACATCTCTAGTTGATATCTTTTGTTTCACGTCCACCTTGTCTTTCTTATGTTATTTCTTTGGTGGCTCCGTGAAAGCTTTTGCCTTGAGTGAGTGTCCTCTACCGTTGCATCTTGTTGCACTCTTGTGTGGTGAAGATTATTTTCCTCTTGCTTATCTTTACGAGGCTTTTGCCATCTTAATTGGTACCCCTCGTCTTGATGAGCCTCTTATCGTCTATCTTCACCACGGGTTGTCACAAGCATAGGTTCTCTATTTTTTTATTAGTAAGCTTGTGAACCCATTTGCTAGTTGTGTGTGAGAATGAAAGGCTTTGCACCGTGTATCTCATTCATTCAAGACTATGTTGATGCTTATGCTCATCCGTATATTAGTCTTCTCATGTGCTTTGCCATGACTCACACACATCATTTTGGTTGAGCCTATTCTTAAGTTGCCTCTTTTACAATGTTGCTCAACCATGTGCTTGTTGTAAGCGCTTAGGCTTAGTTTCCTATATGCTCTCTTGCACTTGTTGTTAGTTTCTGTTGACTTTGGGGGAGCTATGATCCTATTTTGTGCACTTTGTATCCAAATACAAAAATTCTTGACGTGCACAAATCATGGGGAGCTTCTCTAGTTTCTTTAGAACAATCCTCTGCTCATATCACAATATCTTTTTCATGTGGCTCATAGGATCTTTGGTCTAGTTGGTTCAGTTGATATCTTTTGATAGCTTGCTTCAATTGGTATCTTTTGATTGCTTGATTGCTTGTTTCTCTCTTTGTTATGTCTTTGTGTCATATCATTCTTTTGCAATCTTGGTGCCTCAATATAGTTGGTCTTCCTCCAAGTATTACCTTTGGATATGTGTATGGCATTCCACTTTCTTGTTGAGAAATACACAACTTTTGGAGGAACACCTTTTATATTGGTCTTCTTAGCTTTTCGCCCATTTTGGCAATCGATGCCAATGGGGAAGAAGTTTCATAGAGTTTTATGGAGAAGTCTTCAGAGTTTTCTCCTTGCTTTGGTTTTGTTCCTAAGCATTTGCATCTCATACGCATGCATTATTGGTTGTTGCATTGCATGGTGATGCATAATTCCTTATATAAACTCTCTTGAAAGTGATTGTCATCAATTACCAAAATGGGGAGATTGAAAGGACATGTGGTGCCCCCATGTGTGGTTTTGGTAATTGATGACATTCTCTATGGACTAATGGTTGCATTGAGTTATATTTGAAGGATTTGTCCATAGGCATTTCTTGAAGTCCATGTGTTGGTTTCAAGGAGTTTATGTGTTGACCAAGGTGCTATTAAGGAATTATCCAAAGATTGGTCATGTGAGTGTTGAGCTTATTGCAAGCATGTCTTGAAGAAGAAGATTGTGTGATCATTCATGTTTACCTTCAAGACATCATCCAAACGAATAGAGTTAGAAAGATTCAAGGTTGATCAAGACTAAGTCAAGAGTGAATCAAGTTGATCAACTCACAAAGCGTAGAAGATGTACCGAGAGGGATCAAGTGATCCCATGGTATGGTAAGCATTATCCATTGCACTTTGTGTACTAACCCATGGTCTATGTGAGAGTCTATGTGGGGTTAGGTGCGTGTCCATTGGCTTGCGCCAAGAGGAAGATATCATACAACCCATGGAAAGGATGACATCAAGTGGTGATCGTCATCAAGATTGCCGTGTGCAAGTTCAAGTGGAGCATCACGAAGAGATCAAGTGCTTGAAGCTTGCCATCCATTGTGGTGTCAACGGACTTGTGAAGATGTGCCGAAGAGTGGCTCACCCATAGTGGAGTATGGCGGAGCAATCATCTAGTCTCCATCGACCCAACACAATCAAGAAAGGTGGTCCATCTTGAGGAGGACAAGATCGTCATCATCTAGCTCAAGTGGATCATGTGCAAGGCAAAGGTTTGCCCTTGATAGGTTTTCTATTTTACCGGTCTCATGGTGGTAGTTGGGAGACCGGGTTATAGGATCGATAGCCGTACTATCAGGGGGGGCTCTCAAGTGAGTAGCTTGATCGTATCATTCGTCGAGAGCTCAAACCATTGCACCCTTGCATCATGTTTCTTGGTTCTTGTTTGGTTCTCTTTGTGAGTCTTAGAGCTTATGGTCATCTTTATGACAAGCTTGAGTTCATCGAAAGCGGAGTTTGCATCGTCTTCTATGATGTTTTCGGTGTTGGAGGTTTTACCGATCTTTTCCGAGGAAGGGTTCTCACCATTTTCTTTTGGGAATTTTCTCATTTGCTTATTATTGGTATTTCTCTCAATATTGTGTTAGCCCTTGTCCCTAGCTTTCCAACAAACTTGGTTTCGTCGAATTCGGAGTCCGAATGCAGAAGTTATGGTAGTTTTGGTGTTCGAAAAGGCTGCAGCGGTACTACATGGGTAGGAGTGGAAATATTTTTTACTACCGCCCTTGGGAGCGGTACTATCATTTTGGGAGCGGTACTACCGCTTGAGCAGTACTATCATGGCTACTTCCGTGGCTACTTCCGCTCGGGACCAAAAACTCGTCACAAGTCCAAATGGTGGTAGGCACGGATGTAATTTTTAGTACCGCTTCATAGCGAGTATCAGTGATGTCGAGCGGTACTACCGCTCGGTGTGGACTGTGAGCAGAACGGTTGTATTTTTTCCCACCTATAAAAGGGGGTCTTCTTCCCCATTGAACCTTATCCTTTGGGCTCGTGTTCTTCCCCCATTGTTGACCTTCTTCGAGCTTGCTAAATCTCAATCCCTCCATGGATTCTTGCTAGTTTTTGAGGGAAAAAAGAGAGGAGATCTAGATCCACATTTCCACCAATCACTTTCTCCTCTATGTGAGGGGAACCCCTTGGATCTAGATCTTGGAGTTCTTGGTGTTCTCGTTCTTGTTCTTCCTCTCATTTTCTTCCCTAGCATTAGTTGCTTCGGTGGGATTTGAGAGAGAAGGACTTGGGCACTCCGTGTGCCCTTGCCATTGCATTTGGTGCATCGTTTTGAGTTCTCCACGGTGATACGTGGAAGTTACAAGTTGAGAAGCTTATTACTCTTGGGTGCTTGGTTCCCTTGAGCTTGTTCCTCTTGGGTGCTTGGGCGCCCTAGGCAGTTGGTGGTGTTCGAGCTCAATCATTGTGGTGTAAAGCTCCGGCAAGCGTCGGGTCTCCAATTAGGTTGTGGAGATCGCCTGAGCAATTTGACGGCACCGGTGACCGCCCCAAGGGTTGCCAAAGTGTCTGGGTTCGGTGACCGCCCCAAGGGTTGCCATTTGTATGGGTTCGGTGACCGCCCTCAAGGGTCCCTTAGTGGAATCACGGCATCTTGCATTGTGCGAGGGCGTGAGGAGATTACGGTGGCCCTAGTGGCTTCTTGGGAGCATTGTGCCTCCACACCGCCTCCAAACGGAGATTAGCATCCGCAAGGGTGTGAACTTGAATACATCGTCATCATGGCGTGCCTCGGTTATCTCTTATCCGAGCCCTTTACTTATGCACTTTACTTTGTGATAGCCATATTGTTTCTTGTCATATATCTTGCTATCACCTAAGTAGTTTTTCTTGCTTAGCATAAGTTGTTGGTGCACATAGGTGAGCCTAGTTGTTGTAGGTTTTGTGCTTGACAAATTAACCGCTAGGTTTATTCCGCATTTGTTCAAGCCTCAACTGTAATTATTTTAAAGCGCCTATTCACCCCCCCCCTCTAGGCGACATCCACGATCTTTCAATTAATCCTAACACCCACTGAACCTTTAAACAAAATGGACTTAACTCTCTCCATCCATCTGGGGCTAAAACCCCTTTGATGCATAGTTTTCAGGAGGAATTCCTTGCTAACTCTATCATAGGCTTTCTCATAATCTAACTTAAAAACAAAACTTTCTTTATTGTGAATTACAGCATCATGAATAATCTCATGAGCTGATACCACACTTTCCACAATAAATCTACCTTTAATAAAAGCAGTTTGGTTTTGAGAAATAATCTCATCTCCAACATCACCCAGTTGATTGGCCACACACTTAGCAAAAATCTTAAAGCTACAATTGGACAAAGCAATAGGCCTAAATTTTTGAATAGTATCAGCCCCAAGTTCTTTTGGAATGAGTGTTAATAAAGAGAAATTTAATCTAAAAAGATCTAAGGAATTATTATTCCAGGCATCCACCATTAACATAAAATCATCCTTAATGGTAGTCTAGAAGTGCTGATAGAAGAGGAAGGGAAATCCAACAGGGCCAGGTGCCCCTTCAGCATAAGAACCGAAAACAGCTTTCCTAACATCCTCTTTAGTAATATCAGCATCTAGAACCTTATTATGATCATCAGAAACTTTTTCAGAAGGATCCCAAAATTCATCATCTAGAGAAATGTCTAGGGTATCCTCTCTGCCAAAAAGCTTCTTGTAATAATCTACAGCAATATCCATAATATCTTTATTGGTTTCTACAGGCCATTAGGACCAACCAACATACTAATCTGCTTCTTCCTCCTCCTATGATTTGCACTAGCACGAAAAGAGGCAAGATTCCTACCCCCTCTAAGATATTTCTCTCCTGGACCTTTATGCGGACTTAATTTCCTCCAGTCTCCATATTCTTTGAAGCTCAGAGGCAATTTTGTCCATCCCGACCTTAGAAGGTGGGGAGAGAGTTTTGAACTCCGACTCTATATCTAGTAGGTCATATTCAGCCACCAACTGCTGTTTATTTCTATTCTGGTCAGCCTCATAATTGGCATTCCAGCCTTTACACATCATCCTCAAGAATCTGATCTTATATCGCCATCTATCTAAAGGGTCCTTAATAGGACATGGAGAGTTCGACATTTTTTAACCATGTCATCAAAACCTACAACTTCCAACCACCATTTTTCAAACCTAAATTGTTTGTTCTTTGGTGGTTGGATAGCACCGATATCTACCACTAGAGGGGTGTGGTCACTACCCACTCTAGGAAGAGTTGTGAGTTGAGCAATTTGGGAAAATAGTTTCCCAACGGTAGTAATGAACACCTTGTCAATACTAGCCATAACCAGCTTATCCTCGATTATTGGCCCAAGTAAACTTCCTATTATATGGTTTAAGTTCTACTAACCCATATTTATTGACCGATCATTAAACAGGGTAACCCAATGCAAGTTAACATTTCTAGAGCTTTTCTCCTCAATGCTTCTAACCAAATTGAAGTCCCCACCAATAATAGTGGGCCCCAACCAGGAGTCAACTACATTATGTAGCTCATTGATGAACTCTAGTTTGAGATTATCATAAGCTGACCCATAGACAGATATAACTCTCCACACAATATTATTCTTTTTATCCTTAAGGATACAAGAAATAGAAAAATCTAATATATCAACAGAAACAATATCAAAATCATCATTATTGACCCCTATTATTATGCCACCAAAGAAGCTAACAAAGCAGTCGCCAATGCCAAGAATATCTACCCTGAGGATCAAAACATGAAATTTGGAAATCATCAAAGGATTCCTTCTTAGTTTCAGAAAAACCTATCAAGTCAGCATTGGTATCCCTAATGAGCTTACCCACAGCTTTAAGTTTTTCAGGCTTATTAAGGCCTCTGGCATTCCAAAATAAGCTAACTACCATTAATAAATTCTAGTTTTCTACAACTACTTTTTCTACCTGAGACAACCTCAGCCCAAGTAGGAGCATTTCCAGGGTGGTCTCTACTGAGATCACATCCTGGGGCTGTTTTCTCAGACAGATCTAATCTAATCTCTTCAAGATTCAAGTCTAAATTGGCAGGGAGGAAACACTCTGGGTGAGTGTCTTTGAATGCAGATAGCCTGCTATCCTCCATTTGCCTCATAGTTTGAATATTGTGAGATATAACACCATCATTATCTCCTAATTTCAGTCCAGCTTTTCTAGCTTTCAAGATTAACTCTTCATCATTAAAAGCAGAAAAGGAGTTATGATTAACATTACCTTTAGGAACTTCTAGATCTTTTAGCTTTCTGAGGTCTTCAGCCTTTTGAATAGCATTCCTCCCATCTCTTTTGATTCTGGTGCTTACTCTAGGTGCCACCACAGGCCCCCATTTGTGCTTTTGTGGTTTTGGCACCTCCAAAGTGGCCCCATCTCCATCAGACTCTTCATCAAATTGGTCCAGCAGTTGAATAGCAATGTTGTCTTCAGGGTTTTTCTTCTCCACAGTCTTCTTCATGTGAGAGTCATTTTGCAGGCTCAGGATTGCACTTTGCACCCTTTTTTCTAGTGAATTCACCAGTTCCACAGGGGTCTTGGACTTAGTGGGAGCTTTTTGTGAATTTTGGGGTGGGCCCCCATACTTGGGTTTTTGCTCTTGTCAGTTTCCATGTCTTTGGGGACTTGCATTTGCATGTCTCTTTCAGGACTCCCCTCCAACAGGTCATCATCTGATTTTTCTTCACCACTATTACTTGGGTTCACACTTCCAGCAACTGGAGATGTGTCAACAAGGAAAGAAATAAGAAACAGTTCCTTGTCAATCTCTACCAGCCTTTTGTAGGGATCTTTGATATGTCCCTAACAGCCACCTACACTTTAACCTTTTCATAGAAACTTCTAAAAATCTCATGCCAGTCCACATTAATCAGGACGCCCAAGATATAAGTGATCTGAGAGATTACTTTCCAAGTGAGTTTGTTGACAGGGATCCCAATCATGGTTACCCACACCTCTTGCAATTTAGCATAGGCCACCTCCTCTCCATCCCACTTATCAAAAGAAACTGTCACCCCTTTCTTTCTGAGATTAATGGAGGGTAGCTCTACCAAATCTTTCACCTTTTTGTGAGGTGGGAACCTAACTAGGAACCTCTTCTCAGTCAACTGCCTCACCTGCCATGGCCAGTTAGTTTTCCATATCTCAGAGAAATTGTTCTTCAGCTCTTGTGTTGTGATGGACCCTTCTTCAATAACAGCCACACAAACATTGGACATATTTAGCCATTTAACAGCCTCTTTGCCATCTGATTCAATGTGAAAGAAACCCAGCCCTGCATTAGCACTGCCAAAGTATTGAGCAGTAGCTTGTGGTTTGTACCATTCCAAACAGTTGTCTATATGGTGCCCTGGTTTGTGATAGATGAAACACTTTTTGGGCACTGGACATGTTCCCACAAAGTGTGCTGGTTCTCCACAGTTATAGCATATAACATCTCTCATTTTTGGATCATAGTTGACCACCACTTCCTCATTCCTGCTTTGAGAGCTTTCAGACTTGTCATCTCCAGATTTCCTTTGCACCTCTTTCTGGGAGAAGCTCTTGCTTTTCCTCTTCTGTTGGTTTTGAGAAATCTGCTGGTGAGTGCTAGACTGCCCCTCTCCAAATCCTTGCATCTGATTACAAAGTTGCATACGCCTGGGCGTGACCAAACTGCATCTGCTGCTGCTGATGGTGCATAATTGGCATCTGCTGTTGCTGTTGGTGTATCACAGGCAAGCTAGGTAAACCAGGCAAGTATTGCTGAGGCCACTGATTAAACTGAGGAAATTGCATCCCTTGCCAAGGAGGCATCCCTTGTAAGTTGCTAGCTCCCCCAAATTGTTGCATATTTTGGAAGTTACCTGGGTGCATCTGCTGCAATGGTGGCAGCCCTTGTGGATTCAGGCCACCAGATTGGCTCGGGATCTGACCAGGGTTTTGAGTTTGTACCTGACCGCTCGGGCGAGGCCCCTCTCCACGGCCAGTACCACCTCCTCCACCACGGCGACCCCCCCTGTTGCTGCCATCCCTTGACCACCTCAACAGAGGGTCGCCCGAACAGCACCGCCCCGCCACAACTCCTTCGAGAAGCTGATCTTCTTCACCTGGATCTGCCTCCCTCTCACTCTCGCAGGATAGCAATCTTCCGGTGTGAATTTTTTGGAGAGGAAGAGGTCCTTGCGAATCCAGACCAGCCCCCCTCCTGGTGGCGGAACCCTAGCCTTTCTTGGAGATGGCACAGACCACAGCTGCCCAAATACCTCAACTACCTCCTCACCATCCTGAGAAAGCAGTTTTTGAGAGTGCGCTTTCTCCTGTCAAAAACAGTCTCCCACTCCCGTCTTCTGCTCCTCCACGCTGACACCCGGGGCCCACCGACCAGCCAGCTCTGGCCGAATCTCAAGACCGCAATGTTGCCGCTCAGAAGCTTCGTGCCCTCGCCGAGACGCCCGGAACGGGGAGGGACGACAGGGAGAGCTTGCTGGTGGTTCCAATCGAACCAACTGAACGAAGACCTCTCCAATCAACACCTCCCCCAGTTGCCCAGAGCTTACCAGGGGTCTTGCCGGAATAATCTCCATCTCGCCCTCTGAATCCTCGATGTTGACGCGGCTTCCTCTGCCGCCCAATCCAGCACCTGCTCCGGCTCTAGAGTTGAGCCCAGTCGAAATAACCGCTCGCTCTCTTCCTCTGTCACCCTCGCCAGAATCTGCTCTACGAGGACCAGCTTCGCATTCCTCGCCTTCTCCGCCGCCCTTACCGTCGCCTTCTTCAGCCTATTCGCCGTCTTCAGGAGCGCCTCCAAATCTTCTGTCGACGCGCCCCGACCCCACGGTGTTTCGCTTATCCCTAATCAGATCTGGGTCGTTGAGCACGAATCTCAAACCGATTCCTGGGCCTGAGCGATCGAGCAAGCGGGGCCGAGCGCTCGTCGCCTCCGAGAGCTCGCCGTCGGCGTAGTTCGTGCGGAGAAAGTGGCGGTCGGCGGTGGGGGGAGTGGGAGGTGAGGTGGGAGACGCGGTCATGGCAGACGCCTGACGTACTGCCGCCGGCGTTCATGCTGCCGTTTTCCGCCGCGTGCCGCGGCGCGCGCAGCCTACGGGACCGGAGCGTCCGTGCGCGCAGGTCTCGATGTACCACCTGGAGTAGAAAGAAAATGTCTGGCGGGACGCTTCCGCCGTTCCGCGTGCGAGCTGACGGCGGCGATGCAATTTGGGCGGCTGCTCAGTAGTTTATTGGTAGAGGACGCGGAATTCAACGGGCGGAACTGGTTGGAGACGGTCAGCCCCAGTGACGGCGGCTGGATCCTCGCCGGGGTCGCTACCGGAGAAAGGATAAGGAGGTGACTGGCGGCGAAATCTGGGGTGACAGCGACGGCGTACGGAGCCCCGGCGGTCCACGCGCTCACTGTCGCACGGCAGCGGGAAATACCATTTGACCTCGCGCGCCCGCCCCGCCCCGTTAAATCACGCCCGCCCCCGCCCCCGAGGAGGAGTCCAGCGAGGGGACAGACCAGACGGACGCAGACCCACCACCAGCAGCGGAAAGACCAGACGGACAGGAGAGAGGAGACGGCCGTTGTCCTCGAGGCGCCGGCGCCGGCTGGAGATTCCGCTCGTGACGAGACGACCATCACGAGAGCAGAGCCCCGGCGTGGCGTATCTCAGGTCAGATTGTGGTTTCGGTTTGGTCACGACGTGCCCCTTCTTGCTGGGCTGCTGCCGGACGGGAGGTTGGAGGTCAACGCCTGCGCTGCCCTACCTTGCAGAGCCTTCTCGCGGCGCCGGGCCGGCGTAGGATCGACCGTCGATGGGCTGCGCGTGGTCGTCGTCGCCGTCGCCGTCGAGGCGCGAGCAGCGCTCCCAGGGGTACGAGGAGCCCGCCGTCCTCGCCGCCGAGACCTCCTGTACGCGACCGCCCCTGCCTCCAGCTAATTGTCGATACCACGATACAGGTTTTGCCTTTGCCTTTCCTCTGTAATTATAAGTGACTGAAGCTGTTGCGTGCAGTCACGGTGAACGAGGTGGAGGCGCTGTACGAGCTCTACAAGAAGCTCAGCTTCTCCATCTTCAAAGACGGCCTCATCCACAAGGTAATTGAAGTCTTAACATTACCGTACATCGATCTCAACTGCGTCCTCTGAATTTGTGGCCGCTTGGTTCATCGACCAGGAGGAGTTCCGGCTGGCCCTGTTCAGGACCAGCAAAGGCGCGAACCTGTTCGCGGACAGGGTGTTCGACCTCTTCGATCTCAAGCGCAATGGGGTCATCGAGTTCGGGGAGTTCGTGCGCTCGCTCAGCATCTTCCACCCCAAAGCGCCTGAATCTGAAAAGACAGCGTGTACGCCTCCTGTCCATTAGTTTGCCGTCCATTCATCTTCTTGTCGTCCATATGAAACCAATCAAAAATCTTTCGTTTGTCTCCATCATCGTCCTCTTTGCAGTTGCATTCAAGCTGTACGATCTGAGGGGGACAGGCTACATCGAGAAAGAAGAGGCAAGTACTAAATCATTTTCGCATCCAACCTAGTACATGGTGCACTTTATTGTAACGTACTAACGTCGACGCGTTGTTTCTGAATTCTAAATTGATAATCAACACGTTGCCTGCACAGCTCCGGGAGATGGTGGTGGCGCTTCTTGATGAGTCCGACCTATGTCTCTCCGACAGCGCCGTCGAGGAGATCGTCGACAATGTATGTAATCAACAAGATATATTCAGTCATTGGGAACTATTTCCCTGTTTTCCTTCTAACATGTTCTGTGCTGCTCTGCTCCTTTTGGACTTTCAGACGTTCAGTCAAGCAGACTCGGATGGCGACGGCAGGATAGACCCCAAGGAGTGGGAGGAGTTTGTCAAGAAGAACCCGGCATCGCTGAGGAACATGTCACTGCCCTATCTCCAGTGAGTACTCTGGTCTGTCTTAGTTTAGTCTCATTTGATGTTTTTTCTCTCGTTACATTTCACATGATTTTTTTCGTTGTTGTGGCTGATGTTGTTCAGGGACATTACAACGACGTTTCCAAGCTTTGTAATGCATTCGGAAGTCGAAGATTACAGTGGAATCAGCAAATAATAAGTAAGGCACAGTTATCGGTCCGTTTATTTTGAGCCAAGGCAGCCTTGAACATATTTGGAAGCAGTGCATTCAGGACTGAACCGCAAACAAAAATGGTTGGAACTCAAATAGGAGGAGAATAGAAGCATCAGCGTCGACCGAGAGCTACCGCCGTTAGACTTGCTCACCTAACCTTGCTGCCGTGATTGACGGTAGACAGAAGGATCTGATCCTGAAATGCTTTCAGAAGTGGGTCATTTGGTGCTAAATTCATCATGATTAAAGATCGAAACAGTGAGTAGTGAGTTTGACACATCTAGGTGGCAGACACGGAGGGGCAACCGAAGCAATTCGCCGGAATACCAAAAGTCTATCATTGTCGCTTCCCAACCCAATGTGAGCACCTCAACGGCTCAACCCTGACCACAAGACGCGAACCAATCTGTAGTTGAGATGGTTAGGTGGACAGTGGTATCCTCAACCCATCAGGGTTTAAATCCTGGTGCTCGCATTATTTCTGAATTTATTTTAAGATTTCCGGTGATGCGCTTTCAGTGGAAGGAGATGTTTCCGTCGACGACGAGGCACTTACGGTGACTTCGTAAATCTCAAGATGATATGCCGGTTCAGTCTCTCAAAGGTGCTCATGGGGATAGAGTGTGCGTGTGTGCGTTCATAGGGGTGAGTGCATGCGCGTGTATATGAGCGCTTGGGTCTGTACTGATGCTGGGAATGGCTAGAAATCAGTCAGCTGAATTTTTTATTTGAGGTCAGTCGATTTTTGCACCGTTGGATGAAAAATCAATGGTCTATAGTCTTCTTTAACCTCTGGACACATCTCCTTCCTTCATTCATTCAGAAATTGATTGACGTCGAATTCTCAAACAGCTGACTGATGTGCAGCTAAACTGAAAAAAAACCTAACCACAAGACATAATTGTGGTGCGACGTCATGCGGCAACGCCCTCCACGTTCTCTTCTTTCTCATGTACAACCAAAACCAAAGCATGATACGCTCGAATTTAGTCTGGTTTTGAGCCAGCCCAATAATATTTTCAGAAATTCCTAATAAATACTAAAATGAGCATGAGGACAAGAGAGATATACACGCGCGCTCCTCCTCCTCCGCCGCCTCGTCACGCCACATCGCGGGTTGTGTGAATGAACCGAGCCGATGTCTAAATTTCGTCTCCCTCTTTTTCGTTGCTGCCTGTTCGCTTCCTTCTCCTATGCCTATAAAAGAGAGGTCACTCCTCTCTCCAGAGAGAAACATCAAAACATCATCTCCCTCTCGCCACTGAGTTCCAAGCTCCGAGCTACTGCATGGTTCTTTTCCATCCCTGCTTGCCCCACCTCTTTGAGTCCTGTACGGGAGAAGGGTGATGAGGTTTTTTGGGACGCTCCGGACTCCGACGACCATTTCCCCAACAACGATGTCGACAATCTCTTCGACGACATGGCCGGTGAGGACGTCGCCCGAAGGACAATGCTTCAGCCATTGCTTCGTACGTTCTCATGTTCTTTCTGTTTGAGATCCTGCTACAATTTTTCCTTCTAGTATATGTTCTACATTTGTTTTGTTCTGTTCCACTTCACATGTGCAGATGCTACTTGTCTTCTCTCTTTTAGATTACATGATTTGTTTCATCTCTACTATAATAGTCATGTTTTCTCTACTATTTCTATTAATAAAATCATATGGTAAATTGCTTATATTTCCAACAATTCAAAAACCTTATTATAGGCAATTTACCCTGAGTGGTTTTGCTGCTTTCATGAGGCCTCCTATGTTTGAGGGTGTGCACTATAAGAGATGGTGGGTGAGAGCCGTTCTATGGTTTCAAACCATGAGCTGCTATAACGCCACTCTTGGAAAACTTGAAGGAGTTCTTGATCCTCTGCTTTTCAGAAAACTGACACCTTGTTTAAGGTTGCTCTCTTGACTGTTCTTGATGAGAACATAGTTGATGCGTATTGATACGTCCATTTTGCATCATGCTTTTATATCAATATTTATTGCATTGGGCTGTTATGACACGTTATATCATAATACTTATGCCTTTTCTCTCTTATTTTATAACGTTTACATGAAGAGGGAGATGCCGACAGCTGGAATTCTGGACTGGAAAATAAGAAAATATTAGAGACCTATTCTGCACAACTCCAAAAGTCTTGAAACTTCGCGGAGATCCGTTTTGGAATAAATAGAAAATATTGGGCGAAGAAAGCACCAGAGGAGGCCCACCAGCCACAAGGGTGGAGGGCGCCCCCTACCTCGTGGGCCCCCTGGCAGGCCCCCGACGTTCATCTTCTGCTATATGGTGTCTTTTGCCCTGAAAAAAACCCAGAGAGAAGCTTCCGGGATGAAGCGCCGCCGTCTCGAGACGGAACCTGGGCAGGACCAATATAGGGCTTCGGCGGAGCTGTTCTACCGGGAAAACATCCCTCCGGAAGGGGGAAATCACTGCCATCGTCATCATCATCAATCCTCTCATCGAGAGTGGGTCAATCTCCATCAACATCTTCATCAACACCATGTCCTCTCAAACCTTAGTTCATCTCTTGTATCCGACCTTTGTCTCAAAACCTCATATTGATACCTGTGGATTGCTACTAGTGTTGATTACTCCTTTTAGTTTATGCTAGTTGGTTTATTCGGTGGAAGATCATATGTTCAGATCCTTAATGCTATTCAATACTCCTCTGATTATGAATATGAATATGCTTTGTGAGTAGTTACGTTTGTTCAAACTTGATGAACTTTTTCAAATCCAATGAACTTTTTTCAAATTCGACAAACTTTTTTCGAAATTGATGAACTATTTTCGAAATCAATGAACTATTTTTCAAATCCAATGAACTTCTTTCAAATCCGATGAACTTTTTTTTGAATTCCGATGAACTTTTTCTAAATCTGATGAACTTTTTTCAAACTTGATTAACTTTTTTCAAATCCAATGAACTTTTTTCAAATTCAGCAAACTTTTTCAAAATTGATGAACTATTTTCGAAATCTATGAACCTTTTGTCAAATCCAATGAACTTTTTTCAAATTTGAAGAACTTTTTTTATTATTGCACGAACTTTTTTCATATTTGATGATTTTTATTAAATTGCACGAACTTTTTATAAAAAAAACATGAATTGTTCTTCAAAATCCATGAACATTTTTTTATTCACAAACGTTTTCATATTATGAAAGTTATGCCTTCGTTTTTCATAATAGTATATGTTACTCGCAAAAGGAAAAGGGTCAATATATTAACTAAAGTAAGTTTAAATAACCCTACTTCCAAATATTAGACAACTAAATGAGGACGACCTAGTGGTTATCCGCTACCGCTTCCATGGTCGTGTTCGTGGTTCGAAACCTGCGTCTCCCGAATATAAGCAATCCGTCTTTTTTTTCTTTTTTTTTGCGTTTCGCCGTGCTTCAGTGCAAGTTAATGGGCCGGCCCGCTATAGGTCCCCTTCGAGCGCCAACTAGCTTAAGGGGTGCTGAGGAGAGCAACTAATTAACAAACGCTCCTTCGGTAGCCTCACAACGATCAATGCCACTTGGCGCGCTCTTAGCTATTCGTCACGTGTCGCGTTCTGGGCCCTTCCTCCGGATTTTTTTCCGCACGCGTTTTCGGCTTTTTAAATGTTTTTTTGATGTTTTGGTTTTCCACCGGTCTTCCCTAGCTTCTCGACCCAAAAAAACATGTTTTTTTCTTTCGCACAGTCACGGTTTTGCTTCCGCGAGAGGCACGATTTTGCTTTCTCGAGAGTAACGGCCGTGCCTCTCAGAAAAAAAAATGCGTTTTCTGTTTTTTCCCTTTCGCGAGAGTCACGGTTTTGCTTCCGCGAGAGGAACGGTTGTGCTTTCGCGAGAGTCACGGCCGTGCCTCTAGGAAACGAAAAAAACGCGTTTTCTGTTTTTTCTTTCGCGAGAGTCACGGCCGTACCTCCTCGGAAACGAAAAAAAACGCGTTTTTTGTTTCTTTTTTCTTTCACGAGAGTCACGGTTTTGCTTCCGCGAGAGGCACGATTGTGATTTCGTCGGAGGCACGGGCGTGCCTCTTTTGGAAGGGAAAAAATTCGTGCTTCCGGTTCGGTTTTTTCGTCTGTTTTTCGTGAAAAAAAAGTTCGTCAAAACCCATCAACATGGGATCTAGTTTTGAAAATCTCGACACGAAGAATCCAACGGCAAAAGCGGTTCGAGATTTGGACTCACGATTTAAGAGATGAAACATTTTGAATAAACAGATCTACGAAAATGTCGCAATCTGGGGACGTTGAAGTGATATTCGCAACAAGTACTCCTTAGGCTGGTCGTAATAGTGAGTATCATATAATAGTATCATGCATATGATATTAGTGTATGATACCATGTCCGTAATGCATATTATCATAAATTAGTATCTTAGGTTGCCTTATTAATTTGCCATGCATGACATAAAGTAGTACAACATTTAATATGATACGGTATTATATATGATACCACACCCTCTCTTTCCTTATTTAATTGTGTGCCACATCATCCAAAAAGTCTAGTCGCATGTATGATACCACATATGATACTTTCATTACGACCAACCTTAACTCGCCAAGGAGCTCCCAGATTCAGTTGGAAGGCCGATGAAAAAAAGAAAAGGAATGGGCTGGCCCGCACGTTACACAGGCCTAAACAAGGACAGGCACACCAGCACGAATCTTGAAGCAAATAAAAGATCCAACGGCTGACTCGTGGAAGTCTCCGATTTAGCAGCTCCCTGGAAAAGCACAGATGAGGCAATTGATTAAATTTGAGCGTGATCATGACAGGTCCGGCCACTCATCACGCCGACGCGCGGGATAACGACGGGTAAGCGACAGACGTTACATGGACGTTGAGGCATTCTCTCCATCACCGAGCAAAGAGCATGCGCCGATGCTGAAAATCCAGCGCCCCGCCGCCGGGGCCATGGCCGCCGTCCCCTCTCTCTTCCACGCATAGCTCGAGGGAGAGTCCAGGGAGCTGAGCCGCGGCAGAGGCCTTCACGCCGCTACGCCGAGAGCGGGAGGGGGGAAGTGGCAGCGCGGCCGATACCGTCGAGACTCGAGAGGACCATCCCGCAACGAAGAAGCCATTAGCGGCACATGCTGCGGTGACCACGCAAGCACAGCGGAACCCCCTCAAGATACCCGTGGCCGGGGAGCTAGCTAGCTGGGGACGCGGTGCAGCTAGGAGAGCAGGCAAGGGCACGCGCGCGGGGTGGCCGGGAAGATGGCTGGCGGTGGCAACGAGAGGGCAGGTTCAGCTTGTGAGCAGAGCACCTTGAGAGCAACTCGATGTCCACCAGGCGACCATACTTCCGCCGCGGCATCCAGTTTGCTTGGCCGTCCCGAGGACTAGCTGCTGTAGCACCGCGAAGCACGCGACACAGCACCACCGTGCTCTCGCTCCCCTCCCGGAGCACCGCAAGCGCGCAAGAATGGTGGCATGGAAGCAAGCCGCAACACACACACACACACACACACACACACACACACACACACACACACACACGCACCCACACCCAACCCTCGCCGAGCTCGCCACCGTGCGCGCACACACGCTCACGTCAAACGGCCCCGCGCGCGCTCACCTCGTCGGCACGCACGCACGCACGAACGCGGCCACACACACACACTGACACACGGCCGCCGCAGACCGCACCACTATATACAGTATCAGCCTAATATAGTGAATTATTGAGGGCATTGCCGGCGCTCCATGTAGGCCTTGCACTCGAGGTTGCAGGAGGACAGGGCCAGGGGACAGGGGCCAGTTCTTGATCACCACGCCGGCCGACGGCCTACCTCGCGCACCCGCCGCGAGGGGACGCGAGCTTTACGAAAGAGTGCGTGACGTGAGTGACGCTGCAGCCGGCGTGACGAGCCTCGACGGTGACTTGGCGCCCCCGTTAAATCAGGCACCCATGACCAGGAGGAGCCCAGCCAGGGACAGAAGGAGACCGAACACCAGATAGGACTAGGAGAGGGGCTGTCACGGCCAACCCCTCCCCTGCCTGCAGGGCCTCTCGCGTCGCGGGCCGGCGTAGGATCGACCCATGGGCTGCGCGTCGTCGTCGTCGTCGCCGTCGCCGTCGAAGCGTGAGCAGCGCGCACAGGGGTACCAGGAGCCCGCCGTCCTCTCTGCCGAGACCTCCTGTACGCATTCCCAGCTCCATCCACCTCATTGTTCTTCTTTTTTAACTGAACTTGAAACCGACGGACAATGCATCATTCTTCCGGCCCGCGTGCGTGCAGTCACGGTGAACGAGGTGGAGGCGCTCTACGAGCTCTACAAGAAGCTCAGCTACTCCATCTTCAAGGACGGCCTCATCCACAAGGTTAGCTCCTCCCCACAACCGCCATGGATCCATCTTCAAAGACTGCGTGCTCTCATCTCATCTCCATGGTTGGTTCATCTCAGGAGGAGTTTCGGCTCGCACTGTTCGGGACCAGCAAACGAGACAACCTCTTCGCGGACAGGGTGTTCGACCTCTTCGATCGCAAGCGCAACGGGGTGATCGAGTTCGGCGAGTTCGTGCGCTCGCTCAGCATCTTCCACCCCAAAGCGCCTGAATCGGACAAGACCACGTGTAGTGTCTCGTAGAAGATTCTTCTGCCTCTGCACGTCTTGTCCATTCGTCCCAATTTGCTGTCCGTTTCATCCGCCATCCTCTTTTGCAGTTGCATTCAAACTGTACGATTTGAGGGGCACAGGCTACATCGAGAAAGAAGAGGTAAATTCATTCTTAATGTTCATGAGTTGTTCTGAATTTTAGCCTGACCAAACTGTCGACATGTACAGCTTAGGGAGATGGTGGTGGCACTTCTCGATGAGTCGGACCTATGTCTCTCGGATAGCGCCGTCGACGAGATCGTTGACTATGTAATGTAACTTAACCAGACGGACTACTTCTTCCCTTTACAAGTATTCAGTTTTCATCCTCCTAATAATAATATAGTCCTGTGGTGCTCTGTTCCTTTTGGACTGTCAGACGTTCGGTCAAGCAGACTCCAATGGTGATGGCAGGATAGACCCCAAGGAATGGGAGGAGTTTGTCAAGAAGAACCCAACGTCACTCCGGAACATGTCACTGCCCTATCTCCAGTGAGTAGTCAATCTTCTGATGTTTTTGCCATGTGCTATTTGTACTAAGATTAATTAAGACACTTATTTTGGGACAAAGGGAGTACGTACGTATGTACCACACTCCAAGTGATTTGGTTGCTCTTGTCATTGCTGCTGTTCAGGGACATCACGACGTCGTTTCCGAGCTTTGTAATGCATTCGGAAGTCGAAAATTATGATGGAGTCGGCAAATAACCAGGCAGAGCCTTCCTAACCTGAAGCAGGCAGGGGTTGTCTGAACAATGAGCAGCGACTACTGAGTGACTAATATTACCATACAGTAGGAGTACTAGTGCGTTGCACGTATGATCACAAATGTGCAAAAGCTATACAGTGGTGCAATAATATAAACAGGTGTCAAAAGTTGGTTATACAAAGGGAAATGATTCCCTCCACCGGGCTGATCCAGTGTTGGAGCATCCGACATGTTAGAGCATCTCCAGGCGTTCGGCCCCTCAAAGGCTTGAAATAGCGTTGTCTGGGGCCAACCGGCGAAAAATTCAGCGTGGCGGGAGGCTATGGTTCCCAATCGCCGACCCAAGGTAGCCCCAGACGCTGCTTTTTGAAACCAAAGTCGGCCAAACTTTGTACAAAACGACACAAGTTTAGAGAAAATTCAGGCGAATTCATTGAAATTTGTACAAAACTGAAAACATAATTTAAAAAACAAACTAAAAACTATCACTACTATGCTGTTGCCGCCACCGCCTTGAGCCTTCTATATGCCGCGGAGCCTGTAGAAGTTGGTGTAGTCGCCACCGCCGCCGTCGTCGTTGTCACCGTCGTCGTCGTTGCCGCCATCGTCCTGCACGCCACCGCCGTCCTTGCTATACCCCTGTCGTGGGTCGCCGTGGCGGACAGGGTTGGACGGCCCGGGCGCCTCCTCGTCGCTGTCGTCGAGGATGACGAAGCCGTCCTTCTCGCGAATGCGGCGCTCGGCGGCGATCTTCTCAAGGGAGCGGCACTGGTCGGCGATCTTGTCGAGGGCGTGGCGCAACCGCTCCATCTGCTGCTAGACGTAGTCGTGGCCATGGCCTCGTGCTCCTTCACGGGAAGGAGCGTCGGCTCGGTCTTCGGCTTGACGAGGCAGGAGGGGTGGTAGGAGAAGGGATGTTGCCCTCTCTGGTGACGAGGGCGCCGCCGCGTGTTCGCCGCCCGAGCGGCGTCTCCGTTGGCTCCGGCTTGATGAGAAGGAGCGCCGGCGACCTAGAGGAACGGGAGCTCGACGAGGACGAGGACGCCGTCTCCATTCGCCGCGGCGTCCAGGAGCTGCAGCCGCGGCGAGAGAAGGAGGGGGCGCCGGGTACTCCAACCACGGCGAGTGGCCGGCTCGATGTGCTCGAGGACGGCTTCGAGCGTGCACCTGGGGACGCCCCACCATTGGCGCCGCCCCTCAGAGTTGAGGCGGCCGCGGAGCTCAGCACCATTCGTGGAGGTGAGCTGGTCGGCGTGGCGGCGGTCGAAGTACGCCGTCCACAGCGTGTTGCGGTCGGGGGCGTACCTCGGCTGCTGTCGTGCTTGCTCCGGCAGCGACGACCGGATGCGCGCGATTTCGGTGCGCCGTTCAGCACCGGAGGTTGGCGGTGGCACCGGGACTCCGCCGGCGCTAAGCCTCCACGAGCCCGACACCCGCATGTCCGGCGGCGCTGGGTAGTCCATCTCGTAGAGGAGGTGGGCTTCCGCCTCGTGTAGGTGGTGGCGGCCGAAGCCATTGGCCGCCGCTCTGTCGCCGGGGTAGCGCTCGTCCATGGTCGAGAGATCGAGAGAGAGGTCATCGGCGGGGGAAGAGAGGAGAGGGGGGCGTCGGCGGCGAGATAGGGAGAGGGGCTATGGCGAGGGAGTGTGTGGCCACCAGCGAGGGAGGGCGGCTTTTATAGCGGCGGGTGGGCGGCGAGCGGGCGACAGTCGTGTGTACGTGTGGTGGAAGGGGCGGGACGTGCGTCAGTGCGCCTTCACTGCGCCGCCCGCGAGGAATCGATGGAAGAATGACCGGCGGCAGCCTTTGTCGGGATTATGATCCTAACAATGAGTACTAGGGGTATGAGTAGGGGGCAGAGCCTAACTACGGCGCAGGTGTAACACTCGGTGTCTAACGAGTTCAGGCCCCTCACTCGGTGGAGGTAAAATGACCTACGTCTCGTGCCCTGAGGCTTGCTTTGATATGATAGGTACGGTTACAAATACTCGTTGCCTAGCTATGGAGAAGGGTGCGGCTTATATAGAGTGCGCTGCAGCCCATGTCTCCCATGCCGTCGAGGCAATTAAAGACATTAAATGAGTCATTTACTAGTATAATGAGCCTCTACTAGAACAGTTACAAGTAACGGTAGTTATGACTCTACTTAATGGATGACTTAGGATCCCTCGACCATTGCAGCTGCCACGACGTCCTCTAGCCTTCTTTGTCCGAGTGGTGGTCCATCGGCCAAATGACGTGTGTGAAGGAAATATGCCCTGGAGGCAATAATAAAGTTATTATTTATTTCCTTATATCATGATAAATGTTTATTATTCATGCTATAATTGTATTAACCGGAAACATAATACATGTGTGAATACATAGACACAACATAGTGTCACTAGTATGCCTCTACTTGACTAGCTCGTAAATCAAAGATGATTAAGTTTCCTAACCATAGACATGAGTTGTCATTTGATTAACGGGATCACATTATTAGGAGAATGATGTGATTGACTTGACCCATTCCGTTAGCTTAGCACTTGATCGTTTAGTATGTTGCTATTGCTTTCTTCATGACTTATACATGTTCCTATGTAGCGACCGGACCTCAAACAGTCTGATCTCTGTGCATCAGTGTCATCCCTGGATCAGTAATGCTGACACACACAGTATTCAAAGGATTTATAACAGAGTAGCAATCACACACTTATTATATCGAATGTCTCAAAAGAGAACTTATTACAATAAATATGGCTTAAGGCCATCTAATAACGATAACAGCGGAAGGCTTGGAAGATAAGAGAGTCCATCAACTCCAACGGCATCACTGAGTATAGAACCACGACCTAAGGCACCTTACTCGTAAATGCGAAAAATCTGCAACATGAACGTTGCAGCCCGTAAACGTGTCAGCACATGGAATATGCTGGCAATGTAACACATAGAGTGTAATATGAAAGAGTAATGCTATACTACATGCATATATGGCTGGTGGAAAGCTCTATGGTTACAATTTTGCATAAAGCCAATTTTTCCCTACTGCAAAGGAATAACTTTTATTTAACTATCATGGTGGTTGTTAAACATTGAGAATGGTCGACAACATTCTCAATCCCAATTAAGCATCATCATTAAAAACCCAACAACATTAATTAGAGTAACATGATGAGATTCACATGATATCCAAGTACTAGATACTCAAGACGTCCATAACCGGGGACACGACTAACCATGATTAGTTTGATACACTCTGCAGAGGTTTGTGCACTTTTCCCCACAAGACTCAATCTCCTCCGTTGGGATTCTCAAACTACATGGTGTTTGAGAAACGGATGACCGAGACATAGTCTTTCAGAAGCGCTACCACCTTATGAACGGGTAGACCGTACCAACCTACATCCCCTACATCAGCTAGTCTACCACTATAAGAGTTCGCATGGCTTAGTCAACTATGCTAGAGCCCATAGTAGCTTGTGGCAGCACACGGAAGTTTCTAGCATGAATAATCTCATGATCCCTTTGAGCCTGGGTGGCGGTCCAAAAAGAAACAGGCAATCCTGGAATACCCAGGAACCTCAATCTAACCAGATGGGTGTTTAAGTTGCCACCTTAAGTAAACCATTAATTAAAAACTCACATACATCATGGATACACTCACCCAATCCACGTCTACTAGCATAGCATGGCAATATAAGCAAACGTAGAAGTAACTCCCAAGGGTTTGATAATAAAACAGGTAATAGGTACTACCTCATCTACTTTCTCAAAACCCACAATTTAATTAGATACTAATCATGCAATGTTTGAGGATTGATCTAATGCATAAAAACTGGGTATAAAAGGGATATAATCAAAGTGTTACTTGCCTTGCTGATGATCCGCGAAACCTAGAGATTCAGAGTAGCAAGCGGCGCACTCCGGGTACTCTATCGCAAACAAACAAGCACACAATAAGTACTCATCTAATGCACAGGTAAAACTAAAATAAAAGATCTAACCAGAAAGTTCAACTTAAGAACTCCGTTTTGCAAAAAGAATCAAATCGAACGAAGCAACGAAAGTCAAACGGCGAAAGAAACAAGCTTCGTTTACTAATCTGGACCTAAGTCAAATTTTACAGAGGCAAAAACTTGTTTGAGTTGCTTAATCAGAAAGTGGGCTTCGATACGAAACTCTAGGTGCTTGAATCGCCTGATTCCGATAAACGAGCGAAAAGTTATATTAGATTGAAAATCAGATCAGAAATCGCGATCAGAAAAATCACGGAATAAATCCGAGAAAAAGAAAAACGACGAACAGATTAACGAACGGACGTTCGTTATCTGGATCTAAACGATGAACGCGTTCGTTAAAACGAACGAACGAGCGAACGCTCGCAAATTAGCCTAAACCAAAATAAAAACCGATCTAATAAAAAACGGATCTAAAAAAACCGACGAAAACCGACGGAAAAACCGAAAGGTTTTTCTAAAAAAAACGGCGGAGGGGTCAACCTCGGCTGCGGGTGGCGGCGGCGGCGGGCGGCGGTGGGTTGGGGTTGGCAGCGGCCCGGGGCGGCGCTATTTAAAGCCCCCGGCCAGAGGAGTCCTGGCCGGTTCCGGCCCATAGTCGGTTCGTTTTTTTTAAATGATTACGCACATAAAAAGTAACGAAAGAAATACTAAACAGACTCCAAAAATCCCAAAATAAATTTTCCCCGGCTTCTAAAATCAAGCCGGACAAGAAGAACATTTATTTGGGGCCTAAATACAAATTTGAAAAACGCGCATTTTTTCTAAATTCAAATAAAATAGCGATAAACTCCAAATAAAAATCTTATTTTATTTTTTAATTAATTCTTCCATATTTCTTTATTTTTGGAAAGTCATTTTATTCCCTCTCTCATATTTTGATAATAGAAATAATTGAAGATTAAATAAATAAAATCAAATGATCCTATTTCCAGAATTTGAGAAAACTCAAATATGAAAATAACGAAATCTCCAACTCTCTCCGTGGGTCCTTGAGTTGCGTGAAATTTCTAGGATCGAGCCAAAATGCAATAAAATATGATATGCAAATGATGATCTATGTATAAAATTCCAAATTGAAAATTTCGGATGTTACAAACCTACCCCGTTTAAGATGAATCTCGCCCTCGAGATTCGGGTTGGCTAGAAAATAGGTGAGGGTGGTCCTTCAGCAGATCTTCTTCTCGCTCCCAAGTGGCTTCATCCTCGGTGTGGTGGCTCCACTGGACTTTGCAAAACTTGATAACCTTGCTGCGGGTGACTCGACTGGCACACTCGAGAATTTTGACTGGTTTCTCCTCGTAGGTCAAATCATTATCCAACTGAATCGCTTCTAGTGGCACAGTATATCTCAGAGGTATATCAGCCATCTCTGCGTGACACTTCTTCAACTGGGAGACGTGGAACACGTCGTGAACTCCTGACAATCCTTCGGGTAATTCCAACTTGTAAGCAACTTCTCCCATGCGCTCCAAAAATTTGTATGGTCCCACAAAACGTGGCGCTAATTTTTCTTTAACTCCAAAGCGCTTAACTCCTCGAAGTGGAGATACTCGAAGATAGACTCTATCTCCGATTTCGTAAACTGTCTCGTTGAGTTTTGAATCCGCATAGCTCTTCTGCCTAGACTGGGCTACCTTGAGCCTATCGCGAATCAACTTCACCTTCTGTTCAGACTCCTTAAAACAACTGGCGGTCTCCAACTTCATCCCACAAAAGCGGAGTTCTGCACCTCCTTCCGTACAAGGCTTTGAAAGGGGCCATCTACAAACTGGATTGATAACTGTTTTTGTAAGAGAACTCTGCATACGGCAAATTGTCGTCCCTACTAGATCCATAATCTAGTGCACAAGCTCTCAGCATATCCTCCAAAATCTGATTGACTCTCTCGGTGCATCCATCATGCTGCATGGATGAAAAGCTGTATTGAACTCTAGCTCGGTACCCAAAGTTTCATGCAATCGATTCTGTAACTTTGAGGTAAACTGGTTTCCTCTATCTGATACGATGCTCCTCGAAACTCCATGCAGACATAAGATCCTGGTCATATATATCTTTGCCAACTTAGCACTGCTGTGAGTGGTCTTTACTGGGATGAAATGAGCTACCTTCGTCAAGCGATCAACTACAACCCAAATCGAGTCATAGCCTGAACGAGTCCTGGGTAATCCCATGATAAAGTCCATGCCTAACTTTTCCCACTTCCATTCGGGTATCGGCAATGGGTGTAACAAACCTGCTGGCTTCTGATGTTCTGCCTTCACTCTGTGACATACATCACAAACTGCTACATACTCCGCAATATCTTTCTTCATTCCGGTCCACCATAAAGTGTCCTTCAAATCCAAATACATCTTGATATTTCCTGGGTGAATCGAGTACGGAGAATCATGGGCCTCTTGCAAAATCAACTTCCTGATCTCCGGATCATTAGGCACATAAACGCGGTCCTCAAACCATAGGGTATCGTGCTCATCCTCACGAAATCCTTTAGCCTTTCCCTTGCTCATTTTCTCTTTAATAGAGGCAATCTCTTTGTCAGTCTTCTGAGCTTCTCTGATCTTATCCATTAAAGTAGACTGTATCTCCAATGCTGATACATAGCCTCTCGGAACTATCTCCAAACATAGCTCCTGAAATTCCTCGGCTAACTCCTTTGGTAATCCTCCGGTCATTAGCGTGTTGACATGGCTCTTGCGGCTCAATGCATCTGCTACTACGTTAGCCTTTCCGGGGTGATAATGCAATCTCATATCATAGTCCTTGATGAGCTCCAACCATCTCCTTTACCTGAGATTCAACTCCTTCTGCGTGAAGATGTATTTCAAACTCTTGTGATCCGTGTACACCTCACAGTGGTTTCCAATGAGAAAATGTCTCCAAGTCTTTAACGCGTGTACCACGGCTGCTAACTCCAAATCATGAGTAGCATAATTCAACTCATGGGGCTTAAGCTGTCGTGAAGCATACGAAACAACTCTTCCCTCCTGCATAAGCACTGCTCCAAGTCCTCGACGTGAAGCGTCGCAATACACCTTGAGGGAGTCCCGGACTAGGGGGTGTCCGGATAGACGGACTATCGTCACGACCGGACTCCAAGACTATGAAGATACAAGATTGAAGACTTCGTCCCGTGTCCGGATGGGACTTTCCTTGGCGTGGAAGGCAAGCTTGGCGACACGGATATGTAGATCTCCTACCATTGTAACCGACTGTGTAACCCTAACCTATCCGGTGTCTATATAAACCGGAGGGTTTTAGTCCCAGAGGGCGACCAACAATCATACCATAGGCTAACTTCTAGGGTTTAGCCTCCTTGATCTCGTGGTAGATCTACTCTTGTACTACCCATATCATCAATATTAATCAAGCAGGAGTAGGGTATTACCTCCATCGAGAGGGCCCGAACCTGGGTAAAAACATCGTGTGTAACATCCCAAAATTCTAAATTTTGGAATGTTATAAACAAATAGATAGTTTTGATTGATTGTTTGATTGACTGCCTGAAAGTGAGTGAATTTGAAATTTTTTGAAAGTTAGATGAGAGGGAATAAAAGGACTTTCCCAAACTTTCATTTTTTGCTTTTATGATCTTCGGGAATTCAAATTCTTTTCATCACAAAACCCTGGAGAGAAGATGACATGACTTCTTCCATTTATTTAAATGACAAGGGTGTTGAAAATATTTGAATTTCATTTGGAAAATATTTTCCAATTACGAAACTTTATGCAACTCAATGATTTTCATGAGCGAAGATAAAATGACTTCTTCAAAACATATGAAATATGAGTTGGGAGTTTCAAAGAAATAAATTCAAAGTTCTTCTGAATTTATTTTCAATTTGGAGTTATTTGAGTTTTATTCAAATTATTTTCTCAAAAAATAAAATATATGGAAAATAGGGTAACATGATTCCCTACATTAGAAATTGGAGAGAAAATTATTTGAATTCATTTTGGTATTTTCAAAATGATTTTTATTGGATTTTATTAGAGCTGAAACACTCTTTGTTTTAATTGGATTTGTGTGTATTTTATTTGAAGCTAAAATAATGTTCATCTTGTAGGAAATATTTTTCTGCAAATTTTGATATATTATATGCCTATATAAAAGTTTTATTATTTTTGTTTTTATTTTGTTCTCTGAAATTTTAAAAAAAAACTTGCAGTGCCTTGGGCCAAAGGCCCAAGCCGCTAGCCGCCGGCCGGCCAAGGCCACAAGGCCATCGCGCACGCACCAAGCCAGGGAGCCGCTCCTTTTTCCCAAGTCCTAGTAGGACTCTTTTCCTACTTCGTTTATTCCGTATCTATTCCTAGATCTATTCCTCTTGTTTCCTAATCCTAATCTATTTCTTGTCCCCTACCCCAAGCAAAACCCCTCCCCTCCCCAATATAAATACCCAAGCACCCCTCCCCCTTCAACACATCAAATCAACTCTCCTCTCCTCTCCTCTCCTCCACAAGAAGAAGCGGCCAAGTGCCGCCGCCACACATAGCCGCCGCCGCCGCCGCCCTCGCCGCCGCCCTCCACTTGCCGCCGCCACCCGCCGCCGCCGCCGCTGCCGGAGCCCCTCGCCTCTTCGAGGTACTAGCCCCGCGCCGCGTCACCTTTTCTTTTCCGATTTCGTTCCGGTTTTCTAGATCTGTTTTCTAGATCCGTTTTCTAGATCGGTTTTCTAGATCGGTTTTCTAGATCGGTTTTTCGTTTCGGTTTCCTTTCCGAAACCCTAGATCGGTTTTCTTGCCGTTTTTTCTTTCCGGTTTTGTTTAGCGAGCGTTCGCTCGATAGATTTTTCTTTTTATTTTGAATTTCCGTCATGGACCTATCCGTAGTCCCTAATCTTCAAACGATCATAACTTTTTACTCGTAAGTCGGAATCCAACGAAACCAACGCCCACTTCTTCGTTATGATCTCCTCTATCCGTAATACAACTCAAACATGTTTTTGAAAGTTTTAAAATTTGATTTCAAACAGATTTGTATTTGAACTTCGTTTGATCATAACTTGAGTTTCAGTAACTCCGATTTAGTTGATTCTTTTGCAAATCGAAGCTCTTGACCTAAACTTTCTGATAAGGCCAAATACACATAGTTTTGGTACTGTTAGAAATTGTTTTATGCTGCAAGAGTTATTAGATTTGGTTTTGACGCTTTCCGAAGTGTTTCTTCGATCCTTCCGATCTTTTGAGTGATTGCTTATGTGTGGTTACTATTGCTTGATTACGATAGATTGACCGGAGTGTGACGAGTAGATCTATCAAGAGTTTTGAGTGCGAATCATTCACTTTGCAGGCAAGTAACACTTGATCATACCTTTTCTACTACCCAGTTTTTATGCATTAGCCCTATTCCTCAAACACTTGCATGTTTAGGAACAACTTAAATTGTGGGATGGGAAGTAGTTTGAGGTAGTACCTATTACCTGTTTTATTATCAAACCCTTGGGAGTTACTTCTACGTTTGCTTATTACGCCATGCTATGCTCGTAGACGTGGATTTGGGTTTGAGTGAATATCCATGACAGATGTGAGATTGTTAATAAATGGTTTATCTAAGGTTTCAACTTAAACAGACATCTGGGTGGATTGAGGCACCTGGTTTCTATCAGGATTTGCCTGTATTTCTTCGGACCGCCACCCAGGCTCAAAGGGATCATAAGATTATTCAAACTAGAAACTTCCGTGTGCAGCCACAAGCCATTATGGGCTCTGGCATAGTTGACTAAGTTGTGCGAACTCTTACGGGTAGGCTAGCTGATGTAGGGGATGTAGGTTGGTACGGTCTACCCACATGTAAGGTGCTAGTGCTTACGAAAGATCGTGTCTCGGTCATCCGTCTCTCAAACACCATGTAGTGCGAGAACCAAACGGAGGCGATCGAGTCTTGTGGGGAAAAGTGCGTAAACCTCTGCAGAGTGTACAAACTAATCATGATTAGCCGTGTCCCCGGTTATGGACAATTTTGAGTATCTAGTACCTGGATATCCTGTTGATCTCATCACGTTACTTAATATAATTTGTTTGGGTTTAATGAGTACTTTTAATTGGGATTGAGGATGCTGTCAACCATTCTCAATGTTCAACAACCACCATGATAGTTAAATAAATTTATTCCTTTGCAGTAGGGAAAAATTGGCTTTTTGCAAAAACTGTAACCATAGAGCTTTCCACCAGCGATATATGCATGTAGGATAGCCTATTCCTTCATTACTCTCTATGTGTTACATTGCGGCATATTCCATGTCTTTGACCCGTTTTCGGGCTGCAACTTTTCATGTTGCAGACTTTTTAGACGACGAGTAAGTGATACGTTAGGGTTACGATTTCCTATACTCAACTTTGCCGTTGGTGTTGATGGGAATCCACAACCTTGTTGCTTCCGCTATATTTTGGATCGAGGTAATAGTATTTACGTTATCTTATACATGTGATTTACCTCTGTTATAAATCCTTCGAGTACTGTGTGTGTCAGCATACCGATCCAGGGATGACACGAAAGCACAGAGACTTGATCCATTCGGGTCTGGTCGCCATGAAGATGGTATCGAGCACATGTTGACTGTAGGACGTGACCCTAGAAAATGGCAAGCCCATAGGAAAGATTTTTCTCTACAACTTCATTTTCAAAAGATCTTTTACCTCTCTTCTCTCTCGAGCTTATTCAAATATTCCTTTTAGTGAGACCATACCCTTTTCCCTTTTGACCACTCAAGATTTGACTAATGAGACCACTCCAAGGAGACAAGATATCGGACAACTAAGACCATTTGGAATGAAGAGGATTTTACCGTGTAAATGGAAACTACAACTGTTGAAGACTCCGAAGACTAGGAGAATTTGAAGGCTTTGAAGAATTCCCAGATTTTATGACCTAGGTAGGTTACGCTTATGGAATTGAGAGATTATGGAAGTAATCAATACCCGAGATTAAGGTGTATTGGAGTAAGACCAGGATCTGGAGTGTTACATCAGAAAGTTAAGATGGACCCACAAGAAGCTAAATTTTGACAAGGAAGTATTTCATGAAGAACTCAGGATCCGTGGCTGAAAGTAGACAGCCGAGGAGCAAAACCTTGAGACATCAAAGTTTTGTCGAGGCCCGAAGGACGATGGGACCATGGTTCATGTCAAGGAAGTTGAAACCAGAAGTTTGGAATGCAACTCCAGGACTGTTAAAGGACGTCCCAAGAGACTTCGTGTCAACAGATATGATCTGGCAAAAGCAACAAGCATGATCAGAAGCAGCCATCAGAGAAATGAACAAGACTTGAAGAGTTCGATGACTTTGAGATCTATTGACCTTTAAAAGACCAAACCCTAGTTATATACCTACGTTAGATGCGACGATTGTGAGCTGTCATTTTGTTTGATGTTTTTCCGACAGCCACAATAAAATCTGCCTTTTCAAAACTTTTGTTTGTCTTGTGTGTATCCCTCTCGATCCCTCTTATCCCACCCCAAACCCATGGACCCATAGAGGATGAATGGAGATGAGCTTGTATTCTCTGGACCGATGAGTCAATTGAAGACGGACCGATGGATTCAGAACATGGAGGATCACATGGGGAATAACCCTATAGCCGGAAAGTATATGAACCAGCATGCTCTTCAGTGCTTTGAAAGAGGTGCTGCTACTTGGTGGAGGATGTACCAAACCATCAATGGATTGCAAGGAGTAACCACTTGGAAAGAATTTAAGTTGACTTTGCCAAAGTCTCGTCTTGTGTCCTAGAAATTGAAGCCTGATGGAAGTGATATGAAGAAACCATGCGCATGCAAGATTTGTGGAGAAATAGGACACACCCATAAGGAACACAAGGACGAATACCCTCATAATCGAAGGATTACCAAAGGAGTTAGCCGAGGATCTCAAGGAACTTCAGTTGGAGATTGTTCCCAAAGGTTTCGTTGCAGTAATGGAAGTTCAGTTTACATTGTTGGAAAAGATCCGTGAAGCTTCGGAAGGATGACAAAGAGATTGCTGAGGTAAAAGAGAGGATGAGCAAAGGAAAAGCCAAAGTTTTTCGTAAGGATGAGCATGACACCTTATGGTTTGAGGACGGTGTACATGTACCCAATAATGCAAAGATCGGGAAGTTAAAACTTCAGAGGCTCATGACTCACCATACTCGATTCGCTTCGAAACACCAAGATGTACTTGGATTTGAAGGAGTGTTTACGGTGGACTGGTATGAAGAAGGATATTGCGGAGTATGTAGTCGTAAGTGATGTATGCCAGAGAAAGTAAAAGCAGAGCATCAGAAGCCAGCAGGATTATTGCAGCCTATGCCGATACCCAAATGGAAGTAGGATAAGCTTGGCATGGATTTCATTTCCGGATTTCCCATAACCCGATTGGGATCTGGGTAGTAGTTGAATAGCTTGACCAAAGTGGCTCGCTTTATTCCAGTGAAAAACCACCTATACAAGTGTGAAGTTGGCCAAGATATATTTGACAAGGATCGTATGTCTGCATGGAGTTCCGAGGACCATCGAGAGGAACACAGTTTACCTCAAAGTTTTGGAATCACCGCACGGACTTTGGGTACTAGGCTAGAGTTCAAGATGACCTTTCATCCGCAGACATATGGATAAATCAAGAGAGTCAATCAAATTTTGGAGGACATGTTGAGAGCGTGTGCGCTAGATTATGGATCTAGTAGTGATGATAATCTACCCTACGGGGAGTTCTCATACAACCACAGCTACCAAGTCAGTTTGAAGATGGCCCCTTTTGAAGCTTTGTATGGAAGAAGGAGCCAGACACCGTTGATGTGGGATGAAGTTGGAGACCGTCAGTTGTTTGGACAAAATAGGATCAAGGAGTCAGAAGAGAATGTTAAGTTGATTCGAGATAGACTGAAGGTAGCTCAGTCCAGGCAGAAGAGTTATGCAGACTCAAAAACGCAAGGAGATAGTCTATGAAATCGGAGACAGAACATATCTTTGTGTGCCAGCTCTGCGAGGAGTTAAACGATTTGGAGTTAAGGGAAAGTTAGCCCCGAGATTTGTAGGACCATACCGAGTTTTGGAGAGTATGGGAGAAGTTACCAACAAGTTGGAGTCACCCGAAGAACTGTCAGGAGTTCATGATGTGTTTCACATTTCCCAGTTGAAGAAGTGCCATGCAGAGATGGCCAATATTCCCCTGTAAGGGGCCTTCGACCACGGAAAGGATAATGATGTTCCACGAAGTGGAGTATGGACTTCATAAGTATAAGTTTTTTTTTATCTTGGTATGTGGGATATCCCACGAGGATGAAGAGATGAATAGAAGGAAGGAAGACACTACAATTGGATGGAATTAAGTATACTAGGAAGTTGGATGTTGGGATAATGACCAGTTGCCCAGATGATGAGTTCAAGGTTTACAAGTGATGAGGTGGGCCCATAACCCACAGGCCCCAGGACTTGCCAAGAAGCAAGCACACTCTTGTTGAAGGAAAAACCCTGGAAGAGTTATGATTTTATCGATAGACGATTCTATAGGAGTTTACATAAAACCCGAGAGTTGTTAAGGAGCGATAGATGTTTGTTTGGACTGCAGAATCAATGGATTTTCCGAACTTGGTTCGTCGACAAGAGAAATTCTGCAATGCTTGTGAGGATGACCGAGTGTTAGAATGCGAGATTCGCTAAACCATGTACAAGGTAATGATTTGGGTTCGGGATGGATTGATCACCATACCGACTTACTCTTATTATTCGCTTTGCTATATGGGATGGTAAATCTGAGTGACTTACCTATAGTCGAGAGACGCATTTATCAAAACCTTGTTTGAACCTTAGAATGGTATAAGTATTTTCCCTTGTACAAGGCAGTTGTTGCCAACCGCAGGTCATACGGTGAGGTTCAACCCAGACCCATTTTCTGCAGGAGAAACCATAAATTGATGACCACCATGAGATATCGATAGTTGTTTAGTATTGGCGCCCGGACCCGTCGACTATGAAGACCCAATTTCGGGATAACCTTACCAAGAGGAAAGGACAAAGGAATTGAGGAAAAGGTTATGTCACTACGGAAGAGCCCAGAGAAGGAATTATCCTTAATATCTCGAGAAGACCGACAATCGATAATAAGGATGGAGTATATGAGTTTTGATGGAACCTTAACAATGCTTCTAAGGGTGGTAGCACCCGAGACCCCGGAGACGAGCGATGGATTTTGAGAAGACCCCAAACCCTAACCTATTTCTTGCTAGCCTCTCCGAATCTCGAGGACGAGATTCATTTTAAGGGTAGTTTGTAACATCCCAAAATTCTAAATTTTGGAATGTTATAAACAAATAGATAGTTTTGATTGATTGTTTGATTGGTAGTGAAAGTGAGTGAGTTTGAAATTTTTTGAAAGTTAGATGAGAGGGAATAAAAGGACTTTCCCAAACTTTCATTTTTTGCTTTTATGATCTTCGGGAATTCAAATTCTTTTCATCACAAAACCCTGGAGAGAAGATGACATGACTTCTTCCATTTATTTAAATGACAAGGGTGTTGAAAATATTTGAATTTCATTTGGAAAATATTTTCCAATTCTGAAACTTTATGCAACTCAATGATTTTCACGGCGAAGATAAAATGACTTCTTCAAAACATATGAAATATGAGTTGGGAGTTTCAAAGAAATAAATTCAAAGTTCTTACGAATTTATTTTCAATTTGGAGTTATTTGAGTTTTTCAAATTATTTTCTCCAAAAATAAAATATATGGAAAATAGGGTAACATGATTCCCTACATCAGAAAATTGGAGAGAAAATTATTTGAATTCATTTTGGTATTTTCAAAATGATTTTTATTGGATTTTATTAGAGCTGAAACACTCTTTGTTTTAATTAGATTTGTGTGTATTTTATTTGAAGCTAAAATTATGTTCATCTTGTAGGAAATATTTTTCTGCAAATTTTGATATATTATATGCCTATATAAAAGTTTTATTATTTTTGTTTTTATTTTGTTCTGTGAAATTTAAAAAAAAAACCTGCAATGCCTTGGGCCAAAGGCCCAAGCCGCTAGCCGCCCGCCGGCCAAGGCCACAAGGCCATCGCGCACGCACCAAGCCAGGGAGCCGCTCCTTTTTCCCAAGTCCTAGTAGGACTCTTTTCCTACTTCGTTTATTCCAGATTCTATTCCTAGATCTATTCCTCTGGTTTCCTACTCCTAATCTATTTCTTGTCCCCTACCCCACGCAAAACCCCTCCCCTCCCAAATATAAATACCCAAGCCCCCCTCCCCCTTCAACCCATCAAATCAACTCTCCTCTCCTCTCCTGTCCTCTCCTCCAAGAAGAAGAAGAAGCAGTGCCACCGCCGCCGCCCTTGCCGCCCTCACGCCGCCCTCACCAGTAGCCGCCGCCGCCACCCGCCGCTTGCGCTTGCCGCGCCATGAGCCCCTCGCCTCTTCGAGGTACTAGCCCCGCGCCGCGTCACCTTTTCTTTTCCAATTTCGTTCCGGTTTTCTAGATTTGTTTTCTAGATCCGTTTTCTAGATCGGTTTTCTAGATCGGTTTTCTAGATCGGTTTTTTGTTTCGGTTTCCTTTCCGAAACCCTAGATCGGTTTTCTTGCCGGTTTTGTTTAGCGAGCGTTCGCTCGATAGATTTTTCTTTTTATTTTCAATTTCCGTCATGGACCTATCCGTAGTCCCTAATCTTCAAACGATCATAACTTTTTACTCAGAAGTCGGAATCCAACGAAACCAACGCCCACTTCTTCGTTATTATCTCCTCTATCTAGTAATACAACTCAAACATGTTTTTGAAAGTTTTAAAATTTGATTTTAAACAGATTTGTATTTGAACTTCGTTTGATCATAACTTGAGTTTCAGTAACTCGATTTAGTTGATTCTTTTTGCAAATCGAAGCTCTTGACCTAAACTTTCTGATAAGGCCAAATACACATAGTTTTGGTACTGTTAGAAATTGTTTTATGCTGCAAGAGTTATTAGATTTGGTTTTGACGTTTTCGAAGTGTTTCTTCGATCCTTCCGATCTTTTGAGTGATTGCTTATGTGTGGTTACTATTGCTTGATTACGATAGATTGACCGGAGTGTGACGAGTAGATCTATCAAGAGTTTTGAGTGCGAATCATCTTCATTCACTTTGCAGGCAAGTAACACTTGATCATACCTTTTCTACTACCCAGTTTTTATGCATTAGCCCTATTCCTCAAACACTTGCATGTTTAGGAACAACTTAAATTGTGGGATGGGAAGTAGTTTGAGGTAGTACCTATTACCTGTTTTATTATCAAACCCTTGGGAGTTACTTCTACGTTTGCTTATTACGCCATGCTATGCTCGTAGACGTGGATTTGGGTTTGAGTGAATATCCATGACAGATGTGAGATTGTTAATAAATGGTTTATCTAAGGTGGCAACTTAAACACACATCTGGGTGGATTGAGACACCTGGTTTCTAGCAGGATTTGCCTGTATTTCTTCGGACCGCCACCCAGGCTCAAAGGGATCATAAGATTATTCAAACTAGAAACTTCCGTGTGCAGCCACAAGCCATTATGGGCTCTGGCATAGTTGACTAAGTTGTGCGAACTCTTACGGGTAGGCTAGCTGATGTAGGGGATGTAGGTTGGTACGGTCTACCCACATGTAAGGTGCTAGTGCTTACGAAAGATCGTGTCTCGGTCATCCAGTCTCTCAAACACCATGTAGTGCGAGAACCAAACGGAGGCGATCGAGTCTTGTGGGGAAAAGTCATAAACCTCTGCAGAGTGTACAAACTAATCATGATTAGCCGTGTCCCGGTTATGGACAATTTTGAGTATCTAGTACCTGGATATCCTGTTGATCTCATCACGTTACTTGATATAATTTGTTTGGGTTTAATGAGTACTTTTAATTGGGATTGAGGATGCTGTCAACCATTCTCAATGTTCAAGAACCACCATGATAGTTAAATAAATTTATTCCTTTGCAGTAAGGAAAAATTGGCTTTTTGCAAAAACTGTAACCATAGAGCTTTCCACCAGCCATATATGCATGTAGGATAGCCTATTCCTTCATTACTCTCTATGTGTTACATTGCCAACATATTCCATGTGCTGACCCGTTTTCGGGCTGCAACTTTTCATGTTGCAGACTTCTCGCATTTACGAGTAAGTGATACGTTAGGGTTACGATTTCCTATACTCAACTTTGCCGTTGGTGTTGATGGGAATCCACAACCTTGTTGCTTCCGCTATATTTTGGATCGAGGTGATAGTATTTACGTTATCTTATACATGTGATTTACCTCTGTTATAAATCCTTCGAGTACTGTGTGTGTCAGCATACCGATCCAGGGATGACACGAAAGCACAGAGACTTGATCCATTCGGGTCGGGTCGCTACATCGTGTCCCTTGTCTCCTGTTACCATCCGCCTAGACGCACAGTTCGGGACCCCCTACCCGAGATCCGCCGGTTTTGACACCAACTTTGGTGCTTTCATTGAGAGTTCCTCTGTGTCGTCACCGATAGGCCCAATGGCTCCTTCGATCATCAACAACGACGCGGTCCAGGGTGAGACTTTTCTCCCCGGACAAATCTTCGTGTTCGGCGGCTTTGCACTATGGGCCAATTCACTTGGCCATCTGGAGCAGATCGAAAGCTACGCCCCTGGCCATCAGGTCAGATTTGGAAGTTTGAACTATACGGCCGATATCCGCGGAGACTTGATCTTCGACGGGTTCGAACCGCAGCCGAGCGCGTCGCACTGTCTCGATGGGCATGATCTAGCTCTGCAGCCGAACAGTGCCCTGGAGGCCGCACCAGCATCCGCTCCGACCCTTAATCCGGAGCCGGATTCCCCGATCAAGGACGAGTGGTTGGACACCGCCTCGGGGGCTATGATCTCTACGGCGATTGAGCCGAACTCTACCCCTGTCCTTTGCGAAGACCTTGACTCTAGGGTGCCGGACTCCTCTCCGGACTCCGAACCCTCCGCGCCCCTACCAATCGAATCCGATTGGGCGCCCGTTATGGAGTTCACTGCCACGGACATCTTTCAAAGACTCGCCCTTTGGCGGCATCCTGAATTCACTAAAGTCTCTCTCTTTATCCAGAGAGCCTGGCCGGACTACGGTCGGGAAGGTTGGGATCACGGACGACGAAGGAATTCAACGCCCACCCACCACCCACTTCAGTAGCCACAAATCGAAAGCTTACACGGCGTGCTCGATTTCGATTCAAGACATCGACGGTATGGACGACGATGTAGGAGACAACAATGAACCAGCACCTATAGGATGCTGGACAACCACCTCATCTCATGATGTATACATGGTGGATACATCTAAAGGAAATGAAGACGAGGAACAACGGGACACCATGAAGGATCAGTCCCTCGAAAAGCAGTCAAAACGGCAACGTAAACGCCGAACCAAGTCCCGCCTCAACAGAGACCCAGCCATAGAGCAGGGCAAACCATTGGACGACGAACACGCTATCGAGAAATCGTCCGAACAAGACAATTTGGATAAACAATCTGTCCCCGGCGAAGACAACAGTCCGGACAATCTCACGCCGGACAAACTATTGGAGCAAAATGACCTCCAGAAAAGGCTCGTCGCCACTGCGCGTAGCCTGAAAAAGCAGAAGCGGAAGCTCAAAACAGCGGAAGATGCACTCAGGATCAGATGGAGCAAAGTATTCAGCACCGCAGACAAGTATGGCGACAGTTGCCGAACAAAGAGCTACCCGAAAAGAAAGCTACTGCCCGAATTGGACGAGGAGGCCTTAGAGCCCCCACAATTAAAAAGTAAGAAGGCCACACGGTCGGATGGACGACCCCACGGCAAAAAGAGAGCGGCGAATGGTGCCGCACACAAGCCAATATGCGATCCACATAAGGATTCACATCAAAAGGATGGCCGAGTTAGGTCCATCTATGGGCCAAGAAAGCAGGCTCGTCAAAGCAATGCAACACGCCAAAATTCCGAAGATCACGGCACACCCAAATATAGGGCGCCAGACACCCCTATGTTTTACCGATGAGGTGCCGGATCATGAATTTCCAAAGGATTCAAACCCGTAAACATAGAGGCATACGACGGAACAATGCACCTCGAGTCGGGGATCGAGGATTACATCCTCCACATACACATGGATAGAGGAGATGATCTCCACGCCATAAAATACTAACCCCTTAAACTCAAAGGGCCAGCTCGGCATTGGCTTAAAAGCCTCCCCGAAAATACCATTGGAAGCTGTGAAGAGCTCGAGGATGCGTTTCGGGAAAATTTTCAGGGGACCTATGTCCGCCCTCCGGATGCAGACGATCTAAGTCACATAACTCAACAGCCGAGAGTCAGCCCGAAATGCAGAACAGGTTCCTTACTAAAAAGAACCAAATAGTCGACTGTCCGGACGCCGAAGCCTTAGCAGCTTTCAAACACAACATACGAGACGAATGGCTCGCCAGACACCTCGGCCAAGAAAAACCAAGAACAATGGCCGCATTAACAAGCCTCATGACCCGCGTTTTCGCGGGAGAGGACAGCTGGCTAGCAAGATGCAGTACCAGCGACCCAAGTACATCCGAAGTCAGGGATGGAAGCGGAAACCACGGCGCAACAAGGACCAATGCCGGATTAAAGGAACGGTCCAAAGAGCGGCGGTCAACGCCGGATTCAAAAGCTCACCGCAGAACAACAAAAAACTGCCCCTTAAGGACAATAGCGATGAGCTATCCAACTTCAACAAAATCTTGGACAGGATATGTCAAATCCACAGTACTCCTGGGAGGCCTGCTAACCATACCCACAGAAATTATTGGGTCTTCAAACAGTCCGGCAGACTGAACGCCGGACACAAGGGGCTTGACACACCAAGTGAAGACGACGACGAGCACCACAAGCAGAGCCCCGGAAAACAAAAGACTTTCCCACAAGAGGTTAAAACAGTAAACTCACTTCACGTGATCAAAGGGAAAAACAGAGCGGCGCCCACTAAAAGGCGCACCGCACAATCGGGTTGTCAAAACCAATCACCTTCGACCATCAGGACTATTCGAAAATATCCGAACGCAGGATGGACTGCCTTGATATTGGATCCTATAATCGACGGATTCCAATTTACACAAGTCCTCATGGATGGGGCAAAGGACATAAACCCGATATATCGAGGACACAATCCGCAGGATGGGGATAAACCCAACCAAAATTCGTCAGAGCAACACCTCCTTTAAAGGAGTAATGCCAGCCCATATGCCCATTGTACGGGCTCCATCTTGTTAGAAGTTGTGTTCGGTTCATCCGACAACTTCCGTCATAAAAGCTAGTCTTCCATGTCGCCCCATTTAAAAGTAGCCATCAAGCACTATTGGGACGCGAAGCTTTCGCCCACTTTAACGCAATACCGCATTATGCATCTCTAACACTTAAAATGCCCGGTCCACGCGTCATCATCTCATTAAAAGGGAGTATTAAGTGTTACTCGAGCACAGAAGAACGTGATATTGCCTTGACAGCCCTACACCTATCCGGCTCCGCTAGTCAAAGAAACTGAGTAGGTCATTCAAACCCCGGACACGGCTAGACGAGTCCGGCGCCTACTAGCGGCGTACCCTCATACAAGGGGCTGCATGCATGTACAACAAGAGACAATAAAGCTCAATTTTCTTCACTTCTTCAAATCATACTGCGTTTATTTAATGTACATTACATCTTCCGCACGATCCTTTTTTCTTTCAAACTAAGTTCCTCTCTTTTACAGATGAACAACGTGCTACACCCGTCCAGGATACGGCACAACGGAGACACAAAGCAGACGCGTGAGAGGGACCCGTTGCAAGGATTCTTTTCAGATTAAGACCGCGTAAACCTTTTTACTGTCTCTTGTTGATATACATCCCCGGTTCCTTACTATAACCGAGGAGGAGGCTGGCGTTTTGGCATTGGCCGCACCAGAATTTTTATGCGTGCACTGGACACGGGGCTTAGGGCATTATTCTGCCCATTTTCATAAAGACCGAATACCTTAGGGAGTATTCGGCGTCTCGAGTTAGGCCTTATATGCATCAGCTCCGAATCATGTCTTGGTCAAATGTTGGGTTGCCCGGCTCCTGTGTTTTGCTGCCTTACGTTCCGTTTTCATGGCTAACGCGGCACCAGGAGAACTACTTCGATTGTGCCCCGGTTCGGCCGGGCGAGCACCTCAGTAGAGAAAGCCGAAAACTGACTGTCATGATATAGCGAGAGACTGGTCAACCACTCGATGACTCATCGGAATGTTTAGGATTCCTCCGCATTAACGAAGGACCGGTTTTCGGTCAGGCACATACGCACTCCGAATTCGGGAGAGTGCGGTGCCCAGGCTATATAGTAGCCCCACCCTCGAACTCCTATGGCTAAGTGAAAGTGATAAAGCATTATAGTCCGGTTGCCTGGTTTGCTACGCTATCACCTCCTTAACAGGACCAAGACGTTGGATTAAGTGTGAAAAAGCGCTTTCTTTGCAAACACACCCGCACTATGTGCGTGGGGGCTGAAGCCAAGGACTGCCATCTTTCAGGTTATATACACATATACATAAACGGCCGCACAGGGAGTAGTTTACTTCTTGAACGCACAAGTATAAAAAGCTCTTATATTATATTGAAACATTGTTTTCACAAATCATACATGTCATTTAAACATAATATCCTTCGAGCACTGCGTTTCTATTAAACGAGCGCCCGGCATGACTTCTTCAAAGTAGTGCTCGGCAGGTACTCGGCTTCTGTCCGAATCTTGGGATGCAACGTCGGTGGCCTTCATCTCTGCCCAGTATGTCTTGACATGGGCCAGAGCCATCCGCGCTCCCTCAATACACGCCGATCGTTTAATTGCGTCGACACGATACCGCACCAAGGAACTGCTGCACTAAACCAAAATAGCTCTTAATTTGGGGTCCGCCCGGCCACAAGTGAGTCAAGACATGCTTCATGGCAAATCCGGACAATCGATTCAGCTTGGCCCATTCGCCAACCGATCGGTCAGCGGCAGAGGACGCCCGGACTATGGAATTGCAACCAATATAGCTCTTCCCTTCGTGCCCTTCCGCCCCGGAAGTGCTCAATCAGCGTCCATGGCGCTTCGCCGCCAAGTCCAGATAAGCATCCTCCGAACTCCACAACTTATCCAATCGAGCATACTTAGGATCCGTATATTTCCTCCGCAGCGAGAAAGCGGTTTTCCCGCAATTGCCCGGCCTGACTCAGCTCCTCCTTGGCAGCTCTCAAAGCCGATCGGGCATTCTTGGATTCGCGGCGGCCTTTTTCAGCCCTCTTGTTCCGCTCGACGTTCTTTTTCAAGAACCTCGCAGCGATCGGTAGTATTCCTCAACTTTTTGGCCATATCGGCCATTTCCTCTTTGCTTCGGCAGTGAGCAGCCCGTTCGGCTTCTAGCTCTTCGGCCGCCTTTAAAGCGGCCGCATTACTAATTCTGGCTTGCTCTTTCGCTCGGGCGAGTTCCGCCCGCAGCTCCTCCATGGCAGCGGCACCATCTGCATTAAGCATACGAATAGTAAGACATGGGCGTCAAGCTCCCTTACAGGTGTCCGCATAGAAGTCGCATACCTTGTGACTCGTCAAACCGTTTATTGACCAAATAGCGATGTCGCATACGCCTCGTCAAGTTGCCGCTTTAGTTCGGCATATTCATCAGTTCGCTGGCCACGGACGCCCGCCACCTGTTTAGGAGCGGCGATATGTTATAACTGAGAATTTGATCCTCGGCACGTTGTCAATTTTGACAACATACCGAGTCTCAGGGGTTACTATCTATACAGGGCGCATTTTATATGCATAACTGTCAGAAGGTACATCAGTTTTGCGTACCTCAAACCCCGTCAGTAAGCTTCCGGCGGCTTCATGCAATCCGCTCTCCACGGATGCAATTATTTCAATCACCGTACCCATTAGAGCACGGTGATCTTCTAAGATAGCCGCTCGCCCGAGCAGATCCTTCAGCTCCTCCGACCGCACACCACTTGGCGCGGACCTTCCGCCCCACGGACTTGGGGAACCCTCGCGACGACACCTCCGGGTCGTCCGCTTCACATGAGGGTGCGACAGGTGGAGGCGTTGGCTCTCCATCATCTCCGGAAGAAGATCCTCAAGACGAGCTCACGAGAAGGGCTGAGGTCCGAACTACAAGGTACAATTTCGGTTATCTTCATAAATAAATATAGGGATGCTCCTTATTTACAAGACCCCTTCTTTTTACTTACGGCTCGCTGGAGGGCTGATCCCCTTGGGGAAATAGTGCGGCTGGGTTACTTCCCAGTGCCGGACTCCCAGACGAAGATTCCCTTCCCCTCTTTGAGGCCTTGACCTCCGGATCTTCCAAAGCAGTCCTCTTCTCTCTTCGAAAGACGGGACTTTTAATCCCTCCTTCCTAGATAGCCTCCTTCGTAGAGGCAGTTTCTTCCCCGCTCCCCCCTTCGCCTTCTTCAAAAGGCGCGACCTTCAACATCTTGGTCAGCATGGGATCCGGCGTGGTCTCCGGGAGGGGAGCCGGACACCTTATTAACTTTGCCTTGGCTATCCACTCCTGTTCAAGAAACGACTCCTTTAAAGGGCATATATATATATGATAAATGAATGAACAACTTGTCCGATTCTGAGGACTACTTACTTGAGTATCTGGGCGATTGCAGCTTAGTCCTGCATCCTCAGTCAGGTCCGGACACTTCTCTTGTGATCCGAAGAACAGTTTATACATCTCCACGGGCGCCGTGCCCATAAATTTTGGAGAGCTCGTGGTCCCTCCGGATTAAATTCCCACAGGCGGAGGGGGCGACGCTTGCAGGGCAGAAGACGCCGGATCACCATAACCTGCGCCACTGCAACCAGATTGATCCCTCTTTCCTGGAGGTCTCGAATACGGCCCTGCAGCAAGGGAACGTCCTTGGACGGCCCCCAGGCGAGCCCCTCGTTGACCCATGACGCCAGCCGCTGTGGTGGACCTGAGCGGAAGGCAGGGAGAGCCACCCATTTGGTGCCCCTGGGAGTGGTGATATAAAACCACTCCCGTTGCCACAAACCAAGCTCCTCTTGAAAAGAGACCTCGGGCCACGGAGCATCAGCACATTTGCTTATGACCGCCCCTCCGCACTCTGCTTGTTGCCCTCGATCATCTTTGGCTCCACCTTGAAGGTCTTGAGCCACAATCCAAAGTGGGGGTAATATGGAGGAAGGCCTCACATACGACAATGAATGACGAGATATGGAGGATGGACTCGGATTCAAGTCATGGAAATCAAGCCCATAATAAAACATGAGCCCCCGCACAAAGGGATCCGTCGGGAAGCCTAAACCCCGACGGAAGTGAGACACGAACACCACGTTCTCGCCGGGCTCGGGAGTGGGAATGACCTGCGCTGGAGCAGGAAGCCTATGCGAGATCTCGCCGATTAGATACCTGGCGTCTCGCAGCTTTAGCACATCTTCTTACGTGACGGCGAAGACATCCATCGCCGTGGCCGGTCGGAGCTAGACATCGTCGAAGGTCCGAAGCGCCGGAATCTGAAGCTTTGGGTGTTGGAACTCGAAGCGCGAGGCGAACTCGATGGAGGGTGTAAAAAGAAGAGGGCCTTGGTCTCATTATAAAGAGGTTGAATACCAAGAGCCCACCCCGTGGTCGATTAGGACTCGCCTTTGATAGAGGAGGCGTGCCAACGGGCACGGTTGGGTTACCCACGTCCGTATTGATGGGAATCTCGGAATAAGGGGGGAACGATCTATGCTTTGATAAGGCGTGCCAGGGAAACTGCCTCGCTAAACGCGCTAAGGTGAAACGGTAAAAAACGATTCATACGAAGGCCTGGCCGTGGTGTGATGTCACGCCGCGGAATACGTCAGCAGATCTGTGCGAAAGTTATTCTCTCTACGGTGGAATGTGGAACTTGTTTTGCAGAGCCGGACACTATCCTTGTGTTCAAAACCTTCTATGAAGTATTCGGAGGAGGAGCCTACCTTGCAATGCCGAAGACAATATGCGCGCCGGACTCGTCGTCATTGAAGCCTGGTTCAGGGGCTACTGAGGGAGTCCCGGACTAGGGGATGTCCGGATAGCCGGACTATCGTCACGACCAGACTCCAAGACCATGAAGATACAAGATTGAAGACTTCGTCCCGTGTCCTGATGGGCCTTTCCTTGGCGTGGAAGGCAAGCTTGGAGATACGGATATGTAGATCTCCTACCATTGTAACCGAATCTGTGTAACCCTAACCTATCCGGTGTCTATATAAACCGGAGGGTTTTAGTCCGTAGGACGACCAACAATCATACCATAGGCTAGCTTCTAGGGTTTAGCCTCCTTGATCTCGTGGTAGATCTACTCTTGTACTACCCATATCATCAATATTAATCACGCAAGAGTAGGGTATTACCTCCATCGAGAGGGCCCGAACCTGGGTAAAAACATCGTGTCCCTTGTCTCCTGTTACCATCCACCTAGACGCACAGTTCGGGACCCCCTACCCGAGATCCGCCGGTTTTGACACCGACACACCTCATAATCCTTGCGCTGATCCGGCAGAATCAACACTGGTGTTGTAACCAAGAGTTTCTTCAACTCTTGGAAACTAGCCTCACATTCTTCAGTCCAATTGAACTTGGTATTCTTCTTTAATAACTCCGTTATAGGCTTCGCAATCTTCGAGAAATTCTCAATGAATCTCCGGTAGTATCCTGCCAGTCCAAGGAAACTCCGGATCTCTCCAACAGTCGTTGGTGCTTCCCAGTTTGTCACAATGAAAACTTTGGTGGGATCTACTACTATACCTTCTCCGGATATAACGTGTCCGAGGAATCCAACTTCCTTCAACCAAAACTCACATTTGCTGAACTTGGCATATAACTGATGTTCTCTGAGCTTCTCAAGTACTAGTCGCAAATGCTCCTTATGCTCTTCTTCATTCTTTGAATAAACCAAAATATCGTCAATGAACACTACGACGAACTTATCCAAAAACTCCATAAACACCTTGTTCATCATGTTAATGAAATAGGCAGGTGCATTAGTCAGCCCAAATGACATAACGGTATACTCATACAGTCCATACCTGGTGGTAAAAGCCGTCTTGGGTATATCCTGCTCCCGAATCTTTAACTGATGGTATCCTGATCGCATATAGATCTTGGAAAATACCTTAGCTCCTTGCAATTGGTCAAACAAGTCATTGATCATCGGCAATGGTACTTGTTCTTAATTGTCACTTCATTCAATCCTCGATAATCAACAACCATTCTCAATGATCAATCCTTCTTCTCCACTAGAAGTACTGGCGATCCCCAAGGCAAAGAACTTGGGCGAATAAAACCTTTATCCAGTAATTCCTTAATCTGCTTCTTAATTTCTTCCAAATCTTGTGCGGGCATCCGGTACGGTCTCTTAGATATCGGCCTTGTTCCTGGCAAAAGCTCAATAAAAAACTCAATGTCTCTATCCGGTGGCATGCCTGGCAACTCTTCTGGAAACACGTCCGGGTAATCCTTCACCACTGGTACTTCCTCCTGCACAACTCCTGATAAGGAATTTACTTGTGTCCTTCTCGGCTCATGCCGTGACACATACTTGATTCTTCTTCCTTCTGGGGTGGTAAGCAAAATCAACTTACTGGCACAATCGATGTTTCCTCCATACTTCGTTAACCAATCCATGCCTAATATCACATCCAATCCTTGCGATCCCAATACTATTAGGTCCGAGGGAAACACGTAATTACCAATTGAGGGAGTCCTGGATTAGGGGGTGTACGGATAGCCGGACTATAGCCTTTGGCCGGACTCCTGGACTATGAAGATACAAGATTGAAGACTTCGTCCCGTGTCCGGATGGAACTTTCCTTGGCGTGGAAGGCAAGCTTGGCGATACGGATATGTAGATCTCCTACCATTGTAACCGACTCGGTGTAACCCTAACCCTATTCGATGTCTATATAAACCGAAGGGTTTTAGTCCGTAGGACGAACAACAATCATACCATAGGCTAGCTTCTAGGGTTTAGCCTCTCTAATCTCGTGGTAGATATACTCTTGTACTACCCATATCATCAATATTAATCAAGCAGGAGTAGGGTTTTACCTCCATCGAGGGGGCCCGAACATGGGTAAAACATCGTGTCCCTTGTCTCCTGTTACCATCCGCCTAGACGCATAGTTCGGGACCCCTACCCGAGATCCGCGGTTTTGACACCGACATTGGTGCTTTCATTGAGAATTCCTACGTATGCGTCGCCGTCGGGAAGGATGCCTCATACCGTCTTTAAAAGACGCACTGTTGCTAAAGAAGCTTTGGCTGTCGGCCAAACTCTCCAGCTAAGCGGTTTTCTTATGACGGCATGTTCGGCCGCTACCGACGATGACTTCTCGGGTCATCGAAAGCAATCTTCACGTTAACTCGAGCTCGCCCGAGCAGTTAGATCCGATGGAGCTCTCTTCCTTAAACAAGCTCTTGGATCGCGCCGCCTCGGGAGTCGCTTCAGACTATGATCGATTGGGCCTAAACCCGATCCGTGAGAGATTAACTCTCCTGTGTTACCCACCACGCTGTTGTGGTAGAGGAACAATCTGGCGACCCTTCTTCTATCTTAAGGACTAGCTACATCCGGATTCCCAATCCCTCCATGCTGGATTCCCGCGGAGGAGAGGGCGTCACTCAAGCCCTGAACCTAAAGTCAGGCAGCGGGCTAGATTCATTGGACAGCATCCAAGAATCCAAGCTTCCAAGTTCGGAACCTCCTTGGCCCTTAAGTCTCAGATTGGGCGCGGTTCTGGATTTAATTCCACCCGCCCACCCAAACATAAGCGACCTATCTCAAATTCGGCAAAAGCCAGCAGAATAAAGACACCATTATCGGGCGATTCCTCCTGGTTATGGACAGGATAAAGGACTGCCGCGAGGAGGACGCAATCTCATTCTTCTGCAATAATTGCACGGACAACGGGATCCTCAACGCTATAAGTCGCCGCGACATTACACGCTTTGCCGACTTGGCATCCATAGTACAAAAGTACTGTGCGATGGAAAGCGCCTGGAAAACCGAAGCAAGATTTTGGGAGAGGAGCTAGCCAAACTATTGGAGGCCGGATTTATCAGAGATATAGAACATCCGGACTAGCTAGAAAACCTAGTGATGGTACCAAAGAAGGACAAATCCTGGCGCCTATGCGTCGATTTCAAGGACCTCAACAAGGCTTGCCCAAAGGATCCCTTCCCTCTCCCCCGCATCGATCAAATCATCGACGCTACCGCATGACACGATTCATTGTGTTTCCTCGACGATATCGGCTACCACCAAATTAAGATGGCAGAGCCTGACCAAGCCACAACGGCATTCATCACTCCATACGGCCCATTCTCGCTTCAACACAATGCCTTTCGGGCTCAAAACGCCGCGCAACATATCAGCGCATGATTCGGACATGTCCGCAGACCAGATCGGCAAAACAGTGGAGGCATACGTAGACGATGTGGTCGTCAAAAGCAAGCACGTCGAAACTCTAGTAGACGACTTGAGGCTCACATTCGATAATCTCCGAACATATGACATTAAGCTCAACCCGGAAAAATGCGTTTTTGGCGTACCACCCGGAAAGCTCTTGGGCTTCATTGTATCCGGTAGAGGAATTGAAGCAAACCCAGCCAAAATCCGAGCTCTGTCACAATTGGATATCCCAAAAGACCTCAAACAAATACAAAATTGATTTGGATGTTTGGCGGCTCAAAGCCGCTTTATCTCCCGCTTGGGAGAAAAGGCATTACCCTTTATCGCCTCCTCCGACGCATCAACACTTCGAGTGGATTTGATGCCGCCACGGCCGGACTCGAAGAAATAAAAGCCATATTGGCAACAAACCCGGTCTGGCCGCCCAACATGGGCGAACCAATGCTATTATACATCGCGGCAACTCATCAAGTTGTAAGCGCGGTGCTCGTTGTCAAACGAGAAACGGACGGACACAAGTTCCCTCTTCAAAAACCAGTTTACTACGTGTCCACTATCCTAACTCCATGCAAGTCACGGCACCCGCATTATCAAAAGATAGCGTACGCGGTGTTTATGGCATCCCGGAAGCTGCGACACTACTTTCAAGAGTGTTCAATAACAGTAGCCTCTGAAGTACCCTTTAACGACATTATAAACAACCGCGACGCGACGGGCCGGATTGCCAAATGGGCCATTGAGCTCCTCCCGTTCGACATAACCTATAAGACACGGAGAGCTATTAAGTCACAAGTTTTGGCCGACTTCGTTGCCGAATGGACCGAAGCCGAACTCCCTAAAGAGTACGGCGCATATTCCAACTGGATCATGCACTTTGACGGCTCCAAAATGTTGGCTGGCTTGGGGGCTGGCGTCGTTCTGACGTCCCCAATCGGTGATACAGTTCAATACGTACTTCAGATAATGTATACGGACTCCAACAACGCAGCCGAATACGAGGCCCTTCTACATGGTCTCCAGATGGCAGTCTTGTTGGGGAACGTTGCATAAAATAAAAAAATTCCTACGTTCACCAAGATCCATCTATGAGTTCATCTAGCAACGAGTGAGAGAGATGCATCTACATACCCTTTGTAGATCGCGTGCGGAAGCGTTCAAGAGAACAGGGTTGAGGGAGTCGTTCTCAAATGCGTGATCCAAATCACCGGAGATCCTAGCGCTGAACGGACGGCACCTCCGCGTTCAACACACGTACGGTAAGCGTGACGTCTCCTCCGTCTTGATCCAGCAAGGGGGAAGGGGAGGTTGATGAAGATCCAGCAGCACGACGCCGTGGTGGTGGATGCAGCAGTACTCCGGCAGGGCTTTGCCAAGCAACTGGGGAGAAGGAAGAGGTGTAGAAGGGGGAGGGAGGCGCCAACAGCAAGGGTGCGGCTGCCCTTCCTCCCCCCTCTATATATAGGGTCCCCAGGGGGGCGCCGGCCCTAGGAGATGGGATCTCCTAGGGGGGGCGGCGGCCAGGGGCTGGTTCCCCTCCCACTTCAGCCCATGGGGCCCTCCGGGATAGGTGGCCCCACCCGGTGGACCCCCGGGACCCTTCCGGTGGTCCCGGTACAATACCGGGTGACTCCGAAACTTTCCCGATGGCCGAAACAGCACTTCCTATATATAATTCTTTACCTCCGGACCATTCCGGAACTCCTTGTGACGTCCAGGATCTCATCCGGGACTCCGAACAAATTTCGGTTTGCTGCATACTCATATTCATACAACCCTAGTGTCACCGAACCTTAAGTGTGTAGACCCTACGGGTTCGGGAGACATACAGACATGACCGAGACGGCTCTCCGGTTAATAACCAACAGCGGTATCTGGATACCCATGTTGGCTCCCACATACTCCTCGATGATCTCATCGGATGAACCACGATGTCGAGGATTCAAGCAACCCCGTATATTTTTCCCTTTGTCAGACGGTATGTTACTTGCCCGAGATTCGATCGTCGGTATCCCAATACCTCGTTCAATCTCGCTACCGCAAGTCACTTTACTCGCATGCCGTAATGCATGATCCCGTGACCAGACACTTGGTCACTTTGAGCTCATTATGATGATGCACTACCGAGTGGGCCCAGTGATACCTCTCCGTAATACGGAGTGACAAATCCCTGTCTCGATCCGTGGTCAACCCAATGGACACTTTCGGAGATACCGTAGTGCACCTTTATAGTCACCCGATTACGTTGTGACGTTTGGTACACCCAAAGCACTCCTACGGTATCCGGGAGTTACACGATCTCATGGTCTAAGGAAAAGATACTTGACATTGGAAAATCTCTAGCAAAACGAACTACACGATCTTGTGCTATGCTTAGGATTGGGTCTTGTCCATCACATCATTCTCCTAATGATGTGATCCCGTTATCAATGACATCCAATGTCCATAGTCAGGAAACCATGACTATCTATTGATTAACGAGCTAGTCAACTAGAGGCTCACTAGGGACATGTAGTGGTCTATGTATTCACACGTGTATTACGATTTCCAGATAATACAATTATAGCATGACTAAAAGACAATTATCACGAACAAGGAAATATAATAATAATCCTTTTATTATTGCCTCTAGGGCATATTTCCAACAGTCTCCCACTTGCACTAGAGTCAATAATATAGTTACATTGTGATGAATCGAACACCCATAGAGTTACGTGTTGATCATGTTTTGCTCGCGGAAGAGGTTTAGTCAACGGTTCTGCGACATTCAGATCCGTATGCACTTTGCAAATTTCTATGTCTCCATCTTGAACATTTTCACGAATGGAGTTGAAATGACGCTTGATGTGCCTGGTCTTCTTGTGAAACCTGGGCTCCTTGGCTAGTGCAATAGCTCCAGTGTTGTCACAGAAGAGTTTGATCGGCCCCGACGCATTGGGTATGACTCCTAGGTCGGTGATGAACTCCTTCACCCAAATTGCTTCATGCCACGCCTCCGAGGCTGCCATGTACTCCGCTTCACACGTAGATCCCGCCACGACGCCTCCGCTTGCAGCCGCTTTCAGCTACCGCTCCACCATTCAACATATACACGTATCCGGTTCGTGACTTAGAGTCATCCAGATCTGTGTCGAAGCTTAGCGTCGACGTAACCCTTTACGCATTTGACGAGCTCTTCGTCACCTCCATAAACGAGAAACATGTCCTTAGTCCTTTTAGGTACTTCAGGATATTCTTGACCGCTGTCCGGTGTTCCTTGCCGGATTACTTTGGTACCTTCCTACCAAACTTACGGCAAGGTTTACATCGGTGCAGTACACAAAGATGGCGTACATAATAGAACCTATGGCTGGTGCATAGGGGATGACACTCATCTCTTCTATATCTTCTGCCGTGGTCGGACATTGAGCCGAGCTCAATTTCACGCCTTGTAATACAGGCAAGAACACTTTCTTGGACTGATCCATTTTGAACTTCCTCAATATCTTTTCAAGGTATGTGCTTTGTGAAAGACCTATGAGGCGTCTCGATCTATCTCTATAGATCTTGATGCCTAATATATAAACAGCTTCTCCAAGGACCTTCATTGAAAAACTCTTATTCAAGTAGGCCTTTTTGCTGTCCAAAAGTTCTATATCATTTCCCATCAAAAGTATGTCATCTACATATAATATGAGAAATGCTACAGAGCTCCCACTCACTTTCTTGTAAACGCAGGCTTCTCCATAAGTCTCAAGATAAACCCAAACGCTTTGATCATCTCATCAAAGCGAATGTTCCAACTCCGAGATGCTTGCACCAGCCCATAAATGGATCGCTGGAGCTTCCATACCTTGTTAGCATTCTTAGGGTCGAGAAAACCTTCCGGCTGCATCATATACAATTCTTCCTTAAGATAGCCGTTAAGGAATGCCGTTTTGAAGTCCATTTGCCATATCTCATAATCATAGTATGCGACAATTGCTAACATGATTCGGACGGACTTTAGCTTCGCCACGGAGAGAAAGTCTCATTGTAGTCAACCCTTGAACTTGCCGATAACCTTTAGCGACAAGTCGAGCTTTATAGATGGTAACATTACCATCCGCGTCCGTCTTCTTCTTAAAGATCCATTTGTTTTCTATCGCCACGATCATCGGGCAAGTTTGTCAAAGTCCATACTTTGTTTTCATACATGGATCCTATCTCGCATCGCATGGCTTTAAGCCATTTGTTGGAATCTAGGCCCGCCATTGCTTCTTCATAGTTCAAGGTTCACCGTTGTCTAACAACATGATTTCCGTGACAGGGTTGCCATACCACTGGAGTGGAACGTGTCCTTGTGGACCTACGATGTTCAAGAGCAACTTGATCCAAGTACCTTGATCATCATCATTAATTTCCTCTCCGATCGGTGTAGGCACCACAGAACATTTTCCCGAGCTGCACTACTTTCCGGTTCAAGAGGTAGTACTTCATCGAAGTTCTACTGTCCTCCCACTTACTCCTTTCGAGAGAAACTCCTTTTCCAGAAAGGATCCATTCTTGGCAAAAAAGATCTTGCCTTCGGATCTAAGGTAGAAGGTATACCCAATGGTTTTCTTAGGGTATCCTATGAAGACACATTTTTCCGACTTGGGTTCGAGCTTTTCAGGTTGAAGTTTCTTGACATAAGCATCGCTGTAACATCCCAAATTTTCAATTTGGAATGTTATACATTAAGTCATCATGCATATCATATTTTATTGCATTTTTCCGATCCTAGAAATTTTACGCAACTCAAGGACCCTCGGAGACAGTTGGAGATTTCGTTATTTTCATATTTGAGTTTTCTCAAATTCTGGAAAGAGGATCATTGGATTTATTTATTTTATCTTCAAATATTTTTCCAATATCAAAAATAAGAGAGGGAATAATATGACTTTCTCAAAATTTAGGAAAAATGAAGATTTAATAAATAAATCAAATTTTGGATTTTTCTTGGAGTTTATTTGCCTTAGGAAAAAATGCGTGTTTTCAAAAATTGCATTTTGGCCCCGTATTAAAGTTCATTTTGTTCGACTCATTTTTAGGAGTTGGGGAAGGTTTACTTTATTAATTTTGGAGTTCGTTTAGATTTTTTTTATTTATTTTTCTGCGCGCGAGACCGTTTAAAAAAAAATCCCGCAGCGCCTTGGGCCAAAGGCCCAAGCCGCCAAGGAGCCACCGGCCGGCCAAGGCCAGGAGGCCATCGCGCGCGCCACCAAGGGAAGCCAGGGAGCCGCCGTTCCTTTTCCTAATACTAGTAGGACTCTTTTCCTACTTCCGTTTATTCCGTATCTGTTTCTAGATCTTTTCCTCTTGTTTCCTAATCCTAGTCTATTTCTTGTCCCCTACCCCAAGAAAAACCCTCCCCTCCCCAATATAAATACCCAAGCACCCCCCCTCTAACACATCAAACCAACAACTCTCCTCTCCGCCTCACACCACCGCCGCCGCCCTACGCCTTGCCGCCGCCACCCAACCTTGCCGCGCCCTCGCCGCCGCCGCCAAGTGCCGCCGCCGCCACCAACGCCGCCGCCTTGAGCCCTCGCTTCTTGAGGTACTAGCCTCAGCGCGTCACCTTTCCTTTTTCGCGGTTCGGTTTTTTCGTAAATCGTTCCGGTTTCCGTTCCGGTTTTCTAGATTGGTTTTTCGTTTCGGTTTTCTTTCCGAAACCCTAGATCGGTTTTTCTCGCCGGTTTTACTTTCTGGATTTGTTTAGCAAGCGTTCGCCGGACCGTTCGTCCTAACGAACGAGATCACCGGTTTGCTTTGGTTAATGAACGTCCGTTCGTTCAACCGTTCGTCGTTTTCTTTCTCATCAGATTTATTCCGCTAATTTTCTGATAGCGATTTTAGATCCGATCTTCGTTCTAGTTTATCTTCTCGCTCGTTTATCGGAATCAGGTGATTCAAAAGCTCGAGTTTCATCTCGAAACCGCTGCCCGATTAATCAACTTAAACAAAGTTTTGCTACTGTAAAATTTGACTTAGTTTCAACTTGCTAGAACCAAGTTGTTTTCTTTCGTCGTTTGACTTTTGTTTCTTTATTTGATTCGATTCTTTTTGCAACCAGGGTTCTTAAGTTGAACTTTCTGGTTAGATCTTTTATTCGAGATTTACCTGTGCATTAGATGAATACTTATTGTATGCTTGTTGTTTGTCTGCGATAGATCACCCGGAGTGCGCCGCTTGTTATTTCGAGTCTCTAGGTTTCATGGATCATCAGCAAGGCAAGTAACACTTTGATCATACTTTCTCATACCCAGTTTTTATGCATTAGATCTATTCCTCAAACACTTGCATGATTAGGATCTAATTAAATTGTGGGATGGGAAGTAGATGAGGTAGTACCTATTGCCCTGTTACTTTCAAACCCGTGGGAGTTACTTCTACGTTATGCTTATATTGCCATGCTATGCTCGTAGACGTGGATTGGGTTTGAGAGATATTCACGACAGATGTGAGATTGTTAAATTAATGGTTTATTTAAGGTGGCAACTTAAACACACATCTGGGTGGATTGAGGCACCTGGGGTATCCAGTGATTGCCTGTTTTTTTGGGACCGCCACCCAGGCTCAAAGGGATCATGAGATTATTCAAACTAGTAACTTACGTGTGTAGACACAAGCCATTATGGGCTCTGGCATAGTTGAGTAAGTCGATGCGAACTCTTATAGTGGTGGACTAGCAGATGTAGGGGATGTAGGTGTACCGGTCTACCCGTCGTAAAGGTGCTAGCGCTCGAAAGACTATGTCTCGGTCATCCGCTTTCTCAAACACCATGTAGTGCGAGAAACCAAACGGAGGCGATCGAGTCTTGTGGGGAAAAGTCATAAACCTCTTCAGAGTGTATAAACTAATCATGATTAGCCGTGTCCCGGTTATGGACATCTTGAGTATCTAGTACTTGAATATCATGTGAATCTCAACATGTTACTCTAATTAATATTGTTGGGTTTTTAATGAGTACTTTTAATTGGGATTGAGGATGTCAACCATTCTCAATGTTTAACAACCACCATGATAGTTAAACAAATTTATTCCTTTGCAAGAGGGAAAAGCGGCTTTATGCAAAACTCAGAATCAGAGAGCTTTTCCACCAGCCATATATGCATGTAGTATAGGCTTATTCCTTCATTACTCTCTATCGTTACATTGCCAAAGCATATTCCATGTCTTGACCCGTTTTCGGGCTGCAACTTTCATGTTGCAGATTTTCTTATTTACGACAGTAAGGTGCTTTAGGTCGTGGTTCTATACTCGATGATGCCATTTGGAGTTGATGGACTCACTTATCTTCCAAGTCTTCCGCTGTTATCGTTATTAGATGGCCTTAAGCCATATTTATTGTAATAAGTCCTCTTTTGGGGCAACGATGTAATAAGTGTGTGATTGCTACTGTTATAAATCCTTCAAATCTTGTGTGGTGTCGGCATCGATCCAGGGATGACGCCTTTGAAACACGAGAGACTTGATCCATTCGGGTCGGGTCGCTACAGAGATGGTATCAGAGCACACGCTGACTTTAGGACACGACCACTAAGTTAAAGCCATAGATCACTACTCTCTTCACATTTTGTAACTCCTCATCTTTTTCTACACTTTAGGATGAAGGACGCGAAGATCAAGTACGCCCAACCAGATGAAGGCACACCTTTTGGATTTCACTTGAAGGAAGTCACCAAGTACCTGAACATTGGACTACCAAGATTCACCGGGACTTTCAACGCCACTCTGCTCAAGGGGAGTATTTGGAAGATTCAAGCTCACATTCCGGAAGGACATTCGCCCCAATCACCAAGCCTATAGATAGTGTTTTGATTGCACCAACCTGAGTCCGGGAAAGAGCATGGCAGCTCATATCACCATGGGACGCATTGGAGAAGTTTACCAAGAAGACCTCAAGGACGCCATCTATCAGATTTGTGGACGCCGAGATGAGCAATGGGAGATAGTCAGCACCAAGAAGGATAGGTCCATTGCAGCTTTCATCCAGGAGTTAAACCAGCACATTCGACGCCAGGAGAACCAGATGTGCAATGATATGATAGAGTTGAAGAATGCGAAGGAAGGATCATCGAACTTGAAGGAGAACTGAAGTCTACACGCAAGGACTACATGGACGAGATCGTAGCTGTAGCAAGACACAATAACGATCTTAAGTATGAGATTGAAGAACTCTAGAAGAAATTGGCGCTCAAGAATGAAGACAAGTACGTCGGCTGCCCGAGCAACTACATCATCATCGACGACACCGATTCGGATCCAAGTGAACCCGACTTTGAAGACGGTTTGGAGCGGACATCATGGAGTCTTCCACGGTTCAAATTAATAGATGACCCCACATATTAGTAATATTACCTCCATGTAACATCATAGTACACGCACTTTGTAACGATAGATAGACCGTTGTATGCCCTTGTTTGAATTGATTGGAGTGATATTGTGTGTTTTGTCTCATGTGCATATGGGTAGTGTTTCTCTCTAGACCTCATTCTATTCTCAATTCTCTTCTTTTCTTAAAACCCTCAGATGCCTCCGAGACGCGACCCCGAATTTGTTTTCCCGCCAGAGATCACTCAGTTGATTCAGCAGCAGAATACATGGCTAGTATATGGTGTGATCGACTGCCATTAAGGATTGGACACTATGTTTTTCCCTCGGACCTAATAGTTATTGAATCCCAAGGAATGGATTTGATATTAGGCATGTATTGGTTATCAAGTATGGAGGAACATAGATTGCCAATAAGTCAATTTTGCTTACCACCCCAGAAGGGAGGAGAATCAAGTATGTATCATGGCATGAGCCGAGGAGAGCACGAATAAATTCCTTATCAGGAGTTGTGCAGGAAGAAGTACCAGTGGTAAGGGATTTCCCTGATGTATTTCCTGAGGAATTGCCAGGAATGCCACCGGATAGAGACATTGAGTTTTGATTGAGCTGTTGCCAGGAATAGGCCCAATATCGAAGCGACCATACAGGATGCCCGCATTGTGAGTTTGGCGGAAATCAAGAAGCTGATTAAGGAGCTATTGGATAAAGGTTATATACGCCCAAGTTCTTCGCCTTTGGGGATCACCCGTCTTGTTAGTGGAGAAGAAGGATGGATCGTTAAGGATGGTTGTTGATTATCGTGGATTGAATGAAGTAACAATCAAGAGCAAGTACCCACTACCAATGATAAATGATCTGTTTGATCGTTTGCAAGGAGCTAAAGTGTTTTTCAAGATCGATTTGCGATCAGGGTACCATCAGTTGAAGATTCAAGAGCAGGACATACCTAAGACAACATTTACCATGAGATATGGACTATATGAGTACACCGTTATGTCATTTGGACTGACTAACGCACCAGCCTATTTCATGAACCTGATGAACAAAGTGTTTATGGAGTTTTTGGATAAGTTCGTCGTGGTGTTCATTGATGATATTTTGGTTTTCTCGAAGAATGAAGAAGAACATAAGGAACATTTGCGATTGGTTTTGGAGAAACTGAGGGAACATCAGTTATATGCCAAGTTCAGCAAATGTGAGTTTTGGCTAAAGGAAGTTGGATTTCTTGGACATGTTATATCCGGAGAAGGGATAGCAGTTGACCCCACAAAGGTTGAGACCGTAACCAAACAGTTGGAGAGATCCGGAGTTTTCTTGGACTCGCAGGATACTACCGAAGATTCATTGAAAATTTCTCAAGGATTGCAAAGCCTATGACGGAGTTGTTGAAGAAGGATACCAAGTTCATATGGACCGAGGATTGTGAGGCAAGTTTTCAGGAGTTGAAGAAAAGATTGGTTACCTCACCATGTTAATTTTGCGGATCGGACCAAGGATTATGAGGTGTATTGCGACGCTTCACGCCGAGGACTTGGAGCAGTGCTTATGCAGGAAGGAAGAGTTGTTTCAGTATGCTTCACGACAGCTTAAGCCTCATGAGTTGAATTATGCCACACATGATTTGGAGTTAGCAGCCGTTGTGCATGCATTGAAGACATGGAGACATTTCCTCATTGGAAATCATTGTGAGGTATACACGGATCACAAGAGTTTGAAGTACATTTTCACGCGAAGGAGTTAAACCTTAGACAAAGGAGATGGTTGGAACTCATCAAGGATTATGATATGAGATTGCATTATCATCCCGGAAAGGCTAATGTAGTAGGCGGCGCATTGAGTCAAGAAGAGCCATGTCAATATGCTATTGACGGGAGAAATACCAAAGGAGCTAGCAGAAGATCTTCGTGAGCTATGTTTGGAAATAGTTCCGAGAGGCTATGTAGCAGCATTGGAGATTCAGTCTACCTTGATGGATAAAATCAGGGAAGCTCAGAAAAAGGACAAAGAGATTGCGGATATAAAGAAGAAAATGAGCGAAGGAAAAGCAAAGGGATTTCGTGAGGATGAGCACGATACCCTATGGTTTGAGGACCGTATTTACGTGCCAAATGACCCGGAGATCAGGAAGTTGATTCTGCAAGAGGCACATGATTCACCCTATTCGATTCACCCAGGAAATACCAAGATGTATTTGGATTTGAAGGAAACGTTTTGGTGGACCGGAATGAAGAAGGATATTGCAGAGTATGTAGCAGTTTGCGATGTATGTCAGAGAGTGAAGGCAGAACATCAGAAGCCAGCAGGATTGTTGCAACCATTGCCGATACCCGAATGGAAGTGGGATAAACTAGGCATGGATTTCATCACAGGTTTGCCAAAGACTCGCTTCCGCTATGACTCGATTTGGGTTATAGTCGACCGCTTAACGAAGGTAGCTCATTTCATTCCGGTCAAGACTACCTATAGCGGTGCTAAGTTGGCAAAGATATACATGACCAGAATTGTGTGTTTACACGGAGTTCCGAGGAGTATCGTGTCGGATAGAGGAACCCAATTCACCTCAAAGTTTTGGAATCGGTTGCACGAAACATTGGGAACCAGACTGGAATTCAAGACAGCTTTCCACCCACAGACCGATGGATGATCGAGAGAGTCAATCAGATTTTGGAGGATATGCTTTGAGAGCTTGTGCACTAGATTATGGATCTAGTTGGGATGATAACTTGTCAGATGCAGAGTTTTCTTATAACAACAGTTACCAAACCAGCTTGAAGATGGCACCTTCGAGGCTTTGTACGGAAGGTGGTGCAGGACACCGTTATCATGGGACGAAGTCGAGACCGTCGATTGTTTGGACCAGATTTGATTAAGGAGTGCGAGCAGAAGGTTAAGTTGATTCGCGATTGGCTCAAGGTAGCCCAGTCGCATGTAAAAGCTATGCGGATTCAAAACGCAAGGCGATAGAGAAGTTGGAGACAGAGTTTATCTTAGAGTATCCCCACTTCGAGGAGTTAAGCGTTTTGGAGTTAAAGGAAAATTAGCACCACGTTTCGTTGGACCGTATAGGATCTTGCAACGCATGGGAGAAGTTGCGTATAAGCTGGAATTGCCAGAGGGATTGTCAGGAGTTCATGATGTATTCCATGTTTCTCAGCTGAAGAAATGTCACGCCGAGATGGCAGAGGTACCGTTAAGAGATACAGTGCCACTTGAAGCAATTCAGTTGAAGGATGATTTGACATATGAGGAGAGACCAGTCAAGATTCTCGATTATGCCAGCAGAGTTACTCGCAGAATGGTTATCAAATTTTGCAAAGTTCAGTGGAGCCACCACACTGAGGATGAAGCCACCTGGGAAAGAGAAGAGGATTTGCTCAAGGACCACCCTCACCTATTTTCTAGCCAACCCGAATCTCGAGGGCGAGATTCATCTTAAGGGGGGTAGGTTTGTAACATCCCAAATTTTCAATTTGGAATGTTATACATTAAGTCATCATGCATATCATATTTTATTGCATTTTTCCGATCCTAGAAATTTTACGCAACTCAAGGACCCTCGGAGACAGTTGGAGATTTCGTTATTTTCATATTTGAGTTTTCTCAAATTCTGAAAAGAGGATCATTGGATTTATTTATTTTATCTTCAAATATTTTTCCAATATCAAAAATAAGAGAGGGAATAATATGACTTTCTCAAAATTTAGGAAAAATGAAGATTTAATAAATAAATCAAATTTTGGATTTTTCTCGGAGTTTATTTGCCTTAGGGAAAAATGCGTGTTTTCAAAAATTGCATTTTGGCCCCGTATTAAAGTTCATTTTGTTCGACTCATTTTTAGGAGTCGGGGAAGGTTTACTTTATTAATTTTGGAGTTCGTTTAGATTTTTTTTATTTATTTTTCTGCGCGAGACCGTTTAAAAAAAAAACCCGCAGCGCCTTGGGCCAAAGGCCCAAGCCGCCAAGGAGCCACCGGCCGGCCAAGGCCAGGAGGCCATCGCGCGCGCCACCAAGGGAAGCCAGGGAGCCGCCGTTCATTTTCCTAATACAAGTAGGACTCTTTTCCTACTTCCGTTTATTCCGTATCTGTTTCTAGATCTTTTCCTCTTGTTTCCTAATCCTAGTCTATTTCTTGTCCCCTACCCCAAGAAAACCCTCCCTCCCCAATATAAATACCCAAGCACCCCTCTAACACATCAAACCAACACCTCTCCTCTCCGCCTCACACCACCGCTTGCCGCCCTCACGCCGCCCACACCGCCGCCGCCACCCAAAGCCGCCGCCGCCGCCCTACGCCGCCGCCAAGTGCCGCCGCCGCCATCTAACGCCGCCGCCGGAGCCCTCGCTTCTTCGAGGTACTAGCCCAGGCGTCACCTTTCCTTTTCCATGATTCGGTTTTTTCAGAATCGTTCCGGTTTCCGTTCCCGGTTTCTAGATTGGTTTTTCGTTTGGTTTTCTTTCCAAAACCCTAGATCGGTTTTTCGCCGGTTTTACTTTCCGGATTTGTTTATGCAAGCGTCACGGACCGTTCGTCCTAACGAACGAGATCACCGGTTTGCTTCGGTTAATGAACGTCCGTTCGTTCAACCGTTCGTCGTTTTCTTTCTCATCAGATTTATTCCGCTAATTTTCTGATAGCGATTTTAGATCCGATCTTCGTTCTAGTTTATCTTCTCGCTCGTTTATCGGAATCAGGTGATTCAAAAGCCTGGAGTTTCATCTCGAAACCGCCGTTCCGATTAATCAACTTAAAAAAGTTTTGCTACTGTAAAATTTGACTTAGTTTCAACTTGCTAGAACCAAGTTGTTTTCTTTCGTCGTTTGACTTTTGTTTCTTTATTTGATTCGATTCTTTTTGCAACCAGGGTTCTTAAGTTGAACTTTCTGGTTAGATCTTTTATTCGAGATTTACCTGTGCATTAGATGAATACTTATTGTATGCTTGTTGTTTGTCTGCGATAGATCACCGGAGTGCGCCGCTTGTTATTTCGAGTCTCTAGGTTTCATGGATCATCGAAGGCAAGTAACACTTTGATCATACTTTCTCATACCCAGCTTTTTATGCATTAGATCTATTCCTCAAACACTTGCATGATTAGGATCTAATTAAATTGTGGGATGGGAAGTAGATGAGGTAGTACCTATTGCCCTGTTACTTTCAAACCCGTGGGAGTTACTTCTACGTTATGCTTATATTGCCATGCTATGCTCGTAGACGTGGATTGGGTTTGAGAGATATTCACGACAGATGTGAGATTGTTAAATTAATGGTTTATTTAAGGTGGCAACTTAAACACACATCTGGGTGGATTGAGGCACTGGGGTATCCAAAGTGATTGCCTGTTTTTTGGGACCGCCACCTGTGCTCAAAGGGATCATGAGATTATTCAAACTAGTAACTTCCGTGTGCAGCCACAAGCCATTATGGGCTCTGGCATAGTTGAGTAAGTCGTATGCGAACTCTTATAGTGGTGGACTAGCAGATGTAGGGGATGTAGGTGTACGGTCTACCTGTCGTAATGTGCTAGCGCTTACGAAAGACTATGTCTCGGTCATCCGCTTCTCAAACACCATGTAGTGCGAGAACCAAACGGAGGCGGTCGAGTCTTGTGGGGAAAAGTGCGCAAACCTCTTCAGAGTGTATAAACTAATCATGATTAGCCGTGTCCCCGGTTATGGACATCTTGAGTATCTAGTACTTGAATATCATGTGAATCTCAACATGTTACTCTAATTAATATTGTTGGGTTTTTAATGAGTACTTTTAATTGGGATTGAGGATCTTGTCAACCATTCTCAATGTTTAACAACCACCATGATAGTTAAACAAATTTATTCCTTTGCGAGGGGAAAAACTGGCTTTATGCAAAACTCAGAATCAGAGAGCTTTTCCACCAGCCATATATGCATGTAGTATAGGCTTATTCCTTCATTACTCTCTATGTGTTACATTGCCAAAGCATATTCCATGTCTTGACCCGTTTCGGGCTGCAACTTTCATGTTGCAGACTTTTTCGCATTGACAGTAAGGTGCTTTAGGTCGTGGTTCTATACTCGATGATGTCATTTGGAGTTGATGGATTCGCTTATCTTCCAAGTCTTCCGCTGTTATCGTTATTAGATGGCCTTAAGCCATATTTATTGTAATAAGTCCTATTTTGGGGCAACGATGTAATAAGTGTGTGATTGCTACTCTGTTATAAATCCTTCGAAGTAGTGTGTGGTGTCAGCATTACTGATCCAGGGATGACGCCTGAGCACAGAGACTAGATCCATTCGGGTCGGGTCGCTACAATCGCATCCCCAAACTTTTAGAAACGACAGCTTAGGTTTCTTCCCAAACCATAATTCATACGGTGTCGTCTCAACGGATTTAGACGGTGCCCTATTTAAAGTGAATGTAGCTGTCTCTAGAGCGTATCCCCAAAATGATAGCGGCAAATCTGTAAGAGACATCATAGATCGCACCATATCCAATAGAGCGCGACACTGACGTTCGGACACACCGTTATTACCGAGGTGTTCCAGCGGCGTGAGTTGTGAAACGATTCCACATTTCCTTAAGTGTGTACCAAATTCGTGACTTAAATATTCTCCTCCACGATCCGATCGTAAGAACTTTATTTTTCGGTCACGTTGATTCTCTACCTCATTCTGAAATTCCTTGAACTTTTCAAAGGTCTCAGACTTGTGTTTCATCAAGTAGACATACCCATATCTACTCAAGTCATCAGTGAGAGTGAGAGCATAACGATATCCTCCATGAGCCTCAACGCTCATTGGACCGCACACATCGGTATGTATGATTTCCAATAAGTTGGTTGCTCGCTCCATTGTTCCGGAGAACGGAGTCTTGGTCATTTTGCCCATAAGGCATGGTTCGCATGTGTCAAACGATTCATAATCGAGAGACTCTAAAAGTCCATCAGCATGGAGCTTCTTCGTGCGTTTGACACCAATGTGACCAAGGCGGCAGTGCCACAAGTATGTGGGACTATCGTTATCAACTTTGCATCTTTTGGTATTCACACTCTGAATATGTGTAATATTACGTTCGAGATTCATTAAGAATAAACTATTGACCATCAGAGCATGACCATAAAACATATCTCTCATATAAATAGAACAACAAGTATTCTCGGATTTAAATGAGTAGCCATCTCGCATTAAACGAGATCCTGATACAATGTTCATGCTCAAACTTGGCACTAAATAACAATTATTGAGGTTTAAAACTAATCCCGTAGGTAAATGTAGAGGTAGCGTGCCGACAGCGATCACATCGACCTTGGAACCATTCCCGACGCGCATCGTCACCTCGTCCCTTCGCCGGTCTCCGCTTATTCCGCAGCTCTGCTGTGAGTTACATATATGAGCAATGGCACGGTATCAAATACCGGGAGTTACTACGAGTCTTGGTAAGGTACACATCAATTACATGTATATCAAATATACCTTTAGTGTTGCGGCCTTCTTATGCGCTAAGTATTTGGGGCATTTCCGCTTCGGTGACCCTTCCCTTTGCAATAAAAGCACTCAGTCTCGTGCTTGGGTCCATTCTTTGACTTCTTCCGGCAATCGGCTTACCGGCGGCAGCAACATCCTTGCCGTCCTTCTTGGAGTTCTTCTTACCCTTGCCCTTCTTGAACTTAGTGGTTTTATTGACCATCAACACTTGATGTTCTTTCTTGATTTCTACCTCTGCTGACTTTAGCATTGAAAATACTTTAGGAATAGTTTTCACCATCCCCTGCATATTGTAGTTCATCACAAAGCTCTTGTAGCTCGGTGGAGCGATCAAGGATTCTGTCAATGACCGCCTCGTCCGGGAGGTTAATGTCTAGCTGGGACAAAGCGGTTGTGCAACCAGACATTTTGAGTATGTGCTCAGCAGCAGAACTATTTTCCTCCATCTTACAACTATAGAACTTGTCGGAGACTTCATATCTCGACCGGGCATGAGCTTGGAAAACCATTTTCAGCTCCTCGAACATCTCATATGCTCAGTGTTGCTCAAAACGCTTTTGGAGCCCCGGTTCTAAGCTGTAAAGCATGCCGCACTGAACGAGGGAGTAATCATCAGCACGAGACTGCCAAGCGTTCATAATGTCTTGGTTCTCTGGGCTGGGTGCTTCACCTAGCGGTGCTTCTAGGACATATTGTTTCTTGGCTGCTATGAGGATGAACCTCAGGTTCGGGACCCAGTCCGAATAGTTGCTGCCATCGTCTTTCAGCTTGGTTTTTTCTAGGAACGCGTTGAAGTTCATGGTGACATGAGCGTTCGCCATTTGATCTACAAGACATTTTGCAAAGATTTTAGACTAATGTTCATGATAATTAAGTTCATCTAATCAAATTATATAATGAACTCCCACTCAGATTTGACATCCCTCTAGTCATCTAAGTGTTACATGATCCGAGTTGACTAGGCCGTGTCCGATCATCACGTGAGACGGACTAGTCATCGTCGGTGAACATCTCCATGTTGATCGTATCTTCCATACTAATCATGTTCGACCTTTCGGTCTCTTGTGTTCCGAGGCCATGTCTATACATGCTAGGCTCGTCAAGTTAACCTAAGTGTTTTGCATGTGTAAAACTATCTTACACCCGTTGTATGTGAACGTAAGAATCTATCACACCCGATCATCACGTGGTGCTTCGAAACGATTTAACTTTAGCAACGGCGCATGCAGTTAGGGAGAACACTTTCTTGAAATTATTATAAGGGATCATCTTATTTACTACCGTCGTTCTAAGTAAACAAGATGCATAAACATAATAAACATCACATGCAATTATATAGTAGTGACATGATATGGCCAATATCATATAGCTCCTTTGATCTTCATCTTCGGGGCTCCATGATCATCTTGTCACCGGCATGACACCATGATCTCCATCATCATGATCTCCATCATCGTGTTTCCATGAAGGTGCTCGCCAACTATTACTTCTACTACTATGGCTAACACGTTTAGCAATAAAGTAAAGTAATTTACATGGCGTTTCTCAATGACACGCAGGTTATACAAAAAATAAAGACAACTCCTATGGCTCCTGCCGGTTGTCATACTCATCGACATGCAAGTCGTGATTCCTATTAGAAGAACATGATCTCATACATCACAATATATCATTCATCATTCATCACAACTTTTGGCCATATCACATCACAAAACACTTGCTGCAAAAACAAGTTAGACGTCCTCTAATTGTTGTTGCAAGTTTTTTACGTGGCTGCAATAGGGTTCTAGCAAGAACGTTTTCTTACCTACTTGAAAGCCACAACGTGATTTGTCAATTTCTATCTACCCTTCATAAGGACCCTTTTCATCGAAGCCGCTCCAACTAAAGTGGGAGAGACAGACACCCGCTAGCCACCTTATGCAACTAGTGCATGTCAGTCGGTGGAACCTGTCTCACGTAAGCGTACGTGTAAGGTCGGTCTGGGCCGCTTCATCCCACAATACCGCTGAAGCAAGATAAGACTAGTAGCAGCAAGAAAGTTGACAACATCTACGCCCACAACAAATTGTGTTCTACTCGTGCAATAGAGAACTACGCATAAAGCTGGCTCATGATGCCACTGTTGGGGAACGTTGCATAAAATAAAAATTTTCCTACGTTCACCAAGATCCATCTATGAGTTCATCTAGCAACGAGTGAGAGATATGCATCTACATACCCTTTGTAGATCGCGTGCGGAAGCGTTCAAGAGAACGGGGTTGAGGGAGTCGTTCTCGTCGTGATCCAAATCACCGGAGATCCTAGCACCGAACGGACGGCACCTCCGCGTTCAACACACGTACGGTCAGCGTGACGTCTCCTCCGTCTTGATCCAGAAAGGGGGAAGGGGAGGTTGATGAAGATCTAGCAGCACGACGACATGGTGGTGGATGCAGCAGTACTCCGGCAGGGCTTCGCAAAGCAACTGGGGAGGAGGAAGAGGTGTAGCAGGGGGAGGGAGGCGCCAATTGCAAGGGTGCGGCTACCCTCCCTCCCCCCTCTATATATAGGGTCTCCAGGGGGGGCGCCGACCCTAGGAGATGGGATCTACTAGGGGGCGGCGGCCAAGGGGGGTGGAGTGCCCCCCAAGGCAAGTGGGGAGCCCCCTTCCCTAGGGTTCCCAACCCTAGGCGCAGAGGGGGGCCCAGGGGGGGTGCACCAGCCCACCAGGGGCTGGTTCCCCTCCCACTTCAGCCCATGGGGCCCTCCGGGATAGGTGGCCCCACCCGGTGGACTCCCGGGACCCTTCCGGTGGTCCGGTACAATACCGGTGACCGAAACTTTCCCGATGGCCGAAACAGCACTTCCTATATATAATTCTTTACCTTCGGACCATTCTGGAACTCCTCGTGACGTCCAGGATCTCATCCGGGACTCCGAACAACTTTCGGTTTGCTGCATACTCATATTCATACAACCCTAGCGTCACCGAACCTTAAGTGTGTAGACCCTACGGGTTCGGGAGACTGCAGACACGACCGAGACGGCTCTCCGGTTAATAACCAACAGCGGGATCTGGATACCCATGTTGGCTCCCACATACTCCTCGATGATCTCATCGGATGAACCACGATGTCGAGGATTCAAGCAACCCCGTATATTATTCCCTTTGTCAGTCGGTATGTTACTTGCCCGAGATTCGATCGTCGGTATCCCAATACCTCGTTCAATCTCGTTACCGGCAAGTCACTTTACTCGTACCGTAATGCATGATCCCGTGACTAGACACTTGGTCACTTTGAGCTCATTATGATGATGCACTACCGAGTGGGCCCGGTGATACCTCTCCGTAATACGGAGTGACAAATCGAGTCTCGATCCGTTTCAACCCAACAGACACTTTCGGAGATACCGTAGTGAACATTTATAGTCACTCTGTTTCGTTGTGTCGTTTGGTATTCCCAAAGCACTACTTAGGTATCCGGGTTTTACACGATATTATGGTATAAGGAAAAGATACTTGACATTGGAAAATCTCTAGCAAAACAAACTACACGATCTTGTGCTATGCTTAGGATTGGGTCTTGTCCATCACATCATTCTCCTAATGATGTGATCCCGTTATCAATGACATCCAATGTCCATAGTCAGGAAACCATGACTATCTATTGATTAACGAGCTAGTCAACTAGAGGCTCACTAGGGACATGTAGTGGTCTATGTATTCACACGTGTATTACGATTTCCGGATAATACAATTATAGCATGAATAAAAGACAATTATCACGAACAAGGAAATATAATAATAATCCTTTTATTATTGCCTCTAGGGCATATTTCCAACAAGTCTCCATGGGCATTCAACGCCTAGAGGTGCGCGGGGATTCGGACCTCGCGATATCCCAAATAAATGGAGACTTTGATGCCAAGGATCCGAAAATGGCAGCCTATCGCAATGCCGTCCTAAAAATGTCAGCTCGGTTTGAGGGGCTCAAATTTCACCATATAGCCCGGGATAACAACCAGGCAGCAGACGTGTTGGCACGCATCGGCGCAAAGTGCGATGCTGTCCCCCCAACATCTTCCTAGAGAGGCTGTTCAAGCCATCCGTACTATGGGAGGGAGAGTCCGGAAATAACAACCCGGACCTAACCGCACTGCCCCACACCGAACATTCTGACACAGTTGGTGGTTCTACCAACGAAATAACACCCTTAGCCCATGTAATAATGGCAGTCATTGCCCCATGGACAGAACCATTCCTATCCTACCTAACCAGGCAGGAACTTCCCGAGGACCAAAACGAGGCCCGCTGCATAGTGCGGCGATCTAAAGCATATAAAGTCCATGAGGGAGAGCTTTATAAGAAAAGCACAACCGGAGTCCTTCAAAGGTGTATCTCCGAAGAGGAAGGGCGAAATCTTCCGGCTGAAATACATGCCGGACTCGGCGGGCACCACGCCGCAGCCGGGCCCTTGTAGGCAAGGCCTTCCAGACAGGATTTTATTGGCCGACGGCCGGGCAGATGCTCAGGACTTAGTCCAATGATGCGTCGGATGCCGCTCTTTGCTAATCAAAGCCACATGCCACCCACCACCCTCAAAACTATACCCATCACACGCCCTTCGCAGTCCGGGGCTTGACATGGTCGGACCCTCAAAGGGGAACCCACAAGCAAAAATACCCTCTGGTCATGGTGGATAAATTCACCAAATGGATAGAGGCCAAGCCTGTCAAGACGGCCGAATCCGAACCGTGATAGACTTCCTTTCAGGGTCGTACACCGTTACGGTGTCCCCACAGCATCATCAACGATCTGGCACGAACTTCATGGCCGACGAGGTCAAACTCTGGTGCAAAAACATGGGCATTAAGCTCGACTATGCTTGATCTATCACCCTCAAACTAACGGTCAAGTTGAGCGAGCAAATGGTCTAATTATGAGCGGCATCAAACCCAGACTAGTGCGGTCCCTCAAGGAATCTAACACGCACTGGGTAGAGGAGCTCGACTCCGTACTCTGGGGGCTGCGGACCACTCCGAATCGCACGACCGGATTCACACCATTCTTTATGGTATACGGCGCAGAGGCAGCTCTGCCCTGCGACATAATTCATGACTCACCTCGCGTGCGCATGTACGAAGAAAGAGAAGCCGAGCTCGATCGGCAGGACAGTTTGGACGCCTTGGAGGAGGAGCATGACGTAGCAAAAGCCCGTTCCGCATTCTATCAACAGCAGGCTCAAAGATATCAAAGCAGAGAAGTACGGGCCAAAACTTACAATGTTGGCGAGCTAGTTCTACGCCTGCCGGACAAGAAAAAGGACAAACTAAAGCCCAAATGGGAAGGTCCCTTTATCATCGACCAAGTCCTGACCGGTGGAGCGTACGTCTGCGAGATGCATCGGATAACCGACTCGAGCCGAACCCATGGAACGCAGCACGTCTCCGAAGATTCTATGCCTAGCGCCGGATTCTGAGTTCGTCTCCTTCCTCTGTCCATATTTTACATTTTTGGTGTCTTCGATTTTTCTCCTTCTCCCTCCTTTTTATTTCAAGCCTTGGAAGGCTCGTTAGCGCATTGTTCACACACACTTGACGTGCTATCAGCGCTCATTGTACCTGGGGGCTTCTTTCATAGAAGCTTAATTATAAGGGCTTCATGCCCAATACATGTGTCACACTTCCGCATGTACCTTTTATTCACCATTATATGCATGGATATGACTTAAGTTTTGGCCAAGCTGGGTTGCCTGGCTCCTGTGCTTACCCCTACGTTCCCGATTGTTCGGCTAGGTGGTAAAGGGAGCACCTCTGCGATTGTTACTGCCGGGTCAGCTGGATGTGTACCTCAGACTGGGTGAAGCCAAAATCTAGCGTTCTTAAGAGAATATTCGGTCGGTGAACTAAAAGAAGATTTCTTACCTATTTATTTATCTGCCCCCAGATGTTTTTCTGCTTTTTCATGATCAGGACATGCACTTTAGGGCATGCCTCCCAGGGAAAGGAAACCCTAACGGAACTATTCTCCTTGGAAGATGTATCTTACTAACCATGTAATATAACATAACTAGTTGGGCACTTGTCTGATAAAGCACTAATGACCCCTACGCCTGGTCTCCATGCATGCCCCGGTTTTTATATAACTGTGAGGGTATTCGGACACACTCCGGACTATTGGGTCCCGAGGTTGAAGCGAAAAGGTCCGCTATGACAAACGATCTACAATCCGGCTAGAAGGCATTGTACATGTCACTTTAAATTACATAGTCAATTTGACTGATTGTATTCCTCTTCAATACCATCTAACAGGCTATCTAGTTTACAGTCCTGCTGGGAATACTTTGCGGTCAATTCTACGGCCGTACACTAAGCTCACAGGATCTCCTTCCCATCTGGCCCCACAGGTCCGACCTCGGCCATGTGGTTTGGGTCACCAACCGTGTACTGCGTCTTCACCATGGCCCAGTGCCTCCCGGCGCCTTGACGGCAGGCCGATATCTTCCATAATCAGAAGCGCCGCCAAGGCTCCTAGAAACCTCTCTGCAAGCTCCCAAGGCCTTGAGCAGGGAGACAGAGATGGCCACAAGGACTGTGCGACGCCTTTCATCACCTGCCGAACTCGTTCGTGCAGTTGTAAGAGCTCGGGAAGAAGGTCACCCGTAGAACCGGGCATTTCCTCTGCAGGACGGCCTGTGAGCATACCTACAGACATAACTCTGTTAGTCGACTTCCTCGCCGAACTTTTTTTTTCAAAAGTTCTTTTAAGCACTTACTAAAAATGCCACGTCGAAGCCGCCGGTTCTCCTTAACGGAGTCAGACAGCTGCGCACAAACATCTTTTAGCTCCTCACCCAGCTGGGTGTTGGCATCTTGGAGATTATTTTTCTCCTGCCTCACCCTCGTAAGCACGCGTTCGCTGCCTTTAACCGGCGCAAGAGCTGTTGGTTGTCCGGATCTACCCCGGTGCCATCTGCAATGTCATTGTCAGATCTATACACACGCCGCACTTCATAACATACTTATGTTTCAAAAGTGTATGTTACCAGAGGGGGTCTCTTTGGCTTCCCCTGTCGCGGCTTGTGCGCCCTCATGTTGGGCTTTGCACTCTTCAAGCTCCTGGGACAGTTGGGTATTCTTTTCTGTAAGATCCTGCACAATAAATGATCCTTAAATCAGTTACTCTAACTATTTCAAGTCTCGGGGGCTACTGGTATATATAAGCATCAAATTTTCTCACCCGTATGTCTTTCACATACTGCTCCGTGGCTCTCGCTAGACCATTTTGAGCGGCACGGAGGTGCGCATCTCCAATTGAAGGCATCCAATGCCTCTTGGGAGAAACATGTCGCCACGAAGAACGATCCGCGACGCCTTTGTGATTCATGGCACTCTCCACCTCGGTATTGGTGGCAGATAGTCTGTCGGCATCCTCTGTTGGAGGAGCGTCCGACACACGCCTCGTGTTCACCTCCGCTTCTGGACCTGGCTTTGGAGCCTGACTGGTGGAGGCTCGATTGGCAGCCTCTCCGGATATAGGCCGGCGAGCGCTCTTTCTCCTGAAGAGAGCACGAGCATTAGTATACCTTCCGGGAATAAAACCTGGGAATAAGGCGGCATGCCATACCGTGGCGCCGGCGTCTCAATCCGGACCGCACTTCTTTTCAGCTCTTTGGGCCTTGCTGCCCTTGTTGGCTAGCCACCGCAGGTTCGGCCTTCCGCCTCAAGGGCTCCCCACGCAAAACACCATTGATATACGGTGGTCAAAGATAAGCTGAAGGGATCATTTCTAAAGTATTGGGACTTCGGTCTCAATTACTGCGAGGCTGGAAATATTCCGGGGTAATCGGCCGTAATGGCAACCAAGGCATTGTCGATGCTCAGTTGGTAAAATACCCCATCGATCAGCTCCACAGATATGTCCGGATCCTCTTGGGAGGCCGGATCGAGGGACCGTTCCGGATCCTCAGGTTGTGGAGGTGGGCAGTGTTGGGGAACGTTGCATAAAATAAAAATTTTCCTACGTTCACTAAGATCCATCTATGAGTTCATCTAGCAATGAGAGAGAGATGCATCTACATACCCTTGTAGATCGCGTGCGGAAGCGTTCAAGAGAACGGGGTTGAGGGAGTCGTTCTCGTCGTGATCCAAATCACCGGAGATCCTAGCGCCGAACGGACGGCACCTCCAAGTTCAACACACGACGGTCACAGTGACGTCTCCTCCGGCCTTGATCCAACAAGGGGAAGGAGAGGTTGATGAAGATCCAACAGACGACGGTGTGGTGGTGGATGCAGCAGGTTCGGCAGGCTTCGCCAAGCAAATCATGGAGGAGGAAGAGGTGTAGCAGGGGAGGAGGCGCCAAGACTTCAGTGCGGCTGCCCTCCCCCTCCATTATATAGGCCCCTGTGGGGGCGCTGCCTGAGATGGGAATCTCCCAAGGGGCGGCGCGTGGGGGGTGGAGTGCCCCCCAAGGCAAGTGGTACGCCCCCACCCTAGGGTTTCCAACCGTAGGCGCAGGGGGGCCCAAGTGGGGGGCGCACCAGCCCACCAGGGGCTGGTTCCCTCCCCACTCCAGCCCACGGGGCCCTCCAGGATAGGTGGCCCAACCCGGTGGACCCCCAGGACCCATCCAGTGGTCCCGGTACAATACCAGGTGACCCCGAAACTTTCCCGATGGCCGAAACAGCACTTCCTATATATAATTCTTTACCTCCGGACCATTCCGGAACTCCTCGTGATGTCCGGGATCTCATCCTGGACTCCGAACAACATTCGGTTTGCTGCATACTCATATTCATACAACCCTAGTGTCACCGAATCTTAAGTGTGTAGACCCTACGGGTTCGGGAGACATGCAGACATGAACGAGACGGCTCTCCGGTCAATAACCAACAGCGGGATCTGGATACCCATGTTGGCTCCCACATGCTCCTCGATGATCTCATCGGGTGAACCACGATGTCGAGGATTCAAGCAACCCCGTATACAATTCCCTTGGTCAATCGGTATGTTACTTGCCCGAGATTCGATCGTCGGTATCCCAATACCTCGTTCAATCCCGTTACCGGCAAGTCACTTTACTGCATCAGTAATGCATGATCCCGTGACCAGACACTTGGTCACTTTGAGCTCATTATGATGATGCATTACCGAGTGGGCCCAGTGATACCTCTCTGAAATACGGAGTGACAAATCCCAGTCTCGATCCGTGTCAACCCAATAGACACTTTCGGAGATACCTGCAGTGCACCTTTATAGTCACCCGATTCACGTTGTGACGCTTTGGTACACCCAAAGCACTCCTACGGTATCCGGAGTTACACGATCTCATGGTCTAAGGAAAAGATACTTGACATTGGAAAAGCTCTAGCAAAACGAACTACACGATCTTGTGCTATGCTTAGGATTGGGTCTTGTCCATCACATCATTCTCCTAATGATGTGATCCCGTTATCAATGACATCCAATGTCCATAGTCAGGAAACCATGACTATCTATTGATCAACGAGCTAGTCAACTAGAGGCTCACTAGGGACATGTTGTGGTCTATGTATTCACACGTGTATTATGATTTCCGGATAAAACAATTATAGCATGAATAAAAGACAATTATCACGAACAAGGAAATATAATAATAATCCTTTTATTATTGCCTCTAGGGAATATTTCCAACAGTCTCCCACTTGCACTAGAGTCAATAATCTAGTTACATTGGATGAATCGAACACCCGTAGAGTTTTGGTGTTGATCATGTTTTGCTCGCGGAAGAGGTTTAGTCAACGGATCTGCGACATTCAGATCCGTATGCACTTTGCAAATTTCTATGTCTCCATCTTGAACATTTTCACGAATGGAGTTGAAGCGACCCTTGATGTGCTGGTCTTCTTGTGAAACCTGGGCTCCTTGGCAAGTGCAATAGCTCGGTGTTGCCACGGAAGAGTTTGATCGGCCCCGACGCATTGGGTATGACTCCTAGGTCGGTGATGAACTCCTTCACCCAAATTGCTTCATGCGCTGCCTCCGAGGCTGCCATGTACTCCGCTTCACATGTAGATCCTGCCACGACGCTCTGCTTGCAGCTGCACCAGCTTACTGCTCCACCATTCGACATTACACGTATCCGGTTTAGAGTCATCCAGATCTGTGTCAAAGCTAGCGTGGACGTAACCCTTTACGACGAGCTCTTCGTCACCTCCATAAACGAGAAACATATCCTTAGTCCTTTTCAGGTACTTCAGGATATTCTTGACCGCTGTCCAGTGTTCCCTGCCGGGATTACTTTGGTACCTTCCTACCAAACTTACGGCAAGGTTTACATCAGGTCTGGTACACAGCATGGCATACAAAATAGACCCTATGGCTGATGCATAGGGGATGACACTCATCTCTTCTATATCTTCTGACGAGGTCGGACAATGAGCAGAGCACAAAATCACACCTTGTAATCTGTGCAAGAACCCTTTCTTGGACTGATCCATTTTGAACTTCTTCAATATCTTATCAAGGTATGTGCTTTGTGAAAGACCTATGAGGCGTCTCGATCTATCTCTATAGATCTTGATGCCTAATATATAAGCAGCTTCTCCAAGGTCCTTCATTGAAAAACTCTTATTCAAGTAGGCCTTAATGTTGTCCAAAAGTTCTATATCATCTACATATAATATGAGGAATGCTACAGAGCTCCCACTCACTTTCTTGTAAACGCAGGCTTCTCCATAAGTCTGCATAAACCCAAACGCTTTGATCATCTCATCAAAGCGAATGTTCCAACTCCGAGATGCTTGCACCAGCCCATAAATGGATCGCTGGAGCTTGCATACCTTGTTAGCATTCTTAGGGTCGACAAAACCTTCTGGCTGCATCATATACAGTTCTTACTTAAGATAGTCGTTAAGGAATGCCATTTTGACGTCCATTTGCAATATCTCATAATCATAGTATGCGGCAATTGCTAACATGATTCCGACGGACTTCAGCTTCACTACGGGAGAGAAAGTCTCATCGTAGTCAACCCCTTGAACTTGCCGATAAACTTTAGCGACAAGTCGAGCTTTATAGATGGTAACATTACCATCCACGTCCGTCTTCTTCTTAAAGATTCATTTGTTTTCTATCGCTCGCCGATCATCGGGCAAGTCTGTCAAAGTCCATACTTTGTTTTCATACATGGCTCCTATCTCCGATTGCATGGCTTCAAGCCATTTGTTGGAATCTGGGCCCGCCATCGCTTCTTCATAGTTCGAAGGTTCACTGTTGTCCAACAACATGATTTCCAGGACAGGGTTGCCATACCACTCTGGTGTGGAACGTGTCCTGGTGGACCTACGGGTTCAGTAGCAACTTGATCCAAGTACCTTGATCATCATAATTCATTTCCTCTCCGCCGGGTGTAGGCACCACAGGAACATTTTCCTGAGCTGCACTACTTTCCGGTTCAAGAGGTAGTACTTCATCGAGTTCTACTATCCTCCCACTTACTCCTTTCGAGAGAAACTCTTTTTCCAGAAAGGATCCATTCCGGGAAACAAAGATCTTGCCTTCGGATCTAAGGTAGAAGGTATACCCAATGGTTTCCTTTGGGTATCCTATGAAGACGCATTTTTCCGACTTGGGTTCGAGCTTTTCAGGTTGAAGTTTCTTGACATAAGCATCGCATCCCCAAACTTTTAGAAACGACAGCTTAGGTTTCTTCCCAAACCATAATTCATACGGTGTCGTCTCAACAGATTTAGACGGAGCCCTATTTAAAGTGAATGTAGCTGTCTCTAGAGCGTATCCCCAAAATGATAGCGGTAAGTCAGTAAGAGACATCATAGATCGCACCATATCCAATAGAGTGTGATTACGACGTTCAGACACACACCGCTATTACCGAGGTGTTCCAGCGGCATGAGTTGTGAAACGATTCCACATTTCCTTAAGTGTGTACCAAATTCGTGACTTAAATATTCTCCTCCACGATCCGATCAGAAGAACTTTATTTTTCGGTCACGTTGATTCTCTACCTCATTCTGAAATTCCTTGAACTTTTCAAAGGTCTCAGACTTGTGTTTCATCAAGTAGACATACCCATATCTACTCAAGCCATCAGTGAGAGTGAGAGCATAACGATATCCTCCGCGAGCCTCAACGCTCATTGGACCGCACACATCTGTATGTATGATTTCCAATAAGTTGGTTGCTCGCTCCATTGTTCCGGAGAATGGAGTCTTGGTCATTTTGCCCATGAGGCATGGTTCGCATGTGTCAAATGATTCATAATCGAGAGACTCTAAAAGTCCATCGAATGGAGCTTCTTCATGCGCTTGACACCAATGTGACCAAGGCGGCAAGTACCACAAGTATGTGGGACTATCGTTATCAACTTTACATCTTTTGGTATTCACACTATGAATATGTGTAATATTACGCTCGAGATTCATTAAGAATAAACCATTGACCATCGGAGCATGACCATAAAACATATCTCTCATATAAATAGAACAACCATTATTCTCGGATTTAAATGAGTAGCCATCTCGCATTAAACGAGATCACGATACAATGTTCATGCTCAAACTTGGCACTAAATAACAATTATTGAGGTTTAAAACTAATCCCGTAGGTAAATGTAGAGGTAGCGTGCGGCGCATCACATCGACCTTGGAACCATTCCCGACGCGCATCGTCACCTCGCCCTTCGCCAGCCTCCGCTTATTCCACAGCTCCTGCTGTGATTTACATATATGAGCAACGACACCGGTATCAAATACCAATGAGTTACTACGAGTACTGGTAAGGTACACATCAATTACATGTATATCAAATATACCTTTAGTGTTGCCGACCTTCTTGTCTGCTAAGTATTTGGGGCAGTTCCGCTGAAAGGACCCTTCCCTTTGCAATAAAAGCACTCAGTCTCAGGCTTGGGTCCATTCTTTGACTTCTTCTTAGCAACTGGCTTACCGGGCGCGGCAACATCCTTGCCGTCCTTCTTGAAGTTCTTCTTACCCTTGCCCTTCTTGAACTTAGTGGTTTATTGACCATCAACACTTGATGTTCTTTCTTGATTTCTACCTCTGCTGACTTTAGCATTGAAAATACTTCAGGAATAGTTTTCACCATCCCCTACATATTGTAGTTCATCACGAAGCTCTTGTAGCTCGGTGGGAGCGACTGAAGGATTCTGTCAATGACCGCCTCGTCTGGGAGGTTAATGTCCAGTGGGACAAAGCGGTTGTCCAACCTGCACATTTTGAGTATGTGCTCACCGACGTAACTATTTTCCTCCATCTTACAACTGTAGAACTTGTCGGAGACTTCATAACTCTCGACACGGGCATGAGCTTGGAAAACCATTTTCAGCCCCTCGAACATCTCATATGCTCCGTGTTGCTCAAAACGCTGTTGGAGCCCCGGTTCTAAGCTGTAAAGCATGCCGCACCGAACGAGGGAGTAATCATCAAGACGAGACTGCCAAGCGCTCATAACGCCTTGGTTCTCTGGGATGGGTGCTTCACCTAGCGGTGCTTCTAGGACATATTGTTTCTTGGCTGCTATGAGGATGATCCTCGTGTTAGGACCCAGTCCGAATAGTTGCTGCCATCATCTTTCAGCTTGGTTTTCTCTAGGAACGCGTTGAAGTTCATGGTGACATGAGCGTTGGCCATTTGATCTACAAGACATTTTGCAAAGATTTGAGACTAATGTTCATGATAATTAAGTTCATCTAATCAAATTATATAATGAACTCCCACTTAGATTTGACATCCCTCTAGTCATCTAAGTGTTACATGATCCGAGTCGACTAGGCCGTGTCCGATCATCACGTGAGACGGACTTGTCATCGTCGGTGAACATCTCCATGTTGATCGTATCTTCCATACGACTCATGTTCGACCTTTCGGTCTCTTGTGTTCGGAGGCCATGTCTGTACATGCTAGGCTCGTCAAGTTAACCTAAGTGTCTTGCATGTTTAAAACTGTCTTACACCCGTTGTATGTGAACGTAAGAATCTATCACACCCGATCATCACGTGGTGCTTCAAACGATTTAACTTTAGCAACGGCGCACGCTTAGGGAGAACACTTTCTTGAAATTATTATAAGGGATCATCTTATTTACTACCGTCGTTCTAAGTAAACAAGATGCATAAACATAATAAACATCACATGCAATTATATAGTAGTGACATGATATGGCCAATATCATATAGCTCCTTTGATCTTCATCTTCGGGCTCCATGATCATCTTGTCACCGGCATGACACCATGATCTCCATCATCATGATCTCCATCATCTTGTCTCCATGAAGTTGTTTCGCCAACTATTACTTCTACTACTATGGCTAACACGTTTAGCAATAAAGTAAAGTAATTTACATGGTGTTTCTCAATGACACGCAGGTCATACAAAAAATAAAGACAACTCCTATGGCTCCTGCCGGTTGTCATACTCATCGACATGCAAGTCGTGATTCCTATTACAAGAACATGATCTCCTACATCACATATATATCATTCATCATTCATCACAACTTTGGCCATATCACATCACAAAACACTTGCTGCAAAAACAAGTTAGACGTCCTCTAATTGTTGTTGCAAGTTTTTTTCGTGGCTGCAATAGGGTTCTAGCAAGAACGTTTTCTTACCTACGTGAAAGCCACAACATGATTTGTCAACTTATATTTACCCTTCATAAGGAACCTTTTCATCGAATCCGCTCCAACTAAAGTGGGAGAGACAGACACCCGCTAGCCACCTTATGCAAGTAGTGCATGTCAGTCGGTGGAACCTGTCTCACGTAAGCGTACGTGTAAGGTCGGTCCGGGCCGCTTCATCCCACAATACCGCTGAAGCAAGATAAGACTAGTAGCGGCAAGAAAGTTGACAACATCTACGCCCACAACAAATTGCGTTCTACTCATGCAATAGAGAACTACGATAGACCTAGCTCATGATGCCAATTGTTGGGGAACGTTGCACAAAATAAAATTTCCTACGCTCACCAAGATCCATCTATGAGTTCATCTAGCAACGAGAGAGATGCATCTACATACCCTTGTAGATCGGCGTGCGGAAGCGTTCAAGAGAACGGGATTGAGGAGTCGTTCTCGTCGTGATCCAAATCACCGGAGATCCTAGCGCCGAACGGACGTCACCTCCGTGTTCAACACACGACGGTCAGCAGGACGTCTCCTCCGTCTTGATCCAGCAAGTGGAAAGGAGAGGTTGATGAAGATCCAGCAGCACGACGGCGTGGTGGTGGATGCAGCAGGGCTCCGGCAGGGCTTCGCCAAGCAACTGCTGGAGGAGGAAGAGGTGTAGCCGGGGGAGGGAGGCGCCAAGACTTCAGGGTGCGGCTGCCCTCCCCCCTCCTTTATATAGGCCCCCAAGGGGGGCGCCGGCCCTGGAGATGGAAATCTCCCAAGGTGGCGGCGGCCAGGGGGGTGGAGTGCCCCCCAAGGCAAGTGGTGCGCCCCCCCACCCTAGGGTTTCCAACCCTAGGCGCAGGGGGGGCAAGTGGGGGGCGCACCAGCCCACCAGGGGCTGGTTCCCTCCCCACTTCAGCCCACGGGGCCCTCCAGGATACGTGGCCCTACCTGGTGGACCCCCGGGACCCTTCCGGTGGTCCCGGTACAATACCGAGTGACCCCAAAACTTTCCCGATGGCCGAAACAGCACTTCCTATATATAATTCTTTACCTCCAGACCATTCCGGAACTCCTCGTGACGTCCGGGATCTCATCCGGGACTCCGAACAACATTCGGTTTGCTGCATACTCAGATTCATACAACCCTAGCGTCACCGAACCTTAAGTGTGTAGACCCTACGGGTTCGGGAGACATGCAGACATGAACGAGACGGCTCTCCGGTCAATAACCAACAGCGGGATCTGGATACCCATGTTGGCTCCCACATGCTCCTCGATGATCTCATCGGGTGAACCACGATGTCGAGGATTCAAGCAACCCCGTATACAATTCCTTTTGTCAATCGGTATGTTACTTGCCCGAGATTAGATCGTCGGTATCCCAATACCTCATTCAATCCCGTTACCGGCAAGTCACTTTAATCGCATCAGACGTATTGCATGATCCCGTGACGGACACTTGGTCACTTTGAGCTCATTATGATGATGCACTACCGAGTGGGCCCGGTGATACCTCTCCGAAATACGGAGTGACAAATCCTGGGCCTCGATCTCAGGTCAACCCAATGCAGACACTTTCGGAGATACCTGTAGTGCACCTTTATAGTCACCCGATTACGTTGCCAGGACGCTTTGGTACACCCAAAGCACTCCTACGGTATACGGGAGTTACACGATCTCATGGTCTAAGGAAAAGATACTTGACATTGGAAAAGCTCTAGCAAAACGAACTACACGATCTTGTGCTATGCTTAGGATTGCGTCTTGTCCATCACATCATTCTCCTAATGATGTGATCCCGTTATCAATGACATCCAATGTCCATAGTCAGGAAACCATGACTATCTATTGATCAACGAGCAAGTCAACTAGAGGCTCACTAGGGACATGTTGTGGTCTATGTATTCACACGTGTATTACGATTTCCGGATAAAACAATTATAGTATGAATAAAATACAATTATCACGAACAAGGAAATATAATAATAATCATTTTATTATTGCCTCTAGGGCATATTTCCAACAGGCTGTTTATATCCTTTACGGCCCGGCGCAATTCCTGTGTCAAAATCACAAGATAAGGTACTTAACTATGGGAATATGGAACAGATGGGCATAAAGAAGTGTCCGCTTACCCAGCTTGGAGGATCGTACATAGAAAATCCACCCTGAGGATTGACGCAAAGAAATTCTTCCTCTTCTCCCTTGTACAATGCGGACAAGATCTTCATCAGATCGGCGACCGATCCCGGCCCCTTACGGCCATGGCGGGTGGCATCATCCTCCCTGTTGAAATCCCACATGGGGTGGCCCCTATACTGGAGCAGCTGCACTCCCCGCAAAATGCATGTGGCCATGACCCCGATCATGGTCAGTTCGGAATGAGCCAACAACCTTATTCGGCTCATCAGGTAAAGGACGTCCCTGTCATTTTCCCTCTGAGGGCTCCGTGGACGCCAGCTTAGGCGTTTCTTCAAAGGAGCATTACTGAACTCCGGGAGGCCGATCTGAACAGGGTCCGGCAGGGGGACATCTTCTATATAAAACCATTCCGATGGCCAGTCTTCGGACGCCTTCTTCAGGGTTCCGGATAGATATCCGGTCCCGGCGATGCGCCATAGTTCGGCTCCGCCCACTTGATATATCGACCCCTCCGAGAACGGGTACGAGGCAGAACAACCTCTTCCACAGCGTGAAATGAGCCTCGATGCCCAAAAACAGCTCGCAAAGGGCCACGAAGCCCGCAATATGCGTAATGGAGGCAGGCGAAGGTTGTGCAACTGAGGCCATAGAACTCTGTGAGCCCCGGAGAAATGGATGAATTGGAAATCCGAGCCCTCTTATCAAATAAGGGACAAGGCATACCCGCTCTCCTCGGGAGGGACTGGGGACGCTCTCTGCTTGTTTTCCGCCCTTATAGGTGGCAAGTCCGGCTCGAACCGGAACCATGAAGGCTGGGGGAAGAAACCCCTTGGTTTGGAGCGTCACTAACTCGCTGTATGGGACAGAGCATCTCTCCCAATCTCCAGGATGAGGACTAGGAGGGCGAGAGGAGGAGCCGCGTCGACTCTCCATGATGGAATGGGTTTCTGTCAGATGCGCTCCGATGAAAGCTCGCGAAGGGAAGGTGGTGTGATTCGGATCTAGATCCTTGTCTCTTATATAGGCAGCTCATTTGTGCAACTAGGGGGGTAAATGTAAAATTACCCTGGCTTTTCGCATTTATTCAACACGTGGAAGATGGCCATTATTGGGCGTGGAAGCCAAGGAGCGCGATATTTACGAGAAGCCGGACACTATTCAACAGGTACACAGGATTTGGAGAAGAACCCGCCTCGCAATGCCGAAGACAATCTACGCGCAGGACTCGTCGTCATTGAAGCCTGGTTCGGGGCTCTTGAGGAGTCTGGATTAGGGGTGTTCGGATAGCCGGACTATAGCCTTTGGCCGGACTCCTGGACTATGAAGATACAATATTGAAGACTTCGTCCCGTGTCCGGATGGAACTTTCCTTGGCGTGGAAGGCAAGCTTGGCGATACGGATATGTAGATCTCCTACCATTGTAGCCGACTCGGTGTAACCCTAACCCTATTCGGTGTCTATATAAACCGAAGGGTTTTAGTCCGTAGGACCAACAACAATCATACCATAGGCTAGCTTCTAGGGTTTAGCCTCTCTGATCTCGTGGTAGATCTACTCTTGTACTACCCATATCATCAATATTAATCAAGCAGGAGTAGGGTTTTACCTCCATCTAGAGGGCCCGAACCTGGGTAAAAACATCGTGTCCTTTGTCTCCTATTACCATCCGCCTAGACGCACAGTTCGAGACCCCCTACCCGAGATCCACCGGTTTTGACACCGACACCAATCCTTAATGGTAATCGATCACACCATAGACTAGCCATATATTCTGCTCTCGGCGAGGTTACTAACATGGGTGACCTAAGGGCTTGGGTTGGTAGTTTATCCTTATCCACAAATCCCCTTGATATGTATGAATGCGATGCACCCGTATCAAAAAGAACAACTGTAGTAAATGTCTTAACCAAAAACTTACCTATTACTACATCTGGCTGAGCTTCAACCTCCTCCACGGTAACGTGGTTCACTTGTCCCCTGTTAAAAGGGTTCGGCTTCTTCCCTGAGCTTCCTTGCCGTTTCCATTCTGGGCTTCGGAACATTCATTTGCATAATGTCCAGTCTTCTGACACTTAAAGCAAGTGACTTGACTCAGGTCTCTCTTGGTTGGGGTTGACGGGTTGGTGCGGTTTTGTCCGTTGCTTCCTCCATTCTCTTTACCATTCTTGGAACCATTATGATTGTGCGAGCTACCTCCTCCATGGGTATGCTGAAATTGTCCTCCCGGTTTCGGGGTAAAGCGTAGCTTCTGCTGTACTCCAGAATTGTACTTCCCTTGACCATACTTCCACTTAAGGTTTTCAATCTGCTAATGCTTCCCTTCAATCATAAGAGCACGATCTACCAACTCCTGGTAGTTGTTGAAAGTTGCTACCATCAACTGCATGCTCAACTCATCATTTAGTCCTTCCAGAGACTTCTCTTGCTTAGCTGCATCCGTAGCAACGGCATCCGGGGCATAACGTGCTAACTTACTAAAATCCTCCACATGCTGGCTTACAGTGCGTCCTCCTTGGCGTAAGTTGCGAAACTCACGCTTCTTCATGGCCATAGCTCCTGCTGAAACATGGGCAGTACGGAAAGCTTGCTGAAACTGATCCCATGTGACAGTGTCAATAGGGTGTGTGGCTGTGTAATTCTCCCACCATGATGCTGCGGGTCCATCAAGCTGATGTGCGGCAAAACGCACTCTCTCCGCATCTGTGCATCCTGTAGTGGCCAGCTCCCTTCCAACCTTGCGGAGCCAATCATCTGCAACAATCGGCTCGGTGCTACTGGAAAACACCGGTGGATTTAGCCTCAAGAAACGAGTCAAATGGTCAACAGGTGGTGGTGGTGGTGGGTTGTTGTTGTTGTTGTTGCCTTGGTTCTGTACTAGTGCTTGCATCAAAGCATTCTGCTGCTGAATCAACTGAGTGATCTCCGGTGGGAAAACAAATCTGGTGTTGTGTCTCGGAGGCATCTGAGGGTGTTAGAGAAGATGAGAATATAGAATAGAATGAGGTCTGATAACCCACAAGTATAGGGGATCGCAACAGTTTTCGATAAGTAAGAGTGTCAAACCCAACGAGGAGCTAAAGGTAGAACAAATATTCCCTCAAGTTCTATTGACCACCGATACAACTCTACGCACGCTTGACGTTTACTTTACCTAGAACAAGTATAAAACTAGAAGTACTTTGTAGGTGTTTTTTGGGTAAGCTTTGCAAGAAAGTAAAGAGCACGAAAATAAAACTAGGGGCTGCTAAGGTAAAGACACAACTAAAGTAAATATAGCGAGTGTGGAAAAGTGATGGTAGGTGTGGCGAAATTGTCCCTTAAGCAATTGACTACCTTACTAGACCGATAGCAAGTATTATGTTGGAGAGGCCACTGCTAGCATGTCATCCCTTACTTGGAATTCTATGCACTTATGATTGGAACTATTAGCAAGCGTCCGCAACTACTAACGTTCATTAAGGTAAAAGTCAACCATAGCATTAAGATATATTGATCCCCCTTCAATCCCGTATGCATCAATTTCTATGCTAGGTTGAAGCTTCTGTCACTCTTGCCCTCCAATACATAGTCCTATCAACATACAACTAACCCTATGGTATGATCCACGCGCGCGCTCATATGATGGGCACCAAATGACAGCAACATAACCACAAGAAAATTAAATCAATCATAGAAATTCATCAACCACCGATAGGACAACGAAAATCTACTCAGACATCATATGATGGCAACACATCATAGGAAAATAATATGAACCATAAAGCACCATGTTCAAGTAGAGGGTACAACAGGTTGCGGGAGAGTGGACTGCTGAATATAGAAGGGGGAAGGTGATGGAGATGTTGGTGAAGATGACGGAGGTGTTGGTGTAGATCGCGGTGATGATGATGGCCCCCGGCGGCGTTCCGGCGTCACCGAAAGCGAGGGGGAGAGAGCCCCCCTCCTTCTTCTTCTTCCTTGACCTTCTCCCTATATGGGAGAAGGGTTTCCCCTCTGGTCCTTTGCTCCCATGGCTAGTTCCTATATTGGATCTATCTCTCTGTTTCTGCATTCTGTTCTGGCTCTGTTTCACCGTTTCGCGTATATATGGAGATTCGTAACTCCGATTGAACTGAAATCTTCGCCGTGATTTTTTTCTGAATATTATCTTTCTTGTGGCAAAAGAAGAGCATCAACCGCCTTACGGTGGGCTCACGATGGTAGGGGGCGCGCCCCTATCTCGTGACCACCTCGGACACCGTCTCGCGTGGATTTTTCTTCCGGAATTTTCCATATTTTCCAAAAATAAGCTCCGTCTGTTTTTATCCCGTTTGGACTCCGTTTGATATGGATATTCTGCGAAACATAAAACATGCAACAGACAGGAACTGGCACTGGCACTGGATCAATATGTTAGTCCCAAAAATAATATAAAAAGTTGCCAAAAAGTATATGAAAGTGAATAATATTGGCATGGAACAATCAAAAATTATAGATACGACGGAGACGTATCAAGGTCTAGTGAGAAAACACTACCCATATGCACATGAGACAAATGCAAACAATATCACTCCAATCAATTCAAACAAGGGCATACAACGGTCTATCTATCGTTACAAAAGTGCTTGGACTAAACTAGATACAATGGGGGAAATACTACTACTGTTATGGTGGTCAACTAGAAAAACTGCTCCGATGAAGACTCCATGATATCAGCTCAATCTTCATCAACATAGTCATCATCGCTGTCGTCGGGGTCCGAGTCGGTGTCGTCAATGATGATATAGTTATTCGGGCAAGTGGAATCGTCGTCTTCTCTTCCTGGCGCGGGGTCTCCCATGAAAACTCCTAGCTTCCTGGTTAAGTCGTCATTCTTCTCCACTAGCACTTCAATCTCTTCCATGTAATCTTCACGTGTAGCCTTGAGTTCTTCCTTTAGTTCCGTGATCTTGGTCAAGGCCTTCTGTAGATCTATCATGCTCACAAGACATCCGGGTTCTCCTGACGTCGAATGTGCTGGTTTAACTCCTGGATAAAAGCTGCGATTGATCTATCCCTCCTGGTGCTAATCATCTCCCATTGCTCATCTCTGCACCCACAAATCTGGTAGATAGTATCCTTGAGATCATTGCGGTAAACTTCTCCAATACGTCCCATGGTGATGTGGGCTGCCATGCTCTTTCCTAGATTCTAGGTTGTTGCATCAAAGGAAAACTCTATGGGCTCCGTGACTGGTGCGAATGTCCTTCCTGGAACTTGAACTTGAATCATCCAGCGCTCCTCTTCGGGTAAAGTGGCGTTGTAGGTCCCGGTGAAGCTTGGTACTCCGATGTCCAGGTATCTAGTGACTTCCTTCAAGTCACGTCCAAAGGGTGTATCATCATCTGGTTGCATGAACTTGTTCCTTGCATCCGCCATCCTAAAAGAGTACAAAAGATGAGGATTCAGGAATGAGAAGAAAGAGTAGTGATCTAGGGCTTTATCTTAGTGCCCGTGTCCTACAGTCAGCGTGTGCTCTGATACCATCTTGTAGCGACCAGACCTCAAACAGTCTGATCTCTGTGCATTAGTGTCATCCCTGGATCAGTAATGCTGACACACACAGTACTCGAAGGATTTATAACAGAGTAGCAATCACACACTTATTACATCGAATGTCTCAAAAGAGAACTTATTACAATAAATATGGCTTAAGGACATCTAATAACGATAATAGCGGAAGGCTTGGAAGATAAGCGAGTCCATCAACTCCAATGGCATCACTGAGTATAGAACCACGACCGAAGGCACCTTACTGTCGTAAATGCGAAAAGTCTCGCAACATGAACGTTGCAGCCCGAAACGGGTCAAAGACATGGAATATGCTGGCAATGTAACACATAGAGTGTAATATGAAAGAGTAATGCTATACTACATGCATATATGGCTGGTGGAAAGCTCTATGGTTACAGTTTTGCATAAAGCCAATTTTCCCTACTGCAAAGGAATAACTTTTATTTAACTATCATGGTGGTTGTTAAACATTGAGAATGGTTGACAGCATTCTCAATCCCAATTAAGCATCATCATTAAAAACCCAACAACATTAATTAGAGTAACTTGATGAGATTCACATGATATCCAAGTACTAGATACTCAAGACGTCCATAACCGGGGACACGGCTAACCATGATTAGTTTGATACACTCTGCAGAGGTTTGTGCACTTTTCCCCACAAGGCTTGATCTCCTCCATTGGGATTCTCGCACTACATGGTGTTTGAGAAACAGATGACCGAGACATAGTCTTTCAGAAGCGCTAGCACCTTACGAACGGGTAGACCGTACCAACCTACATCCCCTACATCAGCTAGTCTACCACTGTAAGAGTTCGCACGACTTAGTCAACTACACTATAGCCCATAGTAGCTTGTGGCTGCACACGGAAGTTTCTAGCATGAATAATCTCATGATCCCTTTGAGCCTGGGTGGCGGTCCAAAAAGAAACAGGCAATCCTGGAATACCCAGGTACCTCAATCCACCCAGATGTTTGTTTAAGTTTCCACCTTAAATAAACCATTAATTAAAAACTCACATCTGTCATGGATACACTCACCCGATCGACGTCTACTAGCATAGCATGGCAATATAAGCAAACATAGAAGTAACTCCCAAGGGTTTGATAATAAAACAGGTAATAGGTACTACCTCATCTACTTTCCCAAAACCCACTATTTAATTAGATCCTAATCATGCAATGTTTGAGAATTGATCTAATGCATAAAAACTGCGTATAAAAGGGGTATGATCAAAGTGTTACTTGCCTTGCTGATGATCCGCGAAACCTAGAGATTCAAAGTAGCAAGCGGCGCACTCCGAATACTCTATCGCAAACAAACAAGCACACAATAAGTACTCATCTAATGCACAGGTAAAACTCAAATAAAAGATCTAACCAGAAAGTTCAACTTAACTTCGGTTTGCAAAAAGAATCAAATCGAACGAAGTAACGAAAGTCAAACGGCGAAAGAAACAAGCTTCGTTTACTAATCTGGACCTAAGTCAAATTTTACAGAGGCAAAAACTTGTTTGAGTTGATTAATCGGAAAGAGGGTTTCGAGACGAAACTCTAGGCGCTTGAATCGCCTGATTCCGATAAACGAGCGAAAAGTTATACTAGATTGAAAATCGGATCAGAAATCGCGATCAGAAAAAACACGGAATAAATCCGAGAAAAAGAAAAACGACGAACAGATTAACGAACGAACATTCGTTATCTGGATCTAAACGGTGAACGCGTTCGTTAAAACGAACGAACGAGCGAACGCTCGCAAATTAGCCTAAACCAAAAAAACCGATCTAATAAAAAAACGGATAATAAAAAAACCGACGAAAACCGACGAAAAAACCGTATGGTTTTTCTAAAAAAACGGCGGCGGGTCAACCTCGGCGGCGGGTCCGGCGGCGGTGGGCGGCGGTGGGCTGAGGGTGGCGGCGGCCCGGGGCGGCGCTATTTAAAGCCCCCGGCCAGAGGAGTCCTGGCAGGATCCGGGCCATAGACGGTTCGTTTTTTTAAATAATTACGCGCAGAAAAACTAACGAAAGAAATACTAAACGGACTCCAAAAATCCCGAAATAAATTTTCCCCGGCTTCTAAAATCAAGCCGGACAAGAAGAATATTTTTTGGTGCCTAAATGCAATTTTGAAAAACGCACATTTTTTCTAAATTCAAATAAAATAGCGATAAACTCCAAATACAAATCTTATTTGATTGTTTTATTAAATCTTCAATATTTATTCATTTTGGGAAAGTAATTTTATTCCCTCTCTCATATTTTGATAATAGAAATAATTGAAGATAAAATAAATAAAATCAAATGATCTAATTTTCAGAATTTAAGAAAACTCAAATATGAAAATAACGAAATCTCCAACTCTCTCCGTGGGTCCTTGAGTTGCGTGAAATTTCTAGGATCGAGCCAAAATGCAATAAAATATGATATGGAAATGACGATCTATGTATAACATTCCAAATTGAAAATTTGGGATGTTACATCCTATGACTATGAGATTATGTAACTCCCGCTTACCGGAGGAACACTTTGTGTGCTACCAAACGTCACAACGTAACTGGATGATTATAAAGGTGCTCTACAGGTGTCTCCAAAGGTACTTGTTGAGTTGACGTATTTTGAGATTAGGATTTTTCGCTCCGATTGTTGGAGAGGTATCTCTGGGCCCTCTCGGTAATGCACATCACTATAAGCCTTGCAAGCAATGTAGCTAATGAGTTAGTTACGAGATGATGCATTACGTAACGAGTAAAGAGACTTGTCGGTAACGAGATTGAACTAGGTATTGGATACCGACGATCGAATCTCGGGTAAGTAACATACTGATGACAAAGGGAACAACGTATGTTGTTATGCGGTTTAGCCGATAAAGATCTTCATAGAATATGTAGGAGCCAATACGAGCATCCATGTTCCGCTATTGGTTATTGACCGGAAATGTGTCTCGGTCATGTCTACATAGTTCTCGAACACGTAGGGTCCGCACGCTTAAGGTTTCGTTGACAGTTTTATTATGAGTTTGTGAGTTTTGATGTACCGAAGGTTGTTCGGAGTCCCGGATGTGATCATGGACTTGACGAGGAGTCTCGAAATGGCCGAGACATAAAGATCGATATATTGGACGACTATATTTGGACACCGGAAAGGTTCAGGGTAAGATTGGGATAATACCGGATCACCGGGAGGTTATCGGAACCCCCCGGGAGGTATATGCGCCTTATTGGGCCTTAGTGGAAAGGAGGGGAAAGGAGCAAGGGAGGCACCCCCCCAAGCCCAATCCGAATTGGGCAGGGGGCCGCCCCCCTTTCCTTCCTCCCTCCTTCCTCTTCATTCCCTCTCCTACTCCTAATAGGAAAAGGGGGAGTCCTATCCGAGTTGGACTCCCCCCCTTGGGCGCGCCACCCCCCTTGGCCTGCCCCCTCCTCCACTCCTTTATATACGGAGGAGGGGAGCACCCCATAGACACAACAATTGATCCTTGAGATCTCTTAGCCGTGTGCGGTGCCCCCCTCCACCATAGTTCTCCTCGATAATATTGTAGCGGTGCTTAGGCGAAGCCCTGCGACGGTAGAACATCAAGATCGCACCACGCCGTCGTGCTGACGGAACTCTTCCCCGACACTTTGCTGGATCGGAGTCCGGGGAACGTCATCGAGCTGAATTTGTGCAAAAACTCGGAGGTGTCGTAGTTTCGGTGCTTGATCGGTCGGGCCGTGAAGACGTACGACTACATCAACCGCGTTGTGCTAATGCTTCCGCTTTCGGTCTACGAGGGTACGTGGACACACTCTCCCCTCTTGTTGATATGCATCACCATGATCTTGCGTGTGTGTAGGAATTTTTTTTGAAATTATTACGTTCCCCAACAGTGGCATCTGAGCCTAGGTTTTATGCGTTGATGTTATATGCACGAGTAGAACACAAGTGAGTTGTGGGCGATGCAAGTCATACTGCTTACCAGCATGTCATACTTTGGTTCGGCGGTATTGTTGGATGAAGCGGCCCGGACCGACATTACGCGTACGCTTACGCGAGACTGGTTCTACCGACGTGCTTTGCACACGGTGGTGGCGGGTGTCGGTTTCTCCAACTTTAGTTGAACCGAGTGTGGCTACGCCCGGTCCTTGCGAAGGTTAAAACATCACCAACTTGACGAACTATCGTTGTGGTTTTGATGCGTAGGTAAGAACGGTTCTTGCTAAGCCCGTAGCGGCCATGTAAAACTTGCAACAACAAAGTAGAGGACGTCTAACTTGTTTTTACGGGGCATGTTGTGATGTGATATGGTCAAGACGTGATGCTATATTTTATTGTATGAGATGATCATATTTTGTAACCGAGTTATCGGCAACTGGCAGGAACCGTATGGTTGTCGCTTTATTGTATGCAATGCAATCGCCCTGTAATGCTTTACTTTATCACTAAGCGGTAGCGATATTCATAGAAGCATAAGATTGGCGAGACGACAACGATGCTACGATGGAGATCAAGGTGTCGCGCCGGTGAGGATGGTGATCATGACGGTGCTTCAGAGATGGAGATCACAAGCACAAGATGATGATGGCCATATCATATCACTTATATTGATTGCATGTGATGTTTATCTTTTATGCATCTTATCTTGCTTTGATTGACGGTAGCACTATAAGATGATCTCTCACTAAATTGCAAGATAAAAGTGTTCTCCCTAAGTATGCACCGTTGCCAAAGTTCGTCGTGCCCAGACACCACATGATGATCCGGTGTGATAAGCTCTACGTCCATCTACAACGGGTGCAAGCCAGTTTTGCACACGCAGAATACTCAGGTTAAACTTGACGAGCCTAGCATATGCAGATATGGCCTCGGAACACTGAGACCGAAAGGTCGAAAGCGTGAATCATATAGTAGATATGATCAACATAGTGATGTTCACCATTGAAAGCTACTCCATTTCACGTGATGATCGGTTATGGTTTAGTTGATTTGGATCACGTGATCACTTAGATGATTATAGAGATGTCTGTCTAAGTGGGAGTTCTTAAGTAATATGATTAATTGAACTTAAATTTATCATGAACTTAGTACCTGATAGTATTTTGATTGTCTATGTTTGTTGTAGATAGATGGCTCGTGCTGTTGTTCGTTGAATTTTAATGCGTTCCTTGTGAAAGCAAAGTTGAAAGATGATGGTAGCAATTACACGGACTGGGTCTGTAACTTGAGGATTATCCTCATTGCTGCACAGAACAATTACGTCATGGAAGCATTCTTGAGGAAATCGTTAACTGGTAGCTGCTCGGTTGGCTGGCGAGTAGGGGATTAATAGGCTAATCAGCAAGTTAATCGGCCATTTAATCAATTAATCGGACGATTTATCGATTTATCGGCTACTCGGTGACCCTATGAGTAGGGATTAATCGGCAAGTTAACTGGTTAATCGGACGAATTCTTGAACAGGGCCTGGAAGCACCGCTGGGTGCCAGGCCTGCTGCAGGAGCAACACCAGATGTTAAGAACGTCTGGCAGAGCAAAGCTGATGACTACTCAATAGTTCAGTGTGCCATGATTTACGGCTTAGAACCGGGTCTTCAACGATGTTTTGAACGTCATGGAGCATATGAGATGTTCCAGGAGTTGAAGTTAATATTTCAAGCAAATGCCCGGATTGAAAGACATGAAGTCTCCAATAAGTTCTATAGCTGCAAGATGGAGGAGAATAGTTCTGTCAGTGAACATATACTCAAAATGTCTGGGTATAATAATCATTTGATTCAACTGGGAGTTAATCTTCCGGATGATGGCGTCATTGACAGAATTCTTCAATCACTGCCACCAAGCTACAAGAGCTTCGTGATGAACTATAATATGCAAGGGATGGAAAAGACAATACCCGAGCTCTTCGCAATGCTAAAGGCTGCGGAGGTAGAAATCAAGAAGGAATATCAAGTGTTGATGGTTAATAAGACCACCAGTTTCAAGAAGAAGGGCAAAGGGAAAACGAAGGGGAACTTTAAGAAGAACAGCAAACAATTTGCTGCTCAAGAGAAGAAACACAAGTCTGGACCTAAGCCTGAGGCTGAGTGCTTCTACTACAAGCAGATTGGTCACTGGAATTGGAACTGCCCCAAGTATTTGGCGGATAAGAAGGATGACAAAGTGAACAAAGGTATATATGATATACATGTTATTGATGTGTACCTTACTAAAGCTCGCAGTAGCACCTGGGTATTTGATACTGGTTCTGTTGCTAATATTTGCAACTTGAAACATAGACTTTCTAAATTAACACTTGAAATTCTTATTATTTTTTATGTTTCATGAACTTTTTTGAATTTATGGCAGCAACTCCCATTTGCCACACGTGGGCGTCATGTAGGAGACCTTGTCACCTTTATCGATGGGGACCTAAAAAAGGGTCAGGGGCTAGGGTTCTGACAAACGCCGGTGTGCCATCGTCACGCCATCCGGGCCACTTGATTTAGCGTAAGCAGGACAGCATATAATCACATAAAAAATAGTGATTAATCCAATCGCTACAGGATAACATACAATACTCGTCATGTCAGCACAAAAGAAACGGCGAAATTTGCCGTGACAGGGACTCAGCGAGCACCCGCCACGCCTCGTGCCGTTGCTCTTTCTTTCAGTTGAGCACTTGAGCTCGCCGTCCGCGTCGTGGCTACCAATCAAAAGATTGTCTCGTTTTTCTCTCCCTTTGGGTACAGAAATACTGGCAGGACGCCTCCTAGGTGGCAGGAGCACGGACCGTACGCTCGCTGGTACCTCCAGTTGGCGTCGACGCACGGACCAGTCAAGGCTTTTGCTCAGCCGGTTTCCGGAGGGAGAACGGCGCGTCGATCCGTTGGCTGGGCAGCTGAGGTTAACTGCCTGCCTATCCGAATTTAAATATTAGTTTTGACCCGCGGTGCTTGCGGAATTTTTTCTATAAAAAAAGCCAACAAGGGTTATCCCTTAAATTGGTCTTATTTTTTTTCCCTTTCCGGAGGCCGCAAGCCGCTCTGCCCGCAGTCGCCATTCGCCAAGCTAAAAAACATAAAAATCCACTTTTTTACCACTGTGAGATCTAAAAAAAGCCACAATACTGAGACATTTGACTTCATGCGCTGCCGACCTGCCGCCAAAACCGGGACGAGTGTATGTACTACTCCCTTAGTTCCTAAATACTATGTTTTTTTAGACATTTTAAATAAACTACAATATACGGTTGTATGTAGACATATTTTTACTCATTTTGTTTTATATGTAGTCATTTGTTGAAATCTCTAAAAAGACTTATATTTGAAAACGAGGGAGTACAATAGTGCCAGAAAGGCTTTTTCTATTAGAAGACGGAGAAAGTACAAAACAACCGATATGGTCAAATGGGAAAAAGATCTATTAGACTGTAGACGGGTGACACATATTCAGGCCAAACCCGTTAAGGTACCAATGTGCACATCATTTATACAAACAATTAGCGCATTTTGGAAACCGAGCTCCATGAAGGACTTCATCTTAAAAATTTCAAATTCAAAATTTCCAGTTTCAAAAAATTCTGGAAAAACACGCATGTATACAAGGATGTAATGTGCATGTGTGTAAAATTTTAGGGCGGAATACCTTTAATTGCGAGCTACACAAAAAGAAAATCATGGACTCCAATGATGAACAATACACATGCTAAATCCATAAAAAAACACACACACATGCTAAAAACCCCATATTTGCTTTTATGTGTAGCTCTCTTTTAAACATATTTCTACCTGAAATTTTACACACATATATATTGTGTCCGTAGGTATATGTGTATTTTTTCAGAATTTTTTGAAATTGAAATGTTTGAATTTTGATGTTTCCAAAGTAAGGCCTCCATGGAGCTGGGTCTCCCTTTGACTTTTTCGTTATAAAACTTACTATGAAACATGTAAGATTCTCACTGTGTAAGCGCATCTCCAACGCTCTGCATCAAAACATTTTGACAATGCGGTCTAGACACTTTTTGTCATTGAACGTAGAGTATCGTATATCCGCGGACCAGTCCACATGTTTGAATTTTCGCAAACCAGAATAAAAAATGACAGAGGTTTGCGTCCGAACAACCATCACATAGGTGCCATTTAGCTGCATGGAGGGCGCCATCTCCGGTGCTGTGATGCGGAGCTGCAATGCCATGCATGGTGTTTGTGACCCGTGGATCTCGCTGGGGGCGGGAGGGAATGTATCTAGTGCACCCGTACTTGTGGTGCTACCGGTGCACCGGATGCCATAGAACATTCTAAAAAATCTGGAAAAAAAAATCTACCACATTAACACAACATCAGTGTACGATGCCACAAAAATTTGTATCAAAATTTAAATTTTTTTTTGAGATACAAAAATGACAAATTTGACATTAATGTAATAATGGGCCAGATATAAAACCCAAGTTATATAATGTTCTATTATTGTTGAATTTGTCATTTTGGTTTTCGGTTTATGTTTCGAGTTTTTCACTTGAAATTTTGTGACAACCTACATTGATATTGTGTAAATGTGCTAATTTTTAAACAATTTAAAAGCGCAACATGAGTTCGGTGCAGCAGATATTTTCCCGGGGGCGGGAAGCTGCAATGCAACATCCACGGTGTTGGTGTTGCTTGCTCACGATAAAGTTGCAATGCAACATAAAAATGTTACGACGAATCTCACCGGTGGCGGAGCAGTAATGAAACACATGGGTAGTGCTACGACTTGTGGATCTCATCGTTGGCAGAGCCGCAACGCTGTTGGAATTTGCTAGTGGGACTTTGGCCAAAGCCCAACTAAAATTCTAAAATTTTCTTGGCCCATTTATGCACACATGTGAGTGGTATGAGTGAGACAAAAGTTTAGTCCCATCCCGGAAGTTGAGAGAGACTTACACCTCTTTATAAGAGGTGAGCTCTTCTATCACTTGTATGAGCATGAGAAGAGGAGACCTACACGCGCGCTCCTCCTCACGTCGCTCGTCTCGTCACGACGCGCCACGGGTTGCGCGAATGAGCCGAACCGAGGACAGAGCTATGCACGCCGCCACGCAAGTCTTCTCCATCCCTCCTTTCGGCATGCACTGCAAGAAGGTATAACAGGCCTCTAGAACCCCGCCTCTCATGATCCTGTACGGGAGAGAGGCGATCAGGTTTTTGAAGAGCGGTCTCGCGCGACTACTGGCAGCGACGACTTCGCTGGCGATGACTTCTTCCCCGACCTCGGCAACCTCTTCCTCAACGACATGGGCAACAACATCAATGGTGGCGGTCTTGCTCCCGCTGCACCGTAGGTGATCTTGTCCTTCCTGTTCGAGATTGTGCTAGAATTCTTAGTTCTATTCCGTGCCCTAGATTTGATATGTTCATCTACTATGCTAGTCCACATGATTAGGTTAATATTTTTTATAGTTGTCATGATTTATTTTGTGCTTATTCAGATTAAATCTCGTAGTAACTTGCTCGTATATTCAACAATCCAAAAACCTGATTATAGGAAATTTACTCCGAGTGATTTTGCTGCGCATTTGAAGCCGCCTACCTTTAAGGGGGTGCAGTATAAGAGGTAGCGCACAAGAGCAGTTTACTGGTTCCAGACCATATACTGCTATGACGCCACCAAGGGCAAGCCTGAGGGCGATCTTAATCCTGCACAAAAGGAAGCTTTTGAGAAGATCAGTATCCTCTTTAAAGGCGCCCTTCTAAGTGTTCTTGACGATTCCATTGTGGATTAGTATATGTCGTTTGACAATGGCAATGACATGTGGGATGCGCTCGAGGCCAAGTTTGGGGCCTCGGACGCCGACAGCGAGTTGTACGTCATGAAGCAATTCTTTGACTACACGATGACTGATGAATGCTCTGTTGTCCAGCAGGCTCATGAGATACAGTCGCTCGCAAAAGAACTTGAGTACTTCAAGTGTGTGTTGCCGGACAAATTTGTTGCAGGAGGCATCATTGCCAAGCTTCCACCTTCATGGAACAATTTTCCTACTTCCCTGAAACACAAGAGACATGAGTTTTTCGTTCCAGTTCTCATTGGCACTCTTGATGTTGAAGAGAAGGCGAGAGCAAAGGACACATGTGCTCGAGTTGCTGAGGGACCTTATAGTGCCCACATGGTACAGAAGAAAAACTTCCAGCCCAACAAGTCCAAAACCAACAAGAACAAAACTCAGGGCAAAGGCAATTTTGATACAAAGAACAAGCTGTCACATTCTACCAACTTCAAGAAGAATTCCCATAAGAAGGAGAAGGGACTTCGCCATGTGTGCGGTGATCCTAATCACTGGGCTTCGAAATGTCCTAACTGCTTTGAGGAGCGCGAACATGAGAAGAGCGGCAAGTCCGCTAATGTTGTCATCGGTGATATTGATATGAAGGAATCTCGTTACGGTATTTTTCCTACCATCCTTTCAGTATTTCAATCCCCTGATTGGTTAATTGACACCGGTGCAAATGTAAATGTTTGTGCTGACGCCTCCATGTTTTCTTCTTACTAGGTCATATGGACTTCTCCCGTGCTGATGGGGAACGGGTCACATGACATTGTTCGGGGTGTCGGTACGGTTGATCTGAAGTTTACATTGGGGAAGACCGTGCGTCTGAAGAACATTCATCATGTGCCGTCCATCAATAAGAATCTCGTCAGTGGTTCCCGTTTATGTCGAGATGGCTTTAAGTTGGTTTTTGAGTCCAATAAAGTTGTAATTTCCAAGTGTGGACAATTTGTTGGAAAAGGCTATGAGTGCGGAGGCTTGTTCCGCCTATCTTTGTCAGATATTTGCACTAAAGTTATTAATAATGTCTGCCACAATAATGAGTCTGATATTTGGCATTCATGACTTTGTCATATTAACTTTGGTTGCATGACGCGGCTAGTCAATATGAATTTAATTCCGAAAATTCCTACTGTCAAAGGCTCCAAGTGCCAAGTATGTGTGCAAGCTAAGCAACCTCGCAAGTCCCATAAGACTGCAGAGGCAAGAGACTTGGCGACACTAGAGCTTATACATTCCGATCTTTGTGAAATGAATGGCGTGTTGACAAAAGGTGGAAAGAGATACTTCATGACGTTGATTGATGACTCCACTAGATATTGTTATGTGTATCTTCTGTAATCAAAAGATGAGGCTTTAACTTTCTTCAAAAACTATAAAGCTGAAGCGGAGAACCAACTTGATCGGAAAATTAAACGGCTAATGCCTGATCATGGTGGAGAGTATTTTTCTAATTAATTTGATTTTTTTTGTGTGGAAAATGGTATAATCCATGAGAGGACGCCTCCCTACTCACCTCAGTCGAATGGGGTGGCCGAAAGAAAGAACCGAACTCTGACTGATTTGGTTAACACCATGTTAGACACATCGGGTGTTTCCAAGGAATGGTGGGGGGAGGCGCTAATGACTGCATGCCATGTCCTAAACCGAGTTCCCACAAAGCATAAGACCATGACTCCATTGAGGAATGGGAAAGGAAAAGGTTGAAACTCTCTTACCTACGTACTTGGAGTTGTTTGGCGAAAGTCAATATACCAATTCGTAAGAAGCACAAGCTTGGACCAAAAATCGTGGATTGTGTTCTTCTGGGCTATGCTTTTCATAACATTCGCTATAGATTTTTGATAATAAAATCTGAGGTATCCGACATGCATGTTTGTACGTTTTGTTGGGAATCATTGCATGGAGAACAAAAAAAAAATCTACGCACACGCAATGATCTATCCATGAAGATGCATAGCAACGAGGGGGAGAGTGTGTCTACGTACCCTCGTAGACCGTAAGAAAAAGCGTTTAACAACGCGGTTGACGTAGTCAAACTTCTTCACGCTCCAACTGATCAAGTACCGAACGCACGACACCTCCGCGTTCTGCACACGTTCAGCTCGGTGACGTCCCTCGGCTTCTTGATCCAGCAAGACAGCGAGTTAGTAGATGAGTTTCGTCAGCACGAGGGCGTGGTGACGGTGATGGTGAAGTGATCTTCGCATGGCTTCTCCTAAGCACTACGAAAATATGACCGGGGTGTAAACGGTGGAGGGGTGCTCCACACATGGCTAGGCAATTGTCTGGTCTCATATGTGTGGCGCCCCCATGTATATATAGGTGGGAGGGAGCAGCAGCCCTAGGCGTACCCCAAGTAGGAGGAATCCTACTTGGGCTTCCTCCCAAGCTGCGCCCCCTCCCCCCCCCCCCCGCCATATATGTGTGTGTGGGGAAAAGGCAGGGGAGGAGGCGCCCCCCTTTCCTTTCTCCCTTGAGGAGGAAAGTCTGGAGGGACCTCCATCTTCTCCTTTACTTCCCCTAGGGACGACTGGCTAGGGCAGGGGAGCACCAGCCCCTTGTGGGCTGGTCTATCCCCTCCTTGGCCCATTAACCCCATACATATTGCCGGGGGTGCCCGGAACCCCCTCCGGTGACCCGATAAGTACCCGATGCACTCCGAAACCGTTCGGGTGTCCGAATACTATCGTCCTATATATCAATATTTACCTCTCGACCATTTCGAGACTCCTCATCATGTCCATGATCTAATCCGGGACTCCGAACAACATTGGGTCACCAAATCACATAACTCATATAATACTATATCGTCATCGAACATTAAGCGTGCGGACCCTACGGGTTCGAGAACTATGTAGACATGACCGAGACAGCTCTCCGGTCAATAACCAAGAACCTGGATGCCCATATTGGCTCCTACATATTCTACGAAGATCTTTATCGGTCGAACCGTTATGACAACATACGTAATTCCCTTTGTCCATCGTATGTTACTTGCCCAAGATTCGATCGTCTGTATCTTCATACCTAGTTCAATCTCATTACCGGCAAGTTTCTTTACTCGTCCCGTAATACATCACCTTGTGACTAAATCCTTAGTCGTTTGCTTGCAAGCTTTGATGTGTATTACCGAGAGGGCCCAGAGATACCTCTCCGATACTCGGAGTGACAAATCCTAATCTCGATCTATGTCAACTCAACAAACACCTTCGGAGATACCTGTAGAGCATCTTTATAATCACCCAGTTACCTGGTGACGTTTGATACATAAAAGGCATTCCTCCGGTATCTGGGAGCTGCATAATCTCATAGTCGAAGGTGTATTTGACATGAAGAAAGCAATAGCAATAAAACTGAACGATCATTATGCTGCTAACGGATGGGTCTTGTCCATCACATCATTCTCCTAATGATGTGATCCCATTCATCAAATGACAACACATGTCTATGGTTAGGAAACTTAACCATCTTTGATTAACGAGCTATCTAGTAGAGGCTTACTAGGGACACGGTGTTTTTCTATGCATCCACACATGTATCAAGTTTCCGGTTAATACAATTCTAGCATGAATAGTAAACATTTATCATGAAATAAGGAAATATAAAATAACAACTTTATTATTGCCTCTAGGGCATATTTCCTTCCCGATGCAGTATAATTGTAGGATCGAAAGTATGTCTAGCGGGGGGGGGGGTGATTAGACTACTTGACCAAATAAAAGCTTATCCTTTTCCCAACTTTAGTCTTTGGCAGATTTTAGCTATCTTAGCACAAGTCAAGCAATCTTAGCACAATTCAAGCAAGCATGCAAAGAGTATATGAGCAGCGGAAAGTAAAGCATGCAACTTGCAAGAAATGTAAAGGGAAGGGTTTGGAGAATTCAAACGCAATTGGAGACACGGATGTTTTTGTCATGGTTCCGATAGGTGGTGCCATCGTACATCCACGTTGGTGGAGACTTCAACCCAGGAAGGGTAACGGCTGCACGAGTCCACGGAGGGATCCACCCACGAAGGGTCCACGAAGAAGCAACCTTGTCTATCCCACCATGGCCGTCGCCCACGAAGGACTTGCCTCACTAGCGGTAGATCTTCACGAAGTAGGCGATCTCCTTGCCCTTACAAACTCCTTGGTTCAACTCCACAATCTTGTCGAGGCTCCCAAGTGACACCTAGCCAATCTAGGAGACACCACTCTCCAAGAAGTAACAAATGGTGTGTTGATGATGAACTCCTTGCTCTTGTGCTTCAAATGATAGTCTCCCCAACACTCAACTCTCTCTCACAGGATTTGGATTTGGTGGAAAGAAGATTTGAGTGGAAAGCAACTTGGGGAAGGCTAGAGATCAAGATTCATATGGTAGGAATGGAATATCTTGGCCTCAACACAAGGGTAGGTCGTTCTCTCTCAGAAAATGTGTATTGGAAGTGTAGGTTCGTTCTGATGGCTCTCTCCACAAATGAAGAGTGGGTGGAGGGGTATATATAGCCTCCACACAAAATCTAACCGTTACACACAATTTACCAATCTCGGTGGGACTGAATTAAGAAACTTGGTCGGACCGATTTAGTAAATCTAGTGACCGTTAGGATTTTTGGTGGGACCGACATGCAACTCGGTAGGACCGATGTGGTTAGGGTTAGGGCATAACGTAATCTCGGTGAGACCGATTACACAAACTCGGTGAGACCGACTTTGGTAATAAGCTAACCAGAGAGTTGGTCGTAAACTTCGGTGGAACTGTTCGCTCATTTCGGTGGGACCGAAATGTTACGAAAGGGAAACAGAGAGTTTACATTGCAATCTCGGTGGGACCGATCGCTCATCTCGGCGGGACCGAAGCGTTCTGAAGGGAAACAGAGATTACAATCCCATCTCGGTGAGACCGAGATCCCTATCGGTGAGACCGATTTGCCTAGGGTTTGTGGCAGTGGCTTTGACATCTGAACTCCGTGGCGCCGGATAGAAAGAATCGGTAGGGCCGAGTTTGACTTTGGGTTTAGGTCATATGTGGATATGAGAAAGTAGTTGAGGGATTTGGAGCATATCACTAAGCACTATGGAGCAAGAAACTCATTAAGCAACACCTCATCCCTCCTTGATAGTATTGGCTTTTCCTATATACTCATTGTGATCTTGGATCACTAAAATATGAAATGTAGAGTCTTGAGCTTTTGAGCTTGAGCCAATCCTTTTATCCTTAGTATTTTGAGGGGTCCACTTTCCTCATCCATGCCATGCCATTCATTGAGCTTTTCCTAAAATATTCATCTTGGAATAATGTTAGCTCAATGAGCTATATGTTGTTAGGAATTACCAAAACCACCCAGGGATAGTTGCACTTTCAGTCTCCCCCTTTTTTGTAATTGATGAAAACATATAGATCAAAGCTTGGACAAATGATAATAAGAGTGAAAAACATTGTCGCTTTGAGAAGTATGTGATAAGCAAGAGCTCCCCCTAAATTTGTGCATAGTTTAAGATTTGCTTTGGACTGCAAATGCACAGGAAGTTAGGCTCATGGGTTACTCTTCCATGTCACATACATCTTGGTGGAGCGCTCAAAATGATAATAATTGAATACATGCACTCATCACCAAGCAAAGTGAATGATCATATAGAGATAAAAAGGATAATGTCATCCAACAAGCATAAATGTAGCATATGATCAAACACATGATCATCCAAGTATCACACAGACATAATGTATCTCAAACAAGCAAATAAAGTTCAACCACCAAAGCAAGAGAGAATAAAAAGCAACACTCTCTCTCGAAGCCTATGATCTATACATTTTCTCCCCCTTTGGCAACAAGTTACCAAAAAGTTCATAAAAATGCATAATACTAAATCGTCTCTCAGGCTTGATCTTCAGGTGGTGGTGTAGACAGAACACCAAGGACGAAAGCATCTGTTGATGTAGATGGAGCTGGTGGAGTGGGTGCTGGAGCTGGTGGCACTGAAGCTGTAGCTGGTGCAAATGAAGTGGCTCTGTTGTCTGTCACTGGCACTATAGCTGATCTCTGAGCTCTGGGCACTCTGGAAAATGCCTTAGTGGTTGACTCGCCCTTCCTCTCCTGCATATCATCTTGAAGTTTCTCAACAACGGACTGGATCTCTGTGACCTTCACATCCATGTCATAGAACTTTTGCTCCAGGATCCTCTCCAAGCTCTCCTGGTTTCGAGTCAAGTGGCCAGCCCCTTCTCAATCCTCAGAGTGGATGCAATCAAGTAGCCAAGTTGATCCTGTTTGCTCTTCAAAAATCTTGAGATGCCTCTTCCATTGTTGGCATCTTGGCAGCCTTCTCAGTCCTTGCCTTCTCCTTCTTAGCTTGTGCTTGCACTGAAGATGGTTCATCTTCATCCATAACCACTTGGTTGTCCTCAAAGTCTGGATAGATAGGCATATGCTCCTTATCCAACAGGTATGTGCCTGTGTTGGGGAACATAGTAATTTCAAAGAAATTCCTACGCACACGCAAGGATCATGGTGATGCATAGCAACGAGAGGGGAGAGTGTTGTCCACGTACCCTCGTAGACCGAAAGCGGAAGCGTTAGAACAATGCGGTTGATGTAGTCGTACGTCTTCACGATCCGACCGATCCAAGTACCGAACGTACGGCACCTCCGAGTTCAGCACATGTTCAGCTCGATGACGATCCCCGGACTCCGATCCAGCAGGGTGTCGGGGATGAGTTCCGTCAGCACGACGGCGTGGTGACGATGATGATGTTCTACCGACGTAGGGCTTCGCCTAAGCACCGCAACGATATGACCGAGGTGGAATATGGTGGAGGGGGGCACCGCACACGGCTAAGGAACGATCACGAAGATCAACTTGTGTGTCTAGAGGTGCCCCCTTGCCCTCGTATATAAAGGAGCAAGGGGGGGAGGCCGGCCGGCCCTAGGGGGCGCGCCAAGGAGGGGGAGTCCTCCTCCTAGTGGGAGTAGGACTCCCCTTTCCTAGTCCAACTAGGAAGAGAGAGGGGGAAGGAAAGAGAGGGAGAGGGAGAGGGAAAGAGGGGCCGCGCCCCCTCCCCTAGTCCAATTCGGACTCCTCATGGGAGGGGGGGCGCCACCTCCTGGGCTGCTTCCCTCTCTCTCCCCTCAAGCCCACTAAGGCCCAATACTTCCCCGGGGGGTTCTGGTAACCCCTCTGGCACTCCGGTTTTCTCCGAAATCACCCGGAACACTTCCGGTGTCCGAATATAATGGTCCAATATATCAATCTTTATGTCTCGACCATTTCGAGACTCCTCGTCATGTCCGTGATCACATCCGGGACTCCGAACAACCTTCGGTACATCAAAACTTATAAACTCATAATTAAACTGTCATCGTAACGTTAAGCGTGCGGACCCTACGGGTTCGAGAACTATGTAGACATGACCTAGAACTGTTCCCGGTCAATAACCAATAGCGGAACCTGGATGCTCATATTGGCTCCTACATATTCTACGAAGATATTTATCGGTCAAACCGCATAAGAACATACGTTGTTCCCTTTGTCATCGGTATCTTACTTGCCCGAGATTCGATCGTCGGTATCCAATACCTAGTTCAATCTCGTTACCGGCAAGTCTCTTTACTCGTTACGTAATGCATCATTCCGTAACTAACTCATTAGCTACATTGCTTGCAAGGCTTATAGTGATGTGCATTACCGAGAGGGCCCAGAGATACCTCTCCGACAATCGGAGTGACAAAACCTAATCTCGAAATACGCCAACTCAACATGTACCATTGGAGACACCTGTAGAGCTCCTTTATAATCACCCAGTTACGTTGTGACGTTTGGTAGCACACAAAATGTTCTTCCAGTAAACGGGAGTTTCATAATCTCATAGTTATATGAACTTTGTATAAGTCATGAAGAAAGCAATAGCAACATACTAAACGATCAAGTGCTAAGCTAACGGAATGGGTCATGTCAATCACATCATTCTCCTATGATGTGATCCCGTTAATCAAATGACAACACATGTCTATGGCTAGGAAACATAACCATCTTTGATTAATGAGCTAGTCAAGTAGAGGCATACTAGTGACGTTAAGTTTGTCTATGTATTCACACATGTATTATGTTTCCGGTTAATACAACTCTAGAATGAATAATAAACATTTATCATGATATGAGGAAATAAATAATAACTTTATTATTGCCTCTAGGGCATATTTCCTTCAGTCTCCCACTTGCACTAGAGTCAATAATCTAGATTACACAGTAATGATTCTAACACCCATGGAGTCTTGGTGTTGATCATGTTTTTCTTGTGGAAGAGGCTTAGTCAACGGGTCTGCAACATTCAGATCCGTATGTATCTTGCAAACCTCTATGTATCCCACCTGGACTTGGTCCCGGATGGAATTGAAATGTCTCTTGATGTGCTTGGTCCTCTTGTGAAATCTGGATTCCTTTGCCAAGGCAAATGCACCGGTATTGTCACAGAAGATCTTCATTGGTCCCGATGCACTAGGTATGACACCTAGATCGGAAATGAACTCCTTCATTCAGACTCCTTCATTTGCTGCTTCCGAAGCAGCTATGTACTCCGCTTCGCATGTAGATCCCGCCACGACGCTTTGTTTAGAACTGCACCTACTTACAGCTCCACCGTTTAATAAAAACACGTATCCGGTTTGCGATTTAGAATCGTCCGGATCAGTGTCAAAGCTTGCATCGACGTAACCATTTACGACTAGCTCTTTGTCACCTCCATAAACGAGAAACATATCCTTAGTCTTTTTCAGGTATTTCAGGATGTTCTTGATCATTTGTCGAAAGTGATCCACTCCTGGATTACTTTGGTACCTACCGCCAAGCTTATTGCTAAGCATACGTCAGTGCAGTACGAGCATTGCATACATGATAGAGCCTATGGCTGAAGCATAGGGAACATCTTTCATTTTCTCTCTATCTTCTGCTTTGTGGTCGGGCATTGAGTCGACTCAACTTCACACCTTGTAATACAGGCAAGAACCCTTTCTTTGCCTGATCCATTTTGAACTTTTTCAAAACTTTATCAAGGTCTGTGCTTTGTGAAAGTCCAATTAAGCCGCCTTGATCTATCTCTATAGATCTTGAAGCCCAATATGTAAGCAGCTTCACCGAGGTCTTTCATTGAAAACTCTTGTTCAAATATCCCTTTATGCTATCCAGAAATTCTATATCATTTCCAATTAACAATATGTCATCTACATATAATATCAGAAATGCTACAGAGCTCCCACTCACTTTCTTGTAAATACAGGCTTCTCCAAAAGTCTGTATAAAACCATATGCTTCTGAGCCTTGGGTGCTGGTGCAGCAACCACTTCTTCTTCCTCCTCTTCCATCATGGAAGGTGTTCCAATAACTCTGGCCATGGTCTTCTTGACCCTTTCCTTCCTCTTCTTCCATTCAGCAGCAGCCTCTTTGGGTTCAGATTCCAAAGATGCTTGAGAGGAGGCTCTGGCTTTAGACATGGGAATCCTTTTGGCAGGTACTTTGGTCTTCATACCAGGCTTGGTGGCAGCTGTGCCATACTCCTTCTTGAGCACCTTTTTCTTGGAAATGGCCTCATCCTCAACAACCACATAGTCTTCATCCTCGGATTCTGAGGTTCTCTTCTTTCTTGTCCTGGTGGCAGCTTTGGGTAAGTTGCTTGGAGTGCTCCTGCTACCCTCATCAGAGCTGCTAGAGGGACTAGTGCCCTCACTCATTTGAACCTGCTCCTCTGATTTGTTCTGGCTGTCACTTTGATCAGACATATTGCGAACACTGACTACAGACCCTGTCAATAGATATAGATGAGATAGAGTGGATGAGCATCACAAAATACAAAGATTTTTGCAAAAGAATGAGTCAAAAACTTTGTTTTAGTTTTCCACAGAAAGCATGTCGGATCAACCAATTTGTAAACTCGGTGATGCCGAAGCAGATTTTGGAACCTAAGCTAGTGAACTCGGTCAGACTGAGTCACAGTTTGGTGGCACCAAGACTGCTAGGGTTTCACAAAGTCCTGAACTCGGTCACACCGATTTGCAATTCCCGGTCAGACCGAGAACCACATGTGCAATGGCCTTAGCCAAATCGGTGGAACCGAGTTCTACAACCCGGTGGGTCCGAGATGGTTTCGGCGGAAACCTAACCCTAAATTTTCAATTCATTTCTAATCTATGGAGTGTTTTGACTAGATAGAATAGTTTCAATCGTGGCAAGATTCATGTTGAACACAATGTGCTAGGAATCGGACGGGGATAGCACAGTGATCGAGTCCATACCCTAGTTCGGCGATGAACTCGCTACGGCGGCAACGGTGGGGATGATTTCCGACAATGGGCGGAGACTAGCGGCTGTGAGGCGGTCATGACGAGGAGGACGATCTGGAGACCCTAGAGGCAGAATGGGCTACGCGCGGGTGAAAGAGTTTGGAGAAAGTTTCCAAATTTTTTGCCCGTGGGTATATATAGCCCGACCCTGTCGGTGTGACCGAGTGGAACAACTCGGTGGCACCGAGATGCATAATCTTGCAGCGATTCTGACAACTCGGTGTGACCGAAAAGTTCAAATCGGTTGCACCGAGATTGAAAACCTAGATCGACTTAGTGATCTCGGTATGACCGAAATGGAAGAATCGGTCAGACCGAAATGCACAAAGAAGTTTTGGAAGTTTAAGTCTATGCCGAATCGGGGACTCCGAGTGCTCCTCACACAGAGTGGTTCGAATCTGACTTGATCAAATTTTGTGATACATCATGAATAGAGTTTGAGACGAGAAGAGCATAGATAGCTAGAGAAGGTTCTTAGGCATTCTTTTCCATCCACTTGGCAAAAGAAAAAGAAACCAATCAATCAAAACAACAAGTGGATGTCCTCGAATGAGTAAAATATGCAACCAACATGCTCACACAAAAAAATGGCAAATGAAATATGTGGCAAAGCATGCACAACCAATTCTAGCATCTATCAAGCAATTGGCGATGACTAGGTCATCTATATATGAGTATATTGACTAAGGAGTCAAATGAGAACATTTGATCATAGGTCATACTCACCGTTTAAGCACAAGTTGGGTTACCACTTTTACATAATGCATTGATGTGTTCACACCATTAGAGTTGCTTTAGCTCAATTTTTAGAGTAAAGCTCCCCCTAGATGTGAGATCCCCCCTTAGAGGGATGAACTAACCTTGGGTTTTGTCGATGATGACTTCATGTAGGTGTTGAAGATGTGGATGCTCAATGTTGATGAAGATCATTTGGAGCAATCCTTTTGGAGTGAGTTGCACTTTCAATACCTCTGGCGTTAGTCCCACAACGAACAAACAAGGATATCCATATACATAGAGTGATGCACACATAAGATGATGTCTATGATAGCATTAGGTTACCTTGTCCCTTGTCTTACCAACAAGAGGGTTTGTGACTCCTTGAACTTGTGCAAGATGTGAAAGTTGATTGCACTAGTAGTTTCCAAAATGATATGAGTGAAATATGTTGGCGGAGTCACCCTCAATAACTCGCTAGTTCTTCTTCTTCGGGATCCACATCATCTTGATGGGAATCCTTGGAGTTGTAGTCGTACTTGATGAAGTAGAGCTTGACGTAGTCTTGGGAACCCACTTGACCAAGGCCTTTGGATCTTCTTCAAATGCATCAATCTCCTCTTGAAGCTTATCCTTGCCTTTTTGCTTGTGGTCTTGTGGTGGAAGATCATCTTGAGCTTGTGTCCCCTTGAAGGAAGTAGGATCATACTTCTCTTGTTGAGGAATAAACTTCGTCTTGGGGTATTGATCTTCTTCCCACTCAACTCCATTGGCATTGTACTTCCGTTCAAAACCAACACCTTGGTTCTTCCGGTGCCTTCCTTGCTTGCGTACAATTTCCTCAAATTGCTTACTCCCGGCAAGGCTCTTGTAAACACCTTTCTCTATAATTCCCTTCAATAAGCTATTTTCTTGCTCAAGTGTAACTTGGCTAAGAGAATCATTTGTGGAATCAAGAGAACTACTAGAAGCAACATCATTGGGTTTAGCATGATTATTGTTACTACTAGAGGAAGAATCCTTCTTGTTCTTGTTACTAGACTTGACTTGAGGGATGTAAGTAGATAAGAGTAAACGCTTGGCAATGTAAGAAGAGCTTTTCTTACGGAGATCATCATTGATTGCCTTTAACAACTCATGCTCTTGCTCAAGGTGGAGCTTTTCAAAGCGTAACTTCTCATGAGTCCTTAAAAGTTCTCGATGATCTTCTAAGATAGTTTCATGAGCTAACAATAAGAGTGTTTAGTTCTTTAGTTAGAAGCTCAATCTTCTCCTTATCATTGTCATTCGTTTTATCTTGATTAGCATGATTAATTGACGTTTCATCATAGTATTCATCACTAGAGTTGTCAACAAGTAAATCATCATCACTTAACAAGTCATCTTCATCACTATTGAAATCAACATACTCGGGATGTGTTACCTTTGGACCTTTGGCCATGAAGCATCTTCCAATCCTTCATTTGGTGAATCAAATATGTCATAGGAGTTGGTTGACACAAGTGCTAGACCGACAACACCTTCATCTTGAGTATATTCGGAGTCGGAGTGATAGCTTCTCTTGGAGTGATTGTCGGAGTCGGAGCCGGATACCCATTCACCAACATGAGCTTGATGTGTTCGTTTTGTATAGCTCCTTGATGACTTGTCCTTCCTTTCCTAATCTTTGCTTCTCCGTGAGGGTCTTCATTCATAACGATCATCTCTTCTCCTCCTCTCTCTTGGTGGTGATTCTTCTCTTCTACTTCTTCTCTTGGGTGATTCTTCTCTTCTACTTCTTCTCTTGGGTGATTCTTCTCTTCTTTTGTAGGGTGTCGTACACTCATTGGAATAGTGTCCGGGTCTCCCACAATTGTAGCAATTGCGCTCTCGACTAGAAGATATTTTATCATTGTAGGACCTTGACTTGGAGCTTCTCTCTTTGCTTCTATTTTTGTAGAACTTGTTGATGTTCTTCATCATTAAGCTCAATTCTTCATTGAAGGTTTGTTTCTCACTTGATGATGTGGGGGCTTCACATGAGGCTTTTTAAGCACCACTTGACTTGTTGTGAAGTTCCTCCTTATCCTTGAGTGACATCTCATGAGCAACAATTCTTCCAATGACTTCCGTTAGCTTGAGATCTTTGTAATTGGGCATCATTTGGATCAATGTGCACACGGTATCATATTTTCCATCCAAAGCTCTTAGGATCTTCTTGATGATGAATTTGTCGGTCATCTCTTCACTTCCTAGGCCGGCAATTTATTTGTGATAAGAGCAAGCCTAGAGTACATTTCAGCGACTCCTTCACCATCCTTCATTTTGAACTTGTCAAGTTGAATTTGAAGCACGTCCAACTTGGATTCCTTGACGGAGTCGGTACCTTCATGCATATCAATCAAAGTATCCCAAATTTCCTTTGCATTCTCAAGACGGCTGATTTTGTTGAATTCTCCGGGGCACAATCCGTTGAAGAGGATATCACAAGCTTGAGCGTTGTATTGCAGCATCTTCAACTCTTCCGCGCTAGCTTCACGGTTCGGTTCTCTCCCATTAAAGAATTCACCTTGCAAGCCAATACACAAAATAGCCCAAACGGCGGGGTTATGTCCAAGAATATGCATTTTCATCTTGTGCTTCCAACTAGCAAAATTAGTACCATCAAAGTAAGGACATGTACGGTGATAATTTCCCTCGCTAGACGCCATACTCTCCTAGGTTGTGAAACCAAGGCTATGACCACCAAAAGTTATGAAAATCAAAGCAAATGGAGACCAAAGCTCCGATACCACTTGTAGGATCAAAAGTATGTCTAGGGGGGTGATTAGACTACTTGACCAAATAAAAGCTTATCCTTTTCCCAACTTTAGTCTTCGGCAGATTTTAGCTATCTTAGCACAAGTCAAGCAATCTTAGCACAATTCAAGCAAGCATGCAAAGAGTATATGAGCAGCGGAAAGTAAAGCATGCAACTTGCAAGAAATGTAAAGGGAAGGGTTTGGAGAATTCAAACGCAATTGGAGACACGGATGTTTTTGTCGTGGTTCCGATAGGTGGTGCTATCGTACATCCACATTGGTGGAGACTTCAACCCATGAAGGGTAACGGCTGCGCGAGTCCACGGAGGGCTCCACCCACGAAGGGTCCACGAAGAAGCAACCTTGTCTATCCCACCATGGCCGTCGCCCACGAAGGACTTGCCTCACTAGCGGTAGATCTTCACGAAGTAGGCGATCTCCTTGCCCTTACAAACTCCTTGGTTCAACTCCACAATCTTGTCGAGGCTCCCAAGTGACACCTAGCCAATCTAGGAGACACCACTCTCCAAGAAGTAACAAATGGTGTGTTGATGATGAACTCCTTGCTCTTGTGCTTCAAATGATAGTCTCGCCAACACTCAACTCTCTCTCACAGGATTTGGATTTGGTGGAAAGAAGATTTGAGTGGAAAGCAACTTGGGGAAGGCTAGAGATCAAGATTCATATGGTAGGAATGGAATATCTTGGCCTCAACACAAGGGTAGGTGGTTCTCTCTCGGAAAATGTGTATTGGAAGTGTAGGTTCGTTCTGATGGCTCTCTCCACAAATGAAGAGTGGGTGGAGGGGTATATATAGCCTCCACACAAAATCTAACCGTTACACACAATTTACCAATCTCGGTGGGACCGAATTAAGAAACTTGGTCGGACCGATTTAGTAAATCTAGTGACCGTTAGGATTTTTGGTGGGACCGACATGCAACTCGGTAGGACCGATATGGTTAGGGTTAGGGCATAACGTAATCTCGGTGAGACCGATTACACAAACTCGGTGAGACCGACTTTGGTAATAAGCTAACCAGAGAGTTGGTCAGGTAAACTCGGTGGAACCAGTTCGCTCATTTCGGTGGGACCGAAATGTTACGAAAGGGAAACAGAGAGTTTACATTGCAATCTCGGTGGGACCGATCGCTCATCTCGGCGGGACCGAAACGTTACGAAGGGAAACAGAGAGATTACAATCCCATCTCGGTGAGACCGAGATCCCTATCGGTGAGACCGATTTGCCTAGGGTTTGTGGCAGTGGCTATGACATCTGAACTCCGTGGCGCCGGATAGAAAGAATCGGTAGGGCCGAGTTTGACTTTGGGTTTAGGTCATATGTGGATATGAGAATGTAGTTGACGGATTTGGAGCATATCACTAAGCACTATGGAGCAAGAAACTCATTAAGCAACACCTCATCCCTCCTTGATAGTATTGGCTTTTCCTATAGACTCAATGTGATCTTGGATCACTAAATATAGGGTCTTGATCGCTTTTGAGCTTGAGCCAATCCTTATATCCTTAGTATTTTGAGGGGTCCACTTTCCTCATCCATGCCATGCCATTCATTGAGCTTTTCCTGAAATATTCATCTTGGAATAATGTTAGCTCAGTGAGCTATATGTTGTTAGGAATTACCAAAACCACCGAGGGATAGTTGCACTTTCACTAATGATGCAACTTTCTTTGAGGACATATTTCCCATGAAGGATACATCGAGTTCATCAAATCAGGAGATACCTACTCCATCTAGTGAGGAATTCGATGTAATTCCCGAACCCACCATTGGGATGGAACATGTTGAGAATCCTATTGAGATTGACAATGAAACTCCTGTAAGGAGTAAGAGATAGAGCGCTGCAAACTCCTTTGGTGATGATTTCATTGTGTACCTCATTGATGACACACCCAGGACTATTTCAGAAGCTTATGCATCTCCTGATGCTGACTACTAGAAGGAAGCTATTCGTAGCGAGATGGATTCCATCTTAGCTAACGGAACCTGGGAAATCACTGACTGTCCTTATGGGTGCAAACCTGTAGGATGTAAGTGGGTGTTCAAGAAGAAGCTTAGACCTGATGGTACGATTTAAAAGTACAAGGCACGTCTTGTGGCTAAGGGTTATACCCAAAAAATAAGGTGAAGACTTCTTTGATACTTACTCACTTGTGGCTAGACTGACCACTATTCGGGTGCTACTATCACTGGCTGCCTCACGTGGTCTTCTCGTTCATCAAATGGACGTTAAGACGGCTTTCCTCAATGGAGAGCTAAAGGAGGAAATCTACATGGATCAGCCAGATGGTTTTGTAGTACCTGGCCAGGAAGGAAAGGTGTGCAAGTTATTAAAGTCTTTATATGGCCATAAACAAGCTCAAAAGGAGTGGCATGAGAAGTTTGAAAGAACATTAACTGATGCCATATTTGTAGTAAACGATGGTGAGAAGTGTGTGTACTATCGCCATGGTGAAAGCGAAGGAGTTATTCTTTGTCTGTATGTCGATGACATACTGATCTTTGAAACCAAACTTGATCTAATCAAGGATTTTAATGATTTCTTATCTCGCTATTTTGAGATGAAGGATCTAGGAGTAGCTGATGTTATCTTAAACATCAAGGTGTTAAGAGATGAGAATGGTGGGATCACACTGCTTCAGTCTCACTATGTGGAAAAGATCTCGAGTTGTTTTGGGTATAGCGACTGCACGCCTTCTCTAACTCCATATGACGCTAGTGTGTTTCTTCGAAAGAATCGACGGATTGCTAGAGATCAACTGAGGTATTCTTAGATAATTGGCTCGCTTATGTACTTGGCGAGTGCCACGAGGCATGACATCTCTTTTGCTGTGAGCAAGCTGAGTTGGTTTGTGTCAAAACCAGGAGATGATCATTGGAGTTATGCGCTATTTGAAAGGCACCACGAGCTATGGGAGAGAAAAAATTCACTACACCGGGTATCCAAGGGTACTGGAGGGTTATAGTGACTCAAACTGGATATCTGATGCTGATGAGATTATGGCCACAAGTGGTTATGTTTTTACACTTGGTGGTGGTGTTGTTTCCTGTAAATCTTGCAAGCAGACCATCTTAACGAGGTCAACTACGGAAGCAGAACTCACAGCATTAGACACTGCCACTGTTGAAGCAGAGTGGCTTCGTGAGCTCTTGATGGAGTTACCTATGGTTGAAAAACCAATACCCCTATCCTGATGAACTATGATAATCAAACTATGGTCTTCAAGATAAACAGTTCTAAGGATAATATGAAGTCCTCAAGGCATGTGAAGAGGAGACTAAAATCTGTCAGAAAATTGAGGAACTCTGGAGTTATTGCGTTGGATTATATCCAAACATCGAAAAACTTGGCAGATCCCTTCACAAAGGGTTTATAACGTAATGTGATAGATAATGCATCGATGGAGATGGGTTTGAGACCCACCGCATGATTTGTCCACAATGATAACCCACTCTATGTGATCGGAGATCCCGTGAAGTAGAAGTGGGAGACAAGCTGTTGGTCAGCTGAGAGGAGAGTATCCCTATTTCAATTATCTCACTCCGTGAAGATGCAATACTCTCCTTATCTGCATGGCGGGTTGATAGTTATCTTAATGTGTTCCAAGTGGCTTATTTGAGTAAGCAGAGATGTTGTCCCACATAGCTTCTCCTGAGGAACACACCTATATGAATTTGACTGTTAACGTCGTAGTCTGTGAGAATTGGGCGTTCTCTAATAAATTCATGAAAGGCCCTGGATTATGACGTATATGCTTCACCCACGGGGAAGCCTTGCGGCAGTCCAGTATCAGGCAAGAATTTGTGTGAAACTAGTATCGCAGAAAACTTGTAGTTCAAGGTATAGTACACTATTCAAATTGTGATCCCTCTAAGTGGAAGTTCAACTTTACAGTCTTCACTAAGCACCGGTATATAGACAATGTTTTGGAACTAAATGATGAGATGTGCCAATGAGACTTTGTGGGGGATTGTTGGAATAAGCTAGTGGGACTTTGGCCCAAAGCCCAACTAAAATTCTGAAATTCTCTTGGCCCATTCATGTACACATGTGAGTGAGACTAAAGTTTAGTCCCACCCCGAAAGTTGAGAGAGACTTGCACCTCTTTATAAGGTGATCTCTTCTACCACTTGTATGAGCTTGAGAGAGGAGACCTACATGCGCGCTCCTCCTCCTGGCTCGCCATGCTACGGGTTGCTAGAATGAGCCGAGGACAGAGCTATGCACTAGTTGTACGATCTAAGGGGGACAGGCTACATCGGAAAGAACAGGTACCGAATCATTTTATGGTGCACTTTGTTGTAACGTCCATGAGTTACATTCTGAACTACTCCCTCCGTCCCAAAATTCTTGTCTTAGATTAGTCTAGATATGGATGTATCTAATACTCAAACATGACTTGATATATTCGTATGTAGACAAATCAAGACAAGAATTTTGGGACGGAGGGAGTACAAATTATAACTGATACATCGGCCACACAGCTTCGGGAGATGGTGGTGGTGCTTCTTGACGAGTACGACTTGTATAGTTTACTTAAGAAGATTGAATAAAAAAGATGGATTAGTGACACGATAGTAAAAAAATCCTACCATGATTTTTCTATGAATGTTAGCATCGCTCAACTTGTGGACTAGTGTCATGTATCATGTAGTATTTCGGCCAGCTCCATAAATGCTCTTAAACGACAAAACACCATTAACAAAGGAAATAGTATTGTCGCACATACACCCCCATCCCACCTTGTCAGTACAGTCATCACAATTGGGGATCCTATCATCGTCATCCATTTGTTGTGTCCATAATTGAAAGATTAAAAATCGACGGCAAATACTAAAAAGTCAACACACAGATCACTATTCAGCACGGGTTAACTTTTGGCATGTTGAGTCTCCCTTGAACAACACTCTCATCTCTTGTGGTGTATATGATGGAAACTCCCTCACTGATATTTCGACCATCGGTGATGGTCGCTTCCACTTTTTCCTCGGGTGCATTACCAAGTTCTAGCACAATGAGAAGAGGGGGAAGCGACTCCCAAAAAAATAATCGAGATTCTTTCTTTAAGAACATCAATATACCAAGCAGGGAGCCCCATCCGACTGAAAGTCAACCCTAAGCATCGAGCTACATATATCGAAAGTCACACCGAGATGTCCTACTTTTTATCCAAAGTCATGCTGAAATCCACAGAAAATTTTGTCATAACCTTTGTTAAAAATTGGACATATGGAGTGCCCGAAAATTCTCGGAACAGAAATTAATCAACATTCCAAAAAAACATAGGAACTCGTAAGTTCCCTGCAAAACATTCTCAATAGTACATACTACTACATTATACAACCATACAAATTCTTCTGATAGTTTAGAAAAAATTCCTAAACTAGCACATAGTACTACGTTTTATTCAACCATACAAATTCCTAAACTAGGACATAGTACTACATTTTATTCAACCATACAAATTCCTAAACTAGCACATAGTACTACATTTTAATCAAAATTATATTTAACCATACATGATAGTTCAGAAAAAAAATCCTAAACTAGCACGGAAAGAGGGGAGGAAGGGGGGGAAGAGGAAGGAGGGCCGATGCCCCGGTAGGGGACACCGCCTTGATAGGGGAAGGGAGGAGGGAGGAGGGACGTGCTTCGATGGGGAAGCGGAGGAGGGAGGAGGGTTACCTCGATAGGAGACGACGGCGGAGGCCGGGGGCGCGGGGACGACGACGACGGTGGGAGGAGGAGCAGGAGCGACGACGAGGGAGGGAAAGAGAGTGAGGTGAGGGAGTGAGGAACACGGGCAGGGGGGAGATGAGGGTGCTACACTTAGTAGTAGCGCAGGGCCAGAGACCCGCGCTACTACTAAGACCCGTAGTTGTAGCGCGGACGCGTGGGCCGCGCCACTACTAAGTTGGTCCCACCAGCTAGCCCCGTGTATCCATAGCAGCAGCATGGGGTCTAGGGCCCGCACTAATTCTATCTTGTTAACTGTAGCATGGGTCCTAGACCCCACGCTGCTGTCGTGATATGGCATGGTGGGACCACTTAGCAGTAGCACAGGGTCCCTGTGCTCGTGCTATTGCTGCAATTTACCTGCAATGTTGTGTTTTACCACACACCACTGCTAATGAGCAGTAGTGTGATCCCTTTACCCCGCGGCAATGTTAAGTGACTGCCTATAGGGGGTTCCCTAGTAGTGTGGTTCCGCCGCGTGGCATTGCACTTTCCCGGAAACCCCTAGTGTTTTTGGAAAATAACCCGCGCTCCAGTTTGGCAGCACACACCAGGGTCACCATCTCGGGCCCACTTATCGGTCACACGCCAGGCATGCGTTCCGACGGGTCAAAATGGCCGGCTAACTCACTATTTCCCTCGCTCGCACCCTTTCCCCAAGCTCGCTTTCCTCTACTACTGGACCACCGCCATCGTACTTGCCGTCGGTGAACATGCAGTCGTGGAGGGATGGCGAAGAGAGCAATGACGATTGTCGGTGTCAAAACCGGCAGATCTTGGGTAGGGGGTCCCGAACTGTGCGTCTAAGGCTAATGGTAACAGGAGGCGGGGGACACAATGTTTACCTAGGTTCAGGCCCTCTCGATGGAGGTAATACGCTACTTCCTGCTTGATTGATCTTGATGATATGAGTATTACAAGAGTTGATCTACCACGAGATTGTAGAGGCTAGACCCTAGAAGCTAGCCTATGATTATGATTGTTGTTGTCCTACAAACTAAACCCTCCGGTTTATATAGACACCGGAGGGGGATAGGGTTACACAGAGTCGGTTACAGAGAAAGAGATCTACATATCCGAATTGCCAAGCTTGCCTTCCACGCAAAGGAGAGTCTCACCCGGACACGGGATGAAGTCTTCAATCTTGTATCTTCATAGTCCAACAGTCCGGCCAAAGTATATAGTCCGGCTGTCCGAGGACCCCCTAATCCAGGACTCCCTCAGTAGCCCCTGAACCAGGCTTCAATGACGATGAGTCCGTGTAGGACCCTGAAGTATGTCTAGAGGGGGGGGTGATTAGACTACTTGACCAATAAAAACTTAACCTTTTCCCAATTTTAGAGTTTTGTAGATTTTAGCTATTTTAGGACAAGTCAAGCAATTATCACACAATTCAAGAAAGCATGCAAAGAGTGTATAGGCAGAGGAAATTAAAGCATGCAACTTGCAAGAAATCAAGGGGAAGGGTTTGGAGGATTCAAACGCAATTGGAGACACAGATGTTTTTGGCGTGATTCCGATAGGTGGTGCTATCGTACATCCACGTTGATGGAGACTTCAACCCACCAAGGGTAACGGCTGCGCGAGTCCACGGAGGGCTCCACCCACGAAGGGTCCACGAAGAAGCAACCTTGTCTATCCCACCATGGCCGTCGCCCACGAAGGACTTGCCTCACTAGGGGTAGATCTTCACGAAGTAGGCGATCTCCTTGCCCTTACAAACTCCTTGGTTGAACTCCACAATCTTGTCGGAGGCTCCCAAGTGACACCTAGCCAATCTAGGAGACACCACTCTCCAAGAAGTAACAAATGGTGTGTTGATAATGAACTCCTTGCTCTTGTGCTTCAAATGATAGTCTCCCCAACACTCAACTCTCTCTCATAGGTTTTGGATCTGGTGGAAAGAAGATTTGAGTGGAAAGCAACTTGGGGAAGGCTAGATATCAAGATTCATATGATAGGAATGGAATATCTTGGCCTCAACACATGAGTAGGTGGTTCTTTCTCAGAAATAGTAAGTTGGAAGTGTAGGTTCGTTCTGATAGCTCTCTCCACGAATGAAGAGGAGGTGGAGGGGTATATATAGCCTCCACACAAAATCTAACCGTTACACACAATTTACCAAACTCGGTGGGACCGAATCGTTAAACTTCGATTGGACAGATTTAGTAAACCTAGTGACCGTTAGTGATTTTCGGTAGGGTGACATGCATCTCGGTGAGGCCGATTCGGTTAGGGTTAGGGCATAATGTAATCTCGGTGAGACCGATTACACAAACTTCGGTGAGACCGATTTGGTAATAAGCTTTCGGAGAGTTGGTCGTGTAAACTCGGTGGGACCGATTTGCTCTTTTCGGTGAGACCGAAATGTTACAAAAGGAAACAGATAGTTTACATTGCAATCTCGGTGGGACCGATCGCTCACTTCGGTTAGTCCGGATCGTTAGGAAGGGAAACAGAGATTGCAACCCCATCTCGGTGAGACCGAGATCCCTATCAGTAAGACCGATTTGCTTAGGGTTTGTGGCAGTGGCTATGACTTTTGGAATCGGTGGCGCCGGATAGAAAGAATCGGTGTGACCGATTTTGGCTTTAGGTTTAGTCATTTTTGGATGTGGGAAAGTAGTTGAGGGTTTTGGAGTATATCACTAAGCACATGAAGCAAGAGGCTCATTAAGCAACACCTCATCCCTTCTTGATAGTATTGGCTTTTCCTATAGACTCAATGTGATCTTGGATCACTAAAATGTAAAATGAAGAGTCTTGAGCTTTTGAGCTTGAGCCAATCCTTTGTCCTTAGTATTTTGAGGGATCCACTTTCATCATCCATGCCATGCCATTCATTGAGCTTTCCTGAAATAATATACTTGGAATAGCATTAGCTCAATGAGCTATATGTTGTTATGAATTACCAAAATCACCTAGGGATAGTTGCACTTCCAATCTCCCCCTTTTTGGTAATTGATGACAACATATAGATCAAAGCTTCGACAAATGATAATAAAATTTAAATAACATCGTCGCTTTGAGAAGTATGTGATAAGCAAGAGCTCCCCTTAAATTTGTGCATAGTTTTAGATTTGCTTTGGACTACAAATGCACAATGAATTAGGCTCATGAGTTACTCTTCCATGTTACATTCATCTTGGTGGAGCGCTCAAAAATAATAAACAATGAATACATGCACTCATCACCAAGCATAGTGAGTGATCACATAAGATAGATAGGATAATATCAAGCATGCATAAGTGTAGCTTATGATCAAACACATGATCATCAATGTCTCACAAGCATAGTATCTCAACCAAAAGCAAACAAAGATTGAAAAACCACCAAATAAAGCAAGAGAGAACAAAAGCAACACACTCTCTCTCTCAAGCCTATGATCTATCGTTTTCTCCCCTTTGGCAACACGTTACCAAAAAGTTCATAGAAAATGCATAGTGCTAGATCGACTCTCAGGCTTGATCTTCAGGTGGTGGAGTCCGAATAACGCCGAGGACGAAAGCTTCAGTTGAAGTAGATGGAGCTGGAGCTGATGTAGATGCTGGAGCTGGTGGCACTGAGGCTGTAGCTGGTGCAGATGAAGTTGCTCTTGTGTCAGGGACTGGCACAGCAGATGACCTCTGGGCTCTAGGCACTCTGGTAAATGCATCAGTTGTTGTTTTGCCCTTCCTCTCCTGCATGTCCACTTGTAGTTCCTCCACTGCAGACTGAATCTCAGTTACTTTCACATCTAAGTTATAGAACTTTTGTTCTATGATTCTCTCCAAGCTCTCCTGATTTTGAGTGAGGGTGGCCAATCCCTTCTCTATCCTCGTGGTTGATGCTATTAAGTATCCGAGCTGCTCCTGCTTGTTCTTCAAGAAATACTCAAATGCCTCCTCTTGAGTTGGCATCTTGGCAGCCTTCTCCCTCTTTGCCTTCTCCTTCTTCTCCTGAGCTTGAACTGATTGTGGATCATCTTCATTCATGACAACCTCATTGTCCTCAAAGTCTGGATAAAGTGGAAAGTGTTCCTTATCCAACTGATATTTTCCTGTGCCCATCTTTGAGTTTATCAATTCTTGAATCTGAGGTGCATATCCACAGCTCCTCTTATGATCTGCTGCAGTCCTCTTGATTGTTTCAATGATCAGACTCATGACTTTGAACTTCTGTGGCACATCAAACACATGCAACATGTTGATGGCATGCCCTCTGATCATGTTGTGGTCACCAGACTTGGGCAACAAAGTGTGCCTCAGAATCCAATTTATGGTTGGCAACTCCGGACAGAAAAGTGAACTGATCCAAACTTGTGAGTACCTAATGCCTTGTCTGGAATTTCCTTGTACATGTGAGCCATTGAATTGTGACCCATCTTCTTCTTTGCATAAATGTCTAGGTCATCATCATTTTCCTCTGGGGCATTTATCAGCTTTGCCCACTCCTCAACAGTTGACTGGTACCTTGTACCTTCAGACATCCAAACAATTCTTCCATCTAGGTAAAAATGTGCTGTGGAGTAGAACTGCATGATAAGTTCATCATTCCAATTTGTGAGCTTTTGCCCAAGAAAATCTGCTACTCCACAAGCAACAAAGCTATCTTGCCCTCCAGGATAGTGCTCTTCATTCTCCTTGATGAAATTCCAGTCAACCCACCTCATGTCACAGACTATGGGCTTCTTGTCCAACAGAATTGTTTCATAGAAGTCCTGTTGTTCCTTTGTGTGGAACATGTAATCAACAGCAGTTCTTCTTATTGAAGCATATGGATCTGCCATCCTCCATATCCTCAATCCTGAGTCTTTCCTGATTCTCATGTCCTCAGCCACAGGATGGGCATTATTGTGGTCTGGTATCTTGGGCTTGAGCTTCCTCAGAACCTGTCCTTCTTCATCTTCCTCATCAGCATCCTCAGGCACTGGGGCCTTGTTCTTCTCAGCAGCTGGAATACTCCTGGTATTCCTCTTTGGTGTAGACTTGGCCTTGGGGGCAGCTTTGGGTGCTTCCTTGGGCTTAGATGTGGCAGCCCCTGATCTAATAGCATCACCCATAAGCTTTGGTGCCTTTGGAGCTGGTGCAGCAATTTCATCTTCCTCTTCCATCATGGAAGGCTTCCCAATAACTCTGGCTGTGGTCTTCTTGACCCTTTCCTTTCTTTTCTTCCCTTCTGCAGCAGCTGGTTCTTTGGGTTGGGTTTCCAAAGAAGCTTGTGTAGACACTCTGGCTTTGGACATTGGTTGTCTTCCTGCAGGCCTTTTGGTCTTCATGCACGGCTTTATATCCTTTCTTGAGCCATATTCCTTCTTGAGCAGACCTTTCTTGGAAGTAGCCTCATCTTCTTCAGCTTTGTAGTCCTCATCCTCTGAATCTGAAGTTCTCTTTCTCCTTTGCCTAGTTGCAGCCTTAAGCAAATTGCTAGGAGTACTTCTGCTCCCTTCATCTGAAGTTGAGGGACTAGTGCCCTCACTCAAGTCCATCTGCTCTTGACTGCTCGCTGTCACTTTGATCGGACATACCGCAAAAGTTTAATTATTGACCCCGTGAAGAGTTATAGATGAGATAGAAAAGATGAGCATCACAAAATGCAGAGGTTTTTGCAAAGAATGACTCAAAAGTTCAGTCTTAGTTTTCCACGAGAAAGCATTTCGGATCCACCGATTTTCAAACTCGGTGATCTTTGAAGCAGTTTTGGAACCTAAATCGATGATCTCGGTTGGACTGAGTTTCAGTTCGGTGGTACCGAGACTGCTAGGGTTTCACAGAATCCTCAAATCGGTTGCACCGATTAGTAATTCTCGGTCAGACCGAGAGTCACTAGTGCAATGGCATAGGCCAAATCGGTGAGACCGAGTTTTTCAACTCGGTGGGTCCGAGATGGTTTCGGCGGAAACCTAAGCCTAAAAATTTGAATCACATCTAATCTATGAACTACTTTGGCTGGATAGAAGAGTTTCAATCGTGGCAACAATCAATATGAAGACAATGTTCCAGGAACCAGACGTGGATAGCACAAAGATTAAGTCCATACCCTAACTTGGCGGTAGACTTGCTACGGCGGCAACGGCGGGGACGAAATCCGTTGACGGCGGCGGAGACCAGCGACAGGAGGCTGCTGGCGACGAGGAGACGATCCGGAGACCACGATGGCAGAGCGAGCTGTTGCGCGGGCAAAGGGTTTTGGAGAAATTTCCAAAATTTTGCCCGTGGCTATATATAGCTCGACCCTGTCGGTGTGACCGAGTGGAAAAACTCGGTGGCACCGAGATGCATAACTGTGTTCGATTCTGACAAATCGGTGAGACCGAAAAGTTCAAATCAGTTGCACCAAGATTGAAAACTCAGATCAACTTGATGATCTCGGTAGGACCGAAATGGAAGAATCGGTCAGACCGAGAATCACTAAGAGGTTTTGGAAGTTTAAGTCTACGACGAATCGGGGACTCCGAGTGCTCCTCACACAGAGTGGTTCGAATCTGACGATCAAATTTTGTGATGTAGCATGAATAGAGTTTAAGACGAGAAAAGCATAGATAGCTAAAGAAAGTTCTTAGGCAGTCTTGTCCATCCACTTGGCACAAAGAAAAGAATCCAAACAAAACAACAAGTGGATGTCCTTGAATGAGTAAAATATGCACCAACATGCTCACACAATAAGATGGCAATTGAAATATGTGGCAAAGCTTGCACAACCAATTTTAGCAACTATCAAGCAATTGGCGATGACTAGGTCATCTATATATGAGTATATTGACTTAGGAGTCAAATGAGAACATTTGATCATAGGTCATACTCATCGTTTAAGCTCAAGTGGGGTTACCACTTTTACATAATGCATTAATGTGTTCACACCATTAGAGTTGCTTCGACTCAATTCTTAGAGTTAAGCTCCCCCTAGATGTGAGATCCCCCATTAGAGCGATGAACTAACCTTGGGTTTTGTCGATGATGACTTCATGTAGGCGTTGAAGATGTAGATTCTCAATGTTGATGTAGATCATTTGGAGCAATCCTTTGGAGTGAGTTGCACTTTCAACTTTCCTACATGGGTTAGTCCCACAAGGAACAAACAAGAATATCCATAGACATAGAGTGACGCACACACACAAGATGATGTCCATGAAAACATTAGGTTACCTTGTCCCTTGCCTTACCAACATGAGGGTTTGTGACTCCTTGAACTAGTGCAAGATGTGAAAGTTGATTGCACTTGTTCTTGCCAAAATGATATGAGTGAAGAATGTTGGCGGAGTCACCCTCAAGAACTCTCTAGTTCTTCTTCTTCGGGATCCACATCATCTTGATGGGAATCCTTGGAGTTGTAGTTGTACTTGATGAAGTAGAACTTGGCGTAGTCTTGGGGACCCACTTGAACGAGGCTTTAGGTGCTTCTTCAAATGCATCAATCTCTTCTTGAAGCTTGTCCTTGCCTTTGTTCTTGTGGTCTTGTGGTGGAAGATCATCTTGAGCTTGTGTCCCCTTGAAGGAAGTAGGATCATACTTCTCTTGTTGAGGAACAAACTTCGTCTTGGGGTATTGATCTTCTTCCCACTCAAATCCATTGGCGTTGAACTTTCGTTCAAAACCAACACCTTGATTCTTCCGGTGCCTTCCTTGCTTGCGTACAATTTCCTCGAATTGCTTACTCCCGGCAAGGCTCTTGTAAACACCTTTCTATATAATTCCCTTCAATAAACTATTTTCTTGCTCAAGTGTAACTTGGCTAAGAGAATCATTAGTGGAATCAAGAGAACTACTAGAAGCAACAACATTGGATTTAACATTATTATTGTTACTACTAGAGGAAGTATCTTTCTTGTACTTGTTACTAGACTTGACTTGAGGCATGTAAGTAGATAAGAGTAAACGCTTGGCAATGTAAGAAGAACTTTTCTTGCGGAGGTCATCATTGAATGCCTTTAAGAACTCATGCTCTTTCTCAAGATTGAGCTTTTCAAAGCGTAACTTCTCATGAGCCCTTAAAAGTTCTCGATGATCTTCGAAGATAGTTTCATGATCCAACTTAAGAGTGTTTAGTTCTTTAGTTAGAAGCTCAATTTTCTCCTTATCATTGTCATTAGTTTGATTAGCATGATTAATTTACGTTTCATCATAGTATTCATCACTAGAGTTGTCAACAAGTAAATCATCATCCACAAGCAAGTCATCTTCATCACTATTAAAATCAACATACTCGGGATGTGTTACCTTTGGACCTTTGGCCATGAAACATCTTCCAACACCTTCATTTGGTGAGTCAAATATGTCGTAGGAGTTGGTTGACACAAGTGCTAGACCGGCAACACCTTTATCTTGAGTATATTCGGAGTCGGAGTGATAACTTCTCTCGGAGTGATGGTCGGAGTCGGAGCCGGATACCCATTCACCAACATGAGCTTGATGTCTTCGTTTTGTGTAGCTCCTTGATGGCTTGTCCTTTCTTTCCGAATGCTTACTTCTCCGTGAGGGTCTTCGTTCATAACGATCATCTCTACTCCTCCTCTCTCTTGGTGGTGATTCTTCTCTTTTGCTCCTTCTTCTTGGAGAATCTTCTCTTCTTTTGTAGGGTGTCGTACACTCATTGGAGTAGTGTCCGGGTCTCCCACAATTGTAGCGATTGCGCTCTCGACTAGAAGATCTCTCGTCATTGTAAGACCTTGACTTGGAGCTTCTTTCTTTTCTTCTACTTTTGTAGAATTTGTTGAAGTTCTTCACCATTAAGCTCAATTCTTCATTGAAGGTTGGTTTCTCACTTGATGATGTGGGGGCTTCACTTGAGGCTTTGTAAGCACCACTTGACTTGTTGTGAAGTTCCTCCTTATCCTTTAGTGACATCTCATGAGCAACAATCCTTCCAATGACTTCCGTTGGCTTGAGATCTTTGTAGTTTGGCATCATTTGGATCAATGTGCACACGGTATCATACTTTCCATCCAATGCTCTTAGGATTTTCTTGATGATGAATTTGTCGGTCATCTCTTCACTCCCTAAGCCGGCAATATCATTTGTGATAAGAGCAAGCCTAGAGTACATTTCAGCGACACCTTCACCATCCTTCATTTTGAACTTGTCAAGCTGACTTTGGAGCACATCCAACTTGGATTCCTTCACGGACTCGGTACCTTCATGCATATCAATCAAAGTATCCCAAATTTCCTTTGCATTCTCAAGACGGCTGATTTTGTTGAATTCTTCGGGGCACAATCCGTTGAAGATGATGTCTCATGCTTGAGCGTTGTATTGCAGCATCTTCAATTCTTCCGCATTAGCTTCACGGTTCGATTCTCTCCCATCGAAGAATTCACCTTGCAAGCCATTACAAATAATTTCCCAAACGGCGGGGTTATGTCCAAGAATATGCATTTTCATCTTATGCTTCCAACTAGCAAAATTAGTACCATCAAAGTAAGGACCTCTACGGTGATAATTTCCCTCGCTAGACGCCATACTCTCCTAGGTTGAGAAACCAAGGCTATGACCACCAAAAGCTATGGAAATCAAAGCAAATGGAGACCAAGGCTATGATACCACTTGTAGGACCTTGAAGTATGTCTAGAGGGGGGTGATTAGACTACTTGACCAATAAAACTTAACCTTTTCCCAATTTTAGAGTTTGGTAGATTTTAGCTATTTTAGGACAAGTCAAGCAATCATCACACAATTCAAGCAAGCATGCAAAGAGTGTATAGGCAGCGGAAATTAAAGCATGCAACTTGCAAGAAAGTAAGGGGAAGAGTTTGGAGGATTCAAACGCAATTGAAGACACAGATGTTTTTGGCGTGGTTCCGATAGGTGGTGCTATCGTACATCCATGTTGATGGAGACTTCAACCCACGAAGGGTAACGGCTGCGCGAGTCCACGGAGGGCTCCACCCACGAAGGGTCCACGAAGAAGCAACCTTGTCTATCCCACCATGGCCGTCGCCCACGAAGGACTTGCCTCACTAGCGGTAGATCTTCACGCAGTAGGCGATCTCCTTGCCCTTACAAACTCCTTGGTTCAACTCCACAATCTTGTCGGAGGCTCCCAAGTGACACCTAGCCAATCTAGGAGACACCACTCTCCAAGAAGTAACAAATGATGTGTTGATAATGAACTCCTTGCTCTTGTGCTTCAAATGATAGTCTCCCCAACACTCAACTCTCTCTCATAGGTTTTGTATCTGGTGGAAAGAAGATTTGAGTGGAAAGCAACTTGGGGAAGGCTAGAGATCAAGATTTATATGATAGGAATGGAATATCTTGGCCTCAACACATGAGTAGGTGGTTCTTTCTCAGAAATAGTAAGTTGGAAGTGTAGGTTTGTTCTGATAGCTCTCTCCACGAATGAAGAGGAGGTGGAGGGGTATATATAGCCTCCACACAAAATCTAACCGTTACACACAATTTACCAAACTCGGTGGGACCGAATCGTTAAACTCGGTCGGATCGATGTACTAAACCTAGTGACCGTTAGTGATTTTCGGTGGGACTGACATGCATCTCGGTGAGGCCGATTCGGTTAGGGTTAGGGCATAACGTAATCTCGGTGAGACCGATTACACAAACTTGGTGAGACCGATTTGGTAATAAGCTTTCCAGAGAGTTGGTCAGGTAAACTCGGTGGGACCGATTTGCTCTTTTCGGTGAGATCGAAATGTTACAAAAAGGAAACATAGAGTTTACATTGCAATCTCGGTGGGACCGATCGCTCACTTGGTTAGACCGAAGCGTTCTGAAGGGAAACAGAGATCAAGAACCCCATCTCGGTGAGACCGAGATCCCTATCGGTAAGACCGATTTGCTTAGGGTTTGTGGCAGTGGCTATGACTTTTGGAATCGATGGCGCGGATAGAAAGAATCGGTGTGACCGATTTTGGCTTTAGGTTTAGGTCATTTTGGATGTGGGAAAGTAGTTGAGGGTTTTGGAGCATATCACTAAGCACATGAAGCAAGAGGCTCATTAAGCAACACCTCATCCCTTCTTGATAGTATTGGCTTTTCCTATAGACTCAATGTGATCTTGGATCACTAAAATGTAAAATGAAGAGTCTTGAGCTTTTGAGCTTGAGCCAATCCTTTGTCCTTAGTATTTTGAGGGATCCACTTTCATCATCCATGCCATGCCATTCATTGAGCTTTCCTGAAATAATAGACTTGGAATAGCATTAGCTCAATGAGCTATATGTTGTTATGAATTACCAAAACCACCTAGGGATAGTTGCACTTTCAGTCCGGCATGCAGATTGTCTTCGGCATTGCAAGGCGGGTTCTTCTCCAAATCCAGAGTACCTGTTGTAACGAGTAGTGTCCGGCTTCCCATTAATGTTGCACTCCTCTGCTTCTGCGCTTTAATAATGGCTATCTCCATGTGTCGAGCGAATGCGAGAAGTCGGGGCATTTTTACATTTGCCACCCTGACCATGTAAGTAAATTGTCTATTTAAAGAGACGGTGATCCTCATATCCAAATCACACCACCCTCCCCCAGCAAGTATCCATCAGAGCGCGCCCGGAAGAAACCATCCCATCCTTGCCAGCCGTCGCAGCTCCTCCTCTCGCTCCCGTAGCACTAAGCCAGGCGATTGGGAGAAGTGTTCCGTCCCCCATAGCCGATTGGTAGAGTTGCAGACCCAGGGGTTTCTCCCGCCTACATACATGGTCCCTGTCCGAGCCGGACTAGCCACTTATAATGGCGGGGAGCAAACGGAGAGTTTTCCCAACCCATCCAAGGGGGAGCGGGTATGCCTTGTCCCTTACTTGCTGAGGGGACTCGGATTTCCAATCCATCCGTTCCTCCGCTGGCTCCTGGAGTTCTACAGCCTCCAGCTGCATAACTTCACTCCTGCCTCCATAGTACACATCGCTGGCTATGTCGCCTTCTGCGAGCTATTTCTAGGCCGCGAAGCTCATTTCGAGCTATGGAAGAGGCTATTCTGCCTCGTACCCCGCACTCAGGAGGGGTCGATATATCAAGTGGGCGGAGCCGAAATATGGCGCATCGCCGGGACCGGATACCTGTCCGGTACTCAAGAAGACATCTCAAGACTGGCCTTGAATGGTTTTATATGGACGACGTCCCCTTAGGACCCTATTCGGATGGGCCTTCCTGAGTTTGCTAATGCCCCGTTAAAGAAACGCCACAGCTGGCGCCCTCGGAGCCCCCAGGAGGAAGATAACAGAGAGGTCCTTTACCTGATGGGCAGGATAAAAATGCTGGCCAAATCAGGATTGACAATAATCGAGGTTATGTCAATTTGTATAATGCGGGTGGTGCAGCCACTTCAGTATCGGGGCAAACCCATGTGGCACTTCAATGGAGAAGATGATGCCACCCGCTTCGGACATAAAGGCCCGGACTCTGCCGCTGCTCTGGCGAAGATACTGTCCGATTTATACAAAGGAGAAGAAGAGGAGTTCATCTGTATTAAGCCATGGGATGGATTCTCCATGTACAACCCCCCAAGCTAGGTGAGCTGCTATCTTTTACTCCAGTCCTTCCCGCATTCTTCATCATAAATATTTACCTTGCTAATTCATAGCAGGAACTGCAAAAAGCTGTGAGGGAGATCCACAGCCCGTCTCCACAGCCAGAGGACCCCGACCAGGCCCTCGACCCCGGACTCGAAGAAGATCCGGACGTATTTGTGGAGCTCGTTCACAGGACGTTCTATCAGCTAAACTATGATGGTGCCTTGGTGCCCATCATAGCCGATTACCCTGGCCTACTCCCTGCATCGCATGTAACTAAAACCGGAGTCCCAACTTCCGAGAAGGATCCCTTCTCTGCACCTTACCCACTACACACATATTGCGTCTTACAGGGAAGGCCATCGGGGCGCCGTGCCGAACCCGCGGTGACTCGTCAACAAGGGGCACCAAAGCCAGGTAGGCTCAAAAGGAAGGCGGTCAGGACCGAGATGCCGTCGCAGAGGTATGGAAAAAACCTGCTCCGTGATTATCGTCTTTAAAATATAATAATGTCCGTGGTTCCTGGCAGAAAAAACGCTCGCCGAACTGTGCCCGGGGAGCCTGCGGGCCACGCCTCCACCAGCCGAACTCCAGAGCCGGACTCATGGGCAGAGGCTAACATGGGGACAACGCTGGATGGTCCTCCTACAGAGGATGCGGATAGACTGTCCGCTACGAATTCCGAAGTGGAGAGCGCCATGAATCACAGGCGTCGCCGGGCCGTACTCCGCGATCCTAGTTTCTCCGAAGAGGCGTACAATGCCTTCAACTCAGGAGACACGTACATCCGAGACGCTCAAGATGGACTTGCCAGAGCCACAGACCAGTATGTAAAGGATATACAGGTAAGAAAATCTGATAATTATGTATATTAGTAGCCCCTGAGACTTAAAACAGTTGGCACAACTGATTTAAGGATCATTGTAAGAATAAGTTCTTGCGGAGAAGAATACCCAGTTGTCTCAAGAGCTGGAGGAGTGCAAAGCCCAACTTCGGGCCGCAGTTGCCAAGAAGGCCTCATCTGGTAATACTTGCCATGATCAAAAAAGAATGTAATGACATGTACCACGTAGTATTCTGCAAACAATCCCGGAGGCAATCCAGAGATCATATCGGGGGATGAGCAACATGCTCAACGACAGCTAGAGGCTGGCGAGCGCGTGCTTACACGGATTATTTGAGAGAATAATGATCTCAAGGACGCCAAAACCCGGTTGGACGTTGAATTAAAAGATGTTCGGGGCCAACTTGCTGACTCCGTGAAGGAGAATAAGAGGCTTCGACGCGGCATTTTTAGTAAGTGCTCGAACGGACCTTTATATAGTTCGGCGAAGAAACAGGCTAACAGAGTTATGTCTGTAGGTATGCTGACAGGTCTTCCCGAAGAGGAGATGCCCGGATCTGCAGGCGATCTTCTGCAAGAACTCTCACAGCTGCACGAACAAGTTCGGCAGGTGATGCAGGGTATCGCCCAGGCCTTGTGGCCATCCGCCTCCCTGCCAGGAGGCATGGGGGAGCTTGTAGAGATGCTCAAGGGAGCGCGGCGGCGCTTCTGATTATGGAAGATATCGGCCTGCCGACAAGGTGCAAGGGAAGCCTGGGCCATGGTGAAGACGCGATACACCAAGGCTGACCCGAACCACATGGCCGAGGTCGGGCCCGTAGGGTCAGATGGGAAAGAGATCCCCGTTAGTCTGGTATATGACCAGGTAGCATTAGCCACAAAGTATTCCCAATTGGATTGTAGGCTAGACAGCCTCTTGGATGGTATAGAAGAAGAATTAATTTAGTCAATCTAAGTGACTGTGTACTTCAGATGACATAGTTTGTCCCTAGCTAGATTGTAAATCATTTGTCATGGCGGACCTTTTCGCTTCAGCCTCCGGACCCTATAGTCCGGAGTGCATCCGAATACCCGCTCAGTTATGTAAACCGGGGTACGCATGGAAACCAGGTGTAGGGGTCATAAGTGCTTGAACAAACAAGTACCCAACTAGCTATCTTATTTTACATGGATAGAAAGAAACATCTTCCAGGGAGAATAGTTCCGTTAAGGGTTCCTTTCCCTGGGTACGCATGTATTAATGTGCATGTCCGAGCTGTGCACAGAGATGCATGATATAAAATATCTGGTGGTTTATATTTTAAGTAGGTAAGAAACATCTTTTCTTCACCGGTCGAATATTCCCTTAAGAACGCTAGCTTTCGGCTTCACCCAGTCTGAGGTACACATCCGGCTGACCCGACAGTAACAATCGCAGAGGTGCTCCCCTCACTAGTAGAAAAAGGGTCAAATGTGAGACACATTAGTCCCGGTTTGTAACAGAACCGACACTAATGTGGCCATTAGTGCCGGTTCCAACGGCTAGCCGGGAGGAGCTCTTTAGTACCGGTTCGTGGCAAACCTTTAGCACCGGTTCGTGCCACGAACCGGTACTAATGAGAGTGGTGGCAGGATGTTGTCGAATGGGGCCCTTCCAAGATTTTAGTACCGGTTCGTGGCACGAACCGTACTAAATGCCATCCTATATAAATCCTTCGTCCACCCGCACTCTGTTCTTCCCCTTTCCCTCTTCCTCTCCTCTGTTCTTCCCTTCTTCCTCTCGAGTTCATCACAAAATTTGCCCCAAATTTGTCAAGATTTGCAGGCCCTCATCCATTCAAATGATCACCAAGGTTAGCAACTTTGTCCTTTCATCTCTCATTGCTAGATTAGCTCTTGCATTGGTTTATATAGTGATTAATTGTGGGTTTTAGTAATTTGGGAGGAATTATATGTGGTAGTATTTGATTTATATGCAATTTGAGGTCAAAATAACACTTAGTTTGCATATGTAGGTGTGGTTTACTTAGTGCCTTCTAAATCTCTGTCGTAATCGCCATCGATCGCTCAAGACCGTCTCTGTCGCGGCACCACCTTGTGGTGAGCCTCTTGTTCATGAAATTTTATATAAAAATTGATGTTTGTGTGATTTGGATATATAGTTACTTGTATAATAATTATCTTACCCGTACGTTGTTTGTTATACATAGTGCCATGGTTTTGATATCCGTCCCCGTCGGCCCTCGTCCTTATTATGATTCGGATGTGGTATATTCTCTTTTAAAACTATTTGTTGCATTTCGTGTTTATGACAAATTATGCCCATCAAGTTGACATAGATATTTTTATCTAGGAGGTATGTGAACCGGAAATTCCAGCCGACCCTATTGTCGAGAGGTTAAATTTAGTTGAAAGAGAAAACGAGTACTTGAAAGAAAAATTGAAAAGAATTGAGGGGAGAAGATGGAATTGGAGTTGCATGTTGTCGATGTCGTCGATGATCACAAGATCAAGATGGAGAAAATGCGCTTGAAGATTAGAAAAATTAGAAAATATGCCATCGATAGTGAGGCTTGGTATCATTATGCTGTTGGATCAATTGTTACCTTAGTTGCGATCTTGATCGCATTTGTTGTTGCATTTAAATGCTTTAGCTAGAGAGTTATTTGTTTGTTGCATTTAAGTGTTGTATGAACTTTATGTATGAACTTGTATTAATTTGGTCTATTCGGTGTTGTGTAATGAAGATGAGCCGGCAATGGATGTACAATGACCGATGCTCTCCCCAGTTTGTTGAGGGTGTGCATACTTTTCTGCTTGCGGCTGAGGCAAACAAGCGGGCGGATGGTTTTATGCCTTGTCCATGTGCTGGCTGTAAGAATGGTCGCAATTACTCTACGTCAAGAACCATTCACGTCCACCTGTTTGAGTCCGGTTTCATGCCCCACTATAATGTTTGGACCAAGCACGGAGAAAGAGGGGTTATGATGGAAGACAATGAAGAAGAAGAGGACGACGACAGCTATCCTGGCCATGGGTTCCCTGAATACGATGATACAACAATGGGGGAAGAAGCTGAGCCGGTAATGCGGGAAGGGAGAAAGTGCCACCGCCGCCAAGGGAGAAAGTGCCTGAGGAAACGATTGACCACTTCATTCGTATGGCTCAACCACCAGCTCCCAAGCCTGTTGACACAGACTATGAGCACCACATCAGGAAGTTAAATCGAGCACGCCCACGTAAGGAGGCGAGCTCGGGATCGAGCAAACAAGAAGCAGCTGTCAAAAATGCAGGAAAACCATTCCCAATTTGGGAGAACAGCGGCAATCGATCCCTCGCTTGTTGTGCCAACAACACGTGATAAAGACACGCGCCCAATATTATTGTGGGCAAACAGTTTACGTTCTGAGGTGGGCAATGTGGTAATAACGAAGGACCATATAATGCAGGCTGAAGTTCTCAAAATCACTGTTGGACAACTCCTCGAGATCGAGCCCATGCCCGTGCTTAGAGAGGATGAAATAAAACGGAAATATGTCCGGGGCCAACCTTTGGTCGAGCAGGACAAGGTCAAGAACCTCCCAACGAGAATGTATGAATTGCATCAATAGTACATGAACATTACCAAGATTTCCGATCGATTGTACCTCATGGTGAATGTCAAGGAGGAGCATTACTTCCATGAGAAAGCTGTGTCCGTTGAGTATTCTGAAATGTTTCAGTTATACAATCAAGACGCACTTTTCGATAAATCTATAAATGGGTTGCTATTTTACGTAAGTGATTTCTTTACGTAATTTAAGTCTCAAGCTAGCTGTAGTGATCCTTTTGATCAATCATTACCTGTAATTATCCTCACTATATTCTTTTACGTGGTATTATATGCAGGATGAAGATGTATGAAATGAGAAAAGGTGGACGCTTTGGCATTGGGTTCATTGACCCAAACACCGTTAATGAATACACATGGAAAATAAATCCACTTCATCAAAAGGCCGTAGAGGACAACATGCTAGAATTCTTGAAGCGCCTCAAATACAATGAAGATATACTACTTCCTTACAACTTCCAAAGTGAGTCACCTTTGTCTTGTACTACAAATTCTCTGTTTTTGCCTACTAGCTAGCTACATGTTTTTGCTTACATATGTCCGCTTAATTAAGACATGCAAACGTGTGTGCATGCAGATTTCACTGGGTCTTGTGTATCATTAAAGTTGGCCTTGAACAGTTGAAATATCGGACTCACTACTCAAAGAAAAAACTGACTATAACATCTTGTTTGGGATAGTCAATGGTAATTTCAATCATTATTAACTATATATCTCGGCCTATTTAGTTCGTCATTTTTCATGATATGAACTATTTAATAACCCCTTTATTCATTTTCTTTGTCCGGCAGGTGGCTTGGGCAAGGTTCATCGGCGTGACCCGGAGAATGGAAAAAAAAAAGCTTAAATGGTTTCGACCCAAGGTAAGTAATTAAGTAGTACTAGCTAGCTAGCTCGCTGCCATCTCTTTAATTATCATGCTTGATTAATTATTATCTGATCAAATTCCATTCTCGTAAAGGCCACAAAGCGGTAGCAGGGGACTGATCTGTGTGCATTCTGCGTTTGCGAGAACATTCGCATGATGGCGTCCAAAGGAGCAGATCTCAAAGACAGGAATGGGTACGCTTGTCAAAACACTATTCACAATTTTTACACCATTATCGATATCTAGTCACACAACTAATACACATGCATATTGATCTCCTTCTTAACAGTTCACAGAGAAAGGGAGAAGCTCCTAGAAAGCGGAGCGCCAGAGAAGCACTTCAAGAAGAAATAAGCGGGATTTTGCTCGACCAGGTCATAAATCCAAGGGAGAATACTATTACCCGCTACCGCCCCCATGAAAACCACTTCCAATTGTCATCGTGCTCAAGGCACCAATTAGGCTAATGCCACTTGGCTCAAGGCAACATGCATATGTAGGAGAAATTGTATATAGCTATACATGTGTGTATGTGTGAATTAATTAATATGATGGTTTGTGAGACTTGATGATATATATATATATGCATGATTGTTTCTACTATAAATTCTATATATATATATATATAAATATATAAATATATATATATATATATATATGCATAACGTGTACAATGTGTAGTATCGTAAAATACCAGCAAACGAAAAAAAAATTAAAATGGAAACACAAAATTAAATGAAAAAGAAATCATAAAACTAAAAACCCCCCAAACCTTATAGTACCGGTTGGTCTTACCAACCGGTACTAAAGGGCTCTGTGCCCTGGAGCTGGCTCGTGCACGTGGTTTCCCTTTAGCCCCGGTTCGTGCTGAACCGGTACTAAAGGGGGGGGCCTTTAGTGCCCACACTTTAGTGCCGGTTATGGAACCGGCACTAAAGGGCCTTACGAACCGGTGCTATTGCCCGGTTATGCACTAGTGCCTTATGCCCTAGCCGAATGAACGGGAACGTAGGGCATAAACACAAGAGCCAGGCAACCCAGCTTGGCCAAAACTTAAGTAACATTGATGCATATAATGGCGAAAAAGGTACATATGGAGAAGTGACGCATATGTGGTGGGCATAAAGCCCAGAAGATAATTATATTAAGCTTCTGTATAAGAAGCCCCCAGGTATATTGAGCGTGCATAGAATGGCAGGAGTGTGCGTTCGAAGCACACTTGAAGCTTTTAAGGCTATGTAAAAAAAGAAAGAGAGAAAGAGGATATAACTTAAAAAAGAAAGGCGGAGGTAAGGAGACGAACATAGAGTTCGACACTAGGCGTAGAATCTTCGGAGTCTGGCCACGTTCCATGGGTTCGGCTCGAGTTGATTATCTGATGCATCACGCAGACGGTACGCTCCTCCGGTGAGAACTTTATCAATGATGAAGGGACCCTCCCACTTGGGCTTGAGCTTGTCCGTTTTCTTCTCTGGTAGGCGTAGAACGAGTTCGCCAACATTATAAGTTTTGGCCCGTACTTCTCTGCTTTGATACTTCGAGCCTGCTGCTGATAGAATGCGGAGCGGGCCTTTGTGACGTCACGCTCCTCCTCCAGGGCATCTAAACTGTCCTGCCGATCCAGCTCGGCTTCTCTCTCTTCGTACATGCGCACTCGAGGTGAGTCATGAATGATATCGCAGGGTAGCACCGCCTCTGCGCCGTACACCATAAAAATGGTGTGTATCCGGTGGTGCGATTTGGCGTGGTCCGCAGCCCCCATAGTACGGAGTCGATCTTCTCGACCCAGTGCGTATCTGATTCCTTCAAGGATCACACTAGTCTGGGTTTGATGCCGCTCATAATAAGACCATTTGCTCATTCGACTTGACCGTTTGTTTGGGGGTGATAGACAGAGGCATAATCGAGCTTAATGCCCATGTTGCCGCACCAAGTTTTCACCTCGTCGGCTGTGAAGTTGGAGCCGTTATCAGTGATGATGTTGTGGGGGACACCGTAACGGTGTACGACCCCGGATATGAAGTCTATCACGGGTCCGGATTCGGCCCTTTTAACTGGTTTGGCCTCTATCCATTTGGTGAATTTGTCTACCATGACCAACAAGTATTTTTTTTCTTATGGCTTCCTCCTTTAAGGGGTCAAACCATATCGAGCCCCCAGACCGCAAAGGGCCAAGTTATGGGGATTGTGGAGAGCGATAGGTGGCATATGGCTTTGATTTGCAAAATCTGGCAACCGACGCAATGTTGGACGAGGTCCTGTGCGTCTGCTCGGGTTGTCGGCTGATACGTCTCCAACGTATCAATAATTTTTTATTGTTCCATGCTATTATATTACCTGTTTTGGATGTTTATGGGCTTTACTTTACACATTTATATCATTTTTGGACTAACCTACTAACCGGAGGCCCAGCCCGTATTGCTGTTTTTTTGCCTATTTCAGTATTTCGAAGAAAAGGAATATCAAACGGAGTCCAAACGAAATGAAATCTTCGGGAGCGTGATTTTTGGAACGAACGTGATCTAGAGGACTTGGAGTGCAAGTCAAGAAGCAGTCGAGGTGGCCACAAGGGTGGAGGGCGCGCCCACCCCTACTAGGCGCCCCCTATCTCATGGGTCCCTCGGGCGTCCACCGACCTACTTCTTCCTCCTATATATACCCACATACCCCGAACACATCAAAGGCGACCACGAAAAACTATTTCCACCACCGTAACCTTCTGTATCCGCGAGATCCCATCTTGGAGCCTTCACCGGCGCTCCGCCGGAGGGGGAATCGACCATAGAGGGCTTCTACATCAACACCATAGCCCCTCCGATGAGTTGTTAGTAGTTTACCACAGACCTTCGGGTCCATAGTTATTAGCTAGATGACTTCTTCTCTCTTTTTGGATCTCAATACCATGTTCTCCTTGATCTTCTTGGAGATCTATTCAATGTAACTCTTTTTGCGGTGTGTTTGTCGCGATCGGATGAATTGTGGGTTTAAGATCAAGTTTATCTATGAGAAATATTTGAATCTCCTCTGAATTCTTTTATGTGTGATTAAGTTATCTCTGCAAGTCTCTTCGAATTATCAGTTTGGTTTGGCCTACTAGATTGATGTTTCTTGCAATGGGAGAAGTTCTTAGCTTTGGGTTCAATCTTGCGTTGTCCTTTCCCAGTGACAGCAGGGGCAGCAAGGCACGTATTGTATTTTTGCCATTGAGGATAAAAAGATGGGGTTTATATCATATTTTTTGAGTTTATCTCTCTACATCATGTCATCTTTCTTAATGTGTTACTCTGTTCTTATGAACTTAATACTCTAGATGCATGCTGGATAGCAGTCGATGTGTGGAGTAATAGTAGTAGATGCAGGCAGGAGTCGGTCTACTTGTCAAGGACGTGATGCCTATATACATGATCATGCCTAGATAATCTCATAATTATTCGCTTTTCTATCAATTGCTCGACAGTAATTTGTTCACCCACCGTAATACTTATGCTATCTTGAGAGAAGCCACTAGTGAAACCTATGGCCCCCGGGTCTATCTCTTATCATATAAGCTTTCAATCTACTTTCATTTGCATCTTTACTTTTCCAATCTATATAATAAAATACCAAAAATATATTCATCTTATCATATTATCTCTATCAGATCTCACTTTCGCAAGTGGCCGTGAAGGGATTGCCAACCCCTTTATTGCGTTGGTTGCGAGTTCTTTGTTTGTTTGTGTAGGTGCGTGGGGCCTTTGAGGAGCCTCCTACTGGATTGATACCTTGGTTCTCAAAAACTGAGGGAAATACTTACGCTACTATTGCTGCATCACCCTTTCCTCTTCAAGGAAAACCAACGCAAGCTTAAGACATAGAAAGAAGGATTTGTGCCGCCGTTGCCGGGGAGGTCTTTGCTCAAGTCAAGACATACCAAGTACCCATCACAAACTCATCTCCCTCGAATTTACATTATTTTCCATTTGCCTCTCGTTTTCCTCTCCCCCACTTCACCCTTGCCATTTTATTCGTCCTCTCTTTCCCAATCTTCGCTCTCTTTCGCTTGTCTTTTGTTTGCTCATTGTCATGGCTAGTCCTCCTATCCTCGTTATTACTCCCGACCATGAAATTCTTAATTTTAAGCAAAGGGAGGGAGAAAATTTAAAAGATGTTTGGCATAGAATTTTCAATGCTCAAAATAAATCTACTAGGAAGCTTTCTACTTCCGTTCTTTATCGCAATTTATATGTAGGCATTACTCCTTGGAATAGATGCATTCTTGATACCATTAACGGAGGGGATTTCTTGAGTAGCCATACGTTTGATGCTTATAATGCTATGTTAGATTTGTTTGGCCCACCACCGATTTTGGTTAATGGAACTGTTTTAACTTTGGAACATGTGATGCAAAGGCTTGAAGTTATTGAAAATAAAGTTGCCAATGTTGAGTTGATTGACAATTTAGATAAAAAGATTCATAATCAAATTACCCAATATGGATCTAGGGTTGGAGTTACTTTGAATTTTTTTAAAGTGAAGGAACCTATAGTTAATGAAAAAATAGATCTAGATTCTACGAGAATCGATAAACTTGAGGATAACATTACCAACTTAGGGTCGGCATTTTCTTCCATGAAAAACACTCCAAATACTCCTACCAAAACTGCCCAATTTATCTATGTTCCTAAAAATAAGGGTGAATCTTCTAGTAAGGGAAATGCGGATCTCAAATCAATAAGTGTTCTTCCCAATTGTCTCTCTATCATTAAGGAACCTTTTGCTACAAATGAATTTCTTGAATTCTTGCCTAAGGGTTTAATCATTGCTAAAAAGGGAGATACCCCTAAAGATTATAAGTGATCTATTGAGGACTTAGATGCCAAAGAGGGCACTACCAATATCTATCCTCGCTTTTATGCCTAGCTAGGGGCGTTAAACGATAGCGTTAGTTGGGAGGCAACCCAATTTTATTTGTGTTTTTTGTTTTCGTTCCTGTTTAGTAATAAATTTTGCATATACCTTCTGTTTAGATGTGTTTTTATGTTTTAATTAGTGTTTGTGCCAAGTAGAACCTATAGTATAACCTATGGTGATAGTTAATTTGATTCTGCTGAAAAACAGAAACTTTGCGCGCATGAAATTAGTTTTGTTAATTCACAGAAACGTGATTTTGCCTTGATTCTTTTTTCTGTAGATAAATAGAAAAAATTTCCAGGACTTCATATTTTGGTAGGAATTTTAGAGTTCCAGAAGTATTCGTGGGTTACAGATTGCTACAGACTGTTCTGTTTTTGACAGATTCTGCCTTTCGTGTGTTGTTCGCTTATTTTGATGCATCTATGGATAGTATTAAGTGGTATGAACCATAGAGAACTTGAAATACAGTAGGTTTAACACCAATATAAATAAAGAATGACTTCATTATAGTACATTATATGGTGGTTTTGCTTTCTTTCACTAACGGAGCTTATGAGATTTCCTGTTGAGTTTTGTGTTGTGAAGTTTTCAAGTTTTGGGTAAAGATTTGATGGACTATGGAATAAGGAGTGGCAAGAGCCTAAGATTGGGGATGCCCAAGGCACCCCAAGATACTCAAGAATAGCCAAAAGCCTAAGCTTGGGGATGCCCCCGGAAGGCATCCCCTCTTTCGTCTTCGTTTATCAGTAACTTTACTTGGAGCTATGTTTTTATTCACCACATGATATGTGTTTTGCTTGGAGCGTCTTGTATGATATTAGTCTTTTCTTTATAGTTTTCCAAAATCATCCTTGCAGTACACACCTTTTGGGAGAAACCCACTTGATTAGAATTTATTAGAATACTCTATGTGCTTCACTTATATCTTTTGAGCTAGATAGTTTTCTCTAGTGCTTCACTTATATCTTTTAGAGCATGGCGGTGGCTTAATTTTGAAGAAATTTTTAATCTCTCATGATTCATTTATATTATTTTGAGAGTCTTTTAGAACAGCATGGTATTTGCTGTGGTTATAAATTTGGTCCTAGAATGATGAGCATCCACTTTGGGTACAATAAAAACTATCATAGAAAGTGCATAAAACACTAGGATCAATTTGATGCTTGATAATTGTTTTGAAATATAGAGGTGGTAATGTTAGAGTCATGCTAGTGGGTAATTATGAAATTGAGAAATACTTGTGTTGAAGTTGACAAGTCCCGTAGCATGCATATATGGTAAAAGTTATGTGACAAATTTGTTGCATGAGGTGCTCTTTTGATTGTCTTCCTTATGAGTGGAGGTCGGTATCGCGCGATGGTTAACTCCTACCAACCCTTCCCCTAGGAGCATGCGTAGTAGTACTTTGCTTCGAGGGCAAGTAGACTTTTGCAATAAGTATATGAGTTCTTTATGACTAATGTGAGTCCATGGATATACGCACACTCACCCTTCCACTTTGCTAGCCTCTATTATACCGCGCAACTTTCGCCGGTATCATGCACCCATTATTTACCTTCCTCAAAACAGCCACCATACCTACCTATTATGGCACTTCCATAGTCATTCCGAGATATATTGCCAGGCAACTTTCCACCGTTCCGTTATTATGACACGCTCCAACATTATCATATTGCTCTTTGCATGATCATGTAGTTGACATTGTATTTGTGGCAAGGCCACCCTCATAATTCTCATACATGTCACTCTTGATTCATTGCATATCCCGGTACACCGCCGGAGGCATTCATATAGAGTCATATTTTGTTCTAAGTGTTGTTGTAATTCTCGAGTTGTAAATTAATAAAAGTGTGATGATCTTCATTATTAGAGCATTGTCCCAAGTGAGGAAAGGATGATGAAGACTATGATTCCCCACAAGTCGGTATGAGACTTCGGACTAAAAAGAAAAAGAAAAAGAGAAAAGAAAAAAAGAGAGGCCAAAGATCCCACCAAATAAATAAAAAAAGGCCAAATAAAAAAGGGGAAAGGCCAAATAAATAAATAAAATGAGAGAAAAAGAGAGAAGGGACAATGCTACTATCTCTTTTCCACACTTGTGCTTTGAAATAGCACCATGATCTTCATGATAGAGAGTCTCTTTTGTTGTCACTTTCATATACTAAGTGGGAATTTTTCATTATAGAACTTGGCTTGTATATTCCAATGATGGGCTTCCTCAAAATGCCCTAGGTATTCGTGAGCAAGCGAGTTGGATGCACACCCACTTAGTTTCTTTTATTGAGCTTTCATACTTTATAGCTCTAGTGCATCCGTTGCATGGCATTCCCTACTCACTCACATTGATATCTATTGATGGGCATCTCCATAGCCCGTCGATACGCCTAGTTGATGTGAGACTATCTTCTCCCATTTTTGTCCTCACAACCACCACCATAGTGCTATGTCCATGGCTTGCGCTCATGTATTGCATAAGAGTTGAAAAGGTTGAAGCGCGTTAAAAAGTATGAACCAATTGCTTGGCTGAAACCGGAGTTGTGCATGATGGGAGTATTTTGTGTAATGAAAATGAAGCATGGCCTAACTACATGATTTTGTAGGGATAAGCTTTCTTTGGCTATGCTATTTTGATAGGACATGATTATTTGTTGGTATGCTTCGAAGCATTACTATTTTTTATGTTTTATAAGCTTTTATCTTGAATCATTTGGATCTCAACAATCATGCCACAATAAAGAAAATTACATTGAGAATTATGCCAGGTTGCATTCCACATCAAAATTTCTGTTTTTATCATTTACCTACTCGAGGATGAGCAGGAATTAAGCTTGGGGATGCTTGATACGTCTCCAACGTATCTATAATTTTTGATTGTTCCATGCTATTATATTACCTATTTTGGATGTTTATGGGCTTTACTTTACACATTTATATCATTTTTGGGACTAACCTACTAACCGGAGGCCCAGCCCGTATTGCTGTTTTTTGCCTATTTCGGTATTTTGAAGAAAAGGAATATCAAATGGAGTCCAAACGGAATGAAACCTTCGGGAGCGTGATTTTTTGAACAAATGTGATCCAGAGGACTTGGAGTGCAAGTCAAGAAGAAATCAAGGCGGAAACGAGGGTGGAGGGTGTGCCCACCCCTATTGGGCGCGCCCCCTATCTCGTGGGCCCCTCGGGCGTCCACCGACCTACTTCTTCCTCCTATATATACCCACGTACCCCGAGAACATCAAAGGCGAACACAAAAAACTATTTACACCACCGTAACCTTCTGTATCCGCGAGATCCCATCTTGGAGCCTTCGTCGGCGCTCCGCCGTAAGGGGAATCGACCATAGAGGGCTTCTACGTCAACACCATAGCCCCTCCGATGAGTTGTGAGTAGTTTACCACAGACCTTCGGGTCCATAGTTATTAGCTAGATGGCTTCTTCTCTCTTTTTGGATCTCAATACCATGTTCTCCTTGATCTTCTTGGAGATCTATTCGATGTAACTCTTTTTGCGGTGTGTTTGTCGAGATCCGATGAATTGTGGGTTTATGATCAAGTTTATCTATGAGAAATATTTGAATCTCCTCTGAATTCTTTTATGTGATTAAGTTATCTTTGTAAGTCTCTTCGAATTATCACTTTGGTTTGGCCTACTAGATTTATCTTTCTTGCAATGGGATAAGTGCTTAGCTTTGGGTTCAATCTTGCGGTGTCCTTTCCCAGTGACAGCAGGGGCAGCAAGGTGTTGTGGATCGTAGCAGAAATTTAAAATTCTCTACGCATCACCAAGATCAATCTATGGAGTCATCTAGCAACAAGAGAGAGAGAGAGAGGACTGCATCTACATACCCTTGTAGATCGTGAGCGGAAGCGTTCAAGAGAACGGGGTTGATGGAGTCGTACTCGTCGTGATCCAAATCACCGAAGATCCTAGCGCCGAACAGATGGCACCTCCGCGTTCAACACACATACGGAGTAGAGACGTCTCCCACGCCTTGATCTAGCAAGGAGGAGGGAGGGGTTGAGGAAGAGAGCTCCAACAGCAGCACGACGGCGTGGTGGTGATGGAGTGGCAGTACTCCGGCAGGGTTTCGCCAAGCTCTTAACGGAGGAGGAGAGGTGTTGGGGAGGGGAGGGGTTGCGCCTTGGATGTCGTCTGCAGCCCTCCCCTCGTCCCTCTATTTATAGGGGAAGGGGGAAGGGGGCCGGCCCCCTCTAGATGAGATCTAGAGGGGGGGCGGCGGCCAAGGGGAGGGGGCGGGGCAGGTGGACCCTCCCGGTGGCCCCGGTACAATACCAGTATGCCTCCGAACTTTTCCGGTGACCATATGATAACTTCCCATATATAAATCTTCACCTCCGGACCATTCCGGAACTCCTCGTGACGTCCGGGGTCTCATCCAGGACTCCGAACAACATTCGATAATCATATACATATCTCCCTTATAACCCTAGCGTCATCGAACCTTAAGTGTGTAGACCCTACGGGTTCGGGAATAACGCAGACATGACCGAGACAGCTCGCCGGCCAATAACCAACAGCGGGATCTGGATACCCATGTTGGCTCCCACATGTTCCACGATGATCTCATCGGATGAACCACGATGTCGAGGATTCAAGTAATCACGCATACAATTCCCTTTGTCAATCGATCGTTACTTGCCCGAGATTCGATCGTCGGTATCCCAATACCTCGTTCAATCTCGTTACCGCAAGTCACTTTACTCATCTTGTAATGCATGATCCCGTGACCAACCACTTGGTCACATTGAGCTCATTATGATGATGCACTACCGAGTGGGCCCAGAGATACCTCTCCGTCATATGGAGTGACAAATCCCAGTCTCGATCTGTGCCAACCCAACAGACACTTTCGGAGATACCTGTAGTGTGTCTTTATAGCCACCCAGTTACGTTGTGGCGTTTGGTACACCCAAATCACTCCTACGGTATCCGGGAGTTGCACGATCTCATGGTCTAAGTAAATGATACTTGTCATTAGAAAAGCTCTAGCAGACGAACTACACGATCTTGTGCTATGCTTAGGATTGGGTCTTGTCCATCACATCATTCTCCCAATGATGTGATCCCGTTATCAATGGCATCCAATGTCATGGTCAGGAAACCGTAACCATTCATTGATCAACGAGCTAGTTAACTAGAGGCTCACTAGGGACATGTTGTGGTCTATGTATTCACACATGTATTACGATTTCCGGATAACACAATTATAGCATGAACAATAGACAATTATCATGAACAAGGAAATATAATAATAATCATTTTACTATTGCCTCTAGGGCATATTTCCAACAGTCTCCCACTTGCACTAGAGTCAATAATCTAGTTACATTGTGATGAATCGAACACCCATAGAGTTACGGTGTTGATCATGTTTTGCTCATGGAAGAGGTTTAGTCAACGGATCTGCGACATTCAGATCCGTATGCACTTTGCAAATATCTATGTCTCCATCTTGAACATTTTCACGAATGGAGTTGAAGCGACGCTTGATGTGCCTTGTCTTCTTATGAAACCTGGGCTCCTTGGCAAGGGCAATGGCTGCAGTGTTGTCACAAAAGAGAGTCATCGGCCCCGACGCATTGGGAATAACTCCTAGGTCGGTAATGAACTCCTTCATCCAGATTGCTTCATGTGCTGCCTCCAAGGCTGCCATGTATTCCGCTTCACATGTAGATCCCACCACGACGCTTTGCTTGCAACTGCACCAGCTTACTGCCCCACCATTCAAAATATACACGTATCCAGTTTGTGACTTAGAGTCATCCAGATCTGTGTCGAAGCTAGCGTCGACGTAACCCTTTACGACGAGCTCTTTGTCACCTCCATAAACAAGAAACATATCCTTAGCCCTTTTCAGGTACTTCTGGATATTCTTGACCACTGTTCAGTGTTCCATGCCGTGATTACTTTGGTACCTTCCTGCCAAACTTACGGCAAGGTTTACATCAGGTCTGGTACACAGCATGGCATACATGATAGACCCTATGGCCGAGGCATAGGGGATGACACTCATCTTTTCTCTATCTTACGTCATGGTGGGACATTGAGCCGAGCTCAATTTCACACCTTGCAACACAGGCAAGAACCCCTTCTTGGACTGATCCATATTGAACTTCTTCAATATCTTATCAAGGTATGTGCTTTGTGAAAGACCTATGAGGCGTCTCGATCTATCTCTATAGATCTTGATGCCTAATATGTAAGCAGCTTCTCCAAGGTCCTTCATTGAAAAACACTTATTCAAGTAGGCTCTTTATGCTATCCAAGAGTTCTATATCATTTCCCATGAACAGTATGTCATCCACATATAATATGACAAATGCTACAGAGCTCCCACTCACTTTCTTGTAAACGCAGGCTTCTCCATAAGTCTACATAAACCCAAATGCTTTGATCATTTCATCAAAGCGAATGTTCCAACTCCGAGATGCTTGCACCAGCCCATAGATGGAGCGCTGGAGCTTGCATACCTTGTTAGCATTCCTAGGATCGACAAAACCTTCCGGCTGCATCATATACAATTCTTCCTTAAGAAAGCCGTTAAGGAATGCTGTTTTGACGTCCATTTGCCATATCTCATAATCGTAGAATGCGGCAATTGCTAACATGATTCGGACGGACTTAAGCTTCGCTACGGGTGAGAAGGTCTCATCGTAGTCAACCCCTTGAACTTGTCGATAACCCTTAGCGATAAGTCGAGCTTTATAGATGGTAACAATACCATCCGCGTCCGTCTTCTTCTTAAAGATCCATTTATTTTCTATCGCTCGCCGATCATCGGGCAAGTCTATCAAAGTCCATACTTCGTTTTCATACATGGATCCTATCTCGGATTGCATGGCTTCAAGCCATTTGTTGGAATCTGGGCCCGCCATCGCTTCTTCATAGTTCGAAGGTTCACCGTTGTCTAACAACATGATTTCCAGGACGGGGTTGCCATACCATTCTGGTGTGGAACGTGTCCTCGTGGACCTACAAAGTTCAGTAGCAACTTGATCCGAAGTACCTTGATCATCATCATTAACCTCCTCTCTAGCCGGTGCAGGCACCACAGGAACATCTTCCTGAGCTGCGCTACTTTCTGCTTCAAGAGGCGGTACTTCATCAAGTTCCACTTTCCTCCCACTTACTTCTTTCGAGAGAAACTCTTTCTTTAGAAACGACCCGTTCTTGGCAACAAAGATCTTGCCTTCGGGTCTGAGGTAGAAGGTATACCCAATGGTTTCCTTAGGGTATCCTATGAAGACGCATTTTTCCGACTTGGGTTCGAGCTTTTCAGGTTGAAGTTTCTTGACATAAGCATCGCATCCCCAAACTTTTAGAAACGACAGCTTAGATTTCTCAAACCATAATTCATACGGTGTCGTTTCAACGGATTTCGACGGAGCCCTATTTAAAGTGAATGCGGCAGTCTCTAAAGCATAGCCCCAAAATGAGAGCGGTAGATCGGTAAGAGACATCATAGACCGCACCATATCCAATAGAGTGCGATTACGACGTTCGGACACCCCATTACGCTGAGGTGTTCCAGGCGGCGTGAGTTGTGAAACGATTCCACATTTCCTTAAGTGTGTGCCAAATTCGTGACTTAAATATTCCCCTCCACGATCTGATCGTAAGAACTTTATTTTTCTGTCACGTTGATTTTCAACCTCACTCTGAAATTCCTTGAACTTTTCAAAGGTCTCAGACTCGTGTTTCATTAAGTAGACATACCCATATCTACTTAAGTCATCGGAGAGTGAGAACATAACGATAGCCACGCGTGCCTCAACACTCATTGGACCGCACACATCAGTATGTATGATTTCCAATAAGTTGGTTGCTCGCTCCATTGTTCCAGAGAACGGAGTCTTGATCATTTTACCCATGAGGCATGGTTCGCACGTGTCAAATGATTCATAATCAAGAGACTCCAAAAGTCCATCTGCATGGAGCTTCTTCATGCGTTTGACACCAACGTGACCAAGGCGGCAGTGCCACAAGTATGTGGGGCTATCATTATCAACCTTACATCATTTGTTATTCACACTATGAATATGTGTAACATCACGTTCGAGATTCATTAAGAATAAACCATTAACCAGCGGGGCATGACCATAAAACATATCTCTCATATAAATAGAACAACCATTATTCTCGGATTTAAATGAGTAGCCATCTCGTATTAAACGAGATCCAGATACAATGTTCATGCTCAAAGCTGGCACTAAATAACAATTATTGAGGTATAAAACTAATCCCGTAGGTAAATGTAGAGGTAGCGTGCCGACGGCGATCACATCGACCTTGGAACCATTCCCGACGCGCATCGTCACCTCGTCCTTCGCCAGTCTCCGCTTATTCCGCAGCTCCTGTTTTGAGTTACAAATATGAGCAACCGCACCGGTATCAAATACCCAGGAGCTGCTATGAGTACTGGTAAGGTACACATCAATTACGTGTATATCACATATACCTTTGGTGTTGCCGGCCTTCTTGTCCGCTAAGTACTTGGGGCAGTTCCGCTTCCAGTGACTGTTTCCCTTGCAATAAAAGCACTTAATCTCAGGCTTGGGTCCATGCTTTGGCTTCTTCCCGACAACTGGCTTACCGGACGCGACAACTCCTTTGCCGTCCTTCTTGAAGTTCTTCTTGCCCTTGCCTTTCTTGAACTTAGTGGTTTTATTCACCATCAACACTTGATGTTCCTTTTTGATCTCCACCTCCGCTGATTTCAGCATTGAATATACCTCAGGAATGGTCTTTTCCATCCCCTGCATATTGAAGTTCATCACAAAGCTCTTGTAGCTAGGTGGGAGCGACTGAAGGATTCTGTCAACGACCGCATCATCCGGGAGATTAACTCCCAGCTGAGATAGGTGGTTGTGCAACCCAGACATTTTGAGTATGTGCTCACTGACAGAACTATTCTCCTCCATATTACAACTGTAGAATTTGTCAGAGACTTCATATCTCTCGACCCGGGCATGAGCTTGGAAAACCATTTTCAGCTCCTGGAACATCTCATATGCTCCGTGCTGCTCAAAACGCTTTTGGAGCCCTGGTTCTAAGCTGTAAAGCATGCCGCACTGAACCAGGGAGTAATCATCACTACGCGACTGCCAGGCGTTCATAACGTCTTGAGTTGCTGGGAAAACGGGTGCTTCACCTAGCGGTGCATCTAGGACATATGCTTTCTTGGCAGCTATGAGGATGATCCTCAAGTTCCGGACCCAGTCCGTATAGTTGCTGCCATCGTCTTTTAGCTCGGTTTTCTCTAGGAACACGTTGAAGTTGAGGGCAACATTAGCGTGGGCCATTTGATCTAAAGACATACTAGTCGTCAACCCGTGCAGCTGCACGGGCTAGCAATTTTTGGGAAAACATGGATTAAAAACATTTTTTAATGAGTTGGAATATACGAAATATATATTTAAATAACTCAGCAACAGTATCAAAATCCTCGGTGAATATTATCACTACCAAGAGCATTGTTTTTAAAAGCTATTGTTCATTGTTTAAGACCTTAAGTTTTCAAGTATAGGCCATTTTATTGTTGAATCTAAATAACTCAGCAACATTATAAAAATCGTCAATGAATTATAAGTAAGAATATCTATATCAATATGCTATACAACTCAAAGGGGACCGATTCAGTAAGATACTAATGATTTTGTATGATATTTATTTTGTTATATATTTGTTCGGAAAAATGATTTGAGAAAAAATCAGTATGACTATCCATTTTCTTTGCTTCTTGAGAGAATAATTATTTAACATAAACCCATAAATGCTAAATATGCATGAAGTTGTTTTCATGTAATACAGTGACTATATAATCAGTTAGAGGGTAAGAGGACAAACTTTTCAATGTTAGGAATGAGGAAGGTATGAATCCATGCCTAAATGTCAAAATTAGGTTTTGATGACACCCGGCATCACCTTCTTTTTCATGCTCCTATTATGGTAGAGAAATGGAAAAACTACACAACAAACATTAACCAACAGTGTGCGAAAAGTCATATATGCATCCAAGAATTTTAAAAATACTACAAAATATAATACTAAAAATTCTAGGAGCACCACCATTTGCTGTAGCGAAGAAATTTTTGTGACAACCATAAAGGTTTTATCTAGTAACTATTATTACAAAATTTATGAAGATATTATACAAAGATAATTAACATTCAAATTTGATACAACTTTCAGTCTAATGTGCAGAAAAACTGGACAGCTACATTAAGTGTACGTCAAAATATCAGATAAGGAAGTAACGAGGTGCAGGCTATACAGGTTAGAAGGCTATATATGGTATTGTTTAGAGCATCAATGGTGTAATCTCTTATATATATAGTAGGTACAATCATGTTCCAGGTCCGAGCACGCGTGTGCATAGCACAAACAAATCAGCAAAGTAACTGCATCATTGATCATTTCGGTAAGTCGCAGGCATCCTAAACTTTTTGCTGCTCTTTTCCATGTCCATTCCCACAGCTGTACATAGAATAATAGAGAAAAAACATAAAACACATAAAAATATGATATTGGAGTAACTACTACCTGGAAATATCATGGTGAGCAAGTACATTGTCCATGAATGCTCCATTATTAATTTTTATATAACAGTCTTGATAGAAAATCTTTTGCCAACAGAACGGCTGAGTGCAAGCCTGAAAAATGATAAAATCATGGATGGTACTTCCAGCAACATAAATCAAATTATTATTGCAGAATCTTTTCAGTCTGCACTCCATCCATGATTAATTCCATCGAATATATGTCAACTTAACTAAATGCGGACATGAAATGGGAGATTATAGAGATTCATGCACAATAATATAAAATATGTAAGATGGCAACTACAGAGGTACATTAGCTATAGCAGAGGTACAATGAGTTTAGTTTCATGCCGAAATAGCAATGAATACATAACTATCAGGACGTGAGTAGTAAAAAAAATTGAGCATATGAAAAGCAGAGATGATGCCACTTGTGCTTATGTGCATCGTTGGCCGCCAAATGCTAGGTGATACTATTGTTAGAGATGTCTCGTGTCACTGATCGCTGAACCCTATCATGTACATAATGCTTAACATTGTACGAATAGGAAGAGGGCGACAGAACAGCCGGGGGGAGTCCGTTGCCTCCACGACCATCATATCTGTTTGAAACTGGTTTCGGCCTCAGTTACAAATGATATACTCCCTCGGTTCCTAAATACAAGTCTTTTTAGAGATCCAATACGAACTACATACGGATATATATATAGACATATTTTACAGTGCAGATTCACTCATTTTGCTCCGTATGTAGTCCACATTGGAATCTCTAAAAAGCCTTATATTTAGGAACGGAGGGAGTAGAAGCTAAAAACATAACATAGAGATGTGAGTCACACTCAAAATCACACATATAAACATACCGAATTCAGTCTAGCTAGGTAATAATTGGGAGGTACCTTGGCGTTAAGAATGTACATGTAAAAATTGTAGATTTGCAGGAAGAACATGGTAGTGACGATTGTTAAAGAAGAAGATGTAATTATTCATACTATGTATTTTATTTTTAAGACACCAATTTGCATTACTACCTATAAAATAGGAATCCCAGGTTTGTTCAGATGAATGAATGTCCCACCACATATATGAACCGATAGTCCTTAACAGTTGATGACTAACATAGAAGACATGCACAACAAAAATAACTCATTGCACAGGAACAGAGAAGTATTAAAATGGTGATGAGCTCAAATATAAATCTAGAAATTTTACTGTATGAAGATTAATATTTTTTATCTATTTTCCATGGGAAGGTAACATGCACAATTTAGCACATAATGGCAACTACAAAATTAGTGATCTGAATTAACTTAGAACTGAACACACATGTTGCACTTTTAATCAGTTCATGCCTTTAAATGCCCTTGTGAAGAGTGAAAGATCTGATGCACATATTACTATCTTTTAGAAAATAGCAGTACAGACCATGGGTATAGATATACATAGCCATGATGCATGCATGTAGTACGTGATCCCAGTTTCATCCATATACTTATGTACACGTATTGAAAAGGAGGGGGTACCTGTTGTGAGTATCAAACTGTCAACGACATAAACAGAGATGGATGATGGGCTGCTGTTGCTACGTTTCTCTCGCAATAAAGCATCAACCTTAGCAGCAACCACGAAGGAAGTAGTACATACTGTTTGCCTCCTGTAGACAGATGTGCTTGCTGCCATCTTATACATCTAGCTCCTTCAGCAGATACGTTGCCATCTCACTATCCGATAAGATAAGATGGAGAAGATTGCTCGGATCTCTAAGACCGTACACCCAGACCCCGTAGTCTTGCACCTCCTTGCCGTGTTGTAGCCTTGTAAGGTCCGAACTTGTTGGCTTGTCGCTGGCAGAGATACCTGGGACAGGGTGTGTAACAACTAATGCTACCCTCCTTCAGCGTGTGGTTGTAGTCATGTAGGTCCCAGAATAGGTTCTCCGCCACGTCGCATATCGAGATGCACCGGTCCACATAATGGTGATGACGCAAGTTGGCTTGAAACATGGTCATGCATGGTGCTTCCGCGTAGTTCCTCCAGAGAGAAGGCTGGTTTGGTAGACCTGAAAACATAGCTGCATAACCTACCTGATCAAACTTCCACTCGCCAATTGATATTTGCAGATTAATTTTACAAATAATCCAGTTAGATCATGGAGAAAGAAGAGGAGGACCTAGAATCAATCTGATAGCAATAGAAAGGAGGACATCATCACAACATGGAAAGAAAGAAGAGAGAGATATGCGACCGGTCCACATAATGGTGATGACGCAAGTTGGCTTGAAACATGGTCATGTATGGTGCTTCCGCGTAGTTCCTCCGGAGAGAAGGCTGGTTTGGTTGACCTGAAAACATAGCTGCATAACCTACCTGATCAAACTTCCACTCGCCAATTGATATTTGCAGATTAATTTTACAAATAATCCAGTTAGATCATGGAGAAAGAACAGGAGGACCTAGAATCAATCTGATAGCAATAGAAAGGAGGACATCATCACAACAAGGAGAGAAAGAAGAGAGAGATCGATGACAAATTGATTATGATACACCCTCTACATGCAGCCCCTGACTGATCTCCAACAATCTGGAGATCATCACTCCCTGCTTTTTCACCATCTCCATGACTCTCTCTCCGAATAGACTTCGGCATGACGTACACCTTGGTTCCGCGGCTGAGGCACCACTGATAGTCTCGCAACTGACTCCAGCGGAGCGCCAACTTCTCCCAGGCCGTCATGTTATCTTTGTCATCCTGGTCAGCCTGCGTCGGTAGGAGAGCCCATGTCACCCATCAAATCCGCTTCATCATGGGCACTTCTGGCCGGCGGCGCATGGGCGGTCGAACGAACGGCAACCGGAGGCGGCGCTTGGGTTGTTTCTCTTGGGGAAGTCGCCGAGGGAGTTGTGTTTTTTAGATACCGAGGGAGTTGTTTGTGGGGATATAATTGGGAGAAAATTACGGGATTCCTTTTGTGGATAGTTACGTGATGTCCAACGTATGAAGTGGGTCCGATTTTCCAGCGTTCTTTTTTTCTTCCTCTTGGTTTTCTATAGAGGCTATAGGTGGTATACGTGAAGGTTTCTTACCACGGTAAATTATTTGATCTTAACCGTAGGTTTAAGAAGAGGGTCAATTTTTCAGCGTTTTTCTTTCTTTCCTTTTGGTTTTCTATATAGAGATTAAGATCGTATACGTGCAGGTCTCTCACCACGGTTAATTATTTGATCTTAACCGTAGGTTTAAGATCCAAAGGTTAATTTTACGTGTTTCCTGACAATTAACATGGAGGCTCGATTAGTGCCTCCAATTAGTAAATATAAGATTGCAAAGATTTTAGACTAAGTTCATGATAATTAAGTTCATCTAATCAAATTACTTAATGAACTCCCACTCAGACAGACATCCCTCTAGTCATCTAAGTGATACATGATCCGAGTCAACTAGGCCGTGTCCAATCATCACGTGAGACGGACTAGTCATCATCGGTGAACATCTTCATGTTGATCGTATCTTCTATACGACTCATGTTCGACCTTTCGGTCTTCCGTGTTCCGAAGCCATGTCTGTACATGCTAGGCTCGTCAACTCAACCTAAGTGTATTGCGTGTGTAAATCTGGCTTACACTCGTTGTATTCGAACGTTAGAATCTATCACACCCGATCATCACGTGGTGCTTCGAAACAACGAACCTTCACAACGGTGCACAGTTAGGGGGAACACTTTCTTGAAATTATTATGAGGGATCATCTTATTTACGCTACCGTCGTTCTAAGCAAATAAGATGCAAAAACACGATAAACATCACATGCAGTCAGATAGTGACATGATATGGCCAATATCATTTTTCTCCTTTTGATCTCCATCTTCGGGGCGCCATGACCATCATCGTCACCGGCATGACACTATGATCTCCATCATCATGATCTCCATCATCGTGTCTTCATGAAGTTGTCTCGCCAACTATTACTTCTACTACTATGGCTAACGGTTTAGCAACAAAATAAAGTAATTACATGGCGTTATTCATTGACACGCAGGTCATACAATAAATTAAGACAACTCCTATGGCTCCTGCCGGTTGTCATACTCATCGACATGCAAGTCGTGATTCCTATTACAAGAAAATGATCAATCTCATACATCACATATATATCATTCATCACATCCTTTTGGCCATATCACATCACACGGCATATGCTGCAAAAACAAGTTAGACGTCCTCTAATTGTTGTTTCAAATTTTTTACGTGGCTGCTATAGGTTTCTAGCAAGAATGTTTCTTACCTACGCCAAAACCACAACGTGATATGCCAATTTCTATTTACCCTTCATAAGGACCCTTTTCATCAAATCCGATCCGACTAAAGTGGGAGAGACAGACACCCGCTAGCCACCTTATGCAACTAGTGCATGTCACCGGTGGAACCTGTCTCACGTAAGTGTAATGTAAGGTCGGTCCGGGCCGCTTCATCCCACGATGCCGCCGAATCAAGATAAGACTAGTAACGTCAAGTAAATTGATAATATCGACGCCCACAACAAACTTGTGTTCTACTCGTGCATAGTAACTACGCATAGACCTAGCTCATGATGCCACTGTTGGGGATCGTAGCAAAAATTTAAAATTTTCTACGCATCACCAAGATCAATCTATGGAGTCATATAGCAACGAGAGAGAGAGGAATGCATCTACATACCCTTGTAGATCGCGAGCGGAAGCGTTCAAGAGAACGGGGTTGATGGAGTCGTACTCATGTGATCCAAATCACCGAAGATCCTAGCGCCGAACGGACGGCATCTCCGCATTCAACACACGTACGGAGCGGAGACGTCTCTCGCGCCTTGATCCAGCAAGGAGGAGGGAGAGGTTGAGGAAGAGAGCTCCAACAGGAGCACGGCGGCGTGGTGGTGATGGAGTGGCAGTACTCCGGCAGGGCTTCGCCAAGCTCTCAACGGAGGAGGAGAGGTGTTGGGGAGGGGAGGGGCTGCGCCTTGGATGTCGTCTACAGCCCTCCCCTCGCCCCTCTATTTATAGGGGAAGGGGGAAGGGGGCTGGCCCCCTCTAGATGAGATCTAGAGGGGGGGCGGCGGCCAAGGGGAGGGGCTTGCCCCCAAGCAAGGGGGCGCCCCCTTTAGGGTTTCCACCCCAACCCTAGGCGCATGGGCCCAAGGGGGGGTGCGCCCAGCCCACCTAGGGGCTGGTTCCCTTCCACCTACAGCCCATAAGGCCCTTCGGGGCAGGTGGACCCTCCCGGTGGACCCCCGGAACCCCTCCGGTGGCCCCGGTACAATACCGATATGCCTCCGAACTTTTCCGGTGACCGTATGATAACTTCCCATATATAAATCTTCACCTCCGGACCATTCCAGAACTCCTCGTGACGTCCGGGGTCTCATCCGGGACTCCGAACAACATTCGGTAATCACATACATATCTCCCTTATAACCCTAGCGTCATCGAACCTTAAGTGTGTAGACCCTACGGGTTCGGGAATCACGCAGACATGACCGAGATAGCTCTCCGGCCAATAACCAACAGCGGGATCTGGATACCCATGTTGGCTCCCACATGTTCCACGATGATCTCATCGGATGAACCACGATGTCGAGGATTCAAGTAATCTCGTATACAATTCCCTTTGTCAATCGGTACGTTACTTGCCCGAGATTCGATCGTCAGTATCCCAATACCTCGTTCAATCTCGTTACCGGCAAGTCACTTTACTCGTACCATAATGCATGATCCTGTGACCAACCACTTGGTCACATTGAGCTCATTATGATGATGCACTACCGAGTGGGCCCAGAGATACCTCTCCGTCATACGGAGTGACAAATCCCGGTCTCGATCTGTGCCAACCCAACAGACACTTTCGGAGATACCTGTAGTGTACCTTTATAGCCACCCAGTTACGTTGTGACGTTTGGTACACCCAAAGCACTCATACGGTATCCGGGAGTTGCACGATCTCATGGTCTAAGGAAATTATACTTGACATTAGAAAAGCTCTAGCAGACGAACTACACGATCTTGTGCTATGCTTAGGATTGGGTCTTGTCCATCACATCATTCTCCCAATGATGTGATCCCGTTATCAATGACATCCAATGCCATGGTCTGGAAACCATAGCCATTCATTGATCAACGAGCTAGTTAACTAGAGGCTCACTAGGGACATGTTGTGGTCTATGTATTCACACATGTATTACGATTTCCGGATAACACAATTGTAGCATGCACAATAGACAATTATCATGAACAAGGAAATATAACAATAATCATTTTATTATTGCCTCTAGGGCATATTTCCAACACAAGGCACGTATTGTATTGTTGCCATCGAGGATAAAAAGATGGGGTTTATATCATATTGCATGAGTTTATCCCTCTACATCATGTCATCTTTCTTAATGCGTTACTCTATTCTTATGAACTTAATACTCTAGATGCATGCTGGATAGCGGTCGATGTGTGGAGTAATAGTAGTAGATGCAGGCAGGAGTCGGCCTACTTGTCACAGACGTGATGCCTATATACATGATCATGCCTAGATAATCTCATAATTATTCGTTTTTCTATCAATTGCTCGACAATAATTTGTTCACCCGCCATAATACTTATGCTATCTTGAGAGGAGCCACTAGTGAAACCTATGGCCCCCGGGTCTATCTCTTATCACATAAGCTTTCAATCTACTTTTATTTGCATCTTTACTTTTCCAATCTATATTCTAAAATACCAAAAATATATTTATCTTATCATATTATCTCTATCAGATCTCACTTTCGCAAGTGGCCGTGAAGCGATTGACAACCCCTTTATTGTGTTGGTTGCGAGTTCTTTCTTTGTTTGTGTAGGTGTGTGGGACTTTTGAGGAGCCTCCTACTGGATTGATACCTTGGTTCTCAAAAACTGAGGGAAATACTTACACAACTATTGCTGCATCACCCTTTCCTCTTCAAGGAAAACCAACGCAAGCTCAATACGTAGCATCGGCCAGTAGAAACATGTACAGAAGGCCTTGCTTACAAGGGCCCGAGCTGCGGCGTGATGGCCGCCGAGTCCAGCATGAATTTCGGCCAGTAGCTGTTGTCCTTCCTCTTCGGAGATGCACCTTTGGAGCACTCCGGTCGTGCTTTTCTTATAAAGCTCTCCCTCGTGGACCTTGTAGGCTTTAGAGCGCCGCATGATGCAACGTGCCTCATTTTGGTCCTCAGGGAGTTCTTGCCTATTTAGGTAGGCTAAGAAGGGTTCTGTCCACGGAGTGATGACAACCATAATCACGTGGGCCGAAGGTGTTATTCCGGTGGCGGAGCCTCCGATTACGTCAGATTGTTCGGGACCTGGGGTTGTGTTTGGATCCGGACTGGTATTGCCGGTCTCCCCTTCCCACACCACGGAGTGCTTAAACAGCCTTTCCAAGAAGATATTAGGTGGGACGGGGTCGCACTTAGCGCCGATGCGGACGAGGATATCCGCCGCTTGATTGTTTTCTCGGACCACATGGTGGAATTCGAGCCCCTCGAACCGAGCTGACATTTTGAGGACGATATTACGGTAAGCCGCCATTTTTGGGTCCTTGGCGTCAAAGTCACCATTTATTTGAGATATTGCGAGGTTTGAATCCCCACGCACTTCCAGGCGTGGAATGCCCATGGAGACTACCATCCGAAGACCATGCAACAGAGCCTCATATTCGGCTGCGTTGTTGGAGTCTGTGTATAATATTTGGAGTATGTATTGGACTGTATCTCCGGTGGGGGATGTCAGGACAACGCCTGCCCCTAGACCAGCCAGCATCTTAGAGCCGTCAAAGTGCATGATCCAATTGGAGTACGCGCCGTACTCTTTTGGGAGTTCAGCTTCTGTCCATTCAGCGACGAAGTCAGCCGTGTGACTTAATGGCTCGATGTGGTTTGTATACTATGTCGAACGGGAGGAGCTCGATAGCCCATTTAGCAATTTGTCTCGTGGCATCGCGGTTATTTATTATATCGTTGAGTGGTACTTCAGAGGCCACCGTGATTGAACACTCTTGAAAGTAGTGTCGTAGTTTCCGGGATGCCATGAAGACCGCATATGCTATCTTTTGATAATGTGGGTACCGTGACTTGCATGGAGTGAGGACAGTGGATACGTAGTATACCGGCTTTTGAAGCGGGAACTTATGTCCGTCCGTTTCTTGTTCGACGACGAGCACTTCGCTTACAACCTGGTGTGTTGCAGCTATATATAATTGTTGGGTTCTACGGTAGGATGCGTCGACTGCAAATTTAAATTTTCCTACGCGCAGAACATCCAGGAACATGCTACGGGAGATGGATCACAGTTCGTTACCACTAGACGTGCAGTGTCGTGCAGCGGAAGAAGAGTTGGGGCAGCGCGTCCGCGTGGATCGTCTCCTCCTTGTTCGATCTCCCTCGAACAGTTGTTCGTCCGATCCCACGTACGAGTTCGCCGGAGCGGCGCAAGTGCACCGCCTCTAACGGTATCTGCGCGTGCAGGAGGAACACCGTGCGGCGGACTGCTAGTTCCGATCACACAGTCGGCGGTGAGTGGAGGTGGCTACACATGCAAACCCTAGTCGCAGCACTGAAGCGGTCAACCACATGAGTGTGCCGCACCTCCACTTTATATAGGCGTCCGTCGCAGGCTCAACACTTGGGCCTCGCACGAAACCTAAAGCCCAAAGTCTACTCGGTCACATTCCTAGTCCAGTTCGGATCACATCCGACCAGTGTCCTACGAACCGACCTCGTAGGTTCCTTCCCTTAAGCGCGCGACCCCTTAGGTTCAAGTCGGCTTGGTCACAGTTCGGATCACCTCCGACCTGCACGGTTGGTAGCGGCCTCTAGCAAGGCGTGCCGACCACCAAGCAGACTATGAAGCTGGTTAGGCGAACTTGTACAACGTGTCACACTTTTGTTCCCTTTGCCACACGATATATGTTGTCGGGCTCAAGGCGAGACTGTCATCCTTGTGCTAGCCCGACCTCTTTCTCGTTCCAGTGATGCCGACCACAATCCGGATTATCTCATAATCCTTGTCGCATGGCCATGTTGTTCCTGGTCGGATCACACGAGGGGCCCAGAGTATATCTCTCCTGATCGGAGGGGCAAATCCCATCTTGCTCGACCATGTCTCGCAGCATGGGACTGGACAAACCCGAAACCTGCCTTTGTAACTACCCGATCCACGGAGTAGCGTTTGGTCGGCCCAAAGCAAGTCTGTCACCATCCCGAGTACATGCGTCAGCTCAGGTCTTAGGACATAGAACGTATGTTGTACTAGAGACTCACAGATGACATATCGTTGTGTCTCATATTTGGGTCTGTCCAACTCGGACCTTATCTCAACTCGGATCCGACTACATCGAATCCGACCAGACCTTTCCAAGTCCATATTATCCGGTTAGCATCCAATGCTCCATGGCTAGTGAGGCCAAGCCATCGACCGTGTCATATGCCGCCTAGTCACCAAGGCCCACAGCCCTTTCTTTCGACTAGGGACCTTTTAGCACAGTCATCATACAATGCATAGTCCCACAAACAAGTCACGCATTTGCTGATACACATCATTGATAATGTCCAAGGACTATCTTTATTCATAAACACATAGGAAATATCATCATACATGATTGCCTCTAGGGCATATCTCCAACAATAACAGCATGGGTTCGCCGATATTTGGTGCGGCCAGGATTGGATTGCTGGCCAAGAGGGCCTTTATTTCTTCCAATCCGGCCGTGGCCGCATCCGTCCACTCGAAGTGTTCGGTGCCTCGAAGAAGGCGATAAAGAGGTAGTGCTTTTTCTCCCAATTGGGAGATAAAGCGGCTTAGGGCAGCCACGCATCCAGTTAATTTCTGGATTTGCTTGAGTTGGTGTAGCCAACTGTGATAGAGCTTGGATTTTAGCCGGATTTGCTTCAATTCCTCTATTGGAAACAATGAAGCCCAGCAGCTTACCGGCCGGCACGCCGAAAACGCATTTTTCCGTATTGAGCTTGATGTCATATGTTCGGAGATTGTCGAACGTAAGCCTCAAGTCGTCTATTAAAGATTCGACGTGTCTGGTTTTGATGACCACGTCGTCTACATATGCCTCCACTGTTTTGCCGATTTGTTTTTCCAGGCATGTCTGAATCATGCGTTGATAGGTTGCACCGGTATTTTTGAGCCCGAAAGGCATGGTATTAAAACAAAATGGGCCGTATGGTGTGATGAATGCCGTTGCGGCTTGATCGGACTCCACCATCTTGATTTGATGGTATCTGGAGTATGCGTCGAGGAAGCACAATGAGTCGTGTCCTGCGGTAGCGTCGATGATTTGATCAATGCGGGGGAGGGGGAAGGGATCCTCGGGGCAAGCCTTATTGAGGTCCTTGAAATCGACACATAGGCGCCAGGTGATACGTCTTCAACATATCTATAATTTTTTATTGTTCCATGCTATTATATTACCCCTTTTGGATGTTTATGGGCTTTATTTTACACATTTATATCATTTTTGGGACTAACCTACTAACCAGAGGCCCAGCCCGTATTGCTGTTTTTTTGCCTATTTTAGTATTTCGAAGAAAAGGAATACCAAACGGAGTCCAAACGGAATGAAACCTTCGGGAGCGTGATTTTTGGAACGAACGTAATCTAGAGGACATGGAGTGCAAGTCAAGAAGCAGCCGAGGCGGCCACGAGAGGGTAGGGCGCGCCCCCCTGTCTCGTGGGCCCCTCGGGCGGCCGCCGACGTACTTCTTCCTCCTATATAAGCCTACGTACCCCGAAAACATCTAGGGAGCCAACGAAACACAATTTCCATCGCCGTAACCTTCTGTATCCGCGAAATCCCATCTTGGAGCCTTCACCGACACTCTGCCGGAGGGGGAATTTGAAGGAAATATGCCCTAGAGGCAATAATAAAGTTATTATTTATTTCCTTATTTCATGATAAATGTTTATTATTCATGCTAAAATTGTATTAACTGGAAACATAATACATGTGTGAATACATAGACAAACATAGTGTCACTAGTATGCCTCTACTTGACTAGCTTGTTGATCAAAGATGGTTGTGTTTCCTAGCCATAGACATGAGTTGTCATTTGATTAACGGGATCACATCATTAGAAGAATGATGTGATTAACTTGACCCATTCTGTTACCTTAGCACTTGATCGTTTAGTATGTTGCTATTGCTTTCTTCATGACTTATACAAGTTCCTACAACTATGAGATTATGCAACTCCCATTTACCGGAGGAACACTTTGTGTGCTACCAAACGTCACAACGTAACTGGGTGATTATAAAGGAGCTCTACAGGTGTCTCCAAAGGTACATGTTGAGTTGGCGTATTTCGAGATTAGGTTTTGTTACTCCGATTGTCGGAGAGGTATCTCTGGGCCCTCTCGGTAATGCACATCACTATAAGCCTTGGAAGCAATGTAGCTAATGAGTTAGTTATGGAATGATGCATTACGTAACGAGTAAAGAGACTTGCCGGTAACGAGATTGAACTAGGTATTGAGATACCGACGATCGAATCTCGGGCAAGTAACATACCGATGACAAAGGGAACAACATATGTTGTTATGCGGTTTGACCGATAAAGATCTTCATAGAATATGTAGGAACCAATATGAGCATCTAGGTTCCGCTATTGGTTATTGACCAGAAACAGTTCTAGGTCATGTCTACATAGTTCTCGAACCCGTAGGGTCCGCACGCTTAAGGTTTCGATGATAGTTATATTATGAGTTTATGAGTTCTGATGTACCGAAGTTTGTTCGGAGTCCCAGATGTGATCACGGACATGACGAGGTGTCTCGAAATGGTCGAGACATGAAGATTGATATATTGGAAGCCTATATTTGGATATCGGAAGTGTTCCGGGTGAAATCGGGATTTTCTTAGAGTCTTAGGGAGGTTACCGGAACCCCCCAGGGGCTTAATGGGCCTACATGGGCCCTAGTGGAGAGGAAGAGAGGAGGCAAGGGCTGGGCCGCGCGCCTCTCCCCCCATAGTCCGAATAGGACAAGGAGAGGGGGGCGACGCCCCCCTTTCCTTCCTCTCTCCCTCCTCCGTCCCACCTTCTCCTATTCCAACTAGGAAAGAAGGGAGTCCTATTACCGGTGGGAGTAGGACTCCCCTTGGCGCGCCCCTCCTTGGCCGGCCGCCCCTCCCCTTGGCTCCTTCATATACGGGGGCGGGGGGGGCACCTCTAGACACAACAATTGATCTCTTGATCTCTTAGCCGTGTGCGGTGGCCCCCTCCACCATAGTCCTTGATAATATTGTAGCGGTGCTTAGGCGAAGCCCTGCAACGGTAGAACACCAAGATCCTCACCACGCCGTCGTGCTGACGGAACTCTTCCCCGACATTCTACTGGATCGGAGTCCGGGGATCGTCATCGAGCTGAACGTGTGCTAGAACTCGGAGGTGTCGTAGTTTCGGTGCTTGATTGGTCGGGCCGTGAAGACGTATGACTACATCAACCGCGTTGTTCTAACGCTTCCGCTTTTGGTCTACGAGGGTACGTGGACAACACTCTTCCCTCTCGTTGCTATGCATCACCATGATCTTGCGTGTGCATAGGATTTTTTTTTAAATTACTACGTTCCCCAACAGTGGCATGCGAGCCAGGTTTTATGCGTAGATGTTATATGCACGAGTAGAACACAAGTGAGTTGTGGGCGATACATGTCATACTGCTTACCAGCATGTCATACTTTGGTTCGGCGGTATTGTTGGATGAAGCAGCCCGGACCAACATTACGTGTACGCTTACGTGAGACCGGTTCTCCCGACGTGCTTTGCACGGAAGTGGCTAGTGGGTGTCAGTTTCTCCAACTTTAGTTGAACCGAGTGTGGCTATGCCCGGTCCTTGCGAAGGTTAAAACAGCACTAACTTGACGAGCTATCGTTGTGGTTTTGATGCGTAGGTAAGAACGGTTCTTGCTCAGCCCGTAGCAACCACGTAAAATTTGCAACAACAAAGTAGAGGACGTTTAACTTGTTTTTGCAGGGCATGTTGTGATGTGATATGGTCAAGACGTGATGCTATATTTTATTGTATGAGATGATCATGTTTTGTAACCGAAGTTATCGGCAATCGGCAGGAGCCATATGGTTGTCGCTTTATTGTATGAAATGCAACGCTTCAGTAATTGCTTTACTTTATCACTAAGCGGTAGCGATAGTCGTAGAAGCAATAGATGGCGTAACGACAACGATGCTATGATGGATATCAAGGTGTCGTGCCGGTGACGATGATGATCACGACGGTGCTTCGGAGATGGAGATCACAAGCACAAGATGATGATGGCCATATAATATCACTTATATTGATTGCATGTGATGTTTTTCCTTTATGCATCTTATTTTGCTTTGATTGACGGTAGCATTATAAGATGATCTCTCACTAATTATCAAGAAGTGTTCTCCCGAGTATGCACCGCTATGGAAGTTCTTCGTCTTTGAGACACCACGTGATGATCGGGTGTGATAGGCTCTACGTTCAAATATAACGGGTGCAAAACAGTTGCACACGCGGAATACTCAGGTTAAACTTGACGAGGCTAGCATATACAGATATGGCCTCAGAACACGGAGACCGAAAGGTCGAGTGTGAATCATATAGTAGATATGATCAACATAGTGATGTTCACCATTGAAAACTACTCCATCTCACGTGATGATCGGACATGGTTTAGTTGATTTGGATCACGTGATCACTTAGATGACTAGAGAGATGTCTGTCTAAGTGGGAGTTCTTAAGTAATATGATTAATTGAACTTAAATTTATCATGAACTTAATCCTGGTAGTATTTTGCAAATTATGTTGTAGATCAATAGCTCGCGTTGTTGCTTTCATATGTTTATTTTGATATATTCCTAGAGAAAATTGTGTTGAAAGATGTTAGTAGCAATGATGCGGATTGGATCCGTGATCTGAGGTTTATCCTCATTGCTGCACAGAAGAATTATGTCCTTAATGCACCGCTAGGTGACAGACCTATTGCAGGAGCAGATGCAGACGTTATGAACATTTGGCTAGCTCAATATAATGACTACTTGATAGTTTAGTGCACCATGCTTAACGGCTTAGAATCGGGACTTCAAAGACGTTTTGAACGTCATGGACCATATGAGATGTTCCAAGAATTGAAGTTAATATTTCAAACAAATACCCGAGTTGAGAGATATGAAGTCTCCAACAAAGATTCTATATGTAAAAGATGGAGGAGAATCGCTCAACTAGTGAGCATGTGCTCAGATTGTCTGGGTACTACAATCTCTTGAATCAAGTGGGAGTTAATCTTCCAGATAAGATAGTGATTGACAGAGTTCTCTAGTCACCATCACCAAGTTACTAGAACTTCGTGATGAACTGTAGTATGCAAGGGATGACGAAAACGATTCCCGAGCTCTTCGTGATGTTGAAATCGACGAAGGTAGAAATCAAGAAAGAGCATCAAGTGTTGATGATTGACAAGACCACTAGTTTCAAGAGAAGGGCAAAGTTAAAGAAAGGGAACTTCAAGTAGAATGACAAGCAAGTAGTCACTCCTGCGAAGAAGCCCAAAGCTGGACCAAAGCCTGAAACTGAGTGCTTACACTGCAAAGGAAATGGTCGCTAGAAGCGGAAATGCCATGAATATTTGGTGGATAAGAAGGATGGCAAATTGAACAAGGGTATATTTGATATACAGGTTATTGATGTGTGCCTTACTAGTGTTTATAGTAGCCCCTGAGTATTTGATACTTGTTCGGTTACTGAGATTAGTAACTCGAAACAGGAGTTACAGAATAAACAGAGACTAGTTGAGGGGGAAGTGATGATGAGTGTTGGAAGTAGTTCCAAGATTGATATGATCATCATCACACACTCCCTGTATTTTCGAGATTAGTGTTAAACCTAAATAAATGTTATTTGGTGTTTGCGTTGAGCATAAATATGATAAGATCATGTTTATTTCGATACGATTATTCATCTAAGATAGAGAATAAATTGTTATTCTGTTTACATGAATAAAACCTTCTATGGTCATACACCCAATGGTGATGGTTTATTGAATCTTGATCATAGTGATACACATATTCATAATGTTGATGCCAAAATATGCAAAGTTAATAATGATAGTGCAACTTATTTGTGGCACTGCCATTTGCGTCATATCGGTGTAAAGCGCATGAAGAAACTCCATAAAGATGGATTTTAGGAATCACTTGGTTATGAATCATTTGATGCTTGCGAACCGTGCCTGTTGGGCAAGATGACTAAAACTCCGTTCTCCAGAACAATGGAACGAGCTACTAACTAGTTGGAAATAATACATAGCGATGTATGCGGTCCAATGAGTGTTGATGCTCGTGGCAGGGTATCGTTATTTTCTGACCTTCACAGATGATTTGAGCAGATATGCGTATATCTACTTAATGAAGCACAAGTCTGAAACATTTGAAAGGTTCAAATAATTTTAGAGTGAAGTGGAGAATCATCGTAACAAGAAAATAAAAGTTTCTACAATCTGATCGTAGAGAAGAATATTTGAGTTACGAGTTTGGCCTTCATTTTAAACAATGTGGAATAGTTTCACAGCTCATGCCACATGGAACACCACAGTGTAATGGTGTATCCGAACGTCGTAACCGCACTTTATTGGATATGGTGTGGTCTATGATGTATCTTACCGATTTACCACTATCGTTTTGGGGTTATGTATTAGAGATAGCTGCATTCACTTTAAATAGGGCACCATCTAAATCCGTTGAGACGACATCGTATGAACTATGGTTTAGCAAAGAAACCTAAGTCGACGCTTTCTTAAAGTTTGGAGTTGCGATGCTTATGTGAAAAAGGTTTCAACCTGATAAGCTCGAACCCAAATCGGAGAAGTGCGTCTTCATAGAATACCCAAAGGAAACTGTTGAGTACACCTTCTATCACAGATCCAAAGGCAAAACATTCGTTGCTAAGAATGGATCCTTTCTAGAGAAGGAGTTCCTCTCGAAATAAGTGAGTGGGAGGAAAGTAGAGCTTGATAAGGTAATTTGTACCTTCTCCCGAATTGGAAAGTAGTTCATCACAGAAATCAGTTCCAGTGATTCCTACACCAATTAGTGAGGAAGCTAATGATGATGATCATGAAACTTCAGGTTAAGTTACTACAAAACCTCGTAGGTCTTCCAAAGTACAGTCCGCACTGTGAGTGGTACGGTAATCCTGTTCGGAAGTCATGTTACTAGACCATCATGAACCTCACGAACTATGAGGAAGCGATGATGAGCCCAGATTCGCGAAATGGCTTGAGGCCATGAAATCTGAGATGGGATCCATGTATGAGAACAAAGTGTGGACTTTGGTGGAGTTGCCCGATGATCGGCAAGCCATATTGTATAAATGGATCTTCAAGAGGAAGACAGACGCTGATAGTAGTGTTACTATCTACAAAGCTCGACTTGTCGGCAAAAGGTTTTCGACAAGTTCAAGGTGTTGACTACAATGAGATTTTCTCAACTGTAGCGATGCTTAAGTCTGTCCGAATCATGTTAGCAATTGCCATATTTTATGAAATCTGGCAAATGGATATCAAAACTGCATTCCTTAATGGTTTTATTAAAGAAGAGTTGTATATGATGCAACCATAAGGTTTTGTCAATCCTAAAGGTGCTAACAAAATGTGCAAGCTCCAAATGATCCATCTATGGACTGGTGCAAGCATCTCAGAGTTGGAATATACACTTTGATAAGTTGATCAAAGCATATAGTTTTATACTGAGACTTGCGGTGAAGCCTGTATTTACAATAAAGTGAGTGGGAGCACTACCTTTTTTTGATAAATATATGTGAGTAACATATTGTTGATCGAAATGATGTAGGATTTGTCTGGAAAGCATAAAGGAGTATTTGAAAGGAGTTCTTTAAAAGAAAGACCTCAGTAAAGCTACTTACATATTGAGCATCAAGATCTATTGAGATAGATCAAGATGCTTGATAAGTTTTTCAATAAGTACATACCTTGTCAAGATTTTGAAGTAGTTCAAAATGGAACAATCAAAGAAAGAGTTCTTGCCTGTGTTGCAAAGGTGTGAAATTGAGTAAGACTCAAATCCCGACCACGGCAGAAAATAGAAAAGAGAATGAATGTCATTCCCTATGCCTCACCATAGGTTCTATAAAGTATGCTATGCTATGTACCGGACCTATTGTATACCTTGCTCTGAATTTGACAAGGAGTACAATAGTGATCTAGGAAGTAGATCACTGGACATTGGTCAAGAATATCCTTAGTGAGGACTAAGGAAATATTTCTCGATTATGGAGGTGATAAAAGAGCCCATCGTAAAGAGTTACATCGGTGCAAGGTTTTACACCGATCCAGATGACTCTAAGTCTCAATCTGGATACATATTGAAAGTGGGAGCAATTAGCTAGAGTAGCTCCGTGCAGAGCATTGTAGACATAGAATATTTGCAAAATACATACGGCTTTGAATGTGACAGACCCGTTGACTAAGCTTCTCTCACGAGCAAAACATGATCACACCTTAGTAAACCCTTTGGGTGTTGGTCACATGACGATGTGAACTATGGGTGTTAATCATATACAGATATGAATATTGATGTTAAACCACATGGCGATGTGAACTAGATTATTGACTCTAGTGCAAGTGGGAAACTGAAGGAAATATGCCCTAGAGGCAATAATAAAGTTCTTATTTATTTCCTTATTTCATGATAAATGTTTATTATTCATGCTAAAATTGTATTAATCGGAAACATAATACATGTGTGAATACATAGACAAACATAGTGTCACTAGTATGCCTCTACTTGACTAGCTTGTTGATCAAAGATGGTTGTGTTTCCTAGCCATAGACATGAGTTGTCATTTGATTAACGGGATCACATCATTAGAATAATGATGTGATTGACTTGACCCATTCCGTTAGCTTAGCACTTGATCGTTTAGTATGTTGCCATTGCTTTCTTCATGACTTATACAAGTTCCTACAACTATGAGATTATGCAACTCACGTTTATCGGAGGAACACTTTGTGTGCTACCAAACGTCACAATGTAACTGGGTGATTATAAAGGAGCTCTCTGTGTGTCTCCGAAGGTACATGTTGAGTTGGCGTATTTCGAGATTAGGTTTTGTCACTCCGATTGTCAGAGAGGTATCTCTGGGCCCTCTTGGTAATGCACATCACTATAAGCCTTGCAAGCAATGTAGCTAATGATTTAGTTACGGAATGATGCATTACGTAACGAGTAAAGATACTTGCCGGTAACGAGATTGAACTAGGTATTGAGATATCGACGGTCGAATCTCGGGCAAGTAACATACCGATGACAAAGGGAACAGCGTATGTTGTTATGCGGTTTGACCGATAAAGATCTTCGTAGAATATGTAGGAACCAATATGAGCATCCAGGTTCCGCTATTGGTTATTGACCAGAAATAGTTCTAGATCATGTCTACATAGTTCTCGAACCCGTAGGGTCCGCACGCTTAAGGTTTCGATGACAGTTATATTATGAGTTTATGAGTTTTGATGTACCGAAGTTTGTTCGGAGTCCCGGATGTTATCACGGACATGATGAGGAGTCTCAAAATGGTCGAGACATGAAGATTGATATATTGGAAGCCTATATTTGGATATCGGAAGTGTTCCGGGTGAAATCGGTATTTTACCGGAGTACCGGGAGGTTACGAGAACCCCCCCCCCCCCGGGGGGGGCTTAATGGACCTACATGGGCCCTAGTGGAGAGGAAGAGAGGAGGCAAGGGCTGAGCCGCGCACCGCTCCCCCCTAGTCCGAACAGGACATGGAGTGGTGGGCGGCGCCCCCCCCCCCCCCCTTTCCTTCCTCCTTCCCCCTTCTCCTATTCCAACTAGGAAAGAAGGGAGTACTACTCCCGGTTGGAGTAGGACTCCCCTTGGCGCGCCCCTCCTTGGTCGGCCGCCCCTCCCCTTGGCTCCTTTATATACGGGGGCAGGGGGCACCTCTAGACACAACAATTGATCTCTTGATCTCTTAGCCGTGTGCGGTGCCCCCCTCCACCATAGTCCTCGATAATATTGTAGCGGTGCTTAGGCGAAGCCCTGCGACGGTAGAACATCAAGATCGTCACCACGCCGTCGTGCTGACGGAACTCTTCCCCGACATTCTGCTGGATCGGAGTCCGGGGATCGTCATCGAGCTGAACGTGTGCTAGAACTCGGAGGTGCCGTAGTTTCGGTGCTTGATCGGTCGGGCCGTGAAGACGTATGACTACATCAACCGCGTTGTTCTAACGCTTCCGCTTTCGGTCTACAAGGGTACGTGGACAACACTCTCCCCTCTCATTGCTATGCATCACCATGATCTTGCGTGTGCGTAGGAATTTTTTTAAAATTACTACGTTCCCAACAGAATCGACCACGGAGGGCTTCTACATCAACACCATAGCCCTTCCGATGAGTTGTGAGTAGTTTACCACAGACCTTCGGGTCCATAGTTATTAGCTAGACGGCTTCTTCTCTCTTTTTGGATCTCAATACAATGTTCTCCCCCTCTCTTGTGGAGATCTATTCGATGTAAACTCTTTTTGAGGTGGGTTTGTCGAGATCCGATGAATTATGGGTTTATGATCAAGTTTATCTATGAGAAATATTTGAATCTTCTCTGAATTCTTTTATGTATGATTGAGTTATCTTTGCAAGTCTCTTCGAATTATCAGTTTGGTTTGGCCTACTAGATTGATCTTTCTTGCCATGGGAGAAGTGCTTAGCTTTGGATTCAATCTTGCGGTGTCCTTACCCGATGTGAGAAAAGGGTTGCAAGGCACATATTGTATTGTTGCCATCGAGGATAAAAAGATGGGGTTTATATCATATTGGATGAGTTTATCCCTCTACATCATGTCATCTTTCTTAAGGCGTTACTCTGTTCTTATGAACTTAATACTCTAGATGCAGGCAGGAGTCGGTTGATGTGTGGAGTAATAGTAGTAGATGCAGGCAGGAGTCGATCTACTCACTACTAGAAAAAGGGCTGCTAGTGGTGCACCTGTTTTCTCTACTAATTGCGCACTACAGGTGCGCAACTAGCACCACGCCATTAGATTTTTTTTCTAATGACGCACCTGTGGTGCGCCATTAGTATCTAGTATACTAATGGCGCACCAGCGGTGCGCCATTAGTATAGCCCATGGTGCGCCATTAGTATCTGGTATACTAAAGGCGCACCACATAGAAGTGCGCCATTAGTAACAATTTTTTTTCAATTTTTTTCAGAATTCTTTTATTAAAAAAATTCAATTTTTCTTTGTTTTTTTCTTAATCTCAGGTCAATATGCTTAATCTCAAGTCAAATCGCACTCTGTGGTCAAACTTTCCGAAAGGTCACCCATCCTCACACTACTCCAGTCCGAGCACGCTTAACTTCACAGTTCTATCCAACCCCAGCACCAGCTCACTTGATAGGCACTTGTTGATATATCTATCATATCAATCATATAAAACCTTCTTGATGTCTAGGACTTTGTTCATATGTTCATGAGTATGATGAAATTTTGAAAAAATATTTCAAACATTCCGGTCATATTACGTATCATTCTTTGAAAAAAAAATTCATATTTTTTTTCGAAACCAATTTTTTTCTGTTACTAGTGGCGCACCTAGCAAACGGTGCGCCACTAGTAACTTTGAAATTTTTTCCATTTTTTCCCTCTAGATCTTAAAAGCCCCATAACTTTTTTTCTGTTAGGTTTTTGGGGATTTTGAAAATGTTTAACGGGGTTCCCCCAGTTAAATTCGGATGTAACTTTTCGAGTAGATGATTTTTCATATAAAAAACTTTTTAATCCGAGTTCGTATGCAAAAGTTATGCCCATTTTACAAATTCCAGAGAGATTTTGCAAATAAAGTCGAAATTCATATTTGTAAATTTTCCCAACAAGTAGACCACATATCACATGGGAAACTTATTTTCTTTTATTTTTTTGACATTTTCTTTTATTTTTTTAAACTAAAAAGGCGGTCCACAGGGGGGTGCATTCGGTGGAATTTTTGGGCCAAGTTAGTAATGGCGCACCGTGGGAGTGGTGCGCCATTACTAGTTTTGAAAAAAAAATTGAAAAAAATTTGAAATTTTTTTTACTAGTGTCGCACCCTGGATGTGGTGCGCCATTACTAGTTAAACTAGTAATGGCGCACTATCCACTGGTGCGCCATTACTAGTTTTGAAAAAAAAAATTGAAAAAAAATTACTAGTGGCGCACCGTGGAAGTGGTGCGCCATTACTAGTTTAACTAGTAATGGCGCACTATCCACTGGTGCGCCATTACTAGTTTTGAAAAAAAATGAAAAAAAAATTGTTACTAATTGCGCACCGTGGATGTGGTGCACCATTAGTATTTGGACACTAATGGCGCACCAACACATGGTGCGCCATTAGTATGCTAATGGCGCACCACATGTCTGGTGCGCCAATAGTGGCCATATCATCTATAGCCTTTTTCCTAGTAGTGACTTCTCACGGACGTGATGCCTATATACATGATCAAGCCTAGATAATCTCATAATTATTCGCTTTTCTATCAATTGCTCGACAGTAATTTGTTCACCCACTGTTGGGGATATAACTATTTGTGTAAGCCGCCCATGAGGGGCCGGGTTACGTAAAGAGGTTACCAGACAGAAGCCCAAGTCCAAGCATGAAGATGGCGTCTCAACAAGGGGCCTAAGGCCCATAGGCGACTTAAGGCCCGTTGTAGTAAACCACCATAATGGCATGACTTGTATCGTAAGGTAGACTTGATTAGTCACCGAGCCGGACACTGTTTATGAGCCGGTCGGGACTCTGTAAGCCGCAGGGCATCAACCCGTGTATATAAGGGGACGACCCGCCGGCGGCTTAGGGCAAGAAACAACCAGTCGAGAACCGGGCATAGCGTATCTCGCTCCCTGGTCATCAAAACCTCAAGCAATACCAAACCAACTAGACGTAGGCCTTACCTTCACCGTAAGGGGCCGAACTAGTATAAAACCTCTCGTGTCTTTTGTCCCGATTAACCCTTTAAGCTTCCTAGTTGCGATGGCTCCACGATTAAGTCCTTGCAAGAGGACATCTGCCGTGACAATTCCACGACAGTTGGCGCCCACCGTGGGGCCAGCGCACGGTGGATTTGAGTTATTGAAGGGCAACTTCGAAGGGCTCAAGGGATACGCAGTGGGCCGGATGACCAAGAGTCGTCGCGGCAAGATCTACATCGACAACGAAGGCTGGGGCCCCGAGGCCGACTCAATTGAGTACGGTACCGGGTCCCCTTTGGCGGAATCCACGTCCTCATTGGCCGGATTGGTGAGCCGGGCCTAGAGCCGGACAGCTGCACCGACCTCATTGAGACGGCTCAGTGTGCGAAACCCGCCCAGATTCAACCTGTCATGAAGCGTGCCTTTGTGGGTTGTATTCATGGAGAGGCACTTTCTGAAGGATCTAAAGATGGCAAAGAGATGGCCGTCCCATCAGATGATGATTCGTCCTCCGGTTCAACAGATTCTCTGTATCAGGTCCAAGAAGGCATGCTAGGGGGCTGTTCGACGACTCTAGCATTCCAGATTGCTATGAGCCGCCAAGCTGGGCAGAGTCTTCATGGCTGGTACCCAACCCGGCCAAAACTTCGACGCACGGCGACAAAGCAATGACGTCCGGTCGAGCGGCGGGCAGGAGGCCCAGCGCCACGGCTCAGTCTTGATAGATCTTATGGACAAGTTGACGGCCTTGTTAACCTCCACGGTTATTCCTGCAAATCCAGATGAGCATAACGCGGAGGTGGCAAAGGTGCGTGAGGAGATAGCCCAGGCCAAGGAGGCCTTGGCGGCTGAGGACACCAGGCTAGCTGCGGAGCGGGCGGCTTTGGATGCACGGGCGCAGCGACTCCAGTCAGAGGCTTTCCAGCTTAGCATGAGTTTGAATGCATCCAATGAGGTGATGAGAAGGAGACATCAGAAAACCCAGTCCCGTCTGCCTCCGGTTTACGATACTCGAAATCTTTTCACAACACCCGGAGCTGGTCCTAGCAATCCGCCCAAAGCCAACCAATTTATGACACCCGGAGCAGGAGGGCCGGTTCAGCCTCGAGAGACGACACCTCTTCACAGGAGCATGGCCCCGCCCCGGTACATACCAACACCTCCGGGCCACTTTTCCAACCCCATGGAGAACCTGATAGCAGCATCGGCGCGTCTGGCGGCTCTTCCAGTGGATGGTGACGACCCGACGGCGGTGGAAACCCGGAGGGTTAGGGATCTTCTTCAGACGGCCTTGGCACGAGGAGACCTATTCTTACAAATAGGGACAGGATTCATTCCACTCCTCACCTTTGGGTAGCACCTCGTCCAAACCGAGTCCGAGTTACAGCAGACACATGGAGTCGAGGCTTTATAAAGTAATGCCCAGCGTACGCAACCAACTGGCGGCTATAACCCGGTCAGATCGATTGCGTCGGGGAGGATGAACGGGCGGCTCAATTAGCGGCTCAGCAGACGGCATATGATGGTTTCCCAGAATATCCAATGACTTCTGTTGGAGCAGGGGTGGCCACTAGAACCGGCGGTGTCCCTTATGCAGTGCCGGCTCTGCGAGATGTGCGTCTGCCCAAGGATTTCAAGGGTCCTCGAAAGGTGCCGAATTACACGGCCGACTTACAACCGGGAGCGTGGATTGAAAGTTACGAGATGGCCATGGAATTATTGGAAGTCAGCGACGCGACAATGGCTAAGTATTTCACCATGATGTTAGATGGAACGGCCCGAACTTGGTTGAAAAGCTTGCCTCCCAATTCCATCAGTTCATGGCCGAGTTAAAGGCCGGTTTATCCGAACTTTAAGGATACTTGCAAGCAATCTATGTCCATTGTGGACTTGACCAATTGTAAGCAGGAGGAGGGTGAGTCCACAACTCATTGGGTGCGCCGGGTCAAGGAAATAATACATTCATCTGATAAGATGGATGCCGGCTCTGTGGTACTTATGCTCCATCAGAATTGTCGTTTTGTGCCGCTGAAGCAGAAGCTGGGGCGCTTTAAGCGTGATTGCAATTACATGGGTACACTGATGGCGGCTTTGGTTAAATATGCCGATTCTGATACTACCGATGATCCCGCGTCTGAGGAGGAAAAGACAGGGAAAGGAAAGAAGAACGGTAATGGAAAGGGTCAGCAGCAACAATCGGTAAGTCAAGGTGGTAACAAGCGTAAGTCGGACGATAACCCGGCGTTTGTGGCCAATGCTAATGCCCAAGGTAATAACAAGAAGCGTAAGGGGAGAGGACCTCCTCGATCTAGTGGCTCAGGTCCATCTCTTGAGCAGCTTCTGAATGAGCCTTGTCCAAGACACGGTACGGGAAAATCCTGCCACCCACTTATGGAAGGACTGCGTGATCATGAAGGCTTTCAAGAATTCAAACATGTTTGATGGCAATCACGGATCAGGCGGCGGTTCAGGAGCAGGTGGTTTCCATGGCCCGGGTGGCGGCTCACGTTCCGGTTTTCAAGGTGGTCAAGGTGGCTATAATCAGCAAATTCCGGTCAAGGAGGACAGCAGCGATCGAGTTATCGAGCCATCCAAAACAGTTAAACGGTGGGCAATACCATGTGTTTACCACTAACTTGTGTAAACGTGACGGAAGGTTCATAAAGGGCTGTGAATTCGGTTGAACCGGCGGTTCCCGTTATCCGAGGTGGTCAGAGCAGCCTATCATTTGGAGTAGGGAAGATCACCCCCTCCGGGTTGATAACCCGGGTCAGTTGGCCTTGGTGGTGGCCCCTCAGGTTGCTGGATATAAATTCACTAAGGTGCTCATGGACGGCGGAAGCAGCATTAATATTCTCTATTGTGAGACCTTTCGCCGTATGGGGCTGACTGATAAAGACTTGAGGACGTCTAACACTGTTTTTCATGGGGTGGTACCTGGTAAGTCGGCATATCCCGTTGGAAAGATCGAGCTGGAAGTGGCTTTTGGAGATGAATATGATTCCAGGGCTGAGAAGCTGACCTTTGAGGTAGTCAAGATCAGGAGCCCGTATCACGCTCTGTTTGGACGGCCGGCTTATGCCAAGTTTATGGCACGGCCGTGTTATGTTTATCTGCAGCTCAAGATGCCGGGTTACAAGGGCACCATCACTGTGCATGGAAGCCGAAAGGTGGCCTTAGAATGCGAGGAAGGTGATGCGGCTTATGCCGAATCCTTTTGTGCTGAAGAGGAGCTGAAGTTTTATCAAACTAATGTTGACCCGGCAGATATGACCTCTTTGAAGAAGCCAACCACGAGCAAGACTCGGCGTTGAAATTTAAGTCGGCACGAGACAAAATTGGTTGACTTCACTCCAGCGACTCTTCAAAGCAGTTCGACGCCGGTACCAATTTGGATCCCAAATAGGAAAGCGCGCTCATCGAGTTCATCCATGAGAATCGGGACATCTTTGCATGGAAACCTTCTGACATGCCGGGTGTCCCGAGAGAACTTGCTGAGTACACTCTTAATATTGATCCAAAGTATAAGCCGGTCAGGCAGTTTCTCCGGCGATTCAATGAGGAAAGGCGAAAGGCTATAGGGGAGGAGGTCGCCCGGCTCTTAGCTGTCGGGTTCATTGTGGAAGTTTTTCACCCAGAGTGGTTGGCTAACCAGGTACTTGTGCTCAAGAAGAACGGCACCTGGCGGATGTGTGTGGACTACACGGACCTAAATAAAGCTTGTCCGGCTGATCCCTTTGCTCTACCCCGCATTGATCAAATCATCGATGCCACAGCGGGCTGCGAACGGTTGAGTTTTTTGGATGCTTACTCTGGTTATCATCAGATCAAGATGGCGATTAAGGACCAGGAGAAGACGGCTTTCATTACTCCATTTGGAGCCTTACGCTATGTGTCTATGCCGTTTGGGCTCAAGAGTGCCCAGGCGACTTATCAGCGGTGTGTGTAGAATTGTCTCCATAATCAGATTGGGCGCAATGTTCATGCTTATGTGGATGACATTGTGGTGAAGTCCAGAGAGAAGGAAACCTTGATCTCCAACTTAAAGGAAACCTTTGACAATCTCCGGGTCTACAAGATGATGCTTAACCCGGACAAGTGTGTATTTGGTGTACCTGCAGGCAAACTTTTGGGATTCTTGGTCTCAAACAGGGGCATTGAAGCTAACCCGGAGAAGATCAAGGCAATTACCTCTCTGGCTAAACCGGTGTGCATCAACGATGTTCAGCGATTGGTGGGTCGCGTTGCTGCTTTAAGCCGATTCATAAGCCGGCTAGGGGAGAAGGCTTTACCGTTGTATCAGATGATGAAGAAAGCAGACACCTTTGTCTGGAGTGAGGCTGTTGATGCTGCTTTTGAAGATTTAAAGAGACAATTGGCTGAGCCGCCGGTTCTCGCAGCTCCGATTGATAAAGAGCCATTGCTATTGTATGTTGCTGCTAACTCACGTGCTGTTAGTGTGGCCATTGTGGTGGAGCGTAAGGAGACTGGCAAGGAGCATACGGTTCAGAGGCCGGTTCATTACATCAGTGAGGTGCTCATAGAGTCCAAGCAAAGGTATACGCACTGGCAGAAACTGGTTTATGGGGTGTTCATGGCGAGCCAGAAGCTAAAGCAGTACTTCCTGGGTCATCCTATAACTGTGGTAAGTTCAGCCCCCTTGGGAGACATCATCCAGAACAGGGAAGCCACAGGACGAGTTGCCAAGTGGGCCATCGAGCTTGGGCCTCACGGTTTGAGGTATATGCCGCGCACAACTATCAAGTCTCAAGCCCTAGTGGACTTTATCAATGATTGGACGGAGTTGCAGGCACCAGAGGAGAAGCCGGATAACACGTATTGGACTATTCACTTTGATGGGTCCAGGCAGTTGGAAGGCTCGGGGGCTAGAGTCATTTTAACTTCCACCCGAGGTGAAAAATTTCTTTATGTGCTCCGGCTTATGTTTCCCTATACTAACAATGCAGCTGAATATGAGGCTTTACTCCATGGCCTCCGGATAGCCAAAGAGATGAATTTGAGCCGGGTAAGATGCTTGGGCGATTCAGACCTCGTCGCTCAACAGGTGTCAGGCACGTGGGATTCTAAGGATCCCCTCATGGCGGCTTATCGTCGTGAGGTTGATGCGGTGGCTGGGCACTTCAAAGGTTATCAAGTAGAGCACGTTGATCGAAGGAAGAATGAGGCGGCTGATGCTTTAAGCTGGCTGGGGTCTCAGCGTAAGCCGGTGCCGCCTAATACTTTTCTTGACATTTTGCATAACCCTTCTGTCAGAGTGCCTACAGAGGAAGAGCTTGCGAGTGCTGCACCGGAGGCACACCGGTGGCGGCTCTCCATGCCATCCCGGACTGGACGGTCCCATACTTGGCCTATATGACCCGGGAGAGTTGCACGAGGATGAGACCTTGGCAAGACAAATCGTCAGCGGTCCAAATCCATGACGATTGTTCATGGCGAGTTGCATCACCGCAGGCGTCCTTTGGGGCGTTTCAGCGTTGTGTATCACCTACGGAGGGTCAGGAGATACTTCGTGAGATTCATGAAGGTGATTGCGGTCATCATGCCGGTTCAAAGTCTCTAGTAGCCAAGGCTTTTCGTCACGGTTTTTATTGGCCGACGGCTCATGCTGATGCGGAGGATCTGGTCAGCAAATGTGACGGATGTCAAAAATTCTCAAGACGAGCTCATGTGCCAGCTCAAGAGTTGAGGATGATTCTGATTACTTGGCCGTTTGCAGTCTGGGGGCTTGATATGGTTGGACCTTTCAAAAGGTCTAAGGATAAGAAGACACATCTATTGGTGGCAGTGGATAAATTCACCAAGTGGGTTCAAGCAGGGCCAGTCAGTAAGTGTGATGCAGCCACGGCGGTTCAGTTCATCAAAAAGGTGATCTTTCGTTTTGGTTTTCCGCACAAGATTATCAACGATAATGGTACTAATCTCTCCAAGGGTGCCATGGAAGAGTTCTGTCAACAAGAGCACATCCGGCTTGATGTTTCGGCCGTTGCTCACCCCCAGTCTAATGGTCAAGCAGAACGAGCTAATCAAGAGATCTTGAAAGGTATCAAACCCCGGCTCTTAGTTCCTTTACAGCGAACTCCGGGTTGTTGGGTGGAGGAGTTACCCTCTGTGCTATGGAGCATCAACACAACGCCTAACAGATCTACTGGCTATACGCCTTTCTTCGTGGTGTACGGGGCAGAGGCGGTTCTGCCAAGTGACATCCGGCATGATTCACCCCGGGTGGCGGCTTATGTTGAGACTGATAATGAAAAAGCTCGTCAGGATGCACTTGACTTGTTGGATGAAGAGCGAGTGAGGGAGTCCTGGACTAGGGGGTGTCCGGATAGCCGAACTATCATCTTTGGCCGGACTCCTAGACTATGAAGATACAAGATTGAAGACTTCGTCCCGTGTCCGGATGGGACTTTCCTTGGCGTGGAAGGCAAGCTTGGCGATACGGATATGTAGATCTCCTGCCATTGTAACCGACTCTGTGTAACCCTAACCCTATCCGGTGTCTATATAAACCTGAGGGTTTTAGTCCGTAGGACAAACAACAATCATACCATAGGCTAGCTTCTACTCTTGTACTACCCATATCATCAATATTAATCAAGCAGGAGTAGGGTATTACCTCCATCGAGAGGCCCGAACCTGGGTAAAAACATCGTGTCCCTTGTCTCCTGTTACCATCCGCCTAGACGCACAGTTCGGGACCCCCTACCCGAGATCCGCCGGTTTTGACACCGACATTGGTGCTTTCATTGAGTTCCTCTGTGTCATCGCTGATAGGCCCGATGGCTCCTTCGATCATCAACAATGACGCGGTCCAGGGTGAGACTTTTCTCCCCGGACAAATCTTCATATTCGGCGGCTTTGCACTGCGGGCCAATTCGCTAGGCCATCTGGAGCAGATCGAAAGCTACGCAGCCATCAGGTCGATTTGAAGCTTGAACTATACGGCCGATGTCCGCGGAGACTTGATCTTCGACGGATTCGAGCCACAGCCGAGCGTGCCGCCTTGTCTCGATGGGTATGATCTAGCTACTGCCGCGAACAAAGGCTCGGAGGCCGCACAAAGATCCACTCCGACCCTTAATCCGGAGCCGGAGTCGCCGATCGAGGACGGTTGGTTGGACACCGCCTCGGGGGCTAAAATCTCTACGGCGATTGAGCCGAACTCCATCCCTGTCCTTTGCGAAGACCGTGACTCCAGGGTGCCGGACTCCTCTCCGGACTCCGAACCCTCCACGCCCCTGCCAATCGAATCCGACTGGGAGCCGGTTATGGTGTTCACCGCCGCGGACATCTTTCAGCACTCGCCCTTTGGCAATATCCTGAACTCATTAAAGTCTCTCTCTTTGTCTGGAGAGCCCTGGCCGGACTACGGTCAGGAAGGTTGGGATGCGGACGACGAAGAAATTCAATGCCCACCCACCACCCACTTTGTAGCCACCGCCGAAAGCTTAAACGACGTGCTCGATTTCGACTCAAGACATCGACGGTATGGACGACGATGTAGGAGACAACCATGAACCAGCACCTATAGGATCTTTGGACAACCACCTCATCCCATGATGTATACATGGTGGATACACCTAAAGGAAGTGACAACGAGGAACAACGGGACACTACGAAGGATAAATCCCTCGAAAAGCAGTCAAAACGGCAACGTAAACGCCATACCAAGTCCCGCCTTGACAAAGACCCAGCCATAGAGTAGGGCTAACCGGTGGACGACGAACATGCTATCGAGCAACCGTCCGAACAGGACAACTTGGATAAACAACCCGTCCCCGGCGAAGATAACAGTCCGGACGATCTCACGCCGGACAAATTGTTGGAGCAGAAGAACCTCCACAAAAGGCTCGCCGCCATCGCGTAGCCTGAAAAAGCGAAGCGGAAGCTCAAAAAGCGGAAGATGCACTCGTAACCAGATGGAGCAAAGTACTCAACATCTGAGACAAATACGGCGACAGTCGCCGAACAAAGAGCTACCCAAAGAGAAAACTACTGCCCAAATTTGATGAGGAGGCCGTAGAGCCCCCACAATCAAAAAGCAAGAAGGCCACCCGGTCGAATGGACGACCCCACGGCAAACAGAGAGCGGCAAAAGACACCGCACACAAGCCGGTACGCGATCCGCATAAGGATTCGCATCAAAAGGATGGCCCAGTTAGGTCCATCTATGGGCCGAGAAAGCAAGCTCTTCAAAGCAATGCAACATGCCAAATATCCGAACATCACGGCACACCCAAATATAGGGGTGCCGCACACCCCCTGTGTTTCACCGATGAGGTGCTGGATCACGCAATTCCCGGTGGGATTCAAACCCGTAAACATAGAGGCATACGACGGAACAACAGACCCTAGAGTCTGGATTGAGGATTACATCCTCCACATACACATGGCTAGAGGAGACGATCTCCACGCCATAAAATACTTATACCTCAAGCTCAAAGGGCCAGCCCGGCATTGGCTCAAAAGCCTCCCTGAAAATACCATTGGAAGTTGGGAAGAGCTCGAGGATGCTTTTCGGCCAAATTTTCAAGGGACTTATGTCCGTCCTCCGGATGCAGACGATTTAAGTCATATAACTCAACAACCCGGAGAGTCAGCCCGCAAATTCTGGAACAGGTTCCTCACCAAGAAGAACCAAATAGTCGATTGTCCGAACGCCAAAGCCTTTGCAGCCTTCAAACACAACGTCCGAGACGAATGGCTCGCCAGACACCTCGGCCAGGAGAAGCCGAGAACCATGGCTGCACTAACAAGCCTCATGACCCGCTTTTGCGCGGGAGAGGATAGCTAGCTAGCAAGACGCAGTACCAGCGACCCAAGTACATCCGAAGTCAGGGATGGGAATGGGAAACCACGACGCAGCAAGGACCAGCGTCGGATTAAGGGGAACGGTCCAAAGAGCGCGGCAGTCAATGCCGGATTCAAAAGCTCATGGCAGAACAATACAAAACTGCCCCTTAAGGACAATAGCGATGAGCTATCCAACTTAAACAAAATCTTGGACAAGATATGCCAAATCCATAGTACTCCCGGGAAGCCTGCAAACCATACCCACAGAGATTGTTGGGTCTTCAAGCAGTCCGGTAGACTCAACGCCGAACACAAGGGGCTCGACACACAAAGCGAGGATGATGACGAGCACCACAAGCAGAGCCTCGGAAAACAAAAGAATTTCCCACAAAAAGTCAAAACAGTGAACTCACTTCAAGTGATAACAGGGAAAAACAGAGCGGCGCCCATAGAAACACGTGTCGCACGGTCTATCCTAGCAGAGTCCCAACGATGGTTGTCAAAACCAATCACCTTCGATCATCAGGACTATTCCGGAAGTATCCGGAGCGCAGGATGGACTGCCTTGATATTAGATCCTATAATCGACGGACTCCAATTTACACAAGTCCTAATGGACAGAGATAGCGATCTAAACCTGCTATGTCAGGACACAATTCACAAAATGGGGATAGACCCAACCAAAATTCGCCATAGCAACACCTCCTTTAAAGGGGTAATGCCAGGCCCATATGCCCATTGTACGGGCTCCCTACTGCTAGAAGTTGTGTTCGGCTCATCCGACAACTTCCGCCGCGAAAAGTTAACCTCCCACATCGCCCCATTCGAAAGTAGCTATCAAGCACTACTAGGGCGTGAAGCTTTCGCCCGCTTTAACGCAATACCACATTATGCATCTCTTACACTTAAAATGCCCGGTCCACACGGCATCATCTCATTAAAAGGGAGTATTAAGTGTTACTCGAGCACGGAAGAACGTGAGACTGCCTGGACAGCCCCGCACCAATCCGGCTCCGCAAATCAAAGCACCTGAATAGGTCATTCGAACCCCGGACACGGCTAGACGAGTCCGGCGCCTACTAGCGGCATACCCCCGTACAAGGGGCTGCACGCATGTCCTACAAGAGACAATAAAGCTCAATTTTATTCACCTTTCGAACCGTACTCTGTTTATTTAATGTAAAGTACATTTTTTGCACGATCCTTTTTCTTCTCAACTAAGTTCCTCTCTTTTACAGATGAACAACGTGATACACCCGTCCAGGATACGGCACAACGGAGACACAGGCGCAGACATACAGTAGGGACCCGTTGCAAGGATTCTTTTCAGATTAAGACCCTGTGTAAACCTTTTTTACTGTCTCTTGTTGATACACATCCCCTGGTTTCTAGCTATAACCGAGGAGGAGGCTGGCGTTTTGGCATCGGCCGCACCAGAATTTTTGCATGTACCTAGACACCAGGGGCTTAGGGCATTATTCTGCCTGTTTTTATAAAGACCGAATACCTTAGGGAGTGTTCGGCGTCTCGAGTTAGGCCTTATATGCATCATCTCTGAATCATGTCTTTGGTCAAATGTTGGGTTTGCCCGGCTCCCATGTTTTGGTACCTTACGTTCCGTTATATCGGCTAAGGTAGCACTGGGAGAACCACTGCGATTGTGCCCCGGTTGAGCTGGGTTGAGCACCTCAGTGGAGAAAGCTAAAACTGACTTTCATGATATAGCGTGAGACTGGTCAACCACTCGATGACCCAGCGGAATGTTTAGAATTCCCCCACATTGACGAAGGGTCGTTTCCCGGTCAGGCACATACGCGCCTGAATTCGGGAGAGCGCGGTGCCCCTAGGGGCTATATAGTAGCCCCACCATTGAGCTCCTATGGCTAAGTGAAAGTGATAAAGCATTATAGTCCGGTTGCCTAGTTTGCTACGCTATCACCTCCTTCACAGGACCAAGACGTTGGATTAAGTGTGAAAATGCGCCTTTTTTGCAAACACCCCCGCATTATGTGCGTGGGGGCTGAAGCCAAAGACTGCCATCTTTCAGGTTATATACACATATACATCAACGGCCGCACAGGAGGCATTTTAATACTTGACCGAACAAGTATAAAAAGCTCTCATATTATATTGAAACATTGTTCTCACAAATCATACATGTCATTTAAACATAATATCCTTCGAGCACTGCGTCTCTATTAAACGAGCGCCCTACAGGACTTCCTCAAAATAGTGCTCGGCAGGTACTCGGCTTCTGTCCGAATCTTGGGATGCAACGTCGGTGGCCTTCATCTCCGCCCAGTATGTCTTGACACGGGCAAGAGCCATCCGCGCTCCCTCTATGCATGATGACCGCTTCATTGCATCGATATGCGGCACCGCACCAAGGAACTGTTGCATCAAGCCAAAATAACTCTTCGGCTTGGGGCTTTTCGGCCACAAATGAGTCACGACAGCCTTCATGGCAAGTCCGGACAACCTATTCAGCTCGGCCCATTCAGCCAACCGATCGGCTAACGGAAGAGGACGCTCTGGACTATGGAACTGCGACCAAAACAGCTCTTCCCTTATGTGCCCCTTCTGGCCTCGGAAGTGCTCGATCGCGTCCGCGGCACTCGCCGCTAAATCCAGATAAGCATCCTCCGAACTCCACAACCGTCCAAGCGAGCATACCGGATCCGTGAACTTCCTCCGCAGCGTAAAAGGCTTTCCAAAGAAGCAACATCCACAGCCTAACGCAGCTCCTCCTTTGCAGCTCTCATTGCGGAGCGGCATCCTTGGCCTCGGCGGTGTCCTTTTTCAGGTCCTCTTGTTCGCTTTGACGTTCTTTTTCAAGAACACCGTGAGCGGTCGGTAGCATTCTTCAACTCTATGGCCATATCGGCCATTTCCTCTTTACTGGCGGTGAGCAGCCTGCTCGCTTTTAGCTCTTCACCGCCCTTAAAGCGGCCGACATTACTATTTCTGGCTTGCTCTTTAGCTCGGCGAGTTCCGCGCAGCTCCTCCACAAAGAGCGGCACCACCTGCATTAAGCATACAAGTAGTAAGGCACGGGCATCAAGCTCCCTTACCAGCGCCCGCGAAGAAGTCGCATACCTTGTGACTCGTCAAACCGCTTATTGACGAGCGCGATGTCCGTGATCTGCCTCGTCAAGTTGCCGCTTTAGTTCGGCAAATTCATCAGTCCGGCCACATCGGACGCCCGCCACCTATTTAGGAAGCGGCGATATGTTATAATCGAGATTATGATCCTCGCACGCTGTCAATTTTGACAACATACCGAGTCTCGTGGGCTACTATCTATACAGGGCGCATTCTATATGCATAACTGTCAGAAGGTACATCATTCTTGCGTACCTCGAACCCCGTCATTAAGCTTCTGACGGCTTCATGCAATCTGCTCTCAGCGGATGCAATTCTTTCAATCACCGTACCCATTAGCGCACGGCGATCTTCTGAGATAGCCGCTCGCCCAAGCAGATCCTTCAGCTCCTCCGATCGCACGACAGTCGGCGCCGGACCTTCCGGCCCCGCCGGACTCGGGGAAACCCTCTGCGACGACACCTCGTGGTCGCCTACCGCATGAAGGTGCGACAGTGGAGGCGTTTCGATCTCCATCATCTCCGGAAGAAGATCCCCCGAAGACGAGCTCTGCTGAGAAGTGCTGAGATCCGAACTACAAGGTACAATTTCAGTTATCTTCAGAAATAAATACAGGGATGTTCTTTATTCACAGGACCCCTTCTTTTTACTTACGGCTCGCTGGAGGGCTGATCCCCTTGGGGAAATAGTGCGGTTGGGGTACTTCCGGTGGACTTTCGACGAAGACTTCTTTCCCGCTTTGAGGCCTTGGCTTCCGGGTCTTTGAAGCGGTCCTCTTCTCCCCTTGGAGGGAGGATCCTTGATCCCTCTTCCTTGAAAGCCTCCTTCATGGAGGCAGTTGCTTCTGCTCCCCCTTCGCCTTCTTTAAAAGGCGCGGCCTTCAACATCTTGGTCAGCATGGGATCCGGCGTGGTCTCTGGGAGGGGAGCCAGACACCTTATCAACTTTGCCGTGGCTATCCACTCATGTTCAAGAAACGTCTCCCTTAAAGGGCATATATATGATAAATGAATGAACAGCCTGTCCAGTTACAGGATTACTTACTTGAGTATCTGGGTGATGGCAGCTTAGACCTGCGTCCTCGGTCAAGTCCGGACACTTCTCTTGTGATCCGAAGAACAGTTTATACATCTCCTTGGGCGTCGCACCCATAAAATGTTGGAGAGCTCGTGGTCCCTCCGGATTGAATTCCCATAGACGGAGGGGGCGACGTTTGCAAGGCAGAAGGCGTCGAATCAACATAACCTGCGTCACTACGACCAGATTGATCTCTCTTTCTTGGAGGTCTCGAATACGGCCCTGCAACAGAGGAACATCCTTGGACGGCCCCCAGTTGAGCCCCCGGTTGACCCATGATGCCAGCTGCTGTGGTGGACCTGAGCGAAAGGCGGGTGGCGCCACCCATTTGGTGCCCCTGGGAGCGGTAATATAAAACCACTCCCGTTGCCACAAACCAAGCTCCTCTTGAAAAGAGCCCTCGGGCCACGGAGCATCAGCACACTTGCTTATGACCGCCCCTCCGCACTCTGCTTGTTGAACCTCGATCATCTTCGGCTCCACCTTAAAGGTCTTGAGCCACAATCCGAAGTGAGGGGTAATGTGGAGGAAGGCTTCACATACGACAATGAATGACGAGATATGGAGGATGGACTCCGGATTCAAGTCATGGAAATCCAGCCCATAATAAAACATGAGCCCCCGCACAAAGGGATCCGTCGAGAAGCCTAAACCCGAAGGAAGTGAGACACGAACACCACGCTCTCGCCGGGCTCGGGAGTGGGAATGACCTGCCCTGGAGCAGGCAGCCTATGCGAAATCTCGCCGGTTAGATACCTGGCGTCTCGCAGCTTTAGCGCATCTTCTTCTGTGACGGAAGAAGACATCCATCAGCCGTGCTGGTCGGAGCCGGACATCGTCGAAAGGTCCAAAGCGCCTAAATCTGAAGCTTTGGGTGTTAGAACTCGAAGCGTGAGGCGAACTCGATGGAGGGTGGAAAAAAGAAGAGGGCCTTGGTCTCATTATAAAGAGGTTGAATACCAAGAGCCCTCCCCGTGGTCGATTAGGACACGCCTTTGATAGAGGAGGCGTGCCAACGGGCACGGTTGGGTTACCCACGTCCGTATTTGATGAGAATCCCGGAATAAGGGGGCACGATCTACACTTTGATAAGACGTGCCAAGGAAACCGCCTCGCTAATCGCGCTGAGGTGAACAGTAAAAAACGATTCATATAAAGGCCTGGCCGTGGTGTGATGTCACACCGCGGAATACGTCAGCAGATCTGTGCAAAAGTTATTCTCTCTACGGTATTATGTGGAACTTGTTTTGCAGAGCCGGACACTATCCTTGTGTTCAAAACCTTCTATGAAGTATTCGGAGGAGGAACCCGCCTTGCAATTCCGAAGACAATATGCGCGCCGGACTCGTCGTCATTGAAGCCTGGTTCAGGGGCTACTGAGGGAGTCCTGGACTAGGGGGTGTCCGGATAGCCGAACTATCATCTTTGGCCGGACTCCTAGACTATGAAGATACAAGATTGAAGACTTTGTCCCATGTCCGGATGGGACTTTCCTTGGCGTGGAAGGCAAGCTTGGCGATCCGGATATGTAGATCTCCTACCATTGTAACCGACTCTGTGTAACCCTAACCCTATCCCAAGGTGTCTATATAAACCGGAGGGTTTTAGTCCCAGAGGACAAACAACAATCATACCATAGGCTAGCTTCTAGGGTTTAGCCTCTCACGATCTCGTGGTAGATCTACTCTTGTACTACCCATATCATCAATATTAATCAAGCAGGAGTAGGGTATTACCTCCATCGAGAGGGCCCAAACCTGGGTAAAAACACCGTGTCCCTTGTCTCCTGTTACCATCTGCCTAGACGCACAGTTCGGGACCCCTACCCGAGATCCGCCGGTTTTGACACCGACAGCAAGACTTGGCCATAGCCAGCTCGGCGATTTACCAGCAAGACCTGCGCCGTTATCACAACCGCCGGGTTAGAAGCAGAACTTTCCAGGAAGGCGATCTAGTGCTCCGGCTCATCCAGGATCAATCTGATATGCACAAGCTGTCCCTCCTTGGGAAGGACCTTTCAGAGTCAAGAAAAATCTCAACAACGGGTCATATTACCTCATTGATGTTCGAGAGCACAAAGACTCACGCAAGTCGGAGGAAGAGACCACGTCGGCCGTGGGAACATAGCGCATCTCGGCCCTACTATACTTAAGCCACCGGCTTTCGAGTATATTTATCTTTTCTTTTTTAGCAATGTATATATTATATAAAGCAATAAAGCAGGACCTCTTTCTTTTCCATCCTAAAAGGTTTATGTGTCTTCTTTACCAGGTGATGGAAACGACTAACAGGGAGCGGATCATATCTGAATCCGGTTTTCCCTTTGGTCCAGCTTATGATCATATCTGAATCAAGCCATGGTCATTTGGGGTCTTCCTGTTCAAACATAGGTCGTATTCGAACCAAAGAGAACATAGTTGTCGATACCCAATTGATCGGCATACTGCCAAACCCACTTGGGGGCTTCTTGATCATATTTGAATCATAGCTTAACCCCTTTGGGTCTGACGTGGATCGTATTTGAATCAGCGTCATTAAACAACTATCATGGTCACTTGGGGGCTTCCTATTCAAACATAGGTCGTACTCGAACCAAAGAGAACATAGCTGTCGATACCCACTTGATCGGCATCACCAAAGCCATTGGGGGCTATATGATCGTATCTGAATCTTAGCTTAACCCCTCTGGGACGGTTCTACTGATCGTATTCGAATCAGAGGCCTTTGAAAATCAGGTTTACTTTATTCTATAAGAGTAAATAATATTAAGGGCCACGTAAAAATTATATGTGCCAATTTTCAGAGGTTAAGTATAACTGTCTGCTTTTTTGGGATCACGTAAGCCGGCAAGGTACGCCTTAAGTCGGCTGATACATTTGATGTTTTGGTTCCTACTCCGGGTTAATGTTATTTTACATGACCTCGGATGTGGTGAGATGCCAAAGGAAGTTTTTGTTTTATACACAGGGTAAAGCAAAAAGCTTTTGGATGATTCAAACAAGCCGGCAGTACACAATGATAGCGGCTTGAGACGTTGTTAAGCACCACAAAATATGCGCGAAGGCATGACAGAGTTAAGAAGTTTTCCTACCCTATTACAAGACTTCCCGAGTCTGAATAATGAAGCATTGTTTTTTCAAAAGACTTAAGTGCCAGGCGGATTACTCCTTTGGTGGACTTGACGACTCCGGGTTATCCTTCTCCGCCTCTTAAATACGCTTTGCTTTGTCTGGAAAGTTGACGAGGTCCACCAATGCCGCTTAAGGCTTCAAATTCAGCTTCATCATCTATTAAACTGGCCGGTCAACTTCGTGGAGCAAAGGTATGCTTACGAGTTGGAGGGATCAGGCTGACATCATCATAATGAGGAGTTGGAATCCTCCGGTTGTCATGATCATAACCCGGCTGGTACTTTGTAAGATCAGTATCGTTGCCGATGATGGTGGCCACAGGACGTACGACTCTCACGCAGGTGGTGAAGTCTGATTGACTAAATGCAGAGCCGTCCTCCTTTAAGCTAGGGTATCCAAGAGCAACATCGCTTAAGTCTAGCTCTGGAGCCAACGCTTTGGCCCGGCTTAAGGCGGCTATGGCCCCGGCTCTACCAGATGCTCGCCTTAACTCCTGAATCCGTTGAGGTAACACGGCAAGCCGCTTGAGTACATCCTGCAGGAGATAAGGAGTATCATTTGATAAAGCCACAACGGCCAAAGCATCGCTAGACCCGGTGTACAACTGTTCCACTAGAGTGTACACCGCCTTAAGCTTGATCAGCATATTCTCGCTTCAGTTGGTACTCACGGGCCCGCGTTTATGCATATAAGATTAAGCCGGAGATCATATCTGAAACAGTTATCAAATGAATCATGGTGATGTTCAAAAGTTACACATAGTCACTTACCAAAAATTGCTGAGACCATTTGGGATATCTGGTTTTTTAAGCCAGACAATTAGGAAGTTGCTTCGGCAAGAGCTGCTTCTGCTGTCTCGGCCCGGGTCATAAGTGAAGATTTTTCATCCGCCCGGGCCTGCTTCTCCGCGTCAAAATCCTTCTTCAACTTTTCTTGCTCAGAGATGCTGAAGGCGAATTTGGAGTCGGCCTTTTGAATCTCAAGCTCTTGGGCCAAATGGTCTTCAGATCAGCAATCTGCAATTGAATTGACTGGTGGAGACCTGCAACACGCCGGGTTATGGTAAGGTTATGGTAAGGTATTATTAAAAGTCTCAAGCACTTTACAAGTAAAGACCCTTGACACTTGGGGGCTAATGTATACTGAAGAAAATTTTACTTTCTAATGTCAAATTATGCATATTAAAGTCTCAAGCACTTTACAAGTAAAATACTTGACACTTGGGGGCTAATGTGTATCGCTTCTTTAAAAGTTGCTATATTACGGCCGGGTTAAAATACTTTCTTGTAAACCGGTGAGCTAACAAGAGGGTCAGATTCTAAGTCTACGGCATATTTACCTATAAGTAGTAGACTTGGGGGCTGGTACAGTAAGTAAGATTCAGGAGAAATAATATAAATTATACCTCAGATTTATGATGTATCTGTTTCACCATGTCAATTTCCAGGTCGCGGCTGTTATGCACTTGATTCAAATAGCCTGAGACTATATCGCCAATGCTTAAGTGGGCATAGTCAGCGATATCCTGTTTGGTCTTCCGGCTTTTGACAAGTTCCTCCTTAGCGGTACACCTGGCAAGAACAGTAGGCCGCCCCGGCTCAACATACTGGATTTTCAAGTATTCAACTTCCGGTTCAGCCGTCCGGACCGGGCTATGAATTTCCGGCTTATCGGAGTTATCAAGAGTGCTTTCTTGAAGCGGGTCGGAAGATGGTGTCGGAATTTCATGGGCCGGTTCAGGAAGAGGTTGATGAGTAGAAGCATCAGGAACTGTGGTTCCGGGTTCCGGCTCCGTTGCTACCGGGTCTTCCATCGGCTTAGTCTTCTTTGCCCTCTTACTGGGCTTCGCCTGCACACTTTGAATAAAGCAAAGGGATGAGTACAAAATATGAGTAAGGTAAAGCACGAGGATAACAAAGGTACATTACCCAGGGGCAGTATTGAAGGCCGGCATGTTGGATTGCATAGACTCGCCAGAAGAAGGAGAGGTATCCTGGTAGTTGGAGTCAGATGAATTGAGAGGTCAATTTAATTAAACCCGCCAAAGGATAAACATAACGCAAAGCGGAGATGACCTCAGTTCGACATTTCCTGCTTACGTCAGGTAAGCCGGAAGAGAGTTCTACATCCTTATTTGTCCAGGTTTGCCTCCGGTTCTCAAGCTGTTGTTGCTTCAAAAGAAATTGAGGGTCTTGATAAGCTAAGGGATGTGAAAATCTTACTTTCCGGGTCACCCGCCGGGTTTTGTGCTTTGGCAAAGGCTCTGAGTCGGAGGAAATTATAGTTACCTCTTCACCATGAGCTTGGCTGTTTCGGTGTCTTCTGAAAGGCGGAAATATCAATAAAATAGTAACAAAGGAGTTAAGGAGAATAAGGGATTACCTCTTCCTCATCTCAAGAAGAGTCATCCAATTTGAGCAACTTCGAGGCTGGGTTTCTTCTTTTTGAAATCCCTGTCTTGGTGTTTTCCTTTCATTCTTCTTGGCGGCTCGCTTGTTGGGCGGCCTCGTGGTCATATTTGACTTTCCAAAGAGTCATCACTGGCCTGTGGGAAAGAGAAGGAATCATAAGTACAAGGAGGTAAACATATTAAATAATATTTATTAAGATTGGTAACTTACTGCAGGGGCAGGGTTCTTTTTGCAGAAGGGAAGTAGCCCGAAGGTATTGTTGATAACAGTACCCTCCTTCAGCAGTGACTGGGTTGTAGCATCGGCTACATCATATGGTAAGTCGTCATAACTGTGGCGCATTGGGTCACTCTGTCACCAGATAAGTGCACGATTGCCACGAGCGGCGGCTTAATGGGAGTATACGCCAAGTGACCTGACCGGACCAAGTCAATGCCGTTTAAACCATTTCCCAGAAGAGCTTTAATCTTCTTGATGGTGGGATTGAGTGGCAGACGTTCAACAGCGGTCAGTTTATACGCCAGCGGATGGTTGGATTCAAGGCACAGCGCCGAAGTCAAGGTGAGGCGGCTCATCACCGGAGAGGTATCTCGACAGTAGAACCATGACTGGTTCCAATATTTGGGGTGACTCGGCAGCTCAAAGATACGGAAATGCAGTCTCCTCCGTCGCTGGATCGAGATACCGCCAAGTTCAAGACTCGCCACATGCCGCATCATTCTGCCGGTTCAAGTAAAACAGTTCTCTGAATAAAAGCAGGCTTGGCTCTTCTCCCAGATACACCTCACAGAAGACTTGGAAGTTGCAAAGATTAGACACGGAATTGGGTCCAATGTCTTGAGGTCTAAGGTCAAAGAAATTTAAAACTTCTCTGAAGAACTTTGAGCCGGGAGGGGCAAATCCCCGGCTCATGTGATCCGTGAAAACTATTACCTCCCCTTCTTTGGGTTGAGGCTTCTCTTCAGATGGGTCAGGGACACGATAAGACATGACTTCCTCCTTTGGCAAATGACCAGACTTCACAAATTCAGCCAGTTTTCTTTTGGTGACAGTGGATGGGACCCAGTTGCAGTTATGAGGAGCTTTGGTCGACTTAGGCGCCATGACAACAGATTGGCCTATTGCAAAATAAGAAGTTCCGCTTAAATTTTAACCCGGAAGAAAATATTCAAATTGCTTTGAAGGTAGCGGCTTAAAGGGGCCTAATGACATAAGGATAATTGGGCAACATTATTTAAGCCGCCACAAGTGTTAGCAACAGTTCAAAAAGTTTTAAAGACCTGAGAAGGTGCCAAGGTTTACAGATCAAGTGAGTTGTGTTTAAACCGGATATTTGGACAGTTATGTTGAAGGCATTTAACATAAGAAGTGTTCCGAGTGATAAAAACAGGTTTCATAAGTTACAACGATTATTTTGGATCAAATGGTCGTCCTGAAAAGAAAAATTTCTAGACCTAAAATGAGTGCAGAGAAGTTCATACACTCGAAAGAAGCTTCTGAGCAAAGGAAAAGGGATCTGTTTGCATATAAAATGGGGGTGAAACAGTTACCGCAACAGTTCTATACCATCTAATGATCAGAAAAGGGCGTTGGGGGTGAGATCTATCAAGGGTTCGCAGCAGGCGGCGATGAACACCGACGAGCTTGACGAAAACTATGATACAGATCTAAGACAGGAAAGGAAAGGGACTTACAGGTCTGGAGGAGCTGCGGAGGTTCGTCGGCGTGTTTCTGGACTGATTCAGGTTGATGCGCGGCGGCTGGCCTGAGAAGACGAGAAGCTTGACGGCGGCGGCGGCGGAGCTCGAGATGAGGTAAGAGGAAGGAGACGACTGGAAGGGGGAAAAATGAAACCCAGGTCGTTCCTATTTATAAGGAGAGCATAACTGAGACGGCACGGGAAACGAGGAGATAAGAATTACTATCCAGCGGCCCCGACGCCTCGATTCTCGGAAAGGGCAATAAAGACAAAGATCCGTTGGGACGATTCGGCGGGATAAAAGGAAAGATGACGTCATGATGGGTTAACACGGATCCAAAGAATGACGTCACGCCGGGTTAAAGAAAGTCTTTTTGTGCAGTATGAAGACTGAAGATTTATGTTTTAAGTTATTTTAAGATTGACATGAACAGGTTCAAATCAATCTGGGGCCTAATGTTGGGGATATAACTATTTGTGTAAGCCGCCCAGGAGGGGCCGGGTTACGTAAAGAGGTTACCAGACAGAAGCCCAACTCCAAGCATGAAGATGGCGTCTCAACAAGGGGCCTAAGGCCCACAAGCGACTTAAGGCCCGTTGTAGTAAACCGCCATAATGGCATGACTTGTATCGTAAGGTAGACTTGATTAGTCACCGAGCTGGACACTGTTTATGAGTCGGCTGGGACTCTGTAAGCCACAGGGCGTCAACCCGTGTATATAAGGGGACGACCCGCCGGCGGCTTAGGGCAAGAAACAACCAGTCGAGAACCGGGCATAGCGTATCTCGCTCCCTGGTCATCGAAACCTCAAGCAATACCAAACCAACTAGACGTAGGCCTTACCTTCACCGTAAGGGGCCGAACTAGTATAAAACCTCTCGTGTCCTTTGTCCGTATTAACCCCTTTAAGCTTCCTAGTTGCGGTGGCTTCGCGATTAAGTCCTTGCAAGAGGACATCTGCCGTGACAATTCCACGACACCCACCATAATACTTATGCTATCTTGAGAGAAGCCACTAGTGAAACCTATGGCCCCGGGTCTATCTCTTATCACATTTGCTTCCAATCTACTTTTATTTGCATCTTTACTTTTTGCATCTATATCATAAAATACCAAAAATATATTTATCTTATCATACTATCTCTATTAGATCTCACCTTCGCAAGTGGCCGTGAAGGGATTGACAACCCCTTTATTGCGTTGGTTGCGAGTTCTTTGTTTGTTTGTGTAGGTGCGTGGGACTTTTGAGGAGCCTCCTACTGGATTGATACCTTGGTTCTCAAAAACTAAGGGAAATACTTACGCTACTATTGCTGCATCACCCTTTCCTCTTCAAGGAAAACCAACGCAAGCTCAAGACGTAGCACCAGGATTTGTCTTCTTTGGTACCATCACCAGGTTTGCTAGCCAGTCTGGATGTTTTATTTCTCTGATGAATCCGGCCTGGAGTAACTTGGCTAGCTCTTCTCCCATGGCTTGTCGCTCAGGTTCTAAGAAGCGCCGAAGAGTCTGCTTGACCGGCTTGTATCCCTTCAGTATGTTTAGGCTATGTTCGGCCAACCTGTGTGGGATACCTGGCATGTCTGAAGGATGCCAGGCGAAGATGTCCCAATTCTCACACAAGAACTCTCGCAGTGCAGTGTCTATTGTGGGGTTCAGTTGTGCCCCAATGGATGATGTTTTTGTAGGGTCCATTGGGTGGACTTGGAAATTGACTATTTCGTCCACTGGTTTGAAAGAGGTGGATTTGGGTCGTTTGTCGAGTATCACGCCGTCCTTGTCCATCGTGGAGCGCAGCGCAGTTAGCTCTTCGGCCGCGAGGGCTTCGGATAATGCCTCAAGGACCAGCGCGGCGGTTTTATTTTCAGCGCGGAGTGCTACGTCCGGATCACTAGCTAGAGTGATGATTCCATTGGGCCCGGGTATCTTGAGCTTCATGTACCCGTAATGGGGTATAGCTTGGAAGCTCGTGAATGCGTCCCGCCTAAAAGGGCGTGGTATCCGCTACTGAACGGGGCCACTTGGAATGTTATTTCTTCGGACCTATAATTCTCCGGCGTGCCGAATGCCACACATAGTGTGATTTTTCCCGCACATCGTGCCTCCTGACTAGGGATTATTCCCGTGAAGGTCGTGCTGCTTTGCTTAATGCGGCTCTTGTCTATTTCTATTTTGTTAAGAGTCTCCTCGTAGATGAGGTTTAATCCTCTGCCGCCGTCCATGAGCACTTTAGTAAGACGGAAGTCGTCCACAATTGGACTAAGGACCAAAGCGGCTGGTGCTTGGACTATTCGGAATTGAGGTTCGTCACTGGCATTGAAGGTTATAGCCAAGTCGTTCCATGGATTTATTGCTGCGACGTGGCAGACTTCAGCGAGGCTGTGGAGTGCTCGCTTGCGCCTATTATTTGAGGCGAAAGTCTCGAAGACTATCAGTATTGTATTGTTATTTTCCGCGGAATGGTGTTCTGCGGTATTGTTGATGAGGAGATCCTCACCGCTCTTGGCCACCTGCCGGAGTATCCGACATCCTCTAAGGCTGTGTGTTGGTACGGTATCCGGTGTACTGTGAATTTTGCATGGCCCATTAAGCCATCCCTCCAATACCACACCCTGTAGTGGGCTTTGGTTTCTTTGTAATTGGATCGGGTGACTTGCGAGAGTGCACCCTTTTAGTTCGGACGAGGGGTTTAGTGAGAGCCGGAGGATCCCAAAATTTTGTTTGGGTTTTCCAGGCGCTTTCCATCGCACAGTACTTCTGTACTACGGCCGCCAAGTCAGCGAAGTGTATTATGTCACGGCGATTTATAGCGTTGAGTATTCCCTTGTCCATGCAATTTTTGCAAAAGAATGAGATTGCGTCTTCCTCGCGACAGTCCTTAATCTTGTTCATTACAAGAAGGAATCTGGCCCAGAAGTGATGTACTGTCTCTTGGGGCTCTTGCCTAATGTAGGAAAGATCACTTGTATCTGGGTGGGTGGGTAGATTTAAGTCCAAACCCTGACCCGATCTGAGACCCAGGGGCAGAGGAGCTGCCGAGCTTAGCAGCTCGGGCTCCGGGATGTTGCCCAATTTTTCTGACCCGCTGTCCATTCTAGGTTCGGAGCTTGGGCCATGTCCTCCCATAGACGGGTATCCGACTCAGAGAGCTCGGGTATCCGGACATAGTTCATCCTCAAAATAGAGGAAGAATCGCTGCATTGCTCCTCCACCACCGCTAGGGATGGCAATGGATACCCATTACCCATGTACCCGGTGGGTAAAAACCCTATTAGGGTAAGGGTATGGGATAAAAGATTACTCATGGGTATATTAATAGGAAAATATTAAACCCATTGGGTAGAATGGGTATGGATATGGGATAGTATAACCCATACCCGTGTACCCATATACCCGCATAAAATCTACTAGTAAGGGCCTTCACTATTCATTTATCTAATCTAGCTTGCCACAAAATCATTCTATGTAGCCCACACACGCACGTACATGAAATGAAAGAAGGAATCCCATCTCTCTCTCTCTGTCTCTGCGTGATTAACGTGATTAGGCTTAGCCGCTTAGGTAAATAATCAATACTTGGTCACGTCCCATATTCAAAGACGGAGATTAATACCCTTCCCATCTCGTCGTCTCTTGCCTCCTCAGGCATTGCTAGTCACCGCAGCCAACGCTCCAGCTGCTCACTGCCTCGCCGTCGCCAGCGCTTCCAGCCGCCCGGACGCAATGGACCTTGGGGATGAGGACCACAACTTTCACGTGGTCGGCGACGGGGAGAAGAAGATGCAGCTGACGGTCACACGAACTAAGTCGGACGGCAACGACTACCACGGCGCAGCACCGTCGTTGGATGGTGCCATCTGTCTCCATCCGACAGGAAAGGTCCAAGCCCCCGGCCAACGTAAAGGACCTGTACCTCTTGGCTCGGCATCCAAGGTGCCTTAGCGGCCTAGCCCGTTTGGTCGATCCTCTGCTACCACCAAGCACAAGAACAAGAGCAAGGCTATTTTGGCTTGGTGAGTTTTAATTTTGTGTATGATTTTATGAATATGAGCATTGATCTTGTAGTTTTAGTTTTTTGTATAAATGATGTGATGCATTCCTAGATGGTACATAGACAGTGGCGGAGCCAGAAATTTTGTGGAGCCCGGGCAAGTTAAGCCTAAGTGTATAATCTAGAAATAATAAATCAGGTATTCGAATATACAACATATAATATACCACCAAACTTCCGAATCACAAATCCACATGGAGGCAAAATGTAATTATTAAGTGAAAAATAAACATAATAATCACATAGAATGTAATTTTAAAGTGAACTAATATATAATATACCACTATCTGTTTCATAGACCAAGTAAAGTTGAGACCTGATAAAAAAGATATGTAACCAGCCTTGCATAGAGGCTAACTTGCTATGTTGCCAACAAAAACAAAGCTATCTTAAAAATAAAGATAAAACTTCCATACCAGATGTCACCATATTTTAGTGTGCAATTTCTTCCACCATGGTCAAAAGCATCTCTCACTTGTTTATTTTTGCCAAAAGATGGACATACAACAAGCCTTGCCTAGAGGCAAGCTCGCCGTGTTGCCAAAGCCCTAGAAGCCACTACAAGATAAAAAAATTGATTTGCAATTACAATAAATTTAGTTGTGAGATATGAATATGTTAAACATTAAAAGCTTGCAAGAATAGAGATGGTCAGATGGAACATACCGAATACCGAAAAAGAAAATCATGAGGCAAATGCCCTTTCCAAGACCTCATTGTAGTAAATGTTCGAATAATATCCTTATCACCAACTGTACCTGTCGATTGTTGTAACATCTTATCAAGTCGCTGAACCATTCATTATTGATCTTGCTATGCAGTTTGCTCCCAGTTAAAATAAGATCACAATTTGCTCCCTGTTAGCACTCGATAGAAAAACAAAAGTATTCATAAAACTTTAGAAAATGACAAAATTAAAATACAGTCATGCAAACTTAAATAAAATGAGATGTTTCGATTGAGAGAACAAGGATTTTAGGCTCAGGAAAATCAGCTTTATCGACAAAATCTGATCTATATAACTTTAAAGTAGATACTTCGTTAAAGCTAAAACAGAATCAAGTGCTGCCAGGCCCTCCAGTACATTTTTTGGTTGGAAAGACAACTCAACCAAGGGATTAGCTAACACGTACAGGTGCAAATTTGACAGAGATATCATTAATTCTGAAAGAAAAATATTTATACAACATATATCACAGAGATGTCATTAGTTCATTAGTTCTGAAGACCATACTCAGTGACAGTACAATGGATATCAGAATGAAAAATACTTATGGAGCCAGTCTGAATAGTGAATAATATATGCAGATGGCACCAAAGTACGAAGCAAGTCTGGGATAATTTGGCAGGTGATCTCAAAGAAATATTGCATGAATACTTAGCCCAGACCAATTATTTAGAGATGAGGGAAGTAGTCTCTAGTCCTAATTTCGACGGAGGGTTCTTACCGAAGGAGCTGCCGCGCGCGGCCGAATGAGAGAAAGGAGGTGTTGAGGCCTGGAGGGACTAGTAGATTGCAGGGTGCCTGGCCGCCAGCAGTGCGTCTATAGCCGTCTAGGTCTAGGGTTCTAGCCGCCAGTCCCTGCGCTCGCCTCCTGTGAGAAACAAAGAGACATGGATTTTGAGCGGTCCATCCGTCGATCGTGCGTATTCCCCTCGCGTCGTGAACTAGTAGTGATACGGAAGTTGTTTCGGCCTGGCCTGTTCGGTTGGGCTGTGAACCTGAGAAACGAAGGCCCAATTTTGTTCTGCCGGGTAAAGCAAGGTACCGAACAGGGTTTAGCCCTTTATTGATCCGTGAATCGCTGCTGTTGACGAGCCAGCGAGCCCGGGCAAGTGCCCAGGGTCGCCGGGCGGTGTCTCCGCCACTGTAACATAGATCTAATCTATAGATGATGTGATGATATGATGTTTTTTTAGTATTGATTTTCTGCCTATACATGATGTATATAGCTGCTGTGATGAATATGATTATTTTTTTATATATGTACATGATACGTAGAGATGTTATGATGTATATATGAGCATCATGATTTCAGTGATCATCGTTTATATAAGCATTGATTTCTGCCTATACATGATGTATATAGCTGCTGTGATGAGTAAGATTGTTTTGTACATAGGTGATACATAGAGATGTGTTATGATGTATATATGAGCATTGTGTGCTGTCGTTTACTATTATTTCTTACTCAAGTCGATGTGTGCACACGTGGGTAGCTTTTACCTGTGGTACCCATTTACCCTGTCGGGTGATGGGTACGGGAAAAGATTATACCCGTTGACGGGTATGGGTACGGGTGATGGGTAAGCTCAAGGGGGGTGGGTAAGGGTATGGGGTAACTCCACCCGTACCCAAACCCTGCGGGTGCCATCCCTAACCACCGCTATCTGATGGGTGACCGGCGGAGAGTTAATCTCCCTTTGGTCGGGTTTAAGCCCGATCCGATCATAGTCCGTAGCGGCTCCCAGAGCGGCGATGCGATTCAAGAGCTCGTTCAGGGAGGAGAACTCCATTGGATCCATCTGTTCGGTGAGTTCCGAGCAGGCGTGGAGGTTGTTTTTGATGACCTGAGAAGTCATCGTCGGTGCGACGGCTGAACAGGTGGTCATGACGAAGCCGCCTAGTAGGAGAGTTTGGCCTAAAGCCAGGGCTCCCCCCAAGGTGATGTGGTCCTTGATAACAAGGCGAGCCATCAAGCCTTATCGTGACGGCACAGTGGAACTCTCAATGAAAACGCCAATGTCGGTGTCAAAACCGACGGATCTCGGGTAGGGGGTCCTGAACTATGCGTCTAAGGCTAATGGTAATAGGAGGCGGGGGACACAATGTTTACCCAGGTTCGGGCCCTCTCGATGGAGGTAATACACTACTTCCTGCTTGATTGTTCTTGATGATATGAGTATTACAAGAGTTGATCTACCACGAGATCGTAGAGGCTAAACCCTAGAAGCTAGCCTATGATTATGATTGTTGTTGTCCTACGGACTAAACCCTCCGGTTTATATAGACACCGGAGGGGGCTAGGGTTACACAGAGTCGGTTACAGAGAAGGAGATCTACATATCCGAATTGCCAAGCTTGCCTTCCACGCAAAGGAGAGTCCCACCCGGACACGGGACGAAGTCTTCAATCTTGTATCTTCATAGTCCAACAGTCCGGCCAAAGTAAATAGTCCGGCTGTCCGAGGACCCCCTAATCCAGGACTCTCTCAACGATGACATCAACATGGGCGACGATTTCATGGAAATGAAGTACTTTGTAAGAGGAGGGGGCAGTTGCATGATCGTCACTAGGCACGCAACTGCAAGTGTCGCCCCCTGACTGCAACTTGGGGACGGAAGTGGTTTTTGTTGGGAGAGGGGCGCGGTTGCATTTTGCCACTAGGCATCGTTCCCTTCAGTATGTACCATCCCTACGAAAGGTACGGTATCTCCCTCATGGCGTGTTGCATTGCAATGCGAGGTTCATATAATTTTCTGGAGCAGTAAGTTGATCATGCTAATACGGATGATCTATCCAGGATTGTTTAGATTGAAACTAGCTAGCTGATTATGCAATAAGCTAATTCTTCATTGTCATGCACCCATCGTTTTTTTGTGGTATTTGTGTGCAACATAAGGAATTAATTCCACACTATTATTTAACCAACATTTTTTTGCTACCATATTAGACATGAAATTTGCCATCTATGCTTAGTAAAATTACTTCGTATTGTCATGGCATTTTAGAGAAACCTTTTTTCCATGATAACTAAACAATCACATGTGCTGGTAGTTTTTGCAAGAAGCATCATGCGAATAAATACAATTCACCATGGAAACTAAGTATACTTTGCCATGGCAACTTTTAAGTTTTTAATAGATGGCAAAGTAGGTGAAAAAACAACCAGAACATGGCAGATTTGACATTGTTTTGCCATGGCATTTTCTACGTGATTTTTTAATAAAAAACATGGCCTTTTGTTAATTAGGGCATGAAGTTTTTTTACTCTGTGTCATGGCAAAATTCAGTACATGGCATATTCGAGATTGCATTTTGCCATGGGTTTTTCTACAATGATCTAATCTAACTTCAAATAAACACGACCCTTGTTGGCACATTTTTGTAAATTTGTTTTTTTTTTTTGGCTCATGCTAGCAGTACCATGTGCAATATTACAGGTAGCATGGCAATTTCACTATTTAGACAATGGCATTTTTTTACTATTTTAGATTGTGGTAGTTTTATTTTAGGTGTCATGCATTGTATTTAGTTAGACGATGGCTTTTTTGAAAATTAGACTATGACATATTATTTTGAAGTTATATACCATGGCAAAATTATTTTCTTCTTTATCATGGCAATTATTTAGTTACACCATGGAATTTTCTTTTACAACATGTCATTTTAATAATTAATAACATGTCATTTTAATAATTAATAACATGTCAATTTTTTAAATAACATGTCATTAATAAATAAAATGGCATTTTTAGTAGGTGGATGACAGTTTTATTATTAAGAGTAATAACATGGCATTTTTTATTAATAACAGGATGTAAATTTAATAATTAATAACATGACATGGCATTTTTATGAATCACATGTCATTTCAATAATTAATAACATCGTATTTTTATTAATAGGAGCATGCCATTTTTCATAACATGGCATTTTTATTAATAATAGGATGACTGTTTGATTAATCACATGTCATTTCTTTTGCTAATAAGATTGACAGATTCATTAAAACCATGGCATTTTTATTTGGTTAGGCTATGGTAATCTATCGTAGGTAGCACAAAAATATTTATGTTCTATGCAGCATTCAATTTTTTTTCCCGTGCTACGTTAATATTTTGTTGTTTCACACTTATTTGTTGTGTCATTTCCCCCAAAAGTTCCCATGTTTTTTCGAGAGAACAACTCCACTATTTTTTTGTCATGATCCCATATGTGCCTTTTTTATATGTCATGGCAATTTCCTGGTGTGTTTTCGTATCTTTAAAATGAGGTCCAAAATAACAAGGGGTTAAGGCCTTTTTTAGTACATGAAAATGGGCTTTCTATGGGTCCATTTTGAAAGGCTTTTTCCTATTTTGTTTGTAGACACGTAAAGTGGGAGGTGTCTCCCCAGCGAACGTCTCTGTTCGCTCGGGAAAATATGTGGTGCATCGGAGCTTGTGGTGCTATCAATGCACCAAACTCACATTGTGTTTATAAAATGTTCAAAAATTTCTGAAAAAAATTAGCACACTCACCCAACATCAATGTAGGTTGTCAAAAAAATTCAAGTCAAAATTGAAAACATAGCTTGAAAAACAAAAATAACAAATTCAACACTGCATAATACACAACATAACTTTGGCTTTAGATTTGGCCCATTATCACACTAATGTCAAATTTGTCATTTTTGTATCTCCAAAAATATTTTAAATTTTTATATAAATTTTTTGACATCATACATTGATGTTGCGTTAACGTGCTAGATTTTTTTTTCAGATTTTTAAAAATATTCTATAGCGCGGTGCACCGATAGCACCACAAGTGTGCACCGGATACATTCCCCTGTTCGCTCGAACAGAGCGAACAGAATGTTCGCATGAACGTTTAGTACGTGGCGCTTCACTCGGTGGGCAGCCCCAGTGCCGTTCCCCAGATATGTGTGCCCTATTTGTTAGACTAATGATAACATGGAGATGATTTTTTTTTCAGGGTAACATGGAGATCAAATTAGAACACTTTCAGTACTCAAATAAAAATTAGAATACCTTCATCATAATTTTTGTAAAACTTTGAATATTTAAAGTGTAAAGTGTGGCACCTCAATTCTACAATCCTAGTAGTCCATTTCTGATCACCGTGTCGGTCTACCACCCCCACTATACCTAGCCATGGGTAGCCCGGCCCAGACGGCTCGACCTTGCCCCGGGCCTAGATTTTGAGCCTGATGACTGGGCCAGGTTTGGGCCCGTCGTATCTACAATTTAAGGAAGAGGCTCGACCCCAAGGCCCGCAAGCTTTTTGACTGATGGGCCGGGCTTGGGCCTGAATTTTAGGCCCAACAGCCAGGCCGCGACGGGCACATGCCTAGGTTTTCTGTGTCGGGCTTTGGTAGGCCCGGCTTGATGCCGCCGCGCGGGGAGGTGAACCCGGTTTGTTTACGAAATGGCGCGTGACTTAAGCGGCGGTGCAACCCTCCTCGTCCCCGTGCTTACACGCGGGCAGCCTACGGGAGCATTGGTCGACGGTATTAGTAGCAGTACACACGTACGTACCCATGTGCGTGCGTGCGATGTGATCCAGACTCACAAAAAGCACGCGCATGACGAGCTGAGGCCAATTCCACCGCACGACCCTAAATCTTACCCCATTTTGTCCGGATTTGTACGTATGGGGTAGAAATAGGGAGAACAAACGCCGGACAGAGGCCGGACAAACTCGCTGCACCCACCGCTGCTACCCCATATTCCGGATTTTGTCCGTGCTGGGTGCACGTGGTGGGCCAGGTAAAAAAAGGAGAGAGTGACATGTGGGGGCGAGGCGGACACAGACGGACGACGAGGACGCGAAGACGTCCGCTTTCTGTCCGCTTTGGCCCCAAACCGAGAGTGTCCGTATAATGTGCTGCATAGTCTCTTCCATAAGATCGGTCTTTTGGTTGCATTGGCTAGAGCATGCACTTCTACATGGTATCAGAGCCAAGAGGTCTCCGGTTCAAGACCCGGCTGGCGCAATTAAATTGCAGTCCACTTTCGGTCCACGTTTAGGCCTGAGGGAGCCAGACGTGAGGGAGAGTGTTCGTATAATGTGCTGCGCAGTCTCTTTCATAAGATCGGTCTTTTGGTTGCATTGGCTAGAGCATGCACTTCTACAGATAGCAACTTTGGTCTGAAAACCCTCAAAAAAAAACTTTGGTCTGAAAATGGGGCAAAAGCGGATACAGACCGGACGAAACGTCCGTATGCTCTCATGCGTTGGATCGGCCGGTTTGTTCGTTTTACCCTAAACGGAAACAAACGGACGATTTAAGGTAAATTTGGGTCACGTGGAGTTGGCCTGACGACGGTGATGGATGCAGAACAGTCGGACACGGTGAGATCTCGGGAGACAGGGACGGCCGCCACTTCTTGCCTGGACTCGCACAGTCGCACTCGCACTGCAGCGGGAAAGAACCATTTCACTTGGCGCCCCGTTAAATCAGGCCCCAAGGAGGCAAGGAGGAGGAGGAGTCGAGTCCAGCCAGCCAGCAGGGGAAAGACGGAGGAGACCCAGCAGCGGGAAGAGGAGAAGACAGAACAGTAGCAGCTCAGGTCAGATTGTGCTTTCGGTTTCGTCATGGCGTCTTTCTTTACTCTTGCTACGCCCTTGTGCTGCCTCACTCTTGCCTAGCCTGCCTACAGAGCCTCTCGCGGCGCCGGACGGGGTGGGATCGACCCAACCGATGGGCTGCGCGTGGTCGTCGTCGCCGTCGCCGCCAAAGCGTGAGCGGCGCGCTCAGGGGTACGACCGCACGAGGAGCCCGCCGTCCTCGCCGCCGAGACCGCATGTACGCATTCCCAGCTCCAGCTCCACCTCCTTGTTTTTTGATACGTGCAACTTTATTTACAGAAATCCTATTCCCACACAAAACTGATAACTCCGCGTCACGCGCGTGCAGTCACGGTGAACGAGGTCGAGGCGCTGTACGAGCTCTACAACAAGCTCAGCTTCTCCATCTTCAGAGACGGCCTCATCCACAAGGTAAGCTCCACAACCGCCATGGATCCATCTTCAAAGACAGCATGTCCCATCTCATCTTATCTCATCTGCGTTCATCACAGGAGGAGTTCCGGCTCGCCCTGTTCCGGACAAGCGAGAGAGCCAACCTCTCTGCGGACAGGGTGTTCGACCTCTTCGATCTCAAGCGCAACGGGGTCATCGAGTTCGGCGAGTTTGTGCGCTCGCTCAGCATCTTCCACCCCAAAGCGCCTGTATCAGACAAGACCGCATGCATGAGACAGGATTTTTGACTCCCGGGTGCAGGGACACCCCACTATCCATGCCGTTCGCATCACGTTCACTTCTTTCGGGATCTGGACCACACCTGTCTCGTCCTTGCGTATTGCAGAAGACACGAACAGTAACCCCAGAACAGTAAACGCAAGGACGAGACAGGTGTGGACCACATATGTCACGAGAGCTTGATGCAATCTGATGAAAACCAGAACTAGATTAGCAGTTCCAAAGATGAATGGAGCAGCGGAGTTGCATATGAAGGCAAACCTAACAAGTTTGCATCATAGTTGCCCAGGAAGGTAGGAACTCATTTGCTACTGTACTAACTGAACTATTTGTTTATAGGCAATGAGATTTTGATCATGGAAGGATGCGTCTGTTTTGATGAGAGTGTAATGCAGGAGATCGGTTCTTAGATCCGACTGTATTGTAATACTCCCTCTGTCTTAAAGTAAGTGTCTCAACCTTAGTACAATTTTGTACTAAAGTTAGTACAATTTTTGCTTATGTTATACACAACTAGAATAGGCAACAATGAGATGGTCTACCTACACAAAGTTCAGTTCAGAAACTACATGCAAATGTTAAAAATTCGGAATGTTCGTGAGAGAGTAAAACAGAGAAGGGAGAGAAGGAACAACCAAGATGCAAGCTTTGTGCTACCACTCAATCACATATGGTCCACAATCTTGGTTACTCAATGTTCAGATTATTGTAATTTTTGTACCTAAAAGGTCTTAACTATATTAACCGTGTATAATTTTCAAATATTAATAGTTGCACCTTAAAACCCTATGAAACAATCACCTGTACCCTATGATCTTACTACGCTTCACATAGCTGAGTTAGCGCTACGTTTTGCATGACATTCTTTGATGGGTCTTCAGTTGTTGGTCAATGTTATCCTGGTCTACATGGTTACATTTTGTTGTTTCAAATAATTGTGCTTTCCTCATCAATGGGTTTTGCTTTAGGTAATATAAGACACCTGATCAATGTCCATGATGGGAGTAGTTCTCAGACTTCCCATGGTCAGTAGAACGACCAGGGTCCTATTTCTTAGTGGATAGTTGGTTTCTGGTGGATCCGATCACCATTTCTTGGAAAAACTTCCTGAGCAAATGGTACAAGTGATCATGTACCAGTGCTTTCACTTGAGCCTGTAGAAGTAGTACTTGAAATGTATGGGGTCAATGATGAAGGGATACACTCTGCTAATATGGTCAGGCAATTCTACCATTTATTTTCCAAGTTGAAAATCATCTTCAAAGCTCCCCAGCAGCCAACAACAATGATCCTTCACCGGCAGGCTGTTTGATTTTTGGTGAACCTTTTGTATCATTTTGATTACATATTGAGAGGATTGTACATAGAGAGTTTGATCTTTTGGCGAACCTTTTATATCATTTTGCTTATATATATATTGGGGGAATTGTATATAGACAGGAAGTGTCCACGTCCAAGCTTCGTACGCATCCGCAGCGCCTATTTACTGAAGACTGTATCATCAGTTACACAGGTAGCTGCCCACCTATGACACGACTTCTTCGCAATGGCGCTCTATCATTTCATAATTGGTCCTAACACCATGGGTGGGTATTCCAGAATGATTTAATTGAAACTCCAATGCCGTCTGTACTCATGCTTGAGCTCTTCTGCTGTCTTGTGTATCTTCCCATCATGCAAGTTCCCGTCCTTTTAGTTTTCTTTCAGCACGTTGTATTCAGTTACAATAAGTGAATCTTCTCCATAATGTAATAGTGTGCTCTTTTCATCCAAGTTGTATGCCATCTGTAAGTTAATTATGAATGCAAGCCTTTTCTCTTCAATTAACTTGTGTGATGGTTGCAATTCAGTTTTTCCTTTTAATTACCGAACGATGAAAAAATGTACATGCAAAATAAACCAACACGTACAATATCTCCCTATTAACGGGCGCGGCGTGCCGCCGCGCGGGGTTCGCTAGTATGTACTAAAATAGAAAAATAAATGCGATGGAAGGTGACACAGGGATAGTATTGGAATAGATGAAAAAAATACCAGAAGATGTCAATTTTTCTATTCAATTCAGGTAGATGAGAATGATTTGGTAACTAAGATTGTTTGGCTATCTCGAGAAATGTGTTGGACTATGCAATATTTAGTGATGTTATATGTTTTTTTAGCAGTGTGATGTTATATGATTTGACACCGCATACATACAAATAGATGATGGGCGTCCATTTGGTTCGATTGTTGGGGTTAATACTCACACCAAAACTATTCTGTTTGGTGCTACACTTGTTGTGATGGAATTGTTGACACTTTTGGTGGATTTTTGGAACTTTCTAAAAGTAACATTGATATTTGTGACATAACGAATTTATAAGTGTGTCGAACAAAATGTTTGGCAGGTGTGGACTATGTGAAAATGCATGGCTACAAAGGATGTTTTTAAAAAGGAAGGGGCACTAGTGTATAGTGTAGAGGACGCGACTGTTATGATCCCGAGCTCATGTGTGCCCGGGTGAACAGTAAAAAACTTAAAATTAATTCAAAAAATTGTTATTTTTTTGTGTGAAACTTTGATAAATGTTCTGATCGCTTGCAAAATTTTATCACCAAATCACATTCGTGTAAAATGTGGCAAAAACAATTTGATGCTCCAAACTGTTATTTTCAAACGCATTTTGGAGCATTGATTTTGTTTCTTTTTAACTTTTAACACGAATATGATCTGGTGATGAAATTTTACAAGCGATGAAAACATTCGTCGAAGTTTCACACACACAAAATCGGTTGTTTTAAGAAAAATCGATTTTATTGTTCACCCGAGCTCACATGAGCTCGGTATCATAACAATACTTTCGATGAATACGCTCCCTACTCAAATGAGCACCACTCAAAGAAGTGAAAATATGAACAATGAATTGAAGAGATACAATAATATAAAATAGGGACAATTACATTCTAGCCCTTAACTCAAACCTACTACTCGGATTTACCCTAATTCCCAAGCCTGCTCAAATTTGCCCCTGTGACATTAGATGCCCTTATAGAAATGTCATTCCGTGCCATTGCCATGCAGTCAAAGGGCTTTGAAGTACGAAATGGTTTCACTTTCTTGGCTAAAAACACTGTTTGCCGTATTCAACAAGTGCCAGGGATTCCCCTTGGGTTATGCCACTGAATCTTCGCCGTCAACGGCTCATCTTTGATTAAATCCTGTTAATGTTAATAGAAGCACCAACGAACCATTTGTTTTTCTTTCTCAATGTGCAGTTCAGAAACTGCAAATTTCTATTCATCCAACATGAAAGGCTCCTCAAGGTGCATGTGCATAAGATTAGCTCGCGACAGCTGCACGAAGTCCGATTTAAAACCAAGGTTCTAGCTAGTTGCACCATTGCCCATCAAACTTAGGAAATGCTGCCACATAATTTTGGCCTTTTTTGGTGCGATGCACAACATCACCGAAGAATTTCGAAGACAAAACACAAGAACGTCAACACCAAGAGGCTTTGGGTGGTTGAATGTCCTCTGCCTCTTTTAAGTTCCCTGGCTAGCAGTGGCCAGCATACAACGATCGGCTAGGCAAAGTGCCTATATGCAGTAGTAAAGTTAACAAAAAGGGAAGTGGAAAGCATTTCTGATACAAAAGGCAAAGGTCAGATCGGAGACTCGATGCGGCAAATATCACCATTTTCCAGGGAAAAGCGCCTCAAACAGATGGTATACGAGCGCGCTAAAACTCACTTCTCTATGTACTACTAGTTTTGATTCTTGTTGTTTAGTCAGCAAGATCCAGAGGCCTGGCAAATCTCAAATCAGACCAAAGTCTCAACTATGAATTGAGAAGTGGTGATACCATCCATGCAATTATGTACAGCCAACATTAGGCCAAGAAAACAAAGCACCAATGTTTCCCCACAATGATGGTACAAAATGACTCCATTTCTGAAGCAGTCAGGCATGCTACAACGGCAGCATCAGATGGCACCGATACAGCCCTGGCAGCAGAACCAGGCCACCAGGATGCCCAGGAACGCTACCGGGCGAAGACCTGCGACGGGGTGTGCCCTAGCAGCTCCTTGAGCTTCCTTTCGCTGATGGGGTGGCCTTGGAACAGGTCCTCAACGATCTTATTGAGCACCTGCATCATCATCAATCATAGAGCACACATTTCAGGTATGTAATAATATGCAAACAACAGACGCTCATCCGCAGGAAAGATGTAACCACGATCTTTGAAGGATGGGAGGTGCCAAAGCAATGCAAGTTAGTCACTAGGCTTAAGAATTTAACTGTAAGTTACGAACAATGTCACTCAAGTTTGAGGAGCAGTGTGATTTTGCCAGGTGTGAACTCCTTTCGGTTGTATTGTCTTGCTGCAATGCTTTAAGTCGCCCAAAACTCTCTTTATAAAAAAAATCTTAAGTGGCTAAAACTTTCAATGCCTACATCTAGCTTATAGCGTCATAGCAATTACCACCCCTGAATCATAATTCATAAACCAACAAGCAAACTTATAAACTGGTGACCTGATTCATTATGGTACTAAAGTTTAAAGAACAGCATGTTGAGTCTTGTACACCAAAAGAGACAAGCCATGCATGAAATCTTTCAGAATTCGAGTCAATGCTTCAAATAACTACTACTAACTTCTGCAATTTGGCTAACTTGACAGGATGTCCAATCGGAGACCCTGAGTCTGATCTTATCTAACCAGCATAGTTTGGCAAAGATGGCAAATCATGGTCCGCATTATGGATGCAGTTTCAAAATTTCAATTGTACTGCACACATGAACAATCAGTTCCCATTTTTCAAAGGAGGGTGGTTAGATCTGTTTAACAATGAAAACATACAAGCAATCCTAATAAAATGAAAACTAGTCCTGGATGTACCAGACAATGGGCTGAGAACTTTCTTGAGCTCAAGTCTTAACATTCAGCAAAATTTGATCACACTAAATCAGTTAAAGCAGAGCAACAAGAACAAGTACCAGCCTAATAACAGATTAGTGTCAATCTAGATTCTCAAACTGTCAAACATCAAACTATGCACGCATTCACCCAAATGTAACAATTGGTAGAATCCCAAGAATCCTAGTAAATCTAGCATGGAACGGCATGTAGCACCATTATGGACTGAACATTTGACAGTTTGAAACTCATGGATGGCATGGATTCAGAAGAGTGAGCTGAGCTCAAACTCATCCATCCGCTGAGCCCTGCTTCACTTTATACGGTGAGCTCTGCTCATCTAACACAACATTTGCAGATTAAAACATAGTACCGTGCAACTAGATAAGATCACAGAATGGATAAAAGCAAGCAGCACGAGCTCACCTCGGCCTGCATCCCGGCGTGGCGCCGGACGCCGGTGGCGTCGTACATGACGATGAGGCTGAAGCCGAGGCAGACGGGGAAGAGCGCGTCACCGACGCCGTGGCAGAGCGCGACGGAGGCGGTGAGCGCGGTGCAGAGCGCGGAGTGCGAGGAGGGCATGCCCCCGGAGCTGCACAGCGTCCGCAGGCTCCACCGCCGCTCCACCACGGAGGTGAGCAGGGCCTTGGCGGCCTGCGCCACCGCGAACGCCACCATCCCCGACACGAACGTCGGGTTCGCCGCCAGCGCCAGCAGGTACGGGCTCTCCCGCGCCTTGGTCACCGCCGCCGCCGTCGTGCTCATCAGCAGCGTCCCTATCCCCGCCCCGCCTCCTCCCCCTGCCGCGGCCAGGCCGGGCAGCTCCCCCCGCGCGCGCCCTCCCCGCAGCGCGGCGGCGAGCATCCGGGAGAGCGACGGCGAGGACGAGGGCGACGGCGCGGCGGCATCGGCGGGCGCGGAGGCTAGCGTCTGGAGACAACGACGGCGGCCGTGGCGGCCGTGGCGCGGGGGCTTCGGCGCCTTGGGGACGTGGTCGAGGGGGCTGGGGAAAGCGCTAGAGAAGCGGCTGGAGCTGAGAGCCTCCATGGTTGCTGCTCCGCATCGCCGCCGGAGGACCCCGCGAGTGAGCGCGAACGGAGGAGCTGGTGTGGCCGTGGCGATTGCGTGGGGGCTTAGCACTGACAGACACCTCACTGGACGGAAGTCCGAAATGCCCCTGGTGTTTCTCGAGTCTACGGGGCGCGCAGCGGCGGGCACTCTGGGGATTTCCATGGAGCACGCCGGAGCTCCAGTCGTCCAGTGGGCATATTACCGCGAAGATTCTGGGACGAGGTCGCCGTCTTGAAACCGGCGCAGCCAACCCAACAGAGCCACGTGCACAAGTTGCCAGAGCAAGCCGGGTCGTGGGACCTCCTTGTCGGAGAAGCTCCCGCTTTACAACGTGGGAGCTCGTGGATTTAGGGTCAGTTTGGTTTGCACCCTGGGATCCCTGCCTGAAATTTTTTGGTGCATGGCATGCGCCTGGAAAGTTGAAGTTTTCTGCCTGCCCAGACTAGCCACGCAGCGGTGTGTTTGGTTTCTACCCTAGCCTGCTGCTTTGTCCTTTTGTGATTAGAAAATCTTTTTTAAACGGGTGGACTGTACCTCATGTGTCCTTTATTAGTGCCAGGCGAGGCTGCAGCCCGTCCAGGCGAACGAAACCGGACGCCTGGACCAGGCTAATCACTCTGCCTGGGCATTTTCTACTTTTTTTTTTATTTTCACCAGGCTAATCACATAACCAGGCCAAGCAAGGTTTTTTTTCCCAGGCACAAACCAAACAACTACCAGGCCAACTCCTGGCACTATCCAGGCCAGGCATATATGGGTGTGGATGCAAACCAAACTGACCCTTAGTCGTTCGAGAAAAATATGCAACTAATTCATCAGCCTTTAGAGCATCTATATATCTACAGCCAGACCTAGCTAATCCGGCCTCTAAACGTCTGTAGACGCATGAACTCATTCATAGACAATGACCGATCACCCTTAATCTGTTCGCTTCACATTCCAATATGTCATTAGCAAATTCACAAATCCATAGAATCACATGCAACGTAAACTTAGAATGTGTTTGGTTACCTGCATATATGAGCCTATATGAGGTAATGCAGGCAAAAAATCATATTCTCTACACTGTTTGGTTGGCTATATATTGCCTCCCTTGCATCAAGGCAACAAGGTATGTGTTGTGTTTGGTTGCCTACGTATAGGTGTTCTGATGCAAAGCACATTGTTTGATTGCATACATAAAGTGGTTCTAGTAACCTTGTACCCAACTTGGTGAGCCTACCATCTATCATCCTAGTAAGTGCTCATTCAATTACATACGCAGCCAGTGGCGGACCTAGAAATAAAATGGAGGGTGTGCACACTTTAAAAAATTGAAGTCTATTTCAATTAGCTTGCATGGGCCTTAAAAATAAGCTAATTTTTACATGGTGAAAAAATATTTTCCAAAAATCTGGGTGTGCCATTGCACACCTGGCACACACCCTGGGTACGCCACTGTACGCAGCGATGACATGAGTAAAACAGCACTAGAATCAATGTGAACTGGACGGCGATAATGAAGTTCTTCAACCACATAGCCTTGGGAACTTGTTCATTTTTTTATATACACGCTTTGTGTTTTTCAAACACAGATTAACATTTACAAATAGTCATGTCTATTTTTTCATACACATTGTAAAATTATCTATATTACAAACATTTTTTATACATGTTGAACACTTTTTAAATGCATGATTAACATTTTTAAAATTTATATATAAAATTATTTATATAACATATAGTTAGAATATTTCAAATATAAGAAAAAGTAAAAGATAAAGCAAAAATGTGAAAAATTGGATTAAAAAGGAGTGTTGAAGTCCTATGGTCCGCGCTGGACCGGTCCATTCCGACGGCTGCTTGAGGTGAGACATACTATTGTCCTGCGTTAAGCGAGACATGTTTATTTGATACATATCAGTGGCGGGCGGCAAATAAGGGCGGCGACGCCTGAGCTGAGCCGCTAATGACCCGGCCCACTCCGACGCTCAGTTACACATGTTTGCCTTCCCTTTTGTCTCTCTGGGTACTTTTTAATCTAGTCTAGAAAAATCATTTCTGCAAAATACAAATAAACAGAGCATTGCGCAGGACCTGGGCGTGGATCGGGCTCATCGAGACGCTCGGTGGCATATGTTCCAAGCCTTAGAGCATCTCCAGCCGTTGGCCCTCCACGGCTTAAAAAATTCGTCTGGGGGCGAACCGGAGAGCAACTAGTTAACAAGCGCTTCTTCGGGAGCCTCACAACAATCAGCACCACTTGGCGCGCTCTCAATCATTTGCCATGTGTCGCAGTCTGGGCGCTTCCTTTGAATTTCGTTTTTTTATTTTTTCGCACGCGTTTTCGGCTTTTCAAACAGTTTTTTTCGACGTTTTTGTTTTCCATTCCACCGGTCTTCCTTAGTTTTTCAATCAAATAAAACTGAAAAAAAATAGCGCGAAAAAACGTGTTTCTTTTTACGTTCGCGAGAGTCACGGTTTTGCTTCCGCGAGAGGCACGGTTTTGCTTTCGCGAGAGTCACGGCCGTGCCTCTCGAAAACAAAAAAAAATGCGTTTTCTATTTTTTTTCTTTCGCGAGAGTCACGGTTTTGCTTCCGCGAGAGGCATGGGTGTGCTTTCGCGAGAGTCACGGCCGTGCCTCTCGGAAACGAAAAAAATGTGTTTTCTATTTCTTTTTCTTTCGCGAGAGTCACTGTTCTGCTTCCGTGAGAGGCACGGTTGTGCTTTCGCGAGAGTCACGGCCGTGCCTCCCGGAAAAGGAAAAAACGCGTTTTTTGTTTTTTTTTCTTTCGCGAGAGTCACGGTTTTGCTTCCGCGAGAGGCACGGTTGTGCTTTCGCGAGAGTTGCGGTCATGCCTCTCGGAAAGGAATAAAACACGTTTTCTGTTTTTTTCGTTTCGCGAGAGTCATGGTTTTGCTTCCACAAGAGGCACGGTTGTGCTTTCATGAGAGTCACGGCCATGCCTCCTCGGAAACGGAAAAATCGCGTTTTCTCTTTTTTTCCGCGAGAGTCACAGTTTTGCTTCCGCGAGAAGCACGGTTGTGATTTCGTGAGAGGCATGGGCGTGCCTCTTTTGGAAAGGGAAAAAACCTATGCTCCTGGTTCGGTTTTTTCGTCCGGTTTTTTCATGAAAAAATGTTCGTCAAAACCTATCAGCACGGGATCTAGTTTTGAAGATCTCGACGCGAGGAATCCAACGGTGAAAGCGGTCCGAGATTTGGATGCACGGTTTGAGAGATAAAACGTTTTGAATAGACGGATCTACGAAAAAGGGAAAACTCCCAGGTTGCGACAAGTGGCGCGCTGCATGTGCGCCACTTGTCGCAACCAGGGGAATTGGAGTGATCTTTGCAACGAGTACTCCTCAATTAGTGATTTCGGACGAACCGGCGCTAAAGTCGGCTTGGGGCGATCGGGTTCCCAGCCGCCGGCCCCAGAGTCGCCCTCAGACTGCTTTTTTAAAGAAAATTGAAAAGAAATTCAGCTATAATTCGGCAAACGGGACATAAACTTCGGCGACTTAAACAGTATTTTACATAGCAAACTTAAAATTTACTTATAAAAACAAAGGCCGCAACTACAGGCCGGAGAACTCGCTGAACGCGGCCAAGTCGTCGTCGTCGCCGCTGTCGTCGTCGTCCTTCTCCTCCTTCACGCAGCCACCCCTGCTGGACCCCTGCCCGGAGTCACCCTGGCGGACCGGTGGCGGCGCTTCGCCGTCGCTGTCGTAAAGAACGACGACGCCTCCCTCGTCGCGGCCACGGCGCCGAGCGGCGATCTTCTCTAGGGCGCGGCGCTGGCGCTCCAACTCCAGCCGCGCACAGTCCTCCCGTGCCCACTTCATGGCCGCCGCGTCGTCGAGCCCCGGTTCCGTCTGCACGTTCACGGCGGCGAGCCCTGGCTCCGTCTTCACGGCGGCGAGGCCCGGCTCCGTCTTCACGGCGGCGAGGCCCGGCTCCGTCTTCGGCTCTACGAGGCGGGGAAGAGCTGAGGAGGAGGCGCGCCCACCCTCGATGATGACGATGCCGGCGCTGCGGGTGCGCCAGTCGAGCGGTGTCTCCGCGGGCTCGGCCTTGACGCTGAAGAGCGCCGGCGACCCGGAGGAGTGGGAGGAGCGGAAGGAAGAGGAGCCGGTCCTCCTCGGCATCCATTGGCCGCCGCTCCGCCGGGGGGCCGGGGCGGCAGGGTACGTGAACGGCGGCTCGTTGCCGCCCTCGAGGTGCTCGAGAATGGCCTGGAGCGTGCGGCCAGGGGCACGGGGACGCCCCCCAGCGCTGAGCCTCCACCGCCCCGGCGCGTGCATGTCGGGCGACACCGGGATGTTTGCTTTCATGCAGGAGGTGGGCTTCCCACTCGTGCAGCGAGCGGCCGCCGAAGCCATTGGCCGCCGCCCCATCGTCGGGAACCTCTCGCTCGTCGTTGCTTTGTGCAAGGGGGGAGTCTTCGCTGGCGTGTGTGTCCCCGGCGACGGAGGTGCTGCTTTATATATTGGTCGGGGCGCCAGTGTACGCTGTGGAGGGGGCGATCGTCAAGATCAAGGCCGCCCGTGAGGAATCAATGGAAGGCTGACCGGCGGCAGCCTTGGCATTGATTCCCCATGGGAAACGATGCGTTGTGAGGACGACGAGGCGGGGGTCGCTGACTCGGCAGGCCCGCCATTCGTTCCAGCCAAAACCGATTGCCCCGGCGCCCCCGGGCGCCCCCCAGCATGCCGGGTTCGGCCTTGGTCCGCCGGCGCCAGTTTCGGGCCAAACCGGCGGAAAATGGCCTCTCAGGCGATGATTTTTTGGCAGCGCCATAAAATGGCCCTTGGGGGCGCCGAGATGCTCTTAGTTTTCTACGTTCGGTTGGTGGATGTTGGTTTTTCTTTTTTTTCAGATACACAAATATTCTTTTAACATATGATGAATTTTTCTATATGGAGTGATTTTTTGCTAATACTCCCTTCGTTCCTATATATAGGGTGTATAGTTTTTGGCACGGAAATTAAAGAACGCACATGGAGGAAAAATTTCACAAGTTTTGGGCGAGATTACACGTGACTAATTGGCATGAGAAAATAGAAGAGGTTGCCTAATATAAGGAAATGTAATCAAATCCCTAAAAAAATTATCCAAACGAGTGGTGTAACGCAATACACCTTATATTTCGGGTTTTTTCTAAAAATCTATACACCCTATATCAAGGAACGGAGGGAGTACATAGTACCGCGTCACAAGCAGTGGACCGCACCCTGCCACGAACGCCTGCCGCTAAGCCCTACGCGAGGTCAGTGCGGTCGCACGTCCAGGTTTCACACGCCGTCCACCCACAAGGAGAGGAACGTCCGTCGCTGACCACGGTGAGTGGGGCTTTGCCCTGGCAGAGGTGAGGGGAACGTATCTGGTGCACCCACACTTGTAGTGCTACCGGTATACCGGATGCCGTATAACATTTTAAAAAATTCGAAAAAAATTCTAACACATTGACACAACATCAATGTATGTCGTAACAAAATTTCGTATCAAAATTTGAAACATTTCTTGAGATAAAAAAAAAGATAAAATTAGCATTAGTGTGATAGTGGGCCAAATCTAAAGCCCAGCTTATGTTATATACTATTTAATGTTGAATTTGTCATTTTTTTACGAGCTATGTTTCGAATTTTGACTTGAAATTTTATGACAATCTACATTAATGTTATGTGAATGTGCTAAATTTCTTTCAGAATTTTTTGAACATTTAAAATTTGCAACATGAGTCCGATGCACCGGTAGCACTACAAGCACCGGTGCACCAGATATTCTCCCGAGGTGAGGGAGGGGGCCGGCGGCGCCCCCACCTGTGTCGTCCACGGGGCAACGCAAGGGACAGTTTTTTCCCAGTCAGGTTATGGCTCAAAAGAAAGTCACCATAAAAAAAATTTGTTCGAACATATTACGAAATAGATAGGACCATTATAGCTGGGCGAGTATAATTTGATGTACATTATGTAAGCCGCTCAAATAAAAAAATTCCTTCTAAAAAGATGAAGCAATTCAAATTCTGCACAAGGAATATCAATTCTTCCTAGTGTGTGGACATCGATCTAGCAACGAACGCTCCGCTATCCATGTGTTCGAAGAAATCGATCATGTCCTTGTCCTCCATCTCGAGGTCTGTCGGGGTTTCGTTGCCGCGCAACCGTACGCCCTCGAACAGGAAGACGTCCTCGAACTCCAAATCTGACACCCCCCACACGATTAAGACGCCGGAGGAGAAAACCTCATCTGCCATCCATGAATCACGAACCCGTCACACAATCCATCATCTTCAGATGCCGCCTATACAAACCACAATCTGCATCCTCTTTGGTATTATACTACAATAATACTTCCTCCGTTCCTTTATTGAAAGTGTATATTTGTCGGCATGATGTCAAGACATGGAATTATAGAGAATTTAGGACGACATTAACCTTGACTAATTTATTGGTTAGTGGCAAGTAAGTCAGTTAAGCCAAGAAAGTAAGAGATACAGACAATCGGGAGAGAGATACTTTCCTTTTTCTCTGGAAGGAAAGGGACATGCAATTGGAAGAGAGATACAATCCTTTTTTCTGGAGGGCTAAAAAAGGAATTTCGAGGAGCTATAACAATGCATCTTACATTGAGGATTTTTATCAGAAACCAAATACACCTTGTCACCTACTGTATACGACTAAATGGATAAGACCAATAGGGTTTTCTTAGAAGGATAAGAAATTCTTTTAATTCTTAAGGCTATGACAAAGCTCTTGTCAAAACGACCAATGTGAAGTGAACACGTAACAAACTTTCATCATTCTGAGGCCGGTCCATCATTGCCATCATTTTGTCGGCAGTTTACGTAGATACTACCTTAAAAAAAGAGAGGACTTCAGAGTATTTTCAAGCCCAACAATCATGTAAGTGCTCACTCACTCAACTCAGCTTGTAATTGGTCCAAATGATAATGTGTCTTGCTTTTGGAGAAAGGAGAGACAAAGTTAAGCATCTTGTTTTTGAGATAGGAGGGAGTAACAAATTGCAAGTAAGAGCTTCTTCGGACTAACCGTTGCAAATTTTAGTCCTGTAAGTGTGCCAACCTTGATCTATGGTTATCTTGCCAGGACTCCCATGGAGGGGAATTTTTGGTCTATGGGTGTATATACACCCTATATGGAAGAAAATTTAGTGATTAAATAAAAGGTCAAAAAATTCTGAAAATATTTTTGAAATTAACTTGACCTTCCATTGTACTGGTCAAAAGAATTCCACAAAAAGGAAAAAAAATCTCTTTGACTTCTTTTAAAAAAAGACAAAAATTCCGGTCAAAATAGTATGAATAGTGACCTATAATAACAAATGCTTTTTTTCTCTTGAAGTCAATGCTGGTTTCCTATTCGTGAAAATTTATATACTAGTACAAAAGAAAGTTAAATTTATTGTAAAACAATTCCAAACTTTTTTGCATTTTTTGAATTATTAAAGAAAATTCTTCATATGAGGAACCAAAGGGTATTTCCCGGACTCCCATTGGCTATGAGTGAGGAAGGTGCCATTTTGCTTCAGTTTTTTTTCTTTTTTCTGGACCTGTAACTTTGGCAAGGACCTTTTCTTAGCCATCTTTCATCTTCTCTTAGTCGTTCCACTTGGTAGTAACACTTTCTTTTTTTTTCCAAAAAGGACACATATATATTAAAGATTCGAGAACTGTAGCTCAGTTGGTAAGGCGCGGGAATTTGCAGCCAGCCCACCAGAGTTCAAATCTCGGCTTGAGCATTTGGTGCTCATGGAGTTTTCTTCTATAAAAAAAATGCCAACAGGCTAGTCTAGCCAGGGTTGGTCTCATTTTTTTTAATGAAAGATTCAGGGCTACAGTTTGTTTGGTGGACTGAGTGAATGCTCTGTATTTAGTGCATGTGCATTCATATTTCATAACATCTAAATGTGCTTTAGTAAAACTATATTTCATAATAGATCTATTTCTAGTGATTTTATTAATTTGTGCTTTTGTATAAGCAAGGCTAACTTAAGAAAATTTGACTTCAACAGAAGTATTTTTCAAGAAGGAGGAAAAACTTGCCTCTGCATCGATTGACTCTTTTTTATGGGAGAATATCATTCGAAAACCAATATTCAATGAAAACTTCGTGGAAACCATATTTTAAAGTTTTAAAAAAATCTGAAAAAAATGTGGGATGTTAAGAAGGTGATGTTTTATTGCTACACAAAATTTCAAGTTAAAAAACATTACAAGATGTGAGCTATGAAAAAGACAAATTCAGCCCTGAATAGTAACATTACTATTCGGCACTATTCAACGCTGATTTTGTCTTTTTCATAGCTCACATCTTGTAATGTGTTTCAACTTGAAATTTTATGTGGCAATAAAACATCATCCTTTTAACATCCCGTATTTTTTTCATTTTTTTTGGAACTTTGAAATATCTTTTACTCGTGGTTTTCATCGGTTCCCACCGAATCGTTGGTTTCCGTATTGATATTTCCCTCTTTTTTATGATGCAGGGGACACTTATTCTGCAGAAGATTTTTTTAAAGAAAGCAGGATCTCTGATCTCGCACGCCCAAACTCCCACGGAGTGTGCATCCGGACAAACCAAGAAAGGCTAATTTAAGATATGCTATTTTATGGTTGAAAACCATGTCTCATCTGTCAGAATTTTACTCCTGATCATGCCCCACAAGGCACAGCCATACGGAGAGAGCGTGGCACCCAAGTCTGCCATACCCACCGCGAGGTTAATTTGCTGACAATCTCGATTTGTTGGCTTCCCTTTAGCGCTTGGCAGCCAATCGCATTGACAAGCGTATAGCTCATTCTTGTCCCATTTTGCCTGCAAAACAGACCATGGAGGAGCAGCTTCTCGCCCTCGGGAAGAAGGGAGACGACGAGAGCCCGGTGCTGAGCGAGGTGAAGAAGCAGCTGCGCCTCGCCGGGCCTCTGGTCGTCGGCTGCCTCCTGCAGAACGTGGTCCAGATGATCTCCGTCATGTTCGTGGGCCACCTCGGCGAGCTCGCGCTCTCCAGCGCCTCCATGGCCACCTCCTTCGCCAACGTCACCGGCTTCAGCTTGCTGGTCCGTAGGTACTACTCATCCATTCCTCCTCCACGGTCGACGCTTACTCGTATGTACTGCAGGCCGGCATGGCGTGCAGCCTGGACACGCTGTGCGGGCAGGCGTACGGCGCCGGGCAGCACCGCATGCTGGGCGTGTACAAGCAGCGGGCGATGCTGGTGCTGTCCCTGGCGAGCGTGCCCGTGGCGGCGCTCTGGGCGTACACGGGCCGGATCCTGCTCCTCCTCGGGCAGGACCCGGAGATCGCGGCGGGCGCCGGCGGCTACATCCGGTGGATGATCCCGGCGCTTCTGGCGTACGGCCCGCTGCAGTGCCACGTCCGGTTCCTGCAGACGCAGAACGTGGTGGTGCCCGTGATGCTCAGCTCCGGCGCCACCGCGCTGAGCCACCCGCTGGTGTGCTGGGCGCTGGTGCACGGGCTCCGCATGGGGAGCAAGGGCGCCGCCCTCGCCAACGCCGTCTCCTTCCTCACCAACCTCTCCATCCTCGCGCTCTACGTCAGGCTCTCGCCGTCCTGCAGCAGGACCTGGACCGGGTTCTCCCGCGAGGCGTTCCGCGGCCTCACCGGGTTCCTCAAGCTCGCCGTGCCGTCCGCCCTCATGGTCTGGTGAGAAGTGAGCTCAGCTGAGCTAGCCTGCCATTGCAACGATGCGGTTGGCGAATGATGATCTGAAATTTTACTGCAATAATGCAGCATGGAGTGGTGGTCGTTCGAGCTGCTTGTGCTGCTCTCCGGTCTCCTCCCCAACCCCAAGCTGGAGACGGCGGTCCTGTCCATCTGCCTGAACACCAACTCCCTGGCGTTCATGGCGCCGCTGGGGCTCGGCGGTGCCATAAGCACGCGCGTGTCGAACGAGCTCGGGGCGGGGCGGCCGGCAGCGGCGCGGCTGGCGGCGCGCGTGGTGATGCTGCTGGCGCTGGCGGTGGGCGCGTCGGAGGGGCTGGTGATGCTGCTGGTGCGCAACGTGTGGGGGTACGCCTACAGCAACGAGGCGGAGGTGGCCGCCTACGTCGCCCGGATGATGCCCATCCTCGCCATGTCCGTCGTGTTCGACGGCCTCCAGTGCGTCCTCTCAGGTACAAACAAACCATCATTACGCATTCTGTTGTTGCCTATTTTGCAGATCCTCCATTGCCTTCAGCTGATGCTTGCTTTTGGTTGCAGGTGTTGTCAGGGGCTGCGGGCAGCAGAAGATGGCCGCATTCGGCAACCTCGGAGCGTATTACCTCGTCGGCATTCCAGCGGCCTTCTTCTTCGCCTTCGTCTTCCACCTTGGAGGAATGGTAGTATCTCTCTCTGTTTCATAAACCTATTTCATCTTCCATTTTTACATACAGTAAGCAAAAGATGTAAAACTATTTCGTCTTCTGGATCTGGATCAGGGGCTGTGGTTCGGGATATGGTGCGGGCTGGTGGTGCAGATGCTCTCGCTCCTCGCCATTTCCGAGTGCGCGACCGACTGGGAGAAAGAGGTAGGCCTGCACCTGCATTCTGCACGGCGTTTGCTCTACGTTTTTTCCATATCGTTCTGAATGCCAGCACTACGTTTGCAGGCGGTGAAGGCAAAGGACAGAGCCTTCACTTCTTCGCTGCCTCAAGATATGACGACGTGAGAAGCTCGGAAACATTAACGTCCGTCCAGACGCAGCAGCATGGAACCGGCCGGATGATATTTTTGACGCCAAGCGAAATTTATCGAAAAAACATGCATTGGTAACTGGATGGGATGTAACATGACAGGAATACGATACTGTAGCAGCTGATCGAGCCGCCACGAACCAGCTGCAGTTGGGTTGGGGTCCCTTGATCACGATCGATGGCGTTGCTTCTATTTTGGCCCGCATCAATTGCGTCCCATTCGGACTTGCCATTTGCGATGAGGGGCACGCACTGCACATGGCCACATCTTCGTTCTAACTCGGATTTTCGCACGCACACATCTAATAAATAGAGTGTCAAAAAAACGTCTTACGTTATCGAACAGAGGGAGTAAAAGATTATAAAACTACTAGCTGCATCGTTTACGCCTAGCATCAAAGCTTCACATGCAACACAAAAGAAAAGACCTCAAACTCAACAAGATTTCACTTCGCCCTTCCCCGCCACGACAAGTCGGATTTAAAGGTAACTTTTGTTTTCTCAGCCTGTCGTCACCACCGTCAGTGACGGAGACAGGGGGACCAGCAGGAGCCCTGCCCCCCCCCCCCCCACCCCCCTAACATCTCATATTTGCTACTAATTAGCTAATGAACAGTGCATAATTAGTGAGTATTTGCTGCTAAAAAAGCTACTTTCCAATGATTTGGCCCTCCACAACCAGTTCTAACACAACAATGCTACACGTACGGGATTATACAGGCTTTTACAGGTTGACTTGAAAATAATGTGACGTGAAAGTTTGCGATTGGATTTTAGTTGCCAAAGCAGGCCCGCCCCCTGAAAATCAGGGGAGGGGGGCAGCGTTTAGTTTTTTTTTTGCGGGCAAATCAGAGAGCGTTTTATATTCAACAAAGGAGTTGTCCCGGCAGTCAGCGAGAAGGCTGCTTACCAAGAAACTAGGAGTCTCGTCAAGCCAACACTCGGTCACATTCAAAGTGCATGCACATTTTGCACATAGATGCGACGGCAAGTTTGCTAACCTGAATACATGCTGAATCTCGAAAACTGAAAAATCAAAAGCTAGCTCTCCTATTTCATCTAAGATAGGAGCCACAATCGAACGCGACTTGTGGCGAGTGTTCCAGAGTTGCACCAACTCCTGGCAATCGGTCTCCATTATCACCTGCAAGAGGCCTCGAAGTTTTGCAAATAGAACTCCTTCCCGCATCAATATAGCTTCCATTAATAATGGATCTGAGATCTCACCGAACGGCTTGCACCATGCTCCCAACAGCGCGGACGCGGACCGGGCTATGCCGCCCGCCCCTCCTCTACCTTCCGCGACAATAAGTGCACCATCCGTCGTGATCTTCACCATACCTGACTCGGGCGGCCGCCAGCCATGTCCTGGTAACAGAATGGGAGCGGTCCGAGGCAGTTCTAGCAGTGCAAGAGCCTCCCTCGTCGCCCTGATGGCGGCTGTTGGTTCCCTTCCCTCTTCACCGTGTTTGATCCGATTTCGAGAAGGCCAAATCGTCCACATGATGGTGATAACCTTTGCTCGATCTTCATCCTTGACTCGGTCTCCACATAGGATGTCTCTGGCCCAAGAACGTGGGTGTAAGCGAGGAAGCCGAAGACCGAACCACGCACACGCTTCATCCCAGAAGCGGCGTGCATGCGAGCATTGAATTAGGGCATGCATAAGATCCTCCACCTTAGCCAGACATACCTTGCAAATGTCTAAAACTGCAATATGACGGTATTTGAGAGTGCATTCATCCGCTAGAATCCCTCGTAGTACCCTCCACCAGAACACTCGTACCTTTGGGATCACTTTGAGTTTCCACAGAGCAGACCACATCTATTTGTCATCTCTTGAAGCACCGGTAGCCGCCCCTTCCTCTAGAACATTGCGCTTGTTCTGAGTCACTAGAGCACGATACGCTGATAACCCACAAGTATAGGGGATCGCAACAGTTTTCGAGGGTAGAGTATTCAACCCAAATTTATTGATTCGACACAAGGGAAGCCAAAGAATATTCTCAAGTATTAGCAACTGAGTTGTCAATTCAGCCACACCTGGATAACTTAATATCTGCAGCAAAGTATTTAGTAGCAAGGTAATATGGAAGTAACGGTAACGGTAGCAAAAGTAATATTTTTGGGTTTTGTAGTGATTGTAACAGTAACAACGGAAAAGTAAATAAGCTAAGAACAATATGTGAAAAGCTCGTAGGCATTGGATCGGTGATGGAGAATTATGCCGGATGCGGTTCATCATGTAACAATCATAACATAGGGTGACATATAACTAGCTACAATTCATCAATGTAAAGTAGGAATGTATTCGAATATACTCATACGTGCTTATGGAAAAGAACTTGCATGACATCTTTTGTCCTACCCTCCCGTGGCAGCGGGTCCTAGTGGAAACTAAGGGATATTAAGGCCTCCTTTTAATAGAGTACTGCATCAAAGCATTAACACATAGTGAATACAAGAACTCCTCAAACTATGGTCATCACCGGAGTGGTCCCGATTATTGTCACTGGGTTGCCGGATTATAACACATAGTAGGTGACTATAGACTTGCAAGATAGGATCAAGAACTCACATATATTCATGAAAACATAATAGGTTCAGATCTAAAATCATGGCACTCGGACCCTAGTGACAAGCATTAAGCATAACAAAGTCATAGCAACATCAATCTCAGAACATAGTGGATACTAGGGATCAAACCCTAACAAATCTAACTCGATTACATGATAAATCTCATCCAACCCATCACTGTCCAGCAAGCCTATGATGGAATTACTTACGCACGGCGGTGAGCATCATGAAATTGGTGATGGAGGATGGTTGATGATGACGATGGTGACGGATTCCCCACTCCGGAGCCCCGAACGGACTCCAGATCAGCCCTCCGAGAGAGTTTAGGGCTTGGCGGTGGCTCCGTATCGTAAAACGCGATGAATCTTTCTCTCTGATTTTTTTCTCCCCGAACACGAATATATGGAGTTGGAGTTGAGGTCGGTGGAGCTCCAGGGGACCCACGAGGCAGGGGGGCGCGCCCCCACCCTCGTGCCCAGGGTGTGGGCCCCCTGGCCTTGATTGTTTCACCAATATTTTTTATATTTTCCAAAAATAATCTCTGTGAAGTTTCAGGTCATTCCGAGAACTTTTGTTTCTGCACATAAATAACACCATGGCAATTCTGCTGAAAACAGCGTCGGTCGGGTTAGTTCCATTCAAATCATGCAAGTTATAGTCCAAAACAAGGGCAAAAGTGTTTGGAAAAGTAGATACGACGGAGACGTATCAACTCCCCCAAGCTTAAACCTTTGCTTGTCCTCAAGCAATTCAGTTGATAAAACTGAAAGTGATAAAGAAAAACTTTTACAAACTCCGTTTGCTCTTGTTGTTGAAATATGTAAAGCCAGCATTCAAGTTTCAGCAAAGATTATGAACTACCATATTCACAATAACTCTTAGGTCTCATGTTTACTCATGTCAATGGCATAATCAACTAGCGAGCAATAATAATAAATCTCGGATGACAACACTTTCTCAAAACAATCATAATATGATATAACAAGATGGTATCTCGCTAGCCCTTTTCTCGAGACCAAGAAACACAAATGCAGAGCACCTTTAAATATCAAGGACTGACTAGACATTGTAATTCATGGTAAAAGAGATCCAGTCATAGTCATACCCAATATAAACTAATAGTAATGGATGCAAATGACAGTGGTGCTCTCCACCTGGTGCTTTTTAATAAGAGGGTGATGACTCAACATAAAAGTAAATAGATAGGCCCTTCGCAGAGGGAAGCAGGGATTTGTAGAGGTGCCAGAGCTCGGTTTTAAAATAGAGATAAATAAAATTTTGAGCGGCATACAAACATAGTCAACAAAACAACTAACAGATGGTGATATCATCCAAGCAACACACATTATAGGCGGTTCGCAAAATGTAATGGTAAAGTTTATACTCCCCTCCACCAAGAAGCATCAATCCATGGCTTGCTCGAAACAATGAGTGCCTCCAACAAGTTTACAATCCTGTGGGGAGTTTTGTTTGCAATTATTTTGATTTGATTTGCATAAAGCATGGACTGGGCATCCCGGTGACCAACCATTTTCTCGTGAGTGAGGAGCGGAGTCCACTCCTCTTGAGAATAACCCGCCTAACATGGAAGATACGGACATCCCTAGTTGATACATGAGCTATTCGAGCATACAAAACAGAATTTCATTTGAAGGTTTAGAGTTTGGCACATACAAATTTACTTGGAACGGTAGGTAGATACCGCATATAGGAAGGTATGGTGGACTCATATGGAATAACTTTGGGGTTTAAGGGATTGGATGCACAAGCAGTATTCTCGCTTAGCAAATGCAGTGAAGGCTAGAAAAAGACTGGGAAGCGACCAACTAGAGAGCGACAACAGTCATGAACATGCATTAAAATTAATAAACATTGAGTGTAAGCATGAGTAGGATATAATCCACCATGAACATAAATATCATGAAGGATATGTTGATTTTGTTTCAACTACATGTGTGAACATGTGCCAAGTCAAGTCACTTGAATCATTCAAAGGAGGATACCACCCTATCATACCACATCACAACCATTTTAATAGCATGTTGGCACGCAAGGTAAACCATTATAAACTCCTAGCTAATTAAGCATGGCATAAGCAACTATAATCTCTAATTGTCATTGCAAACATGTTTATTCATAATAGGCTGAATCAGGAACGATGAACTAATCATATTTACAAAAACAAGAGAGGTCGAGTTCATACCAGCTTCTCTCATCTCAGTCACTCCATCATATATCATCATAATTGTCTTTCACTTGCACAACCGAACGATGTGAATAATAATAATAGTGCACGTGCATTGGACTAAACTGGAATCTGCAAGCATTCAATAAACAGGAGAAGACAAGGCAATATGGGCTCTTGGTTAAATCAACAATAATGCATATAAGAGCCACTTCAACAATTTAATCATTGTCTTCTCCTATCGACCCCCAAAGAAAAGAAAAGAAATAAAACTATTTACACGGGAAAGCTCCCAACAAGCAAAAGAAGAACATGAAATCTTTTTTCGTTTTCTTTTTAATTACTACTACTACAGCAAGAAAGTAAACTAGCTAAAAGCTACAACTATTTTTTAAAGTTTTTCTTAAGGTTTTTCAAACACACAAGAAGAAAGCATAAAAAGGAAAATAAACTAGCATGGATATTACAGTGAAAAAGTATGAGCACCGACATCTAGCAGTGAGTGTGTGAACATAAATGTAATGTCGGTGAGAAATACGTACTCCCCCAAGCTTAGGCTTTTGGCCTAAGTTGGTTTATTGCCACGGATGGCCTGGCGGATATCCAAAGTTATAGTTGGGGTCGTACTGAGATGCAGCAATCATTGCATCGTGGGCTGCAGCTTGGAGGCGAGCTATCTCAGCCCTCCTCTTATACTCATCCGCCTCCTCTCTGGTTATGTAATATCTCCCCTTTGCCTGAAAGTCAAAGAAAGTAGAAGCAGGGAGAGCGACGTGATAGGTGTGTCGTCTGTCAAAGATTAGTCGGTACTGGAGGAACTGATTGTTCCTCTCAACAAAACGATGATGCACCATAGCCTCATAATCTAAATAAGCAGGAGGCTGATACGTCTCCAACGTATCTATAATTTTTTATTGCTCCATGCTGTATTATCTTCTGTTTTGGACATTATTGGGCTTTATTATTCACTTTTATATTATTTTTGGGACTAACCTATTAACCGGAGGCCCAGCCCAGAATTGCTGTTTTTTTGCCTATTTCAGAGTTTTGCGGAAAAATAATATCAAACGGAGTCCAAACGGAATGAAACCTTCGGGAACGTGATTTTCGGAACGAACATGATCCAGGAGACTTGGACCCTACGTCAATAAAGCCACCAGGAAGCCACGAGGTATGGGGCGCGCCTCCCCCCCCCCCAGGCGCGCCCTCCACCCTCGTGGGCCCCCTATTGCTCCACCGACGTACTTCTTCCTCCTATATATACATACGTACCCCCAAACGATCAGATACGGAGCCAAAAACCTAATTCCACCGCCGCAACCTTCTGTACCCACGAGATCCCATCTTGGGGCCTGTTTCGGAGCTCCGCCGGAGGGGGCATCGATCACGGAGGGCTTCTACATCAACACCATAGCCTCTCCGATGAAGTGTGAGTAGTTTACCTCAGACCTTCAGGTTCATAGTTATTAGCTAGATGGCTTCTTCTCTTTTGGATCTCAATACAATGTTCTCCCCCTCTCTCGTGGAGACCTATTCGATGTAATCTTCTTTTGCGGTGTGTTTGTTGAGACCGATGAATTGTGGGTTTACGATCAAGATTATCTATGAACAATATTTGAATCTTCTGAATTCTTTTATGTATGATTGATTATCTTTGCAAGTCTCTTCGAATTATCAGTTTGATTTGGCCTACTAGATTGATCTTTCTTGTAATGGGAGAAGTGCTTAGCTTTGGGTTCAATCTTGCGGTGTCCTTTCCAGTGACAGTAGGGGCAGCAAGGCACATATTGTATTGTTGCCATCGAGGATAAAAGGATGGGGTTTTTATCATATTGCATGAATTTATCCCTCTACATCATGTCATCTTGCTTAAGGCGTTACTCTGTTCTTATGAACTTAATACTCTAGATGCATGCTGGATAGCGGTCCATGTGTGGAGTAATAGTAGTAGATGCAGGCAGGAGTCGGTCTACTTGTCTCGGACGTGATGCCTATATACATGATCATACCTAGATATTCTCATAACTATGCTCAATTCTGTCAATTGCTCAACAAAGAATTTGTTCACCCACCATAAAATACTTATGCTCTTGAGAGAAGCCACTAGTGAAGCCTATGGCCCCGGTCTATCTTCATCATATTAATCTTCCAACACTTAGTTATTTCCGCTTTTTTTAATTTGCTTTTATTTTACTTTTGCATCTTTATCATAAAAATACCAAAAATATTATCCTATCATATCTATCGGATCTCACACTCGTAAGTGACCGTGTAGGGATTGACAACCCTTATCGCGTTGGTTGCGAGGATTTATTTGTTTTGTGTAGGTGCGAGGGATTCACGGTAGCCTCCTACTAGATTGATACCTTGGTTCTCAAAACCGAGGGAAATACTTACGCTTACTTTGCTGCATCACCCTTTCCTCTTCAAGGGAAAACCAACGTAGTGCTCAAGAGGTAGCAAGAAGGATTTCGGCGCCCGTTGCCGGGAGGTCTACGAAAAGTCAACATACCAAGTACCCATCACAAACCCTTATCTCCCGCATTACATTATTTGCCATTTTCCTCTCGCTTTTCCTCTCGCCCACTTCACCCTTGCCGCTTTATTCGCCCTCTCTTTCCGCTTTGCCTCTTTTTGCCCGTTTCTTGTTTGCTCGTGTGTTGGATTGCTTGTTTGTCACGATGGCTCAAGATAATACCAAATTATGTGACTTTACCAATACCAACAATAATTATTTCCTTAGCACTCCGATCGCTCCTCTTACAGATACTGAATCTTGTGAAATCAATGCTGCTTTGTTGAATCTTGTTATGAAAGATCAATTCGCCGGCCTTCCGAGTGAAGATGCCGCTACTCATCTAAATAGCTTCGTTGATTTGTGTGATATGCAAAAGAAGAAAGATGTTGACAATGATATTGTTAAATTGAAGCTATTTCCTTTTCGCTTAGAGATCGTGCTAAAGCTTGGTTTTCGTCTTTGCCTAAAAATAGTATTGATTCTTAGAATAAGTGCAAAGATGCTTTTATCTCTAAGTATTTTCCTCCCGCTAAGATTATCTCCCTTAGAAACGATATTATGAATTTTAAGCAACTTGATCATGAACATGTTGCACAAGCTTGGGAGAGGATGAAATTAATGATACATAATTGCCCTACTCATGGTTTGAATTTATGGATGATTATACAAAAACATTATGCCGGATTGAATTTTGCTTCTAGAAATCTTTTAGATTCGACATGGAGGCACTTTTATGGAAATCACTTTAGGAGAAGCTACTAAACTCCTAGATAATATTATGGTTAATTATTCTCAATGGCACACTGAAAGATCTACTAATAAAAAAGTGCATGCGATAGAAGAAATTAATGTTTTGAGTGGAAAGATGGATGAACCTATGAAATTACTTGCTAGTAAAAGTGTTTCTTCTGATCCTAATGATATGCCCTTGTCTACTTTGATTGAGAACAATAATGAATCTATGGATGTGAATTTTGTTGGTAGGAATAATTTTGGTAACAACGCCAGATAGAGGAAACTTTAATCCTAGGCCTTATCCTAGCAATTCCTCTAATAATTATGGTAATTCCTACAACAATTCTTATGGAAACTTTAATAAGATGCCCTCTGAATTTGAGACTAGTCTTAAGGAATTTATGAATTCACAAAAGAATTTCAACGCTTTGCTTGAATAAAAATTGCTTAAAGTTGATGAATTGGCTAGGAACGTTGATAGAATTTCTCTTGATGTTGATTCTTTGAAACTGAGATCTATTCCACCTAAGCTTGATATCAATGAGTCTCTCAAAGCCATGAGAATTTCCATTTATGAGTGATAACCCACAAGTATAGGGGATCAATTGTAGCCTCTTTCGATAAGTAAGAGTGTCGAACCCAACGAGGAGCTAAAGGTAGAACAAATATTCTCTCAAGTTCTATCGACCACCAATACAACTCTACGCATGCTTGATGTTCGCTTTACCTAGAACAAGTATGAAACTAGAAGTACTTTGTAGGTGTTTTTGGATAGGCTTGCAAGAAAATAAAGAGAGCGTAAATAAAAGCTAGGGGCTGTTTAGATGAAGACACAACTAAATTAGTTTTAGTAGAGATCTTGTTGTCACGAGAAAGTTATTTGTCCCTAGGCAATCGATAACTAGACCGGTAATCATTATTGCAATTTTATTTGAGGGAGAGGCATAAGCTAACATACTTTCTCTACTTGGATCATATGCACTTATGATTGGAACTCTAGCAAGCATCCGCAAATACTAAAGATCATTAAGGTAAAACCCAACCATAGCATTAAAGTATCAAGTCCCCTTTATCGCATACGCAAACTTACTCGGGTCTGTGCTTCAGTCACTCACGCCACCCACCATAAGAAAATCATGAACATATTGCAAACCCTACAACGGGAATCCCTCATGCTTGCACGACACGGAGAGCACCATAGGACAACACCAATAATAAAACATGCAACTCAAACCAATCTTGATCATCAAATAACCCATAGGACAAAACGGATCTACTCAAACATCATAGGATAGCCATACATCATTGGGAAATAATATATAGCGTTGAGCACCATGTTTAAGTAGATATTACAGCGGGTAAGAGAGAGGTTACACCGCTGCATAGAGGGGGGGAAGAGTTGGTGATGATGGCGGTGAAGTTGTTGGTGAAGATTGCGGTGATGATGATGGCCACGGCGGCGTTCCTACGCCACCGGAAGAGAAGGGGAGAGGGGGGGGCCCTTCGTCTTCTTCTTCCTTAACCTCCTCCCTAGATGGGAGAAGGGTTTCCCCTCTGGTCCTTGGCCTCCATGGCGTGGGATGGACGAGAGCCCCTCCGAGATTGGATCTGTCTCTCTGTCTCTCTCTCTGTTTCTGCGTTCTTATCTAGTGCCCTTTCACCGTTTCGTATATATATGGAGATCCTTAACTCCGATTGGACTGAAACCTTCGCCATGATTTTTTACCAAAAATTAGCTTTCTTGCGGCCGAAGAAGGGCATCAACCGCCTTACGGGTGGCCCACGAGGGTCAGGGGCGCGCCCAGGGGGGCAGGGGCGCCCCCCTGCCTCGTGGCCACCTCGGGCACCATCTCGCGTGGATTTTTCTTCCGGAATTTTCCAAATATTCCAAAAATAAGCTCCGTCCATTTCTATCCCGTCTGGGTTATGTTTGATATGGATATTCTGCGAAACATAAGACATGCAACAAACATGAACTGGCACTGGGCACTGGATCAATATGTTAGTCCCAAAAATAGTATAAAAAGTTGCCAAAAAGTATATGAAAGTTGAATAATATTGGCATGGAACAATAAAAAATTATAGATACGAGGGAGACGTATCAATGAGTGCAAAGAAAGAACCGCTAGGATGCGTGCTAAGAAAGATTGCTTTATGAAAGCGTGTTCTTCAAATTTCTATGAAAATAAAGATGAAGATCTAAAAGTTATTGATGTGTCCCCTATTAAATCTTTGTTTTTCAGTATGAATCTTGATAATGATGGGACTGAATATGATCCACCTTTACCTAGAAGGCGTTCCAAAAATTCGGAGTTTTTAGATCTTGATGCTAAAATTGATAAAAGTGGGATTAAAGAAATCAAAACTTTAGATGTTAATAAACCCACTATTTTGGATTTCAAGGAATTTAACTATGATAATTTATCTTTGGTAGATTGTATTTCCTTGTTGCAATCCGTGCTAAATTCTCCTCATGCTTATAGTCAAAATAAAGCTTTTACAAAACATATCGTTGATGCTTTGATGCAATCTTATGAAGAAAATCTTGAGTTGGAAGTCTCTATCACTAGAAAACTTTATGATGAGTGGGAACCTACTATTAAAATTAAGATTAAAGATCATGAATGCTATGCTTTGTGTGATTTGGGTGCTAGTGTTTCCACGATTCCAAAAACTTTATGCGATTTGTTAGGTTTCTGTGATTTTGACGATTACTCTTTAAATTTGCACCTTGCGGATTCCAACATCAAGAAACCTGTGGGAAGAATTAACGATGTTCTTATTGTTGCAAATAGGAACTATGTGCCCGTAGATTTTATCGTTCTTGATATAGATTGCAATCCTTCATGTCCTATTATTCTTGGTAGACCTTTCCTTAGAACGATTTGTGCAATTATTGATATGAAGGAAGGGAATATTAGATTCCAATTTCCATTAAAGAAAGGCATGGAACACTTCCCTAGGAATAAAATAAAATTACCACATGAATCTATCATGAGAGCCACTTATGGATTGCCTACCAAAGATGGCAATACCTAGATCTATCCTTGCTTTTATGCCTAGCTAGGGGCGTTAAACAATAGCGCTTGTTGGGGGCAACCCAATTTTATTTTTAGTTTTTGCTGTTTGCTTCTGTTTAGGAATAAATATTTTTTCTAGCCTCTTGTTAGGTGTGTTTTTATGTTTTAGTTAGTGTTTGTGCCAAGTTAAACCTATAGGATCTTCTTGGATGATAGTTATTTGATCTTGCTGTAATTTCCAGTAACTTTCTGTTCACGAAAACAATTGTTAAGAATCACCAGAACGTGATAAAAATACTGATTCCAATTGCTGCTAGTCAATAAACAAATTTCCTAGGTCTTCCTATTTTGGCTGATTTTTTGGAGTTCCAAAAGTTTGAGTTAGTTACAGATTACTACAGACTATTCTGTTTTTGACAGATTCTGTTTTTCGTGTGTTGTTTGCTTATTTTGATGAATCTATGGCTAATAAAATAGTTTATAAAACCATATATAAGTTGTAATACAGTAGGTTTAACACCAATATAGGTAAATAATGAGTTCATTACAGTACCTTGAAGTGGTCTTTTGTTTTCTTTCGCTAACGGAGCTCACGAGATTTTCTGCTAAGTTTTGTGTTGTGAAGTTTTCATGTTTTGGGTGAAAGATTTGATGGATTATGGAACAAGGAGTGGCAAGAGCCTAAGCTTGGGGATGCCCATGGCACACCCAATATAATCTAAGGACACCAAAAGGCAAAGCTTGGGGATGCCGGAAGGCATCCCCTCTTTAAATCTACTTCCATCAAGAACTTTACTTGGAGCTATATTTTTATTCACCACATGATATGTGTTTTGCTTGGAGCGTCTTGTATGATTTGAGTCTTTGCTTTTTAGTTTACCACAATCATCCTTGCAGTACACACCTTTTGAGAGAGACACACATGATTCGGAAATTATTAGAATACTCTATGTGCTTCACTTATATCTTTTGAGCTATATAGTTTTGCTCTAGTGCTTCACTTATATCTTTTAGAGCACGGTGGTGGATTTGTTTTATAGAAACTATTGATCTATCATGCTTCACTTATATTATTTTGAGAGTCTTAAAACAGCATGGCAATTTGCTTTAATTAATATCATGAGAAATTTGATGCTTGATAATTGTTTCGAGATATAAAGGTGGTAATATCATAGTTGTGCTAGTTGAGTAATTGTTGAATTGAAAAATACATGTGTTGGAGTTTGTGATTCCCGTAGCATGCACGTGGTGAACCGTTATGTAACGAAGTCGGAGCATGAAGTATTTTTTGATTGTCTTCCTTTGTGTGGCGGTCGGGATCGCGCGATGGTTAACTCCTACCAACCTTCCCCTAGGAGCATGCGTAGTAGTACTTTGCTTCGAGGGCTAATAAATTTTTGCAGTAAGTATATGAGTTCTTTATGACTAATGTGAGTCCATGGATTATACGCACACTTACCTTTCCGCAATTTTCTAGCCTCTTCGGTACCGCGCATTGCCCTTTCTCACCTTGAGAGTTGGTGCAAACTTCGCCGGTGCATCCAAACCCCGTGATATGATATGCTCTTTCACACATAAACCTCCTTATATCTTCCTCAAAACAGCCACCATACCTACCTATCATGGCATTTCCATAGCCATTCCGAGATATATTGCCATGCAACTTTGCACCCTTTCATTTATCATGACATACTCCATCATTGTCATATTGCTTTGCATGATCATGTAGTTGACATTGTATTTGTGGCAAAGCCACCGTTCATAATTCTTTCATACATGTCGCTCTTGATTAATTGCATATCCCGGTACACCGCCGGAGGATTCATATAGAGTCATATTTTGTTCCAAGTATTGAGTTGTAATTCATGAGTTGTAAGTAAATAAAAGTGTGACGATCATCATTATTAGAGCATTGTCCCAAGTGAGGAAAGGATGATGGAGACCATGATTCCCCCACAAGTCGGGATGAGACTCCGGACTAAAAAAAGAGGCCATAAAAAAAGAGAAAAGGCCCAAATAAAAAAACGAGAGAAAAAGAGAGAAGGGACAATGTTACTATCCTTTTACCACACTTGTGCTTCAAAGTAGCACCGTGATCTTCATAATAGAGAGTCTCTCATTTTGTCACTTTCATATACTAGTGGGAATTTCATTATAGAACTTGGCTTGTATATTCCAATGATGGGCTTCCTCAAATGCCCGAGGTCTTCGTGAGCAAGCAAGTTGGATGCATGCCCACTTAGTTTCTTTTTGAGCTTTCATACACTTATAGCTCTAGTGCATCCATTGCATGGTAATCCCTACTCCTCGCATTAACATCAATTGATGGGCATCTCCATAGCCCATTGATTAGCCTTGTTGATGTGAGACTTTCTCCTTTTTTGTCTTCCCACATAACCCCTACCATTATACCTTATTCCACCATAGTGCTATATCCATGGCTTGCGCTCATGTATTGCGTAAGAGTTGAAAAGGATGAAGCGCATTAGGATATGAACCAATTGCTTGGCTAAAACCGGGGTCGTACATGATATGAATATTTTGTGTGGGGAAGATGGAGCATAGCCAGACTATATGATTTTGTAGGGATAACTTGCTTTGGCTATGTATTTTGATAAGACATAATTGCTTAGTTAGTATGCTTGAAGTATTATTGTTTTTATGTCAACATTAAACTTTTATCTTGAATCATATCAAATCTGAACATTCATGCCATAATAAGAAGAATTATGTTGAAATTATGCCAAGTAGCATTCCGCATCAAAAATTCTGTTTTTATCATTTACCTACTCGAGGACGAGCAGGAATTAAGCTTGGGGATGCTTGATACGTCTCCAACGTTTCTATAATTTTTGATTGCTCCACGCTATTTTATCTTCTGTTTTGGACATTATTGGGCTTTACTATTCACTTTTATATTATTTTTGGGACTAACCTATTAACCGGAGGCCCATCCCAGAATTGCTGTTTTTTGCCTATTTCAGAGTTTCGCAGAAAAAGAATATCAAACGGAGTCAAACGGAATGAAACCTTTGGGAACGTGATTTTCAGAACGAACATGATCCAGGAGACTTGGACCCTACGTCAAGAAAGCCACCAGGAAGCCACGAGGTAGGGGGGCGCGCCTACCCCCCTCCCCCAGGCGCACCCTCCACCCTCGTGGGCCCCCTGTTGCTCCACCGACGTACTTCTTCCTCCTATATATACATACGTACCCCCAAACGATCAGATACGGAGCCAAAAACCTAATTCCACCGCCGCAACCTTACATCCACGAGATCCCATCTTGGGGCCTGTTTCGAGCTCACGGAAGGGGCGTCGATCACGGAGGGCTTCTACATCAACACCATAGCCTCTCCGATTAAGTGTGAGTAGTTTACCTCAGACCTTCGGGTCCATAGTTATTAGCTAGATGGCTTCTTCTCTCTTTTTGGATCTCAATACAAGGTTCTCCCCCTCTCTCGTGGAGATCTATTCAATGTAATCTTCTTTTGCGGTGTGTTTGTTGAGACCGGTGAATTGTGGGTTTATGATCAAGATTATCTATGAACAATATTTGAATCTTCTGAATTCTTTTATGTATGATTGATTATCTTTGCAAGTCTCTTCGAATTATCAGTTTGGTTTGGCCTACTAGATTGATCTTTCTTGCAATGGGAGAAGTGCTTAGCTTTGGGTTCAATCTTGCAGTGTCCTTTCCCAAAGGATGAGGGGCAGCAAGGCACGTATTGTATTGTTGCCATCGAGGATAACAAGATGGGTTTTTATCATATTGCATGAATTTATCCCTCTACATCATGTCATCTTGCTTAAGGCGTTACTCGTTCTTATGAACTTAATACTCTAGATGCATCTTTGGATAGTGGTCGATGTGTGGAGTAATAGTAGTAGATGCAGCAGAGTCGGTCTACTTGTCTCGGACGTGATGCCTATATACATGATCATACCTAGATATTCTCATAACTATGCTCAATTCTGTCAATTGCTCAATAGTAATTTGTTCACCGACCGTGAAATACTTATGCTCTTGAGAGAAGCCACTAGTGAAACCTATGGCCCCCGGGTCTATCTTCATCATATTAATCTTCCAACACTTAGTTATTTCTGTTGATTTTTTACTTTGCTTTTATTTTACTTTGCATCTTTATGATAAAAATACCAAAAATATTATCCTATCATATCTATCAGATCTCACTCTCGTAAGTGACCGTGTAGGGATTGACAACTCCTTATCGCGTTGGCTGCGATGATTTATTTGTTTTGTGTAGGTGCGAGGGACTCGTGCGTAGCCTCCTACTGGATTGATACCTTGGTTCTCAAAAACTGAGGGAAATACTTACGCTACTTTGCTGCATCACCCTTTCCTCTTCAAGGGAAAACCAACGCAGTGCTCCAGAGGTAGCAGAGGCAACTCAATATCATCCTCACATATAGTTATACCAAGAAAATTAGCTAAAAGGGTTGCATAAATTCCACCAAAGAAATCTCCATTAAATCTATTATGATGCAACCTACGTGCAATAATGGCTCCCAAATTATAATGTTTATCTCCTAACACAGCACTCCGAGAATATCGAGGTCGTGGACACACATGTGACATGCTTCGTCCTTACCATTTATGCACCTACCTATGAAGAGAGCAAAATAATGTATAGCAGGAAAATGAATGCTCCCTATGGTAGCTTGTTCTATGTCTCTAGATTCCCCCATAGTTATACTAGTAAGAAAATCTCTAAATTCAGATTTGCGAGGTTCACTAATACTACCTCATGATGGAAGTTTGCAAGCAGTGGTAAAATCCTCTAAGTCCATAGTATAAGAATTTTCATAAAGATCAAATAGGACAGTTTGAGAATTTTGTGAATATGAAAATTCAAACCTCCTCACAAAGGAACTAGTGAGATAGTGGTACTGACGGCACTTATCTGCCTCGAAGCTCACAAGATCAGCGTTACGCATATATGCGTTAAATTCTTCCTTGATTCATGCTTGATCCATGAAGTCCTTGGAAGGCCATTCACAAGGCCGCACTGGAGCGTCCCTTGGTGGTTCTTCATCAGAATCATTGCAAGCCTGGGTCCTTGCTTCCTTGAAGGACCACCTTGGTACATTTTCCTAAACATATTTCTTCCTCTGAAAAAATTCTGAAATTTTTAGTAACTTCAAATAAAAGTGAACCAAGCTCAACAAAATCGATAGCAACTACTCATACAATTGCCTAGAGCTCATATCATGCATTAGAACTACTTGGAACCATATAAATTTGACATGCAATCTCAAGAACATGGTCACCTAGGCAGCACAAATTTGCAATGAATAAAGCACTAGAGCAAAAACTAATTGGACCAATGGAGGAGTCACATACCAAGGAACAATCCCCAAAGCAGTTTTGTGAGAGGTGCTTTGAGCAAGGAGATCAAAATCGCAGCAAAATGAGCTAGAACTCGTGCTTGAGCTGGATGGTGATTTTTGGGAGGAAGAAGAAGTGTGTGGGTGCAGGAATAAGTGGAGGGAGCCACCATGGGCCTGAGGCAGAGGGCGCCACTGGACCCTCGTGCCTGTGTGCTTGCTCCCCTAGCTGTGTTCTCAGTGCCAAATATTCTTAAATATTCCAGAAAAAATCATATTTCAATTTCAGTGCATTTGGAGAACTTTTATTTTCGGGGTATTTTTATATTGCATGGATAATTCAGAAAAAAGACAGAAAAATACTATTTTTTACTTTATTTCAACTAAATAACAGAAAGTAGAGAGAGGGTACAGAAGGTATTGCTTTCTAACTTCATCCATCTCATGCTCATCAAAAGGAATCCACTAACAAGGTTGATCAAGACTTGTTAACAAACTCATTCCGAATAACATGGAACCGGAGAAATTTCGAATAACACTATGTTAACTCAACGGGGATATGCACATTCCCGATAATAACAGTATCATATCTCTTTTTGACAGTTGGAAGAGGAAATTCAAAACCTCCAAAAATAATCAATGGAATTTTTCCAATAGAATTGATACTGTGGACTTAAGGTTGTTTCCTCGGAAAGTGTACCGTGTGCTCATTACCATTAACATGAAAAGTGACATTGCCTTTGTTGCAATCAATAACAGCTTCTGCAGTATTCAAAAAGGGTCTTCCAAGAATAATAGACATACTATCGTCCTCGGGAATATCAAGAATGACAAAGTCCGTTAAAATAATAACGGTTGCAACCACAACAGGCACATCCTCACAAATACTGACAGGTATAGCAGTTGATTTATCAGCCATTTGCAAAGATATTTTAGTAGGTGTCAACTTATTCAAATCAAGTCTACGATATAAAGAGAGAGGCATAACACTAACACCGGCTCCAAGATCACATAAAGCAGTTCTAACATAATTTCTTTTAATGGAGCATGGTATAGTTGGTACTCCTGGATCTCCAAGTTTCTTTGGTATTCCACCCTTAAAAGTATAATTAGCAAGCATGGTGGAGATTTCAGCTTCCGGTATCTTTCTTTTATTTGTAACAATTTCTTTCATGTACTTGGCATAAGGGTTCATTTTGAGCATATCAGTTAATCGCATACACAAAAAGATAGGTCTAATCATTTCAAAGAAAGCGCTCAAAATCCTCACCATCCTTTTTCTTGGATGGTTTGGGAGGAAAAGGCATGGGTTTCTGAACCCATGGCTCCCTTTCTTTACCGTGCTTCCTAGCAACAAAGTCTCTCTTATCATAACGTTGATACTTTGATTGTGGGTTCTCAAGATCAACAACAGGTTCAATTTCTACATCATTATCATTACTAGGTTGAGCATCAACATGAACATCATCATTAACATTGTCACTAGGTTCATGTTCATTACCTAATTGTGTTTCAACATCAGAAATAGAAATATCATGCAAAGTGTGACGCCCCCGATTCAATCGTACACTAATCATGCACGCAAACGGGTACGATCAAGATCAGGGACTCACGGGAAGATATCACAACACAACTCTAAAAACATAAATAAGTCATACAAGCATCATAATACAAGCCAGGGGCCTTGAGGGCTCGAATACAAGTGCTCGATCATAAACGAAGTCGTGGAAGCAACAATATCTGAGTACAAACATAAGTTAAACAAGTTTGCCTTAAGAAGGCTAGCACAAACTGGGATACAGATCGAAAGAGGCGCAGGCCTCCTGCCTGGGATCCTCCTAAACTACTCCTGGTCGTCGTCAGCGGGCTGCACGTAGTAGTAGGCACCTCCGGTGTAGTACGAGTCGTCGCCGACGGTGGCGTCTGGATCCTGGGCTCTAGCATCTGGTTGCGACAACCAGAAGAAAGGAAAGAGGGGAAAAGGGGAGAGAAAGCAACCGTGAGTACTCATCCAAAGTACTCGCTAGCAAGGAGCTACACTACATATGCATGGGTATATGTGTAAAGGGCCATATCGATGGACTGAATCGCAGAATGCCGTAATAAGAGGGGATAACTAATCCTGTCAAGTTCACGCTCGCAGCCTCCGCCTTTGCAAAGCATGTAGAAGAGAGTAGATCAAGTCCTCCAAGTAGCATCGTATAGCATAATCCTACCCGCAATCCCTCCTCGTCGCCTCGTTAGAGAGCGATCGCCGGGTTGTATCCGCACTTTGAAGGGTGTGTTTTATTAAGTATCCGGTTCTAGTTGTCATAAGGTCAAGGTACAACTCCAAGTCGCCTCATCGAAGATCACGACTATTCAATAGATTAACTTCCTGCAGGGTGCACCACATAACCCAACACGCCGATCCCATTTGGCGGACACACTTTTCGGGTCATGCCCTACCGCTGAAGATCAACACGCCGCAGCCCCACCTAGGCACAACAAAGAGGTCAAGACGCCAGCCTAAACCTAAGCGCACAAGGGTGGGGCCCATCGCCTCAAAGACACCTGCATGTTATGCGGCGGCCGGAAGGCACCTAGCCTAACAGTGTTCAGTCCAATCCGGTGTGCGCCGCTCGGCACGACGTCCACGAAGGCTTGGCCGATACCACGACGCCGAAAGTGCCCATAATCGCTCCTGCCAGAGTTGGTTAGTGTGTATAGGCCAAGAGCTTAATCAGATCAAATACCAAGATCTCGTTAAGCGTGTTAAGTATCCATGAACGCCGACCAGGGCCAGCCCACCTCTCTCCTAGGTGGTCTCAACCTGCCTGCCGCTCCGCCACAAAGTAACGATGGGGCCGTCCTAACCTGTGCCCACCACTACCTGGTGGAACCACCGCCCCTTCAGCCCCCATCTCCTAATAGTATCATAAGTAATGTAACAAAGATAAAGTATATAGCATATGCCCGTGATCACCTCCCGAGTGATCACGGCCCAAAGAGTATAGCACGGCAGACGGACAAGAGTGTAGGGCCACCGATGGAACACTAGCATCCTATACTAAGCGAGAGGATAGCAGGTAAGGGTAACAACTATAGCAACAATGACAAAGGCTATGCAGCGCAGAATAGGATTAACGGAAAGCAAGAACATGCTACACTACTCTAATGCAAGCGATAGAGAAGAATAGGCGATATCCGGTGATCAAGGGGGGCGTGCCTGGTTGCTCTGGCAAGAAGGAGGGGTCGTCAACACCGTACTCATATCGGGTAGCAGCGGCGTCGGTCTCGGTGTCTACCAAGAGAAGAGGGGGAAGAAAAATAAACATAATGCAAACATATGCATATCGATGCATGACAAGACATATAACGGTGCCAGGTGTGCCCTAACGCGGTAGGAGGTGATACCGGCGATGGGGGAAAACATCCGGGAAAGTATCCCCGGTGTTCCCCGTTTTCGGACAAATGAATCGGAGGGGGAAAGTTGCAAGTTCGATAGGTTAGGGATGTGTGGCGGACGAACGGGCTACGTATTCGGATTCGTCTCATCGTTCTGAGCAACTTTCATGTAGAAAGTATTTCCATCCGGGTTACGGATTAAAATATATGATGTTTCAAAAGGATTTATTAATTTCTGGAATTTAATTAATTATTTAAATTAATTCGAAATTGGATTTATGACATCAGCATGATGTCATGCTGACGTCAGTAGTCAACAGGGGTTGACTGGTCAACCTAACCAGTGGGTCCCACTGGTCAGTGACACATTTTAATTAAACATATTAATTAACCTAATCAGGATTAATTAGGGGTGGGCCCCACTATCATTGACTGATCACCCTAACTAACAGATTAGTTAGGTTAATTAGGTATTTAGGTTAATCAAGTTTAATTAGTTTAACTAAACAGGATTAATTAAGTTAATTATTGAGTTAATTTATTAATTAATTATTTTTATTATTAATTATTTATTTATTATATATATTTTTAATTCTTTTTTTATAAACCATTCTCTGGGTGAGGCCCATGTGTCATAGGCCCAGGGGGATGCGGGTTACGGGCGCTGGGTGCGGGCGTCGCCCGAACGGGCGCATGCCCGAGGGGCACTGGGCAAGACGACGCTGCTAGAGCCGGGGCTGTATGGGCGGCGGTGATGGGGCACCGCCGGCAGAGGCCGATGGGGCGGCAACCGAAGAAGAACGGGCATCCCAACAGGGTAGGAGGAGGGGAGCAATGGCGGGCTCGCCGGACAAAGTGAGGTCGGCGCGAGGCGCAGCAGGCGTGGGCGCGGGAGCCGCTGAGCGCTGGGCGCGGCGAGGCCACGGGCGGGCGGGGCCGTGGAAGCGAGGCCACCGGAGCAGGACGCCGGCCTTGGAGGGTGCGACGGACCATCATGGGCGAGGAGGGAGCGGGCAGAGGTGCGGTCGTCGGCGGGCGCGCGCACGCAGACGATGACGGTCAGAGGAAGAGGCCATGGCGGCGTGCGAGCTTGGGCGCGGGGGGGGGGGGGGAGAGGGGAAGGTGCGGTGCTCACGGTGCCGGTAGGGAAATGGCAGCGGTGCGCGAGGACGGTGACGGGGACGACGACGTCGGAGAGGCAGGCCGGCGGGGAAGCTCCGGCGAGGTCCAGGCGGGAGGGGGGGCGATGGCGTTCGGCGGTGACGAGCGGTCTCCTCCTCTCGATCCCGATCCAATCGGGGGAGAGAGGGAGGAGATATTTCGGGGGGGGGGGGGGAGAATGGGGAGTGGGGTGGTGGGGTTAGAGTTTCGGAGGGAGCGGGTTATGGAGAGAGTGGGGCGATCGGGACGGTGGGCCGGTGCCGTGAGCCGGGCCGCCCAAAGGTGGGGGCTTTTCTCCTTTTTTTTATTTGTCTTCTGCTTTTGTATTTTCTTTTCTTTTATTTCTTCTCCTTTTCTGTTTTATTTAATTTAGGGCATTTAGGTACTTTATAAAATTTTGTCTTCTACACCATAATTACCTAGGCATTTTAACTGCACACTCCGAACATTTTTATTTCAATGTTAGAAAACTTTTGTTGTTTGCCATATTCTTAATTGATTTTTGAATCAGTTTTTGAACTAACAAGGGATTAGCAACAGTAACGGAGGTGATGTGGAATCATTAGCAGAGTTTTACTGTAGTCTAATTATCCGGGCGTCACAATTCTCCTCCACTACAAGAAATCTCGTCCCGAGATTTAAGAGGGGTGTAAGGGGGAAAGTTCTGGTTACGATATTCTAACGGATCTTCTCGAAGAAGTCAATCCCTTTCGTTGATGTCTTCAATTCTTTATTCCAATGCATCATGATTAACTTGTCATCATTCCTTCGGGAACTCCATCGTACTTACGAAAGGATAAGGGGAAGCTCAGCTACGACAGAATGCTTTTGAGGGAAACAATCTGGGGTTAACCCATGAATGAGTATAATATTATCTCTCGAGTTGAACATATAAAATACATCAAGAGTAAGGTACGAAGGTACAATAAGAGGTTCCAAGCGGATAGATAGTTGCTCGAAGTCTGAACCAGAGTGAGAAAGGGGTTCAGAGTAGCGAGAGTAAGTATTGCGTCTGATACCAGAATAGAGCACTAGGAAGGTGGCCCATGAATTAAATACGAAGCGAAGCGTGGGGAATAACCATTAGAAACAGGGTTGTACAGGAGAGTCAGGTTTCGATCCTGTGGAACTGTGGGTTATGGGCCCACCATGTGGGTTAAAAGTAGGAAGGGCGGAGACGTCTTGCGTGATCATCCAAGCAAGGTATGTCAGAGGGTAGCCTGTCGATTATGTTGGCAACAACGTCGATACCAAGGGCGAGGGACGAAGAGAACCATTTTCCAGCTCGTTGAACGAGACGGACCAATAGGCAAAGTTCCCGTCCATCGATGGTTACCGGAATGCCATCGACAATAGAAACAGGGTCTTGCTGACAGAATTGTACACCGAGGTGTTTACATAAGCAGGAGAATAATACTTCTTAGATCATATAGATCACAAGGAAGGTTAAACCATACAACTGAAAGGAAAATATGGTTATCAGATTAAACAGAACAATGGAAAGGAAAATGTGTTTAAACACATATTTCAGGGTTATATCCTTCCCAAGGGCAAGTAGAGCATGATATCCATGACAGGGTAGAAAGTAGAAAACCATTTAGGTAATGGGAGAGAATTTTCATGGCATTACCCATACAACGGTGTTTGGATAGTTGATCAAAAAACATTTTGCATTGTGCTACAAATGTGCTTATTGTAACATCGGAGTACCAGAGACACGCTTCGAGATAGCATTGACTTGGTCTTCAAGCAAAGGTCGTACTCTGGATACACGAAGGATTCATCAGGAACAACTTGTAGAATAAGTCTTATAGTTTCCTCATGGAAGAATGGATAACATTGCTAAAAGGGAACTATAACAGTAGGGCCTCCGACCAGGTGGGCTAGGTATGACACCACCTTACCGGGTCATACAAAGACCAATGTTATAACTCTTGGAAATATGTTCCAACCATCATATCTGACCGAGATTCAGATTTGATTGGTGTCAGGATACCTCAGACTCAGGATGCCTGAGAAGAAAAGGTGCAACACAATTTGACGAGATGACATTGTGAGATTCTCAGAAATGATCTATGGAAGCGAGTTCCGAAACAAGAGTTCATCATTAAAACAAGGATAGGATGAGAGGGTGGCTGATGAACTAAACGACAATTCATCGAGATTTCCAAAAGATGGAATTCCGCAATCATGTGAACAAAGAGATAACATTTGTCATATGAAATGATATAAGGGGATATGCTCGAGGAAAACATACCCAATTTAAACATTGGTTGAAAGGTGCACCCGAAATATGGGCTGGGTTGCACGACCAATGTCAGAATGGTGATTCAATAATCAATAGTCTAAGAATGAAGGGCCGACCATTATCTTCAAAGCAATAGGGTTGCTAGAAGGGCAGAATCCAAACAACACTGTTCACTTGTTGGAATCAACACGGGGACCAAGAAATAATGGTGATGGTGATAAGTATCACTTGTATCAAGAATTCCCAGAGGTGGTGAAATTCTCACGACATTCTTGACATAAAAGATGGTAATACTCCAAGGTAAAGGAGAACAAATGTTGGATAGCAAGGTATAACACCAAACACGAACAAGTTTGTGTTGAACGGAAGGCAATAAAGTGGTAGATGATAAAACAAATCATCGAGGGCAAGGATGGTATTTCTCATCATGAATTCAATTGATATCTTGGAAGGATTCAATTGTTGATGATGATCACGAAAAATTTTGTCGAGAGATTTCATGAGGATGTAATCGATCAGCGATGACATCAAGCCAAAGGAATGATGAAGCAAGAGGTTATTGGAACCGTAGGTACGACACAAACTCGAAATCAAGCTTGTTGTTCAAGGCGAAATGGAATGATGAGGGAGATCGGCGTAAGCTTAGCTCATCATCGAAAGTTGTGCTCCGGGGTTAAGGACCAGGTAGCACAGTTAAAATCGGCACGATGATGATATAGCCGAGCAGGCTAGGACTTACGTGATCGATTTCAAATTCGTAAATAATGAAGGTTACCAAGAGTTGTTTAATCGTGGTGTGAACTCGATTCAGTTATCGATATCTTTGAGTGTTTATTAACTCAGAGCCCGTGAATTTTTTTTGGAATCAGTGAGAATGTAATACTTGATGAAGAACGCATAAGAAGTTATGCAGTTCCATGATAATCTCGAGATACCAGAGGGGGTAATACTCGATGACAGATCAAAGTAGAGGTTGGACTGGGGTATTTCTCTACAGAAGACAAGTGCTTAAACTTGCACGAGAAATGGTATTTAAAGGAGAACATGGTCGGAACCACGATTGCAAAAGGCCAGACCCCAGATATAAGATGAACTTATACCAAAGGAATAATTAATTTAAGAGAAGCTTTAATGATAAGATCTACATCGTGTCCATGGGCATGAACACAAAGTTCAAGGTCGACTCCCACTTCTCCAATGCATAACCTTTCATTCACTTCTCACCTTCGAGGAAGTTGTAGTGTTGAAATTTTATCTGGTAAAATACCAGAAGTGTATGCCTCGTGAAAACTTTCGAGTTCACACATATTAAGGAAGGCATAGGTTCAAACCATCAGGGTACCGTGGAAATATATACCACAAGCTTCAATAGTAAATACCACTAGCTCGAAAGCCGAGCATGGTTGAGAAAGTAGAGGATATAATTTACCAAAGGCATTATGTATCTGAGGGAAGGCTCACAAGGTTATTGAATATGAAGGACGTTGTTGGATAAAATCCAACAAAGGATCTGCCGGTCCATAATGGAGCTGATGTGAGTATCGGTACTCAATCAGAGGAAGAAATAATGCAACGGCGTCAGATTATAGAACATCTGAATAATTCGATGCTTAGATAACAAAGGAATTATGATTTCCGAAACAAAGGATCAGAACAGACTGTTTGATTAAAAATGAATAAGTTGAATAGACTTGGGGGTACAATCGACGGCAATTTGATGGGTCGATAACCAGCTCATGTTCAAAATGACATCTGAGCCGAAAATATAATTTAAAAGGACCAACCGATGATTGCGTGCACTCGCACTCATGTTGAATCAATAGGTTCAAGATGACGGTGTCAAAAGGAGACTAATGGATATTGCCAGACATATGGGAAGCATCCATAATGCAAGCAGACAAGTGTTTGCAGAGCAATAAGCTGCTAGGGATTTTGAAGGATCGAATAGTATTTCGAAGACTTTTGTGAAACACCTGAACAACTGGGGATGAGTGGATACTTGATAAGGGCGAGAAATTATCCGTAGGGGTATTCAGGTGGCAAGGAACTGTAAGGCAGTAGGCACAAAATATTCTCTGAACAATAAAGAGGATTTCAGGGTATCTTGTAATAACAAGATCAACTGGGAATAAAAGTAAGAACGGCAAGTGTATGTATTTATCCTTAGGGCTAGTTTGGTTGTAGGGAATTGCAAAAGCAACGAGCACAAAGTCTCGAAAGAGTATCGGAGAGTAACTTCGAAATCTTCTGGTGCAGTCGGCGATCATCTGGACTCACCGGGAGAAAGTGTTTTCGAGAACCTAAAGTTAGATTTTAGAAAATCATTTAACCCGAAATAGGGGAGAGATTAGAGTCCCAGAGTAAAGATCGAGGAGTAAAAGATCCTAGTACCACCCAATGGCGACGTGGGCCCGTAAGGCGCACAGCCATGTTAGTAAAAGTTTTGTAATGTCTAGACTCGACTTCGGCCAAGGAGTGTGGAAGGGGGATTCCTACAGGTAGTCGGCTCTGATACCAACTTGTGATGCCCCCGATTCAATCGTACACTAATCATGCACGCATAAGCGTAATGCGATCAAGATCGAGGACTCACGTGAAGATATCACAACACAACTCTAAAAACATAAATAAGTCATACAAGCATCATAATACAAACCAGGGGCCTCAAGGGCTCGAATACAAGTGCTCGATCATAGACGAGTCAGTGGAAGCAACAATATCTGAGTACAGACATAAGTTAAACAAGTTTGCCTTAAGAAGGCTAGCATAAACTGGGATACAGATCGAAAGAGGCGCAGGCCTCCTGCTGGGATCCTCCTAAACTACTCCTGGTAAATCGTGGGCTGCTGCGTAGTAGTAGGCACCTCCGGCGTAGTAGGAGTCGTCGTCGACGGTGGCGTCTGGCTCCTGGGCTCCAGCATCTGGTTGCGACAACCAGAAGAAAGGAAAGGGGGAAAAAGGGGAGAGAAAGCAACCGTGAGTACTCATCCAAAGTACTCGCAAGCAAGGAGCTACACTACATATGCATGGGTATATGTGTAAAGGGCCATATCAGTGGGTGAAGCTGCAGAATGCCGAGAATAAGAGGGGAGAACTAATCCTGTCAAGACTACGCTCGCAGCCTTCGTCTTGCACATGTAGAAGAGAGTGGTAGAAGTCCTCCAAGTAGCACCGCATAGCATAATCCTACCCGGCAATCCCCTCCTCGTCGCCCTGTTAGAGAGCGATCGCCGGGTTGTATCTGGCACTTTGAAGGGTGTGTTTTATTAAGTATCTGGTTCTAGTTGTCATAAGGTCAAGGTACAACTCCAAGTCGTCCTGTTACCGAATATCACAGCTATTCGAATAGATTAACTTCCCTGCAGGGGTGCACCACATAACCCAACACACTCGATCCCATTTGGCTGGACACACTTTTCGGGGTCATGCCCGGCCTCGGAAGATCAACACGTCGCAGCCCCACCTAGGCACAACAGAGAGGTCAGCACGCCGGTCTAAACCTAAGCGCACAGGGGTCTGGGCCCATCGCCTTAGCACACCTGCACGTTGCATGGGTGACCGGAAGTAGACCTAGCCTAACAGGCGTTCCAGTCCAATCCGGCGCGCGCCGCTCAGTCGTTGACGTCACGAAGGTTTCGGCTGATACCACGACGTCGAGTGCCCATAACTGTTCCCCCGTAGTTGGTTAGTGCGTATAGGCCAAGAGCGGACTCGGATCAAATACCAAGATCTCGTTAAGCGTGTTAAGTATCCATGAACGCCGACCCGAGCCAGGCCCACCTCTCTCCTAGGTGGTCTCAACCTGCCTGTCGCTCCGCCACAAAGTAACGATGGGGCCGTCGGGAACCCAGGCCCACCACTACTACGGTGGAACCACCGCCCCTTCAAATTTCATCTCCTAACAAAGATCATAAGTAATGTAATAGTATAAAGAATATAGCATATGCCCGTGATCACCTCCCGAGTGATCACGGCCCAGTAGTATAGCATGGCAGACGGACAAGAGTGTAGGGCCACTGATGGAACACTAGCATCCTATACTAAGCGATGGGATAGCAGGTAAGGGTAACAACTATAGCAACAATGACGGGCTATGCAGTGAGAATAGGATTAACGGAAAGCGGTAACATGCTACACTACTCTAATGCAAGCGATATAGAGAAGAATAGGCGATATCTGGTGATCAAGGGGGGCTTGCCTGGTTGCTCCGGCAAGAAGGAGGGTCGTCAACACCGTAGTCGTCTTGGGTAGCGGCGTCGGTCTCGGTGTCTACCGAGAGAAGAGGGGGAAGAAACAATAAATATAATGCAAACATATGCATATCGATGCATGACAAGACAAGTAACGGTGCCAGGTGTGCCCTAATGCGGTAGGAGGTGATACCGGCGATGGGGGAAAACATCCGGGAAAGTATCCCCGGTGTTCCGTGTTTTCGGACAGATGAACATGAGGGGGAAAGTTGCGAGTTCGATAGGTTAGGGATGTGTGGCGGACGAACGGGCTACTTATCCGGATTTGTCTCGTCGTTCTGAGCAACTTTCATGTAGAAAGTATTTCCATCTGGGTTACGGATTAAAAGATATGATTTTTCAAAAGAATTTATTAATTTGTGGAATATAATTAATTATTTAAATTAATTCGAAATTGGATTTATGACATCAGCATGATGTCATGCTGACGTCAGCAGTCAATAGGGGTTGACTGGTCGACCTAACCAGTGGGTCCCACTGGTTAGTGACACATTTTAATTAAACATATTAATTAACCTAATCAGGATTAATTAGGGGTGGGCCCCACTGTCATTGACTGATCACCCTAACTAACAGATTAGTTAGGTTAATTAGGTATTTAGGTTAATCAAGTTTAATTAGTTTAACTAAACAAGATTAATTAAGTTAATTATTTAGTTAATTAATTAATTAATTATTTTTATTATTACTTATTTATTTATTATATATATTTTTAATTCTTTTTTTATAAACCATTCTCTGGGCGGGGCCCATGTGTCATAGGCCCAGGGGGATGCGGGTTACGGGCTGGTGCGGCGTCGTCCGAACGGCGATGCCCGAGGCGTTAGGCGACGACGCAGCTAAGCGGCCTTGAGCGGCCGGTGATGGCCGGCGAGGCGGCAATGACTGGCAACCAGATCAAGAACGGCGATCCTGATTGGAGGGTAGGAGGAGGGGAGATGGCGGGGCTCGCCGGACGGTGAGGCCGGCGAGGCGCAGCAGGCGTGGCGGTGAGGGAGCCGCGGTGGCGCGGTAGCCGGGCGAGCCGTGGAGAAGCGGGCGGCCACGGGAGGAGGACGCCGGGCCGTGGAGTGGTGCGGCCGGACCACCACGGGCGAGGAGGAGAGGGCAGAGGTGCGGTCGCCGTGGCGCAAGGCACAGACGGCATTTACCAGTCGGAGGAAGAGGCTGTGGCGGCGTGCGAGATTGGGCGGGGGGGGGGTGAGGAAGAGAGGGGAAGGTGCGGTGCTCACGGTGCCGGTAGGGAAATGGCAGCGGTGCGCGAGGAGGGTGACGCGGACGACGACGCCGGAGAGGCAGGCCGGCGGTGAAGCTCCGACGAGGTCTAGGTGGGAGGGGGGCGATGGCGTTCGGCGGCGACGAGCGGTATCCTCCTCTCGATCCCGATCCAATCAGGGGAGAGTGGGAGGAGATATTTTGGGAGGGGGGGCGGAGAGAGTGGTGAGTGGGGTTAGGGTTTCGGGGGGAGGGGGTTATGGAGAGGGTGGGGGGGGGGGCGACTGGGCCAGGTGGGCTGGTCTGGCTGGTGAGCTGGGCCGTCCAGTGGGGGCCCTTTTCTCCTTTTTTTTATCTTCTGCTTTTGTATTTTCTTTTCTTTTATTCTTATCCTTTTCTGTTTTATTTAACTTAGGGCATTTAGGTACTTTATAAAATTGTGTCTTCTACACCATAATTACCTAGGCATTTTAATTGCACACTCCGAACATTTTTATTTCAATGTTAGAAAACTTTTGTTGTTTGCCATATTCTTAATTGATTTTTGAATCGGTTTTTGAACTAACGAGTGATTAGCAACAGTAACGGAGGTGATGTGGCATCATTAGCAGAGTTTTACTGTAGTCTAATTATCCAGGCGTCACACAAAGTCCTATCGTTTTTCTTTTTCTTCTTTTTAGAAGGACTAGGTGCATCTAAATTATTTCTCTCAGAATCCTGCTCAATTCTCTTAGGGTGGCCTTCAAGATACAAAGGTTCCTGAGTCATTTTACCAGTTCTAGTAGCCACTCTAACAACATAATCATTATTCTTATTATTCAATTCATTGAGCAAATCATTCTGAGCCTTAAGTACTTGTTCTACTTGAGTGGTAACGATAGAAGCATGTTTACTAATGAGTTTAAGTTCACCTTTAACTCTAGACATATAATCACCCAAGTGTTCAATCATATAAGCATTTTGTTTTAATTGTCTACCAAAATAAGCATTAAAATCTTCTTGCTTAACCATAAATTTATCAAACTCATCCAGACAATGGCTAGCAAACTTAGTAGGAGGGATTTCAGCTTTATCGTATCTATAGAGAGAATTTATCTTTACTACCTGTGTTGGGTTATCAAGACCATGAGTTTCTTCAATAGGTAATGGATTAAAACCATGTATTTCTTCAACAGGCGGTAAATTAAGACCGTGTATTTCTTCAATAGGAGGTAAATTCTTAACGTCCTCAGCTTTAATACCCTTTTCTTTCATAGATTTCTTTGCCTCTTGCATATCTTCAGGACTGAGAAATAGAACACCCCTCTTCTTCGGAGTTAGTTTAGGAATAGGCTCAGGAGGTGTCCAATTATTTTCATTGGTCAACATATTATTCAATAGAATTTCAGCTTCATCCGGTGTTCTTTCCTTGAAAATAGAACCAGCACAACTATCCAGGTAGTCTCTGGAAGCATCAGTTAGTCCATTATAAAAGATATCAAGTATTTCATTTTTCTTGAGAGGATGATCAGGCAAAGCATTAAGTAATTAGAGAAGCCTCCCCCAAGCTTGTGGGAGACTCTCTTCTTCAATTTGCACAAAATTATATATATCCCTTAAAGCAGCTTGTTTCTTATGAGCAGGAAATATTTAGCGAGAAGTAATAAATCATATCACAGGGACTACGCACACAACCAGGATCAAGAGAATTAAACCATATCTTAGCATCACCCTTTAATGAGAACGGAAATATTTTAAGGATATAAAAGTAGCGAGTTCTCTCATCATTAGTGAACGGGGTGGCTATATCATTAAATTTAGTAAGATGTGCCACAACAGTTTCAGATTCATAGCCATAGAAAGGATCAGATTCGACCAAAGTAATTATATCAGGATCAATGGAGAGTTCATAATCCTTATGAGTAAAAAAGATAGGTGAAGTAGCATAAGCAGGATCATATTTCATTCTAGCATTCAGAGTTTTTTGTTTCAGCTTAGCTAATAAATTATTAAGATCACTTCTATCATTGCAAGCAAGAAAGTCTCTAGCAGTTTCTTCATCCATAACATAGCCCTCAAGCACAACAGGCAATTTATATTTATTGGGAGAGTCTTCATCATCACTTTCATCAATATTATTAGTTTCAATAATTTCATTCTCTCTAGACCTAGCAAGTTGTTCATCAAGAAATTCACCAAGTGACACAGTAGTATCAAGCGTAAGTAGTTTCATCAGAAGTATCATGCATAGCAGAAGTGGCATCGTCAATAACATGCGACATATCAGAATTAATAGCAGAAGCAGGTTTAGGTGTCGCAAGCTTACTCAAAACAGAAGGTGAATCAAGTGTAGAGCTAGATGGCAGTTCCTTACCTCCCCTCGTAGTTGAGGGATAATTTTTTTTCTCGTCTTTCAAGTTCTTCATAATGACCAGCAGATATAAATCCCAAGTGACTCAAAGAATAGAGCTATGCTCCCGACAGCGCCTTGAAAATAATCTTGATAACCCACAAGTATAGGGGATCGCAACAGTTTTTTAGGGTAGAGTATTAAACCCAAATTTATTGATTCGACACAAGGGGAGCCAAAGAATATTCTCAAGTATTAGCAACTGAGTTGTCAATTCAGCCACACCTGGATAACTTAATATCTGCAGCAAAGTATTTAGTATCAAGGTAATATGGAAGTAACGGTAATGGTAGCAAAAGTAATATTTTTGGATTTTGTAGTGATTGTAACAGTAACAACGGAAAAGTAAATAAGCTAAGAACAATATGTGAAAAGCTCGTAGGCATTGGATCGGTGATGGAGAATTATGCCGGATGCGGTTCATCATGTAACAATCATAACATAGGGTGACACATAACTAGCTCCAATTCATCAATGTAATGTAGGCATGTATTCCGAATATAGTCACACATGCTTATGGAAAAGAACTTGCATGACATCTTTTGTCCTACCCTCCCATGGCAGCGGGGTCCTAGTGGAAACTAAGGGATATTAAGGCCTCCTTTTAATAGAGTACCGGACCAAAGCATTAACACATAGTGAATACATGAACTCCTCAAACTATGGTCATCACCGGGAGTGGTCCCGATTATTGTCACTTCGAGGTTCTTGGGATCATAACACATAGTAGGTGACTATGGACTTGCAAGATAGGATCAAGAACTCACATATATTCATGAAAACATAATAGGTTCAGATCTGAAATCATGGCACTCGGGCCCTAGTGACAAGCATTAAGCATAGCAAAGTCATAGCAACATTAATCTCCGAACATAGTGGATACTAGGGATCAAACCCTAACAAATCTAACTCAATTACATGATAAATCTCATCCAACCCATCACTGTCCAGCAAGCCTACGATAGAATTACTCACGCACGGCGGTGAGCATCATGAAATTGGTGATGGAGGATGGTTGATGATGACGATGGCGACGGATTCCCTCTCCGAGCCCCGAGCGGACTCGATTCAGCCCTCCGAGAGAGTTTAGGGCTTGGCGGCGGCTCCGTATAGTAAAACGAGATGAATCTTTCTCTCTGATTTTTTTCCCCGAACACGAATATATGGAGTTGGAGTTGAGGTCGGTGGAGCTCCAGGGGGCCCACGAGGCAAGGGGCGCGCCCAGGGGGTAGGGTGCTCCCCCACCCTTGTGCCCAGGGTATGGGCCCCTGGCCTTGATTCTTTCACCAATATTTTTATATTTTCCAAAAATAATCTCCGTGAAGTTTCAAGTCATTTCGAGAACTTTTGTTTCTGCACATAAATAACACCATGGCAATTCTGCTGAAAACAACGTCAGTCCGGGTTAGTTCTATTCAAATCATGCAAGTTAGAGTCCAAAACAAGGGCAAAAGTGTTTGGAAATTAGATACAACGGAGACGTATCATACGCTGACTTAACAGTGTAGTTGCCTGATCTTTCAAAGGCCCAAGCATAGAAATCCTCACCTCCGCCCCTCCTGATTGGGATGTTTAGAATGGCGTCAGCATCAGGGGCAATGAAGGTGGTTCGAATCCACTCCTGCCTCCATGACCAGTTCTCGGGATCTATAAGATCTGAGACTGTCCGAACAGTGGCGTTCAGTGGCTTCAGCAGCGGTGTCATTGAGATGGTCCCGGGAATCCATTTATCAGCCCACACATCAATGTAGTTCCCGTCTCCTACTCTCTTAATGAGTCCCGCACGCAAAGCTTCCCTTCCTGCAATGATACCTCGCCATGTAGCGGATGCCGACTTAGGCACTGTGGCATGCATAAAATATGTATCAGGAAAGTAGCGACCCTTAAGAACCCTTGCACACAGAGAAGTAGGGTTAGTCATAAACCGCCAACCGTGCTTCCCGACCAGCGTAAGATTAAACTGATGAGGGTCCCGAAAACCCATTCCTCCTTTGCACTTTGGTGTCGCTAGATTATCCCAGGAAACCCAATGCAATGCATTCTTGTCAATAGAGTTGCTCCAAAAATATTTCGCCATTGGTGAAGTCAGACTCTTGCATACCTTTTTTGATAGTAAGAATGTGCTCACCGAATATGTGGGAATAGCCTGAACCATTGATTTCAACAAAGTTTCACGACCTGCGCATGCAAGTGTTTAGTTTGTTGGAAGGTCCCCGTAAGGGCCTGTAGGTGCCCGTGCATTTAGCATTTTTGGTTCTAACAGCCCTCCGCCTCCCTGATAATTTTTTCTGGCTCCGCCATTGACCACCGTCAAGGCCAAGGTCTCTCCGCGGCAAGAGGGGCTGAGAGTGATCGACATGGAGAAGAGGAGGAGAGGAAACCACACTTTGATGTTGTTATTCACTCAAAGAATCAAGATTTCAATATGGTTTTTGTAATCAAAACACCTCTTTAGTAGATTTTTCTAGAAACTTGCTAAGCTTTACTGTTCAAAGGAAATATTCGTCGGAATACAAACTGGGTCGTGAGGAACTCCTAGCCACAAGTGGCCACCCTGTTCAATACAAATAGCATATTTAGTAAGGTTATGTGCTTCATCATTTGATGCATGATCGTTAAAATAAAATAGAAACGGCTATAAAAATGGTAAACAATCTGTGTCGACCGACCGGTCTCGCACGAGATAGGTCGCCTTGCCACCCACCCGCCACGCATCCTCGCGAGCTTGCCATGTCGTCTGGTGGGACTCACACAAGAGCGTCGTCCTATTGTATCTTCTTTTCTCTCCTTCCAATTCCCCATGACGACCTGTGATAGCCTGACTTATTAGGGATGATAGACTACTCATATCAATAAGGAATTCCTTCTTTTCCGGGAGCCCATTCGGCTCCCGGGTGCGCATGAGTGATGACAAAGTGCACACAAAAGACTAGTATTGATCTGTGGGGCCAGTCTAGATCCCGCCAGGAGTAACGACCATCGGCGAGTGTGTCCGGGGCGTTACACGACCACTTCTCGCTTATCTGTGGGGCCAATCTAGATCCCGCCAGGAGAAACGACCACCGGCGAGTTTTTCCGTGGCGTTACACGACCACTTCTCGCTTTCCTTCTCCATTTTGTCGTGCGACCCTACCTCTCCTTCTACCTAGCCCCTGCGCCACCACTGCGCTCACTCTCCTTCCACCCCATAGCTCGTGTCTACTTCTGGTGTTGTGATGGATGGGGAGTCTGCAAGCGGGGACTGTGCGACAGCTTCAGGGGGATGGCCGATGATCTCACCCCATCGTGGGGTGGATTCAGACAATGTGTCATGCTATAATGGTGGATGGAACCCCCAAGGAGACCACTGGTGCGGGAGACAGTTACCAGCCACGACTGCAACCTCGTGAGTAGTGTGAGTGAGGGAGTCCCGGATTAGGGGGTGTCCGCATAGCCAAACTATAACCTTTGGCCGGACTCCTGGACTATGAAGATACAACATTGAAGACTTCGTCCCGTGTCCGGATGGGACTTTCCTTGGCGTGGAAGGCAAGCTTGGTGATACGGATATGTAGATCTCCTACCATTGTAACCGACTGTGTAACCCTAACCCTCTTGATTGCCTATATAAACCGTGAGGGTTTTAGTCCAGAGGGGCGAACACAATCATACCATAGGCTAGCTTCTAGGGTTTAGCCTCTCACGATCTCGTGGTAGATCTACTCTTGTACTACCCATATCATCAATATTAATCAAGCAGGAGTAGGGTTTTACCTCCATCGAGAGGGCCGAACCTTGGTAAAAACATCGTGTCCCTTGTCTCATGTTACCATCCGCCTAGATGCACAGTTCGGGACCCCCTACCCGAGATCCGCCGGTTTTGACACCGACATTGGTGCTTTCATTGAGAGTTCCTCTGTGTCGTCGCCGTCAGGAAGGATGCCTCATCCCGTCTTTAAAGATGGCACTGTTGCTAAAGAAGCTTTGGCTGTCGGCCAAACTCTCCGGCTAGGCGGTTTTCTTATGACCGCCTGTTCGGCCTCCGCGCCGATGATGACTTCTCGGGTCATCGAAAGCAATATTCACGTTAACTCCGAACTCGCCGAGCAGTTAGATCCGATGGAGCTCTCTTCCTTAAATGAGCTCTTGGATCGCATCGCCGCTACAGGAGTCGCTTCAGACTATGATCGATTGGGCCTAAACCCGATCTCGAGAGAGATTAACTCTCCCGGGTTACCCACCACGTTGATGTGGTAGAGGAACAATACGGCGACCCTTCTTCTATCTTAAGGACTAGCTACGTCCGGATTCCGATCCTTCATGCCGGATTCCCGGAGGAGAGGGCGTCACTCAAGCCACGAACTTAAAGTCGCAGCGGGCTAGATTCATTGGACAACATCCAAGAATCCAAGCTTCCAAGTTCGGAAGATCCTTGGCCCTTAAGTCTCAGATCGGGCGAGGTTCGGATTTAATTCCACCCGCCCACCCAAACATAAGCGACCTATCTCAAATTCGCAAGAGCCTGCGAAACAAAGACACCATTCTTGGGCGATTCCTCTGGTTATGGACGGGATAAAGGACTGCCGCGAGGAGGACGCAATCTCATTCTTCTGCAATAATTGCACGGACAACGGGATCCTCAACGCTATAAGTCGCCGTGACATTACACGCTTTGCCGACTTGGCGTCCATAATCTGAAAGTACTGTGCGATGGAAAGCGCCTAGAAAATCGAAGCAAGATTTTGGGACAATCCGGCCTTGAATACAACCCCAGTCCGAAATAAAAGGGTGCATCATCGCCAAGCACCTGGGTTAAATACCAGAAAGCAAAAACCCTCTATAGGGCATGGAACCGTATTGGAGGGAGGGCTCAATGGACCCTGTAAAATTCATAGTACAGAGGGCGCCACTCCAACTCATAGCCTTAGAGCATGTTGGATACTACGGCAGGTGGCCAAAAGTGGCGAAGAGCTTCTAGCCCTAGAGCACCAGCAGGGATACCAAGACGGGTATTAAGTCTTGAGACTTTCGCATCAAATAATATGCGGAACGAACACTCCGTAGCCTTGCGAAGTCTACCAAGTAGCAACAATAAACCCATGGGTGACACGGCTATTACCTTTAATGCCGTGATTTAACCTAAATTCCGAACAGCCCGAGCACCAGCCGCATTGGTCCTCAGTCCGATAGTGGACGGCTTTCGCCTTACCAAGGTCATGGACGGTGGCAGCGGATTGAACCTCATTTATGAGGAAACCCTCCAAAAAATGGAAATAGACTGGAGCCGCATTTAGCGAAGCAACACAACCTTTAGAGGAATAATCCCCAGTCGGGAAGCACGCTGTACAGGAAAAATCACACTGGATGTGGTGTTCGGCACGAGGGATAATTACAGGTCCTAGGAGGTCACGTTCCAAGTGGCCCCGTTCAGCAGCGGATACCACGCTCTATTAGGGCGAGAGGCATTCACAATTTTTCAAGTGATACCCCATTATGGGTACATGAAGCTCAAAATGCCCGGGCCCAACGGAATCATCACTCTTGCTAGTGACCCGGACATAGCACTCCGCACCGAAAATAAGACAGCCGCACTGGCCCTTGAGGCACTATCCGAAGCCCTAGCGGCCGAGGAACTCACTGCGCTGCGCTCCATGGTGAATAGGGACGATGTGATACTCGATAAGATATCCAAGTCCACATCCTTTAAACCGGCGGACGAGATAGTCAAATTCCAAGTCCATCCAATGGACCCTACAAAAATGGCCTCCATCGGGGCACAATTATATCCTGATGTAGACGCCGCACTAAGAGAATTCCTACGCGAAAATTGGGACATTTTTTCCTGGCACCCTTCAGACATGCCAGGAATCCCACGCCGGCTGGCCGAGCACAGCCTAAACATCCTAAAAGGATTCAAGCCAGTCAAACAGGCTCTTCGGCGTTTCTCCGAACCCAAGAGACATGCCATGGGAGAGGAGCTAGCCAAACTATTGGAGGCCGGATTCATCGTAGATATAAAACATCCGGACTGGCTAGCAAACCTGGTGATGGTACCAAAGAAGGACAAATCCTGGCGCCTATGCATCGATTTCAAGGACCTCAACAAGGCTTGCCCAAAGGATCCCTTCGCCCTCCCCCGCATCGATCAAATTATTGACGCTACCGCAGGACACGACTCATTGTGCTTCCTCGATGCATACTCCGGCTACCACCAAATTAAGATGGCAGAGCCTGACCAAGCCGCAGCGGCATTCATCACTCCATACGGCCCATTCTGCTTCAACACAATGCCCTTCGGGCTCAAAAACGCCGGCGCAACATATCAGCGCATGATTCAGACATGTCTGGCAAACCAGATCGGCAAAACAGTGGAGGCATACATAGACAATGTGGTCGTCAAAAGCAAGCATGTCGAAACTCTAGTAAATGACTTGAGGCTCACATTCGATAATCTCCGAACATATGACATCAAGCTCAACCCGGAAAAATGCGTTTTCGGCATACCAGCCGGAAAGCTCTTGGGCTTCATTATATCCGGTAGAGGAATTGAAGCAAACCCAGCCAAGATCCGAGCTCTGTCACAATTGGATATCCCAAAAGACCTCAAACAAATACAAAAATTGATTGGATGCGTGGCGGCTCTAAGCCGCTTTATCTCCCGTTTCGGACAAAAGGCATTACCCCTTTATCGCCTCCTCCGACGCACCGAACACTTCGAGTGGACGGATGCCGCCACGGCCGGACTCAAAGAAATAAAAGCCATATTGGCAACAAACCCGCTCCTGGCCGCGCCCAACATGGGCGAACCAATGCTATTATATATGGAGGCAACTCATTAAGTTGTAAGCGTGGTGCTCGTTGTCGAACGAGAAACGGACGGACACAAGTTCCCCCTTCAAAAACTAGTTTACTACGTGTCCACTGTCCTAACTCCATGCAAGTCACTATACCCACATTATCAAAAGATAGCGTACGCGGTGTTTATGGCATCCCGGAAGCCGCGACACTACTTTCAAGAGTGTTCGATAACAGTAGCCTCCGAAGTACCTCTCAACGACATTATAAACAACGCGACGCGACGGGCCGGATTGCCAAATGGGCCATTGAGCTCCCCCCGTTCAACATAACCTATAAGCCACGGCGAGCTATTAAGTCGCAACTTTTGGCCGACTTAAATCATGAATGGACCGAAGCCGAACTCCCTAAAGAGTACGACGCATATTCCAACTGGATAATGCACTTCGACGGCTCCAAAATGTTGGCTGGCCTGGGAGATGGACTCGTTCTGACGTCCCCAACCGGAGATACAGTTCAATACGTACTCCAGATAATGTATACGGACTCCAACAACGCAGCTGAATACGAGGCACTTCTACACGGTCTTCGGATGGCAGTCTCCATGGGCATTCAACGCCTAGAGGTGCGTGGGGATTCGAACCTCGCGTAATCCCAAATAAATGGAGACTTTGATGCCAAGGATCCGAAAATGGCAGATCATCACAGTTTTTTTGGTCTGAATCAGAGGAGTTTCACTGCTCTTCCAATTTCTGCACACGGGCACCAAAGAGAGGATCATGACAGCGGCATCATTGCACTGTTTTATGAGCTAATAAGTAGTACGACTTTGGTTGGGATTGTCACTCCCCATACTGTAATCCTTTGATTATTAAGAAGAATGATAGTCCTAAAAATGTTAGCTCGGTTTGAGGGGCTCGAATTTCACCATATAGCCCGGGATAACAACCAGGCAGCAGACGTGTTGGCACGCATCAACGCAAAGCACGATGCCGTCCCCCCAACATCTTCCTAGAGAGGCTGTTCAAGCCATCCGTATTATGGGAGGGAGAGTCCGGAAATAACAACCCGGACCCAACCGCACTGCCCCACATCGAACATTACGACACGGTTGGTGGTTCTGCCAACGAAATAACACCCTCAGCCCACGTAATAATGGCAGTCATTGCCCCGTGGACAGAACCATTCCTAGCCTACCTAACCAGGCAGGAACTTCCCGAGGACCAAAACGAGGCCCGCTGCATAGTCCATGAGGGAGAGCTTTATAAGAAAAGCACAACCGGATTCCTTCAAAGGTGTATCTCCGAAGAGGAAGGGCGAAATGTTCTGGCTGAAATTCATGCCGGACTCGGCGGGCACCACGCCGCAGCCCGGGCCCTTGTAGGCAAGGCCTTCCATACAGTATTTTATTGGCCGAAGGCCCGGGCAGATGCTCAGGACTTAGTCCAACGATGCTTCGGATGCCAGCTCTTTGCTAATCAAAGCCACATGCCACCCATCGCCCTCAAAACTATACCCATCACCTGGCCCTTTGCGGTCTGGGGGCTTGACATGGTTGGACCCCTTAAAGGGGGAACCCACATGCAAAAATACCTACTGGTCATGGTGGATAAATTCACCAAATGGATAGAGGCCAAGCCTATTAAGACGGCCGAATCCGGACCGCTGATAGACTTCATATCAGGGGTCGTACACCGTTACGGTGCCCCCTAACGGCACGAACTTTATGGCCGACGAGGTCAAACTCTGGTGCAAAAACATGGGCATCAAGCTCGACTACGCTTCAGTGTATCACCGTCAAACTAACGGTCAAGTCGAGCGAGCAAATGGTCTAATTATGAGTGGCATCAAACCCAGATTAGTGCGGTCCCTCAAGGAATCTAACACGCACTGGGTAGAGGAGCTCGACTCCATACTCTGGGGGCTGCGGACCACTCCGAATCGCACAACCGAATTCACACCATTCTTTATGGTATACGGCGCAGAGGCAGTCCTGCCCTGCGACATAATTCATGACTAACCTCGTGTGCGCATGTATGAAGAAAGTGAAGCCGAGCTCGATCGGCAGGACAGTTTGGACGCCTTGGAGGAGGAGCGTGGCGTAGCAAAGCCCGTTCCGCATTCTATCAACGGCAGGCTCGAAGATATCAAAGCGAGAAATGCGGGCCAAAACTTACAATGTTGGCGAGCTAGTTCTCGCCTCACGGACAAGAAAAAGGACAAACTCAAGCCCAAATGGGAAGGTCCCTTTATCATCGACCAAGTCTTGACCGGTGGAGCGTACCGTCTGTGAGATGCATCGGATAACCGACTCGAGCCGAACCCATGGAACACAACCCGTCTTCGAAGATTCTACGCCTAGCGCCGGATTCTGAGTTCGTCTCCTTCCTCTGTCCATATTTTACACTTTAGCTGTCTTCTATTTTTCTCCTTCTCCCTCCTTTTTTTCCCAGCCTTCGAAGGCTTGTTAGCGCATTGTTCGCACACACTTGATGCGCTATCCGCGCTCATTGTACCTGGGGGCTTCTTTTACAGAAGCTTATTTATAAGGGCTTCATGCCCAATACATGTGTCACACTTTCGCATGTACCTTTTATTTACCAATATATGCATCTGTATGACTTAAGTTTTGGCCAAGCTGGGTTGCCTGGCTCCTGTGCTTACCCCTACATTCCCGATTGTTCGGCTAGGTGGTAAAGGGAGCACCTCTGCGATTGTTACTGCCGGATGTGTAACTCAAACTGAGAGAAGCCGAAAGCTAGCGTTCTTAAGAGAATATTCGGTCGGTGAACTAAAAGAAGATTTCTTACCTATTTATTTATATGCCCCAGATTTTTTTTCTGCTTTTTTCGCAGTCCGGACATGCACTTTAGGGCATGCCTCCCAGGGAAAGGAACCCCTAACGGAACTGTTCTCCCTGGAAGATGTTTCTTACTAACCATGTAATATAACATAACTAGTTGGGCACTTGTCCGATAAAGCACTAATGACCCCTACGCTGGTCTCCACGCATGCCCCGGTTTTTATATAACCGCGAGGGTATTCGGACACACTCGGACTCTGGGTCCCGAGGTTGAAGCGAAAAGGTCCGCTATGACAAACGATCTACAATCCGGCTAGAAGGCATTTTACATGTCACCTTAAATTACATAGTCAATTTGACTGATTGTATTCCTCTTCAATGCCATCTAACGGGCTATCTAGTTCTGATCCTGCTGGGAATACTTTGCGGCCAATTCTACCTGGCCGTACACTAAGCTCACATGGATCTCCTTCCCATCGGGCCCCACAGGTCCGACCTCGGCCATGTGGTTTGGGTCAGCCTTCGTGTACCGCGTCTTCACCATGGCCCAGGCCTCCCTGGCGCCTTGATGGCAGGCCGATATCTTCCATAATCGGAAGCGCCGCCGTGCTCCCTGGAGCCTCTCGGCAAGCTCCCCAAGGCCTTCGGGCAGGGAGACAGATGGCCACAAGGCCTGGGCGACGCCTTTCATCACCTGCCGAACTTCGTTAAATGCGGTTATGTATGAGCTCGGGAAGAAGGTCACCCGTAGAACCGGGCATTTCCTCTGCAAGACGGCATGTGAGCATACCTACAGACATAACTCTGTTAGTCGACTTCCTCGCCGAACTCTTTTTTCAAAGTTCGTTTAAGCACTTACTAAAAATGCCGACCGCCGATTCTCCTTAACGGAGTCAGACAACTGGGCACGAACATCTTTTAGTTCCTCACCCAGCTGGGTGTTGGCATCTTGGAGATTATTTTTCTCATGCCTCACCCTCGTAAGCACGTTTCGCTTGACCTTTAAGCTGGCGCGAAGAGCTGTTGCTTGTCCGGATCTACCCCGGCGCCATCTGCAATGTTATTGTCAGATTTATACACACGCCGCACTTCACAACATACTTATCTTTTAAGAGCGTATATTACCAGAGGGGGTCTCTTTGGCTTCCCCTATCGCGGCTTGTGCGGCCTCAAGTTGGGCTTTGCACTCGTCAAGCTCCTGGGACAGTTGGGTATTCTTCTCTGTAAGATCCTGCACAATAAATGATCCTTAAATCAGTTATTCTAACTATTTCAAGTCTCGAGACTCTTGGCATATATAATCGTTAAATTTCCTCACTCGCATGTCTTTTACATACTTGCCCGTGGCTCGTAGACCATCTTGAGCGGCACAGAGGTGCGCATCTCCCGAATTGAAGGCGTTCAATGCCTCTTGGGAGAAACATGTGTCACGAAGAATTTTCGTGGCCTTTGTGATTCATGGCACTCTCCACCTCGGAGTTGGTGGCGGACAATCTGTCGGCATCCTCTGTCAGAGGAGCATCCTACGCACGCCTCGTGTTCGCCTCCGCTTCAGGTCCTGGCTTTGGAGCCTGGCTGGCGGAGGCTCGATTGGCAACCTCTCCGAATATAGTCCGGCGAGCGCTCTTTTTCCTGAAGAGGGCACGAGCGTTAGTATGCCTTCCGGAATAAAATCTGGGAATAAGGTGACACGCCATACCGTTGCACCGGCGTTTCAATCCGGACCGCACTCCTTTTTAGCCTGCTGGGCCGTGCTGCCCCTTGTTGGCTAGCCGCCACAGGCTCGGCCTTCCGCCTCAAGGGCCCCCCCTGCAAAACACCGTTGGTATACGGTGATAAAAAATAAGCACGGATGAATCATTCTCAAAGTATTGGGGCTTCGGTCTCAGTAACCTGTGAGGCTGGAAGTATTCGAGGTAATCGGCCATAATGGCAGCAGGGGCATTATCAATGCTCGATTGGTGAAATACACCATCGATCAGCTCCACCGATATGTCCGGATCCTCTTGGGAGGCCGGATCGAGGAACCGTTCCGGATCTTGGGTTGTGGAGGCAGGCTGTTTATATCCTTTACGGCTGGCGCAGTTCTGCGTCGAAATCACAAAATGAGATACTTGACTATGTGAATATGGATCGGATGGGCAAAAGAAATGTCCGCTTACCCGGCTTGGAGGATTGTTCATAGAAAATCCGTCATGTGGATTGACCGAAGAAATTCCTCCTCTTCTCCCTTGTACAATGCGGACAAGGTCTTCATCGAATCGGCGACCGATCCCGGCCCCTTACGGCCATGGCGGGTGGCATCATCCTCCCCGTTGAAATCCCACATTGGGTGGCCTCTATACTGGAGCGGCTGCACCCCCGCATAATGCATGTGGCCATGACCCCGATCATGGTCAGTCCGGAATGAGCCAACAACCTTACTCGGCTCATCAGGTAAAGGACGTCCCTGTCATTTTCCCTCTGAGGGCTCCATGGACGCCAGCTTAGGCGTTTCTTCAAAGGAGCATTACTGAACTCTGGGAGGCCAATCCGAACAGGGTCCGGCAGGGGGACATCTTCTATATAAAACCATTCCGAAGGCCAGTCTTCGGACGCGTTCTTCGGGGTTCCGGATAGATATCCGGTCCCGAAGATGCGCCATAGTTAGGCTCCGCCCACTTGATATATTGACCCCTCCTGAGAATGGGGTACGAGGCAGAACAACCTCTTCCACAGCGCGAAATGAGCCTCGATGCCCAAAAACAGCTCGCAAAGGGCCACGAAGCCCGCAATATGCAGAATGGAGGCAGGCGTAAGGTTGTGCAACTGGAGGCCATAGAACTCCGTGAGCCCCCGGAGAAACGGATGAATTGGAAATCCGAGCCCTCTTATCAAATAAGGGACAAGGCATACCCGCTCTCCTTGGGAGGGACTGGGGACGCTCTCCGCTTGTTTTCCGCCCTTATAGGTGGCGAGTCCGGCTCGAACCGGAACCATGAAGGCTGGGGGAAGAAATCCCTTGGTTTGGAGCGTCACTAGCTCACTGTGCGGGGAGACATCTCTCCCAATCTCGGCTGAGGACTGGGAGGCGGCGGAGGAGCCGCGTCGGTATCCATGATGGAATGGATTTCTGTCAGATGCGCTCCGATGAAAGCTCGCGAAGGGAAGATGGTGTGATTCGGATCTAGATCCTCATCTCTTATATAGGCAGCTCATTTGCGCAGCTAGGGGGGTAAATGTAAAAATACCCTGGCTTTTCGGATTCGTTCAACACGTGGAAGATGGCCATTACTGGGCGTGGAAGCCATGGAGCGATATATTCTGAAGCCGGACACTATTCAATGGTACACAGGATTTGGAGAAGAACTCGCCTTTACAATGTCGAAGACAATCACGCTACCGGACTCGTCGTCATTGAAGCCTGGTTCGAGGGCTACCGAGGGAGTCCGGATTAGGGGGTGTCCGGATAGCGAACTATAACCTTTGGCGGACTCTGGACTATGAAGATACAAGATTGAAGACTTCGTCCCGTGTCCGGATGGGACTTTCCTTGGCGTGGAAGGCAAGCTTGGCAATACGGATATGTAGATCTCCTACCATTGTAACCGACTCTGTGTAACCCTAACCCTCTTGGTGCCTATATAAACCGAAGGGTTTTAGTCCAGAGGACGAACAACAATCATACCATAGGCTAGCTTCTAGGGTTTAGCCTCTCACGATCTCGTGGTAGATCTACTCTTGTACTACCCATATCATCAATATTAATCAAGCAAGAGTAGGGTTTTACCTCCATCGAGAGGGCCCGAACCTGGGTAAAAACATTGTGTCCCTTGTCTCATGTTGCCATCCGCCTAGACGCACAGTTCGGGGCCCCCTACCCGAGATCCGCCGGTTTTGACACCGACAGTGAGCGTAGGACGATGGGCCACGGGTCGCGTCAGATGGAGACAGTTGCTGGGACCAGCGACCATGGATGTTGCAACTGGCGATCAAAGTTGCTAGAACCAACAACCACGGTTGTTGGGACCGGCGACATTTGCGCTCCAAGCGTTGATTAAATGTTACGACCCGCCGCGACATTTGCTGGAACTGTCCGGCTCGCCTCAACGACTGCTAGGATGGGCTAGCACAATTGTTGTAACTGGCGGCCATGGTTGCCGGGACGATGACGGGATGCAGCAATCCACAACGGCGACTGCTAGGACCGACTGGCACAATTGCTGGAACCGGCGGCCAAAGTTGCTGGACACTGTTGGGATACTACGGATGGGATGAGTGTAACTTGTGCATTCGATATATGGTTTACATGGTTCGATTAAATAGGTTTTCCGATTTTTGCGAGCCAACCTGTGGTTGGATGGTAGAAGGACAGTGGTATCCTCAGCCCACCAGGGTTCAAGTCCTGGTGCTTGCATTGTTCCTGAATTTATTTCAGGATTTCCAGCGATGCGCTTTCAGTGGGAGGAGACGTTCCCGTCGCGCCTACGGTGACTTAGTAAATCTCAAGATGATATTGCCGGCTCAGTCTCTCGGAGGTGCTCATAGGGATAGGGTGTGCGTGTGTGCGTTCATAGGGATAAGTGTGTGCGCGTATCTATAAGCGCTTGCGTCTGTACTGTGTTAAAAAAAGGTTTTCCGATTTTTTTTCGAGAGTACGCAAATTGCGTACCTTAGCTTTAGAGAAGGCAAAGGGTTAATTACAAGAAATACAACGGGTGGCTAATCCCACATAGTGAGCAAACCCAACTCCACTCCACTCCACACACTAAGCAACTACTCGGCAAGCTGTTGAACTCCTCTCCTTCTAGCCGCTATCCAAAGTCTTAGCTCTCGAGCAATAATGTCCGCGGCTCCCCACTCATTGGCATTGTGGGAGTGCGAGAACACTCTGCCGTTTCTTTGCTTCCAGAGATTCCAGCATATCAAGATGACGAGCGCGTCAAATCCCTTACGGTGCGGTTTGATGATGCGTTTCCTAGAGATTGACCACCATGCCTCCAAGCGATCCTGCTGTGTTGGGAGTATAGAAAGCTCAATGCCTAGTCGCATGAAGAAAATGAACCAAACTTGGCGAGCATAGACGCATTGCAGCAAGATGTGATCCACCGTGTCCTCTTCCTGCTCACAAAAGAAACATGGCGAGCTATGTTCTTGAAGGCCATGCCTCTGCCTCCTATCGGATGTCCAGACGCGGTATTGCAGCGCCAGCCAAATGAATATCTTGCAGGTCAGCGGCGCCCAACATTTCGATATTGCCGATGAGCATTGAAATCTGATGCCTCCCTTGCATAGCATCTTATAGGCGGTGCGGGCTGAGTAGATACCATTAGAGCTCCATTGCCAAAGAGGTTTGTCTTCGGAGTCAGGAACCAGGCTCATACCAATGACCAGATCCCAAAGCCGGATGAATTGCACCAGGGCATCCGTGCTCATATCCCCAACAATGTCAGATGTCCAAGTATGAAGATGTAGAGCATCCTTAACCGTTCTCCTATTGGCGACATGTGTCTTGATCATGGCTCTGATCATCGGAGCCACCTCAGCGATGGAGCTCCCATTGATCCATCTGTTCTTCCAAAACAACGCACGTCTCCCATTGCCAACCTCCCATTTGACCAAGCTATTAAACGCCATGGTCACCTGTTTGTCGGCCATCAGGTTCATCCCTTGCCATGGCCGGAGATTGTCCGTGCGCTTGAGCCACTCCCAACGCAAACGGAGCGCGATCCCTTGCTTGAAAAGATTCAGCACACTGAGACCTCCTAGGTACTTCGGCCTGCACACACGCTCCCATGCGACCAGGCACTTGCCTCCATGGACCTCCTCCGTCCCAGCCCAGAAGAACTTTCTACATCCTTTGTCAATTTTTTCTAACGCCCACTTAGGAGCCTTCGCTATGATCAGGTGGTGTGTAGGCCGCGCTCGAACCACGTGATTGACCAGAGCAAGTCGTCCCGGCCTGGTGATAAGCCCTCTTTGCCATCCCGGCATCAGTTTAAGCACTGTGTCAATGATCGGTTGCCAGTCAGATCTCTTGAGATGCTTGATACTCAGCTGCAACCCTAGGTACTTGATTGGAAATTTCTCCATAGTCCATGGAAGCGCCTCCTTCACCAGTTCCTCCTCTTCCTCGGAGGATCTGATCATGACAGCCGAGGACTTGGCAAAATTGACGACCAGCCCTGATGCCTCTCCGAAGATTTCAAGAGCTTCCTTCACAAAAAACAGATCTGATCTTATCGGCCTAATGAAGAGGACAACATCGTCCGCGTAGAGAGACAGCCGCTGCAGAGGCGTGCAGCCAGGAATCTTGCTAAGCACCTGCAACTCTTGAGCCTTGATCATCATCGCAGTAAGCACATCCATAGCAATGACAAAGAGGAGAGGGGAGAGGGACTCTCCTTGGCGCAGCCCTTGCGCATGCATAAACTTCTCTCCCGCACATCCATTGACCACGATTCTGGAGCTTGCCGAGGTGAGCAGAGTTGCAATCCAAGAGATCCAGCGGGCAGAGAACCCCTTAGCTCGAAGCACCTCGAAAAGAAACGACCAGGATAGGGTGTCAAAAGCTCTCGATATGTCAAGTTTCAGCAGCACGCCTTTGGTTTTCCTCTGATGAAGTTTGCGGGCCATTTGTCTAACGAGCAAGAAATTGTCGTGGATGCTTCTACCCTTGATAAACGCAGACAGATTGACACTCACTATTTCTCCCATCCGCCTACTCAGTCTGGATGCAAGTAGCTTGGAAGCAAGCTTGGGCGCACTGTGAACAAGACTAATCGGCCGGAAGTCCTTGACCTGGCAGGCATCCGGCTTCTTTGGCAGCAGCGTAATCAGGGCTTGATTTAGTCTGCCAAATCCCCTGAGATTATTGAGAAATAACTTGTGGATTGCAGAAATAACATCTCCTTTAATAATACCCAAGCTTTTTGGAAAAAAATTCCAATGAATCCATCCGGCCCAGGTGCCTTGTCCGCGGGCATGTCTTTGATCACCTTCCAAATTTCCTCCTCATGAAATATAGGATCTTGATCCGACAAATCAATAGGAGAAATGCCCACAAAGTCTAGATCAATAGTATGCTCGCGAGCCGTAGAACGGCCAAGCAGATCTCTGTATGCCTCAAAGAAGGCACGCTCCTTCCCCTTCTGATCAGCAATGACATGCCCCTCCGAGTTGATAGCAGGGATGAAATTTTTGGATTTCCTGCCATTGGCCACCAACTGAAATAGCTTGTGTTAGTGTCTCCGTCTTGCAACCAGTTCATCCTCGACCTCTGTCTCGCAATCGTCCTCTCCAGCGAAGAAAGGCCAAGCACCAGTCGTTTGAGAATGTTCCTAAGCCCTCTCTCCTCATTAGACAACACACGGGATTCTTGAGCACAATCAAACCTGAGAATCACCAGATTGGCCACCGCTATCTGGAGCTTGATGTTCCCGACTCACCGCTGTCCCCATGCCGTAAGGTGTTTGGCACAGTTTCTAAGAAGTATATCCAGACTCAAGAAGGGGTCCGTGATGGATTGGTCGCAGACCCATCCTTCGGCCATGGCATCCAAAAACCCCTCCAGTTTCACCCAAAAAAGCTCAAATCTGAAGCGCCTGCGTGGCTGCAAGTGATCTTCCATAGATAGGTAGAGGGGACAGTGATCCGAGATTCCAGTGGAAAGAGCCTGCATCAAGCACTCCGGGTACTCTAATTCACAGTCTATCGAAACGAAAGCTCGGTCAATTTTCGTCATCGTAGGAGCGCTCCTTTCATTGCTCCACGTGAACCGCCTGCCATGGAGGAATAGCTCTTTGAGAGCATTGTCATCCACAAACCGTTTGAATCTCCCCATCATCCTTCTATCTAGAAGATTGTTGTTCTTGTCAGCCGCATGGAGAATGAGGTTGAAGTCACCTATCGCCATCCAAGGTCCCGGGCAAAGTGCCCTCCTGTCCGAGAGTTCTTACAAGAACACGACCTTTTGCGGGTCCTCTTGAGGCCCATATACCACCGAAAGCCACCAAGAAGCTCCTTCCCTTGGTGTGACAAATCCCGTGATGAAGTTAGTGTCGTGAACCGTGTTAGAAACCGTCGCTTTGGTCGAGTTCCAAGCAATGATGATGCCACCTCGAGTGGCCGAAGCCGGCAAGTACGCAAAACCATCATAAGATGGCCCTAAACATTGCATAATCACATATTGGTCTACATGCTCTAGTTTAGTATCTAGGATGCACCAGATCGAAACATGCATAGAATCCGCTAACTCCCTCAACGCATCCCTCCTAGCTGGACTATTGAGGCCACGTACGTTCCAGCATACTAACTCCACCGGTGAGTACGACATAGGGAGGCAAGACTCCAATGTCGGTACCACGCCTTCTACGCGGACGAGGCCACGAGCTTCTCCATCTCTCCCTCAAGGTTTAGCGGAACTGCTTTACCAAAGATCGCAGCGATCGCCCTTAGTTGTGGCTCTTGGAGAGGCGAGTCAAACATGTCCCGAAGTTGACCAAGGGCTCCCTCGGACACGGCCAGATCGTCATGGGCAATGCCTAATGTTTTGAGCAGGATCGTTTCAGCCGCAGACGCTTTGGATTTAGATCGTGCCGAAGAGCACACTGATCTTGTGTTACGCCGGGGTGTGAATGGGTCCTGGCCAGCGCGAACACCACGCATAGCTTCGATCTCCTTAAGCAGCGGGGGGGGGGGGGGGGCAAGTTTCTTGAGCAGTCCAGTGCAGAAGGTTTTGATGTTGCCCAAGGCAACCTGTTCCTTCGCAGTGAGCTTATCTCCTTCCGCCAGAGCTCCCACCCCTTGGACGCCCAATCCATGCGACGAGGCCACAACTTGCATGTCGTGCGACGCAGTCATGTCACATGCACATGCAGCATCAACCAGATCCCTAGGCGGCCCCACCACCACATTAGCCAGGGGTGACCCGTCCTGGTGAACATCCGCGCTGGCACATCCATCCAGCGCACCGATATCTGGGCCCGCGGGGCAACTGGGTGGGATGAGCTCCGCCATTGGCTGCCAGTCGTTCGTCTCGGGTTGTGGGGCATGTAGCAGTTCAGGCCGGATCGAATGCGCTTCCGAACCCAGGTTTGCAGCGACAGCTGTGGCTGCCACACCACCATCCTGGGGCATGAGATCTGTCGTGTCCATGAGAGTGGCAGACGGTCCCACTGGCTCCACCACCTTGGCCGTCGTAGACTCGGTCTTGTCGGACCTCAGTTCCGGGATCCGCGTCTCCCCCACCGAAGCTGGCTCTGCCAGCCCAGCTACCAATGGGACGGCCAGAGGGACCGGCGTGGGATCCGCAACTGCCAGACCGTGGTCTCTGGAAGGCTCCACCGCAATCTCCACCAATGGATTGGCCTGCGCGCCTGCCAAAAGTGTCGGCTCCACCATCTGCGCACCTGGGCCAGCGGACATGACCGAGTCAAAAGCACCTCCAACTCCTGTGTTGCTCTGATCCGCCGGTGATGGATGCCAAGTGTTGGCATCGGATTCACCAACGGCACCACCGTGCATGGCCTCGGATTCGAATTCCCTGGTCTTCCCGAGCCTGGCACTTGAGGGCCCCCAGCAGGAGCTTTAACGGGCAGCTCTGATGCCATAGGCGGAATCCTCCAGTCCGAGGGCCCCACACGGCCAGCCAGGACTTGCCGGTAGGAACGGCCACCGCCGCCTCCTGCCACCGGACCGAACGAACGCCGACCAGCACCACGATCATCCAAAACTCCTCGCGTACAGGGAAGAACTTGCACGTCCCCACCGGGGCCCGGATCATCGGAGTCATCCGGCAGCCCGCTCTGCCCGCTGTCATCTGAGCTCCCTTCCCTTCTCCAGAGATCCGGAGCGGAGAAATCCCTCATCCGCCCGATGTGAATGATGGTGGGGTACTCCAGCAATTGCAGGAAGGATGGACGGTGCACCGCGGGGTCCGGGATCTGCTCCGGCGGCTCAAGCACCCACAGCCGCTTGGCAATCGGCACCTCGTCCGGGTCCACACACCATGCACGAAGCTTGAACAGAGAGAGGTCTTCTCAGCTAGCAGTTTCCGGAGCCAGGCTATCAATCCAGCCAGAATCCCCAAGGAATTCGGCCGCCATGCCACGCGACCAGGCATGCAAAGGAACACCCTCAATCATGATATCCACCTGCGTCCGCATGATCCTGGATCTCGCTTGAGCTTGACGAAGCCAGGGCTTGATGAAGAGCTTGATGTTGGGGAACGTAGCAGAAATTCAAAATTTTCTACAGAACACCAAGATCAATCTATGGAGTAATCTAGAAATGAGGGAGGGGAGTGCATCTACATACCCTTGTAGATCGCTAAGCGGAAGCGTTCAAGTGAACGGGGTTGATGGAGTCGTACTCGTCATGATCCAAATCACCGATGATCCTAGCGCCGAACGGACGGCACCTCCGCGTTCAACACACATATGGTTGGGAGAGACATCTCCTCCTTCTTGATCCAGGGAGATCCAGCAGCACGACGGCGTGGTGGTTGAAGTAGCGGGATCCCGGCAGGGCTTCGCCAAGCGCAAGCGGGGAGGAAGAGGTGTCACGGGAGGGAGGGAGGCGCCAGGGACACAGGTGCGGCTGCCCTCCCTCCCCTCCACTATATATAGGGGCCTAGGGGGGGCTCCGGCCCCTTGTAGATCCCATCTAGGGAGGGGGGCGGCTGCCCTAGGGGTGGCTTGGCCTCTAAGCCAAGTGGAGGCGCCCCCACCCCTTAGGGTTTCCAACCCTAGGCGCATGGGAGGCCCAAGGGGGGGCGCACCAGCCCACCAGGGGCTGGTTCCCACGCCCCTTCAGCCCATGGGGCCCTCCGGGATAGGTGGCCCCACCCGATGGACCCCCGGGACCCTTCCAGTTGTCCCGGTACAATACCTATGACCCCCGAAACTTTCTCGGTGGCCGAAACTGGACTTCCTATATATAAATCATTACCTCCGGACCATTCTGGAACTCCTCGTGACATCCGGGATCTCATCCGAGACTCCGAACAACTTTCAGGTTACCGCATACTAATATCTCTACAACCCTAGCGTCACCGAACCTTAAGTGTGTAGACCCTACGGGTTCGGGAACCATGGAGACATGACCGAGACAACTCTCCGGCCAATAACCAACAGCGGGATCTCGATACCCATGTTGGCTCCCACATGTTCCACGATGATCTCATCGGATGAACCACGATGTCGAGGATTCAATCAATCCGGTATTCAATTCCCTTTGTCTACCTGTATAGTACTTGCCTGAGATTCGATCGGCGGTATCCCGATACCTTGTTCAATCTCGTTACCGGCAAGTCTCTTTACTCGTTCCGTAACACATCATCCCGTGATCAACTCCTTGATCACATTGTGCACATTATGATGATGTCCTACCGAGTGGGCCCAGAGATACCTCTCCGTCACACGGAGTGGCGAATCCAGTCTTGATTCGTGCCGACCCAATGAACACTTTCGAGATACCGTAGTGCACCTTTATAGCCACCCAGTTATGTTGTGACGTTTGGTACACCCAAAGCATTCCTACGGTATCCGGAGTTGCACAATCTCATGGTCTAAGGAAATGATACTTGACATTAGAAAAGCATTAGCATCTGAACTACACGATCTTTGTGCTAGGCTTAGGATTGGGTCTTGTCCATCACATCATTCTCCTAATGATGTGATCCCGTTATCAACGACATCCAATGTCCATGGTCAGGAAACCGTAACCATCTATTGATCAACGAGCTAGTCAACTAGAGGCTTACTAGGGACATGGTGTTGTCTATGTACCCACACATGTATCTGAGTTTCCTATCAATACAATTATAGCATGGATAATAAACGATTATCATGAACAAGGAAATGTAATAATAATAACTAATTCATTATTGCCTCTAGAGCATATTTCCAACAGTCTCCCACTTGCACTAGAGTCAATAATCTAGTTCACATCGCCATGTGATTAACACTCACAGGTCACATCGCCATGTGACCAACATCCAAAGAGTTTACTAGTGTCAAAAACTAGTTCACATCATCATGTGATTAAGACTCAATGAGTTACGGGGTTTGATCATGTTTTGCTTGTGAGAGAGGTTTTAGTCAGCGGATCTCGCAACATTCAGATCCGTATGTACTTCGCAAATCTCTAGGTCATATTGTAAATGCTGCTTCCACACTCCACTTGGAGCTATTCCAAATGGTTGCTCCACTATACGTATCCGGTTTGCTACTCAGAGACATTCGGATAGGTGTTAAAGCTTGCATCGACGTAAGCCTTTACGCCGAACTCTTTATCACCTCCATAATCGAGAAACATGTCCTTATTACTCCAAGGACAATTTTGACCGTTGTCCAATGATCCATTCCTGGATCACTCTTGTACCCCCTTGCCAGACACGTGGCAAGGCACATATCAGGTGCGGTACAAAGCATGACATACTGCATAGAGCCTATGGCTAAGGCATATGGGACGACATTCGTCCTTTCTCTTTCTTCTGCCGTGGTCGAGCTTTAAGTCTTAACTTCATACCTTACAACTCAGGCAAGAACTCCTTCTTTGACTGATCCATCTTGAACACCTTCAAGATCATGTCAAGGTATGTGCTCATTTGAAAGTACCATTAAGTGTTTTTTGATCTATCCTTATAGATCTTGATGCTCAATGTTCAAGAAGCTTAATCCAGGTTTCTATTGAAAAACACTTTTCAAATAACCCTATATGCTTTCCAGAAGCTCTACATCATTTCTGATCAACAATAGTCAACAACATATATTCATCAGAAATTCTATAGTGCTCCCACTCACTTCTTTGGAAATACAAGTTTCTCATAAACTTTGTACAAACCCAAAATCTTTGATCATCTCATCAAAGCGTATATTCCAACTCCGAGATGCTTACTCCGGTCCTTAGAAGGATTGCCGGAGCTTCAGCATACTTGTTAGCATCTTCGGGATTGTCAAAACCTTACGTTGTATCACATACAACCTTTCCTCAAGAAAAGCTGTCGAGGAAATAATGTTTTGACATCCTATCTGCAAGATTTCATAAATAATGCAGTAACTGCTAATATAATTCCAACAGACTCTTAGCATCGCTACGAGTGAGAAAGTCTCATTGTAGTCAACTCCTTGAACTTCTCGGAAACATCTTAGCGAGAAGCCGAGCTTTCTTAATGGTGACACATACCATCATTGTCTGTCTTCCCTCTTAGAATCCATCTGTACCTGTAGGATCTTGAGAAGAGGTGTCTAGAGGGGGGGGGGTGATTAGACACTAAGTACCAAAGTTGCAGTTTTTAACTTCTTTTGGTTTAAATGGAGTTTAGGCACAAGTTTAACTATTTCAATACATAACAAGCAAGCAAGCATGCAAAGAGTATGTGAGCAGCGGAAAGTAAAGCATGCAACTTGCAAGAAAGTAAAGGGAAGGGTTTGGAGAATTCAAACGCAATTGGAGACACGGATGTTTTTGTCGTGGTTCCGATAGGTGGTGCTATCGTACATCCACGTTGATGGAGACTTCAACCCACGAAGGGTAACAGTTGCGCGAGTCCACGGAGGGCTCCACCCACGAAGGGTCCACGAAGAAGCAACCTTGTCTATCCCACCATGGCCGTCGCCCACGAAGGACTTGCCTCACTAGCGGTAGATCTTCATGAAGTAGGCGATCTCCTTGCCCTTACAAACTCCTTGGTTCAACTCCACAATCTTGTCGGAGGCTCCCAAGTGACACCTAGCCAATCTAGGAGACACCACTCTCCAAGAAGTAACAAATGGTGTGTTGATGATGAACTCCTTGCTCTTGTGCTTCAAATGATAGTCTCCCCAACACTCAACTCTCTCTCATAGGATTTGGATCTGGTGGAAAGAAGATTTGAGTGGAAAGCAACTTGGGGAAGGCTAGAGATCAAGATTCATAAGGTTGGAATGAAATATCTTGGCCTCAACACATGAGTAGGTGGTTCTCTCTCAGGACTGGTAAATTGGAAGTGTAGGTTTGTTCTGATGGCTCTCTCCCAAATGAAGAGGAGGTGGAGGGGTATATATAGCCTCCACACAAAATCTAACCGTTACACACAATTTACCAAACTCAGTGGGACCGAATCATCAAACTCGGTTGGACCGATTTAGTAAACCTAGTGACCGTTAGGGTTTTCGGTGGGACCGATATGCAACTCGGTAGGACCGATATGATTAGGGTTAGGGCATAACTTAATCTCGGTGAGACCGACATACAAACTCGGTGAGACCGATTTTGGTAATTAGCTAACCAGAGAGTTGGTCGAGTAAACTTCGGTGGGACCGATTTGCTCTTCGATGAGACCGAAAAGTTACAAAAGGAAGCAGAGAGTTTACATTGTAATCTCGGTAGTACCGATTGCACAAACTCGGTGAGACCGGTTTTGGTAATGGGCATACACAGAGAGATTACAATCCCATCTCGGTGAGAGCGAGATCCCTATCGGTGAAACCGATTTGCCTAGGGTTTGTGGCAGTGGCTAAGACATCTGAACTCGGTGGCGCCGGATAGAAAGAATCGGTAGGGCCGAGTTTGACTTTGGGTTTAGGTCATATGTGTGGAAGTGGGAAAGTAGTTGAGGGTTTTGGAGCATATCACTAAGCACATGAAGCAAGAGGCTCATTAAGCAACACCTCATCCCTCCTTGATAGTATTGGCTTTTCCTATAGACTCAATGTGATCTTGGATCACTAAAATATAAAATGAAGAGTCTTGAGCATGAAGCTTGAGCCAATCCTTTGCCTTTAGCATCTTGAAGGAGTTCCCACATCCTTTAGTCCATGCCACTCCATTGTTGAACTTATCTGAAACATACTAGATAAAGGTGTTAGTCCAACAAGAGATATGTTGACATTAATTACCAAAACCACCTAGGGAGCACTTGTGCTTTCAGTACCCAACAGCCTTATGACCATCAAGTAGTTCTTCCAAAGTCTATACTTTGTTTTTACACATGGATCCTCTCGGATTTTATGGCCTCGAGCCATTTATCGGAATCTGGGCCCACCATCGCTTCTCCATAGCTCGTAGGCTCATTGTTGTCTAGCAACATGACTTCCAAGATAGGATTACATACCACTCTGAAGTAGTATGCATCCTTGTCGTCCTACGAGGTTTGGTAGTGACTTGATCCGAAGTTTCATGATCACCATCATAAGCTTCCACTTCAATTGGTGTAGGTGCCACAGGAACAACTTCCTATGCCCTGCTACACACTAGTTGAAGTGACGGTTCAATAACCTCATCAAGTCTCCACCATCCTCCCACTCAATTCTTTCGAGAGAAACTTTTCCTCGAGAAAGGACCCGATTCTAGAAACAATCCCTTTTGCTTCCGGAACTGAGACAGGAGGTATACCCAACTGTTTTGGATGTCCTATGAAGATGCATTTATCCGCTTTGGGTTCGAGCTTATTAGCCTGAAACTTTTTCACATAAGCGTCGCAGCCCCAAACTTTCAAGAAACGATAGCTTAGGTTTCTCTAAACCATAGTTCATACGGTGTCATCTCAACAGAATTACGTGGTGCCCTATTTAAAGTGAATGTGGTTGTCTCTAGTGCCTAACCCATGAACGACAGTGGTAATTCGATAAGAGACATCATGGTATGCCCCATATCCAATGGGGTGCATCTATGATGTTCGGATACACCATCACACTATGGTGTTCCAGGCGGTGTTAGTCGTGAAACAATTTCCACAATGTCTCAATTGTGTACCAAACTCGCAACTCAGATATTCATCTCTATGATCATATCATAGACATATTATCCTCTTGTCACGCATTTATCTTCAACTTCACTCTAAAATTACTTGAACCATTCAATAATTCAGACTTGTGTTTCATCAAGTAAATATACTTAGTATCTACTCAAATCATTTGTGAAGTAAGAACATAACGATATCCCTTTGCGTGCCTCGGCACTCATTGGACTGCACACATCAAAATGTATTACTTCCAACAAGTTGCTTTCTTGTTCCATTTTACTGAGAACGAGGCTTTCAGTCATCTTGCCCATGTGGTATGATTTGCATGTCTCAAGTGATTCAAACTCAAGTGAGTCCAAACGATCCATCTGCATGGAGTTTCTTCATGCATATACACCAATAGACATGGTTCGCATGTCTCAAACTTTTCAAAACGAGTGAGTCCAAAGATCCATCAGCATGGAGCTTCTTCATGTGTTTTATACCAATATGACTCAAATGGCAGTGCTACAAGTATGTGGTATTATCTTATATCTTTTGGCATGAACATGTGTATTACTACGATCGAGATTCAATAAGCCATTCATTTTAGGTGCAAGACCATTGAAGGTATTATTCAAATAAACAGAGTAACCATTATTCTCCTTAAATGAATAACCGTGTTGCGATAAACATAATCCAATCATGTCTATGCTCAACGCAAACACCAAATAAAAATTATTTAGGTTTAACACCAATCTCGATGGTAGAGGGAGCGTGTGATGCTTGATGACATCAACCTTGGAAACACTTCCAACACATATCGTCAGCTCACCTTTAGCTAGTCTCCGTTTATTCCGTAGCTTTTATTTCGAGTTACTAACACTTAGCAACCGAACCGGTATCTAATACCCTAGTGCTACTAGGAGTACTAGTAAAGTACACATTAACATAATGTATATCCAATATACTTCTATCGACCTTGCCAGCCTTCTCATCTACCAAGTATCTAGGGTAGTTCTGCTTCAATGACTGTTCCCCTCATTACGGAAGCACTTAGTCTCGGGTGGGTTCAAACTTTGGGTTTCTTCACTAGAGCAGCAACCGATTTGACGTTTCATGAAGTATCCCTTCTTGCCCTTGCCCTTCTTGAAACTAGTGGTTTCACTAACCATCAACGATTGATGCTCCTTCTTGATTTCTACTTTCGCGGTGTCAAACATCGCGAATAGGTCAAGGATCATCATATCTATCCCTGATATGTTATAGTTCATCACGAAGCTCTAGTAGCTTGGTGACAATGACTTTGGAGAAACATCACTATCTCATCTGGAAGATCAACTCCCACTCGATTCAAGTGATTGTTGTACCCAGACAATCTGAGTACAAGCTCAACGATTGAGCTTTTCTCCCTTAGTTTGCAGGCTAAGAAACTCGTTGGAGGTCTTATACCTCTTGACGTGGGCACGAGCCTGAAATCCCAATTTCAGCCCTCGAAACATCTCATATGTTCCGCGATGTTTCAAATCGTCTTGGTGCCTCAACTCTAAACCGTTTAACATTCTTGAACTATCACGTAGTTATCAAAACGAGTATGTCGATGTTCGCAACATCCATGCAGACGCTCGAGGTTCAAAGACACCGAGCGGTGCATTAAGGACATAACCCTTCTACGAAGCAACAAGGACAATCCTCAGTTCACGGACCTAGTCCGCATAATTGCTACTATCAACTTTCAACTGAATTTTCTCTAGGAACATATCTAAAACAGTAGAACTAAAGCGCGAGCTACGACATAATTTGCAAAGACCTTTTGATTATGTTCAGGTTAATTAAGTTCATCTTATGAACTCCCACTCAGATAGACATCCCTCTAGTCATCTAAGTGATTACATGATCCGAGTCAACTAGGCCGTGTCCGATCATCACGTGAGACGGACTAGTCATCATCGGTGAACATCTTCATGTTGATCGTATCTACCATACGACTCATGCTCGACCTTTCGGTCTCTTGTGTTACGAGGCCATGTCTGTACATGCTAGGCTCGTCAAGTCAACCTAAGTGTTTCTCGTGTGTAAATCTGGCTTACACCCGTTGTATGTGAACGTTAGAATCTATCACACCCGATCATCACGTGGTGCTTCGAAACAACGAACTTTCGCAACGGTGCGCAGTTAGGGGAAGACTTTTCTTGAAATTATTATGAGGGATCATCTTATTTACTACCGTCGTTCTAAGCAAATAAGATGCAAAAACATGATAAACATCACATGCAATCAAAAAGTGACATGATATGGACAATATCATTTTGCTCCTTTTGATCTCCATCTTCGGGGCTCCATGATCATCATCGTCACCGGCATGACACCATGATCTCCATCATCATGATCTCCATCATCGTGTCTCGATGAAGTTGTCTCGCTAACTATTACTTCTACTACTATGGCTAACGGTTTACCAATAAAGTAAAGTAATTACATGGCATTGTTCATTGACACGCATGTCATACAATAAATTAAGACAACTCCTAGGGCTCCTGCCGGTTGTCATACTCATCGACATGCAAGTCGTGATTCCTATTACAAGAACATGATCACATATCATTCATCACATTCTTTTGGCCATATCACATCACATAGCATACCCTGCAAAAACAAGTTAGACGTCCTCTAATTGTTGTTTGCATGTTTTACGTGGCTGCTATGGGTTTCTAGCAAGAACGTTTCTTACCTACGCAAAAGCCACAACGTGATATGTCAATTGCTATTTACCCTTCATAAGGACCCTTTTCATCGAATCCGATCCGACTAAAGTGGGAGAGACTGGCACCCGCTAGCCACCTTATGCAACAAGTGCATGTCAGTCGGTGGAACCTGTCTCACGTAAGCGTACGTGTAAGGTCGGTCTGGGCCTCTTCATCCCACGATGCTGTCGAAACAAGATTGGACTACTAATGATAAGCATATTGAACAAAATCAACGCCCACAACAACTTGTGTTCTACTCGTGCATAGAAACTACGCATAGACCTAGCTCATGATGCCACTATTGGGGAACGTAGCAGAAATTCAAAATTTTCTACGCAACACCAAGATCAATCTATGGAGTAATCTAGCAACGAGGGAAGGGGAGTGCATCTACATACCCTTGTAGATCGCTAAGCGGAAGCGTTCAAGTGAACGGGGTTGATGGAGTCGTACTCGGCGTGATCCAAATCACCGATAATCCTAGCGCCGAATGGACGGCACCTCCGCGTTCAACACACATACGGTTGGGAGAGACATCTCCTCCTTGTTGATCCAGCAAGGGAAGGAGAGGTTGATGGAGATCCAGCAGCACGACGGCATGGTGGTGGAAGTAGCGGGATCCCGGCAGGGCTTCGCCAAGCGCAAGCGGGGAGGAAGAGGTGTCACGGGAGGGAGGGAGGCGCCAGGGACTCCAGTGCGGCTGCCCTCCCTCCCCTCCACTATATATAGGGGCCTAGGGGGCTCCGCCCTTGTAGATCCCATCTAGGGAGGGAGGCGGCTGCCCTAGGGGTGGCTTGGCCTCCAAGCCAAGTGGAGGCGCCCCCACCCCTTAGGGTTTCCAACCCTAGGCGCATGGGAGGCCCAAGGGGGGCACACCAGCCCACCAGGAGCTGGTTCCCACGCCCCTTCAGCCCATGGGGCACTCCGGGATAGGTGGCCCCACCCGATGGACCCCCGGGACCCTTCCGGTGGTCCCCGTACAATACCGATGACCCCCGAAACTTTCCCGGTGGCCGAAACTGGACTTCCTATATATATAATTTTTACCTCCGGACCATTCCGGAACTCCTCGTGACATCCGGGATCTCATCCGGGACTCCGAACAACTTTTGGGTTACCGCATACTAATATCTCTACAACGCTAGCGTCATCGAACCTTAAGTGTGTAGACCCTACGGGTTCGGGAACCATGCGCATATGACCGAGACAACTCTCCTACCAATAACCAACAAATGGATCTGGATACCCATGTTGGCTCCCACATGTTCCACGATGATCTCATCGGATGAACCACGATGTCGAGGATTCAATCAATCCCGTATTCAATTCCCTTTGTCTATCGGTAAGATAGTACTTGCCCGAGATTCGATCGTCGGTATCCCGATACCTTGTTCAATCTCGTTACGGCAAGTCTCTTTACTCGTTCAGTAACACATCATCCCGTGATCAACTCCTTGGTCACATTGTGCACATTATGATGATGTCCTACCGAGTGGGCCCAGAGATACCTCTACGTCACACGGAGTGACAAATCGATCTTGATTCGTGTCAACCCAATGACACTTTCGGAGATACCGTAGTGCACCTTTATAGCCACCCGATTACGTTGTGACGTTTGGTACACCCAAAGCATTCCCACGGTATCCGGAGTTGCACAATCTCATGGTCTAAGGAAATGATACTTGACATTAGAAAAGCTTTAACATACGAACTACACGATCTTTGTGCTAGGCTTAGGATTGGGTCTTGTCCATCACATCATTCTCCTAATGATGTGATCCCGTTATCAACGACATCCAATGTCCATTGTCGTGAAACCGTAACCATCTATTGATCAACGAGCTAGTCAACTAGAGGCTTACTAGGGACATGGTATTGTCTATGTACCCACACATGTATCTGAGTTTCCTATCAATACAATTATAGCATGGATAATAAACGATTATCATGAACAAGGAAATATAATAATTATAATAACTAATTCATTAGTGCCTATAGAGCATATTTCCAAGACTTGAATCTGTCGTGCTCGATCACGGGGGCACCCAGCGCTCTGCTCCGGAGCTCATGCGACGCAAACACAACCAGGAAATCCTCGGGATGGTACTTGTGCACGGAGAAGCGGTGCCGCGGCATGTCAAGCTGGTGCGAGATGGCTACCGCCGCGTCCTCACATGACACCGGCGGCCTAGCTCCACCAACGTACATCACAACCGCGAGCTGCAACCTGCGCTCAAGCTCGTCCATCCCCGGTGAGCGTTGCAGAACACAGATGCCAGCCTGCGCGGCCGGGGAGGCCACGCCGGCCATCACGGGAGGGAAATTGGGCGCAACTGACAGAGCTAACGCACGCGGCGCACTCTGTCCAGGCTCCTGCAATGTCCTCCCCATGGGCGCAGCCGCTGGCGGCGCCGGCACCGCCCCGGACACCCTAGCAATCACAGCGCGATGGAGCTCATCCTCCGGGGTCGGGCTTCAGGGTCTCTTGCACTGCGACGAGACATGCCCCGATAGGCCGCAACGAATGCACACAGGGTCGTTGGTGCAGTCTTGCCGCTGATGCCCCTCCTTGAAACAGCGAAAGCAGAGACCATACATGTCCTGAGGAATCTCACGGCGCAGAGAGGAAGATGAGGGCGAGGTGCTCCGGCGGCCGCCGTCAGCCTCCTGCTGACGACGGAGCGTCTTCCGGCGACGCCACATGGCCTTCCGGGAAGGCCCCTTCTGGCGCCAAGCCTGGTCCGGAGCCGAAGCCCCAGCACCCGCCGGAGCGACACCCGCCGACGAGGAGCGCGCCGAGCCAGGCGACCCCGAAAGCCCTAGCCCAGAGACAATCGGACGCTCCCGAGGAAAGGTCGAGGACACCGAAGGGGGGCTCCGCGAGCCCGAGGCCATCGGAGGCAGAGGGTGGGCGCCGGGGCCGGAGTGGCCGCCGGCGGGGAGGGAGGTGGGCGCTGGGGCCGGAGCGGCCGTCAGCGAGAGCAGAGCGAGGCCTTTTACTCTTTTTTCATAACATGGTTTTCCGATTTTTACAGTATTAATATTTCGGTTATTATAATGGTTATATCATGGACCAAGTCCAGTAAGTAGCCGATGCAAAGTGCCAACTCTGTTCCTTCCGGCCCTCCCAGACCCAACAGGCCTAAACTAAACCCTCGACTCCCTTCCGCGCACGGCCGCCGCACCGGAGCCGCCGCGGGAGATGTCGCTCTCCAAGCCGCTCGCCGCGCGCCGCCTCGTGCCGGCGCTCTTCCCGCTCGCCCACGCCGACGCCGCCTCGGCCGCGGCCTCCCGCCGCGCCCGCCGCCGGGGCGCCTTCGCCGCGACGCCCCGGCCCCGCCGCCCTCCCCGAGCTCCGTGCGCCTCGCGGAGCCGCTCCCTCGCTCGCCCCTCCCGCCTCGCGCTCCACAACCGCGTCCTCGCGCTCCTCTCGCCGTCCCCCGCCGCCCAGGCCCCCGACCTCGACGAGGCCGCGCTGCTCACCCGCCACGCGCTCCACTCCAACTGCCGCCCCTCCTCCTTCACCTGCGTCGCCGTCCTCGCCGCGCTCCTCCGCGCGCGCCGCCTCGACGACTTCTTCGCGCTCCACCGCTTCGCCCTCCAGGCCGCCGTCCCGCCCACCGCCGCCACCCACGCGCTCTACCTCTCTGCCCTCGCCGCGCGCCGCCTCCCCGACGCCGCGCTCCTCCACCTCCGCCTCATCGCCCGCCCCGGATCCCCCGTGCCCCCCTCCCCGACCGCCTACCGGGTCGTCGTCAGGTGCCTCGTCGCGGATCACGGCCGCCTCGCGGACGCCGTCGCGCTCAAGGATGAGATGCTCGCATCCGGGTTCGTCGGGCCTGATCCCCATGTCTACAGCCTCCTCATGACCGGGTTTGTGGAAGCCGGGGATGGGACCAGAGCAGTGGAGCTGTACCAAGAATTGCTGGACAAGCTTGGCGGCGAGCCGGTCCTCGATGGCATCGTGTACGGGAGCCTCATGGAGGCCTACTTCCTTATGGGAATGGAGGAGAAGGCCATGGAGTGCTACAAAGAGGTGCTCGCTCCGGAATCAGAGGTGAGGTTCGGGACCGAGAGCTATAATGAGGTGCTCGATGCCCTTGGGAAGAATGAAAGGTTAGAGGATGCACTCAAGCTGTTCGACAGAATGCTTGGGGAGCATGACCCTCCATTGAGGATTACGGTTGATGTGAGAAGCTTCAGCGTGATGGTGGATGCCTACTGTGCTGCTGGAAGGTTTGAGGATGCGATTGCGGTGTTCCGGAGGATGGGAGAGTATAAGGTGGTACCGGATGTAGCAGCTTACAACAATCTGATTCGGCATCTCGGGCTTAATCAGCTGATAGATGAGGCAGAGGTGCTCCACAAGGAGATGTGCGAGCATAGTCTTGTTGCAGATGAGGAGACATGTGTGCTGCTCATGGAGGCGTGCTTTAAGGCTGACCGCATCAACGATGGTATCGGTTACTTTGACAGAATGGCTGAGCTGGAGTTGAAGCCTGATGCATCTGCATATCATAGGATCGTAGACGGCTTGGTCGGTTTAAGCTTGCTCGACAAGGCTCAGGAGTACTTCGATCAGATGAGGGAGAAGGAAATTCACCCAAGCATTGCAACCTACGAGACACTGCTCAAGGCCTATGTTGGCGTTGGGGCGACACGGTTGGATGATGCAGCCAAGGTAGCAAAGTGTATCCTTTTGGATGAGAATGTGGTTTTCGGTGATGAGATGAGGGAGCTTCTGGAAGGAGCGCTCCGTGGAGAGGGCAGGGAAGATGACATAGCAAAGCTGTATGAAGAGGTGGAGAGGGAGAAGGCCGAAGCAGTTCTGCGGGCGGAAGAAGAGAAGGCGAGGGCAGAGACACTTGCCAGGGAAGAGAGGGCGGCAAGGAGGGCAGAGGCTGCTGCCAAGGACGAGGCTGCGGCAAAAGCTAGTGCTGCTGCCATTGAGGCTATAATTGGCCATAGAAGGAAAACTGAAGGTGAGGCAACAGAACTTGCATCTACTCCAAACGCTCTCGAGGGCGGGCTTCTCAGCAGGCTTGGCCTCAGTTCACCTGGACAAGGTGCGCCTCAAGACACTCCAACAATAAGTACTGAAACAAAAGGAGATGGGCAGGAGCAATTTTGATGGTCATGAGCCATCTTGTCCTGCATTTGTTCTGAGCACTAGTCAGTGCATTTTCGTATCGATTCTAGGAGCATCAATCTGTATGAGCTCTGATAGCTATAAAGATTTCGAATTTCAACCGTATGTCCGTATCTCTGGTTGAGACCTTATGTAACCACGGTTGATGCAATAGAAATAGAGCGATAACAATGAGAGTTTAATGAACTATCATAGGTAATTTTCCTATTTGTTCAGCATAATGAAATTGTAAACCAGTTGTATTTCCTCGCAGTTTAACGTGTGTTGCAGCGTTCCAGGCTGGAACTGCAACACCAACTACGAAAGAGAACAGAATGTGAGACTCAGTCCTACTATCTGAAATCGTACTGTGTTTCATTCTATGAAAATGTTTGCCTTACACAGTATCAATGCAATCCACACGTATATTGAGGAGAAACAATCAAACGTATGATAAACCCATAGCTTAGCTGCTGAAAAGGCTACCAGAAGGCACAGCCGGCAAATGATGCTGCATTTTGGCCTCTGAATCAGCCCAGGCAACCTGATATTGTTTTGGTAAACATATAGTTCTAGGGCTCCATCGTCTCGGAAAATCTTGGCTCCGCAGCCTTGGCGGGTCGGTGTCCCTACGGATTCTTCATCAACAAGAACAACAATTATCTTCTCTTTCCCCTCTCCCGCATCATCGGGGATCTGCAAGTGTAAGGGCCAAATTGATGTCAGTCTCGGTTACCCACAGTCCCATGGCATGCCGAAAATAAAGTACAAACCACCTCAAACATTGCTTCTGTCAAAATGCCCTCCATTATAGATCGTAGGCCTCTCGCCCCAGTTTCCCTCGCAGCTGCTTTCTTTGCTATTAGCCTCAAAGCGTTTTCCGTAATATGCAACTTTACCTTGTCGAGGAAAAATGAACAAACACATTTCTTGTTATAAATCATCAACCAAGAAGGAATTCTTTAGTTGAAACTTCTGACACGAACAAATCACAGACTAACATCATTCATCTTGAACAACTTCTTGTATTGCTTGCATATTGCGTTCTTGGGCTCTCTGAGAACCTGAAAAGATAAATTAGCTAGGTTTTCAAGTTGTCGACAAAATAGGATGAAAAAAGAACAACGCAGAATGTAGTAGACTGGACTACAAAGCAGACCTTTTGGAAGCAAGAATTATAATAGAGATGATCCCAAATAAAATAGTCAGAAAGGAAACAAAAATGCGCAAAAAGTTTGCTACCTGAACCAGTTGATCTTCAGTGAGATGAGCCAAGCCAACTATTATTGGCAACCTCCCAATAAATTCTGGTGTCAGGCCAAAGGCAATCAGATCATCATTCTCGATCTAAACAAGGAGTAATCGAATATTATCTCTTGTATCAATGTGGGCATTAGCAGCTAAACACGTCACAAAACTGGTAACTAAGCTTACCTCTTCAAGCAACCTTGATTGTTCAAGAGCATTCGGCAAAGCATAATCCCCCAATTCACGGCGTATTGGTGTTCCGAAACCAAAAGGACAGCGGCGAAGTCTTGCATAGCACACAAATACTTTCAGACATGACATGGAGGTTATATATAAAAGAAGAGTAGGATAGTTCCAAAGGGTAGAGATCTGAATAACCTTTCTGAGATAATCTTTCCCAAGTCAAAGAAGGCACCTCCACAAATGAAGAGTATGTTTGTTGTATCAACCTGCAAAGCAAATTAAACATATCCCCAACTCGTCATTGTAATGCAGGGTACTGATTACATTTTTGTAGTAAATTTAGTTTGTACTGCCAACTGCCTGCGACAAAAAGAGCAGCAGCCATCTATGACGTTCAGTTGACCACATGTCACTCAGGCAAGCAACAAGTACATATTGAAGACTATCAAAGTCATAGCACCATTCAATAGTTTAGAGCTTTAGGTGCTAAACTGTTGAAATACGGCTACCGAGCTAGGTAGTAGGCACTAGGCACATGAAGGTCTTAGCAGCCTAGAAAAAATCTCAAAAACAATTACCTCGACACAACCATGAGACAGGCCATTTTGACTTCTTTTCTTTGGCACACTGATCACCTAAGAGCAAAAACATGGAATCGTTCTTGTTTAGAGAGGAACAAATCGAGTACGTGCATGTCAGTCTGGAGTTTATCTAGTTGGAAAACAGTACTAGAAATCTTTTTGTAGTCTATGAAACCGTGCACTCTTTTAAAGAGCATACATCTACAAATATAACATAGCCACTTACCGTTCCTTCAAACATTTTTAAGAGGGCTTGCTGGACACCCTCTCCAGAGACATCCCTCCGGTCCTCCTGGCAACCGACCTGAATGTACCAATGTATCATATTAGCGTACATGTAATGCGCTCCACTATATATCACGGTAGTGGTAATAATTATCAGAAACGCTTTTCAACAACCTTCTTGGCAAGCTTATCAACTTCATCGATGTAGATGATGCCACGCTCTGCAGCTTCGACATTGAAGTCAGCAGCCTAAGAGGCAGAACACATCAGAAGCCAACATGTTAGTTGTCTAGTGCATATTAAAAGGGAAAGTTCCTTTGGGGATCCAACGAATCGCCAAGGATAGAAAGTAGTTGGTTACAACTAAATCACTGAAATGCATCGGCGCTCTGTTTTAACACGACATAGCTAAATGCGGAGTGAACAAACAGTCAGAACAGATTCATAGGCTGATAAGTACCACTAGAAGTTTGTAGACGATTGATTCCACATCTTCCCCCGAGTAACCAGCCTGAAAGAGCAGTCTATTTGTAGCATCAGAAAGAAGAAAGAAGCATTAAAATCAGCTTCCTGATTTTCTGCCAGGACATGTATGAACCACCAATGCGTTAAAGAGAGCAGTCAAACTGTCAAAGAGAGCTTTCTAGTGGCATGTGACACAATGCAAGATTTTACCTGTGTAATTGCTGTTGCATCAGCAATCACGAAGGGCACATTCGCAAAGCGAGCCAGCGTTTTTGCTAGAAGTGTTTTACCTGATCCAATCGCATCACATTAGCAAGCAAGCAACATCACACTAGAACATTCAAGTGGTAAAATGCATGCGCATCCACCGGTACCTGATCCAGTTGGCCCGAGCAGAAGGATGTTACTCTTCTCGAGCTCAGTGTCATCGTCGCCAGTCATACCAGCATCACAAGCCGCCAAGGTTTGCGATGAGCTAGGGTTTGATCACCACCACAAGCACAAGCGAAACTCTCAGTTACTAGAACTTATCGGAGTGCTCACTGCATACGGACCACCAACAAATTCAGTCGCCGGATGGGAAGAATCTAACTGACCTCTTGGTGGAGGGCTCGCTGTATATCCTCTTGTAGTGGTTGTGCACGGCGACGCAGAGCACCTGCACAGCCAACTCCCCTGCTGAATCCATCCATGGCTTGCACAACTAGAATTCTGCTCTGTTTTAGCAGAAAATTGCGCACAAAACCAGCGCAATCCTTGCTAATTATGCAGTAAACGGGGCAGTCTCTGAGGTTAACCTTTTTGGCCTTGTCTTGGCCGACGACGTACTGGTCCAGGCCCCGGCGGATCTCCTTGGGCGTCGGGAACCGCGGCGGCGGCGGCGGCGGCTTGGACTGCGCCGCGGAGTAGCAGGTGGGCGCCCGCGAGGCCACGGGGGACGCGCGCGCGGCGGCGGCGGCGCAGGCGCGGCTGGAGAGGAGGCGGCGCGCGGCCGCGTACATGAGGACACGGTCGCCGGAGCAGCCGCCGTCGATCGGCTACCTATCCCCGGCTCTTCCTCGGTTTTTAGTGGGGGAGGGGAGGAGGTCGCGGTGGCTTTGGGGCTTTACGACTGGTTTCCCCGTGCGCAATGAGTTATACCATGCAATTTGACTCGCCCGTCATCGACCGGTGATCATCCGGCAAACCATGCCGCCGGCGTGGGAGAGCACCAGGGAAATCGCCGGCGGAGGCCTGCACCGGCGTTACAACTTACAATTATCCACCAATCACTGGTATGAACTGGTGATATGGGTATGCAATCGCTTAGATTAAGATTTAAAAAAGAAAATAAGATTAACCCAAGGGCTAACCCTCGTTGGCTGTCTGAGCCAGGACTTGAACTCGGGTGGACTGGCAGCTACCCCAGCTGCCCAGCCAACGGGTCGACACCCAGTCCTCTAGATTAAGATTTACAAACTCAGCGAGTCAAAAGAACACATATATCAACTCAATTTAGATGCTGGAGACCATTTCTTCTGCAGGCGTAATTTGCCCTGATTTTGGTACGCAAGCAAGGCAAAAATCACAGACAAATTCATCCATCCAGGCTTCATTCAACCAAGTGTGCGACAAATTATTATACTACCTCATCACCAGGTCAAACTCATTTCAACATTCCTTCTGGAGGCGTAATTTGCCCTGATTTAGCAAGCAAGGCAAACATCAGTGTCACAGACATCTCATCTGTCCAGGCTTCAATCATCATTCAACTAAGAGTGCGACAAATTATTAGACCTCATCGACGAGTCGAATTCACCGAGCCGGGTGTACTTTTTTCACCAGCATCAAGAATAGTTTTTTTTTTTCAGAAAACCAAAACTTCGCACCGCGCATCACGAGAAACTGATTGGCTAACAGAGTCCTCAGCTCTTAATCGACGACGACCGCGTGAATGAAGGTACTCGTGGAAGGAAGGCACGATCAGACGCTGTAGCCCGTGAAGGTGAAACCCCGGCCGGCGATCTCGCCGACGCAGAACCACCCGTAGAGCTCGAGGCCGAACAGCGCCATGATGCCCGCGTGCTCCACGTTCAGATCTTTCCTGTTTCTCCACAGCTGCTTCACTTGGTCCGCCTCCTTCCAGAATGCCTCGTAGCGGCCGGGGAGGCTGCAGGAGACATGCGTGTGTCAGTGCTACAGATACGGTGAGTAATCAAGCTGCGGCCAATGAAGTACAGCATTTTGATATGAAACTGTGTCAGGTAAATGTGAGGAGTAGCTATCTTTTGACACTCTTTTGATTGTAGTAACTACGGAATGGCCTATGCAGGTATGCAGTTCAAGAGCATGGTTCAGGAAATTGCATGTGCATATTTAGGTTGATGACTTGATGTATTCACCAAAACTTTTGCAAAGTACAGCTATTCAAGAAGTCATAATGACAGTACCCCTCTCATATATACACCAACATATCATAGTATCAAAACAAAAAAAAACTTACGAAAGGTATAACTAGAGCACATTCTATTACGCTATGAAATCTAAACAGAACTCATTATGGCTAGAGTAACCTTCCTAAAGGAGAATTGAAGAAATAACAAACCTACTGACAATCAGAAAAGGTGCTTTTTGACATGAAGAAGTTAGTTAAATCAAGCAGAAATCCTAATTTCTTCTTAAAATGGCATGAACATATAAAAACCGGCAATTTATCTATTATAACATCTTCGTTCACAGAAAATTGAGAAAAACTCAAAGCAAACACTTAGTGTTCCAATCAAAGGACTCTAGCATTGTGGGTCTGAACTTACAGTCAGAACAAGACCAATTGGGAATGAGCCAGTGCCCCGCGATGGAATTAGATAAACAGATTGTTACACACTAACAATCTGTGCAGCGGTCTGAACCATGTCCATTAATAAAACATGGCTCGTCATTTTCATTCTTGTAGATAAGATAGCATCACGACATTTCAGAAATACAGTTTCATAGTTTGTTCAATCAGAACACTTCTAGTAAAGAAGTATTGCTAGTCTATTCATCAGGCAGCCACAAACCGACAAACCAAACAAAGAGGCAACATAAATTAGGTTATAGAATAACCAGCAATTTATCTATCAGTGTTCCATTTCTTGCAGATAAGATAAGATCACCGCATCACCCCATTTTTCATAACACTGTTTCATAGTTTGCTCAATCAGAACACTTGCATAATGTAGTATTACCTCATTCATCAAGCAGCCAGAATCACAAGTCAACAAAGATGCAATATAAATAGGTTTTACCAAACAAAGATATGTTTAGACGATCAACACTACTAATCTTCACGAAATCACATGCCCCAAATAACAGTCTGACCTAGGGCACCGTCTATCTGACAAGTCACGCCAAGAACAGCGGTTCCAATCACGAACAAAATAATAGGTTTGACAGACGGCATCAGTGACTTCATCGATCGAGATCGTGAACATCGAGGACCGCGCAATCGATCCGCCACCGGGCACGCCCAGACAAGGACCGCGGGGAGGTATAGAGAGGGAGATGGGGAATGGACCTGGCGATGCGGGTGTAGAAAAGCTGCTTGGAGAGCTCCTGGCACTTCTCGACGGTGGGCGGCTGCACGACGAACTGCTTGTTCTTCTCCATGAGGGTCTTGTGGTAGGCGCACCCGTTCCTGGCCACGAACCGCGTCGCCTCGCAGGCCTTGGCCTGCAGCTGCGCCAGCTTGGACCCCAGCGCCGCCATGGACGGATCTGCTGCGACGCGACGGCTCCTGGGAGAGGGGGGGTCGCGGGAATGCGGCGAGGTGAGATCGCGGGAGAGGATCCGGGATCGGGCGGATGGGGGGAGGGGGGCTTACCTTGGGGGATCGGAGGAGGAGGAGGCGGCGGCGGCGGCGGCGGCGGGTGTGGGTTGGTTGTGCCTGCTGCGCGTGTGGTGATTTCTTTGGGAAGGGGGCGGCTTTTGGGAGGGCAGAGGAGGGGAGGGGATGGTTGGAGAGGGCTTTTCTTTTTTCCTTGGCTTGGAGAAGAGGTCAATGCTGCTGGTTTGGTTGGGCCGAATAGCTCATACTCCTACCTGGTTTGCTTGAATATTTGCGAATCTATTTAATATTTAAAAGGTAAATATTTGCGAATCCAAAATAAGCTAGACAAGGTCAGGATGAGATAGATTTTTTTAAAAAAATCAGGTCTAAACTGAATGGTTGGGCATGTCTCAGTTTGGATAATCAAAATCTTGAACCTCAACTTCAGGGAGAAACCCCGCGGGCGACCCAGGCGAAACCTAGCCGCCGCACCAGCCTCCTCCAGATCCGCCCACCTTCCCTCGCCGCCGGGCAAAGCCCGCGCGGCGTCGGCGCGGCGGGGCCTTCCTCTTCTTCCCTCTCGCGAGGCCATGGCGGTGCGGGGCCGCTCGGCGAGAGAGCGGCTTGGGCGTGCGCGAGGCGGCGTGGTCGGCCTTGGCGTCTGGCGTCGTCTCGCCAGCAGCGGCGGGCGTGGAGTCTGGCGGCAGCGCGCCTGGCCTGTGGCAGCGCCGGGCGCCAGCGATGGCGATGGTAGGTCAATCTTGCCCGCTCGGGCGCCGTAGAAGTGCGAGGCGCTTCTGATCGGCTTTGGCCAGATCTGGCCTCTGCCAACATCTGGCTGGAGGGCCGGCTCGAGGAGGCACCAGGCGTCATTGGAGAGTGGCTGCGTTTCGCGCCTAGTCTGGCGACGTGTGGTGGTTGCAGTGGTGGTGTCGGGGATGGCCGGTGGTTGTCTCTCCTTCAAGCGCGTCCACGCCCGGCTCCTAGAGCTGTGGCGCCGTTCAGTTTTTCATGTGCTACAGAAGGTTCGGGCAGGCCAGATCTAGCATGGATAGCCCTGTTCTTGCGCGCGGCGGTGCGAGCCGCCTGATTTAGCTCGATCTCGCCAAGTCCTGCGCAGCGGTGGTGCGGATCGGCTATGTTTGGTTCTCCCTCGACCTTTCACAAGGGCCGCGGTGCGAGGATCGCCCAGCTTCAAGGCGGAGGTAGAGGATGGGCAGATCTGGCTTGGATAGCCCAGGGCCTGCGAGCGGCGGTGCGGACCGGTCGGGTTGGCGTGTGTTCGCCGAGTTCGTGTGTGCGGCTTGACCAATTCATCTCTAGTAGTGTTTGCTTTGGGCTCATGTTGCACTGTGGCGCTGGTGGCCTCGGATCCTTGGATCGTTGGTGGAAGACGCGGCTCCGGATGAAAATCATGCATCGACTCTGTCGTTGCCGGCGGTAATGGTGTCCACGGATGTCGTCTTCCTCCTTGGAGGTATCGTCGTGGAGCCGTTCCCTTCCTTTCCAATAACGTGAGATCTCTGGGTGAAAACCTAAGATTGGGCAGTGTCAGATCGGGTGACGATGGAGTCCTCAGCTTCGTTTTCCTCCTTGGAGGCGTCACCTTGGTGATCCCGCCAAGGGTTCTGATGGTGTTCTCGTTTGATGGTAGAGCTTGGGTTTGTGATGTTGCCGACGGGTCCTTTTCTTTCTTTTCTTTTTGCGCTGCCTTTGCGGTGCTTTCCTCTTCTGAGGACTCTTGTAACACCTTCTTCTGATCAATGAATTTGGCAGTTCTCCTGCCAACATTAAAAAAAAAACTTCAGGGAGAAGGCCAGCAACGGTGAAAGTCTAATGCTCACTCCAAACAAGAGCGAAAAACCATAATAATAATTCTTTTGTTCTAAACCGGGTTTTGCTTCAAGATTTGCGAACTTCAAATACTTTCTCCGTTCCAAAATATAGTGCGTCTTCGGTTTCGCGCTTCAAGTTTGACCATAAATTTAACCAACGAGAGCGACTGCGTCGGGAGCAAAAATTATACCAGTGAATTCGTATTCAAAAGAAGTTTTCAGTTATATAAATTTTGCTCCCGCCGCAGTCGGTCTCATTGGTTAAATTTATGGTCAAAGTTAAAGCGCGGGCGCGCTATATTTTGGAACGGAGGGAGTATATTTTAAAAATAAAATATTTGCAAATCCAAAATAAACTACTCTTTCCGTTACACTCTGAAATACGTCTAAATTCGAATGAAGTCCGTATTAAAATGCCTAGAAAGGCTTATATTTAGAAGGCCCTTCGAGAGAAATTGTTCTTATATTTAGAAACGGAGGGAGTAAGATAAGGTTAAGCTGAGATGGATATGAAGAAAATTCGAGCGGAACAAGTCTAAACTGAATAGTAAGGGCACATCTCAGTCGGTGCCGATAATGAAAATCCTAAACCTCAACTTTAGGTAACCAGAGCAGAAAACTATAGTTTTACTGTTTTACAGTTTTTTATTCTCAATTTTTGTACTAATAAATGGCTTTGATTAATTTTATTAAAGATAATTGATGGCTGGATGGCAATTTTATCCATGGGTACGGGTACCCGCGGGTACGGGTATGGGCAAGGTATGGGCATACTTTTATACCCATGGGTAGTACCCATACCCTACCCGTTATGTCATGGGTAGGGTACGGTTATAATCTTGTACCCGCGGGTATGCCCATACCCTGCCCGCTTGTGAACTAATGTTAAGTTGTCGTCAATTAATCATTAATTTTTCATATGACTTTTCTACTCATATTGACTTATGAGTATGTTGTACTCATCTACCTGTTATTAAGCTAAGATAATTGTTTTTTGTCAAATGTGCTATCAATGAGTGTAAAAATGTGAACAACTCGTGTCCTATTTGTTCTACCCGCTGGGTACCCAACGGGTACTCGTGTCCTATTTGTTCTACCCGCTGGGTACCCAACGGGTACGGGTACCCGTCGGGTATGGGTAAAGTTTAATACCCATGGGTACGGGTATGGGTAGATTTTTGTACCCACTGACTATACGGGTATGGGTATGATATTGCTCTACCCTGCCCATACCCTATCCATTGCCATCCTTACTTGACATCAGTTACTTACGTCTCGACACCAATTACTTTATACAAGAACATATTCAGATATAAATATAAATGTTCATAAAGTACGTATTTAATATTTATAGTATTATACTTCACCTAATAGGCACCAAATGATGCTTAGTTTTTTTTTGCCGGTGATTAAAAGATGCCTTTTTGCCCATGGTCAAAAGATTCCCTCAACAAAGCAAATTGGTTACTGATCCAAAAATGTTTGTGTGCAATATTACATAGTGCTACTGCCACATGATCATCGTGAAAAGATCGAATGCTGAGTATGCTCGGATAGGGCAACCGGCTATATATGTCACACAAACTAGAGATGCAATCACATTATTGTGTTTTGAAAAGAAAGAGATATAACAGGTATGTTCACTGCTAATAGGATGCAAGAACGTATCTGACACTGCAAATAATTTGGATGCTAGTGTGCTACATTTACATAAATAGAATAAAAAGGGCAAATACAGTTGTGAGTGATGTAGAAAAAGTAAAGGCATTTTTTCAAATAAAAAGCACAACTCTTTTTTAATGTGGTTTATGTAATATAAGGCGGTGTTAAACCTACTAGCGAGGAGTGTGGTGATATTTAGGTCCGCTGCATTAGCAAGAACCTCTGTTAAGAAATGATGAAAAGTATATTGCCAAATTGGTTATCGTAAAAGTTATTTATGTTAAGTAGATGAAAATGGAACCCATGCTAATATCTTCACAACATGTTTTTACCTCTCACAAACATATTTATACAAAAATAATGGTGAAATACATTATTTCAAGACAATAGAGACAAATCACACTAGAAGGTATCTCAGGACCCTATGCTCTTAGATGTTGCTGACTCTGTGTTTGCCCGTTCCACCTGATCATGTGTTTCGAACTACCGTGGACTAGTAGCGCATGTGTCTTGGCATATACACGCAACACATGTTTCTGATTCATCACATTCCCATGGAACAAGATTCTGAACTTGAATTATCTTCCTCTATTGCTCTTTGTCTTGTATTTCGGCTAGCTATTGTGTCTCTTCTATGGTATGGGTATCTGGAGCAACATGGGGAAGCAAGATGACATCCTCATGCATCACGAGCTTCGGAGTGAATTAATACTATGTGAACATGAGACCTGCTATCCCATAGGAATGCATTGCTACCTCACCCAATACATCATAAACACCTATTAATGTTAAATATACACCATCAACTCAAGTATGCAAATTTTATTTGATACTTCTCTGTGGCACTTACCGTCGGTCTTCCGACATATTTGTTACACACAACCCCAATAGTGCCTACAGCGTGTGCCAGTGCCCGAGTGGTCAGTGTGCGATATTGTGATGGTGTCATGGGAAGAATCACCCGTAGCCATGCCTAGGGATGTAGCCGATGTTCGATGAACCTCATTAACAAATCTAGGTGGCGTGCCTCACATGATTGCTTGTTCCTCGATGTATCGACTATATGTATTGGATTTATTCTAATAAGTGGTATCAGACCAAGACTGCAAGGTCCGGGAGGCAGCCTTGAGTTAGTCTAGAGGAGCTGTCAATGACGTGTAGATTGATATGGTTGTGACATCGGAAGCAACAAGATCAAATCAAGTTCACGGATTGGATCGTGAAGATCGGGAAGACATCAACGACAATGATTTGAAGCAACATAACCCTTTAGCGTGTTTGACTCCAAGACGGTTGAACGCGCAGGCGTGTGCGTGGTGATTGGTGAAGTGCGCCAGCGCTGGACCAAGCGGAGGCCCATCAGTGGTGCATCATGGTGGCTGCTACTTGTAAGCTACGTTGAGATTTCCTCGAAAAGGAGAGGATGATGCAGTACAGTAGAGATGAATATTTCCCCCAGTTAAGAACTAAGGTTCTAAATCCAGTAGGAGAACCACGCAAAACCTTGTTAGCAACACCTACACATAGAAGAGCAAATACTTGCACCCAACACAATCAAGAAGTTGTCAATCTCCTTGGCGATTATTTGTAGGGATCAAATCTGATAATGGTAGATAGATAAAATAAAACATAAAAAAAATAACGATAAATAAATTGGAGCAAGATATTTTTGGACTTTATATAGGATAAAAGTAGACCCAGGGGTCATATTTTTGACTAGAGGATTCTCTCTCGAACAAAAAGCATACAGTGAGTGAACAAATTACTGTTGAGCAATTGATAGAAAAGCGCACAATTATGACGATATTCAAGGCAATGATCATGTATATAGGCATCACGTCCGAGACAAGTAGACCAACTCCTGTCTGCATCTACTACTATTATTCCACTCATCAACCGCTATCCAACATGCATCTAGGGTATTAAGTTAATGAAAACGGAGTAACGCCTTAAGCAAGATGACATGATGTAGACAAAGTAAACCCAAGCAGTATGAATAAAGCCTGTCCTTTTATCCTTAATGACAATAATACAAATACATGTCATGTCCCTTTGTCACTGGGATTGAGCACCGCAAGATTGGACCCATCACAAAGCACCTCCCCCATTGCAAGATAAATCAATCTAGTTGGCCAAATCAAACAGATAGATCAAAGAGAAATACAAAGCTATAATAATCATGCATAAAAGAATTTAGAGAAGACTCAATTAATATCCATGAATAGTCTGATCGTAAACCCACAATTCATTAGATCCCAACAAATGCACCGCAAAAGAAGATTGCGTCGAATAGATCTCCAAGAACATGGGAGAGAACATTGTATTGAAGATCAAAAGGAGAGAAGAAACCATCTAGCTACTAGCTATGGACTCGTAGGTCTATGGTAAACTACTCACACATCATCGAAAAGGCAACAAGATTGATGTAGAAGCCCCCCGTGATCGATTCCCCCTCCGGCAAAGTACCAGAAAAGGCCTCCAGATGGAATCTCGGAAGAACGGAAACTTGCGATGGCGGAAAAAGTACTTTTGGATGGCTCTTTGATGTATTGGGAATACTTAGAAATTTATAGAGACAAAATTAGGTCAAGTGGTGCCACGAGGGGCCCACAAAGCCTGGGGGTGTGCGTCCTGAGCTTGTCGCTCCCTCATGGCTCATCTGGTCTTGTCCCAAACCTTTTAGGGTCCCTTATGGCCCAGAAAAAAATAATCCAAATTTTTTGCTCCGTTTGAACTCTGTTTGATATTGATTTCCTAAAAAGTGAAAACAAGCAAAAAAAACAACAATTGGCACTGGACACTAGGTTAATAGAGTCCCAAAAAATGATATATAAATGCATATAATTGCATATAAAACATTCAAGATTGATAATATAGTAGCATGAAACAATAAAAAATTATAGATACGTTGGAGACGTATAAGCATCCCCAAGCTTAATTCATGCTCGTCCTTGAGTAGGTAAATAATAAAAATAGAATTTTTGATGTGGAGTGCTAGCTAACATGTCTATCATGTAGTCTTTTTTTATGGTATGAATATTTAGATCCGAATTATGGTCATACTTTTGTAACTCCAAAATATCTAAAAAATTAGGACAATGTAAACAATTTGTATCTTAATTCAACAATTGTTTGCGCTCTAGTACCCCAGATCAATTATCGTACTGGAAGCAAAAGTTTCTGTTTTTCCACAACATCAATTCAACTATCATTCAAAGGCCTTACTTGGCACAAACACTAATTTAAACACAAAAACCCAACCATAACAGTAGCATAATTGTGTGCACACTCAAAAACAGAAAACAAACACTCCAGATCCCATCAGATTGCTACTAAAGCAAACACTGCATATTACAATGGAAGCTTTTGGTGAACGTTACCACGGTCTTCCGACGGTTCTTGGTCGAATTACATGAGGAACTTTTGATCACATTGGAGAGAGGATTCGGTCTAAACTCCAAGGTGGGATTGAGCGACTTATCTCTTGTACTGGAAGGGAAGTACGAATCGAAGCAGTGGCCCAGTCAATACCCACATATAGCATGTCTTGCTTGTTGGAAATATGCCCTAGAGGCAATAATAAAATGGTTATTATTATATTTCCTTGTTCATGATAATTGTCTATTGTTCATGCTATAATTGTATTAACTGGAAACCGTAATACATGTGTGAATACATAGACCACAACATGTCCCTAGTGAGCCTCTAGTTGACTAGCTCGTTGATCAATAGATGGTCATGGTTTCACGACCATGGACATTGGATGTCATTGATAACGGGATCACATCATTAGGAGAATGATGTGATGGACAAGACAATCTGAGCATAGCACAAGATCGTGTAGTTCGTTTTCTAAAAGCTTTTCTAATGTCAAGTATCATTTCCTTAGACCATGAGATTGTGCAACTCCCGGATACCGTAGGAATGCTTTGGGTGTGCCAAACGTCACAACGTAGTTGGGTGGCTATAAAGGTGCACTACGGGTATCTCCGAAAGTGTCTATTGGTTTGGCACGAATCGAGACTAGGATTTGTCACTCCGTGTGACAGAGAGGTATGTCTGGGCCCACTCGGTAATGCATCATCATAATGAGCTCAATGTGACTAAGTAGTTAGTCACGGGATCATGCATTACGGAACGAGTAAAGTGACTTGCCGGTAACAAGATTGAACGAGGTATTGGGATACCGACGATCAAATCTCGGGCAAGTAACGTACCGATTGACAAAGGGAATTGTATACGGGATTGCTTGAATCCTCGACATCGTGGTTCATCCGATGAGATCATCGTGGAACATGTGGGAGCCAACATGAGTATCCAGATCCCGCTGTTGGTTATTGGCCGAAGAGTTGTCTCGGTCATGTCTGCATGGTTCCCGAACCCGTAGGGTCTACACACTTGAGGTTCGATGACGCTAGGGTTATAAGGAAGATTTCTATGTGATTATCGAATGTTGTTCAGAGTCCCGGATGAGATCCCGGATGTCACGAGGAGTTCCGAAATGGTCTGTAGGTGAAGATTTATATATGGGAAGTCATCATATGGTCGCCGGAAATATTCGGGGGTATACCGGTATTGTACCGGGACCACCGGAGGGGTTCTGAGGGTCCACCGGGAGGGTCCACTTGCCCCGGAGGGTCTTATGGGCTGTAGGTGGAAGGGAACCAGCCCCAAGTGGGCTGGGGCGCCAACCCCCCTAGGGCCCATGCGCCTAGGGTTTGGGGGGAACCCTAAAGGGGCGCCTTGGCTTGGGGGCAAGCCCTCCCCTTGGCCGCCGTCCCCTCTAGATCCCATCTAGAGGGGCTGTCCCCTTCCCCTTCTCCCTATAAATAGAGGCGAGGGAGGGCTGCGAGCGACATCCAAGGCGCAGCCCTCCCTCCCCAACACCTCTCCTCCTCCGCAAGAGCTTGGCGGCTCTGCCGAGAATCGCCATTCCATCACCACCACGTCGTCTTTGCTGTTGGAGCCCTCTTCCTCAACCTCTCCCTCCTCCTTGCTGGATCGAGGCGCGGGAGATGTCACCGGGCTGCACGTGTGTTGAACGCGGAGGCACCGTTGTTTGGTGCTAAGATCGGATTCTGCCGCGATCTGAATCACTACGTGTACGACTCCTCCAACCACGTTCTTGTAACGCTTCCGACTTGCGATCTTCAAGGGTATGAAGATGCAATCCCCTTGCTCTCATTGCTAGTTACTCCATAGATTGATCTTGGTGATGTGTAGAAATTTTTGGATTTTTGCTACGTTCCCCAACAGTGGCATCATGAGCTAGGTCTATGGCGTAGTTTCTATGCACGAGTAGAACACAAGTTGGTGTGGGCGTCAATTTTGTCAATTTACTTGCCACTACTAGTTTTATCTTGATTCGGCGGCATCATGGGATGAAGCAGCGCGGACCGACCTTACACGTACGCTTACGTGAGACAGGTTTCACCGACTGACATGCACTAGTTGCATAAGGTGGCTAGCGGGTGTGTGTCTCTTCCACTTTAGTCGGATTGGATTAGATGAAAAAGGTCCTTATGAAGGGTAAATAGCAATTGGCATATCACGTTGTGGTTTTGGCGTAGGTAAGAAACGTTCTTGCTAGAAACCTATAGCAGCCACGTAAAAACTTGCAACAACAATTAGAGGACGTCTAACTTGTTTTTGCAGCATATGCCGTGTGATGTGATATGGCCAAAAGGATGTGATGAATGATATATATGTGATGTATGAGATTGATCATGTTCTTGTAATAGGAATCACGACTTGCATGTCGATGTGTATGACAACCGGCAGGAGCCATATGAGTTGTCTTAATTTATTGTATGACCTGCGTGTCATTGAATAACGCCATGTAATTACTTTACTTCATTGCTAAACCATTAGCCATAGTAGTAGAAGTAATAGTTGGCGAGACAACTTCATGAAGACACGATCTTTGGAGATCATGATGATGGAGATCATGGTGTCATGCCGGTGACGATGATGATCATGGCGCCCCGAAGATGGAGAGTCAAAAGGAGCAAAATGATATTGGCCATATCATGTCACTATTTGATTGCATGAGATGTTTATCATGTTTTTGCATCTTATTTGCTTAGAACGACGGTAGCATAAATAAGATGATCCTTCATAAAATTTCAAGAAAGTGTTCCCCCTAACTGTGCACCGTTGCGAAGGTTCGTTGTTTCGAAGCACCACGTGATGATCGGGTGTGATAGATTCTAATGTTCGCATACAACGGGTGTAAGCCAGATTTACACATGCAAAACACTTAGGTTGACTTGACGAGCCTAGCATGTACAGACATGGCCTCGGAACACAAGAGACCGAAAGGTCGAACATGAGTCGTATAGCAGATGCGATCAACATGAAGATGTTCACCGAAGATGACTAGTCCGCCTCACGTGATGATCGGACACGGCCTAGTAGACTCGGATCATGTATCACTTAGATGACTAGAGGGATGTCTATCTAAGTGGGAGTTTATTAAATAATCAGATGAACTTAATTATCATGAACATAGTCAAAAGGTCTTTGCAAATTATGTCGTATCCTACGCTTTAGTTCTACTGTTTTAAGATATGTTCCTAGAGAAAATTTAGTTGAAAGTTGACAGTAACAATTATGCGGACTGGGTCCGTATTCTGAGGATTGTCCTCATTGCTGCACAGAAGGCTTACGTCCTTAATGCATCGCTCGGTGTGCTGAAGCTCGAGCGTCGTTTGTGGATGTTGCAAACATCTGACATACACGTTTTGATGACAACGTGATAGTTCAGTGCGTAATGTTAAACGGTTTAGAATTGAGGCACCGAAGATATTTTTGAAACGTCGCATAACATATGAGATGTTCCAAGAGCTGAAATTAGGATTTCAGGCTCGTGCCCATGTCAAGAGGTATGAGACCTCCGACAAGTTTCTTAACCTGCAAACTAAGGGAGAAAAGCTCAATCATTGAGCATGTGCTCAGATTGTCTGAGTACTACAATCACTTGAATCGAGTGGGAGTTAATCTTCCAGATGAGATAGTGATGGTTCTCCATAGTCACTGCCACCAAGCTATTAGAGCTTCGTGATGAACTATAACATATCAGGGATAGACATTATGATCCTTGAGCAATTCGCGATGTTTGACACCGCGAAAGTAGAAATCGAGTAGGAGCATCAATTGTTGATGGTTAGTAAAACCACTAGTTTCAAGAAGGGCAAGGGCAAGAAGGGATACTTCATGAAACGGCAAATCAGTTGCTACTCTAGTGAAGAATCCCAGGTTGAACCCAAACCCGAGACTAAGTGCTTCGTAATGAGGAGCAGTCATCGAAGCAGAACTACCCTATATACTTGGTAGATGAGAAGGCGGGCAAGGTTAACAAAAGTATATTGGATTTACATTGTATTAAATGTGTACTTTACTAGTACTCCTAGTAGCACCAGGGTATTAAGATACTGGTTCGGTTGCTAAGTGTTAGTAACTCGAAATAAAAGAGCTACGGAATAAACGGAGACTAGCTAAAGGTGAGATGACGATGTGTGTTGGAAGTGTTTCCAAGGTTGATGTGATCAAGCATTGCCTGCTCCCTCTACCATCGAGATTGGTGTTAAACCTAAATAATTGTTATTTGGTGTTTGCGTTGAGCATAGACATGATTGGATTATGTTTATCGCAATACGGTTATTCATTTAAGGATAATAATTGTTACTTTGTTTATTTGAATAATACCTTCAATGGTCTTGCACCTAAAATGAGTTTATTGAATCTCGATCGTGGCGATACACATGTTCGTACCAAAAGTAATGATAGTACCACATACTTGTGGCACTGCATTTGAGTCATATTGGTATAATACGCATGAAGAAGCTCCATGTTGATGGATCTTTGGACTCACTCATTTTTTTTTTGAAAAGATTGAGACATGCGAACCATGTCTATTGGTATATACGCATAAAGAAACTCCATGCAGATGGATCGTTTGGACTCACTTGATTTTGAATCACTTGAGACATGCAAATCATACCACATGGGCAAGATGGTGAAAGGCCTCGTTTTCAGTGAGATGGAACAAGAGAGCAACTTGTTGGAAGTAATACATTTGATGTGTGCAATCCAATGAGTGTTGAGGCACGCAGTGAATATCATTATGCTCTTACTTCACAAATGATTTGAGTATATGTTGAGTATATTTACTTGATGAAATACAAGTCTGAATTATTGAAAGATTCAAATAATTTCAGAGTGAAGTTGAAGATCTTTGTGACAAGAGGATAAAATGTCTATGATATGATCATAGAGATGAATATCTGAGTTGCGAGATTGGTACACAATCAAGACATTGTGGAAATTGTTTCACAACTAATACCGCCTGGAACACCATAGTGTGATGGTGTGTCCGAACACCATAGCTGCACCCTATTGGATATGGTGCATACCATGATGTCTCTTATCGAATTACCACTATCATTTATAGGTTAGGCATTAGAGACAACCGCATTCACTTTAAATAGGGCACCATGTAATTCCGTTGAGATGACACCGTATGAACTATGGTTTAGAGAAACCTAAGCTGTCATTTCTTAAATGTTTGGGGTTGCGACGCTTATGTGAAAAGTTTTAGCCTGATAAGCTTGAACCCAAAGCGGATAAATGCATCTTCATAGCACACCCAAAACAGTTGGGTATACCTCCTATTAGATCCGGAAGCAAAAGTGATTGTTTCTAGAACCGGATCCTTTCTCGAGGAAAAGTTTCTCTCGAAAGAAATGAGTGGGAGGATGGTGGAGACTTGATGAGGTTATTGAACCATTAGTTCAACCAGTGTGTAGCAGGGCACAAGAAGTCGTTTCTGTAGCACTTACACCAATTGAAGTGGAAGCTGATGATAGTGATCACGAAACTTCAGATCAAGTCACTACCAATACTCGTAGGTCGACAAGGATGCATACTATTTTAGAGTGGTACGTAATCCTGTCTTGGAGGTCATGTTGCTAGACAACAATGAACCTACGAGCTATGGAGAAGCGATGGTGGGCCCGGATTCCGACGAATGGCTCGAGGCCATAAAATCCGAGAGGATCCATGTATGAAAACAAAGTATAGACTTTGGAAGAACTACTTGATGGTCGTAAGGCTGTTGGGTACAGATGGATTCTAAAAGGGAAGACAGACAATGATGGTATGTGTCACCATTAAGAAAGCTCGACTTGTCTCTAAGATGTTTCCGACAAGTTCAAGGAGTTGACCACGATGAGACTTTCTCACTCGTAGCGATGCTAAGAGTCTGTTGGAATTATATTAGCAGTTACTGCATTATTTATGAAATCCTGCAGATAGGATGTCAAAACATTATTTCCTCGACAGTTTTCTTGAGGAAAGGTTGTATGTGATATAACCAGAAGGTTTTGCCAATCCTAAAAGATGCTAACAAGTATGCAAAGCTCCAGCAATCCTTCTAAGGACTAGAGTAAGCATCTCGGTGTTGGAATATACACTTTGATGAGATGATCAAAGATTTTGGGTTTATAAAAAGTTTATGAGAAACTTGTATTTCCAAAGAAGTGAGTGGGAGCACTATAGAATTTCTGATGAGTATATGTTGTAAACATATTGTTGATCGAAATGATGTAGAATTCTGGAAAGCATATAGGGTTATTTGAAAAGTGTTTTTCAAGGAAAACCTGGATTAAGCTACTTGAACATTGAGCATCAAGATCTATAAGGATAGATCAAAATCGCTTGATAGTACTTTCAAATAAGTACGCACCGTGACAAGATTTTGAAGGAGTTCAAAATAGATCGGCAGAGAAGGAGTTCTTGGATGTGTTATAAGGTGTGAGTATTGGGTAAAGACTCAAGACCTGACCACGGCAGAAGAGAGAAAAAGGACGAAGGTCGTCCCCTATGCTTTAGACGTAGGCTCCATAGTATGCTATGCTGTGTACCGCACCTAAAGTGTGCCTTGCCATGAGTCAGTCAAGGGGTACAAGTGTGATCCAGGAATGGATCACATGACAGCGGTCAAGGTTATCCTTAGTAACTAGTGGACTAAGGAATTGTCTCGATTATGGAGGTGGTAAAGGAGTTCATCGTAAAGGGTTACACCGATGCGAACCTTGACACTAATCCGGATGACTCTGAGTAGTAAACCGGATTCGTATAGTACATCATTTATTTGGAATAGCTCCAAGTAGCGCCTGGTAGCTGCATCTACAAGATGACATAGATATTTGTAAAGCACACACGGATCTGAAAGGTTCAGACCCGTTGACTAATAAACCTCTCTCACAAGCGAGATATGATCAAACCCAGTGGGTGTTGGATTCATTGCAATCACATAGTGATGTGAACTAGATTGTTGACTCTAATGCAAGTGGGAGACTGTTGGAAATATGCCCTAGAGGCAATAATAAAATGGTTATTATTATATTTCCTTGTTCATGATAATTGTCTATTGTTCATGCTATAATTGTATTAACTGGAAACAAGAATACATGTGTGAATACATAGGCCACAACATGTCCCTAGTGAGCCTCTAGTTGACTAGCTCGTTGATCAATAGATGGTCATGGTTTCACGACCATGGACATTGGATGTCATTGATAACGGGATCACATCATTAGGAGAATGATGTGATGGACAAGACCCAATCCTAAGCATAGCACAAGATCGTGTAGTTCGTTTGCTAAAAGCTTTTCTAATGTCAAGTATCATTTCCTTAGACCATGAGATTGTGCAACTCCGGATACCGTAGGAATGCTTTGGGTGTGCCAAAGCGTCCTGGCAACTGGGTGGCTATAAAGGTGCACTACGGGTATCTCCGAAAGTGTCTGTTGGGTTGGCATGAATCGAGACTGGGATTTGTCACTCCATGTGACGGAGAGGTATCTCTGGGCCCACTCGGTAATGCATCATCATAATGAGCTCAATGTGACTAAGTAGTTAGTCACGGGATCATGCATTACGGAACGAGTAAAGTGACTTGCCGGTAACGAGATTGAACGAGGTATTGGGATACCGACGATCGAATCTCGGGCAAGTAACGTACCGATTGGCAAAGGGAATTGTATACGTGATTGCTTGAATCCTCGACATCGTGGTTCATCCGATGAGATCGTCGTGGAACATGTGGGAGCCAACATGGGTATCCAGATCCCGCTGTTGGTTATTGGCCGGAGAGTTGTCTCGGTCATGTATGCATGATTCCCGAACCCGTAGGGTCTACACACTTAAGGTTCGATGACGCTAGGGTTATAAGGAAAATTTGTATGTGATTACCGAATGTTGTTCGGAGTCCCGGATGAGATCCCGGACGTCATGAGGAGTTCTGGAATGGTCGGGAAGTGAAGATTTATATATGGGAAGTCATCATACGGTCGCCGGAAATATTCGGGGGTATACCGGTACTGTACCGGGACCACCGGAGGGGTTTCGGGGGTCCACCGGGAGGGTCCACCTGCCTCGGAGGACCTTATGGCTGTAGGTGGAAAGGAACCAGCCCCAAGTGGTCTGGGGCGCCAACCCCCCTAGGGCCCATGCGCCTAGGGTTTGGGGGGAACCCTAAAGGGGGGCGCCCCCTTGGCTTGGGGGGCAAGCCCCCTCCCCCTTGGCCGCCGTCCCCCCTCTAGATCCCATCTAGAGGGGCTGTCCCCCTTCCCCCTTCTCCCTATAAATAGAGGGGCGAGGGGAGGGCTGCAGACGACATCCAAGGCGTAGCCCCTCCCCTCCCCAACACCTCTCCTCCTCCGCAAGAGCTTGGCGAAGCCCTGGCGGAGAACTGCCACTCCATCACCACCACGCCGTCGTGCTGCTGTTGGAGCCCTCTTCCTCAACCTCTCCCTCCTCCTTGCTGGATCAAGGCGCGGGAGACGTCACCGGGCTGCACGTGTGTTGAACGCGGAGGCACCGTTGTTCGGTGCTAAGATCGGATTCGGCCGCGATCTGAATCGCTACGTGTACGACTCCTCCAACCGCGTTCTTGCAACGCTTCCGACTCGCGATCTTCAAGGATATGAAGAAGCACTCCCCTTTCTCTCGTTGCTAGTTACTCCATAGATTGATCTTGGTGATGCGTAGAAAATTTTGAATTTTTGCTACGTTCCCCAACATTGCTTCCAGCTAACAAAGAAAGTCTGCAAACACTGGCCTCGTACATGGCCAAATACTGGTGGAGCAGCAATCTCGATCGCCGGTCCTTGCACTGGCTATCCTGGAAAATGCTTGCATCACCAAAGGTTAAAGGAGGAATGGGGTTCAAGGATCTAGAACTTTTCGATCTTGCACTACTCGGCAAGCACGGGTGACGCTTGATGACGAACCCCAACTCTCTGTGCTCGCGGGTTCTGAAAGGAAGATATTTCCCTTCTTGTGATTTCATGCAAGCTACTACTCTGAAATTGTCCTCAGCTATTTGGCGGGCTATTATTGTAGGAAGGGAAACGTTAAGAACCGGCCTGTTAAAGCGCATTGGAAGCGACACGTCCATTTCTATCTGGGAGGACAAATGGATCCGTGGCACCAGGTCTATGACTTTGGTTGCACATAGTGGTTATGGGCAACTGCAACAAGTGTCCGATCTGATCGATTCAGGAACTTGGTTGTGGAAAGCCCAAGTGATCAGAGAGAACTTTATACCTCCCTACGCAGATGCTATTCTGAATATTCTCCTAAGGTTTGGTGGCGGTAATGATATCCTGGCATGGGCTTTTGAAAAATCTGGTTCATACACTGTCAAATCAGCCTACCGTGCTCTCATGACTCAAAACGAGCAGATTGCTCTAGTGGAAGGGGCGGTAATCAAAGCTTCAGCGACAGAGAAACATTTACAGTCCAAATTGTGGAAGTTGAAGGTTCTTCCAAAAGTGAGAGTCTTCTGATGGCGGGTTCTACGAGGTATTCTACCGGTAGAATCAACACTCAAATATCGACATATAGCGACAGTGAGCAAGTGCAAAATCTGTCAGCATGAAGATGAGGATATGATGCACGCACTGTTGAATTGCTCCCATGTGAGAGGATTTTGGACCCAAGCACCGGATTGTCTTGGGGTCAAGAGGCCCGATCTACATCCTCTAACATGGTTAAAATATATCACTTGTGATGCCAAGTTCTCTGAGTCGGACCGAGTCAAACTGGTGACAATAATGTGGGCTATATGGACTTCACGAAATAACATAACTCATGATAAAGGAGGCCTTGATCCCATACAGTCCATGAGAATGACCAGAGAAACTTTGGCTCTGCTTGATCTCCCTAAGGAACATGCTCGCTCGCTCCCTAGTCATGGCTGGAGGCCACCCGAGGAAGATGAGATCAAGATAAACACTTATGGTAGTGTCACTATGGAAGCTCGAAGAGGTGGGGTGGGAGGAGTTGCTCGTTCCCATTCCACATTTAGAGCTACGTGGTGTAAACCTTATCAGGTGATAACTGACCCCCTCATCTTTGAAGCCCCGGCAATCCGGGACGGTGTCATTTTTGCGAAGCTCAGGGGCTATGAGAAAGTCGTGATGGAATCCGACTACTTGGAGGTCGTTAATCCATGGAACTCGCACCATGACGGAAGGGCAGTTGTGGCGCCTATCCTATCCGAGATATTGGAGCATTCTACTATTTTTAAGTCTTTTTGCATTCAACACATTCCTAGAACAGCTAACTACCCTGCTCATCTATGTGCAAAGCATGCAAGCACATTGGATGTAACAGAATGTTGGCTTGACTTTGTACCTAGCATCATTGTAACTAGCCTTCTAGCAGATTCTGCTGGGGCATCTTTTGTTGAATAAAGCTCCAAATATTTCCCTAAAAAAAGTACAAGGATAAAACATGCAATTTACTCCGTAGGGGTAGTGGGGCCGTTGTTTGTGATTGGGGAGTGCGCTTACGACAAAACAATAAAAAAATGCGACAAACAAATAATAGTGTGTGTCTAAAGAAACAAATAATATGGCAGACTGTTTATCTGAGGTGGGATGAGATCTCATCTAGATGATCCCTACACGGACCCATACAGAATACTGCTATCATTCTCTTCGTTACACAAGGGGACATAAATACATGTACAAAGGTGAGCTAACCACGTTAGCGAGCTCAACATCTTAGGCCCTGTTTGTTTCATAAGTCCTAGGACTTTTTTAAGTCCCAACTTATAAGTCATAAGTCCCTACCTGTTTGTTTACAGGGACTTATAAGTCCCGAGTCCTTACCTGTTTGTTTACAGGGACTTATAAGTCCATGCTGCATCGCTGCAACGAGGCTCAGGAGAGGGCCTGTCCGGCGATTGGAGGCACCGTTGCAACGAACCGAGGCAGAACGAACCGAGGCGGTGCGGGCGACGGGCGGCGAACCGAGGCGGGCGGCGACGGGCGACGGGCGGGCGGCGACGGGGCGGCGAACCAAGGCGGGGCGGCGACGGGGCGAGAGGCGGGGCAGCGACGGGGCGGACGACGGGGCGGGCGGGGAACGAGACTGGAGCAAATAAGTCCCAATAAGCTCCTCCCTGAGAGTCTTATTTGATAAGTCCCAAATCATCATAATAAGTCCCAATAAGTCCCTTGTGTTTGGTTTAGGTGGGACTTATAGGGACTTTTTTAAGTCCCTAAACCAATAAGTCCCTAGAAACAAACACCCCCTTAGCTACAAGTGTGGGAGGACGTGCACACTGGACGCGGCGTTAGCGGGTCGGGCGTGTGTCCCGTTGCTGTGGCGAGCTCGTAGATTAGGATGGATCCCGATGACTTGGTCAAGTTTGTTGTGGACGACGCAACGGTGCTTTCCAACAGCAAGGTCACATTCCAGATCCCATACGATCTTGCCGCCTGGGTCTCAACATGTACATTCAACCAAGTCGAACATGTGTTTCTGATTCCTCTCATTCCTATCGACAAGACTTTTGAACTTGAATACTCTTCTCCTAGCTCTTTGTCCTGTATTTTGGTTTGCTACTATCTATTCATTGGATGGACATGAGAATTGACGAGAAGAAAACAAAGTCACGTCCTCATAGTATATCACGAGCTTCTGAGTAAATTTATACTACATGCCATAACATGAGACCCGGTATCCTCTCGGGCTACCTCAACCAATATATAATAAGCAACTATTGATGCTATATCGTAAACACACATCGATGCTGCCTACCCAAGTACGCATTAATTTTGTACTTCATGGTATTTCAAGTAGTTTTCAAAATGTTGTCACACTACTGAAATAAAGATCGAAGAGCTCATCAGCCACAACTCTTAGTTAGCGGTCTTTGACAAATTTGTTACACTCAATTCCAAACAAAATGTGTTGATTCACTTTTCCGACCAGTGAAGGAAATCACTGCGCATGTTAGTTTCCTTTTGCAACTAGATAATGCACATACTACAACTTCAATGGTTGGAAGGCATCCTGCCATGTAAACATCCACGGGAACAATCTATCACACCCACAAACGACAGAGTATGAGTGATGGTGGTGCAACTTCTCGTTGAAATCAACCATCGAGGCTCTGGCATCAACCTTGAGGAGAATTTTTATGTCTAAATTGTTGGACACACATATCACTACAACTTTTTTCCTTACGAACCCATAAAGGGTTGGGTTCCACTATCAGAGAGATAATGGAACCACAAGGTTTGAAACAACATGCCAACGTTCCACAACACTACAACTTAACTAACACTGACCACAAACCTACGCGAGCTCGCTAACATCCACATGGTGAATTCCTCCATAATGCCCTTAAAGGGAGACAACAAAGGACACAACAAGGCAGGTGTTGCATCTGGCAACGAGCAAGGCAATTTGCAATCACTGACAATTCGGCAGTAGCGCCAACCAAATAATTTTTATTATCTCCAGACGCACTCAAGAGGTCTACAATTCCATCGCGCAAGGAGCAAACTCACGGCCGAAGAAGAAAGGCATGTAAGTAGTTTGAGCCAAAAATCTGTCATCTGAAGATACATGATATCAGAACCTGCCCGGTGTATCCGATAATCTGAGAGAGAACCTGCTCTAGTTATAGTGTAGGCCACAGCATAAGGAGTACAACGATAACTAGTGCCGAAAGAGTGCCACTGCTATGACACACCCAGTTAGTAGGTAAGGCATCCTCCACTAGCCGTCGCCTAGCACTAGAAGTCTAGGAACATATTTTTTTTGAAAAGGGGGGATTCCCCGGCCTCTGCATCAGAAAGATGCATACGACCATCTTATTAACCAAATAAAGGAGTACCAACATGGTTCCAAAGGTCTCCAAAAGTAATAAAAAGTATAGAAATCTCACACAGAGCCAAATAAAGGCTAGAAACACCAACTAGCCAAGTCAAGATGCCACAACCGGCCGGCTCAAACTAGATAGGGAAACTAAATACCTATCCTATTACATGACCGCCATCCAAACCGGTTGAAGATATCCCGAGCTACCATCTCCCAGCGGAAAGACCCAGTAACCAAATGCTCCCTGGCCTCCGTCTGGGTGAGTAGCGACCACGAACGGATCAGAGCCGTAGTTCGGAATAAGACCTGTGAAAAATGTATACATGATATTCTGTTAAAGACCAAATCATTTCTGCAAGTCCAGATAGTCCACAGCAAAGCACAAACTCCAACCCGAATATGTCTCGCTAAGCCAGGCTCAATCCCATTAAGCCAAGTCCCAAATAACGCAGTAACAGAATTCGGTGGATTGATATTAAAAGCAATGTGGACTGTCTGCCAAAGTACCTTGGCCAACGCTACTCCCTCTCGAGTCTAGGAACATATGAGGAATAGTATGTGCCACGCTACTCCCTCTCAACAAGCTACCAATCCAGACAAGAGGGTGTTGTTTGTCCCCTAACGTGCACCTCATGGAAGCACCGAACAAACCGTCAGATTCTAGCTGCAACTGAATCAGCAGCCCAGCCAACGGCTTGCCGTCCCCCATTTTCTCAAGCCAACACAACTTGGTAAGAACCGTGTACACATACATATCGAACACGACCAGCTTATGTTTCGGATTCCTGCCATTCCTATCAACAAGATTTTTAACTTGAGTTATCCTCCTCTAGCTTGCTGTTTGTCCTGTATTTCGTCTAGCCACTGTCTCTTCTATGGATGGGGATGAGGAGTGACATGGGAAAGCAGGGCCACATCCTCATATATCATGAGCTTCCCAATAAAGTAACTAATACTGCATGTTAACACATGGGACCTGCTATCTTGCACACTAATGGTGTATGCACGCCAGTGCCTACTAGAGTAGGAAAATTTTAATTAATATTTCACAATGGCTCTTCATTAATACTCAAGTACTTCTAAAAGGAGTCTCAGACTACTTGGAAGAGCTCAACAGTCACAATTCAGTCATCAGTGTATCCTGTCCTATTTGTTAAACACAAGTCCAACAGCGTACATCTGCACATCACAAATGCATAGAATGCATGTCAGTTCCATCATATGGGCAATACAAATATACATTACCATTACAGACTGGGGCCCTGTTTGGTTCGGCTGTGGATTTCTAAAAGCAGCTGTGAAAAATCTGCTGTGGAAAAACAGCTGTGGAAAATCTGATGTGAAAAAGATGTAGGTCATTTTGCAAACGAGCTAATACAACTTTTTTAGATTTTGGCCCGCAGCGGAATCAGATTTTGGAAAGCACGTCTTGGGCTGCTTCTGCTTTTGATTCAGATTTTGGCAGCGGATTTCTGGAACCGGATTTTGCTGGGTTCGCCCTTTGGTTCAGATTCTGCTGCGCGGCAGTGGAATCCGTCTATAAAAGCTGAACCAAACAGGGCCTGGGTACACCATAAGCACCAAGTAGCCAACCACTAGTATGTCGGTTGTTTCATGGCATGTGAAGCAGTGCCAGATGGTGGTAGGAACCCACATACCCAACAGCTAGCACAAACCGGCTTACTCTTTTTTAGAAAAGGAGGTTGAAAGCCTCTGCCTCTGCATCAAAAGATGCACACATCCATCTTTATTAAATTATTCAACAAATGTCTGGAAAAGATTTACATCAACAACCCGAAGCCATCACTCAACACCTACAAACTCTACAATGGGGGATGCCATGACAATGCCCCACCATCTAGAACCGGGGCCATCATCGAGCCGCCCGCATGGCATACCGAGAGCACACATCCACACACTAGTTTACATATTGTTTACCATAACATGTTTGTTGACCATGAAGCACATGTTTCACTTATTTCACCAAATAGAAAAGAGAAAAGGAAAGAACACAAAGTTCCAACAATACGTAGAAGAAATGCATGAACCCGATGATCTAAAGTTGTGTTGATTCACTTCTTCCACCGGAGAAGAAAATCCTTGTGCATGTTGATTTTCTTTTTCAACTAGAAAACACAATACAGTAGAGCTTCAGCAGTTGGAGGGCACCTAGTGATGTAGTTGTCTGCGAGAATGATCTGGTTGCACCCATGCACGATGGACTATGAGTATCGGTAGTATCCACGGGCATCGACGCAACTGGCCATCGAGATCTCCCATCGAGGCTTTGGCATTTGGTCATAAACCCAGAAGAGAGTAGATGAAGCTCAAAATGTCAGATTTGTGTAGATATTCTTCAGTTCTCCCTAGGTATTATCAATCACATATGGTCAAAATTAAATTTTGTATCTGTACCTACGAAATGGTTAAAAAAACTTAGTTACCACCGGAAAATACACAATGTTTTAAGCTAATTTGTATTCTTATGCCCAGTTATTAAGATACTTGAATCAAGCAACCTCGAGAAATTGCAATGCCATTACTATGGTATTTCAAGAAAGGGTCTGGCTAGGTCTTAGTCGACTGAGACATAACCAAGTCTCAGTCAAGTGATATAGTACATAAGAATAAAAAAGAAAAAAACTAAAATAAAATTTTAGTACGAATCTCCACGCAAGATCAAAGGAATATACCATCGACTGAGGCATAACGCAGTCTCAGTCGACTGAGACTTAGCAAAACTGTTCAAGAAAACTACCATCTCCATTCATTGGCAATCAAAACAAATTCACAGAAGGATAAACAAATGTACAAACTGCGACGACACCCATGTCATTCTCGTCGGGTTTCTTATTCTCCAAAAGCTATGATGATAGTAGAAATGTTCTTTAGATCTCAAGCGACATTGAGCTGTTATCAAGGCCGATCGTTCGCCTTTGTGATCCTTCTTCCAAGCGAGTTGGCAGCATGCCTTTGTTTGGTACTCTATGTATTGTTTGCTATCCCATTTTATATAAATAGCAATGGAACTCAACAAAGAGATACTAGTACATTAAGAATCATGGCAAATCACATCAGCAGCTAGGCCAATTTTCTGCTGCACCAGAGGTGTGCGTGACCGACCGGACATGGCAAGCAACAAAGATTGCAACGTCGCGAGAGCTTGAGGCACCGATGGATGGCCTGCTCTCATCACGATGGCTCTCCTCCGACGCTTGTCATCTATAACTTGGAGGACTACCTGATAGTACTCGTTGGGCGGGAATTTCATGCAGCCCTCCCACGCCGCCATGTTGTCGGTGCAGACCTTGTCTGGATCTTCTCCGGCTGCACGCACATTGTGTCTGCAATCGTGCATCTCAATGAACATCTCTTTATGAGGCCCTTCCTTGATGTGCTGACAGTAGGAGAAGTGCAGGGTTCCTCGGGCATCGCTCCAAGGATAGCACAGTCTGAGTCGATAATCACATAACTTTTGTGTTGTCACAGTATCTAGAATGAGGACAGATAAAATAAAATATCACTAGTCATTTTTTTATTGGATGATTTTGATGTTGGTGAAGCATCTTCGTAGTTTGATCTTAGGACTAGTTTATGTTACCTCATCAGGACTGAAATTGTAACTATTCTCAAGAGAGAGAATCATTGTAACTATAACTTGTTGGTCATATACATGCTATGTACCTTCTTATGCATGCTTGAGAGACTGATTAGCATCAAGATGAGCTCTTGACGACTCATATTATCAATAGCTCATATTGTGTTGGTCTCTTAGTTATGCTTTTCTTCTCAGTTTGTACCACGGTTAACTTTTTCTTCTTCTTCATTGTAGCATCCGACAAAAGATGCATTACATTGTATCCATTGGGCCCTATGAACTGTTCTTTCTATTTTGCCAAATACCATAATTCAGGTAATCAAGATTTTGTGAATGCTACCATGCCAAGATATATTTGTATGTATTGTCCATGTGAATGGAAATCATTGTAGGAACCATATAAATTCAGATGTTCTTTGCCTTTGTATACATCCTGATGTGAATTCTACTCTATTGTTTTGCTGTGTAAGAAACTTTTGGATTGGATATGCATCTGCTTGAGAATTAGACACATAAATGATACGTCTCCAATGTATCTATAATTTTTGATTATTCCATGCTATTATATTATCTGTTTTGGATGCTCAATGGGCTTTATTTTACACTTTTATATTATTTTTGGGACTAACCTATTAATCGGAGGCCCAGCCCAAATTGCTGTTTTTTTGCCTATTTCGGTTGTTTCGAAGGAAAGGAATATTAAACGCAGTCCAAACGGAATGAAACCTTCCGAAACGTGATTTTCGGAACAAACGTGATCTAGAGGACTTGGAGTGGACGTCAAGCAATCAATGGGGAGGCCACGAGGCAGGGAGGTGCGCCTGCCCCCTGGGCACGCCCCCACCCTCGTGGGCCCCTTGTAGCTCTCCTGACCGACTTCTTTCGCCTATATATACTCATATACCCTGGAAACACCAGAAGAGGAGCTGAAACCCTATTTCCATCACCGCAACCTTCTGTACCCGTGAGATCCCATCTTGGGGCCTTTTCCGGCGCTCCGCCGAAGGGGGCATTGATCATGGAGGGCTTCTACATCAACATCATAGCCTCTCTGATGATGTGTGAGTAGTTTACCTCAGACCTTCGGGTCCATAGTTATTATCTAGATGGCTTCTTCTCTCTCTTTGGATCTCAATACAAAGTTCTCCTCGATTCTCTTGGATATCTATGATACGTCTCCAACGTATCTATAATTTTTGATTGCTCCATGCTATATTATCTACTGTTTTGGACCATATTGGGCTTTATTTTCCACTTTTATATTACTTTTGGGACTAACCTATTAACCGGAGGCCCAGCTGTAATTGCTGTTTTTTGCCTATTTGTAGTTTCAAGAAACGAAATATCAAACGGAGTCCAAACGGAATGAAACCTTCGGAACACGATTTTCTCACCGAACATGATCCAGGAGACTTGGACCCCCGTCAAGAAAGCTGGAGGTGGCCACGAGGTGGGGCGCGCCTACCCCCTGTATGCGCGCCTCTACCTTGTGGGTCCCACGTTGCTCCACCGACGCATTCTTCCTCCTATATATACCTCACGCACCCCGAACGATCGGAATCTGAGCCAAAAACCTAATTCCACCGCGCGCAACTTTCTCAGATCCACGAGATCCCATCTTGGGGCCTGTTAGGAGCTCACGGAAGGGGAATCCATCACGGAGGGCTTCTACATCATCATAGCCTCTCCGATGAAGTGTGAGTAGTTTACCTCAGACCTTCGGGTCCATAGTCAGTAGCTAGATGGCTTCTTCTCTCTTTTTGGATCTCAATACAATGTTCTCCCCCTCTCTCGTGCAGATCTATTCGATGTAATCTTCTTTATGCGGTGTGTTTGTTGAGACCGATGAATTGTGAGTTTATGATCAAGATTATCTATGAGCAATATTTGAATCTTCTCTGAATTCTTTTATGTATGATTGGTTATCTTTGCAAGTCTCTTCGAATTAACCGTTTGGTTTAGCCAACTAGATTGGTAGTTCTTGCAATGGGAGAAGTGCTTAGCTTTGGGTTCAATCTTGCGGTGTCCTTTCCCAAAGGATGTAAGGGGCAGCAAGGCACGTATTGTATTGTTGCCATCGAGGATAACAAGATGGGGTTTTTATCATATTGCATGAATTTATCCCTCTACACCACGTCATCTTGCTTAAGGCGTTACTCTGTTTTCATTAACTTAATACTCTAGATGCATGCTGGATAGCGGTCGATGAGTGGAGTAATAGTAGTAGATGCAGGCAGGAGTCGGTCTACTTGTCTCGGACGTGATGCCTCTATACATGATCATACCTAGATACTCTCATAACTATGCTCAATTCATCCAATTGCTCAACAAGAATTGCTCACCCACCGTAAAATACTTATGCTCTTGAGAGAAGCCACTAGTGAAATCTATGGCCCCGGTCTATTCTCTATCATATTAATCTTCCATCACTTTATTATTGCTTTGCTTTTTACTTTGCCTTTTATTTTACCTTGCATCTTTATACCAAAAATACCAAAAATATTATGTATCATCTCTATCAGATCTCACTCTCGTAAGTGACCGTGAAGGGATTGACAACCCCTAATCACGTTGGTTGCGTGGAGCTATTTGTTTTGTGTAGGTACGAGGGACTCGCGCGTGGCCTCCTACTGGATTGATACCTTGGTGATACGTCTCCAAAGTATCTATAATTTTTGATTGCTCCATGCTATATTATCTACTGTTTTGGGCAATATTGGGCTTTATTTTCCACTTTATATTACTTTTGGGACTAACCTATTAACGGGAGGCCCAGCCCAGATTTGCTGTTTTATGCCTATTTCAGTGTTTCGAGGAAAAGGAATATCAGACGGAGTCAAAATGGAACGAAATCAATCGGAGAAGTTATTTTTGGAAGGAAAGCCACCCGATGGACTTGGAGTGCACGTCAGAAATACGGGAGCTGGCCACGAGGTGTGGGGCGCCCCTGCCGAAGGGGGAACCCATTACCGGTGGCCATCTTCATCATCGGCGCTCTCCATGACGAGGAGGGAGTAGTTCACCCTCGGGGCTGAGGGTATGTACCAAAGTAGCTATGTGTTTGATCTCTCTCTCTCTCGTGTTCCCTCTATGGCACGATCTTGATGTATCGAGCTTTGCTATTATAGTTGTATCTTATGATGTTTCTCCCCCTCTACTCTCTTGTGATGAATTGAGTTTCCCCTTTGAAGTTATCTTATCGGATTGAGTCTTTTATGAGAACACTTGATGTATGTCTTGTCGTGTTTATCTGTGGTGACAATGGGATATCATGTGCCTCTTGATGTATGTTTTGGTGACCAACTTGCGGGTTCCGCCCATGAACCTATGCATAGGGGTTGGCACACGTTCTTGACTCTCCGGTAGAAACTTCGGGGCACTCTTTGAAGTACTTTATGTTGGTTAGATGAATCTGAGATTGTGTGATGCATATCGTATAATCATGCCCACGGATACTTGAGGTGACAATGGAGTATCTAGGTGACATTAGGGTTTTGATTGATTTGTGTCTTAAGGTGTTATTCTAGTACGAACTCTTTTATAGATTGATCCGAAAGAATAGCTTTGAGGTGGTTTCGTACCCTACCATAATCTCTATGTTTATTCCCCGCTATTAGTGGCTTTGGGGTGACTCTTTGTTGCATGTTGAGGGCTTGTTATATGATCTATCTATGTTATTATTGTTGAGAGAACTTGCACTAGTGAAAGTATGAACCCTAGGCCTTGTTTCCTATCATTGCAATACCGTTTACGCTCACTTTTATCATTAGTTACCTTGCTGTTTTTATATTTTCAGATTACAAATACCTTTATCTACCATCCATATTGCACTTGTACCACCATCTCTTCGCCAAACTAGTGCACCTATACAATTTACCATTGTATTGGGTGTGTTGAGGACACAAGAGACTCTTTCTTATTTGGTGTCAGGGTTGTTTGAGAGAGACCATCTTCATCCTACGCCTCCTACGGATTGATAAACCTTAGGTCATCCACTTGAGGGAAATTTGCTACTGTCCTACAAACCTGTGCACTTGTAGTCCCAACAACGTCTACAAGAACAAGGTTGTGTAGTAGACATCAAGCTCTTTTCTGGCGCCGTTGCCGGGGAGGTGAGTGCTTGAAGGTATATCTTTAGATCTTGCAATCGAATCTTTTTGTTTCCTGTTTTATCACTAGTTTAGATATAAAATAAAACTACCAAAAAATGGAATTGAGTTTGTCTCATACGCTTCCTCTTTTTAATATCTTTCGTGAGTATGATGGAAAGGAAAATTGTGCCAAAGTGTTAGAAGAAGAATGCATTAAAATATTTGGCACTAAATATTTGAATGATGAGCATGATTGCAATGTTGTTAGTATGAATTCCTTGAATATCCATGATGCTAATGATATGCAAAGCCACAAGCTTTGGGAAGCTATGTTTGATGAAGATGATATTTTTTGTCCCCCAAGCTTTGATGAGCAAATTTACTATGATGAAAGCATGCCTCCTATCTATGTTGATTATTGTGATGACACATATGCTTTAAAGAATAATTATAACCATGAAACTTGTCATCTTGATCTTAATTTTCAATCATATGATAGTTATTTTGTTGAGTTTGCTCCCACTACTATTGAAGAGAAGAATTTTGCTTATGTGGAGAGTAATTAAATTTCTATGCAAGTAGATCATGAAAAGAATGCTTTAGGTGCTGGTTATATTGTTGAATTCATTCATGATGCTACTGAAAATTATTATGAGAGAGGATCATATGCTTCTACATATTACAATAATGTCAAGTTTCCTCTCTATGTGCTTAAAATCTTGAAGTTATGCTTGTTTTACCTTCCTATGCAAGTTGATTCTTGTTCCCATAAGTTGTTTTCTCACAAAATCCCTATGCATAGGAAGTGGGTTAGACTTAAATGTGCTAGTCATATTCCTCATGATGGTCTCTTTATGTTTCAATTCTTATATTTTATGTGAGCATCATTGAAATCATCATGCCTAGCTAGGGGCGTTAAACAATAGCGCTTGTTGGGAGGCAACCCAATTTTATTTTAGTTTCTTGCTTTTTGCTTCTTATTAGTAATAAATAATCTATCTAGCCTCTGGTTATATGTGGTTTTATGTTTTAATTAGTGTTTGTGCCAAGTAGAACCTTTGGGAAGACTTGGGTAAAGTCTTTATGATCATGCTGTAAAAACAGAAACTTTAGCGCTCACGAGATTAGCTTCAACTTTTTACTGGAGAGTGCTATTTAGTTGATTCTTTTTCAGATGATTACTAGAAAAATTCCTCAGGTCCACCAATTTATTTTAGAATTTTGGAGTTCCAGAAGTTTGCGTTAGTTACAGATTACTACAGACTGTTCTGTTTTTGACAGATTCTGTTTTCATTGTGTTGTTTGCTTATTTTGATGAATCTATGGCTAGTAAATTAGTTTATAAATCATAGAGAAGTTGGAATACAGTAGGTTTAACACCAATATAAATAAATAATGAGTTCATTACAGTACCTTGAAGTGGTGTTTTGTTTTCTTTCGCTAACGGAGCTCACGAGTTTTCTGTTAAGTTTTGTGTTGTGAAGTTTTCAAGTTTTGGGTAAAGATTCAATGGACTATGGAATAAGGAGTGGCAAGAGCCTAAGATTGGGAATGCCCAAGGTACCCCAAGGTAATATTCAAGTACAACCAAGAGCCTAAGCTTGGGGATGCCCCGGATGGCATCCCCTCTTTCGTCTTCGTTCATCGGTAACTTTACTTGGAGCTATATTTTTATTCACCACATGATATGTGTTTTGCTTGGAGCGTCATTTTCTCTTGTTAGTTTTTGCTTTCTGTTATTTAGAATAATTTTTTGCATCTTTAGTTCCAATAAAATGTCAAGGATAGCCTTTACCATGCTTATTTTGCTAGTATACATGTTGCTGTTTGAAAACAGAAAGTTTACCGCTGTTGCAAAAATTCCCTAGAAAAGTCAGAGAGTGGTATAATGTTGAATCTTTTGCATATTGAGATCTGATAAATTTATTACAGTGGTAATTTTAGTTCATAATGTTTGGAGTTATGGAAGTATGATGAATCTTGCATTCTTTACAGACTGTACTGTTTTGGCAGATTGCTGTTATGTTTGCATTGTTTGCATATGTTTGCTTGTTTAATGATTCTATTTAAGGATAGGAGTATTAAATATGCAGAGGCATTTAGTATGCAATGTTGAATAATAATGTTAGTGATTTGTTACAGTAGAAAATGATAAGGTTTTGCATTGGTTTATACTAACCTATCTCACGAGTTCTTGTTAAGTTTGTTGTGAATGAAGCTTTTGATAAAAAGAGAAACCATGATATGAGAGGAATTAAGGAGACACAAAAGTTCAAGCTTGGCGATGCCAAAGGCACCCCAAGATAATATTTCAAGAAGTCTCAAGCATCTAACCTTGGGGATGCCCCGGTAGGCATCCCACCTTTCTTCTTCAACAACTATCGGTTAGTATCGGTTGAGCCTAAGTTTTTGCTTCTTCACATGAGTTGTGCTATCCTTGCAATGTAGTATTATTTAGCTTTGTTTTCTGTTTGAATAAAATACCAAGATCTGAAATTATTAAATGGGAGAGTCTTCACATAGTTACATAATTATTCGACTACTCATTGATCTTCACTTATATCTTTCGGAGTAGTTTGTCATTTGCTCTAGTGCTTCACTTATATCTTTTAGAGCACAATGGTGGTTTTATTTTGAAGAAATATATGAACTCTCATGCTTCACTTATATTATTTTGAGAGTCTTAAATAGCATGGTAATTTGCTTAAAATCCTAATATGCTAAGCATACAAGATTTGTAAGAATTCTTATGAGTGTGTTGAATACTAAGAAAAGATTGATGCTTGATAATTGATTTGAGATATGAAGATGGTGATATTAGAGTCATGCTAGTTGGGTGATTATGAATTTAAAGAGTGCTTGTGTTGAAGTTAGCAAGCCCCGTAGCATGCACGTATGGTTAAAGTTGTGTAACAAATTTGAAACATGAGGTGTACCTGGCTTGTGCATCCTTATGACTGGCGGTCGGGGACGAGCGATGGTCTTTTCCTACCAATCTATCCCCCTAGGAGCATGCACGTAGTACTTGATTTTTGATGACTTCTAAACTTTTGCAATAAGTATATGAGTTCTTTTGATTAATGTTGAGTCCATGGATTATACGCACTTTTACCTTTCCGCCATTGCTAGCCTCTTCGGTACCGTGCATTGCCCTTTCTCACCTTGAGAGTTGGTGCAAACTTCGCCGGTGCATCCAAACCCCGTGATATGATACGCTCTATCACACATAAATCAAAACAGCCACCATACCTACCCATTATGGCATTTCCATATCCATTCCGAGATATATTGCCATGCAACTTTCCACCGTTCCGTTCATCATCATCATGACATACTTTACTTTAGTCATATTGCCATTGCATGATCATGTAGTTGACATCGTATTTGTGGCAAAGCCACCATGCATAATTTTCATACATGTCACTCTTGATTCATTGCACCATCCTGCACATCACCGGAGGCATTCATATAGAGTCATATCTTGTTCTAGTTTCGAGTTGTAATTCGTATGTTGTAATCAATGAAAGTGTGATGATCATCATTATTAGAGCATTGCCCAAAAAAAAGAAGAAGAAAGGCCAAAAGAAAAAAAAAAGGCCCAAAAAAAAGAAAATAAATAAAAATGGCAATGTTACTATCTCTTTTTCCACACTTGTGCTTCAAAGTAGCACCTTGTTCTTCATGTAGTGAGTCTCATATATTGTGCTTCAAAGTAGCACCATGTTTTTCATATAGTGAGTCTCATAAGTTGTCTTTTTCATACTAGTGGGAATTTTTCATTATAGAACTTGGCTTGTATATTCCTACGATGGGCTTCCTCAAATGCCCTAGGTCTTCGTGGAGCAAGCAAGTTGGATGCACCCCCACTAGTTTTCTTTTGTTGAGCATTCATTTATAGCTCTAGTGCATCCGTTGCATGGCAATCCCTACTCCTCATGTTGACATCAATTGATGGGCATCTCCATAGCCCGTTGATTATCCTCGTCAATGTGATAATTTCTCCTTTAATGTCTTCTCCACACAATCCCCATCATCATATTCTATTCCACCCATAGTGCTATATCCATGGCTCACGCTCATGTATTGCGTGAAGGTTGAAAAAGTTTGAGATTATTTAAGTGCGAAACAATTGCTTGACTTGTCATCGGGGTATAGAAGTTGGGAACATCTTTGTGTGACGAAAATGAAGCATAGCCTAACTATATGATTTTGTAGGGATGAACTTTCTTTTGCCATGCTATTTTGAGAAGACATGATTACTTTGATTAGTATGCTTGAAGTGTTACTATTTCTTTTATCAATATGAACTTTTGTCTTGAATCTTCGGATCTGAATATTCATATCACAAGTAAGAAGAATTACATTGAAATTATGCTAACTAGCATTCCACATCAAAAATTATCTTTTATCATTTACCTACTCGAGGACGAGCTGGAATTAAGCTTGGGGATGCTTGATACGTCTCCAACGTATCTATAATTTTGATTGCTCCATGCTATATTATCTACTGTTTTGGGCAATATTGGGCTTTATTTTCCACTTTTATATTACTTTTGGGACTAACCTATTAACCGGAGGCCCAGCCCAGATTTGTTGTTTTATGCCTATTTCAGTGTTTCAAGGAAAAGGAATATCGCATTTGAGTCAAACGGAACGAAGTCAATCGGAGAAGTTATTTTTGGAAGGAAAGCCACCCGATGGACTTGGAGTGCACGTCAGAAATACGGGAGCTGGCCACTAGGGTGGGGGGCGCGCCCCCTGCCTCGTGGGGCCCCCAAAGCTCCAACGACGTACCACTAGCACCCATATAAACCTACGTATCGTAAAACTTCCAGAACAGAAAATAGATCTCGAGTTACGCCGCCGCAAGCATCTGTAGCCAACAAAAACATCTCGGGAGCCTGCTCCGCACTCGCACCGAGGGGAACCCATCACCGGTGTCCATCTTCATCATCCCGGCGCTATCCATGACGAGGAGGGAGTAGTTCACCCTCGGGGCTGAGGGTATGTACCAGCAGCTATGTGTTTGATCTCTCTCTCTCTCTCGTGTTCTCTCTCGTGTTCCCTCTATGGCACGATCTTGATGTATCCCGAGCTTTGCTATTATAGTTGGATCTTATGATGTTTCTCCCCCTCTACTCTCTTGTGATGAATTGAGTTTCCCCTTTGAAGTTATCTTATCGGATTGAGTCTTTTATGAGAACACTTGATGTATGTCTTGCCGTGTTTATCTGTGGTGACAATGGGATATCATGTGCCTCTTGATGTACGTTTTGGTGACCAACTTATGGGTTCCGCCCATGAACCTATGCATAGGGGTTGGCACACGTTCTTGACTCTCCGGTAGAAACTTTGGGGCACTCTTTGAAGTACTTTTATGTTGGTTAGATGAATCTGATATTGTGTGATGCATATCGTATAATCATGCCCACGGATACTTGAGGTGACAATGGAGTATCTAGGTGACATAAGGGTTTTGATTGATTTGTGTCTTAAGGTGTTATTCTAGTACGAACTCTTTTATAGATTGATCCGAAAGAATAGCTTTGAGGTGGTTTCAGACCTACCATAATCTCTACGTTAGTTCTCCGCTATTAGTGGCTTTGGAGTGACTCTTTGTTGCATGTTTAGGGCTTGTTATATGATCTATCTATGTTATTATTGTTGAGAGAACTTGCACTAGTGAAAGTATGAACCCTAGGCCTTGTTTCCTATCATTGCAATATCGTTTACGCTCACTTTTATCATTAGTTACCTTGCTGTTTTTATATTTTCAGATTACAAATACCTTTATCTACCATCCATATTACACTTGTATCACCATCTCTTCGCTGAACTAGTGCACCTATACAATTTACCATTGTATTGGGTGTGTTGGGGACACAAGAGACTCTTTCTTATTTGGTTGCAGGGTTGTTTGAGAGATACCATCTTCATCCTACGCCTCCTACGGATTGATAAACCTTAGGTCATCCACTTGAGGGAAATTTGCTACTATCCTACAAACCTATGCACTTGCAGGCCCAACAACGTCTACAAGAAGAAGGTTGTGTAGTATACATCACTTGGTTCTCAAAAACTGAGGGAAATACTTACGCTACTTTGCTGCATTATCCTCTCCTCTTCGGGGAAATCCAACGCAAGCTCAAGAGGTAGCAAGAAGAATTTCTGGCGCCGTTGCCGGGGAGTCTACGCAAAAGTCAACATACCAAGTACCCATCACAATCCTTTATCTCTTGCATTACATTATTTGCCATTTGCCTCTTGTTTTCCTCTCCCCCACTTCACCCTTGCCGTTTTATTCGCCCTCTTTTTTCCGTTTGCCTTTTTTCACTTGCTTTTTGTTTGCTTGTGTGTTGAATTGCTTGTTTGTCTCGATGGCTCTACCTTGATTTGGTGACCTTCACCTTAAAAGGTTAGAAGAGATAGAAAGCAACGTCAGGAGTTTTATGGTTTTGCAATTTGAGCATAATAATTTCTTCAGGCATGAGCTTAAAGAACAAAAACGTTTTATGAGTTATATGAATAAAGAGCTCGATGATATGTCTAAAGAATTTGATTGTATAAGATCTCAGATTGCTCGCTTTGAGAAGTTGACTGCTGAAATTTCGGATAAGGTGCTACCTTAGTCAATAAGATGGCCGCTAAACCAAATTTCCATGAAAATAAAGATGAAGATCTAAAATTTATTGATGTATCCCCTATTAAATCTTTGTTTTGCAATATGAATCTTGATAATGATAAGACTGAATATGATCCATCTTTACCTAGAAGGCATTCCATAAATTCGGAGTTTTTAGATCTTGATGCTAAAATCGATAGAAGTGGGATTGAAGAAATCAAAACCCTAGATGTTGCTAAACCCACTATTTTGGATTGTAAGGAATTTAATTATGAAAGCTGCTCTTTAATTGATTGTATTTCCTTGTTGCAATCCGTGCTAAATTCTCCTCATGCTTATAGTCAAAATAAAGCATTTACTAAACATATCATTGATGCCTTGATGCAATCTTATGAGGAAAAACTTGAGTTGGAAGTTTCGATCCCTAGAAAACTTTATGATGAGTGGGAACCAACTATTAAAATTAAGATTAAGGATCATGAATTTTATGCTTTATGTGATTTGGGTGCTAGTGTTTCCACTATTCCCAAAACTTTGTGCGATTTGCTAGATGTCCATGATTTTGATGATTGCTCTCTAAACTTGCACCTCATGGATTCCACTATTAAGAAACCTATGGGAAGAATTAATGATGTTCTTATTGTTGCAAATAGGAATTATGTGCCCGTAGATTTTATCGTTCTTGATATAGATTGCAATCCTTCATGTCCTATTATTCTTGGTAGACCTTAGAACGATTGGTGCAATTATTGATATGAAGGAAGGGAATATGAGATTCCAATTTCCATTAAAGAAAGACATGGAACACTTCCCTAGAAAGAAAATAAAATTACCATATGAATCTATCATGAGAGCTACCTATGGTTTGCCTACCAAAGATGGCAATACCTAGATCTATCCTTCCTTTTATGCCTAGCTAAGGGCGTTAAACGATCGCGCTTGTTGGGAGGCAACCCAATTTTATTTTTAGTTTTTTGTTTTTGCTTCTGTTTAGGAATAAATAATTCATCTACCTTCTGTTTAGATGTGGTTTTATGTTTTAATTAGTGTTTGTGCCAAGTTAAACCTATAGGATCTTCTTGGATGATAGTTATTGGATCTTGCTGTAATTTCCAGAAACTTTCAGTTCACGAAAACAATTGTTAAAAATCACCAGAACGTGATAAAATAGTGATTCCAATTGCTTCTGATCAATAAACAAATTTCCTAGGTCTTCCTATTTTGGATGTATTTTTGGAGTTCCATCAGTTTGTGTTAGTTACAGATTACTACAGACTTTTCTGTTTTTGACAGATTCTGTTTCTCGTGTGTTGTTTGCTTATTTTGATGAATCTATGGCTAGTAAAATAGTTTATAATCCATATAGAAGTTGGAATAAAGTAGGTTTAACACCAATATAAATAAATAATGAGTTCATTACATTACCTTTAAGTGGTCTTTTGTTTTCTTTCGTTAACGGAGCTCATGAGATTTCTGTTGAGTTTTGTGTTGTGAAGTTTTCAAGTTTTGGGTGAAATCTTTTGATGGATTATGGAACAAGGAGTGGCAAGAGCCTAAGCTTGGGGATGCCCATGACACCCCAAGATAATCTAAGGACACCAAAAGTCAAAGCTTGGGGATGCCGGAAGGCATCCCTCTTTCGCCTACTTCCATCGGTAACTTTACTTGGAGCTATATTTTTATTCACCACATGATATGTGTTTTGCTTGGAGCGTCTTGTATTATTTATGATTTGCTTTTTGGTTTACCACAATCATCCTTGCTGTACACACCTTTTGAGAGAGCCATACATGATTTGGAATTTGTTAGAATACTCTATGTGCTTCACTTATATCTTTTGAGCTACATAGTTTTGCTCTAGTGCTTCACTTATATATTTTAGAGCACGGTGGTGGATTTGTTTTATATAAACCATTGATCTCTCATGCTTCACTTAGATTATTTTGAGAGTCTTAAATAGCATGGTAATTTGCTTAATAATAATAATATGCTTGGTATTCAAGATTTGTAAAACTTTCTTTTGAGTGCGTTGAATACTAAGAAAAGTTTGATGCTTGATAATTGTTTTGAGATATGAAGATGGTGATATTAGAGTCATGCTAGTTGAGTAGTTGTGAATTTGAGAAATAATTGTGTTAAAGTTTGTGATTCCCGTAGCATGCACGTATGGTGAACCGTTATGTGATGAAGTCGGAGCATGATTTATTTATTGATTGTCTTCCTTATGAGTGGCGGTCGGGGACGAGCTATGGTATTTTCCTACCAATCTATCCCCCTAGGAGCATGCACGTAATACTTTGCTTTGATAACTTGTAGATTTTTGCAATAAGTATATGAGTTCTTTATGACTAATGTTGAGTCCATGGATTATACGCACTTTTCTCATCCTTCCACCATTGCTAGCCTCTCTAATACCGCGCACTTGTCGCTGGTATCATACACCCACCATATACCTTCCTCAAAACAGCCACCATACCTACCTATCATGGCATTTCCATAGCCACTCCAAGATATATTGCCATGCAACTTTCCATCGTTCCGTTTATTATGACACGCTCCATCATTGTCATATTGCTTAGCAGGATCATGTAGTTGACATCGTATTTGTGGCAAAGCCACCGTTCATAATTCTTTCATACATGTCACGCATGAATCATTGCATATCCCGGTACACCGCCGAAGGCATTCATATAGAGTCATATTTTGTTCTAAGTATCGAGTTGTAATTGTTGAGTTGTAAGAAAAATAAAAGTGTGATGATCATCATTTTTAGAGCATTGTCCCAAGTGAGGAAAGGATGATGGAGATTATGATTCCCCCACAAGTCGGGATGAGACTCCGGACGAAAAAAAAGAAAAAAGAAAAGAAAAGAGGCCATAAAAAAGGAGAAAAGGCCCAGATAAAAAAATGAGAGAAAAAGAGAGAAGGGACAATGTTACTATCCTTTTACCACACTTGTGCTTCAAAGTAGCACCATGATCTTCATGATAGAGAGTCTCTCATTTTGTCACCTTCATATACTAGTGGGAAATTTTCATTATAGAACTTGGCTTGTATATTCCAATGATGGGCTTCCTCAAATTGCCCTAGGTCTTCGTGAGCAAGAGAGTTGGATGCACACCCACTTAGATTCTTTTGTTGAGCTTTCACATACTTATAGCTCTAGTGCATCCGTTGCATGGCAATCCCTACTCACTCACATTGTTATCTATTAATGGGCATCTCCATAGCCCGTTGATGTGAGACTATCTTCTCCCTTTTTGTCTTCTCCACAACCACCATTCTATTCCACATATAGTGCTATATCCATGGCTCACGCTCATGTATTGCGTGAAGTTTGAATTTTTTTTGAGAATGTCAAAAGTATGAAACAATTGCTTGGCTTGTCATCGGGGTTGTGCATGATTTAAATACTTTGTGTGGTGAAGATAGAGCATAGCCAGACTATATGATTTTGTAGGGATAAATTTCTTTGGCCATGTTATTTTAAGAAGACATGAGTGCTTTGCTAGTATGCTTGAAGTATTATTATTTTTATGTCAATATTAAACTTTTGTCTTGAATCTTCGAATCTGAATATTCATACCACAATTAAGAAGAATTACATTGAAATTATGCCAAGTAGCACCGCATAAAAATTATCTTTTATCATTTACCTAGTTGAGAACGAGCAGGAATTAAGCTTGGGGATGCCCGATACGTCTCCAACGTATCTATAATTTTTGATTGCTCCATGCTATATTATCTACTGTTTTGGACCATATTGGGCTTTATTTTCCACTTTTATATTACTTTTGGGACTAACCTATTAACCGGAGGCCCAACCCAGAATTGCTGTTTTTTTAGCTATTTCAGAGTTTCGAAGAAACGAAATAGCAAACGGAGTCCAAACGGAATGAAACCTTCGGGAACGCGATTTTCTCACCGAACATGATCCAGGAGACTTGGACCCCCCATCAAGAAAGCCAGGAGGTGGCCACGAGGGTGGGGGCGCGCCCTACCCCTGTGGCGCCTGCCTCGTGGGCCCCCCGTTGCTACACCGACATACTCCTTCCTCCTATATATACCTACCTACCCCCGAACAATCAGATACAGAGCCAGAAACCTAATTCCACCGCCGCAACTTTCTGTATCCACGAGATCCCATCTTGGGGACTGTTCTGGAGCTCCGCCGGAAGGGGAATCCACCACGGAGGGCTTCTACATCATCATAGCCTCTCCGATGAAGTGTGAGTAGTTTACCTCAGACCTTTGGGTCCATAGTTAGTAGCTAGATGGCTTCTTCTCCCTTTTTGGATCTCAATACAATATTCTCCCCCTCTCTCGTGGAGATCTATTCGATGTAATCTTTTTTTTGCGGTGTGTTTGTTGAGACCGATGAATTGTGGGTTTATGATCAAGATTATCTTTGAGCAATATTTGAATCTTCTCTGAATTCTTTTATGTATGATTGGTTATCTTTGCAAGTCTCTTGAATTATCCGCTTTGGTTTGGCCAACTAGATTGGTAGTTCTTGCAATGGAGAAGTGCTTAGCTTTGGGTTCAATCTTGCGGTGTCCTTTCCCAAAGGATGTATAAGGGGCAGCAAGGCACGATTGTATTGTTGCCATCGAGGATAACAAGATGGGGTTTTTATCATATTTCATGAATTTATCCCTCTACATCATGTCATCTTGCTTACATGTTACTCGCTTTCATTAACTTAATACTCTAGATGCATGCTGGATAGCGGTCGATGAGTGGAGCAATAGTAGTAGATGAAGGCAGGAGTCGGTCTACTTTTCTCGGACGTGATGCCTATATACATGATCATACCTAGATACTCTCATAACTATGCTCAATTCTGTTAATTTCTCAACAGTAATTCATTCACCCACCGTAAAATACTTATGCTCTTGAGAGAAGCCACTAGTGAAATCTATGGCCCCCGGGTCTATTCTCTATCATATTAATCTTCCATCACTTTATTATTGCTTTGCTTTTTTACTTTGCCTTTTATTTTACCTTGCAACTTGATATCAAAAATACCAAAAAAATATCTATCATCTCTATCAGATCTCACTCTCGTAAGTGACCGTGAAGGGATTGACAACCCCTAATCGCGTTGGTTGCGTGGAGCTATTTGTTTTGTGTAGGTACGAGGGACTCATGGCGTGGCCTCCTCTTTGGATTGATACCTTGGTTCTCAAAAACTGAGGGAAATACTTACGCTACTTTGCTGCATTATCCCCTCCTCTTCGGGGAAATCCAACGCAAGCTCAAGAGGTAGCAATCTATTCGATGTAATCTTCTTTTGCGGTGTGTTTGTCAAGATCCGATGAATTGTGGGTTTTATGATCAATATTATCTATGAACAATATTTGAATCTCCTCTGAATTATTTTATGTATGATTGGTTATCTTTGCAAGTCTCTTCGAATTATTAGTTTGGTTTGGCCTACTAGATTGATCTTTCTTGCACTGGGAGAAGTGCTTAACTTTGGGTTCAATCTTGCGGTGCTCAATCCCAGTGACAGTAAGGGAAACGACACGTATTGTATTGTTGCCACCGAGGATAAAAAGATGGGGTTTATATCATATTGCTTGAGTTTATCCCTCTACATCATGTCATCTTGCTTAAAGCGTTACTCTGTTCTTATGAACTTAATACTCTAGATGCATGTTGGATAGCGGTCGATGTGTGGAGTAATAGTAGTAGATGCGTGCAGAGTCGGTCTACTTGTCGCGGACGTGATGCCTATATACATGATCATGCCTAGATATTCTCATAACTATGCTCAATTCTATCAATTGCTCGACAAGAATTTGTTCACCCACCGTAATATTTTTGCTATCTTGAGAGAAGCCACTAGTGAAATCTATGGCCCCCGGGTCTATTTTCCATCATATTAATCTTCCAACAACTAGCAATTTCTATTACCTTTTTTTTGCTTTCTTTACTTTTAGTCTTTATCATAAAAATACCAAAAATATTATCTTATCATCTCTATCGATCTCACTTTTGCAAGTGGTCGTGAAGGGATTGACAACCCCTTTATCGCGTTGGTTGCAAGGTTCTTATTTGTTTGTGCAGGTGCGTGGGACTTGAGCGTGGTCTCCTACTGGATTGATACCTTGGTTCTCAAAAACTGAGGGAAATACTTACGCTACTTTGCTGCATCACCCTTTCCTCTTCAAGGGAAAACCAACGTGTGCTCAAGAGGTAGCAAGAAGGATTTCTGGCCCCGTTGTCGGGGAGTCTACGCACAAGTCAAGACATACGAAGTACCCATCACAAACTCTTATCCCTCGCATTACATTATTTGCCATTTGCCTCTCGTTTTCCTCTCCCCCCACTTCACCTTTGCTGTTTTATTCGCCTTCTTCTGTTCATCTTTTCGCTTGCTTTGATGTCTTACTTGGCTCGTTTGCTTGTTTGGTTGGAATAGTTGTTTATTTATTGCTAAATAGAGAACCTAAGATCTATGGATCCTCATCTGCTTGCTGTCCTTTTTAAGAGATCCAATTATGTTGAACCAATTGCTAGTGAGTTTTGTGCACTAGATTATCTTTGTGAAGTTTTGCTTGAAATTCATGAATCTGAAAATTGTGATGAAGAAATTCATGATAGCTCCTTGAATAAAAAGCATGATTGCAATGATTTTAATATAAATTCTCTTGATGTCAATTGTGCTAATAATATGCAAAACCATAAGCTTGGGGATGCTAGTTTTGCTATGTCTACTACTTGTTGCAATGATCATGATTGGGGTGATTCTTCTTGTGATCTTGAAAATCTATTAAAGCCCCATGATGAATATGAGATTGATAATAGTGTTTGCAATAATATTAAAAGTGGGTTTGGAAGAGTGTCAACTTTATATCCCACATATTCGGGGAATGTTCAATCTCATGAATTTTTTGATAAAAGTGGTTTGGAGAGGTCATGACTTTAGTTAATGTTAATCCCACTGTTTTGGAAGAGTGTCAACTTTGCATGCATGTGGATCGAGTTGAAAATATTTTATGTGATAGATATTTTGTTGAATTTGCTTATCATCCCACATGTAATTATTATGAGAGAGGAAAATATGGTTGTAGAAATTTTCATGATAATAAATTAGCTCTCGTTATGTTGAGATTGCTATTGTTTCTTTCCGCTACCTTGCATATGCTAGTTTTTGCTTGCTATGATAATTTTTTTTGCCTATAAGATGCCTATGCATAGGAAGTATGTTAGACTTAGATGTGTTTGTCACGTGCTTCATGATGCTCTCTTTGTGCTTCAATTCTTGTCTTTCATGTGAGCATCATCGAAATCTCAAATGCCTAGCTAGAAATGCTTTAAATAAAAGCGCTTTGTTGGGAGACAAACCAATATTTTTCCTTGCTGTTATTTAATAAATAATTCATCTAGACTCTGGTTAGATGTGGTTTTGTGTTTTAATTAGTGTTTGTGTCATGTAAAACCGTTAGGATAACCTAAGGTGATAGTTATTTGATCTTGCTGTAAGAAATGTAAACTTTATACAAGACGAGATTAGTTTTCATAAATCACAGAAACGTGATCTTCAGTTGATTCTTCTTGAAGTAGATCAATAAACAAATTATATAGGACTTACTAATTTGGTAGAATTTTTTAGGTTCCATAAGTTTGCGTTAGATACATATTACTACAGACTGTTATGTTTTTGACAGATTCTGTTTTTCGTGTGTTGTTTGCTTATTTTGATGAATCTATGGCTAGTAAAAGAGCTTATGAACCATAGAGAAGTTGGAATACAGTGGTTTTAACACCAATATAAATAAAGAATGAGTTCAATACAGTACCTTAAAGTGGTGGTTTGTTTTATTCCGCTAATGGAGCTTATGAGATTTTCTGTTGAGTTTTGTGTTGTGAAGTTTTCAAGTTTTGGGTAAAGATTTGATGGATTATGGGACAAAGAGTGGCAAGAGCCTAAGCTTGGGGATTCCCAAGGCACCCCAAGGTAAAATTCAAGAACAATCAAAAGCCTAAGCTTGGGTATGCCCCGGAAGGCATCCCTCTTTCGTCTTCATCTATCGGTAACTTTACTTGGGGCTATATTTTTATTCACCACATGATATGTGTTTTGCTTGGAGCGTCTTGTATGATTTGAGTTTTTTCCTTTTAGTTTACCACAATCATCCTTTCTGCACACACCTTTTGAGAGAGACACACATGATTCGGAATTTATTAGAATACTCTATGTGCTTCACTTATATCTTTTGAGCTATATAGTTTTTGCTCTAGTGCTTCACTTATATCTTTTAGAGCACGGTGGTGGTTTTATTTTATAGAAATTATTGATCTCTCATGCTTCACTTATATAATTTTGAGAGTCTTATATAACAACATGGTATTTGCTTTGGTTATAAAAATTGGTCCTAGTATGATGGGTATAATAAAAACTATCATAGAAAGTGCATTAAACACTATGATCAATTTGATGCTCGATAATTGTTTTGAGATATAAAGGTGGTAATGTTAGGGTCATGCTAGTTGGGTAATTATGAAATTGAGAAATACTTGTGTTGAAGTCGGCAAGTCCCGTAGCATGCACGTATGGTAAAAGTTGTGTAACAAATTTGTTGCATGGGGTGCTCTTTTGATTGCCTTCCTTATGTGTGGAGGTCGGGATCACGCGATGGTTAACTCCTACCAACCCTTCCCCTAGGAGCATGCATAGTAGTACTTTGCTTCGAGGGGTAACTAAACTTTTGCAATAAGTATATGAGTTCTTTGTGACTAATGTGAGTCCATGGATTATATGCACTCTCATCCTTCCACAAATTTTCTAGCCTCTACGGTACCGTGCATTTCCCTTTCTCACCTTGAGAGTTGGTGCAAACTTTGCGGTGCATCCAAACCCCGTGATATGATACGCCTATCACACATAAACCTCCTTATATCTTCCTCAAAACAGCCACCATACCTACCTATCATGGCATTTCCATAGCCATTCCGAGATATATTGCCATGCAACTTTCCACCGCTTTCGCTTTATTATGACACACTTCATCATTGTCATATTGCTTTGCATGATCATGTTGTTGACATTGTATTTGTGGCAAAGCCACCATTCATAATTTTTTCATACATGTCACTCTTGATTCATTGCATATCTCGCACATCACGGAGGCATTAACGTAGAGTCATATTTTGTTCTAAGTATTGAGTTGTAATTCTTGAGTTGTAAGTAATAAAAGTGTGATGATCATCATTATTAGAGCATTGTCCCATGTGAGGAAAGGATGATGGAGACTATGATTCCCCCACAAGTCGGGATGAGATTCCGGACTAAAAAAAGAGGCCAAAGAAAAAAAAGAGAAAAAGGCCCAAGAAAAAAAAAGAAAAAAAGAAAAATGAGAGAAAAAGAGAGAAGGGACAATGTTACTATCCTTTTTCCACACTTGTGCTTCAAAAGTAGCACCATGATCTTCATGATAGAGAGTCTCCTATGTTGTCACTTTCATATACTAGTGGGAATTTTTCATTATAGAACTTGGCTTGTATATTCCAGTGATGGGCTTCCTCAAAATGCCCTAGGTCTTCGTGAGCAAGCAAGTTGGATGCACACCCACTTAGTTTCTTTTGTTGAGCTTTCATACATTTATAGCTCTAGTGCATCCGTTGCATGGCAATCCCTACTCACTCACATTGATATCTAGTAACGGGCATCTCCATAGCCCGTTGACACGCCTATTTGATGTGAGACTATCTTCTCCCTTTTTGTCCTCTTCACAACCACCACTCTGTTCCACATATAGTGCTATGTCCATGGCTTGCGCTCATGTATTGCGTAAGAGTTGAAAAAGCTGAAGCGCGTTAAAAAGTATGAACCAATTGCTTGGCTGAAACCGGGTTGTGCATGATGGGAGTATTTTGTGTGATGAAAATGAAGCATAGCCTAATTATATGATTTTGTAGGGATAAGCTTTCTTTGGCTATGTTATTTTGATAAGACATGATTACTCGTTAGTATGCTTGAAGTATTACTATTTTTATGTCAATATGAACTTTTATTTTGAATCATTTGGATCTGAATATTCATGCCACAATTAAGAGAATTGCATTGGAAATTATGCTAAGTAGCATTCCACATAAAAAATTCTGTTTTTATCATTTACCTACTCGAGGACGAGCAGGAATTAAGCTCGGGGATGCTTGGTACATCTCCAACGTATCTATAATTTTTGATTCTTCAATGCTATTATATTATCTGTTTTGGATGTTCAATGGGCTTTATTTTACACTTCTATATTATTTTTAGGACTAACCTATTAACCGGAGCCCAGCCCAAATTACTGTTTTTTTGCCTATTTCAAAGGTTTCGAAGGAAAGGAATATCAAGCAGAGTCCAAACGGAATGAAACCTTCGGGAATGTGATTTTTGGAATAAACGTGATCCAGAGGACTTGGAGTGGACGTCAAGCTATCAACGAGGAGGCCACGAGCCAGGGAGGCGCGCCTGCCCCCTGGGCGCGCCCCCCACCATCGTGGGTCCCTCGTAGCTCTCCTGACCGACTTCTTTCGCCTATATATACTCATATACCCTGGAAACACCAAAAGAGGAGCCGAAACCCTATTTCCACCGCCACAATCTTCTGTACCCGTGAGATCCCATCTTGGGGCCTTTTCCGGCGCTCCGCCGGAGGGGGCATTGATCACGGAGGGCTTCTACCTCATAGAGCCAAAAAACAGTGTGTGAGTAGTGATCATGGCATAGCTAACCACCCCCTGTTGGTGACACCAGTAGTGAGGGTGGGATGTGATGCAAGTGATATATCTATGTAAACACCCCATTTATATGGATATATGAAAGATTTGCAGTGGGAATTCTCTCCCACTGTCAAGTTCCTCAAAAAAACGGAGGGCTTCTACATCAACACCATAGCCTCTCCGATGATGTGTAAGTAGTTTACCTCAGACCTTCGTGTCCATAGTTATTAGCTAGATGGCTTGTTCTCTCTCTTTGGATCTCAATACAAAGTTCTCCTCAATTCTCTTGGAGATCTATTCGATGTAATCTTCTTTTGCGGTGTGTTTGTCAAGATCCGATGAATTGTGGGTTTATGATCAAGATATCTATGAACAATATTTGAATCTCCTTTTGAATTCTTTTATGTATGATTGGTTATCTTTGCAAGTCTCTTCGAATTGTCAATTTGATTTGGCCTACTAGATTGATCTTTCTTGCAATGGGAGAAGTGCTTAGCTTTGGGTTCAATCTTGCGGTGCTCGATCCCAGTGACAGTAAGGGAAACGACACTTATTGTATTGTTGCCATCGAGGATAAAAAGATGGGGTTTATATCATATTGCTTGAGTTTATCCCTCTACATCATGTCATCTTGCTTAAAGCGTTACTCTGTTCTTATGAACTTAATACTCTAGATGCATGCTGGATAACGGTCGATGTGTGGAGTAATAGTAGTAGATGCTGGCAGGAGTCGGTCTACTTGTCACGGACGTGATGCCTATATACATGATCATGCCTAGATATTCTCATAACTATGCTCAATTCTATCAATTGCTCGACAGTAATTTGTTCACCCACCGTAACATTTATGCTATCTTGAGAGAAGCCACTAGTGAAATCTATGGCCCCCGGGTCTATTTTCCATCATATTATCTTCCAACAACTAGCAATTTCTATTACCGTTTATTTTGCTTTCTTTACTTTTTAGTCTTTATCATAAAAATACCGAAAATATTATATTATCATCTCTACGGATCTCACTTTTGCAAGTGGCCGTGAAGGGATTGACAACCCCTTTATCGCGTTGGTTGCAAGGTTCTTACTTGTTTGTGTAGGCGCGTGGGACTTGAGCGTGGTCTCCTACTGGATTGATACCTTGGTTCTCAGAAACTGAGGGAAATACTTACGCTACTTTGCTGCATCACCCTTTCCTCTTCAAGGGAAAACCAACGCTGTGCTCAAGAGGTAGCAATAAACCCTATGTTTTTTAGTAGGTGAAGATGGAACAGGGTCTGGGGCCTTCTGATCAAATACTGTTACGTTGTCCTCCCTCATAGATTTCAAAATTGTGTTTCATGTTTGATGAATTGTTAAGGATTGTGTAGAATTGTATTGAATAATTGTTGATGCAATATTGTGCCAGTACAAAAGGTATATATAAGAGCCAAGCCGCACCTGACCTAGCCCTATTACAAACCAAGTAGGAGTCCTAATCCTATTACAAGTTGTATTGTAACATCCCCCCGCAGTGTCAACGGTACGCTCGGCGACGTTGAGACTGAAACGAATGTCTTGAAACGAAGTAGTTGCCAGGCCTTTAGTAAAGATATCAGCGAACTGAGCAGAAGTAGGCACGTGGAGAACACGAACTTGACCGAGAGCCACCTTCTCGCGAACAAAATGAATGTCGATCTCAATATGCTTGGTGCGACGGTGTTGGACCGGATTCCCTGACATGTAGATAGCTGAAATATTATCACAGTAAACAATGGTAGCTTGCTCAATAGGACGGTGCAGCTCCGACAAGAATCGCGCAACTAAATCAGTACAAGAACCGCATGAGCCACAACGCTGGTACTCAGCTTCAAAGCAGACGAGCGGAAGACCGTGAATCTGCCTTTTGAAGACCAAGAAACCAAATTGTTACCAATAAAAACACAAAATCCGGATGTGGACCTACGAGTATCTAGACAACCAGCCTAGTCTGCATCGGAGTAAGCTGTCAAGGAGGTGGGAGAGGATTTGTTGATATGCAGACCTAAGTCTAGTGTGCCTTTGAGATACCGAAGAATATGTTTGACATGATTGTAGTGTGGAATACGAGGATCATGCATGTATAAACAAGCTTGTTGGAAAGCAAAAGAAATTTCAGGACGAGTGAGAGTGAGATATTGAAGTGCACCAGTAACACTACGATAGAGAAGGATCAGAGAAAGGATCACCGTCGGCAGAGAGTTTGGAACCTGTACCAACAGGGGTACGGGAAGTTTGACAATCAAGCATACCAGCACGAGAAAGAAGATCCAGAGTGTACTGACGTTGAGACAAGAAAAGACCAAAGGAGTCACGGATAACAGGAATACCTAAGAAGTGGTGAAGAAGACCTAAATCTGTCATAGAGAATTCATGGTGAAGAAGAGAGATAATATGATCTAGAAATTGTTGTGAGGAAGCTGTGAGGATAATATCATCAACATATAAAAGAAGGTAAGCGATGTTGTTGTTGTGATGAAAGGTGAAGAGTGAAGTGTCGAATCGGAAGGGGTAAAACCGATGGTTTGAGCATAAGTATAAAAGCGTTGGAACCAGACACGTGGTGCTTGTTTAAGACCATAAAGAGATTTTTGAAGAAGACAAACATGATTAGGATAGGAGGAATGTTCGAAGCCAAGAGGTTGTTGACAATAGACTGTTTCTTGAAGAGATCCATGAAGAAAAGCATTTTTGACATCAAGTTGATGAATTGGCCAGGAAGAAGAGACGGTGATGCTAAGGACAGTGCGAATAGTGCTGGGCTTGACAACTGGAGAGAAAGTCTCATCATAATCGATGTTGTGTTGCTGAGAGTAACCACAGTAGACCCATCGAGCCTTATAACATGCAAGACTCCCATCAGAATTAAATTTATGGCAAAAAACCCATTTGCCCGAAACGATATTTGTATTGGAAGGACGAGGAACTAACTGCCACGTGTTATTCTGCAGAAGGGCATCATATTCATCTTTCATAGCTGCGGCCCAATGAGGATCTAGGAGAGTGGATTTGTAAGATTTGGGTAGAGAGGAAGGATATAGAGATGCATGAAGATTGAGACGATCCTTTGCAGGTAAACGAAACCCGGACTTGGCACGTGTGCGCATGGTACGATCGTTAGTCAGAGCTGGAACGGGAATAGCATGAGCAGGAGGGGTGGGGGAAGATGTGGTGGATGCGTCCGACGCAACAGAGGAAGCGGACACGGGAGATGGCGGTGAAGACTGCAGCGGCAGGAGGTCTACCGCGACAGAGTGTAATGGGTTTTCCTCTGCCGGAATAGAGGTGATGACAGAAGTGGTCACTGCAGGATCCGCTACCGCGGCAGAGGATTCGGCTGGTTTCGCTGGATAGGTCGGCGGGTGGAAGAAGGGAAGATGATTGCGACGAGAGGGACTAGTGGACGGCGTGTGTGAGTTGGGATCTAATTGTTGACGCCCGGAAAAGGGATTTTTTTTCCAGCGAATGCTACATGATGAGACACATGAACACGACCACTAACAAGATCTAGATTAACGATAACCCTTGTGCTCATCGAAAAAACCTAGATGGACACACGGGGTAGAGTGCGGGGAAAGTTTGTTAGGAGAAGTGGAGTAGGAGTTTGGGAAACAAAGACAACCAAAGACGCGAACATCAGAGTAATTTGGATGAGATAGAAATAAAGAGAAGTAAGGAGTAGTTTGTGGGTTAACTTTCGATGGACGAATATTGAGTAAATATGTGGCCGTGTGGAGGGCCTCAGCCCAGAACTGCGGAGGCATAGGAGATTGAACAAGCAGAGTGCGAATTATGTCATTAAGAGTACAAAGAGAACGCTCGGCTTTGCCGTTTAGAGGGGAGGTATAAGGACAGGAGAAGCGCAAGAGAATTCCATATTGTAGAAAGAAATTTTGTTTTTTAAAGTTGTCAAATTCACGACCATTATCACATTGTATGAATCTTATAGGGAGGAAAAAGTGGACCGAGACATAGCGCTGAAAGTTAAGGAATATATTATGAATGTCGGATTTGTTGCGTCAAGCAAAAGTCCAAACATAATAAGTAAAATTGTCAAGAATCACGAGATAATACTTAAAACCAGATACACTTTCTATGGGTGATGTCCAGAGATCACAATGAAGTAATTCAAAAGGAAAAGTACTAGAGGATTGAGAGGAACTAAAGGGAAGGCGAACATGTTTGCCCAATTGACATGACTGACACATAGAAGAATTATGAGAGTCTCTATTACAAGGTATTGAAAATTCACTAAGAAGTGTGGATAGCACATTTTCATTGGGATGGTCGAGACGTTGGTGCCACAGATCAACAGAGGCCACCATAGATGTTGGAGGAGCAGCGACCGGAACACCATGGAGAGAATATAAATCACCGGAGCTATTGAATCGAGCGATCTCGACCTTGGTCGGGTAGTCCTTCACAGACAAACCAAAGGGGTCAAACTCAACAGAAACATGATTATCAGTGGTGATTCGCCAATGTAAATCAGATTTTTATAAGAGCAGGGGCGACAAGAACATCACGAAGAAGCAAAGGCTTAATTAGGGATTGGATTTGAGCCTGACCGGCACAGTAAATAGGAATAGAAGATCCATCACCTAGAGTAATAGAGGGAAAAGGTGAAAGTGTGCAAGAACAAAGCAAATTACTCGATGTAGACATATGACGAGAAGCACCAGAATCGAAAATCCAATCCGTAACTGAGTTCCCTTGTGCAGCAAAGTTGTTCATGGCTTGTATAAAAGCAGCTTGTGTTGGGGAACATAGTAATTTCAAAAAAATTCCTACGCACACGCAAGATCATGGTGATGCATAGCAACGAGAGGGGAGAGTGTTGTCCACGCACTGTGAGACCGAAAGCGGAAGCGTTAGCACAATGCGGTTGATGTAGTCCCACGTATTCACGATCCGACCGATCCAAGTACCAAACGACGGCACCTCCGAGTTCAGCACACGTTCAGCTCGATGACGTTCCGCGAACTCCGATCCAGCAGAGCTTCACGGGAGAGTTCCGTCAGCCCGACGGCATGATGACGGTGATTATGTTGCTACCGAGGCAGGGCTTCACCTAAGCACTGCTACGATATGACCGAGGTGGAATATGGTGGAGGGGGGCACCGCACACGGCTGGGAAAGATCAACATATCAACTTGTGTGTCTAGAGGTGCCCCCTTCCCCCGTATATAAAGGAGCAAGGGGGGAGAGGCGGCCGGCCAAGGAGGGCGCGCCAAGGGGGGAGTCCTACTCCCATCGGGAGTAGGACTCCTCCTTTCCTTGTTGGAGTAGGAGAAGGGAAGGAAGGGAGAGAGGAGGAGAAGGAAAGGCGCAGCCCCCCTCCTTGTCCAATTCGGACTAGAGGGAGAGGGGGCGCGCGGCTGCCCTGGCCGCCCCTCCTCTTCTCCCACTAAGGCCCATTAGGCCCAATATACTCCCCGGGGGGTTCCCGTAACCCCCCGGTACTCCGGTAAATGTCCGAAACCTCCCGAAACACTTCCGTGTCCGAACATAGTCATCCAATTTATCGACCTTTACGTCTCGACCATTCCGAGACTCCTCGTCATGTCCATGATCATATCCGGACTCGAACTACCTTCGGTAGATCAAAACACAAAAACTCATAAAACCGATCGTCACCAAACTTGAAGCGTGCGGACCCTACGGGTTTGAGAACTATGTAGACATGACCGAGATACGTCTCCGGTCAATAACCAATAGCGGAACCTGGATGCTCATATTGGCTCCCACATATTCTACGAAGATCTTTATCGGTCAAACCGCATAACAACATACGTTGTTCCCTTTGTCATTGGTATGTTACTTGCCCGAGATTCGATCGTCGGTATCTCAATACCTAGTTCAATCTCGTTACTGGCAAGTCTCTTTACTTGTTATGTAATGCATCATCCATAACTAACTCATTTTTCACATTGCTTGCAAGGCTTATAGTGATGTGCATTACCGAGAGGGCCTGAGATACCTCTCCAACAATCGGAGTGACAAATCCTAATCTCGAAATACGCCAACTCAACAAGTACCTTCGAGACACTCAGAGAGCACCTTTATAATCACCCGGTTATATTGTGACATTTGGTAGCACACGAAGTGTTCCTCCGGTAAACGGGAGTTGCATAATCTCATAGTCATAGGAACATGTATAAGTCATGAAGAAAGCAATAGCAACATACTAAACGATCAAGTGCTAAGCTAACGGAATGGGTCAAGTCAATCACATCATTCTCCTAATGATGTGATCGCATTAATCAAATGACAACTCATGTCCATGGCTAGGAAACTCAACCATCTTCGATTAACGAGCTAGTCAAGTAGAAGCATACTAGTGAGACTATGTTTGTCTATGTATTCACACATGTATTATGTTTCCGGTTAATACAATTCTAGCATGAATAATAAACATTTATCATGATATGAGGAAATAAATAATAACTTCATTATTGCCTCTAGGGCATATTTCCTTGATCTCCCACTTGCACTAGAGTCAATAATCTAGATTACACAGTAATGATTCTAACACCCATGGAGTTTTGGTGCTGATCATCTTTTGCTCGTGGAAGAGGCTTAGTCAACGGGTCTGCAACATTCAGATCCGTATGTATCTTGCAAATCTCTATGTCTCCCACTTGGAGTTGGTCCCGGATGGAATTGAAGCGTCTCTTGATGTGCTTGGTTCTCTTGTGAAATCTGGATTCCTTTGCCAAGGCAATTGCACCCGTATTGTCACAAAAGATTTTCATTGGACTCGATGCACTAGGTATGATACCTAGATTGGATATGAACTCCTTCATCCAGACTCTTTCATTTGCTGCTTCCAAGCAGCTATGTACTCCACTTCACACGTAGATCCCTCCACAACGCTTTGTTTAGAACTGCACCAACTGACAGCTCCACCGTTCAATGTAAACACGTATCCGGTTTGCGATTTAGAATCGTCCAGATCAGTGTCAAAGCTTGCATCGACGTAACCATTTACGACTAGATCTTTGTCACCTCCATAAACGGGAAACATATCCTTAGTCCTTTTCAGGTATTTCAAGATGTTCTTGACCGCTGTCCAGTGATCCACTCCTGGATTACTTTGGTACCTCCCTGCTAATCTAATAGCAAGGCACACATCAGGTCTGGTACACAACATTGCATACATGATAGAGCCTATGGCTGAAGCACAGGGAACATCTTTCATTTTCTCTCTATCTTCTGCAGTGGTGGGGCATTGAGTCTGACTCAACTTCACACCTTGTAACCTGTGCAAGAACCCTTTCTTTGCTTGATCCATTTTGAACTTTTTCAAAACTTTTTCAAGGTATGTGCTTTGTGAAAGTCCTATCGAGCCGCCTTGATCTATCTCTATAGATCTTGATGCCCAATATGTAAGCAGCTTCACCGAGGTCTTTCATTGAAAAACTCTTATTCAAGTATCCTTTTATACTATGCAGAAATCCTATATCATTTCCAATCAGTAATATGTCATCCACATATAATATTAGAAATGCTACAGAGCTCCCACTCACTTTCTTGTAAATACATGCTTCTCCAAAAGACTGTATAAAACCATATGCTTTGATCACACTATCAAAATGTTTATTCCAACTCCGAGAGGCTTGCACCAGTCCATAAATGGATCGCTGGAGCTTGCACACTTTGTTAGCTCCCTTTGGATCGACAAAACCTTCCGGTTGCATCATATACAACTCCTCTTCCAGAAATCCATTTAGGAATGCAGTTTTGACATCCATTTGCCAAATTTCATAATCATAAAATGCTGCAATTGCTGACATGATTCGGACAGACTTAAGCATCGTGACGGGTGAGAAAGTCTCATCGTAGTCAACTCCTTGAACTTGTCGAAAACATTTTGCAACAAGTCGAGCTTTGAAGATAGTAACATTACCGTTAGCGTCAGTCTTCTTCTTGAAGATCCATTTATTCTCTATGGCTTGCCGATCATTGGGCAAGTCAACCAAAGTCCAAACTTTGTTCTCATACATGGATCCCATCTCAGATTTCATGGCCTCAAGCCATTTTGCAGAATCTGGGCTCACCATCGCTTCTTCATAGTTTGTAGGTTCACCTTGAGCAAGTAACATGACCTCCAGAATAGGATTACCGTACCACTCTGGTGCGGATCTTACTCTGGTTGACCTACGAGGTTCGGTAGTAAATTGATCTGAAGCTATATGATCATCATCATTAGCTCCCTCACTAATTGGTGTAGGAGTCACAAATTTTTTTTATGTGATGAACTACTTTCTAATAAGGGAGCAGGTACAGTACCTCATGAAGTTCTACTTTCCTCCCACTCACTTCTTTCGAGAGAAACTCCTTCTCTAGAAAGGATCCATTCTTAGCAACGAATGTCTTGCCTTCGGATCTGTGATAGAAGGTGTACCCAACAGTTTCCTTTGGGTATCCTATGAAGACACATTTCTCCGATTTGGGTTCGAGCTTATCAGGTTGAAGCTTTTTCACATAAGCATCGCAGCCCCAAACTTTAAGAAACGACAACTTTGGTTTCTTGCCAAACCACATTTCATAAGGCGTCGTCTCAACGGATTTCGATGGTGCCCTATTTAACGTGAATGCAGCCGTCTCTAAAGCATAACCCCAAAACGATAGCGGTAAATCAGTAAGAGACATCATATGTCGCACCATATCTAGTAAAGTACGATTACAACGTTCGGACACACCATTACGCTTATGGTGTTCCGGTGGCGTGAGTTCTTGAAACTATTCCGCATTGTTTCAAATGTAGACCAAACTCGTAACTCAAATATTCTCCTCCACAATCAGATCGTAGAAACTTTATTTTTCTTGTTACGATGATTTTCCACTTCACTCTGAAATTCTTTGAACTTTTCAAATGTTACAGACTTATGTTTCATTAAGTAGATATACCCATATCTGCTCAAATCATCTGTGAAGGTGAGAAAATAACGATACCCGCCGCGAGCCTCAATATTCATCGGACCACATACATCAGTATGTATGATCTCCAACAAATCTGTTGCTCGCTCCATTGTTCCGGAGAACGGCGTTTTAGTCATCTTGCCCATAAGGCATGGTTCGGAAGTACCAAGTGATTCCAAAAGTCCATCAGTATGGAGTTTCTTCATGCGCTTTACACCAATATGACCCAAACGGCAGTGCCACAAATAAGTTGAACTATCATTATCAACTCTGCATGTTTTGGCTTCAACATTATGAATATGTGTATCACTACTATCGAGATTCAACAAAAATAGACCACTCTTCAAGGGTGCATGGCCATAAAAGATATTACTCATATAAATGGAACAACCATTATTCTCAGATTTAAATGAATAACCGTCTCGCATCAAACAAGATCCAGATATAATGTTCATGCTCAATGCTGGCACCAAATAACAATTATTTAGGTCTAAAACTAATCCCGAAGGTAGATGTAGAGGTAGCGTGCCGACGGCGATCACATCGACTTTGGAACCATTTCCCGCGCGCATCGTCACCTCGTCCTTAGCGAGTCTTCGCTTAATCTGTAGTCCCTGTTTCGTGTTGAAAATATTAGCAACAGAACAATATCAAATACCCAGGTGCTACTGCGAGCTCTAGTAAGGTACACATCAATAACATGTATATCACATATAACTTTGTTCACCTTGCCATCCTATTTATCCCTCAAATAGTTGGGGCAGTTCCGCTTCAAGTGACCAGTCTGCTTGCAGTAGAAGCACTCAGTCTGAGGCTTAGGTCAAGACTTGGGTTTCTTCTCTTGAGCAACAACTTGTTTGCCGTTCTCCTTGAAGTTCCCCCTCTTCTTCCCTTTACCTTTTTTTCTTGAAACTGGTGGTCTTGTTGACCATCAACACTTGATGCTCCTTCTTGATTTCTACCTCCGCAACCTTTAGCATTGCGAAGAGCTCGGGAATTTTCTTATCCATCCTTTGCATATTATAGTTCATCACGAAGCTCTTGTAGCTTGGTGGCAGTGATTGAAGAATCCTGTCAATGACACTATCATCCAGAAGATTAACTCCCAGTTGAATCAAGTGATTGTTATACTCAGACATTTTGAGTATATGTTCACTGACAGAACTATTCTCCTCCATCTTGCAGCTGTAGAACTTATTGGAGACTTCATATCTCTCAATCTGGGCATTTGCTTGAAATATTAACTTCAACTCTTGAAACATCTCATATGCTCTATGACGTTCAAAATGTCATTGAAGTCCCGGTTAAAAAGCCGTAAAGCATGGCACTTGAACTATCGAGTAGTCATCGCCTTTGCTCGCCAGTGTTCTTAACGTCGTCGATTGCATCTCGCAGCAAGTTCGGCACCCAGCGGTGCTTCCAGGACGTAATTCTTCTATGCAGCAATGAGGATAATCCTCAAGTTACGGACCCAGTCCGTGTAATTGCTACCATCATCTTTCAACTTTGCTCTCTCAAGGAACGCATTAAAATTCAACGGAACAACAACACGGGCCATCTATCTACAACAACATAGACAATAAAATACTATCAGGTACTAAGTTCATGATAAATTTAAGTTCAATTAATCATATTACTTAAGAACTCCCACTTAGATAGACATCCCTCTAATCATCTAAGTGATCACGTGATCCAAATCAACTAAACCATGTCCGATCATCACGGAGATGAGTTGTTTTCAATGGTGAACATCACTATGTTGATCATATCTACTATATGATTCACGCTCGACATTTCGGTCTCAGTGTTCCGAGGCCATATTTGCATATGCTAGGCTCGTCAAGTTTAACCCGAGTATTCTGCGTGTGCAAAACTGGCTTGCACCCATTGTATGTGAACGTAGAGCTTATCACACCCGATCATCACGTGATGTCTCGGCACGACAAACTTTCGCAACGGTGCATACTTAGGGAGAACACTTATACCTTGAAATTTAGTGAGAGATCATCTTATAATGCTACCATCGATCTAAGCAAAATAAGATGCATAAAAGATAAACATCACATGCAATCAATATAAGTGATATGATATGGCCATCATCATCTTGTGCCTTTGATCTCCATCTCCAAAGCACCATCATGATCACCATCGTCATCGGCGCGACACCTTGATCTCCATCGTAGCATCGTTGTCGTCTCGCCAACTATTGCTTCTACGACTATCGCTACCGCTTAGTGATACAGTAAAGCAATTACATGACGGTTGCATTTGATACAATAAAGTGACAACCATATGGCTCCTGCCAGTTGCCGATAACTCTGTTACAAAACATGATCATCTCATACAATAAAATTTAGCATCATGTCTTGACCATATAACATCACAACATGCCCTGCAAAAACAAGTTAGACGTCCTCTACTTTGTTGTTGCAAGTTTTACTTGGCTGCTACGGGCTTAGCAAGAACCGTTCTTACCTACGCATCAAAACCACAATGATATTTCGTCAAGTATGTGTTGTTTTAACCTTCATAAGGACCGGGCGTAGCCACACTCGATTCAACTAAAATTGGAGAAACTGACACCCGCCAGCCACCTGTGTTCGAAGCACGTTGGCAGAACCAGTCTCGCGTAAGCGCATAATGTAATGTCGGTCCGGCCGCTTCATCCAACAATACCGCCAATCAAAGTGTGACATGCTTTGGTAAGCAGTATGACTAGTATCGCCCACAACTCACTTGTGTTCAACTCGTGCATATAACATCTACGCATAAACCTGGCTCGGATGCCACTGTTGGGGAACGTAGTAATTTCAAAAAAATTCCTACGCACACATAAGATCATGGTGATGCATAGCAACGAGAGGGGAGAATGTTGTCTACGTACCCTCGTAGACCGTAAGCGGAAGCGTTATGACAACGCGGTTGATGTTGTCGTACGTCTTCACGATCCGACCGATCCAAGTGCCGAACACAAGGAACCTTCAAGTTCAGCACACGTTCAGTTCGGTGACGTCCCACGAACTCATGATCCAGTAGAGCACAAAATCCAACCGAATATGTCTCGCTAAGCCAGGCTCAATCCCATTAAGCCAAGTCCCAAATAACGCAGTAACAGAATTCGGTGGATTGATATTAAAAGCAATGTGGACTGTCTGCCAAAGTACCTTGGCCAACGCTACTCCCTCTCGAGTCTAGGAACATATGAGGAATAGTATGTGCCACGCTACTCCCTCTCAACAAGCTACCAATCCAGACAAGAGGGTGTTGTTTGTCCCCTAACGTGCACCTCATGGAAGCACCGAACAAACCGTCAGATTCTAGCTGCAACTGAATCAGCAGCCCAGCCAACGGCTTGTCGTCCCCCATTTTCTCAAGCCAACACAACTTGGTAAGAACCGTGTACACATACATATCGAACACGACCAGCTTATGTTTCGGATTCCTGCCATTCCTATCAACAAGATTTTTAACTTGAGTTATCCTCCTCTAGCTTGCTCTTTGTCATGTATTTCGTCTAGCCACTGTCTCTTCTATGGATGGGGATGAGGAGTGACATGGGAAAGCAGGGCCACATCCTCATATATCATGAGCTTCCCAATAAAGTAACTAATACTGCATGTTAACACATGGGACCTGCTATCTTGCACACTAATGGTGTATGCACGCCAGTGCCTACTAGAGTAGGAAAATTTTAATTAATATTTCACAATGGCTCTTCATTAATACTCAAGTACTTCTAAAAGGAGTCTCAGACTACTTGGAAGAGCTCAACAGTCACAATTCAGGTCATCGGTGTATCCTGTCCTATTTGTTAAACACAAGTCCAACAAAGGTACATCTCAAGACATCACAAATGCATAGAATGCATGTCAGTTCCATCATATGGGCAATACAAATATACATTACCATTACAGACTGGGGCCCTGTTTGGTTCGGCTGTGGATTTCTAAAAGCAGCTGTGAAAAATCTGCTGTGGAAAAACAGCTGTGGAAAATATGATGTGAAAAAGATGTAGGTCATTTTGCAAACGAGCTAATACAACTTTTTTAGATTTTGGCCCGCAGCGGAATCAGATTTTGGAAAGCACGTCTTGGGCTGCTTCTGCTTTTGATTCAGATTTTGGCGGATTTACGGAACCGGATTTTGGCTGGTTCGCCCTTTGGTTCAGATTCTGCTGCGCGGCAGTGGAATCCGTCTATAAAAGCTGAACCAAACAGGGCCTGGGTACACCATAAGCACCAAGTAGCCAACCACTAGTATGTCGGTTGTTTCATGGCATGTGAAGCGATTGCGGATGGTGGTAGGAACCCACATACCCAACAGCTAGCACAAACCGGCTTACTCTTTTTTAGAAAAGGAGGTTGAAAGCCTCTGCCTCTGCATCAAAAGATGCACACATCCATCTTTATTAAATTATTCAACAAATGTCTGGAAAAGATTTACATCAACAACCCGAAGCCATCACTCAACACCTACAAACTCTACAATGGGGGATGCCATGACAATGCCCCACCATCTAGAACCGGGGCCATCATCGAGCCGCCCGCATGGCATACCGAGAGCACACATCCACACACTAGTTTACATATTGTTTACCATAACATGTTTGTTGACCATGAAGCACATGTTTCACTTATTTCACCAAATAGAAAAGAGAAAAGGAAAGAACACAAAGTTCCAACAATACGTAGAAGAAATGCATGAACCCGATGATCTAAAGTTGTGTTGATTCACTTCTTCCACCGGAGAAGAAAATCCTTGTGCATGTTGATTTTCTTTTTCAACTAGAAAACTCTGTCTGATGAGAGCTTCAGCAGTTGGAGGGCACCTAGTGATGTAGTTGTCTGCGAGAATGATCTGGTTGCACCCATGCACGATGGACTATGAGTATCGGTAGTATCCACGGGCATCGACGCAACTGGCCATCGAGATCTCCCATCGACGCTTTGGAATTTGGTCATAAACCCAGAAGAGAGTAGATGAAGCTCAAAATGTCAGATTTGTGTAGATATTCTTCAGTTCTCCCTAGGTATTATCAATCACATATGGTCAAAATTAAATTTTGTATCTGTACCTACGAAATGGTTAAAAAAACTTAGTTACCACCGGAAAATACACAATGTTTTAAGCTAACTTGTATTCTTATGCCCAGTTATTAAGATACTTGAATCAAGCAACCTCGAGAAATTGCAATGCCATTACTATGGTATTTCAAGAAAGGGTCTGGCTAGGTCTTAGTCGACTGAGACATAACCAAGTCTCAGTCAAGTGATATAGTACATAAGAATAAAAAAAAAAACTAAAATAAAATTTTAGTACGAATCTCCACGCAAGATCAAAGGAATATACCATCGACTGAGGCATAACGCAGTCTCAGTCGACTGATACTTAGCAAAACTGTTCAAGAAAACTACCATCTCCATTCATTGGCAATCAAAACAAATTCACAGAAGGATAAACAAATGTACAAACTGCGACGACACCCATGTCATTCTGTCGGGTTTCTTATTCTCCAAAAGCTATGATGATAGTAGAAATGTTCTTTAGATCTCAAGCGACATTGAGCTGTTATCAAGGCCGATCGTTCGCCTTGTGATCCTTCTTCCAAGCGAGTTGGCAGCATGCCTTTGTTTGGTACTCTATGTATTGTTTGCTATCCCATTTTATATAAATAGCAATGGAACTCAACAAAGAGATACTAGTACATTAAGAATCATGGCAAATCACATCAGCTAGGCCAATTGTCTGCTGCACCAGAGGTGTGCGTGACCGACCGGACATGGCAAGCAACAAAGATTGCAACGTCGCGAGAGCTTGAGGCACCGATGGATGGCCTGCTCTCATCACGATGGCGCTCCTCCGACGCTTGTCATCTATAACTTGGAGGACTACCTGATAGTACTCGTTGGGCGGGGATTTCATGCAGCCCTCCCACGCCGCCATGTTGTCGGCGCAGACCTTGTCTGGATCTTCTCCGGCTGCATGCACATTGTGTCTGCAATCGTGCATCTCAATGAACATCTCTTTATGAGGCCCTTCCTTGATGTCTTGTGACAGTAGGAGCAGTGCAGGGTTCCTCGGGCATCGCTTCCAAGGATAGCACATACCGAGTCGATAATCACATAACTTTTGTGTTGTCACGATATCTAGAATGAGGATGAGATAAAATAAAATATCACTAGTCATTTTTTATTGGATGATTTTGATGTTGGTGAAGCATCTTCGTAGTTTGATCTTAGGACTAGTTTATGTTACCTCATCAGGACTGAAATTGTAACTATTCTCAAGAGAGAGAATCATTGTAACTATAACTTGTTGGTCATATACATGCTATGTACCTTCTTATGCATGCTTGAGAGACTGATTAGCATCAGTATGAGCTACTGACCGACTCATATTATCAATAGCTCATATTGTGTTGGTCTCTTAGTTATGCTTTTCTTCTCAGTTTGTACCACGGTTAACTTTTTCTTCTTCTTCATTGTAGCATCCGACAAAAGATGCATTACATTGTATCCATTGGGCCCTATGAACTGTTCTTTCTATTTTGCCAAATACCATAATTCAGGTAATCAAGATTTTGTGAATGCTACCATGCCAAGATATATTTGTATGTATTGTCCATGTGAATGGAAATCATTGTAGGAACCATATAAATTCAGATGTTCTTTGCCTTTGTATACATCCTGATGTGAATTCTACTCTATTGTTTTGCTGTGTAAGAAACTTTTGGATTGGATATGCATCCGCTTGAGAATTAGACACATAAATGATCGTCTCCAATGTATCTATAATTTTTGATTATTCCATGCTATTATATTATCTGTTTTGGATGCTCAATGGGCTTTATTTTACACTTTTATATTATTTTTGGGACTAACCTATTAATCGGAGGCCCAGCCCAAATTGCTGTTTTTTTGCCTATTTCAGTGTTTCGAAGGAAAGGAATATTAAACGCAGTCCAAACGGAATGAAACCTTCCGAAACGTGATTTTCGGAACAAACGTGATCTAGAGGACTTGGAGTGGACGTCAAGCAATCAATGGGGAGGCCACGAGGCGGGGAGTGCGCGCCCCACAGGCACGCCACCACCCTCGTGGGCCCCTTGTAGCTCTCCTGACCGACTTCTTTTGCCTATATATACTCATATACCCTGGAAACACCAGAAGAGGAGCCGAAACCCTATTTCCACCACCGCAACTTCTGTACCCGTGAGATCCCATCTTGGGGCCTTTTCCGGCGCTCACCAAGGGGGGCATTGATCATGGAGGGCTTCTACATCAACATCATAGCCTCTCACGATGATGTGTGAGTAGTTTACCTCAGACCTTCGGGTCCATAGTTATTATCTAGATGGCTTCTTCTCTCTCTTTGGATCTCAATACAAAGTTCTCCTCGATTCTCTTGGATATCTATGATTCGTCTCCAAGGTATCTATAATTTTTGATTGCTCCATGCTATATTATCTACTGTTTTGGACCATATTGGGCTTTATTTTCCACTTTTATATTACTTTTGGGACTAACCTATTAACCGGAGGCCCAGCCCAGAATTGCTGTTTTTTGCCTATTTCAGAGTTTCGAAGAAACGAAATATCAAACGGAGTCCAAACGGAATGAAACCTTCGGGAACACGATTTTCTCACCGAACATGATCCAGGAGACTTGGACCCCCCCCCCCCCGTCAAGAAAGCCAGGAGGTGGCCACGAGGGTGGGGCGCGCCTACCCCCTGTATGCCGCTTCTACCTTGTGGGCCCCACGTTGCTCCAATCGACGTACTCCTTCCTCCTATATATACCTCACGCCCCGAACGATCAGATCTGAGCCAAAAACCTAATTCCACCGCCGCAACTTTCTCTCAGATCCACGAGATCCCATCTTGGGGCCTGTTAGGAGCTCCGCGGAAGGGGAATCCATCACGGAGGGCTTCTACATCATCATAGCCTCTCCGATGAAGTGTGAGTAGTTTACCTCGAGACCTTCGGGTCCATAGTCGATAGCTAGATGGCTTCTTCTCTCTTTTGGATCTCAATACAATGTTCTCCCCTCTCTAAAGTGCAGATCTATTCGATGTAATCTTCTTTATGCGGTGTGTTTGTTGAGACCGATGAATTGTGAGTTTATGATCAAGATTATCTATGAGCAATATTTGAATCTTCTCTGAATTCTTTTATGTATGATTGGTTATCTTTGCAAGTCTCTTCGAATTAACCGTTTGGTTTGGCCAACTAGATTGGTAGTTCTTGCAATGGGAGAAGTGCTTAGCTTTGGGTTCAATCTTGCGGTGTCCTTTCCCAAAGGATGTAAGGGGCAGCAAGGCATGTATTGTATTGTTGCCATCGAGGATAACAAGATGGGGTTTTTATCATATTGCATGAATTTATCCCTCTACACCACGTCATCTTGCTTAAGGCGTTACTCTGTTTTCATTAACTTAATACTCTAGATGCATGCGGGATAGCGGTCGATGAGTGGAGTAATAGTAGTAGATGCAGGTGAGTCGGTCTACTTGTCTCGGACGTGATGCCTATATACATGATCATACCTAGATACTCTCATAACTATGCTCAATTACATCAATTGCTCAACAGTAATTCGTTCACCCACCGTAAAATACTTATGCTCTTGAGAGAAGCCACTAGTGAAATCTATGGCCCCCGGGTCTATTCTCTATCATATTAATCTTCCATCACTTTATTATTGCTTTGCTTTTTTACTTTGCCTTTTATTTTACCTTGCATCTTTATACCAAAAATACCAAAAATATTATGTATCATCTCTATCAGATCTCACTCTCGTAAGTGACCGTGAAGGGATTGACAACCCCTAATCACATTGGTTGCGTGGAGCTATTTGTTTTGTGTAGGTACAAGGGACTCGCGCGTGGCCTCCTACTGGATTGATACCTTGGTGATACGTCTCCAACGTATCTATAATTTTTGATTGCTCCATGCTATATTATCTACTGTTTTGGGCAATATTGGGCTTTATTTTCCACTTTTATATTACTTTTGGGACTAACCTATTAACGGGAGGCCCAGCCCAGATTTGCTGTTTTATGCCTATTTCAGTGTTTCGAGGAAAAGGAATATCAGACGGAGTCAAAATGGAACGAAATCAACTGGAGAAGTTATTTTTGGAAGGAAAGCCACCCGATGGACTTGGAGTGCACGTCAGGAAATACGGGAGCTGGCCACGAGGTGTGGGGCGCGCCCCCTGCCGAAGGGGGAACCCATTACCGGTGGCCATCTTCATCATCCCGGCGCTCTCCATGACGAGGAGGGAGTAGTTCACCCTCGGGGCTGAGGGTATGTACCAGTAGCTATGTGTTTGATCTCTCTCTCTCTCTCGTGTTCCCTCTATGGCACGATCTTGATGTATCCCGAGCTTTGCTATTATAGTTGTATCTTATGATGTTTCTCCCCCTCTACTCTCTTGTGATGAATTGAGTTTCCCCTTTGAAGTTATCTTATCGGATTGAGTCTTTTATGAGAACACTTGATGTATGTCTTGTCGTGTTTATCTGTGGTGACAATGGGATATCATGTGCCTCTTGATGTATGTTTTGGTGACCAACTTGCGGGTTCCGCCCATGAACCTATGCATAGGGGTTGGCACACGTTCTTGACTCTCGGTAGAAACTTGGGGCACTCTTTGAAGTACTTTATGTTGGTTAGATGAATCTGAGATTGTGTGATGAATATCGTATAATCATGCCCACGGATACTTGAGGTGACAATGGAGTATCTAGGTGACATTAGGGTTTTGATTGATTTGTGTCTTAAGGTGTTATTCTAGTACGAACTCTTTTATAGATTGATCCGAAAGAATAGCTTTGAGGTGGTTTCGTACCCTACCATAATCTCTATGTTTATTCCCCGCTATTAGTGGCTTTGGAGTGACTCTTTGTTGCATGTTGAGGGCTTGTTATATGATCTATCTATGTTATTATTGTTGAGAGAACTTGCACTAGTGAAAGTATGAACCCTAGGCCTTGTTTCCTATCATTGCAATACCGTTTACGCTCACTTTTATCATTAGTTACCTTGCTGTTTTTATATTTTCAGATTACAAATACCTTTATCTACCATCCATATTGCACTTGTATCACCATCTCTTCGCCAAACTAGTGCACCTATACAATTTACCATTGTATTGGGTGTGTTGGGGACACAAGAGACTCTTTCTTATTTGGTGTCAGGGTTGTTTGAGAGAGACCATCTTCATCCTACGCCTCCTACGGATTGATAAACCTTAGGTCATCCACTTGAGGGAAATTTGCTACTGTCCTACAAACCTGTGCACTTGTAGTCCCAACAACGTCTACAAGAACAAGGTTGTGTAGTAGACATCAAGCTCTTTTCTGGCGCCGTTGCCGGGGAGGTGAGTGCTTGAAGGTATATCTTTAGATCTTGCAATCGAATCTTTTTGTTTCTTGTTTTATCACTAGTTTAGATATAAAATAAAACTACCAAAAAATGGAATTGAGTTTGTCTCATACGCTTCGTCTTTTAATATCTTTCGTGAGTATGATGGAAAGGAAAATTGTGCCAGTGTTAGAAGAAGAATGCATTAAAATATTTGGCACTAAATATTTTAATGATGAGCATGATTGCAATGTTGTTAGTATGAATTCCTTGAATATCCATGATGCTAATGATATGCAAAGCCACAAGCTTTGGGAAGAATTTTGCTTATGTGGAGAGTAATTAAATTTCTATGCAAGTAGATCATGAAAAGAATGCTTTAGGTGCTGGTTATATTGTTGAATTCATTCATGATGCTACTGAAAATTATTATGAGAGAGGATCATATGCTTCTACATATTACAATAATGTCAAGTTTCCTCTATGTGCTTAAAATCTTGAAGTTATGCTTGTTTTACCTTCCTATGCAAGTTGATTCTTGTTCCCATAAGTTGTTTTCTCACAAAATCCCTATGCATAGGAAGTGGGTTAGACTTAAATGTGCTAGTCATATTCCTCATGATGGTCTCTTTATGTTTCAATTCTTATATTTTATGTGAGCATCATTGAAATCATCATGCCTAGCTAGGCGTTAAACAATAGCGCTTGTTGGGAGGCAACCCAATTTTATTTTAGTTTCTTGCTTTTTGCTTCTTATTAGTAATAAATAATCTATCTAGCCTCTGGTTATATGTGGTTTTATGTTTTAATTAGTGTTTGTGCCAAGTAGAACCTTTGGGAAGACTTGGGTAAAGTCTTTATGATCATGCTGTAAAAAACAGAAACTTTAGCGCTCACGAGATTAGCTTCAACTTTTTACTGGAGAGTGCTATTTAGTTGATTCTTTTTTCAGATGATTACTAGAAAAATTACTCAGGTCCACCAATTTATTTTAGAATTTTTGGAGTTCCAGAAGTTTGCGTTAGTTACAGATTACTACAGACTGTTCTGTTTTTGACAGATTCTGTTTTCATTGTGTTGTTTGCTTATTTTGATGAATCTATGGCTAGTAAAATAGTTTATAAATCATAGAGAAGTTGGAATACAGTAGTTCTAACACCAATATAAATAAATAATGAGTTCATTACAGTACCTTGAAGTGGTGTTTTGTTTTCTTTCGCTAACGGAGCTCACGAGTTTTCTGTTAAGTTTTGTGTTGTGAAGTTCTCAAGTTTTGGTAAAGATTCAATGGACTATGGAATAAGGAGTGGCAAGAGCCTAAGCTTGGGAATGCCCAAGGTACCCCAAGGTAATATTCAAGTACAACCAAGAGCCTAAGCTTGGGGATGCCCCGGATGGCATCCCTCTTTAAATCTTCGTTCATCGGTAACTTTACTTGGAGCTATAGTTTTATTCACCACATGATATGTGTTTTGCTTGGAGCGTCATTTTCTCTTGTTAGTTTTTGCTTTCTGTTATTTAGAATAATTTTTTGCATCTTTAGTTCCAATAAAAATGTCAAGGATAGCCTTTACCATGCTTATTTTGCTAGTATACATGTTGCTGTTTGAAAACAGAAAGTTTACCGCTGTTGCAAAAATTCCCTAGAAAAGTCAGAGAGTGGTATAATGTTGAATCTTTTTGCATATTGAGATCTGATAAATTTATTACAGTGGTAATTTTAGTTCATAATGTTTGGAGTTATGGAAGTATGATGAATCTTGCATTCTTTATAGACTGTACTGTTTTGGCAGATTGCTGTTATGTTTGCATTGTTTGCATATGTTTGCTTGTTTAATGATTCTATTTAAGGATAGGAGTATTAAATATGCAGAGGCATTTAGTATGCAATGTTGAATAATAATGTTAGTGATTTGTTACAGTAGAAAATGATAAGGTTTTGCATTGGTTTATACTAACCTATCTCACGAGTTCTTGTTGAGTTTGTTGTGAATGAAGCTTTTGATAAAAAGAGAAACCATGATATGAGAGGAATTAAGGAGACACAAAAGTTCAAGCTTGGCGATGCCAAAGGCACCCCAAGATAATATTTCAAGAAGTCTCAAGCATCTAAGCTTGGGGATGCCCCGGTAGGCATCCCACCTTTCTTCTTCAACAACTATCGGTTAGTATCGGTTGAGCCTAAGTTTTTGCTTCTTCACATGAGTTGTGCTATCCTTGCAATGTAGTTTTATTTAGCTTTGTTTTCTGTTTGAATAAAATACCAAGATCTGAAATTATTAAATGGGAGAGTCTTCACATAGTTACATAATTATTCGACTACTCATTGATCTTCACTTATATCTTTCGGAGTAGTTTGTCATTTGCTCTAGTGCTTCACTTATATCTTTTAGAGCACAATGGTGGTTTTATTTTGAAGAAATATATGAACTCTCATGCTTCACTTATATTATTTTGAGAGTCTTAAATAGCATGGTAATTTGCTTAAAATCCTAATATGCTAAGCATACAAGATTTGTAAGAATTCTTATGAGTGTGTTGAATACTAAGAAAAGATTGATGCTTGATAATTGATTTGAGATATGAAGATGGTGATATTAGAGTCATGCTAGTTGGGTGATTATGAATTTAAAGAGTGCTTGTGTTGAAGTTAGCAAGCCCGTAGCATGCATCGTATGGTTAAATTTGTGTAACAAATTTGAAACATGAGGTGTACAGCTTGTGCATCCTTATGAGTGGCGGTCGGGGACGAGCGATGGTCTTTTCCTACCAATCTATCCCCCTAGGAGCATGCGCGTAGTACTTGATTTTTGATGACTTCTAAACTTTTGCAATAAGTATATGAGTTCTTTGATTAATGTTGAGTCCATGGATTATACGCACTTTTACCTTTCCGCCATTGCTAGCCTCTTCGGTACCGTGCATTGCCCTTTCTCACCTTGAGAGTTGGTGCAAACTTCGCCGGTGCATCCAAACCCCGTGATATGATACGCTCTATCACACATAAACCTCCCTATATCTTCCTCAAAACAGCCACCATACCTACCCATTTATGGCATTTCCATATCCATTCCGAGATATATTGCCATGCAACTTTCCACCGTTCCGTTCATCATCATCATGACATACTTTACTTTTGTCATATTGCCATTGCATGATCATGTAGTTGACATCGTATTTGTGGAAAAGCCACCATGCATAATTTTCATACATGTCACTCTTGATTCATTTCACCATCCCGTACATCACCGGAGGCATTCATATAGAGTCATATCTTGTTCTAGTTTCGAGTTGTAATTCAGTATGTTGTAATCAATGAAAGTGTGATGATCATCATTATTAGAGCATTGCCCAAAAAAAGAAGAAGAAAGGCCAAAAGAAAAAAAGGCCCAAAAAAGAAAATAAATAAAAATGGCAATGTTACTATCTCTTTTTCCACACTTGTGCTTCAAAGTAGCACCTTGTTCTTCATGTAGTGAGTCTCATATATTGTGCTTCAAAGTAGCACCATGTTTTTCATATAGTGAGTCTCATAAGTTGTCTTTTTTCATACTAGTGGGAATTTTTCATTATAGAACTTGGCTTGTATATTCCTACGATGGGCTTCCTCAAATGCCCTAGGTCTTCGTGAGCAAGCAAGTTGGATGCACACCCACTAGTTTTCTTTTGTTGAGCATTCATTTATAGCTCTAGTGCATCCGTTGCATGGCAATCCCTACTCCTCATGTTGACATCAATTGATGGGCATCTCCATAGCGCGTTGATTATCCTCGTCAATGTGATACTTTCTCCTTTTTTGTCTTCTCCACACAATCCCCATCATCATATTCTATTCCACCCATAGTGCTATATCCATGGCTCACGCTCATGTATTGCGTGAAGGTTGAAAAAGTTTGAGATTATTTAAGTGCGAAACAATTGCTTGGCTTGTCATCGGGGTATAGAAGTTGGGAACATCTTTGTGTGACGAAAATGAAGCATAGCCTAACTATATGATTTTGTAGGGATGAACTTTCTTTTGCCATGCTATTTTGAGAAGACATGATTACTTTGATTAGTATGATTGAAGTGTTACTATTTCTTTTATCAATATGAACTTTTGTCTTGAATCTTTCGGATCTGAATATTCATATCACAAGTAAGAAGAATTACATTGAAATTATGCTAACTAGCATTCCACATCAAAAATTATCTTTTTTATCATTTACCTACTCGAGGACGAGCTGGAATTAAGCTTGGGGATGCTTGATACGTCTCCAACGTATCTATAATTTTTGATTGCTCCATGCTATATTATCTACTGTTTTGGGCAATACTGGGCTTTATTTTCCACTTTTATATTACTTTTGGGACTAACCTATTAACCGGAGGCCCAGCCCATTATTGTTGTTTTATGCCTATTTCAGTGTTTCGAGGAAAAGGAATATCAGACGGAGTCAAAACGGAACGAAGTCAACTGGAGAAGTTATTTTTGGAAGGAAAGCCACCCGATGGACTTGGAGTGCACGTCAGGAAATACGGGAGCTGGCCACTAGGGTGGGGGGCGCGCCCCCTGCCTCGTGGGGCCCCCAAAGCTCCACCGACGTACCCCTTGCACCCATATATACCTACGTATCGTAAAACTTCCAGAACAGAAGATAGATCGGGAGTTCTGCCGCCGCAAGCCCCCAGAGCCACCAAAAACCTCTCGGGAGCCTGTTCTGCCCCCCAGCCCGAGGGGGAACCCATCACCGGTGGCCATCTTCATCATCCCGGCGCTCTCCATGACGAGGAGGGAGTAGTTCACCCTCGGGGCTGAGGGTATGTACCAGTAGCTATGTGTTTGATCTCTCTCTCTCGTGTTCATCTATGGCACGAACTTGATGTATCCCGAGCTTTGCTATTATAGTTGGATCTTATGATGTTTCTCCCCCTCTACTCTCTTGTGATGAATTGAGTTTCCCTTTGAAGTTATCTTATCGGATTGAGTCTTTTATGAGAACACTTGATGTATGTCTTGCCGTGTTTATCTGTGGTGACAATGGGATATCATGTGCCTCTTGATGTACGTTTTGGTGACCAACTTGCGGGTTCCGCCCATGAACCTATGCATAGGGGTTGGCACACGTTCTTGACTCTCCGGTAGAAACTTTGGGGCACTCTTTGAAGTAATTTTATGTTGGTTAGATGAATCTGATATTGTGTGATGCATATCGTATAATCATGCCCACGGATACTTGAGGTGACAATGGAGTATCTAGGTGACATAAGGGTTTTGATTGATTTGTGTCTTAAGGTGTTATTCTAGTACGAACTCTTTTATAGATTGATCCGAAAGAATAGCTTTGAGGTAGTTTCGTACCCTACCATAATCTCTACGTTAGTTCTCCGCTATTAGTGGCTTTGGAGTGACTCTTTGTTGCATGTTTAGGGCTTGTTATATGATCTATCTATGTTATTATTGTTGAGAGAACTTGCACTAGTGAAAGTATGAACCCTAGGCCTTGTTTCCTATCATTGCAATACCGTTTACGCTCACTTTTATCATTAGTTACCTTGCTGTTTTTATATTTTCAGATTACAAATACCTTTATCTACCATCCATATTACACTTGTATCACCATCTCTTCGCTGAACTAGTGCACCTATACAATTTACCATTGTATTGGGTGTGTTGGGGACACAAGAGACTCTTTCTTATTTGGTTGCAGGGTTGTTTGAGAGATACCATCTTCATCCTACGCCTCCTACGGATTGATAAACCTTAGGTCATCCACTTGAGGGAAATTTGCTACTATCCTACAAACCTATGCACTTGCAGGCCCAACAACGTCTACAAGAAGAAGGTTGTGTAGTATACATCACTTGGTTCTCAAAAACTGAGGGAAATACTTACGCTACTTTGCTGCATTATCCTCTCCTCTTCGGGGAAATCCAACGCAAGCTCAAGAGGTAGCAAGAAGAATTTCTGGCGCCGTTCTTAGAGTCTACGCAAAAGTCAACATACCAAGTACCCATCACAATCCTTTATCTCTTGCATTACATTATTTGCCATTTGCCTCTTGTTTTCCTCTCCCCCACTTCACCCTTGCCGTTTTATTCGCCCTCTTTTTTCCGTTTGCCTTTTTTTCACTTGCTTTTTGTTTGCTTGTGTGTTGAATTGCTTGTTTGTCTCGATGGCTCTACCTTGATTTGGTGACCTTCACCTTAAAAGGTTAGAAGAGATAGAAAGCAACGTCAGGAGTTTTATGGATTTGCAATTTGAGCATAATAATTTCTTCAGGCATGAGCTTAAAGAACAAAAACGTTTTATGAGTTATATGAATAAAGAGCTCGATGACATGTCTAAAGAATTTGATTGTATAAGATCTCAGATTGCTCGTTTTGAGAAGTTGACTGCTGAAATTTCGGATAAGCAGGCTACCTTAGTCAATAAGATGGCCGCTAAACCAAATTTCCATGAAAATAAAGATGAAGATCTAAAATTTATTGATGTATCCCCTATTAAATCTTTGTTTTGCAATATGAATCTTGATAATGATGAGACTGAATATGATCCATCTTTACCTAGAAGGCATTCCATAAATTCGGAGTTTTTAGATCTTGATGCTAAAATCGATAGAAGTGGGATTGAAGAAATCAAAACCCTAGATGTTGCTAAACCCACTATTTTGGATTGTAAGGAATTTAATTATGAAAGCTGCTCTTTAATTGATTGTATTTCCTTGTTGCAATCCGTGCTAAATTCTCCTCATGCTTATAGTCAAAATAAAGCATTTACTAAACATATCATTGATGCCTTGATGCAATCTTATGAGGAAAAACTTGAGTTGGAAGTTTCGATCCCTAGAAAACTTTATGATGAGTGGGAACCAACTATTAAAATTAAGATTAAGGATCATGAATTTTATGCTTTATGTGATTTGGGTGCTAGTGTTTCCACTATTCCCAAAACTTTGTGCGATTTGCTAGATTTCCATGATTTTGATGATTGCTCTCTAAACTTGCACCTTGGATTCCACTATTAAGAAACCTATGGGAAGAATTAATGATGTTCTTATTGTTGCAAATAGGAATTATGTGCCCGTAGATTTTATCGTTCTTGATATAGATTGCAATCCTTCATGTCCTATTATTCTTGGTAGACCTTAGAACGATTGGTGCAATTATTGATATGAAGGAAGGGAATATGAGATTCCAATTTCCATTAAAGAAAGACATGGAACACTTCCCTAGAAAGAAAATAAAATTACCATATGAATCTATCATGAGAGCTACCTATGGTTTGCCTACCAAAGATGGCAATACCTAGATCTATCCTTCCTTTTATGCCTAGCTAAGGGCGTTAAACGATCGCGCTTGTTGGGAGGCAACCCAATTTTATTTTTAGTTTTTTGTTTTTGCTTCTGTTTAGGAACAAATAATTCATCTACCTACTGTTTAGATGTGGTTTTATGTTTTAATTAGTGTTTGTGCCAAGTTAAACCTATAGGATCTTCTTGGATGATAGTTATTGGATCTTGCTGTAATTTCCAGAAACTTTCAGTTCACGAAAACAATTGTTAAAAATCACCAGAACGTGATAAAATAGTGATTCCAATTGCTTCTGATCAATAAACAAATTTCCTAGGTCTTCCTATTTTGGATGTATTTTTGGAGTTCCAGAAGTTTGTGTTAGTTACAGATTACTACAGACTTTTCTGTTTTTGACAGATTCTGTTTCTCGTGTGTTGTTTGCTTATTTTGATGAATCTATGGCTAGTAAAATAGTTTATAATCCATATAGAAGTTGGAATAAAGTAGGTTTAACACCAATATAAATAAATAATGAGTTCATTACATTACCTTTAAGTGGTCTTTTGTTTTCTTTCGTTAACGGAGCTCATGAGATTTCTGTTGAGTTTTGTGTTGTGAAGTTTCCAAGTTTTGGGTGAAATCTTTTGATGGATTATGGAACAAGGAGTGGCAAGAGCCTAAGCTTGGGGATGCCCATGACACCCCCAAGATAATCTAAGGACACCAAAAAGTCAAAGCTTGGGGATGCCGGAAGGCATCCCTCTTTAAATCTACTTCCATCGGTAACTTTACTTGGAGCTATATTTTTATTCACCACATGATATGTGTTTTTCTTGGAGCGTCTTGTATTATTTGCGTCTTTGCTTTTTGGTTTACCACAATCATCCTTGCTGTACACACCTTTTGAGAGAGCCATACATGATTTGGAATTTGTTAGAATACTCTATGTGCTTCACTTATATCTTTTGAGCTACATAGTTTTGCTCTAGTGCTTCACTTATATATTTTAGAGCACGGTGGTGGATTTGTTTTATATAAACCATTGATCTCTCATGCTTCACTTAGATTATTTTGAGAGTCTTAAATAGCATGGTAATTTTCTTAATAATAATAATATGCTTGGTATTCAAGATTTGTAAAACTTTCTTTTGAGTGCGTTGAATACTAAGAAAAGTTTGATGCTTGATAATTGTTTTGAGATATGAAGATGGTGATATTAGAGTCATGCTAGTTGAGTAGTTGTGAATTTGAGAAATAATTGTGTTAAAGTTTGTGATTCCCGTAGCATGCATTATGGTGAACCGTTATGTGATGAAGTCGGAGCATGATTTATTTATTGATTGTCTTCCTTATGAGTGGCGGTCGGGGACGAGCTATGGTATTTTCCTACCAATCTATCCCCCTAGGAGCATGCGCGTAATACTTTGCTTTGATAACTTGTATATTTTTGCAATATGTATATGAGTTCTTTATGACTAATGTTGAGTCCATGGATTATACGCACTTTTCTCATCCTTCCACCATTGCTAGCCTCTCTAATACCGCGCACTTGTCGCTGGTATCATACACCCACCATATACCTTCCTCAAAACAGCCACCATACCTACCTATCATGGCATTTCCATAGCCACTCCAAGATATATTGCCATGCAACTTTCCATCGTTCCGTTTATTATGACACGCTCCATTATTGTCATATTGCTTAGCATGATCATGTAGTTGACATCGTATTTGTGGCAAAGCCACCGTTCATAATTCTTTCATACATGTCACGCATGAATCATTGCATATCCCGGTACACCGCCGGAGGCATTCATATAGAGTCATATTTTTTTTCTAAGTATCGAGTTGTAATTGTTGAGTTGTAAGAAAAATAAAAGTGTGATGATCATCATTTTTAGAGCATTGTCCCAAGTGAGGAAAGGATGATGGAGACTATGATTCCCCCAGAAGTCGGGATGAGACTCCGTACAAAAAAATAAATAAAAAAAAAGAAAAGAAAAGAGGCCATAAAAAAAGGAGAAAAGGCCCAAATAAAAAAAATGAGAGAAAAAGAGAGAAGGGACAATGTTACTATCCTTTTACCACACTTGTGCTTCAAAGTAGCACCATGATCTTCATGATAGAGAGTCTCTCATTTTGTCACCTTCATATACTAGTGGGAAATTTTCATTATAGAACTTGGCTTGTATATTCCAATGATGGGCTTCCTCAAATTGCCCTAGGTCTTCGTGAGCAAGCGAGTTGGATGCACACCCACTTAGATTCTTTTGTTGAGCTTTCACATACTTATAGCTCTAGTGCATCCGTTGCATGGCAATCCCTACTCACTCACATTGTTATCTATTAATGGGCATCTCCATAGCCCGTTGATGTGAGACTATCTTCTCCCTTTGTCTTCTCCACAACCACCATTCTATTCCACATATAGTGCTATATCCATGGCTCACGCTCATGTATTGCGTGAAGTTTGAATTTTTTTTGAGAATGTCAGAAGTATGAAACAATTGCTTGGCTTGTCATCGGGGTTGTTGATGATTTAAATACTTTGTGTGGTGAAGATAGAGCATAGCCAGACTATATGATTTTGTAGGGATAAATTTCTTTGGCCATGTTATTTTAAGAAGACATGAGTGCTTTGCTAGTATGCTTGAAGTATTATTATTTTTATGTCAATATTAAACTTTTGTCTTGAATCTTTCGAATCTGAATATTCATACCACAATTAAGAAGAATTACATTGAAATTATGCCAAGTAGCACTCCGCATAAAAAATTATCTTTTTATCATTTACCTAGTTGAGAACGAGCAGGAATTAAGCTTGGGGATGCCTGATACGTCTCCAACGTATCTATAATTTTTGATTGCTCCATGCTATATTTTCTACTGTTTTGGACCATATTGGGCTTTATTTTCCACTTTTATATTACTTTTGGGACTAACCTATTAACCGGAGGCCCAACCCAGAATTGCTGTTGTTTTAGCTATTTCAGAGTTTCGAAGAAACGAAATAGCAAACGGAGTCCAAACGGAATGAAACCTTCGGGAACGCGATTTTCTCACCGAACATGATCCAGGAGACTTGGACCCCCCATCAAGAAAGCCAGGAGGTGGCCACGAGGGTGGGGGCACGCCCTACCCCCCAGGGCGCGCCCCCTGCCTCGTGGGCCCCCCGTTGCTACACCGACATACTCCTTCCTCCTATATATACCTACCTACCCCCGAACAATCAGATACAGAGCCAGAAACCTAATTCCACCGCCGCAACTTTCTCAGATCCACGAGATCCCATCTTGGGGACTGTTACGGAGCTCCATGGGAAGGAATCCACCACGGAGGGCTTCTACATCATCATAGCCTCTCCGATGAAGTGTGAGTAGTTTACCTCAGACCTTTGGGTCCATAGTTAGTAGCTAGATGGCTTCTTCTCCTTTTGGATCTCAATACAATATTCTCCCTCTCTCGTGGAGATCTATTCGATGTAATCTTTTTTTGCGGTGTGTTTGTTGAGACCGATGAATTGTGGGTTTATGATCAAGATTATCTATGAGCAATATTTGAATCTTCTCTGAATTCTTTTATGTATGATTGGTTATCTTTGCAAGTCTCTTCGAATTATCCGTTTGGTTTGGCCAACTAGATTGGTAGTTCTTGCAATGGAGAAGTGCTTAGCTTTGGGTTCAATCTTGCGGTGTCCTTTCCCAGTGACAGAAGGGGCAGCAAGGCACGTATTGTATTGTTGCCATCGAGGATAACAAGATGGGGTTTTTATCATAATTCATGAATTTATCCCTCTACATCATGTCATCTTGCTTAAGGCGTTACTCTGTTTTCATTAACTTAATACTCTAGATGCATGCTGGATAGCGGTCGATGAGTGGAGCAATAGTAGTAGATGAAGGCAGGAGTCGGTCTACTTTTCTCGGACGTGATGCCTATATACATGATCATACCTAGATACTCTCATAACTATGCTCAATTACATTAATTTCTCAACAGTAATTCATTCACCCACCGTAAAATACTTATGCTCTTGAGAGAAGCCACTAGTGAAATCTATGGCCCCCGGGTCTATTCTCTATCATATTAATCTTCCATCACTTTATTATTGCTTTGCTTTTTTACTTTGCCTTTTATTTTACCTTGCAACTTGATATCAAAAATACCAAAAAAATATCTATCATCTCTATCAGATCTCACTCTAAGTAAGTGACCGTGAAGGGATTGACAACCCCTAATCGCGTTGGTTGCGTGGAGCTATTTGTTTTGTGTAGAGTACGAGGGACTGTGGCGTGGCCTCCTACTGGATTGATACCTTGGTTCTCAAAAACTGAGGGAAATACTTACGCTACTTTGCTGCATTATCCCCTCCTCTTCGGGGAAATCCAACGCAAGCTCAAGAGGTAGCAATCTATTCGATGTAATCTTCTTTTGCGGTGTGTTTGTCAAGATCCGATGAATTGTGGGTTTTATGATCAATATTATCTATGAACAATATTTGAATCTCCTCTGAATTATTTTATGTATGATTGGTTATCTTTGCAAGTCTCTTCGAATTATTAGTTTGGTTTGGCCTACTAGATTGATCTTTCTTGCGGGAGAAGTGCTTAACTTTGGGTTCAATCTTGCGGTGCTCAATCCCGATGTGATGAGGAAAGCGACACGTATTGTATTGTTGCCACCGAGGATAAAAAGATGGGGTTTATATCATATTGCTTGAGTTTATCCCTCTACATCATGTCATCTTGCTTAAAGCGTTACTCTGTTCTTATGAACTTAATACTCTAGATGCATGTTGGATAGCGGTCGATGTGTGGAGTAATAGTAGTAGATGCAGGCAGGAGTCGGTCTACTTGTCGCGGACGTGATGCCTATATACATGATCATGCCTAGATATTCTCATAACTATGCTCAATTCTATCAATTGCTCGACAGTAATTTGTTCACCCACCGTAATATTTTTGCTATCTTGAGAGAAGCCACTAGTGAAATCTATGGCCCCCGGGTCTATTTTCCATCATATTAATCTTCCAACAACTAGCAATTTCTATTACCTTTTTTTTGCTTTCTTTACTTTTAGTCTTTATCATAAAAATACCAAAAATATTATCTTATCATCTCTATCAGATCTCACTTTTGCAAGTGGCCGTGAAGGGATTGACAACCCCTTTATCGCGTTGGTTGCAAGGTTCTTATTTGTTTGTGCAGGTGCGTGGGACTTGAGCGTGGTCTCCTACTGGATTGATACCTTGGTTCTCAAAAACTGAGGGAAATACTTACGCTACTTTGCTGCATCACCCTTTCCTCTTCAAGGGAAAACCAACGTGTGCTCAAGAGGTAGCAAGAAGGATTTACGGCCCGTTGCCGGGGAGTCTACGCACAAGTCAAGACATACGAAGTACCCATCACAAACTCTTATCCCTCGCATTACATTATTTGCCATTTGCCTCTCGTTTTCCTCTCCCCCCACTTCACCTTTGCTGTTTTATTCGCCCTTCTTCTGTTCATCTTTTTCGTTTGCTTTGATGTCTTACTTGGCTCGTTTGCTTGTTTGGTTGGAATAGTTGTTTATTTATTGCTAAATAGAGAACCTAAGATCTATGGATCCTCATCTGCTTGCTGTCCTTTTTAAGAGATCCAATTATGTTGAACCAATTGCTAGTGAGTTTTGTGCACTAGATTATCTTTGTGAAGTTTTGCTTGAAATTCATGAATCTGAAAATTGTGATGAAGAAATTCATGATAGCTCCTTGAATAAAAAGCATGATTGCAATGATTTTAATATAAATTCTCTTGATGTCAATTGTGCTAATAATATGCAAAACCATAAGCTTGGGGATGCTAGTTTTGCTATGTCTACTACTTGTTGCAATGATCATGATTGGGGTGATTCTTCTTGTGATCTTGAAAATCTATTAAAGCCCCATGATGAATATGAGATTGATAATAGTGTTTGCAATAATATTAAAAGTGGGTTTGGAAGAGTGTCAACTTCATATCCCACATATTCGGGGAATGTTCAATCTCATGAATTTTTTGATAAAAGTGGTTTGGAGAGGTCATGACTTTAGTTAATGTTAATCCCACTGTTTTGGAAGAGTGTCAACTTTGCATGCATGTGGATCGAGTTGAAAATATTTTATGTGATAGATATTTTGTTGAATTTGCTTATCATCCCACATGTAATTATTATGAGAGAGGAAAATATGGTTGTAGAAATTTTCATGATAATAAATTAGCTCTCGTTATGTTGAGATTGCTATTGTTTCTTTCCGCTACCTTGCATATGCTAGTTTTTGCTTGCTATGATAATTTTTTTGCCTATAAGATGCCTATGCATAGGAAGTATGTTAGACTTAGATGTGTTTGTCACGTGCTTCATGATGCTCTCTTTGTGCTTCAATTCTTGTCTTTCATGTGAGCATCATCGAAATCTCAAATGCCTAGCTAGAAATGCTTTAAATAAAAGCGCTTGTTGGGAGACAAACCAATATTTTTCCTTGCTGTTATTTAATAAATAATTCATCTAGACTCTGGTTAGATGTGGTTTTGTGTTTTAATTAGTGTTTGTGTCATGTAAAACCGTTAGGATAACCTAAGGTGATAGTTATTTGATCTTGCTGTAAGAAACAGAAACTTTGCGCGCACGAGATTAGTTTTCATAAATCACAGAAACGTGATCTTCAGTTGATTCTTCTTGAAGTAGATCAATAAACAAATTATATAGGACTTACTAATTTGGTAGAATTTTTTAGGTTCCATAAGTTTGCGTTAGATACATATTACTACAGACTGTTCTGTTTTTGACAGATTCTGTTTTTCGTGTGTTGTTTGCTTATTTTGATGAATCTATGGCTAGTAAAAGAGCTTATGAACCATAGAGAAGTTGGAATACAGTGGGTTTAACACCAATATAAATAAACAATGAGTTCAATACAGTACCTTAAAGTGGTGGTTTGTTTTATTCCGCTAATGGAGCTTATGAGATTTTCTGTTGAGTTTTGTGTTGTGAAGTTTTCAAGTTTTGGGTAAAGATTTGATGGATTATGGGACAAAGAGTGGCAAGAGCCTAAGCTTGGGGATTCCCAAGGCACCCCAAGGTAAAATTCAAGAACAATCAAAAGCCTAAGCTTGGGTATGCCCCGGAAGGCATCCCTCTTTCGTCTTCATCTATCGGTAACTTTACTTGGGGCTATATTTTTATTCACCACATGATATGTGTTTTGCTTGGAGCGTCTTGTATGATTTGAGTTTTTGCCTTTTAGTTTACCACAATCATCCTTTCTGCACACACCTTTTGAGAGAGACACACATGATTCGGAATTTATTAGAATACTCTATGTGCTTCACTTATATCTTTTGAGCTATATAGTTTTTGCTCTAGTGCTTCACTTATATCTTTTAGAGCACGGTGGTGGTTTTATTTCATAGAAATTATTGATCTCTCATGCTTCACTTATATAATTTTTAGAGTCTTATATAACAACATGGTATTTGCTTTGGTTATAAAAATTGGTCCTAGTATGATGGGTATAATAAAAACTATCATAGAAAGTGCATTAAACACTATGATCAATTTGATGCTCGATAATTGTTTTGAGATATAAAGGTGGTAATGTTAGGGTCATGCTAGTTGGGTAATTATGAAATTGAGAAATACTTGTGTTGAAGTCGGCAAGTCCCGTAGCATGCACGTATGGTAAAAGTTGTGTAACAAATTTGTTGCATGGGGTGCTCTTTTGATTGCCTTCCTTATGTGTGGAGGTCGGGATCACGCGATGGTTAACTCCTACTAACCCTTCCCCTAGGAGCATGCATAGTAGTACTTTGCTTGAGGGTAACTAAACTTTTGCAATAAGTATATGAGTTCTTTGTGACTAATGTGAGTCCATGGATTATATGCACTCTCATCCTTCCACAAATTTTCTAGCCTCTACGGTACCGTGCATTTCCCTTTCTCACCTTGAGAGTTGGTGCAAACTTTGCCGGTGCATCCAAACCCCGTGATATGATACGCTCTATCACACATAAACCTCCTTATATCTTCCTCAAAACAGCCACCATACCTACCTATCATGGCATTTCCATAGCCATTCCGAGATATATTGCCATGCAACTTTCCACCATTTCGTTTATTATGACACACTTCATCATTGTCATATTGCTTTGCATGATCATGTTGTTGACATTGTATTTGTGGCAAAGCCACCATTCATAATTTTTTCATACATGTCACTCTTGATTCATTGCATATCCCGGTACACCGCCGGAGGCATTCACATAGAGTCATATTTTGTTCTAAGTATTGAGTTGTAATTCTTGAGTTGTAAGTAATAAAAGTGTGATGATCATCATTATTAGAGCATTGTCCCATGTGAGGAAAGGATGATGGAGACTATGATTCCCCCACAAGTCGGGATGAGATTCCGGACTAAAAAAAGAGGCCAAAGAAAAAAAAAGAGAAAAAGGCCCAAGAAAAAAAAAAGAAAAAAAGAAAAATGAGAGAAAAAGAGAGAAGGGACAATGTTACTATCCTTTTTCCACACTTGTGCTTCAAAAGTAGCACCATGATCTTCATGATAGAGAGTCTCCTATGTTGTCACTTTCATATACTAGTGGGAATTTTTCATTATAGAACTTGGCTTGTATATTCCAGTGATGGGCTTCCTCAAAATGCCCTAGGTCTTCGTGAGCAAGCAAGTTGGATGCACACCCACTTAGTTTCTTTTGTTGAGCTTTCATACATTTATAGCTCTAGTGCATCCGTTGCATGGCAATCCCTACTCACTCACATTGATATCTATTAACGGGCATCTCCATAGCCCGTTGACACGCCTAGTTGATGTGAGACTATCTTCTCCCTTTTTGTCCTCTTCACAACCACCACTCTGTTCCACATATAGTGCTATGTCCATGGCTTGCGCTCATGTATTGCGTAAGAGTTGAAAAAGCTGAAGCGCGTTAAAAAGTATGAACCAATTGCTTGGCTGAAACCGGGGTTGTGCATGATGGGAGTATTTTGTGTGATGAAAATGAAGCATAGCCTAATTATATGATTTTGTAGGGATAAGCTTTCTTTGGCTATGTTATTTTGATAAGACATGATTACTTGTTAGTATGCTTGAAGTATTACTATTTTTATGTCAATATGAACTTTTATTTTGAATCATTTGGATCTGAATATTCATGCACAATTAAGAGAATTGCATTGGAAATTATGCTAAGTAGCATTCCACATAAAAAATTCTGTTTTTATCATTTACCTACTCGAGGACGAGCAGGAATTAAGCTCGGGGATGCTTGGTACATCTCCAACGTATCTATAATTTTTGATTCTTCAATGCTATTATATTATCTGTTTTGGATGTTCAATGGGCTTTATTTTACACTTCTATATTATTTTTAGGACTAACCTATTAACCGGAGCCCAGCCCAAATTACTGTTTTTTTGCCTATTTCAGTGTTTCGAAGGAAAGGAATATCAAGCAGAGTCCAAACGGAATGAAACCTTCGGGAATGTGATTTTTGGAATAAACGTGATCCAGAGGACTTGGAGTGGACGTCAAGCTATCAACGAGGAGGCCACGAGCCAGGGAGGCGCGCCTGCCCCCTGGGCGCGCCCCCCACCATCGTGGGTCCCTCGTAGCTCTCCTGACCGACTTCTTTCGCCTATATATACTCATATACCTGAAACACCAAAAGAGGAGCGAAACCCTATTTCCACCGCCACAATCTTCTGTACCCGTGAGATCCCATCTTGGGGCCTTTTCCGGCGCTCCGCCGGAGGGGGCATTGATCACGGAGGGCTTCTACCTCATAGAGCCAAAAAACAGTGTGTGAGTAGTGATCATGGCATAGCTAACCACCCCCTGTTGGTGACACCAGTAGTGAGGGTGGGATGTGATGCAAGTGATATATCTATGTAAACACCCCATTTATATGGATATATGAAAGATTTGCAGTGGGAATTCTCTCCCACTGTCAAGTTCCTCAAAAAAACGGAGGGCTTCTACATCAACACCATAGCCTCTCCGATGATGTGTAAGTAGTTTACCTCGGACCTTCGTGTCCATAGTTATTAGCTAGATGGCTTGTTCTCTCTTTGGATCTCAATACAAAGTTCTCCTCAATTCTCTTGGAGATCTATTCGATGTAATCTTCTTTTGCGGTGTGTTTGTCAAGATCCGATGAATTGTGGGTTTATGATCAAGATATCTATGAACAATATTTGAATCTCCTTTTGAATTCTTTTATGTATGATTGGTTATCTTTGCAAGTCTCTTGAATTGTCAATTTGATTTGGCCTACTAGATTGATCTTTCTTGCAATGGGAGAAGTGCTTAGCTTTGGGTTCAATCTTGCGGTGCTCGATCGGATGATGAAGGGAAAGCGACACTTATTGTATTGTTGCCATCGAGGATAAAAGATGGGGTTTATATCATATTGCTTGAGTTTATCCCTCTACATCATGTCATCTTGCTTAAGCGTTACTCTGTTCTTATGAACTTAATACGCTAGATGCATGCTGGATAACGATCGATGTGTGGAGTAATAGTAGTAGATCTTTGGCAGAGTCGGTCTACTTGTCACGGACGTGATGCCTATATACATGATCATGCCTAGATATTCTCATAACTATGCTCAATTCTATCAATTGCTCGGCGATAATTTGTTCACCCACCGTAACATTTATGCTATCTTGAGAGAAGCCACTAGTGAAATCTATGGCCCCCGGGTCTATTTTCCATCATATTATCTTCCAACAACTAGCAATTTCTATTACCGTTTATTTTGCTTTCTTTACTTTTAGTCTTTATCATAAAAATACCGAAAATATTATATTATCATCTCTACCAGATCTCACTTTTGCAAGTGGCCGTGAAGGGATTGACAACCCCTTTATCGCGTTGGTTGCAAGGTTCTTATTTGTTTGTGTAGGTGCGTGGGACTTGAGCGTGGTCTCCGACTGGATTGATACCTTGGTTCTCAAAAACTGAGGGAAATACTTACGCTACTTTGCTGCATCACCCTTTCCTCTTCAAGGGAAAACCAACGCTGTGCTCAAGAGGTAGCAATAAACCCTATGTTTTTTAGTAGGTGAAGATGGAACAGTGCAGGGCCTACGATCAAATCTTGTTACGTTGTCCTCCTCATAGATTTCAAAATTGTGTTTCATGTTTGATGAATTGTTAAGGATTGTGTAGAATTGTATTGAATAATTGTTGATGCAATATTGTGCCAGTACAAAAGGTATATATAAGAGCCAAGCCGCACCTGACCTAGCCCTATTACAAACCAAGTAGGAGTCCTAATCCTATTACAAGTTGTATTGTAACATCCCCAGCGGTGTCAGCGATGCGCTCGTGACGTTGAGACTGAAACGAATGTCTTGAAGCGAAGTAGTTGCCAGGCCTTTAGTAAAGATATCAGCGAATCGGCGAAGTAGGCACGTGGAGAACACGAACTTGACCGAGAGCCACCTTCTCGCGAACAAAATGAATGTCGATCTCAATATGCTTGGTGCGACGGTGTTGGACCGGATTCCCTGACATGTAGATAGCTGAAATATTATCACAGTAAACAATGGTAGCTTGCTCAATAGGACGGTGCAGCTCCGACAGTAACTGGCGCAACCAAACTGTATCAGCAACCGCATGAGCCACAACGCGGTACTCAGCTTCAGCAGACGAGCGGAAGACCGTAACCTGCCTTTTTGAAGACCAAGAAACCAAATTGTTACCAATAAAAACACAAAATCCGGATGTGGACCTACGAGTATCTAGACAACCAGCCTAGTCTGCATCGGAGTAAGCTGTCAAGGAGGTGGGAGAGGATTTGTTGATATGAAGACCTAAGTCTAGTGTGCCTTTGAGATACCGAAGAATATGTTTGACATGATTGTAGTGTGGAATACGAGGATCATGCATGTATAAACAAGCTTGTTGGAAAGCAAAAGAAATTTCAGGACGAGTGAGAGTGAGATATTGAAGTGCACCGGTAACACTACGATAAAGAGAAGGATCAGAGAAAGGATCACCGTCGGCAGAGAGTTTGGAACCTGTATCAACAGGGGTACGGGAAGTTTGACAATCAAGCATACCAACACGAGAAAGAAGATCCAGAGTGTACTGACGTTGAGACAAGAAAAGACCAAAGGAGTCACGGATAACAGGAATACCTAAGAAGTGGTGAAGAAGACCTAAATCTGTCATAGAGAATTCATGGTGAAGAAGAGAGATAATATGATCTAGAAATTGTTGTGAGGAAGCTGTGAGGATAATATCATCAACATATAAAAGAAGGTAAGCAGTGTTGTTGTTGTGATGAAAGGTGAAGAGTGAAGTGTCAGAACGGGAAGGGGTAAAACCGATGGTTTGAGCATAAGTATAAAAGCGTTGGAACCAGACACGTGGTGCTTGTTTAAGACCATAAAGAGATTTTTGAAGAAGACAAACATGATTAGGATAGGAGGAATGTTCGAAGCCAAGAGGTTGTTGACAATAGACTGTTTCTTAAAGAGATCCATGAAGAAAAGCATTTTGACATCAAGTTGATGAATTGGCCAGGAAGAAGAGACGGTGATGCTAAGGGCCGGTCACGAATAGTCTGGGCTTGACAAGCTGGAGAGAAAGTCTCATCATAATCGATGTTGTGTTTCTTAGAGTAACCACTGTAGACCCATCGAGACTTATAACATGCAAGACTCACATCATAATTAATTTTATGGCAAAAACCCATTTGCAAAGCGATATTTGTATTGGAAGGACGAGGAACTAACTGCCACGTGTTATTCTGCAGAAGGGCATCATATTCATCTTTCATAGCTGCGGCCCAATGAGGATCTAGGAGAGTGGATTTGTAAGATTTGGGTAGAGAGGAAGGATATAGAGATGCATGAAGATTGAGACGATCTTTTGCAGGTAAACGAAACCCGGACTTGGCACGTGTGCGCATGGTACGATCGTTAGTCGAGCTGGAGCAGGAATAGCATGAGCAGGAGGGGTGGGGGAAGATGTGGTGGATGCGTCCGACGCAGCAGAGGAAGCGGACACGGGAGATGGCGGTGAAGACTGCAGCGGCAGGAGGTCTACCGCGACAGAGTGTAATGGGTTTTCCTCTGCCGGAACAGAGGTGATGATGAAGTGGTCCTTTGCAGGATTCGCCATCATGGCGGAGGATTCGGCTGGTTTCACTGGATAGGTCGGTGGTGGAAGAAGGGAAGATGATTGCGACGAGAGGGACTAGTGGACGGCGTGTGTGAGTTGGGATCTAATTGTTGACGCCCGGAAAAGGGATTTTTTTTCCAGCGAATGCTACATGATGAGACACATGAACACGACCACTAACAAGATCTAGACAACGATAACCCTTGTGCTCATCAGAAAAACCTAGATGGACACACGGGGTAGAGTGCGGGGAAAGTTTGTTAGGAGAAGTGGAGTAGGAGTTTGGGAAACAAAGACAACCAAAGACGCGAACATCAGAGTAATTTGGATTTGAGATAGAAATAAAGAGAAGTAAGGAGTAGTTTGTGGGTTAACTTTCGATGGACGAATATTGAGTAAATATGTGGCCGTGTGGAGGGCCTCAGCCCAGAACTGCGGAGGCATAGGAGATTGAACAAGCAGAGTGCGAATTATGTCATTAAGAGTACAAAGAGAACGCTCGGCTTTGCCGTTTAGAGGGGAGGTATAAGGACAGGAGAAGCGCAAGAGAATTCCATATTGTAGAAAGAAATTTTGTTTTTTAAAGTTGTCAAATTCACGACCATTATCACATTGTATGAATCTTATAGGGAGGAAAAAGTGGACCGAGACATAGCGCTGAAAGTTAAGGAATATATTATGAATGTCGGATTTGTTGCGTCAAGCAAAAGTCCAAACATAATAAGTAAAATTGTCAAGAATCACGAGATAATACTTAAAACCAGATACACTTTCTATGGGTGATGTCCAGAGATCACAATGAAGTAATTCAAAAGGAAAAGTACTAGAGGATTGAGAGGAACTAAAGGGAAGGCGAACATGTTTGCCCAATTGACATATTGACACATAGAAGAATTATGAGAGTCTCTATTACAAGGTATTGAAAATTCACTAAGAAGTGTGGATAGCACATTTTCATTGGGATGGTCGAGACGTTGGTGCCACAGATCAACAGAGGCCACCATAGATGTTGGAGGAGCAGCGACCGGAACACCATGGAGAGAATATAAATCACCGGAGCTATTGAATCGAGCGATCTCGACCTTGGTCGGGTAGTCCTTCACAGACAAACCAAAGGGGTCAAACTCAACAGAAACATGATTATCAGTGGTGATTCGGCGAACAGAAATCAGATTTTTATAAGAGCAGGGGCGACAAGAACATCACGAAGAAGCAAAGGCTTAATTAGGGATTGGATTTGAGCCTGACCGGCACAGTAAATAGGAATAGAAGATCCATCACCTAGAGTAATAGAGGGAAAAGGTGAAAGTGTGCAAGAACAAAGCAAATTACTCGATGTAGACATATGACGAGAAGCACCAGAATCGAAAATCCAATCCGTAACTGAGTTCCCTTGTGCAGCAAAGTTGTTCATGGCTTGTATAAAAGCAGCTTGTGTTGGGGAACATAGTAATTTCAAAAAAATTCCTACGCACACGCAAGATCATGGTGATGCATAGCAACGAGAGGGGAGAGTGTTGTCCACGTACCCTCGTAGACCGAAAGCGGAAGCGTTAGCACAATGCGGTTGATGTAGTCCTACGTATTCACGATCTGACCGATCCAAGTACCAAACGTACGGCACCTCCGAGTTCAGCACACGTTCAGCTCGATGACGTTCCGCGAACTCCGATCCAGCAGAGCTTCACGGGAGAGTTCCGTCAGCCCGACGGCATGATGACGGTGATTATGTTGCTACCGAGGCAGGGCTTCACCTAAGCACTGCTAAGATATGACCGAGGTGGAATATGGTGGAGGGGGGCACCGCACACGGCTGAGAGAGATCAACATATCAACTTGTGTGTCTAGAGGTGCCCCTTCCCCCGTATATAAAGGAGCAAGGGGGGAGAGGCGGCCGGCCAAGGAGGGCGCCCAAGGGGGGAGTCCTACTCCCATCGGGAGTAGGACTCCTCCTTTCCTTGTTGGAGTAGGAGAAGGGAAGGAAGGGAGAGAGGAGGAGAAGGAAAAGGGGGGCGCAGCCCCTCCTTGTCAGTCGGACTAGAGGGAGAGGCGTGGCGGCTGCCCCGGCCGCCCTCCTCTTCTCCCACTAAGGCCCATTAGGCCCAATATACTCCCCGGGGGGTTCCCGTAACCCCCCGGTACTCCGGTAAATGTCCGAAACCTCCCGAAACACTTCCGTGTCCGAACATAGTCATCCAATATATCGATCTTTACGTCTCGACCATTTCGACACTCCTCGTCATGTCCGTGATCATATCCGGGACTCCGAACTACCTTCGGTAGATCAAAACACAAAAACTCATAAAACCGATCGTCACCAAACTTGAAGCGTGCGGACCCTACGGGTTTGAGAACTATGTAGACATGACCGAGATACGTCTCCGGTCAATAACCAATAAGCGGAACCTGGATGCTCATATTGGCTCCCACATATTCTACGAAGATCTTTATCGGTCGAACCGCATAACAACATCGTTGTTCCCTTTGTCATTGGTATGTTACTTGCAGAGATTCGATCGTCGGTATCTCAATACCTAGTTCAATCTCATTCTTGGCAAGTCTCTTTACTTGTTATGTAATGCATCATCCATAACTAACTCATTTGTCACATTGCTTGCAAGGCTTATAGTGATGTGCATTACCGAGAGGGCCCAGAGATACCTCTCCAACAATCGGAGTGACAAATCCTAATCTCGAAATACGCCAACTCAACAAGTACCTTCGGAGACACCTGTAGAGCACCTTTATAATCACCCGGTTTATTGTGACATTTGGTAGCACACGAAGTGTTCCTCCGGTAAACGGGAGTTGCATAATCTCATAGTCATAGGAACATGTATAAGTCATGAAGAAAGCAATAGCAACATACTAAACGATCAAGTGCTAAGCTAACGGAATGGGTCAAGTCAATCACATCATTCTCCTAATGATGTGATCGCATTAATCAAATGACAACTCATGTCCATGGCTAGGAAACTCAACCATCTTCGATTAACGAGCTAGTCAAGTAGAAGCATACTAGTGAGACTATGTTTGTCTATGTATTCACACATGTATTATGTTTCCGGTTAATACAATTCTAGCATGAATAATAAACATTTATCATGATATGAGGAAATAAATAATAACTTCATTATTGCCTCTAGGGCATATTTCCTTGATCTCCCACTTGCACTAGAGTCAATAATCTAGATTACACAGTAATGATTCTAACACCCATGGAGTTTTGGTGCTGATCATCTTTTGCTCGTGGAAGAGGCTTAGTCAACGGGTTACGCAACATTCAGATCCGTATGTATCTTGCAAATCTCTATGTCTCCCACTTGGAGTTGGTCCCGGATGGAATTGAAGCGTCTCTTGATGTGCTTGGTTCTCTTGTGAAATCTGGATTCCTTTGCCAAGGCAATTGCACCCGTATTGTCACAAAAGATTTTCATTGGACTCGATGCACTAGGTATGATACCTAGATCGGATATGAACTCCTTCATCCAGACTCTTTCATTTGCTGCTTCCGAAGCAGCTATGTACTCCGCTTCACACGTAGATCCCGCCACAACGCTTTGTTTAGAACTGCACCAACTGACAGCTCCACCGTTCAATGTAAACACGTATCCGGTTTGCGATTTAGAATCGTCCAGATCAGTGTCAAAGCTTGCATCGACGTAACCATTTACGACTAGATCTTTGTCACCTCCATAAACGAGAAACATATCCTTAGTTCTCTTTAGGTACTTCAAGATGTGCTTGACCGCTGTCCGGTGATCCATTCCTGGATTACTTTGGACCTCCCTGCTAAACTAATAGCAAGTCACACATCAGGTCTGGTACACAGCATTGCATACATGATAGAGCCTATGGCTGAAGCACGAGGAACATCTTTCATTTTCTCTCTATCTTCTGCAGTGGTGGGGCATTGAGTCTGACTCAACTTCACACCTTGTAACACAGGCAAGAACCCTTTCTTTGCTTGATCCATTTTGAACTTTTTCAAAACTTTTTCAAGGTATGTGCTTTGTGAAAGTCCTATCGAGCGTCTTGATCTATCTCTATAGATCTTGATGCCCAATATGTAAGCAGCTTCACCGAGGTCTTTCATTGAAAAACTCTTATTCAAGTATCCTTTTATACTATGCAGAAATCCTATATCATTTCCAATCAGTAATATGTCATCCACATATAATATTAGAAATGCTACAGAGCTCCCACTCACTTTCTTGTAAATACATGCTTCTCCAAAAGGCATATAAAACCATATGCTTTGATCACACTATCAAAGCGTTTATTCCAACTCCGAGAGGCTTGCACCAGTCCATAAATGGATCATTTGGAGCTTGCACACTTTGTTAGCTCCCTTTGGATCGACAAAGCCTTCCGGTTGCATCATATACAACTCCTCTTCCAGAAATCCATTTAGGAATGCAGTTTTGACATCCATTTGCCAAATTTCATAATCATAAAATGCTGCAATTCTTGACATGATTGAGACGGACTTAAGCATCGTGACGGGTGAGAAAGTCTCATCGTAGTCAACTCCTTGAACTTGTCGAAAACCTTTTGCAACAAGTCGAGCTTTGAAGATAGTAACATTACCGTTAGCGTCAGTCTTCTTCTTGAAGATCCATTTATTCTCTATGGCTTGCCGATCATTGGGCAAGTCAACCAAAGTCCAAACTTTGTTCTCATACATGGATCCCATCTCAGATTTCATGGCCTCAAGCCATTTTGCAGAATCTGGGCTCACCATCGCTTCTTCATAGTTCGTAGGTTCACCTTGATCAAGTAACATGACCTCCAGAATAGGATTACCGTACCACTCTGGTGTGGATCTTACTCTGGTTGACCTACGAGGTTCGGTAGTAAATTGATCTGAAGCTATATGATCATCATCATTAGCTCCCTCACTAATTGGTGTAGGAGTCACAAATTTTTTTTATGTGATGAACTACTTTCTAATAAGGGAGCAGGTACAGTACCTCATGAAGTTCTACTTTCCTCCCACTCACTTCTTTCGAGAGAAACTCCTTCTCTAGAAAGGATCCATTCTTAACAACGAATGTCTTGCCTTCGGATCTGTGATAGAAGGTGTACCCAACAGTTTCCTTTGGGTATCCTATGAAGACACATTTCTCCGATTTGGGTTCGAGCTTATCAGGTTGAAGCTTTTTCACATAAGCATCGCAGCCCCAAACTTTAAGAAACGACAACTTTGGTTTCTTGCCAAACCACATTTCATAAGGCGTCGTCTCAACGGATTTCGATGGTGCCCTATTTAACGTGAATGCAGCCGTCTCTAAAGCATAACCCCAAAACGATAGCGGTAAATCAGTAAGAGACATCATATGTCGCACCATATCTAGTAAAGTACGATTACAACGTTCGGACACACCATTACGCTATGGTGTTCCGGGTGGCGTGAGTTGCGAAACTATTCCGCATTGTTTCAAATGTAGACCAAACTCGTAACTCAAATATTCTCCTCCACAATCAGATCATAGAAACTTTATTTTCTTGTTACGATGATTTTCCACTTCACTCTGAAATTCTTTGAACTTTTCAAATGTTACAGACTTATGTTTCATTAAGTAGATATACCCATATCTGCTCAAATCATCTGTGAAGGTGAGAAAATAACGATACCCCCCGCAAGCCTCAATATTCATCGGACCACATACATTAGTATGTATGATCTCCAACAAATCTGTTGCTCGCTCCATTGTTAGGAGAGCGTTTTAGTCATCTTGCCCATAAGGCATGGTTCGGAAGTACCAAGTGATTCCAAAAGTCCATCAGTATGGAGTTTCTTCATGCGCTTTACACCAATATGACCCAAACGGCAGTGCCACAAATAAGTTGAACTATCATTATCAACTCTGCATGTTTTGGCTTCAACATTATGAATATGTGTATCACTACTATCGAGATTCAACAAAAATAGACCACTCTTCAAGGGTGCATGGCCATAAAAGATATTACTCATATAAATGGAACAACCATTATTCTCAGATTTAAATGAATAACCGTCTCGCATCAAACAAGATCCAGATATAATGTTCATGCTCAATGCTGGCACCAAATAACAATTATTTAGGTCTAAAACTAATCCCGAAGGTAGATGTAGAGGTAGCGTGCCGACGGCGATCACATCGACTTTGGAACCATTTCCCGCGCGCATCGTCACCTCGTCCTTAGCGAGTCTTCGCTTAATCTGTAGTCCCTGTTTCGTGTTGAAAATATTAGCAACAGAACAATATCAAATACCCAGGTGCTACTGCGAGCTCTAGTAAGGTACACATCAATAACATGTATATCACATATAACTTTGTTCACCTTGCCATCCTATTTATCCCTCAAATAGTTGGGGCAGTTCCGCTTCAAGTGACGATGCGCTTGCAGAGAAGCACTTTCGGGCCGAGGCTTAGGTCAAGACTTGGGTTTCTTCTCTTGAGCAACAACTTGTTTGCCGTTCTCCTTGAAGTTCCCCCTCTTCTTCCCTTTACCTTTTTTTCTTGAAACCGGTGGTCTTGTTGACCATCAACACTTGATGCTCCTTCTTGATTTCTACCTCCGCAACCTTTAGCATTGCGAAGAGCTCGGGAATTTTCTTATCCATCCTTTGCATATTATAGTTCATCACGAAGCTCTTGTAGCTTGGTGGCGATGATTGAAGAATCACATCAATGACACTATCATCCGTAAGATTAACTCCCGGTTGAATCAAGTGATTGTTATACTCGGACATTTTGAGTATATGTTCCTTTGACAGAACTATTCTCCTCCATCTTGCAGCTGTAGAACTTATTGGAGACTTCATATCTCTCAATCTGGGCATTTGCTTGAAATATTAACTTCAACTCTTGAAACATCTCATATGCTCTATGACGTTCAAAATGTCATTGAAGTCCCGGTTAAAAGCCGTAAAGCATGGCACACTGAACTATCGAGTAGTCATCAGCTTTGCTCTGCCAGGTGTTCTTAACGTCGTCAGTTGCATCTGCAGCAAGCCTGGCACCCAGCGGTGCTTCCAGGACGTAATTCTTCTATGCAGCAATGAGGATAATCCTCAAGTTACGGACCCAGTCCGTGTAATTGCTACCATCATCTTTCAACTTTGCTCTCTCAAGGAACGCATTAAAATTCAACGGAACAACAACACGGGCCATCTATCTACAACAACATAGACAAGAAAATACTATCAAGTACTAAGTTCATGATAAATTTAAGTTCAATTAATCATATTACTTAAGAACTCCCACTTAGATAGACATCCCTCTAATCATCTAAGTGATCACGTGATCCAAATCAACTAAACCATGTCCGATCATCACGGAGATGGAGTTGTTTTCAATGGTGAACATCACTATGTTGATCATATCTACTATATGATTCACGCTCGACATTTCGGTCTCAGTGTTCCGAGGCCATATTTGCATATGCTAGGCTCGTCAAGTTTAACCCGAGTATTCTGCGTGTGCAAAACTGGCTTGCACCCGTTGTAGATGAACGTAGAGCTTATCACACCCGATCATCGCGTGGTGTCTCGGCACGACGAACTTTGGCAAGGTGCATACTCAGGGAGAACACTTTTATCTTGAAATTTAGTGAGAGATCATCTTATAATGCTACCGTCAATCAAAGCAAAATAAGATGCATAAAGGATAAACATCACATGCAATCAATATAAGTGATATGATATGGCCATCATCATCTTGTGCTTGTGATCTCCATCTCCGAAGCACCGTTATGATCACCATCGTCACCGGCGTAACACCTTGATCTTCATCATAGCATCGTTTTCGTCTCGCCAACTATTGCTTCTACGACTATCGCTACTGCTTAGTGATAAAGTAAAGCAATTCTGAAGCGATTGCATTGCATACAATAAGCGACAACCATATGGCTCTGGCGATTGCCGATAACTCGGTTACAAAACATGATCATCTCATACAATAAAATATAGCATCATGCCTTGACCATATCACATCGCAACATGCCCTGCAAAAACAAGTTAGACGTCCTCTACTTTGTTGTTGCAAGTTTTACGTGGCTGCTACGGGCTGAGCAAGAACCATTTTTACCTACGCATTAAAACGACAATGATAGTTCGTCAAGTTAGTGCTATTTTAACCTTCTCAAGGACCGGGCGTAGTCACACTCGGTTCAACTAAAGTTGGAGAAACTGACACCCACAAGCCACCTGTGTGCAAAGCATGTTGGTAGAACCGGTCTCGCGTAAGCGTACGCGAAATGCCGGTCCGGCCGCTTCATCCAACAATACCGCCGAACCAAAGTATGACATGCTGGTAAGCAGTATGACTTGTATCGCCCACAAATCACTTGTGTTCTACTCGTGTATATAACATCTACGCATAAACCTGGCTCGGATGCCAATGTTGGGGAATGTAGTCATTTCAAAAAAATTCCTACGCACACGCAAGATCATGGTGATGCATAGCAACGAGAGGGGAGAGTGTTGTCCACATACCCTCGTAGACCGAAAACGGAAGCGTTAGCACAATGCGGTTGATGTAGTCGTACGTCTTCACGATCCGACCGATCCAAGTACCGAACGTACGACACCTCCGAGTTCAGCACACGTTCAGCCCGATGACGTCCCGCGAACTCCGATCCAGCAGAGCTTCACGGGAGAGTTCCGTCAGCACGACGGCGTCATGACGGTGATGATGTTGCTACCGACGCAGGGCTTCGCCTAAGCACCGCTATGATATGACCGAGATGGAATATGGTGGAGGGGGCACCGCACACGATTGGGAGAGATCAACAGATCAACTTGTGTGTCTAGAGGTGCCCCTGCCCCCGTATATAAAGGAGCAAGGGGAGGCGGCGGGCAAGGAGGGGCGGCGCCAAGGGGGAGTCCTACTCCCATCGGGAGTAGGACTCCTCCTGTCCTGGTTGGAGTAGGAAGGGAAGGAAAGGGGAGAGGCGGAGACGGAAAAGGGGGGGGGGGCGCCCCCCTCCTTGTCCCAGTCGGACTAGAGGGGAGGCGGCGGCTGCCACAGCCGCCTCCTCTTCTTCCACAAAGGCCCATTAGGCCCAATATACTCCCCGGGGGGTTCCGGTAACCCCCGGTACTCCGGTAAATGTCCGGAACCTCCCGAAACACTTCCGGTGTCCGAACATAGTCATCCAATATATCAATCTTTACGTCTCGACCATTTCGAGACTCCTCGTCATGTTCATGATCATATCCGATACTCCGAACTACCTTCAGTACATCAAAACACAAAAACTCATAAAACCGATCGGCACCAAACTTTAAGCATGCGGACCCTACGGGTTCGAGAACTATGTAGACATGACCGAGACGCGTCTCCTGTCAATAACCAATAGCGGAACCTGGATGCTCATATTGGCTCCCACATATTCTACGAAGATCTTTATCGGTCAAATCGCATAACAACATACGTTGTTCCCTTTGTCATCAGTATGTTACTTGCCCGAGATTCGATCATCGGTGTCTCAATACCTAGTTCAATCTCGTTACCGGCAAGTCTCTTTACTCGTTATGTAATGCATCATCCCGCAACTAACTCATTAATCACATTGCTTGCATGTAGCGACCAGACCTCAAACAGTCTAATCTCTGTGCATCAGTGTCATCCCTGGATTGGTAATGCTGACACGCACAGTGCTTGAAGGATTTATAACAGAGTAGCAATCACACACTCTTTACATCGGATGTCTCATAAGAGAACTTATTACAATAAATATGGCTTAAGGCCATCTAATACGATAACAACGGAAGGCTTGGAAGATAAAGTGAGTCCATCAACTCCAATGGCATCACTGAGTGAAAGACCACGACCTAAGGCTCCTTACTCGTCGTCTGAAAAGTCTGCAACATGATACGTTGCAGCCCGAAAACGGGTCAACACATGGAATATCTGGCAACGTAACACAAAAGAGTAAAGAACAAAATAAAGCTATCACTATATGCATATATGGCTGGTGGAGGCTGTATGGTTAATATGTTTTGTGAAGTTCATTTTATTTAACTACAAAGTTGGTTGAAAACATTGAGAATGGTAAACCCCATCTCAATCCCAATTAATAGTAATTAATAACCCAACAAAATTTATTTAGAGTGATGAGATCCACATGATAATCCAAGAACTAGATACTCAAGATGTCCATAACCGGGGACACGACTGACCATGATTAGTTTGTACACTCTACAGAGGTTTGCGCACTTTTCCCCACAAGACTCGATCTCCTCCGTTTGATTTCTCGCACTACATGATGTTTGAGAAACGGATGACCGAGACACAGTCTTTTCGAAGAGGTCCTCTTAACCGATAGATAGGCCTGTACACCTACAATCCCCTACATCTGCTATCCCATCATGGAAAGGTTTTCCACAACTTACTCAACTATGCCAGAGCCCAGAATTGCTTGTGGCTGCACATGGAAGTTTCCGGCATGAATAATCTTATGATCCCTTTGAGCCTGGGTGGCAGTCCATAGGAGAATCACACGGTACCCCGAGATTTCCAAAAATACAGGCAATCACTGGGTTCCCCAGGTGCCTCAATCCACCCAGATGTGTATTAAAGTTGCCACCTTAAGTTAACATTAATTAACAATTCTCACATCTTTCATGAATGCGATCAAACCCAATCCACGTCTACAAGCATATCATAGCAATATAAGCAACATAGAAGTAACTCCCAAAGGTTTGATAATAAACAGGTGAATAGGTACTACCTCAACTACTTCCCAAACCCACAATTTAATCAGATCCTAACCATGCAATTGTTTGAGGTTTGATCTAATGCAATAAAATTGGGTAGTAAAGAAGTATGATCAAAGTGTTACTTGCCTTGATGATGATCCGTGAAACCTAGAGACTCGTAGTAGCACGCTTCGCACTCCGGGTACTCTATCGCAAACAAACAAGCATACAATAAGCTATCAAGCAAGGGCACGGGTAAAACTCAAATAAGGGATCTAACCAGAAATTTCAACTTAAGAACTCCGGTTTGCAAAAAGAATCAAATCAAATGAAGCAACAAAACTCTAACGGCGAAAGAAACAAGCTTCATTTACTATTCTGGACTAAAGTCAAATTTTACAGTAGCAAAAACTTCTTCAAGTTGTTTAAACAGAAAGAGGGCTTCGAGACAAAACTCTAGGCGCTTGAATCGCCTGATTCCAATAAACGAGCGAAAAGATAAACTAAAACGAAAATCGGATCAGAAATCGCGATAGAAACTAATCGCGGAAAATCCGATAAAAAGAAAAACCGATGAACAGACTAACGAACGAACGTTCGCTGTCTGCGGTTAAACGTTGAAAACCGTTCGTTAAAACGAACGTACGAACGGGCGTTCACTAACTAACTAAACCGAAAAAACCATTCTAAAATAAAAAAACGCATCTAGGGTTTCAAAAAAACCAATCGGTTTTCTACATAAAAACAGTGCGGCGGCTACCTCCGTGAAGTCCGTGAGCAATGGCGGCGGCTCGTGGCCGAGGTCGGCGGGTGGCGGCTCGGCGGCGTGATGGCGGGTTAAGCGTGAGCGTGCTAGGGTTTGGCGGTGATGAGGCTGCGGGGCTCAATGGCGGCTTATAAAGCCTCCCCCGGGCGGAGTCCCGGGCGGATACGACCCAAAGTCGGTTTCCCTTTTTTTTAATTATTCCGTGCAGAAAAACAAATAAAAGAAATACTAAAAGGACTCCAAAAATCCTGAAATAGATTTTCCCCATCCTCTAAAAATCTACCGGACAAGGTGAACATTTATTTGGGACACTAATGCAATTTTGAAAAACGCATATTTTTCCTAATTCAAATAAAATATCGGTAAAACTCCGAATAAAATTCTTATTTGATTTTAATATTAAATCTCCTATATTTCTTTATTTTGAGGAAGTCATTTTATCCTCTCTCTCTTATTTCTATCAAAGAAATATTCGAAGAGAAAGCAATTAAAATAAAACGATCCTCTTTTCAAAATTTGAGAAAAACTCAAATATGAAAATAACAAAATTCCCAACTCTCTTCGTGGGTCCTTGAGTCGCGTAGAGTTTCGAGGATCAAACCAAAATGCAATAAAATATGGTATGCAATGATGATCTAATGCATAACATTCCGAATTAAAAATTTAGGATGTTACATTGCAAGGCTTATAGTGATGTGCATTACCGAGAGTGCCCAGAGATACCTCTCCGGCAATCGGAGTGACAAATCCTAATCTCGAAATATGCCAACTCAACAAGTACCTTCGGAGACACCTGTATAGCACCTTTATAATCACCCAGTTACGTTGTGACGTTTGGTCGCACACAAAGTGTTCCTCCGGTAAACGGGAATTGCATAATCTCATAGTCATAGGAACATGTATAAGTCATGAAGAAAGCAATAGCAACATACTAAACGATCAAGTGCTAAGCTAACGGAATGGGTCAAGTCAATCACATCATTCTCCTAATGATGTGACCCCGTTAATCAAATGACAACTCATGTCCATGGCTTGGAAACTCAACCATCTTGATTAACGAGCTAGTCAAGTAGAGGCATACTAGTGACACTATGTTTGTCTATGTATTCACACATGTATTATGTTTCCGGTTAATACAATTCTAGCATGAATAATAAACATTTATCATGATATGAGTAAATAAATAATAACTTTATTATTGCCTCTAGGGCATAATATTTCCTTCAGCTTGGTCCCAGCTCGGAGTCGAAGTAGAGGCCAGTGTAGGCATGGGAGCTGGCTGGTGGGGTGGCGTTGGCAGTAGGGCCGACATCGGCGTAAAGAGAGAGACACCATCATTGTACTACTGCATGTAGGGGGACGATGGAGTGCCATAGGATGCATAAGGACTGGTGTTGTAGATCGATGGCGGCGTGGGAGGGAAGCGGCGTGGTGCAGCGCCGTCATTTGTCGAACGCGAGGATGGGCGCCGGTGTGAGGGCGAAGCGCCGGCTGCCAGCCCGGTATAAGGCAAAGGGCACCATATGGTGTAGGGGCGGACCAGGGCATAGGCCACGCCTGGACCAGCCCTGTCCATGGATCAGGAGATGGGCGCCATCCGGGCAGCGGCGGTGGTGCAGTTTATGAAGCCGGGGGTGGTGATGGTGCAGTTGGTGGAGCCGAGGGCGGAGCAGGAGCGGGCGCCATGTGGAACTGCGGCGGCCTAGGGTTTTTTCCCCGGTAGTTGGGACTTGGACGCCAGCCAGATGGTTGAGGAGGTGCTGTTGGTGGAGGTGGCGGTGGCGGCGTCGATGCACGGTAGGCGAGGAGAAGCGGTGAAGACACGAGGACGGAGTCCCGTAGTTAGAAACGATCGGCCCATTGGAGCATCGAGCGAACCTCGGCGAAGGAGGGACGCAGGCGCATCATAGGGATGAAGGAGGCCTGCTTTTCGAACCGCTCGCTGAGGCCGAGGAGGAGGATGTTGATGAGCTGGTGATCTTCGATCTGATCACCACACTACCAAAAAATACACTTCCGTGATGATACGTGTTTGTCACAGTAGGTCGCGTTTTTTGTCATGCATGCACATCCATGACAAATTTATGACAGGATCAAGATAGTCATACCTGTGCTGTCGTAGAAGTGTTCCATGACATTGCCAAAATTATCATCACGGAAGTGTCCACTTCCATGACGATAAATCGCGCGTCAGAGAAGTGCTTTCGTCAAGGGTGACCGACACGTGGCATCCACCGTAGCGAACGCCGTTAAGCTATCGGGTCGGGTTTTGGATCCGATAACCCGTTAACAGCCCAGACCAATGGGGATTTTCCACGTGTAAAATCATCATTGGCTGGAGGAAACACGTGTCGGCTTACCGTTGGGACAGATGTCATCCACTCATTGGACAGAAGGCGCCTATGATACGTCGACACGTGGCACGGCCCAATAGAGGCCAATTCCTGTGAAAAGGCCGGCCCATTTGACTTGGTCAAAAGGTGGCGGGCCATCCCATGTAAAGCCTGTTAATGGCATGTTCGCATATAGCCCATTTACAGCCTGCTAACCCAAGGCCCGTTATGCCCTATCCGAATTAGGCCCAGTAGCGTCATCTGGGCCACCCAATATGATTCCAGCCCGTTTTCACCGGCCCATGTATGGCCCATGACGTCTTCGGCCCATATGAGGCCCTATGTAACTCTTGGCCTATTAACGGCCGTGGTGAAAGCGGCCCATAATGAACGATGTATTACTTTACACCCATTAACGGCGTGGTGAAAGCGGCCCGTAATGACGATAAAGTGTATCACTTTATACCCATTAAGGGCCCGTTATTCCATTGGGCCGTTTCCAGCCATGTTATCTTCGGCCTTCTCGAGCCCATTTATTCTTGGGCTCATTTCCAGCATTCATTTACTTACGGCCCGTTACTGTCATTTTCTGCTTATGGGTCAAATTCAGCCCGTGGTTACAGTCGGCCCGTTTGTGGTCCATTAACACGTTGGGCCGTTTTCATGGCGTCATGAAATACGGCCTATTAACGATGGCCCGTTATGGTCGGCCCATGAACGGACGGTTCCAACTCTAGCCCGTTTACGGCCATAATGCGGCCTGTTATTGGCCCATGTTTGGCCAATCGATCATACTGCCGTATAAGGCCCATTGATGATACGACCCGTAGAAGGCCCATTGTTTCGCGGCCGTAGAAGGCCCATTGTTTCTATGGCCCGTGGAAGGCCCACTTTGTTTATCTGACCCGTAGAAGGCATTGTTTCTCTGACCCGTGAGTGCAAGTGTCACTACAGTAAATATTAGCCCATGGTTATTGTGGCCTAGTTTTAAAAAATAGGTTGTTGCAGCCACTAGGAAACCGCAGAAAAAGAAATGCACTGACTAGAAACAAACAAATAAACAAGACAGCAAGGAAATAAATAAGCAAGCAACTTACACTAGGCTATCACGGCTATTACACATATTACATCCACTGGGCATCAAAGTTCGCCACCAGTGCAAATATAGGTAGCACAATGACATATAAACGCTTGACAAAACAAGTCGAGCTGAAACCACTTGAAGAGCTCAAGAAACAATATCACAGGTACCCATAATCGGCAAGATGCTTAGCAAGCTTATTAACTTTCTCTTGTTTGGCGCTTAAGTCCTCCAAATACGCCCTCTTGTTGCTGAGAAAGTATGCATCTGAATTCTGCGAGGACTTCCTCGGTCCTTGACTTCTGTCGCATAACATCGATCGATGTCTTTCAACTTGAAGTTGAGACTCAAGAAGCCGAACTGATTCGAACAACGAGTTCAATTTGGTGCCGGCGGTGGTAGCCGATAACTCGAACACTACATCAAGACAGGACTTTGGGGTTGTCTCAGTGTCCTCAATATAGTTTTTATCAGCTTTCTTGGAGACCAACAGGGATGTCTCACTATCTTGAACCTTATCTGCGTTACTTCCTTTACCATTGCATAACAGGGTACTCTTCTCCAATATTTTATCCGCGTTCTAAAAGGGAAACAAACAAACACATCTCGGTTTACAATGTAGTATATGAAACTCATTTTGGTAAACTAGTTCGGTAGTAAGGTGGACATGATAACGACATGAAACAAACATATATCTATGTAGTATGGTCACTTTGTATGGTCTATATCATTCTAGTTTATGTTGCCAAATCAAGATAGATACAGATTCGAATCATATCTATTTAAGACAAAGCAGCATAGACAGAATATGTGTCGGAAACTACACAACAATAACAACACTTGTAATGTGCATGGCATGAGAACATAACTGTTTATTCAATTGAAACTTAAATCAACATAGAGCAAGTTACAACAGCAAACAGCCAAACACGTTGAAGAAACAGGTTTAAAACATACCTGTTGCGCCATTGTAGTTTCAATTGCATCCTTCAAATTTGAAATTGGTTGGTATCAGTAAATACAATGATGCAAGAGCAAAGTAGTATGAACCATAGCTACGGAACCTGACCTGAGAACAATTCTTCTTCTGCTTTAAGCGTTGACTTCGGGTTCGGAGTGGTGGCCCTCGTGATTTGGGCACTGCAGTTGCCTTAATGCTTCGCCGTGTTTGGGTGCTCTGTGGTGGAGATGGTGTTGTGTCAAGCGGAACTGGGTGTCTATCTGCTTGGGGTTGGGGTTAGAAGGGTGTAGCTGGTTCTCTGTCCAACTGGGTAGGGGTACAATCTGCATGAGTGTGGGTTATGTGTGGTGGGGCTGATTCTTGGGCAAGTACAACCGTGGTTCTATCTGCATCGACATGTAGCACGATCTTTTACGAAGACGTGTTTTTACTCCCACAGAATCTGCCATCACTCCCACCAATTGAAATGGCTGATAAACAAGAAAAGTAATTGAATGTACAGACATTGTAAGATAGACAGGTGCAACGGATAGTAGGGAAGAAAACATGGCATGAAATAATTCACATTTATGTTGTCTAAGCAAACAGAATAGAGGGACATAATTTCACATATATGATGGCTAATTAAACAGGATAGCATGACACAATTTCACATGTATGATGGCTAACTAAACAGGATAGAATGACATACTTCAAAATAGGATGACTATGTAAACAGGATGACATGATATAACTATACGATGTGTCTATTAAAGTGGTTGGCATGCCATAAATCACAAACATGCCGTCGATGGAAACATGATGGCATGATATAATTCACGGATAGAATGACATAATTTAAAATCTGATGACTATGTAAACAGGATGAGATGATATAACTATATTATGTCTTTAGAAAATGGGTTGGCATGCCATAATTCAGATATATGCTGTCTATGTAAACATCATGGCATGAAATAATTCAAATATATGATTTATATACTAAGGAAGTGAGCAGAGGGCAATTGCATATATGATGTGTCAACTAAGGAGATGTCATTCAATATTGTGTATATGATGTAAAAAATAAGCATTGCAACATATGCATTATATGAGTAATATAACCCTGCCAAGTTTGAGCATACACCTCAGGGGGATAATAGGACTGGTCATCTGCCTCTGAATCCTCCTCTGAAGAGCTATCTGTAACCAGCAAGATATCTGCTTGAGCAGGTAGCATTGTTCCGCTCAAGACCTTGTTTTCACTCCAGATTTCTCCATCACCAATTCAAATGGCGATGCACGGGAAGAGCAGTTGAATATACAAACATTGTCGACAAAAGCAATGAGAAATACAAAAAGGAATGACATGATATAATTCACATATATGACGCTTGCCTAAACAGCATGGCATTGCATAATTCACATACATAATGCCTTGCAACAAGATAACATTGCATAATTCACATATATAATGTCTTGCAACAAGATGGCATTGCATAATTCACATATATGGTAATTAGACACTAAACAGGTGGCATTCACACAAAGCATGTCTAAACTAAGCAAATGACATAGCAATGCAAGATACCATACGCACGATATGAGTAACATAACCCTGCCAAGTTAGGGCATGCACCTCAGGGGGGAAATATGAGTGGTCATCGTCTACGAATCCTCCTCACGAGGAGCTATCGGTAACTTGACAAGACATGCGCTTCGTCAGATAGCATTGTCTGCTCTGAAGACCTTGTTTCCACTCCAGAATTTTCCATGACCGTGCCGAATGGCTGATGCACAGGAAGAGTAATTGAATGTACTAAAATTGTTGACAAATTTAACACATAATAAAAAATGATGGCATAATATAATTCACATATAAGATGGTGGCTAACCAGGGTGGCATTGCAAAATTCACATATATGATGCACGGCTAGACAAGATGGCATTGCATGATTCACATATACGATAAAGAAACAAAATAGATGGCATTGACACAAAGCATGTCTAAACTAAGCAGATGGCATCTTTAATGTATCTGATAAGCAATGCAAGGCACCATATGCATGATATTACCAACATCAGCATGCCAAGTTAGAGCGAAGACCTCATGGGGTAAATAGGAGTGGTCTTCTCCTTCTGAATCCCCCTCAGAACAGTTGTCTTCCTCTTGATTACGATCCGAAATGGGTGGAGGGGGGGGTACCTTTGCGCCCACCATGGAACGATGTCTGCATGAAATTTTATTGCCACGCAAGGCTGGTCTCTTTTGCTCTACATGATCAGTTCCATTGTGTACAATAACTGGCATGCATAGGAATAAAACATAGTGAGATTATGTAAGGAGTGCATGCACAAATCCAGAGTGATGGTAGCAAGCTGTGGATAGACCCAAAACCAATTATAGCAGGCAGATAATAGCTTTAGTTCAAAAATACAGATAATGGCTCCTTTAATGTTTGTTTGCACCCAACATGAAACTCATAGTAGACACCGGAGATTAACGGATAGTAGGCAGATAGTACCGATTGCTGTCCCAATATGTACCCCACAACCATTTAAAAACTCAAGTTTCAACATTAGTTTGGACCTGACTCGGAGTCTAATAGGTGAACACGATGATAATGTAGCATGTCATCATATTAAGCGACGCTTAACGTAAGCAACCACGGAAGAGTGCGACCTCTCTTGCGGACCCGTGTAGTCCTCAAGGTCATCTGCTCAGTTGATGATGGTAATGCAGTTGTCGTGGCTGCCGGCGGCGGGGAAGAAGATCTGAGGCGGCGAAAGACAGTCTAGAGAGCAGATCCCTGCTGTGGTGAACCATTCCATCATTGGAGCATTGCTGGGGTGGAACACGCGCCTTGAAGCAGGACAAACCACACAAGGTTTTCTTTGACACATATCTGTAACAGAAGTAATTGAGTAAGGGCTTGTTTGAATTTGAGGATTCTAACAATGCAGGGATAGGAAATAGACAGGAATAGGATAGGAATGCACGTGCAAAACAGAGAATTTAAAAACATAGGATTTCTGCCAATCTGGGTGTTTGGTTCACAACAATTGGAAGATCACAAGATGCAAAAAAGCATGGTGAGATTAAGTCAAACCACAAGAAAATGTACGGTTATAATGCTATTATGCTACTATCTCTTAGTCTTGTGCTTGATGAATAGGAATATGAAAAGGAGGAGAAGTGGAAATTAGAATTCCTACGGTTTTTATTTCAAGGAGACACTAAAGGAACAAATCCTACAGTTTTCCTTTGCTCCATTCCTTTGCACCAAATTCATGAAAAGTAGTACCATAGGAAACTTTCCAATTCCTATGTTTTCATTCACTTTTCCTTTCAAGCACTGGCGATTCTAGTAGGCAGGCTTGAGCAAGGAAAATCCTACACTAAAAAAATGTTTTTGTGCTACTTCTATTACTTTGGACCCGTGCCACGCCATACTAGCTCAACTCCTGTGCCCATCGACAAATGCACAGATCAAATGCACAGAGATAAATAATGATGGCGTTCAAGAGAGTCCATCACGGTTAGCTAAGTTGCCTGGTACCTCACTGCTTGTCATATAGTAGGATAAAATAATCATATTTCCCGTTACTACGAGTGCTCAGTAGAGTAAAAAAGAGATGCAACAAGTGTACAACCTCTTTGGCGAAGCCATGTCGATCTCAGCGTGATTGGGTTGGCCGGTGAGGATGCTCCGGCTAACTTTGCTGTCGGAGGAGGGGAAGAAGATCTTAGCGTCTGGAGACGGAGCCCAAGGTACTGCTCCGCTGTGATGGAGGGTTTCGTTGTTGGAGCAGCTCCGGTGAGTTGTACGGCGCCGAGGCTGAAGCAGGACAAGAGAGACAACGAACAACGTTAACCTGAATGGAATTCTAATAGCATCTCCAATACATGACGTAAAATACATAACCACAAAGTGCTAGAAGTAAAATACATCAACCGCTCATCTCTGAACTTAACTGTCAAAACTGAACCTAACTGTCGAAACTGAATTTTGCTGTCGAAACTGAATTTTGCTGTCGAAACTGAACGCACTAGCAAGGTGAGGCTACACGTCGATCGACTGACTTTTTCATCTCGGGTCAGCCGATTTTGCAGCCGTTGGATACGAAATCAAGGGCCTGCGGTTCATCTTCCACCTCCACCCCCCTGAGCCGCCTTGACCACCACCGGCCAAACAGCAGCCCCCGCCGCCATGACGGCGGTGCGCCCGCCCGCCCGAAAACACTACCCATCGCCGGTCCGCCGCCCGACCATCCTCTAGCCCACCCCCGCCGAAGCTTTTCTCCGTGATCCCCACGCCACCGCCCGCCAACGCCCGTCACCGGCGACCACCGCCCCATCCTGAACCCTAAGCTAGATAGTGGGGTACCTCTCATGAGTCCCCTCCCCACTGTGGCTGGTTCTTCCTTCACCCAATGAGCCCACCCCTTGGAAATCGATCGACCAAAAAGTCGATTCGGTCGATCAAGTGTAGCCAAATCGAGCAGCATCGCAAGCAAGAGCAAGAGTGAGAGCAGCGCGAGCAAGAGCAATAGCAAGAGCAGACCAGGCAGGGGATCGAGAGCAAGAGCAGAGCAGCAGCGCGAGCGAGAGCTAAAGCAGCAGCAGGTCCTACTGATGTGGACGTCGCCGCCGAGGGAGCGACACCGTGGAGGAAGTGGCCGGCGACGCCGCCGTGGATGGAGCCGCGCCGTGTCGGCTCGGGACCGAGCGCCGGCAGCACCGTGAGATCGAATCAAGAAGAAAATGCGGCGATTAGTGTACAACCTCTTTGGTGGCGCCGATTAGGCCGCAACTTCATCCGAGGAAACAGTGATGATGATGCTCTTCCGGTGGTGCGGGTGAAGACGTCGGTGTGGGAATGGAGGTGGCGCGAAAGACGAGGGGAACGTCGGGGCAGCTCCTTGGAGGTGGAGGACGGGGTGGCTGAACCGGCGGGACGATGAGATCGACGACGGATCCTCATCCGGTACGGAGGATGAGGGACGTCGAGGTGTTGATGTGGACGACGTTGTCGGGGAAGAAGCTCCGGCTGGGTGGCGGACGGAGCAGGGTGTGGGGTTTCGTCGTGGGTTTTCGCGGCCTCGGTGCACGAATGGGTGGGCGGATGAGATGGCAGTGGGGAACCATGGCTTAGAGACGCGCTTGTCCGAAGTGTGGGGTAAGTAACGAAAGTACCCCCCACCGATTTGAGGCGGTTCTTTCGGTTCAGGGGTACCACGGGCGTTTCGCGTGTCGGGATTTCACAGGAGGTGGGAATTTTCGCGCGCATTGTAATTTCGGAATAGCAAGGCGCGGGTTGAGATGGAGGGAGTTGTCGGAGCACAACGAGACAAAGATATATCTTAAATATTTCGGGCTAACAAGGCGCGGGTTGAAGAGGCGGGAGTTTCGCAGCATGATAGACAGAGACGCTAGCTTCAATTTTTGGCATAACAAGGCGCGGCTTGAAATTTCGGAAGAACAAGCTTAAGGTGTACCCAAAAAAAAGACAATTTGCACCTCAACACGCACAACACACACACAAACACCATTTAGACTAGAGTAAGGTACACGTGCATTGCACGCATGAGATTTGGAAACCAAATTATGAATAAATACCACATTATAGCATGCAAGCTTTGAGTCATATATGCATGATGTAGATGTTCGTTTAATTCTTATAGTTCATTTCATTCAAAACCATCTAGTTTTTATAAGAAAGCTAATCTATTTTAAGATTCATGGAATTGTGCGTTGTAAGACATAAAGTAAAAACAAATAATGGCAAATCATGTAGAAAACATTTGGGCAATTATGATACGGAAGATTCTAGAACAAATAAGAAGTGCTTGTGTTTTGATGTTTGTGCATTATGCTTAAGTTCAACCATGGAGTCTTCTAGTTTATACATGTGGCGAAATCTGGTGGAATCTAGATGATATCCAACGGCCAATAGTGCTCAAATTTGCCATCTTTGGACCTTCGGATTCGCCTCATCTAACGACCATCTTTCAAAGTTAAAGTTACCCGCTCACAATACAAAAAAATATATAATATAATATATATAGGGGTATAGATATAGATATGTGATGAGAAAGCCGCCCATCATCTCCAATTACATGCACGGATGCGACATGGGCAAATGATGTCTGCCATCGGTATCTCAAATTCAAATCAGTCTGACCTTGTTCAATGTGTATACATTACAACATGCTCGTTTCCAAAGCACATCATGCAGATCTCCGTTATATTCATGCATGCATGGGTTTCAAACATCAGGATCTCTTATTCAAATATTTGAATTCAATTTTACATTGATTATGGCCTCACCTATTCTTTTACACCCACACATTAGTCTTCTCTTTATAATTGTACCACTAACTTTCTCTCGTGCATGCATGCACACACACTACCAGTCGGCATTATCTATCGCACGCATGCAATCTTTTTCTTCAGGTCGGTCTCCCATGAAGGCACACACCCACACACACCCCCTCTCCCTCATAGGGCATTCTTTATCTCTCACGCGTGCATGCGCAACGATCGATGTTCATCTATGTATGTGTGTATATAGCTAGGTCTTTCATAGTTTTCCACACAAACCGATCAATCGATATATCCAGTGAGGTCTCACCCTCTTTCCCACGTCCACATCGATTAATCTATACCTCTCCCACGTCCACATCGATCAATCTAACCTCTCTATATAGGATTAACATAAATAGCTAATACACCCGGATTTTGCCACATGTACAATCTAGTAGACTCCATGGTTGAACTTAAGCATAATGCACAAACCTCAAAACAACAGTGGTTCTCTTTTGTTCTAGAATCTTCCGTATCATAACAGCCCAAACTTTTTTTCTAGTTGAATTGCCATTATTTTTTTTACTTTATACTTTACAACGCACAATTCCATGAATCATAAAATAGATTAAGGGCTTCTTTGATTCAAAGGATTCTCAAAGGAATTTTGGAGGATTCTAATCATTAGGAATTTTTCCTATCTTGGTTGTTTGATTCTTAGGATTGTAAACCATAGGAATTTTTCCATATGATTCATTTGCACTAGATTTCATAGGAAACATCCCATCCACTCAAACCTCTTTGAAAGAATTCTGCATTTTTTATGCACAATCAAACACTCGTACAATCCTGTAGGATTCAATACGACATTCCACTATAATCCCATGTTTTTCCTATTCACGCGTTCTTAGCTTTTTTATAAAAACTAATTTGATTTTGAATGAGATGAACTATGAGAAGTAAATGAAGGGCTACATCACGCATATATGACTAAGAGCTTACATGCTATAGTGTGGTATTTATTCATAATTTGGTTGCAAAATCTGATGCGTGCAATGCACGTGTAAATTACTAGTACTTCGAGTATGTTTAAAACACGTAAATTAGAATACCAATGGCACGCTACACAGCGTCTCTCTTACAGTTCATGAAGCCACGTGGCACATGTGGAGGTGTTGTCGCGACCTCCTTGCGTGGATTGATCACATTGACGTGCTGCTGGTTCCAGAAGAATGTACTCGTCCTCCCTGAGCCATACTGGCGGTACATGCACGAAGCGAAGATGTGCACGCATGCCATGCACGCACTCATTCCCTCGCAGGCACACGCGGGTACACGGGCGGACGAAATTTTGTATCAAGATCCACCCCATGTGATAATTTGACGCGTGTAAAGTCGTTCACTTCATTGATGGTCAACTAATACAGCGCATGCAAATTGAGTGGACGTGAGGGTGGAAGAAAGACATTATTACTCCACTGCGCGCATGCGTGTAGTTAAATCGTGGGTTGCTACTAGTACTTCCATTGGTCTCCTTCGTATTTTGTGCCAATTTTTGACAGTAACATAATATTTACGCATTTGAGCAGTGTAGTCTACTTGAAATTTATGTTCCACTAAACTCATCGGGAGCCGTTTTGGGCCTCGAAACCAAAACCATCAATTAGTCTTTACCTTGTTCCCATCACATTCGAAAGCCTGCTCACACCTACTAGTACTACGTAGCAAACCTGAACGTGTTCCCACTATGCAGGTATTAGTACTACTAGTGCTAGTACTTAGGTTATAAAAAGGAGAACTACCTAACCGAAAATTACTCTACCTTTCCTCCTCATAAGTGCTTCTTCTTCGTCCGTCGTTGCCATGGCCGGTGAGCAGAGCTCTAGGTCGAGAACTACTCGTAACAAGGGAGCGGCAACCAAGGCTGCGGAAAAAAAAGAGAGGGCTCGCCGCCACACAGAGACCTCGAAAGATCTCTCACGGGCAGGCGATGGCTCCCAGGAGCGCCTTAGCCGCGGAGGGGAACATGCCGAGCCGGCGGAGCTGGAGTCGTTATCCCTCGACGGCATGCCCGATCAGCTCAATAAGCACCTCAATAAGCGAAGGAGTTCATCCAAGGCTTGACGGAGTTCTTGAAGGAGAGCCTCGACGACATGCCCGCTGAGCTCAATCAGCGGGGAGTTGACCGCCCGGCTTGGTGATCTGCTTGAAGAAGAGCATTGCCTCGGAGAAGAAGGCGACCGGCAAAATCCTGTGACTTCAGGAGGACAAGGCGAAGCTCTGCCACGAGATTGACCTGTTGAAGGAGAAGAACGCCGGCTGGAAGAAGCTGCATGAGAATAGTAGTTCCTCGATGAAGATGCTGCAGGCCCTCGTTATGGAAACGAAGGAGGAGTTGGCGAAGCTCGCGCCGAGCACCCGGCTCTGTCAAGGTACGTAATGCGGCCGTGGAACAGATGATGAAGGCTCGCGTCGAGAAATCCCGCGTCATGGACAGAATGAAGAAGATGGCGGAGGAGACGCAAGGAGATGGAGGTCATGGAGGCGATGAAGAAGCGATTCACGACTCATGGCCGAATTAGATCATTTGGGGTGATAATCTTCCTTCTTCTTTTCTTGATGTGTTTCATCTTTTGCTTGGTGTTTCGCCAAGACGTGTCACGTTCTCTACGAGGCATGAATAGAACAATGGTTTTTGTTTTTTGAGGGAATGAATAGAACAATGGTAACAATGAGATGACTAGCAAATTAGATCATTTTTTATCGCCATATGGCACTGGGCTGCTGTGTTTCGTGCTCCTCCGTCGCGGTACTACTCCAGTGGAAAACTTGAGTATACCGCACGGTTCTTTGTTCCTCCTCGATCAGGTCGTCGGTGCATTTATACGAGCAGTCAAATCACAAGGCCCTCACCTCTCGTGAAACCGACCAAGCTAGACTGCCCCGCCCTCTAGCCTTTTAAAAATGAATACTTTTGTACAACAGTACTATCCATGGATTGCGCCATGGAGCAAAACTTGAAATTAAAAAAAAAGGTGGTACGTATAGAGAGCGCTCGTCGCCAAATTATGCATATAGTACTATTAAAAAGGCTAGTCACAATAATGGTGTCCAGCACAACCCACCCTCAAATAAAACTAAGCACCACAGAATTCTTTGACAAAACTAAGCACCCTGAAATTCTTTGACAACTAAACTGCTGGCTATATGATGTTGGCCATATATATTGTACGTATATAATGTGAATAAACGAGTGGTAGTACTATACCAACTAAAAGATGAAATGTAAGAAATACTAGTATGTACTTCTTGAAGAGTTAAAGTAGCAAGAAGAAACATAACATAGTTTCTGCTGGGGCTCAAAGACAGCACACCCTCAAATTAAATTAAGCGGACCTGAAATTAAACTTTGCAACTATTCCGGTGACACCTTTGCATTAGAACCACCATGAGCAACGACACTTCCACCTTACTCGGAGTCCTCGTCCACGTCCTCGACTTCGTCCTTGTCCCTCTTCCTCTTGGCGATACTTCTTTGCTTGAACCGCCAACTTGGCTGTTGCTCTTCATCCAACCCTTGTAGATATTGAAACAAAGGTAGCCATCCATTGCAGCGTAGTGGATGTGGTCTATATCTAGTACATTCCGCTGCCATGCATGACGATGAAACGTGTAATGAGGTTTCTCCAGTTTACCGTATGAAGGATGAACCATGGCTCCTGCCAGGGTCAGCATTGAAGGCTGACGAGAGGACACCAGCCGATTCTTTTGGAGGTCGAAGGTGTTGCCTACAACGAGGCCTATCCGGCCTTGAGACTTCTTTGTCGTTACCAAAGTCTCTGATGTGAATTTGACTAGGTTGCTCTCGAGGAAGTCCTTAAAATTCTGGCACTCAACGTCAGCATGGCATATGTGGTAGACCAAGCATAAGTCATGCACGCAAAACTGGATCACGGCGGGCTTCTTCCTCTCTTCGTCCTTTAGATCCTTCTCTCGTCCCATGATTGTGGTGTACTTAGCCCGGTGACCCACTCATCATGTGAGTCTTCGAACATGCGTCTGAAGCGAGAAAGGCATCCTTTCACCGTCGCGGAAGAACGGGTGTAGATGACGTCGAACTCATCGTCAGTGATGGTACTAACCTTGTACTCACCGCCGATCGGGGAGATTTGGGACGCCATGGATTTGGGAGGAAGGTTAGGATTAGTGGAACTGCCATAATGTGAATGGACGGGACGACTAGGAGCGAACCGCCGGAGTATTAAAGGGCGATGCGAGGGGCAGTAGGAGCGAATCGCCGGCGTGCGAACGGTAGGGTAGTGGCTTTCCATTCTCCCATGATACGGGCTTCGAGAGCCCTTGGATCGGAGATTGAACGGTTGCATGGCGTGATTCTAGACCAATGGGTGAATATCCTATCACGGAGGGTTATTCGGCAATTTTTTAGCAACTTAGCATGCGACCGTTTGATCTCAGATCCAAGGGCTGCCAGCAGCCTGTATCATGGTCGCGCCTACCACGACCGTCCCGTCGCTCGCACGGTCGCGCCCTTGGAGATTTAACATGGTGCCTACAACGAGGCCTATCCGACGCATGACTTCTTTGTCGTTCTTAAAGTCTCTGAACGAATTGGACTGTTTTGTCCTCGAGGAAGTTCTTAAAATCCTGGCACTCAATGTCGGCATGGCATATGTGGTAGACCAAGCAAACGTTATGTACGCAAACCTGGATCGCGGCGGGCTTCTTCCTCTCTTCGTCCTTTAGATCCTTCTCTTGTCCCACGCATCGTGGTGTACTCAACATCTAGCCCAGCGACCCACTCATCATGTGAGTTTTGAACATGCGTCCAAGCGAGAAAGGCATCCTTTCACCGTCAGCGGAAGTACGGGTGTAGATGACGTCGAACTCATCGCCGGTGATGGTTCTAACCTTGTACTCACCGCCGATCGGGGAGATTTGGGGCGCCATGGATTTGGGAGGAGGGTTAGGATTAGTGGAACTCCGTAATGTGAATGGACGGGACGACTAGGAGCGAACCGCCGTAGTATTAAAGGGCGTGCGGGAAAGAGTAGGAAGCGAACTGCCCGGCGATGCAAACGGCAGGTAGTGGCTTTCCATTCTCCCATGATACGCGCTTCCGAGAGCCCTTGGATCTGAGATCGAACGGTTGCATGGCGTGATTCTAGACCTATGGGTGAATATCCTATCACGGAGGGTTATTCTTAAAATTTTCAGCAACTTAGCATGCGACCGTTTGATCTCAGATCCAAGGGCTGCGGCCAGCCGTATCATGGTCGTGCCTACCACGACCGTCGTGTCGCTCGCGTGGTCACGCCCTTGGAGATTTAACACGGTGCGTTAGGCTATCTGATGTTGGCATGTCATACATAGTCATCACTTAGTCACTCATACTACAACAAGGTTGGCTATAAGGTTGGCTATAAGTGTATTTTTTACGCCTCTCTATCTCTTTCTTTCGTACTCCACCGTCCCATAATATAAGAACGTTTTTGACACTAGCTAGTGTAGTGTCAAAAGCGTTCTTATATAATGGGACACTGAGTACTAGTATTTATTGCATTTGCCAAGGAGTGACCTCTTCCAATGAAATGGTGTTGCTAAGTTTGCTTCATTTAATTAGCTATAGACTCAAAATTGTCATTTCACCTAGGTACACGCGCTTAGCACCATTTATTCCTTGGGTCACCAAACTAGTCTCTCTCTTCTTGATTAACATGCCACATCAGACTTTATGCCTATGTGGCAAGCTTAAGCACCTGTAGGAGCAAGTAAGTACAATAGTGCGCTTTGCCGCTTTACATGGCATTTTTGCATGTGTGGAGGAAAGAGAGGCAAGGAAAAAGTGGAGAAGTGGGCTCTCATGCAAGAGCCAGCCTCTACTACTACATGGTGGAGCATTGGGAGAGGCACACATATGGAGGTGGTCAGGGAATCGGAGACTCACGCCGGTCGTAGTGCATGATTAAAATGATAATGGCAAGTCAAATCACGGGGCCCCACCTGTCCAGCAGTAACTTGCTGTCAAATCACACAGCCCTATGTTTGCAGCAGCCTACTCCCTCGTCTTCTCGCGTCTCTGTCGGACCGACTAGGCGGAACTGTCCCGCCGCCTACCGGGCAGGAAAAGCCCCGTCCTCGACTTTTAAATAGTATACAGTATACTAATTTTGTATCCATGGATTGCGCCGGCGCCATGGAGCAAAGCGTCTAGAAAACGGCGGTACACATGTACGGAGTATACAGCACGCACACCGCGTTCGCGTCGCACCCCAGACGGTTGGTCGGTCTGGCACGCTGCTCACCGAATGGAACGTGCGTCATATTGCATTCGCACACACATGTGGGACGGCAATTGAGAACCGACCATAGGCACACTCCCCGGCCCCGCAAGTCGGGTGACTTAATAGAAGAGGGAGACAAGCGATAGTACTACAGAAGTGTTGTACTACGTTGGTGCTCGGACGATCCACGCAAGACACGGAAGATCGGGTCATCCATGCATGTGACCAGACTCCAGCAGACACGCCTGGATTGGCTATCGTCTACATATCGTGCAGGCTGTGTTGTACATGGCTGTAGTTGTGGTGAGAAATCTAAATAAAGGTTTCTTGTCATCTCGCAAAATTATTTGTCATGTGCTTCGGATCACTGCGAGGGTTAAACAGCGACAACTGAGTTGGGCTAGTCATTGGGGGCACATGCACGAACAGTGACTACTCGGCTGCCATCTAGGTCAAGCCGGCTATGTTAAGTAGGACATCTATCGACGGACCCCTTTTCTACGAGTTTATCATTAATTTGAGCTTTGTTCCTCGTCTAGTTTGTCCGTCGGGACTCATGTTGTCTCCTTTGGGCAGTGAGGTTATGATTTCTTGTCATGTGGCATTTTTTTGTGTTATATGTTATAATCCGGCGCTTCAGATCAAATTGCCGACAACTGCGCCTCCGGGCCACGTGTATGAAGACTTCTCGACAGTCATTGACGAGGTCAAGCCGGCTCCTGTAGACAAAAGAAACTAAGTACTAATCCACTATATAGGCAGGAGCCTCCGCACTTGCTTGCTAGTGTTGCTCTCTTCACACCGTCTCGGCCTCTCCAGATCTAAACACGACAGTGGTGGCCACTCTCTCTCTCTCTCTCTGCTCACCGCTGGTCACAGATGCAGCCGGATCCTCTCTGCCAGGGAAGGTGAGAAGGTGCAACGTTCATGCACTCGTCCTCGACGACGGCTCTCACCCACTGCTGGGCGTGTCCCGATCAGCCTGCCTTGCCTTTCTCTCCCAAGCACCACTGGCGAGGGAGGGCCTCCGACCTCTTCTTCCTCGCTGCCATAGTGTGGGCAGATCCGGCCTCCCGCCGCCCACCTAGCGACATCCCGGCGAATATCAGGTATAACTTCCTTCAAAACCGGCCTTGCTCTACTTCCCGAGCTCCCGACGTCGCTGCATTTGTAACTTTTGCTATTTCTCAGGCCCCCTCGTAGATAGGATCGATCGGTTGTTCGAAAACCACCTATTTTTTTACGTTTAAGAGGTAAAATTAGTTCATGCACTCGAATCTAGTACTACTTGGTTCAAACAAGGAAGAAAGAGGGTGGGGGGGTGGGGGAGGATTTTTTACCTGAATCTAGGACTTGGTCGAAAGAGGAAATAATGGGGGCGAAAAGTAGCAGAGACTGGCTATCCAACTGGTCTCTAGGTCTAATAGGGAAATAAAGGGAAACGTAGTACAAACTCAATATAAACCCGATCTATTGGTTGAAAAAGGAAAGAAAGTGGGGACTGGGGGACAAGTCAATAGAGTAAGTCCAGCACTAGATTTGATAGCCTCACACAGTATAAGGTGGCTATACCGAAAAAATGGGACCAACCCAGATATCCTGTTCTGATGTTTGTTGCCCCGAGCCACTCTTATGTAATGCCACTGGTAAAATGTAGCAGTCGCACCGTTAAAAGTAAGGACACGTTAAACCAATGTTGTTTTCAATGTAATGCCTCCAGTAATATGAATCAATGGCACTTCTTTACATGTCCTGCTAAAATTTCCCATTAAGATAAGTTGGTTCTTTTTGTTAGAAATGCAACTGTCCTGGTCCGCCTACTCTCCCCTGCCCAAAGTAATGTCGTATTTAACGGTTGTCATAGTTAATCCTGATGCCCACACTAATATCTAGCAATGCCACTGCTTTAGAAATTGCTATTGTCCTTGTAGGATTGCCATTCAGATAAGCAACATGCTTCTTTTCATTTGATGCATGTTTCATCACTTGTTACTTGTTAGTCACCCTCCTTTCCACCTTTTTTGTGAAAACAGAGATATACATTTACGCTCGATCTTAGTTGAACTGCACAAATGATATCCAAATTATAGTTGAGCATTCCAGGAGCTTCACAACCAACCTTGATGTTGCTCAATTTTATTGCAACTAATGAAGAAGAAGCTCTACGAGTTTCGTTTTCTAATGGAAATGGAACCGGGGTTGGAGCCCTTTTCTTAAAAACATAGAAGAAGAAGCTGCTAGCTCACGGGACATTGCTTCATTTTAGGTGAACTGCACCAAAAGGTCCCATGAATTGAATCATCCATGTTGGTGACTGAAAGAGCCAGCTTGACATCGATCTAAGCAACCCGGCCTCCATCCTTGCGACATACGGTACACCTTGTTTGCCACCGTCAAACCCTAGTGTCACCGATAAAATGAAGTAATAATACAGTTAAAATAGAGCGAGTGTCATCTCTATCATTTCATTTCCAATGTAGGTAAAGAAAGTGCTTCTCTTTGTTAAAGTATGTTTCATCAACTAGTCCCATTGTTAATGTTTAAGCGTTTCTGCAAACTGGGGTGCTTAATTTTAGTTGATATGTACAAAAATAGAGATTTGAATGTCTCAAGGCGCCTCCTTGTACTACTGTTGTACATTGATGTTCATCACTTTGGCGTAAGGTGTATCTGGGAGACTTGGGACGATGTCCATTATGAGGCGTACCGTATGAGGCGTCGCAGGGCCCATCTCGCCCTCGTAGCATGGCATACTATGATACTATCACAATATTTTCTTCATTTATTTTGTGTGTTTCATCAACTAGTGCCACTATAATGTAATCACGTTTTTTCATTATCTGTGCAAATAGGGTTATTTAGCTGCATTTTGGTGGAACTGCACAAATGTACGTATGGAACCGGCATATATGCAGAGTGGGAGGTGTGCCAAGTAAAAATTACCGACACCAACCATGCTGCATGCACGCATTGGCATCCACCACAACAAGTGGGATGTGTAGCGCTCTCTGTGGACGGATCTTTCTCGGCAGCAAATCCTCTAACCAAATACTAGTAGCTTATATTGGCAGTTTTCTAGGGAGTACTCTTTCCGAAAAGAAGCACCAATCTATTTTTCTTTATTTGTACACTTGTGTCACAACTTTGACCCAAAGGTCCAGAGCTATTTTAGGGTGATTGGCGTAGTACTCAAGACTGATTGTAAGAATGATTTTCATTAGCTGTCACATCGATTGTAAGCATGAGCAGGTGGAAGATTAGGTTAGTGCGAAGCTTACCTTAAACCCTACCGCCACCGTTGAAGCAGTGAGGCGTCGAGGGAACCGTGGAGAACATCGGGAAGCTGACGTCGCGCCATCCGGCCTCCTCTTGCGGTGGGAGAACGAATACTCTGTGGCTCCGTGGCTCTGCACCCTCACGAACGGCACACCATACTCGATCGATTCGTTATCCTCTGGGTGCTCGACCTTCGACTTGTCGCCCACCACCTCCGCTTTGGCCGCCGCCTCGGGTGAATCTGTCTGCTCCATCGCCCATAGGAGATACTCGATGAACTTCGGAGGATCTGGCGTGATCGCCGCCGAGGAGTACATGTACATCGCCGCCCTCATCGCCGCCGTCTCGCTCTTTCGCATACATTGCCACATGGCTGCACCGTCCTTGAAATCTCCCACTCATTGTCAAACCAACTAAGGATCTCCTTCAACCTGGCTAACTTTGCACAGTCGCCGCCGACGATCTGCACGATTGATTCTTGCATCCTCTCCATAGATGTCGTTCTGAGTGGTCCGGTGCTAGATTTGGAAGATGGGTGGAGAGACGGTGGTCTTGCAATAGAGAAGAGGGAGAGGAGAGAAGGTGGTTTTGGAATGGAGATGATGGAGATGAGAGGAGGTGGTTTTGCAATGGAGAGAAGATCAGAAGAGGGAGGCGAGACGGTGGTTTTGGAATGGAGATGATGGAGAGGAGAGGAGGTGGTTTTGGAATGGAGATGATGGAGAGGACAGGAGGTGGTTTTGCAATGGAGAAGATCAGAAGAGGAAGAGGTGAGATGGTGGTTTTGGAATGGAGATGATGGAGAGGAGAGGAGGTGGTTTTGCAATGGATAAGATCAGAAGAGGGAGAGGCGAGACGGTGGTTTTGGAATGGAGATGACGGAGAGGAGAGGAGGTGGTTTTGCAATGGAGAAGAGGGAGAGGAGCGTGCGGCAGCGATTTAGGATTGGGCGAGAGGGCGGTAGCGTTGACTGGATCAAAATAAAATCAATTTACCCTTCAATTAAGAAAGCGACCCCACATTAACTAGTCTCCCTTTTATTCGGGTCATAATTGACCATGATTTTCGCACATAAAATATATGTTATACGTTGCAAAAATAATATAATTTGAAAGTACATTCAGAATCTGAACCAAACGATACAATTTTTGGTGACATGCATTAGCATTTTGCTTGTCACATACTGATGCGTGGTCAAACTTTGACCCAAAATCATAAAACAACAAAAAATACTTCCAAGACCAGCGCCGCTCTTCCGCTCTTCTCCTGTTCCAATCTAAATCCACCGCCGCTCCTCTCCTGTTCCAATCTAAATCCAGCGCCGCTCCTCACCTCTTCCATTTCAAAACCACCGCATCTCCTCTCCTGTTCCAGTACAAAACCAGTGTCGCTCCTCTCCCGTTCTAATCCAAAACCACCACCGCTCCTCTCCTCTTCCATTCAAAAACCACCGCCAGCGAGTGAAGGTGCTGTGGAGAAGTAGATCGATGGAGGAGTACAACCGATACGTGAGGATCGCAGACGGCGACCCTGTGAAGCTAGCTAGGATGTTGGAGATATAGTCTTGGTTGGACAACAAGGACCAACTAGCGGCGACGGCGACATCCATGGCCAAATATCTGCAACAGAGCGAAAAGGCGGCGATACTCCCGGAGGGAGTCCCGCCGGAGTACATAGAACTGCTCCTTTGGGCAATGGAGCAAACAGATTCACTGAATCCGATCGTGAGGGAGCGGTGGTGGGAGTATCGATCCCAGATGGAGCATCCACCAGAGATTGAAGGATCGAGCATCTGCAGGTGCCGTTTGTGAGGGTGTCTCGCCAGAGCGAGCCGGGTGGAGTCTTCATCGACCGAACCCAACTGCAAGAGGAGAAAAGCAGTTGGCCCGACGCTTCCCGCCATCGTCTCCCTCGCCGTTCACATCGTCTCACGGGCGGCTGCCGCCGCCGAGGAATAGGAGGGACTGCCCCCAGCCCAATAGTCGGGCAGGTTGTGAATTGTCAGGAGGAGCTTAGGGTTGTCAGTATTTGCAGGTTGTGAATTGTGTTTTGTGTTGTGTATTTTGAGAGTACTTTCAGATATGAATGTCTTTTGAATTTCATATTTGAAGTATTGAGCATATGAAGAATTTTATGAATTCTAGAGATCTATTTTTAGCACTTAAAAAAATGTAGTTTCATAGTAGTATAAAAGTGCAGACGAGAAGAAACTGCAAGTTTCAATTTCAGATAAGAAACTGCAAGTTCACTTTCAGATAAGAAACTACAACTTTCAGAGGCAGATCATTTATATTAACATGGCCTTTTCAAACAGGGTTAACATCATGTTGGAAGTTTTATTCGTGGTCGAAAATGGAACTACCAGCTAGTTAACATCATGCTAATCAACATTCATGCATAGCACATCTTCATATGATGCACAGTCAAAATGCCCACACAATGTTGAGTGTGCGAAACACAGAGAAAACGAGGGACGGAGTTTTGGCAAGTGTTCGACGTGGTTTTGGGCTGCCCCGTCTAGGCTTTCATTTTTAACATGCGTAGCCCATGGCCTCGGATGGGAGGGCCTGTTTGTATTTTCTTAGGGCCGTCATGTATCGACCGGCCTATGGACCTCCCATCCGAGGTTTATTTTTGGCAGCCCAATTTATGTATTTTTTGATGAAAACGCAACGGTCTGTTCTATTTTTCTATATAAGAATAGGAACGCCAGGTACAACTTATGTTTCCCTTTTAACTATATTATATATATTTAAATTATTTTATATGTTATTATATATTGTTTTTATTGTCATCATATATTTAATAGATACTTACATATGTAAGAAAACAATATCCCACATCTTATTAACTTATAAAAATAATTTCTTAACAAATAAAATCCTGGATTGTTTTGGCACGAAAATCCTAGTGATTGTGTACAAAAGCATGGTAAGATTTAAGGACGAATGTAATAATATCACTTATTATTTAAATATATTTATAACAAAATGCTCAGCCCTTTTTTATTTTTTGATAACATTGTTGGCCCAACCCAACATTATAATTAGAATCAGCCCAGCAAAATTGTGTATGTAGATAAAGTGCAAATGGATGTGCTCGCGCGGCCTCGCCGTCGTCCACCACCTTGGATGCGCTCGCGCGGCGTGGTCAACATGGTCAACAAACGACACCATCGGAAGTAGGCTGTGCGTAGAGAGGCTGACAGCTGGGTCCACGGCCGCACACAAGGAAATGCCTCCTTGTTACGCGCAAAATAATGATTCCTCCACCTGACATCTGGAACCCACCGGAAGGGCCTCTGTATTTCGCGAAAAAAATGTGCCCCCCGCTGACTTGTCGTACCCACCAGCTATCTTCGCACGCAAGGAAGTGCCTCCTTATTACGCACAAAAAAATGAATACTCCTCGCTAACTGGAACCCAAAGACATCGGGAGGCTGACTTGTGGGCCTACCAAGTTGACGGGGACGGAGGGCTTTGTCAACTTAGTCAATATGAACGACTCTAGCTCCTTTTACCGTACGATGTTCATCCAACGGTTGTAGTGCTTCTTCAACCTCTGGTCTTCTTGCTCCAGCCGCCCAAACCAGCGCCGGTCGTGTCGCGTGCTCCTGCCTCCCATGGCGGCTGTGATGCCGCGGAGGCCTCACCGCCCCCTACTACTCCCACCGCTGGCCAGGCCATCCCTCTACTCACCCACACCCCCTGTTAATCTACGGTGACAGCAGCCTCACAACGCAGCCGAACCAGTGAACCCTCGTACTCCTCTTCGCGTGGGCATACACTGCTGCGTCTTCCCCGGCTCTGAGTCGTCCCCGTCCTAGGCCTCGCCGTTGTCCACCGCCGTGGTGCTCTCGGCGCGGCGTGGTCAACGTGGTCAAGGAACGACTTCCATCGGACGTGGATCAGACGTGAAGAGGCCGATACCTGGGTCCACGGCCGCAGCAAGGAAGTGCCTCCTTATTACGCGGAAAATAATGATTCCTCCACCTGACAGCGAGGACCCACTGGACGGGCCACCGTATTTCGCGAAAAAAGTTTTCCCTGACTGCTGGGACCCACCAGCTACATCTTCGCATGCAAGGAAGTGTGTCCGGGCAAAAAAAAAATGATTCACCCCCTGACTGTTGGGACCCACCAGCTACATCTTTGAAGGCAAGGAAGTGCGTCCTGGCAAAAAAACGATTCGCCCCCCTGACTGCTGGGACCCACCAGCTACATCTTCGCACGCAAAGGAAGTGCGTCCGGCCAAAAAAAAAATGATTTGCCCTCTGACTGCTGGGACCCACCAGCTACATTTTCGCACGCAAGGAACTGCCTGACAGTCGGGACCCACCTGGTCGAAGCGTACGTAGCGTTGTCATTCTGGTCGCGAACTTGCATTACATATATCTTGGTCGATGTAGAGGCACGCACGCGTGTCGTAGTAGAGGCGCACACGTAGCATGTACACGTACGTACAGCGGCCAGGGTGCAAGAGAGAAAATACGGCCACGTATGTGTACATACGGGCGGGGTCTCGAACGCCTAGTCGCGCATACGTACGGCGAGGGCTCGTGTTCATGGGGAGGCAACGGAATGCGTCTTGTTCATGGGGAGGCAACGAAATGCGTCATGTTCATGGGGAGGCAACGGAATGCATCGTGTTCATGGGGAGGCAACGGAATGAGTCGTGTTCATCAGGAGGCAACGGAACGCGTGGGAGCCAACCGGCTTGGACGGAACATGCGATGGAAACGAGGCCTAGCTTACCGCAGAACGGAGGAAACGGACCTCCTACGGTCGAAACGGGGGTCCTGTTGATGGCGTACCGCAAAACGGATGAAACAGACCTCCTACGGTCGAAACAGGGGTCCTGTTGATCGGGAGGGGTGTGGCGTACCACAAAATGGACGAAACGGACCTCCTAAGGTCGAAACGGGGGTCCTGTTCATCGGGAGGGGTGTGGCGTACCGCAAAACGGGACTCCATGGGATACTGTTCATCTCCACCGTCGACCTCCTCCAGCCTCCACGGGCTACCGTCGACCTCCTCCAGCCTCCACGGGCTCCTGTTCATCCAGACTCCACCGCGCGCTACTCCACCGGCTACTATTCAACCACCCCTCCACGGGCACCCCTCCACCGTCTACTGTTCATCCAACCCTCCACACCACGGGGTCCTGTTCAACCACCCCTCCACGGCCACCCTTCCACTGTCTACCTGTTCATCCATCCCTCCACACAACGGGTTCCTGTTCATCCAGAGGCAACGCCACTGCTCACTGTTCATCCAACCCCCCGACGCGCTCACTGTTCATCCTAGAGGCGGCATCGATCGGCTTGATTAGCAGCGCAGAGCGAAGAATCGCTCCATCGGGTTCGATTAACGACCATCGATCGATCGCTCGGGTTCAGAACGCGTAACTGCAGCAGCAATCGCCGGGTTTAGTTAGAGCCCAACGTCTCGCCGGCTTGATTAGAGCCAACGCCGCACACACGCAGCACGCACGAGAGAAACACGCATCGCTCCGCCCCGACCTCCCACCGTAACCGCAACTCCCGAAATTTTCCTCCCCTCGCTTCTACCACGGTTTTTTCCGTCATGGACGGCCCAAAGAATGTCATGCAGCTACATCTCCGCCCGCCTGGGGCGAAAAGCCCATTTTACATCATGATTTTTTGTCATAGAAGTAGAGCCCACCACATCTATGATGATACTGGGTTTTGTCACAATTATCGTCATAGAAGTGTCATATGTATGATAGAAATTTTTTTCGTTCGGCCCAAAATGTCACGGATGTGTCTTTTTTTTGTAGTGCCAAGTTCGCAGAGTTCATCCGCGATCGCCTTGAGGCATTGGCAGTAGACGCCGACTGGTGCATCACCTTGCACCGCATTCCGAAGCTCAGTGTGGAGGTTGTTGGCGCGAGCGTCGACGTTGTCCTGGAAGAGCTGAAGAAGGGCCGCCCATAGATCGGCGGCGGAGGCACCGTCACAGTGGACGAGATTGAAGATTTCTGTGGAGACTCGCATGTAGATCCATTGAATAATGGCGAGATCATCCTTGACCCATTGCGGATCATGAAGTTGAGGAAGAGAGTCGTCGGCAATGTGAGAGCGGAGATTGCATCGCCCAAGATGGACGTCGAAGAGGTGACGCCAATGGTAGTAGTTGTGAGCAGCGAGGTCTAGGGTTACGGGGATGTAGGGGCTAATATCGGAGATGATGTCGGTGAAGGAGATGGAAGGGGGTATTGCTGGAGGTAGAGCTAGAGTAGAGGTAGAGGCAGAGGAGGCCGCGGCGACCTTGGCAGCGACGATGGTGGCACACCGCTCGAAGTAGCCGGGCGGCGGCGGTGGAGGGGCCGGCAGTTTAGCCGTACCCTAGGATCGTAAGTCTGATACCATGTAGAATTGTATTGAATAATTGTTGATGCAATATTGTGCCGGTATAAGAGGTATATATAAGAGCCAAGCCGCACCTTACCTAGCCCTATTACAAACTGAGTAGGAGTCGTAATTCTATTACAAGTTATATTCTAACAGATTGGAGCACGGGGCATTATGTTGAGGACAAATATGAGACCTCTTGTATGACGTTCGTGGGCGTCAAACAACAAAGGCCACGGGTGCATGCAATGCAAACGGCGGGCCCACTCTCACGCAAAAGCTATATGTTGTTTTTTCTCTCTTTGTTTTTCTAGTCAATTGCCCCCCTCCCGCCCCCCTCCCCACACATAAAAACCGGCTGATGTTTTACAGACGTAAATAGGTAAAAATATATTTCTATTTTTTTTCAATATGAGTTTTAAAAAGTTAAGTGTATATCAAAATTAAAATATATTTATTGTATATTTAAGAATTCCACCATATATTAGAAAAATGTTCGGCGTATTAAATAAAATTTCAGTGTATACTAAAAATATGCTCACCATATATTTTAAACAAAGTTCACCATGTATTAAAAATGTTCATTTTATATTATGAAAATATTCGTTGTATATCAATAAAATGTTCCATCGTATATTACAAAAAATGTGACTGTGTATTTATAAAAGGTTCGACGTGTATTACAAAAAAGTTCACTTGTATTATAAAAACGTTCAGTACATATGAAAATATGTTCATCATGTATCAATAAAAAGAAAAAGAAAACAAAAAGAATACGAAATTAAAAATGGAAAGAAAAAACTAAAAAAACAAAATAATCCTGAAGAGAACCAGAAAAGAAACAACAAACAAAAAAACAACAAAAGTAACTCGTTGTCGTGAACTGGGACTGCCCTTCTGTGGGGGTGCTGTGGGCGGCATATAGAATCCACCGTCAAATATGTCAGGGCTACTTTTCATCATTTTGGGAAAATGTCACCGCTACTCTTCTAACGGGTCGTTACGTGAAGTGAACGATCCAGGAATGGATGGGCCAAGGAGAAGCCCTCGTGCTCATAGGGGCTGTCTGGTTGGAGGCCTGAGAAAATTTCCCGGGCCTGACGACCTCCCTGGCACGTGCCTATGTCCTGTTTGGGATGCACGCATCTATCATTAGCCTGGCCTCTGTCAAAAAGGAAAAACTCTTGAGCCTGGCCGCTGCCTGAGCTCTAATCACAACCGAAACAAGGCACCCACGTAAGCCTATATTTTAAATCGGAAAGCATCTAGCAGCTAAGCACTTCACAGGCCAGGTTGCCAACCATACAACATATTCTCAAACTTGCATGGCCAGGCAAAAATCACATGACTCTCCGGCGGTTGTCAGGCACTGATTTTTCTCAGGCGTGACCCTCAGGGTGGCAATCAAACAGTGCCGCGATGAAGAAGTGTTGCGAGGGAGTAGTTAGAAGGCAAAGGCCTGACAAGTGCCACATGTAGACATTTGTCACAACCCAGGAGTTTTGACTATTTTTACAAATTCGTTTTCTTTACATTTTACCTTTTTGAACTGTCCGTTCAAATTACCTACCGTTTTCACCTTTGGGTTTCTCGCATCGAGATCTGCAAAATTAGATCCCATGTTAATAAGTCTGGATGAGTTTTTCATGAAAAACCTGAAAAAAAGCAAAAAAAGGAAATAGAAAAAACCAAAATAATACAAAAAAACTTGAAACAAAAAAGAGAAAAAGGAGTTAAAAAACTAGAAATCGGAAGCATAGTTGTGTTTTTTTTCACTTTTTCAGAAAGCACACCTGTGCTTTTCACTTTTCCAGAAGCACATGTGTGCCTCACGCGGAAGCATAGCTATGTTTCATTGTGAAGCACACATGTGGTTTTTAGTTTTCGAAAAAGCACAGGTGTGCTTCACACGGAAGCACTGTATGCTTTACCGCGAAGCACACTTCTGCTTTTCATTTTTCAGGAAGCATAAATATACTTCTCGTGGGCATATGTCTTTTTCACTTTTCGTGGAAGCACAGCTGTGCGAAGCAAAACTGTGCTTTTCCATGAAGCACAGTTCTGCTTTTCACTTTCTAGAAGCACATATGTGCTTCACCATGAAGCACACCAGTGGAAGTACATCTGTGTTTTTCACTTTTCCTGGAAACACAACTCTGGGAAGCATAAATGTGCTTCACGCGAAAGCACAAATGTGCTTTTTCATCAAGCACAACTGTGCTTTTCCTTTTCGGAAGTATAGTTGTGCTTCATCATGAAGCACAATGCTACGCTTTGCAATTTTTTAGAAACACATTAGTGCTTTCTGTGTTTTTCACTTTTCGGAAAGTACATATATGCTTCACGTTAAAGTACAAATGTGCTTTTCACTTTTGGGAAGCACAACTGTTGCTTCACCGCGAAGCACAACTGTGTTTTTTCATACGGTGTGCTTTCGTGAGAAAAACAAAAAATAACATGAAAACCTAGAAAAACCCCAAGCACAATCCAAGAACCACAAAAACCAAAAACACGTGTAGAAAAAAAAACATGTTTCCTGCTGGTGCGCCCAGCGCACGATACGTGGTGTTACCGGGCCACACCTGCGCACCACATGACGTAATAGGAGCGCTCTTGTGCATAAACAGTGCCCCCAAGGGGTACCCGCTAATTAGGTGCTCCTCAGTATGTGGAGTGGTCTCAAACTAGGTGAATCTTTCTTCAAAGCTATCCTAGGATTCTTGATTCCTTTGATGTGTTGTCGAGAAAACTGAGTTCACGATACGTAGTACTAGTGTTTGGAACAGGGTTGCATAAATGTTCCAACTTTCATGCAGTCCACTAGATTTGTTCCATACCACTCTCCATCACAACCAATGAACAATGTGCTGCTAATCACTGAGACTGATGCACTTCTGGTGGTGCAAGGCCTCAACAAACGTTTGATAGACTGCCCATGGAGGCCCAGTGATATAGGATATCAGCTCCAGTCTAAGCTGTCATTCTCTGAATGCACGATTGTCCAATGTAAGCGAGACTATGCTAATTCTGCTGCTCATGCTCTAGTGCAACTTGGCCTCAGTGCTCCATCTGATTAAACCTTGAATGGGATGATGATGTACTAGCACAAATTGCTGGAATTGGAAGGGCCAACAGTGCCCATAGCTTTTCGTAATAAAGCAATATGCTTTCCCAAAAAATAAATATACTATGTGTTGCTGGATCACATGGTCACATCTAATGTCCAAATCCTGCATATCCAAGTGTTACACAGACAAGAGAGATCTTTCTTCGCATAGACACAAAACCTAGTCAACATGTGTTTCTGATTCCTCTCACTCCTATCGAACAAGACTATTGCCATATATTTGGGCTGGCTGCTTTCTTTTCCATGGATGGGGATGGGAAGTGATGGGGGGAGCAAGGCCACATCCTCATATAACATGAGCTTCTGAAAAAAAAAATCAATGCTACATGTTACTACATGAGATCTGCTATCTTGTGTTGGGATAACTCCCCAAAATAAATCAGCTGTGGCGCTTCATTGGTACTCAAAAGTTTTCGAATCAGTCATGAACTACTGAAGTTAAGTTTGAAGAGCTAAGCGGCCACAACTCTTAGTAAGGGGACTTCCGACCTATTTGTTACACACAACTCCAGCGGTGCACTACATCACAATTGCATAGAATGCATATCAGTTCCATCACATGTTTAGCATAGATACATTGTGTAGTACTACTATCTGAGTACAAACTGGGCACACCATAAGCAACAAATGTTCAGCTAGCAGTACTTAGCTTGCTCATGGCATGTGAAGGATGGTATTAACCCACCGAATGCACACCATCTACTTACAAATTACCACGACATGTTGCTGACCAGGAAGCACATGTTTCACTTATTTCAACAAACAGAAAAGAAAGAAAGAAAAGAACATAAAGCCCCAATGACAAGAACTGCATGACCCTGTTGATCCAAAGTGCTAATTTCATTTCTCCCACAAGTCAAGGAAATCTCTGCGCCTATTAATCTTGTTTTGCAACTAGAGAACACCGTAAAGTAGAGCTTTATCAGTTGGAGAATTGTTTTCCATAGGATTCTATTTTGTACTACATTTTGGAGAAAAAATTCCATCCACTCAAATTACTTGATAGAATTTTTTGTATTTCATGTGCTATCAAACACTAATTCATCCAAATTCCTGTAGTTACACTCTATTCATGTGTTTTTTTCCTAATTTTGTGTTTTGAGAATCTGACCAATCAAAGAGGCCCTGAGTGTTCAGTTTCAGCCAGGGTAAGGGAGCGTGGGTAAGCAGCCATATTTCTTTCTATCATTTTTCTAGTCTTTCGTCGGCCCGGAACACCGCACGCTCATGATTGAGTATCAACTTGCCACGTTTCCGAATACAAGAACATACTACATACAGATCCGGGGACACTATTGAAACAGAGGTTGTTGCGCACTTATCATTCAGTGCACTGCTGAGAATGATGAATCTGTTACATGATAGTGTTTATAACAGGATGTTAGTTCCATGAATGTTCCAATTTTCACGCTTTCTGCTAGATTTGATCCATACTACTCCCCCTCACAACCAATGAACTATACGTTGTTGGATCGCATGGTCACATCTATGATCCATGATCGTTCTTAATATACACACCAAACTTAGATAACATGAGTTTCTGATTCCTCTCACTCCTGTCGACAATAATCTGAATTTGGATTATCTTTTCCTAGATTGCTCTTTGTCTTGTGTTTCGTCCCAGGTAATTGCGGATATCAAAGTGCAGGCTAAGCTGTGGTTTTATGAGTGCGCGATTGTCCACTGTAAGCAAGATGCCAATTCATGCTCTAGCGCAACTGGGCTTGAATGCTCGGTCTGATGTAACACTTGCATGGGATGATGACGTGCAACAGACATTGCTAGGACTTTAAGGGTCGATAGTGCCCATATTGTTTCCCTGGGAAAAAACTGAACTATGTGTTGTTTCATTGCATGGTCACATCTAATGTCCAAATAAGGTATCAACCAATCATGTACATAAGTGTCACCTTATTCATAGCATATACACCAAACTCAGATAATATGCATTTCTAATTCCTCTCAATCCTATCGACAATACTCTAAACTTGGATTATCTTCTCCTAGCCTACTTTTTTTCTTATATTTTGGCCGGCTACTTTCTCTTTCATGGATGGGTAGCAAAGTGACAAGGGGAGCAAGGCCACATCCTCAAATAGCATGAGCTTGTGAGCAAATTAATATTGCATGGTACTACATGAGAGATGCTATCATGTAGGGTTACCTCAGTAAATTTTAGCTTCATTGTTAATCAAAGTCATTGTTACTCAAAGTTTTCAAATCAGTATTAAACTACATAAGTTAAGATAGAAGAGCTAAGGAGGCACAACTCCCAGTCAGTTGTTTGGTTAGTACGACATTCCATCACATGTTTAGTATAGATATACAATACGACTATACAAGTACAAAATTTATAAGCATCAACTGGTCAACCACCAGTATGTAGGAACCAACCCAGCAAACACTAGCTACTTACCAATTGGCACGACATGTTTGCTCACCAGGAAGCACGTGCTTCTCTTATTTCACCAAACAGAATAGAAATAAGGAAAAGAAACACAAAGTCATAGTGATACGTAGAAGAACTACATGAACCTGATGTTCCAAAGTGCTAATTCATTTCTTGCACCAGTGAAGGAAATCCCAACGCCTATCGATCTTCCTTTGCAACTAGAGAACACCATATAGTAGAGCTTCAACGGTTAGAGAATATTTTTTCCATGGGATTGTTTTGTACTACATTTGGAGAAAATTTTCCATCCAATCAAATTCATGTAGTTTTATAATCCTATAGAATACATGAGGACATGACCCTAGTCATGCGTTTTTCCAATTTTTGTGTTTTGAGAATCGTACTATTCAAAGAGACCCCGGGTGTTCATTTTCCGCCACGCGCAAGAGCGCAGACAAGCGCCCATGCGTCTTCCGTCAGTTTGGCAGTCTTTCCTTCGCCAGCCGGGAACACTGTACCCTCCTGATCGAACACAAGCTTGCCACGTTTCTGAACACAACATACTGCATACCAATCAAGGGGACACTGTTAAAATAGAGGTTGTTGCACACTTTCCCACGAGTGCACTGCTGAGAACCATGAATTTGTTACATAATAGTGTTTACAACATGATGTTAGTTCCATGAATGTTTCGACTTTCACGCGGTCCACTAGATTTGATCCATACAACTCCCCCTCTCAACCAATGGACTACGTAGCTAGATCGCATGCTCACATCTAATGTCCATATTCCTTACACCAAAGCTATGGCATACTTAGCATATACATGGAACTCAGACAACATGTGTTTCTGATTCATCTCTCCTATCGACAATACTCTAAACTTGCATTATCTTCTCCTAGACTGCACTTTGTCTTGTGTTTCGGTTGGCTACTTTCTCTTTCATGGATGGGATTCAACTGGCTACTATCTCTGACATGTATGGGATTGGGAAATTTGATAGGGGGGGAGTACGGCCACATTCTCGTATCCTCTAAAACACTAAGCTCCCTAGTTTTTAAGGCCTCACAATCAGTTGAGGTCTCCAATTGAAATTGAGTCAGCCAATTTTGACCAGGTCAACAATTTCTCAAAGCTCTCTCTATTCTTTTATACTATACACTATGCTTCTTAATTTTTAAGGCCGCACAAATAATTGAGGTCTTCAATATAGAATTTGGGTCACCCAATTTTAACCCGGTCAATAATTTCTCAAGGTGCTCTCCCATTCAATTCTTTAATTCATTGTGTCCTGTAATTTTGAAGCTCTTTCATTCGATTAAGGTATTCAATTTTGGATTTGATTTACAATTTTGATCAGGCCAATGATTTTTCAAATCAATCAGCAACCAATCTATAAAAACATATTAATTCCGTGCACTCTCCCACCACTTAGGAAAAAAGCTCCACCATATAATATTGTAGTACAAATATAGTACATGCAAGCACCGCCGCGAAAATTTCACACATAATATGGGTTTTAGCGGCATCTACAGAATCACACCAAGAAAGGCACACCAAATCACCGCATTACAAATAAGAAATAAACACACTCCATCATGTCCCGCACCCGTCAAACCATGTATTCCATCAGTTCCAAATACAAGGGGTATTAGTTTTTTGGAAAACAGAATTTCTTTACCTTTGACCAAGTTTGACATACACAATATTAACAAAAATATATAGAAATTCATTTCATGATGAATCTGATGATACCGATTTGATATTATGGATTTTAATATATTTCTTTACAAATTTATAAAAGTTAAAGATGTTTGACTTTTCAAAAAAGTAATAGTACACCTTATGTTTTGAAACATAGTGAACAATTCTTTTAAGAAACCCAATAACACCTTCTAGTATAGCATGAGCTTCTCAGCAAATTAATACTGCATGATATAACATGAGACCTGCTATCATGGAGGGTTCCTCACCTAATATATCATACACACATACTAGTGCGATAGTACACCACTGCTACTCAAGTACACAAAATTTAATCACTACTTCTCCCTGGCGCTTCATTGATATAGTCAAGTGGTTTTGAAAGCAGTCTCGGACTACTGAAGCTTAGATCGTAGTGCTAAGAAGTCACAAATCTCGGTCAGCGGTCTTCTGACCTACGTATTTATTACACACAACTACATCAGTGTGCATCGTCACAATTCCATGTGCATATCAGTTCCAACAAATGTGCTACACAGATATACAATACCAGTACAAACTGGGGTAACCATAAGCATCATCACCTGTTCAACCACTAGTACGTTCATGAACTGTGAAAATGGTAAGAACCTACAGAGGACACACCAGCTACATAATTACCCATTACCATGACATGTTTTCTGACCACGAAGCACATGCTTCGCTTATTTCACCAAACAGAAAAGAAAGCAGGAAAGGAAGAAAGAAAGTAAGGAAGGACACAAAGTCCGAGCGATATGTACAATAACTGCATGAATCAGGTGCACTAGTAGAAAAAGGGGTATTTGTTCCGGGACTAAAGGCCGTCCACGTGGCCACTGCCTGGAGGTCCACCTTTAGTCCCGGTTGGTAACACCAACCGGTACTAAAGGAAATTTTATGATTTTTTTTGAAAATGTTCTTTTTTAATTTTTTTTGAATTTTTTTATTTTCAAATTTCTGAATTATTTTAACCTCTAACCTCTAATCACCCTCATCACTGCTCAATTTAACCTCTAATCTCTAATCACCCCTCATCATTCCAAATTATCTAACTTCTCGGACGGTCACCCATCTCACTACTTCAGCCTGATCGCGCTTAACTTCTGGGTTTTATTCTCCCTCGTTTTCAAGTCTGCGCTTGGAGTTTTCCTGACAATAGTAAGATGTCAATCCTATTAACCCTCAGGAATTTAGCTTGAGCATGAAGTCACACATTTCATTGTTTGAGTTTGAAATTATTGTTCTAAAAAACAATAATTATTTAGTAACACTAATATTTCTTGAATAAGTAGTTTGACCACAGATTGACCATAGTTTGACCATAGTTTGACCAGATTTGACCAAAATTCAAAAACACTGAAATAATTATTTAGTAACACTAATATTTCTTGAATAAGTAGTTTGACCATTGTTTGACCATAGTTTGACCATAGTTTGACCAGATTTGACCAAAATTTAAAAAAACTAAAATAATTATTTAGTAACACTAATATTCTTGAATAATTATTTAGTAACACTAATACTTCTTGAATAAGTAGTTTGACCATAGTTTGACCAGATTTAACAAAAAATACTGAAATTTGAGCATAACTTTTTTTCCTTTTAGAATTTGAGGATTCTAAAAATTTGCAAACAAACTGTAGGCTGTCCAAATCGGATGCGGATTTTCGTGCTGAACATTTTGATATATTATACGTTTTTTCTGACATAGTATGCAAAAGTTATAGCCGTTTTACATTTTCCCTACACTTTTTGCAAAACATGTCCAAATTTAAGTTTTTTAATTTTCCTAACTAGTAGATGTAGTAACATAACTACATCTCAAAGGATTTTAATTTTTGAAGTCTTTATCATTTTCTTTTGCTTTTTGCAAAACTGAAAAGGCGATCAACAGGGGGGGTACAGTTTGAAAATGGGACTTTTAGTACCGGTTTGTGCCACGAACCGGTACTAATGCCTCAAACCCCATTAGTACCGGTTCGTGGCACGAACCGGTACTAAAATCTTAAATGCCGGTTAGTGCCACGAACGGTACAAATGGGCATCGCACCCTTTATTACCGGTTCGTGGCACCAACCGGGACTAAAGGTCCCATTTGAACCGGGACTAATGCCTTTGCCGCATGAACCGGGACCAATGCTCACATTAGTCCCGGTTCATGACTGAACCGGAACTAATGGGCTAACCCGGCCTGGACCAAAGCCCTATTTTCTACTAATGGTGGTCCGAAGTGTGTTAGCGACCCCGACATGCAGGACCCATTGGGCAGCCACTCTAGTGACACCAAAGCTGCCCAGCGCCCCAGCAGGCTCAAGCGGCCCAACCTGCGAGTCCACGGGCCAGAGTGGGCTCATGAAGCCCAGGCGATGGCTACTTTAAGCGAGACTCGATGCAGCCACAACCATCAAGTGGATCACGACAACGGCGGCTCGACTCTTTCCCCTTCCTCTCCTTGCCACGAATCCTAGCCACCATTCTTGTAATTCCCCTGTAATCGCCACCGAATCGTGTATCTGAGAGTGTTTGCTACTAGTAATCGAGCTTTCCCCCTACTATACCCTATCATCTGGTATCAGAGACCAGCCACCACTCCTCCCCACTTCGCTCTGGCGCACCTCATCGAGACAGGGGGTTTGCGGCAAGCTCGAGAGGCCATGGATCCAAGTGTTTCGACCTTCCTCAGCCGTTTCGAGACCAAGATCGAAGCCACCATCGATGGTCTCACCAAGGCGCAGCAATCCACGACGACGAAGATCGACGATTTGCTCTCCCGGAGGCCCGATCTCGAGCGCCGCGTGGCGGATCTGGCTACGCCATCACGGCTCTGCAGCAAGCGCAAGCGCCTTCTCAGGACCAATCCGAGGTGGATCCGGCGCCCCAGGATGCCGGTGCAGAGATCAAGACCCAAGGGCCCGATGGCCATGGCGATTTTCAGATCCATCGGGGGCAACTGGCGGCGTCCCTCCTAACGCCGCCGTCACTCCCGGCTAACGGTACGAGCACCGATCCTGTTACTCCACACCTGCTGTCTCCGTTTGCCCACGCCAACCAGATGCTCTCTGGTCTTGGTCAAGAACACCCATCTATCTCCTTTCCGCAGTTTTCCGGTGAAAATCCCAACATGTGGAAGACTCTATGTGAGCAGTATTTCGCCATGTTTGGGATTACGCCTTCCTTTTGGGTTCCTATGGCGGCACTGAATTTCTCAGGGCCAGCAGCGATCTGGCTGCAGTCCTCCAGTGCTGCCTGGGCGAGTTTGATTGGAACTCGTTCACGGCGTTACTCTGTATGCGGTTCGGCCGTGATCGGCACCAAACCTTGATACGCCAGTTTTATTCCATTCGCCAAACGACCACAGTAGCGGATTATATTGAAAGATTTGAAGCGGTTATTAACCATCTGAATTCATATTCTGAGGCCATACATCCTTACTATTTCCTTACTCATTTTGTCGAGGGACTGCGGCACGACATCAGGGCGGTTGTCATGGTGCAGCGACCGCCCGACTTGGACACAGCGTGTGCGCTTGCGCAGCTGCAAGAGGAAGTGGCAAACGGGGCTCGTGTGCATACAACGAAGGTGCCGGAGCCAGGCCTGTGGCCAGCAGTGCCTTTACCGCTGCCCCACCTCTAGCGCGCCACACGCCGCCTCCGGTCGCCACCGATCGGCGCGGGATAGACGCAGCGCGCGCCGATTCTTCCTAAATCAAGGCGCTGCGGGATTATCGTCAAGCCCGCGGCCTTTTCTTCAAGTGCGGCGAGCGATGGGGACACGACCACGTGTGCCCCACGTCGGTGCAACTGCACGTCATCGAGGAGCTGCTCGACATGATCGGCTTCGACAACTTCCTCGACTCCCAAGTTCAGCAAGGCGATGGCCTGGACGACACGGTCATGGCGATCTCCCTGTCTGTTGTCACAAGGGGGGTCTCCGCCAAAGCTTTGCAGCTACGTGCATGGATCCAAGGACGCGAGGTGCTTCTCCTGGTTGATTCCGGCAGCTCCAATTCATTCGTCGATGCGCAACTCGCCGCCTCCCTCACTGGAGTGCAGCCACTTCCCAAGCCAGGACGAGTCAGAGTGGCGGATGGGGGCGAGATGCTCTGCTCTAGCTTCATTCCCCACGAGGGTGGTATTCGCAAGGGAACGAATTCTTCACTTATTTGAAGGTGCTGCCGTTGGGTACTTGCGATGCAATACTGGGCACGGACTGGCTCGAGGAGCACAACCCAATGATCATCGACTGGCGTGCGCGCTTCCTGGAGATTCCATCACCGGCAGGCCCCCTTCGCCTGGTCGGGCACGATGCCGCGTCCATCTCTTGCGAGTCCATCAACAACATACAACTGCAAGGGCTCTGCAGCAAAGGGGCAGTCTCGCACATTATTCACTTGTGCGTTGTGGCACAAGAGACCAACAAACCTACTCCAACTCCAGAGTGCATACAGGCAGCGGTGGATGAATTTCCGGATGTCTTCAAGGAACCAACTGGCCTTCCACCACGATGGTCTTGTGACCACAGGATTCCTTTAGTTCCAGGGGCACAACCTGTGAATATCAGACCATACCGTCACAAGCCTGAACATAAGATAGAGATAGAAGCTCAGGTGGAAGAATTGCTCAGATCAGGTGTCATTCAGAGAAGAACGAGCCCCTTTGCATCAACGGTGATATTGGTCAAGAAAAAGGATGGAACCTGGCGTCTGTGCATTGACTACCGTCACTTCAACGCTCTCACAGTCGTTGCCAAGTTCCCGGTTCCGGTTATTGAAGAGCTATTGGATGAACTCCATGGTGCGGCTTGGTTTTCCAAGCTAGATCTTCGAGCGGGCTATCATCAGATTCGTTTGGCCCCGGGGGAAGAATACAAAACAGCGTTCCAAACACATCAAGGCCATTTTGAGTTCAAGGTGGTTTCATTTGGCCTCATGGGTGCCCTAGCAACCTTCATCATGGCAGTCACCACAACTCTCAAACCTGTCAACCGCGTCTGCGTCGTGTCATTCTTTGATGACATTCTCGTTTTCAGTATGTCTCTCGAAGATCATGTGATCCACTTGCGTCAGGTTTTGGGACTTCTGCACAAGGACAGCTGGAAAGCTAAAATGAGCAAATGTGTTTTGGTCAGCAGCAAATTTCGTACCTCGACCACGTCATCAGCTTGCAGGGGGTTTCGACTGATCCAACCAAGATCCCAGCAGTAGCAAATTGGAAAGCTCCTACCAGCACCAAAGAGGTGCGTAGCTTCCTGGGTCTTGCTGGCTATTATCGGCGGTTTGTGAGAAATTTTGGAGTCATTGCAAGACCGCTGTTCAACCTTCTCAAGAAAGGGACTCCTTTCATCTGGACAGACACAAACCGAGACAGCCTTTCAAGTTCTCAAGCAGCAGTTGATCTCAGCACCTGTCTTGGCTTTGCCCGACTTCCAACAATGTTTCACCATCGAAATGAACGCAAGTGATCGTGGAATCGGGGCCATTCTGCAGCAGCAAGGGCACCCGATAGCATTCATGAGCAAAGCGCTCAGTCCTCGCTACCATAGGTTGTCCACGTACGAGAAGGAATATTTGGCAATCGTTGTGGCAGTGGACCAGTGGCACCCCTATCTGCAACATGCAGAATTTGACATTCTCATCGATCAGAAAAGCTTAATTCATCTGGAAGAGCGACGACTGACCACTCCTTGGCAGCAGAAGGCATTCACCAAGCTCTTGGGACTGAGATACCACATTCGTTACAAGAAAGGAACTGAAAACACGGGCGCAGATGCACTGTCCAGATCCAACACCCAAGACACTCTCTTCGCGGTATCCTCTTGCCACCCAGCTTGGCTCGAGGATGTGGTCAACAGTTATAACAGCAAGAACCATGCTCGCGCCTGCTGGAACAGCTGTCATTGCGTGATGATCCCAAGGGTCGCTTCTCCCTTCAGCAAGGAGTATTCCGATTCCGAGGCAGAATCTGGCTGGGAGGGAGTACGCAAATTCAACAGAAGATTATTTCAGCCTTCCATGACAGTCCCTTGGGAGGACACTCAGGGTTCTCAGTAACCAACCGTCGCATCAGACGACTGTTCATGTGGCCCAAGATGAAAGCGCAAGTGCCCCAGTACGTCCGTTGTTGTCAGATATGTCAACAGGCTAAGCCAGATCGTGCAACATCTCCTGAGTTGCTGCTCCCTCTACCTATTCCAGCACAACCATGGGACTTCATTTCCATGGATTTCGTGGATGGTTTACCACAGTCCAGCAGGTTTTCTTACTGGTGATCGTAGACAAGCGCACAAAATTTGCCTATTTCCTGCCATTGGCTCACCCGTACACAACAGCATCAGTGGCCAAGCTTTACATGAGCTGTTGGGGAACGTAGTAATTTCAAAAAAAATCCTACGCACACGCAAGATCATGGTGATGCATAGCAACGAGAGGGTAGAGTGTTGTCCACGTACCCTCGTAGACCGAAAGCGAAAGCGTTAGCACAACGTGGTTGATGTAGTCGTACGTCTTCACGATCCGACCGATCAAGTACCAAACATACGGCACCTTCGAGTTCAGCACACGTTCAGCCCGATGACGTCCCTCGAACACCGATCCAGCCGAGTGTTGAGGGAGAGTTCCGTCAGCACGACGGTGTGGTGACGATGATGATGTTCTACCGATGCAGGGCTTCGCCTAAGCACTGCTACAATATTATCGAGGTGGATTATGATGGAGGGGGGCACCGCACACGGCTAAGAGATCGAAGGGATCAATTGTTGTGTCTATGGGGTGCCCCCTGCCCCCGTATATAAAGGAGCAAGGGAGGAGAAGGCCGGCCCTAGGAGGGGCGCGCCAAGGGATTAGGATTCCTGCTCCTAGTTGGAGTAGGTTTCTTCCTTTCCTAGTCCAACTAGGAGAAGGGGGGAAGAGGAGAAGGAAGGGAGAGGGGGGCCGCACCCCAAACCCATTGTCCACTTCGGACTGGGCTTGGGAGGGGCGCGCGCCACCTCCTGGCTGCTACCTCTCCTTCTCACTAAGGCCCATTAAGGCCCAATACTTCTTTCCCGTATTCCCGTAACTCCCCGGTACTCCAAAAAATACCCGAATCACTCAGAACCTTTCCGATGTCCGAATATAGTCGTCCAATATATCGATCTTTACGTCTCGACCATTTCGAGACTCCTCATCATGTCCCCGATCTCATCCGGGACCCCGAACTACCTTCGGTACATCAAAACTCATAAACTCATAATATAACCGTCATCGAAACTTTAAGCGTGCGGACCCTACGGGTTCGAGAACAATGTAGACATGACCGAGACACGTCTCCGGTCAATAACCAATAGCGGAACCTGGATGCTCATATTGGCTCCCACATATTCTATGAAGATCTTTATCGGTCAAACCGCATAACAACATACGTTGTTCCCTTTGTCATCGGTATGTTACTTGCCCGAGATTCGATCGTCGGTATCTCAATACCTAGTTCAATCTCGTTACCGGCAAGTCTCTTTACTCGTTCTGTAATACATCATCTCGCAACAAACTCATTAGTCACATTGCTTGCAAGGCTTATAGTGATGTGCATTACCGAGAGGGCCCAGCAGAGATACCTCTCCGACAATCGGAGTGACAAATCCTAATCTCGAAATACGCCAACCCAACAAGTACCTTCGGAGACACCTGTAGAGCACCTTTATAATCACCCAGTTATGTTGTGACGTTTGGTAGCACACAAAGCGTTACTCCAGTAAACGGGAGTTGCATAATCTCATAGTCATAGGAACATGTATAAGTCATGAAGAAAGCAATAGCAACATACTAAATGATCGAATGCTAAGCTAACGGAATGGGTCAAGTCAATCACATCATTCTCCTAATGATGTGATCCCGTTAATCAAATGACAACTCATGTCAATGGTTAGGAAACATAACCATCTTTGGTCAACGAGCTAGTCAAGTAGAGGCATACTAGTGACACTCTGTTTGTCTATGTATTCACACAAGTATTATGTTTCCGGTTAATACAATTCTAGCATGAATAATAAACATTTATCATGATATAAGGAAATAAATAATAACTTTATTATTGCCTCTAGGGCATATTTCCTTCATGAGCCAGATTTACAAGATTCATGGGCTGCCCGGAGCGATCGTCTCTGACAGGGACCCGGTGTTCACAAGTCAGTTCTGGCAGGAGCTGTTTCGTGTGGCGGGCACGCAACTACGGCTCAGCAAAGCCAACCATCCGCAGACGGATGGATAGACCGAGCGCATCAATCAATGTGTCGAGACTTTCCTTCGCTGTTTCACTCAAGCTTGTCCCAGGCAGTGGAGTTTTTGGATACCTCTGGCCCAGTTCTGGTACAACAATGCTCATCACTCAGCCATTGGCATGACTCCTTTCAGAGCCATGTTTGGGTATGAACCGCGCCATTGGGGGATTTCGGCCAGCAGCACTTGTTCTGTTCCAGCACTCCAATCATGGCTGGACTAGAAGGAAACAGTACAAGCCTTGCTGCTGCAGCACCTGAACAGAGCGTAGCAGATCATGGAGCAACAAGTTGACAAGAAGCGATCCTTCCGAACCTTCACAGTGGGCGAGAGTGTTTTCCTCAGGCTGCAACCATACATCCAATCCTCTGTTGCCCTGAGAGCAAACCACAAGCTGAGCTACAAGTACTATGGGCCGTTCACCATCATCGACAAGATCAACGATGTGGCGTATAAAATTCAACTGCCACCACAAGCCACTGTCCACCCGGTGTTTCACGTGTCGCTCCTACGCCGTGCACTTCTTCCAGGTATGGTTGTCGAACCACAACTACCACATTGCGCTGACGACCTTGCTGTGCCAGTGGAAATCCTGCAAACTCGCTGGCGTCGGAAGAACAACTCCATGCGCGAACAAGTGAATGTCCGGTGGTCCAATTCCGCCTCCCTCGGCACCACCTGGGAGGACAAAGACAGCCTCAAGTCGAGGTTATCGCATTCTGAGGCTTGGGGCAAGCCTCGTCTCAAGGAGAGGGGGATGTTAGCGACCCCGACATGCAGGACCCACTGGGCAGCCACTCCAGCGACACCAAAGCTGCCCAGCGCCCCAGTAGGCTCAAGCGGCCCAACACGCGAGTCCACGGGCCAGAGTGGGCTCACTGAAGTCCAGGCGATGGCTACTTGAAGCGAGACTCGATGCAGCCACATCCATCCAGTGGATCACGGCAACGGCGGCTCGGCTCTTTCCCCTTCCTCTCCTCGCCACGAACCCTAGCCACCATTCTTGTAATTCCCCTGTAATCGTCACTGAATCGTGTATCTGAGTGTTTGCTACTAGTAATCGAGCTTTCCCCCTACTATATACCCTATCAAAGTGCTGATTCACTTCTTCCACTAGTGAAGGAAATCCTTACGCCTATTGATCTTCTTCGCAACTGGAGAACACCGTACAGCATCTAGGGACGTAGATGTCCACGGGGACGATTTTTTAAATACACGGTGACCATTAAATTTGCGAATGATTTTTACTAGGCATTTAGTTTCATGGACATTTTTTTCATAAATATTTTAATTAACGATTTTTTAATCATGCACACATCACAGATTTGGTGTACCTTTTTTAGGGGAAAACCTGCCACTGCTTTATTAAGTAAACAATGTTTGGACTGTCATTCAAAATTACATCTAAAATAAAGTCTGGAGGAAATTCAAGCCATTACTCGGATCTCTCTTCACCTAGACCTACTCTCGCAAGCTTATGTGCGGCAACGTTGGCAGACCTCTGAACCCACGAAACTCTAAACTCTTAACACAGAATTGAGCATCCCCTTTGATTTCCTGAAGCCATGGCCCTGCCGCAGACAAATTCCTCTCCCTTTGTTTGATCATCTGCAGCACCACTTGGCTATCCAGCTCCATATGGATCTTCTCCACGTTCCTGTCAATTGCTAATTGAATCGTTCGCCTACACACGAGGATCTCCGCTGCTTTCAGGCAGCAATGTGTGGGAAATGATGACAGAATCCTCCCCTAAAGGCGCCCACATGGTGTCTCATTACTGCACCACCAACAGCACTGTCGGCATGTTTCGAAGTGGCACCATCCGTGTGGACAGCGGCAAACGCACCTTGGGAACATGTACTGATCGCCGGTGTTCGGTTCAAAAAGAAAGAACAACATATAATAGCCAAAAGAAATGTTTGTCGTGTGATGTGGGCTTTGCGTGCATGAACAAAGTACCACCTAGAACATTATTTTCTGTTGCAGTTGTATATGTTTTTGGGTCCGTCTATGTCACATCTAGATGTGAGATAATATCTCACATCTAAGGTTTTCTTTTTCTGTTTGTTTGTCCTGTTTGTTTGATTTTAATTTGTCAAAGCCCAAAACTAAAAACTACCTCGTCGTGCGTCCGCCTTGGTGACCGGCCTATACGCAAATCTGGTCACTAGCTCCCCTCATAAAAAAATATGGTTGCTAGCTACTCGTACAAGCAACCTGATCGCTAGCTTTTTCTGGAAAACAAAATGATCGCTAGTGCTAAATCGACTTGTTAGCTTTTGCCTCTGATCATTATACATTTACAAGGACATCTCCCGTAGCTAGCTTCTAGGCTACCAACGATTTATTTTATTTTTTGCCTTTTGGTTATTGCTTTTTCCCTATTATATTTTATAATTAATTTTCAGTAAAGAACAAAATTTCAAAAACATGTTCACGAATTTACATAAGTTTTTTCAAATTATAAAAAATGTTAACGAATACCAAAAATGTTCTAATATATGGTGAACAATGCTTTAATATATGATGATCATTTTCTGAATACACACTATTTTTTTTCAATACACACTGAACATTGTTTTTTATATGCATGAACTTTTTATATATGATGAACTAAAAGCGAACTTTTTTATATACATAGAACTAAAAGCGAACAGAAAAAAACAAAAATAGATAAAATAGATAAATAAGAAGAGAACAAAAAATAAACACATTTTGATTCGCTTTTAAAAAATTGATCAACATGAACAATTTTAGAAAAATGAACTAATTTACAAATTGTAAGTTTATGAAGAAACATAAAATTGCCAGAATATGGAAAAAAGGAGATCAATTTTTGAAAAATAGAAAAATAAAAAGGAGATGAAAACAATGAAGAAAAATGATAAATAAAAAATCATAAAAAACATGAAGAAAATGAAACAAAATAAAAAAGGGTATCCTAGCTACTTGGGCCGGCTCATCTGCAGTTTGTTCGCTGACTAGGGTGGACAGGAAACTAGGAAAAAAAATGTTGGACCCCCAATGGCAAGTCGAGGGTGGAATCTCAATTGGGAATAAAAAAGGTCGGGCCCCAGTTGCGAGTCGAGTTTGGACTTGCAACTAGGGACATAAATGGTTGGACCCTAATTGCGACTCAAGGGTGGACTTGCAGCTAGGACTAGAAAAGGTCGAGCCCTAGTTGCGAGTCGACGGTGGACTTGTAACTGGGGGAAAAGGTCAGCCCCAGTTGCGAATCGAGGGTGGACTCACAATTGGGACGAAATGTCGGGCACCAGTTGCGAGTCGAGGTTTAACTTGCAACTCGGACAAAAAAGTTGAACTCTAGTTGCGAGTTGAGGGTGGACTTGCAACTCGGACAAAAAATGTTGGGCCCCAGTTGCGAGTCGAGGACAGACTTTTCAAATTGGACAAAAAATGTTGGACCCTAGTTGCAAGTCGAGGGTGAACTAGCAACTCGGAAAAAAATATTGGGCCCCAATTGCGATTCGAGGATGAACTTGCAACTCGGACAAAAAAGGTTGGACCCTAGTTGCAAGTCGAGGGTGGACTTGCAACTCGGACAAAAAAGGTTGGGCCCTAGTTGCGACTCGAGGACGCACTTACAACTCGGACAAAAAAGTTGTGCCCTAGTTACGAGTCGAGGGTGGACTTGCAATTCGGACAAAAAATGTTGGGCCCCATTTGCGAGTCGAGGGTGGACTTGCAACTTGGAAAAAAAGTCTAGCCCCATTTGCGTCGAGAGCGGACTTGCAACAAGGACAAAAATGGTTTGGCCACGGTTGGACTTTTAAATGGAAGAAAAGGCCGGACCCCAGTTGTGGGTCGAGGGTGGACTTGCAATTAGGACAAAAAAATATTAAGACTCAGTTGCGAGTTAAGAGTACAATTACAACCAGGAAAAAAAGTCAGGCCCAGCTGTGACTCAAGGGTGGATTGCAATTGGGAGGAAAAAATGCTGGGCCCGAGTTACAAGTCGAGGGGGTTATTGCAACTAGGACAAAAGGGTCGGTCCCTAACTGTGAGTCGAGGGTGGACTTGCAAATAGAAAGTCGGGCCCCGAGTTGATGATGAACTTGCAACTAAGACAAAAAAAGTTCGGGTCCCAGAGTCGAGAGTGGACTTGCAATTGGAAGGAAAAAACGCCGGGCCCGAGTTGCAAGTCAAGGACAGACTTACAACTAGGACAAAAAAGAACGGGTCCCAGTTGCGAGTCGAGGGTGAATTTGCAACTAGGAAAAAAAATGTCAGGCCCCAGTTGCGAGTCAAGGGCGGACTTGCAAATGGGACAAAAAAAGAACGGGTCCCAGTTTCGAGTCGAGGATGAACTTGACATTAGGACAAAAAAGGCCAGACCCCAGTTATGAGTTGAGGACCAACAAAAACGGAGTCGAACAGGCCTAAGCCAACAACAGGATACAGAATAAACAAACAACAACAAGGAAGGCGGAAGGTAGAGCTTGCAGGAAAATGAAGGAAAAATAAATCATATGGTGAATTTAACAAGTACTTATAAAATTTTAAAAACCATGGATTTAAAAGGCTAAAAAAGGAAAAAAATAAAAGTATTAAAAGATGGGACCTCTATTGCATGCCAGTGTGTGGTTGGACTTGCACCTAGAACAAAAAATGGATTGGGCCTCAGTTAGGGACAAGTAGACAAAACATAACAAGGAGACACATGAATACATCATCCAACGCCGGGAGATCAAAAGTTTACGCCAAAATTACAACAACAAGATGCAACGGTAGGTGACAGTGACTAGTTGCATGACAAGGGCGCACTTGCAACATAATCTGAAAATATGTTGGGCCGAGTTGCATCTCGGTGGTTTACTTGCAACTGCGGCAATAAAAATAAAAGAGACGAGCTCCAGTTTACATGTCGGTGATCGACTTGCAACTAGAACAAAAAATAAAAAGGCCAATCCAGTTAGGAGTACACTTGCAGGAAAGACCAAAACGGTTTAGATCCAGATACATGTCGGTGATCGACTTGCAATTGGAACAAGAATAATAAAAAGACACAAGGTTCTTACATATTAAGGTTAGACATGAGAACAAAAATAAAAATAAGAAATTGGCCGTTTCCCGTCATTGTACTGTTTAGAAACTTGGTCGGGTTGCCTCTACTCCTTAGACAAAGAGCAATGGGATAGAGAGAGCGAAGAAACAGAGCCGTCGAGCCAGCGGCCAGCTCTTCTCTTCAACTTATACAGACTACAATTATCTTCAACTACAACACAAAAAAAAAGACCATGAAAAATGGCCCAAAAAAGAAAGACGCACGGTGTGATGGGCTGTAAAATGAACAACAGACGAGCGACACCGGACGCGCGGGACAAAACAACCCCGATCAAAGAATTGCACAAAATTTATAGAGACAGATCAAATGGACTGAAACTTAGATGAGACATCACACTCTTCTATATGAGTTTTAACAATTTCGATACATGATTTACTATTCCGTGGACACGTTGCATGGATGAATACAAATCAAAACAATGAAAAAATTGCATGAATAATCATACGGTATATACACACACAAAGGAGATGCCTGTACATGTCATCTGATATATACACATATCATAGTATTGCAAGGGGGAGACAAAAGAAATGAAAAAAAGACAAAAAAATACCTCACAAACTGCAACAGCTGCAATGTATCGAGACAATACAACAATAGACAAAAAAAGAAAAAAGAAAAGAAAGGAAAGGCAGCCCACGCTAGCACACATGGGCTAGCCCACGCTGGCACGCTGCATGCACGCCCGTGCGGGCTGCGCGAGCGCACGCTACAAATCGCCAGATCGTACAATCAAAGGCGAAGAAATCATCAGATCATCAATGCACGAATTGTAAAGACAAAACAAATCTAACGATGAGGGACTTAGATGTGAAATAGTTATTTCACATCTAGATGTGAAATAGCAAATCTGTATGTTTTTTTGTTTTTCTATAAGAAGCGCAGATGTATAAGGGGAAGGCATATTTAGATGAGCCTGTAGGGGTGGTGGTTGGAGCGTTGTTTGTGGGCTGGGCAGTGCGCCCACGACAAAACAATAAAAAAAGAGACAAACAAATAATAGGGCGTGTCTAAAAAAACAAATAATAGGGCGGACTGTTTGTTTATCTGATGTTAGATGATATCTCATCTAGATCCCTAAACAGTCCCATACAGAATACTGCTATGATTCTGTTCACTACACACAATAATACATGTACAAAGGTGAGGTAACCACGTTAGCGACCTCAACGTTTTAGCTACAAAGCGTGGCAGGACGTGCGCACTAGACGTGGTGTTAGCGGGCCGGGCGTGCGTCCCGTTGCCGTGGCGAGCGCGTAGATCAGGATGGATCCCAGTGACTCGGTTAGGTTTGTTGTGGACGGCGCAACGGTGCTTTCCAACAACATGGGCACATTCCAGATTCCATACGGTGAAGTCCCAACTATCCCAACATGTACATTAAACTAAGTCAACATGTGTTTCTGATTCCTCTCATTCCTATCGACAAGACTTTAAACTTGAATAATCTTCTCCTAGCTCTTTGTCCTGTATTTTGGTTGGCTAACATCCCTTCATTGGATGGACATGAGAATTGACGAGAAGAAAACAAAGCCACGTCCTCATACTATATCACGAGCTTCTGAGTAAATTTAAACTACATGCCATACCATGAGACCCGGTATCCTCTCGGGCTACCTCACCCAATATATAATAAGCAACTATTGATGCTATATCATAAACACGCATCGATGCTGCCTACCCAAGTACGCAAAATTTAATTTTGTACTTCACGGTATTTCAAGTAGTTTCCAAAATATTGTCCGACTACTGAAATCAAGATCGAAGAGCTCATCAGCCACAACTCTTAGTTAGCGGTCTTTGATCTATTTGTTACACACAATTCCAAACAAAATGTGTTGATAGAAGTGTTGATTCACTTTTCCGACCAATTAAGAAAATCACTGTGCATGTTAGTCTTCTTTTGCAACTGGATAATGCACACGCTACAACTTCAACGTTTGGAGCGCATCCTGCAATGTAGACATCCACGGGAACGATCTATAACACCCACAAACGACAGAGTATGAGTGATGGTAGTATCCACCACCGTTGGCGCAACTTCCCGTTGAGATAAACCATCGAGGCTCTGGCATCAACCTTGAGGAGAATTTTTTTTACGTCTAAATTGTTGAACACACATATCACTACAACTTTTTTTCCTTACGACCCATAAAGGGCTGGGTTTCACTATCAGAGAGAGAATGGAACGACAACATGCCAACGTTCCACAACACTACAACTTAACTAACACTGACCACAAACCTACGCGATCTCGATAACATCCGCATGGAGAATTCTGCCATAATGCCCTTAAAGGGAGAGGTGGACAACAAAGGACACAACAAGGCGGGTGTTGCATCTGGCGACGAGCAAGGCGATTTGCAGTCCACTGACAATTTGGCAGCAGCGCCAACCAAATAATTTTTGTTATCTTCAGACGCACTCAAGAGGTCTACGATTCCATCGCGCAAGGAGCAAACTCACGGCTGAAGAACAAAAGTATGCAGTTCGAGCCGAAAATCTGCCATCTGAAGATACCTGATAACAGAACCTGTCCGATGTATCCGTTAATCTGAGAGAGAACCTGCTCCGGTTGTAGTGTAGGCCACAACATAAGGAGTACAACGATAACCGGTGCCGAAAGAGTGCTATGACACACCCAGTCAGTAGGTAAGCCATCCGCCACTAGCAGTTGCCTAGCACTAGGACGCACCAACTGGAACATATGAGGCATAGTATGAGCCATGCTACTTCCTCCCAACAATCTTCCAGTCCAAAAAAGAGGACATTGTTCGTCCCCTAACGTGCACCTCATGGAACTAGCACCGAACAAACCGTCAGATTTTGGCTGCAATTGAATCCCCAGCCAATGGCTTGTCATCCTTCATTTTTCTCAAGCCAACAGCACTTGGTCAAGAACCGTGTAGACATACATTGAACACAACCAACTTATGTTTCTGATTTCTCCCATTCCTATCAACAAGATTTTGAACTTGAGTTATCCTCCTCAAGCTTGCTCTTTATCCTCTATTTCGGCTAGCCACTGTCTCTTCTATGGATGGGGATGAGGAGTGACAGGGGAAAGCAGGGCCGCATCCTCATATATCATGAACTTCCCAGTAAAGTAACTAATACTTCATGTTAACACATGAGACCTGCTATCTCACGCACTAATGGTGTATGCACGCCACTGCCTACTAGAGTAGGAAAATTTTAATTAATATTTCGCAATAGCTCTTCATTAATACTCAAGTACTTTTGAAGGGAGTCTCAGACTACTTGGAAGAGCTCAACAATCAGAATTCAGTCATCAGTATTCCGTCCTATTTGTTAAACACAAGTCCAATAGTGTACATTTGCACATCAAAAATGCATAGGATGCATGTCAGTTCCATCATATGTGCAATACAGATATACATTACCATTACAGACTAGGTACACCATAAGCACCAACTAGCCAACCACTAGTATGTCGGTTGTTTCATGGCATGCGAAGTAGTGAAGGATGGTGGTAGGAACCCACGTACCCACCAGCCAGCACACACCGGCTTACTTTTTTTTAGAAAGGGAAGTTGAAAGCATCGGCCTCTGCATCAAAAGATGCACACGACCATCTTTATTAAATTATTTAACAAATGTGTGGCAAAGATTTTCGTCAACAACCTGAAGCCATCATTCCACACCTACAAACTCGACAATTGGGGATGCCATGACAACGCCCCACCATCTAGAACCGGGGCCATCATCGAGCCGCCTGCGTGGCGTATCGAGAGCACACATCCACACACTGGTTAATTTACATACTGATTACCGTAGCATGTTTATTGACCATGAAGCACAGGTTTCACTTATTTCACCAAATAGAGAAGAGAAAAAGAAACGACACAAAGTTCCAACAATACGTAGAAGAAATGCATGAACCCGATGATCTAAAATTATGTTGATTCACTTCTCCCACCAGAGAAGAAAATCCTTGTGCATATTGATTTCCTTTTTCAACTAGAAAACACATTACAATATAGCTTCGGCAGTTGGAGGGCACCCAGTGGTGTAGATGTCTGCGAGAATGATCTTGTTGCACCCATGCACGACGAACTATGAGTATTGGTAGTACCCACGGGCATTGACGCAATTGGCCATCGAGATAACCCATTGAGGCTTTGGCATCTGGTCATAAACCCAGATGAGAGTAGATGAAGCTCAGAATGTCAGATTTGTATAGATATTCTCCAGTTCTCCCTAGGTATTATCATTCACATATGGTCAAGATAAAATTGTGTATGTGTACCTACAAAATGGTTTTTAAAATATAAAAAACTCAGTTACCACCGGAAAATACACAATGTTTAAGCTAATTTGTATTCTTATGCAAAGTTATTAAGATACTTGAATCAAGCAACTTCGAGAAATTGCAATGAACAACCATGACTATGCTATTTCAAGAAAACTGCCATCTCCATTCATTGGCAATCAAAACAAATTCATAGAAGGATAAACAAATGTGAAAACTGCGACGGCACCCATGTCATTCTGTCAGGGTTTCTTGTTCTATAAAAGCTATGAAGATAGCAGAAATGCTCTTTATAGCTCGAGCAACATTGAGCCCGTTATCACGGCCGAGCATTCGCCTTGTGATCCTTTCTCCAAGCGAGCTGGCAACATGTCTTTGGTTGGTACTCTATGTATTGTTTGCTATCCCATTATATATAAATAGCAATGGAACTCAACAAAGAGATACTAGTACATTACGAAGCATGGCAAATCACATCTAGCAGTTAGGCCAATTGTCCGCTGCACCAGAGGTGTGCGTGCTCGACTGGCCATGGCAAGCAACGAAGATTGTGTCGCCGTGAGAGCTTGAGGCACTGAGGCTAGCATTGATGCCGATAAATGGCCTCCTCTCATCACGATGGCGCTCCTCTGACGCTTGTCATCTATAACTTGGAGGACTGCTTGATAGTACTCATTGGGCGGGGATCTCATGCAGCCCTTCCATGCCGCCATGTTGCCGATGCAGACCACGTCTGGATCTTCGCCGGCTGCACGCGCATTGTGTCCGCAATCGTTCATCTCAATGAACATCTCTTTACGAGGCCCTTCCTTGATGTGCTGATAGTAGGAGCAGTGCATGGCTCCTAGGGCATCGCTCCAAGGATAGTACAGTCTGAGTCGATAATCACAGTCTGAGTCGACAATCACATAACTTTTGTCCCGTCACAGTATCTAGAATGAAGACAGATAAAAAAAATATCACTAGTGATTTGTTTATTGGATGATTTTGATGTTGGTGAAGCATCTTTGTAGTTTGATTTTAGGACTAGTTTATGTTACCTCAACTGGACTGGAAGTGTAACTATTCTCAAGAGAGAGAATCATTGTAACTATAACTTGTTGGTCATATACATGCTATGTACCTTCTTATTCATGCTTGAGAGACTGATTAGTAGCATCAGTATGAGCTACTGACCAAGTCATTATCAGTATCTCATATTGTGTTGCTCTCTTAGTTATGTCTTTCTTCTCAATTTATACCGCAGTTAACTTTTTCTTCTTCTTCATTGTAGCATCCAACAAAAGATGCATTACATTGTATCCATTGCGCCCTATAAACTGTTCTTACTATTTTGCCAAATACCATAATTCAGGTAATCAAGATTTTGCTGAATGCTACCATGTCAAGATATATTTGTACGCACTGTCCATGTGAATGGAAATCATTGTAGGACCCATATAAATTCAGATGTTCTTTGCCTTTGTATACACCCTGATGTGAATTCTACTCTATTGTTTTGCCGTGTAAGAAACTTTTGGATTGGATATGCATCTGCTTGAGAATTAGACACATAACCCTATGTTGTTTAGTAGGTGAGGATGGAACAGGGCCTGGGGCCTTTTGATCAAATACTGTTACGTTGTCCTCCCTCATAGATTTGGAAATTGTGTTTCATGTTTGATGAATTGGCGAGGATTGGTGCATGGGGCATTGTGTTGAGGACAAATATGAGACCTCTTGTATGACGTTCGTGGGCGTCAAACAACAGAGGCCACGCGTGCATGCAATGCAAACGACGGGGCCACTCTGAGTATGTTTTTTTTCTTACACGCACAAAAAAACGGCTGGTGTTTTACGAACGTAAATAAGTAAAAATATATTTCTAATTTTTCAATATGAGGTTTAAAAAGGTAAGTGTACATTAAACTTATATTCACTGTATATTTAAACAGTTCACCATATATTAAAAAAATGTTCGGTGTATTAAATAAAATTTCAATGTATACTAAAAATATGCTCATTGTATATTTTAAACAAAGTTCACCGTGTATTAAAAATGTTCATTGTGTATTATAAAAATATTCATTGTATATCAATAAAATGTTCCATAGTATATTACAAAAATTGTCACTGTGTATCTATAAGAGGTTCAACATGTATTACAAAAAAGTTCACTTGTATTAAAAAAAAGGTTCACTACATATGAAAATATGTTCATCATGTATCAATAAAAAGAAAAGTTAAAGGAAAAAGAATAATAAATTAAAAACAGAAAGAAAAAACGTAAAAAAACCAAAAAAATACTGAAGAGAACCAGAAAAGAAACAACACACACAAAAGACGAAGCAACGAACAACGCACAACACTCGTTATCGTGAACTGGGACTTCCCATCTGCGGGTGCTATGAGCGGCATATAGAATCAACCATCAAATATGTCAGGGCTACTTTTCATCCTTTTGAGAAAATGCCACTGCTACTCTGGATGGGCCAGCGAACCAACCTGTGGTTGGATGGTTAGAGGGACAATGATATCCTCAGCCCACCAGGGTTTAAGTCCTGGTGCTTGCATTATTCCTGGATTTATTTCACAATTTCCGGCGATGCGCTTTCAGTGGGAGGAGACGTTCCCGTCGACGACAAGGCACCTACGGTGACTTCGTAAATTTCAAGTTGATATGACGGCTCAGTCTCTCGGGAGTGCTCATAAGGGTAGGTGTGCGTGGGTGTGCGTTCATAGGGGTAAGTGTATACGCGTATGAATAAGCGCTTGTATCTGTACTGATGTTAAAAAAAGGAATGGATGGGCCAAGGAGAAGCCCTCGTGCCCATAGTGTCGTGATGGAGAAGTGTTGCGAGGGAGTACTTTTTTTTGAGAGAGATGCGAGGGAGTACTTAGAAGGCAAAGGTCTGACAAGTGCCACACGTAGACACTTGTCACAACCAAGGAGTTTTGAACTTTTTTACAGATTCATTTCTTTTCATTTTACCTTTTTGAATCGTGTGTTCAAATTATGTACCATTTTCATCCTTGGGTTTCTCGCGTCGAGATCTGTGAAAACTAGATCCCATGTTAATAGGTCTAGATGAGTTTTTTCACGAAAAACCTGGCAAAAAAGGAAATAGAAAAAACCAAAATAATACAAAAAAACATGAAACAAAAAAGAGAAAAAAAACTAGAAACTGCGAAGCATAGTTGTGTTTTTTTCACTTTTTTGGAAAGCACACATGTGCTTGTGTCCCTCACGCGGAAGCATAGCTATGTTTTGAAGGAAATATGCCCTAAAGGCAATAATAAAGTTATTATATATTTCCTTATAGCATGATAAATATTTATTATTCATGCTAGAATTGTATTAACCGGAAACTTAGTACATGTGTGAATACATAGACATACAGAGTGTCACTATTATGCCTCTACTTGACTAGCTCGTTAATCAAAGATGGTTAAGTTTCCTAGCCATAGACATGAGTTGTCATTTGATGAACGGGATCACATCATTAGAGAATAATGTGATTGACTTGACCCATTCCGTTAACTTAGCACTTGATCGTTTAGTATGTTGCTATTGCTTTCTTCATGACTTATACATGTTCCTATGACTATGAGATTATGCAACTCCCGAATACCGGAGGAACACCTTATGTGCTATAAAACATCACAACGTAACTGAGTGATTATAAAGATGCTCTACAGGTGTCTCCGATGTTGTTTGTTGAGTTGGCATAGATCAAGATTAGGATTTGTCACTCCGATTGTCGGAGAGGTATCTCTGGGCCCTCTCGGTAATGCACATCACTATAAGCCTTGCAAGCAATGTGACTAATGAGTTAGTTGCGGGATGATGCATTACGGAACGAGTAAAGAGACTTGCAGGTAACGAGATTGAACTAGGTATTGAGATACCGACGATCAAATCTCGGGCAATTAACATACCGACGACAAAGGGAACAACATATGTTGTTATGCGGTTTGACCGATAAAGATCTTCGTAGAATATGTGGGAGCCAATATGAACATATAGGTTCCGCTATTGGTTATTGACCGGAGACATGTATCGGTCATGTCTACATAGTTCTTGAACCCGTAGGGTCCGCATGCTAAACGTTCGGTGGCGATCGATATTATGAGTTTATGTGTTTTGATGTACCGAAGATAGTTCGGAGTCCCGGATGTGATCACGGACATGACGAGGAGTCTCGAAATGGTCGATACATAAAGATTGACATATTGGATGACTATATTCGGACACCGGATGAGTTCCGGGGGTCACCGGATAATTATCGAAGTGCTGGGGTGTTATCGGAAACCCCGAGGGGACTATTGGGCCTACATGGGCCATAGGGAAGAGGGGAGGAAGCCCACAAGGGGCAGCCGCGCCCCCTCCCTATAGGGAGTCTGAATTGGACTAGGGAGGGGGGCGCGCCCCCCTTTCCTTCTCCTCTCCCTCTCCTTCCTTCCCCCTTTCCACTTCCTAGTTGGACTAGGAAAGGGGGAGTCCTACTCCTACTAGGAGGAGGACTCCCCCTCTCCTTGGCGCGTCCCAAGGGCCGGCCGGCCTCCCCCTTGCTCCTTTATATACGGGGGCAGGGGGCACCCTAGAATACACAACATACACTGTTCTTAGCCGTGTGCGGTGCCCCCCTCCACCATAATCCACCTCGGTCATATCGTTGCAGTGCTTAGGCGAAGCCCTGCGCTGGTAGCTTCATCATCACCGTCATCACGCCGTCGTGCTGATGAAGCTCTCCCTCGACACTCTGCTGGATCGTGAGTTCGTGGGACGTCACTGAGCCGAACGTGTGTAGATCACGGAGGTGCCGTGCTTTCGGTACTAGGATCTGTCGATCGTGAAGACGTACGACTACATCAACCGCGTTGTCATAACTCTTCCGCTTACGGTCTACGAGGGTATGTAGACAACACTCTTCCCTCTCATTGCTATGCATCACCATGATCTTGCGTGTGCGTAGGAAATTTTTAAAATACCGCGTTCCCCAACATGTTTCATTGTGAAGCACACATGTGGTTTTTACTTTTCGAAAAAGCACATGTGTGCTTCACACGGAAGCACTGCTATGCGTTTCACTTTTCAGGAAGCATAAATGTGCTTCTCGTGGTCATCTATGTTTTTCACTTTTCCTGGAAGCACAGATGTGCGAAGCAAAACTGTGCTTTTCGATGAAGCACAATTCTGCTTTTCACTTTCTGGAAGTACATATGTGCTTTTCACTTCTCCTGGAAACACAACTCTGGAAAGCACAAATGTGCTTTTCACTTTTAGGAAGTATAGTTGTGCTTCATCGTGAAGCACACTGTTATGTTTTGCAATTTTTGAGAAGCACATTAGTGTTTCTTGTGCTCTTCACTTTTTGGAAAGTACATCTATGCTTCACGTTAAAGCAAAAATGTGCTTTTCACTTTTGGGAAGCACAGTTGTGCTTCGTCATGAAGCACAACTGTGTTCTTTCACACGGAGTGCTTCACATGATAAAAACAAAAAATATCATGAAAACCTAGAAAAAACCAAGCACAATCTAAGAACCACAAAAAAACCAAAAAACACGTGCAGAAAAAAAACATGTTTCCTGCTGGTGCGCCTACGGCACGATACGTGGCGATACTGGGCCACATCTGCGCACCACATGGCGCAATGGGAGCGCTCCGGCGCGTAAACAGTGTGTTGCTAATCACTGAGACTGATGCACTTCTGGTGCTGCAAGGCCTCAACAAATGTTTGATAGACTACCCAGGGAGGCCCAAGTGACCGAGATATCAACGTCCAGTCTAAGCTGTCATTTTCTGAATGCACGATTGTCCACTGTAAGCGAGAGACTATGCTAATTCTGCTGCTCATGCTCTAGTGCAACTTGGCCTCAATGTTCCATCTGACTTAATCCTTGCATGGCATGATGATGTACCAGCGCACATTGCTGGAATTGTAAGGGCCAACAATGCCCATAGAGTTTCATAATAAAGCAATATGCTTTCCCAAAAAATAAAAAATAAACTACGTGTTGCTGGATCGCATGGTCACATCTAATGTCCAAATCCTGCAGAGCCAAGTGCTGTACTGACTGAAGATGTCTTTCTTCGTGTAGACACATAACCTAGTCAAGATGTGTTTCTGATTCCTCTCACTCCTATTGACAAGACTTTTGCCTTGTATTTCGGCTGGCTGCTTTCTCTTCCATGGATGGGGATGGGAAGTGACGGGGGGGAGCAAGGCTACATCCTCATACAACATGAGCTTCTGAAAAAAATACTGCATGTTACTACGTGAGATCTGCTATCCTGTAGGGGACAACTCACCAACATAAATTAGCCATGGCATTTCATTGGTACTTTAAAGTTTTAAAATCAGTCGTGAACTACTAGAGTTAAGTTTGAAGAGCTAAGCAGCCAGAACTCTCAGTCAGCAGTCTTCCGACCTATTTGTTACACACAACTCCAGTAGTGTACAACATCACAATCGCATAGAATGCATATCAGTTCTATCGCATGTTTAGCATATATATATATATATATATATATATATATATATATATATATATATATATATATAGTACTACTATTCCTAGCACAAACTGGGGTACACCATAAGCATCAAATGTTCAGCTACCAGTACTTAGCTTGCTCATGGCATGTGAAGGATGGTAGTAACCCAGGGAATAAACACCGTCTACTTACAAATTACTACAATACGTTTGCTGACCAGAAAGCACATGTTTCGCTTATTTCACCAAACAGAACAGAAAGAAAATAACACAAAGTCCCAATGATATGTAGAAGAACTGCATGAACCAGATGATCCAAAGTGGTAATTCGTTTCTCCTGCCAGTGAAGGACATCTCTGCGCCTATTAATCTTCTTTTGCAACTGGAGAACACCGTATAGTAGAGCTTGAGCAGTTGGAGAATTGTTTTCCATATGATTCTTTTGTACTACATGTTGGAGAAAAACTTCCATTCACTCAAATTACTTGATATAATTTCTTTGCTTTTCATGTGCTATCAAACACCAATTCATCCAAATTCATGTAGTTTTGTAGTCCTGTAAAATACAACAGGACATGACACTCTATTCATGTGTTTTTCCTATTTTGTGTTTTGAGAATCATACAAAGAGGCCGTGAGTGTTCAGTTTCAGCGAGGGGCAAGGAGCACGGGCAAGCGGCCATGTGTCTTCTATCAGTTTGTCCGGTCTTTCGTTCGTCGGTCTGGAACACTATACGCTCCGGATCGAGCACGAACTTGCCACGTTTCTGAATACAACAACATACTACTACATACCAATCCAGGGGACACTGTCAAAACAGAGGTTGTTACGCACTTCCCCGTCAGTGCAATACTGAGTACCTTGAATTCGTTACATAATAGTGTTTACAGCAGGATGTTAGTTCCATGAATGGTCCGACTTTCACACAGTCCACTAGATTTGATCTATACAACTCCCCTTCACAAATCACAACCAATGGACTACGTTGCTGGATAGCCTGGTCACTCTAATGTCCAAATCCCTTGCACGAAAGCCATGCCATACTTAGCATATACACTAAACTGAGACACCATGTATTTCTGATTCCTCTCACTCCTATCGACAATACTCTGAACTTGCATGATCTTCTCCTAGACTGCTCTTTGTCTTGTGTTTTGACTGGCTACTTTCTCTTACATGGATGCGATTGGGAAATTTGATAGGGAGGAAGCGATGCATCATCCTCATATGTAGCATGAGCTTCTCAGCAAATAAATGCTACATGATATAACATGAGACCTGCTATCATGCAAGGTTTCTCACCTAATACATCATACACACATACTCAAGTACACAAAATTTAGTTACTACTTCTCCATGGCGCTTCATTGATATACTCAAGTGGTTTTGAAAGCAGTCTCGGGCTACTGAAGCTAAGATCGTAATGCTAAGCAGTCACAACTCTAAGTCGGCGGTCTTCTGACTTACTCCCTGTTCACTTTATGTTCACTTTTATAAGACGTTTTAGAAAGTTCAGACAATGCCCAGAACAGTTCAATGCTAGCTGTCTAAAACGTCTTATAAAAACGAACGGAGGGAGTATGTATTTATTACACACAACTCCATCAGTGTACAACGTCACAATTCCATAGAGCGCATATCAGTTCCAACACATGTGCTACACAGATATACAATACCAGGACAAACTGGGGTAACCATAAGCATCACCTGTTCAACCACTAGTACGTTCATGAACTGTGAAGAACGGTAAGAACCCACAGAGGACACACCAGCTACTTACCCATTACCATGATATGTTTGCTGACCACGAAGCATGTGCTTCGCTTATTTCACCAAACAGAAAAGAAAGAAAGGAAGGAAGGACACAAAGTCCGAGCGATATCTAGTAGAAAACAGGGCTTTGGTTGGGGCCTGGCCAGCCCATTAGTCCTGGTTCTGTCACGAACCGGGACCCATGAGGGCATACGTCCCGGTTCGTGCGCCCACGGGGCCGGCCGGGCCTCGGGAGGCATTTGTCCCGGCTCGTGTGGACCCATTTGTCCCGGTTCTAGGCACGAACCAGGACCAATGGCCCTCGCTCATGGCCCACAGCCATTGGTCCCGGTTCGTGGCTGGAACCGGGACAGAAGGGGGGCCTTTAGTCCCGGTTCCTGCCACGAACCGGGACCAATGAGTGGCCTATATATACCCCATCGCCGCAGCAGAGCAGTCCACACTGCTTTATTTTTTTTGGCCGGCGAGGGGAGAGCTTTGTGGTGCTCTAGCTCACCTCCTATGCACATGAGGTGTTCGATGAAATGCCCGAGCCACACTAGTTAAGCTTTCTCCTCTCGAAGCTTGACCCCCAAGCTCCATTTCCGCCGAGATTTGTCTAGGTTTAGCGGTCTGTCACGTCCCGTCCCCGTCTTCACTGCCGTCGATCGCCGGAGGCATGGGAGGACCTGCAACATTTGCAGGAAAAAGACGGAATGCCTCCAAAGAAGTATGAAGGTCCTACTAGCTACGCTCTTACCAAAGAAGACAAGGAAATCTTCGTTGAATGCCTGCTCAGTATGAAGGTCCCGTCTGGCTTCTCCTTGAATATAAAGGGAGTAATAAATATGCCAGAGAAAAAGTTCCAGAACCTAAAGTCTCATGACTGCCACGTGATTATGACGCAACTGCTTCCGGTTGCATTGAGGGGCTTCACGAAAAGCGTCGATTAGCCATTGTGAAGCTATGTGCATTCCTCAATGCAATCTCGGAAGGTGATCGATCCAGAAATCATACCAAGGCTAAGGAGTGATATGGTGCAATGTCTTGTCAGTTTCGAGCTGGTGTTTCCACCATCCTTCTTCAATATCATGACGCACGTCCTAGTTCATCTAGTCAACGATATTGTCATTCTGGGCCCCGTATTTCTACACAATATGTTCCCCTTTGAGAGGTTCATGAGAGTCCTAAAGAAATATGTCCGTAACCGCGCTAGGCCAGAAGGAAGCATCTCCATGGGCCATCAAACAAAGGATGTCATTGGATTTTTTGTTGACTTCATTCCTGGCCTTAATAAAATTGGTCTCCCTAAATCGCGATATGAGGGGAGACTGAGTGGAAAAGGCAGCTTGGAGGGGACTCAATAATATGCAGGGACGGGCATTCTTGGTCTGAAGCACACTACACAGTTCTACAGAACTCTACCTTGGTGACCCCGTATGTCGATGAACACAAGAACAGTTTGCGCTCAAAACACCCGGAGCAGTGTGACGACTGGATTACATATGAACACATCAGGACTTTCGACAGTTGGTTGGAAACACGTCTCAGAGGTGACAACACTGTTTGTGATGAGCTACTCATTGTCTAGGGGACCATCTTCGACTGTATTGACTTACAAAGGATATGAGATAAATGGGAATACATTTTACACGATCGTCCAAGATCAAAAGAGCACCAACCAAATCAGCGGTGTCCGCTTTGATGCAGTAACCAAGAGGGGAAAGACACATATTATGTTTATATAGTGGACATATGGGAACTTGACTACGGACATTATTTTAAGGTCCCTTTGTTTAAGTGCAAATGGGTCAATCTGTCAGGAGGCGGGGTACAGGTAGACCCACAGTACGGAATGACAATAGTGGATCTGAACAATCTTGGGTACACAGACGAACTGTTCGTCCTATAATGATGTGGCGCAAGTTTTCTATGTGAAGGACATGTCTACCAAACTGAGAAAAAGAAAAGATAAGGAAGCGGACACATCATACGATGAGCCAAAGCGCCACATAGTTCTTTCAGGAAAAAGAGACATCGTGGGAGTGGAGGGCAAGACAGACATGTCCGAAGATTATGAAAAGTTTCATGAAATTCCTCCCTTCAAAGTCAAGGCTGACCCAAGCACCCTGTTAAACGATGAAGATTATCCATGGTTACGGCGCGATAAGCAAAGGATAGAAGCGAAGAAAAAGTGAAGACTTTCTCTCCACGGCCATTATGATGATGACTTTGATCTAGAATATCCATGTAACAGGCGAGTTTCCATATGAAACCCTGATACTTTGAAAGAGATTGACCGTTTTGTACACGAAGTGCATCCAGTTTTTGCTGTAACCCTCTCAACTTTTTAGCACATGCTATTTGGGTGAAATGATGATACCATGCCAACTTTCAACCTTTTCAGAGTTCATTTGTAGTGCTTTTCAATTCCAGGGTCATTTAGCTCAAAAAATCAGTAAATGCTTGAAAAATAACAAACGAAGTCAGAAAGGGTTGAAAATTGATGATGTGGCTTTGAATGGTGCATTTTGAACACACAAAAAGTCTGGAGTTCAAATAAGTTCAAAAAAAATGAAATCCCTTTGTAACAGATGAGGTTTTGTCCGAAACCCTGATACTTCAAAAGAGATTGTCCATTTTGTACACGAAGTGCATCCAATTTTTGTTGTAACCCTCTCAACTTTCTAGCACATGCTATGTGGGTGAAATGATGATACCATGCCAACTTTCAACCTTTTCAGAGTTCATTTGTAGTGCTTTTCAATTTCAGGGTCATTTAACTCAAAAAAATCAGTAAATGCATGAAAAATAACAAGTGAAGTCAGAAAGGGTTGAAAATTGATGATGTGGCTTTGAATGGTGCATTTTTAACACACAAAAAGATTGGAGTTCAAATAGTTTCAAAAAAATGAAATCCCTTTCTAATAGATGAGTTTTTGTCCGAAACCGAGATACTTTGAAAGAGATTGTCCATTTTGTACACGAAGTGCATCCAGTTTTTCCCGTAACCCTCTTAACTTTCTAGCACATGCTATGTGGGTGAAATGATGATACCATGCCAACTTTCAACCTTTTCAGAGTTCATTTGTGATGCTTTCCAATTTTAGGGTCATTTAGCTCAAAGAATGAACTAATATAAAAATGAAATGAACTAATAGCAAAAAAATGAACTAATAGCTAAAATAATGAACTAAAAATAATCAATTAAAATATTCTGTTATGATCAACTAAAACAAAACTATAATATTCTTCAATAGCAAAAAGAAAATACTCTAAAAAACTTTTATAAAACTCTAATAGCAAAAGTAATCAACTAAAAAGCTTTTATAAACCTCTAGTATTTTTTAAACTATAATTATATAAAATTTATGCAACTAACATTATCAAAGTATTTTCTGTTCAAAACATTATAAGCAAATAGAAAATAAAATAAATAAGTAAAAAAAATTAAATAAGTAGACAAAATAAAATAAATAAGTAGAAACAAAATAAAATAAATAAGTAGAAACAAAATAAAATTGAATAAATAAGTAGAAACAAAACAAAATAAAATAAAATAAAATAGCAACAATAAGTATTTTGTTGTAAGTTGAAACAAAATAAAATAAATAAAGCAACAAAGAAAACAAAAAAGTGCCACCTACTGCGCCACCACGGCGTGAATACGACTAGAAACCCAATCATGGGCCAGGATTCAGGCCCGCAACAGGCCCAGTAGGCCCACAGGCACACAGTGACAAGTTAGACCCGAAAGCCTGCAATTGAGAGGAGCTCGAGAGGGTGGGCGCAACAGCGCTTATAAACCACTCCCGATCTCCCTCAGCTAGCGAGGTGGGACTAAACTTTTGACGCGGGCAGCACAAGGCCTTTGGTCCCGGTTCGTGGCACCAACCGGGACTAAAGGGTGGCATTGGTCCTGGTTGATGCCACGAACCGGGACCAATGCTTTGGGCATATATGAAAGCACTTAGGAAATTTCAGTTTTCATCTCGCATTAGCCCCGACGACCCCTCGACGACATCGACGCCGCCAGTTGCTGCTCATTGTCGCCGCCGCGCCCTGTCACCTCGCCTAACGCCGTCTCCGCGCCACCCCTGCTGACGCTTGCCAAGGCCATTGCCGCTCCGGTCCGTGCCGCCCGCGCTACGGTCCGGCCGGCCCTCCTCTTCATATTTTTTTTCATATATATGTTGATGATGATATGATGATGTTGATGATATGTTCATGTTGATGATATGATGCTGTTTTTTTTCATATATGCATTTTTTTCATATATGTATTAATTTTTTTATTTAAGTTGTTAGTAGATATCGATTTTAGGTTAGTGAATTTTATCACTAATTTTAGGTTAGTTGATCGATTTATTGCATTTTAGGTTAGTGCATTTTAGGTGTGGAGAGGAAAAAGTAAAATAAGGAAAAGGAAGAAAAGAGGAAGAAAGAAGGGAAGAAGAAGAAAAAGGAGAGGAAAAAGGAAAATAAGTATAGGAAGAAGGAGAAAAAGAAGGAGAAGAAGAGGAGAGGAATAAGAGGATAAATCAATAAGAAGAGGAAAAAAGAAGAAGAAAAAGAGGAGAAGAAGAAAAAAGAAGAAAAAATAGAATATTTTCTATTTTTCTTCTTCTCCTCTATTCCTTTCTTCTTCTCCTCTTTTTTTCTTCGATCTTCTCCTCTATTTCTTTCTTCTTCTCCTTTTTTTTCTTCTTCATCTTCTTATTTTTTATCGGGTATGTCATTGTCCATACACCCCCTCCCCGATACTTCGACACGAGGGGGGGGTTTCGATATACCCCCTCCCCGATAACTTTGACATGAGGGGGTAGGGAGGGGTCGACAAGGGTTCGAGGGGGCGAGGGTCGGGAACTAGCTAGGGTAGAGGGTCGAGGGTCGCCGAGGGTTCGAGGGTCGAGGGGTCGAGGGTCATCGAGGGGCCGAGGGTTCGAGGTTCGAGGGTCGTCGAGGGGCCGAGGGTCGAGGGTCGCCGAGGGGTCGAGAGGTTTCCTAGTATCAAAGTATTGAAGAAATCCATGCCTTCATCATTAGCCGGAAGTAACCGGGGCATGTTGGTACGAAGTTCTGCAAAGTTGTTCTGGAATGTAGTCCCGGATAGGATAAGCCGCCTTTTTGTACGAATTTCAGCAAAGGCCTTCCAAATAGATATTCGGAAGGCTCTTGCTGAACTTTGTACCAAAAAGCAAATTATCCTATCCGGGACTCCGTTCCAGAACAACTTTGAAGAGCTTCGTACCATCGTGCACCTGTTAACTTCGCCTAACGATGAAGACATGGTTTTGTTGAATCCCTTGACACTAGACAAACGTGACATGAGGGGTCGAGGGTCAGGAACTAGGGTAGAGGTCATGGATCACCGAGCGGTCGAGGGTCGAGGGTCGAGGATCGCCGAGGGGTCGACAGGTTGCCTAGTGTAGAAGTATTGAAGAAATCCATGGCTTCATCATTAGCCGGAAGTAACCGGGGCATGATGGTACGAAGCTCTCCAAAGTTATTCTGGAACGGAGTCCCGGATAGGATAATTCCTATTTTTGTATGAATTATCCTATCCGGGACTCCGTTCCAGAACAACTTTGGAGAACTTCGTACCACCATGCGCCTATTACTTTCGCCTAATGATGAAGACATGGTTTTGTTGAATCCTTTGACACTAGACAATTTTCTACACATCTAGAATAGCGCCATTTTGTTAAATCCCTTGTCGGTCCGGACGTCGGACAATCATGAGAGAGGCGGTCCGTCCCAAACCCTAGAAGCGTTGCCGAGGCCACCCAAATTTACCAAGTTAAAAGAGCGTTGTTGCCGAGGCCACCCCGAACCCTATAAGCATTGACGAGGCCACCCCAAACCCTAGAGAAGCGTTGAGGACACTAATATGATTCCTTGTTGTGATTAGCTAGCTAGGTCTACGTTTGCCACTAATATATCCACCTACTGTCATGTTTGTATAATAATTGCCATGTTGTAATATTTGCAGAAGCAATGGAGCACGGACGAGACGAGGAAGCAGAACAGGTGTTGGGGGACATAATCGCAGCCAGAGCTGATGTCTGGTCGTATCTTAATGACAGCGATGGTCTGGAATGACAGGGTGAAGAAGCAGGCTACGTTGATCGAACAATGGAGGAGGAGGGACATGATTATGTGGCTCTGGTGACCGAATGCCGGTGGAAGAAGGAAACCGTGACGACGGCTCCGGTGACCGAACGGAGGAGGGAGTTGTTGCAAAGTCCGACGAGGTATATGTATTAATTAAGCCTGTGCTGACTAGCTAATTGATGCATCAATTGTTTTGGTTTGTACATATATTAACTCTTCTTTCTTCTTTTATAGCCCTCCGGATCGAGCCAAACTTCGGTAACGAGACGAGGCCCGAAGAAAATGTTGCGCCAGGATGAAAGGTTCACGATCACAGAAATCACGCGCGGTGACCAACCGATTGCACCCATCCGGACCAAGCAAGCATTTTCTGCTCAGTGCGGGGTTCTTGTTAGGGACATCATCCCGATCATCATCCACTAATGGTATAAGCCTAAGGAGGAAGACCCTCAGGTGTCTTATGTCAACGATAGGCAGAAAGATGATCTTTGGACCGAGCTGAAGGCAAATTTCACCCTACCGCCAGAGGAGGATCTGGAGAAGCCAGTTATAGAGCCATTGGTCAAGACTCATGCTCTTAAGAAGATGGCGGATCTATTCAGGAGGTGGAAGACTGAGCTGAAAACAAAGTTTGTCGACAAAGACAAGACTCTATAATTCACCGGCCGGTTTGAGAAGATCAGAGATCACTGGGACGCATTTGTGGCCCACAAGACATCGGACAAGAGTAAGAAGATGTCAGCGACAAACAAGAAAAATGCTGCGAAGAAGGAGCTTCACATTGCACGGGGTCAGGTGGCTACCTCAAAGCCCAGCCGTTGTGGGACAAGGCTAAGAATGACCTGCTTGATAAAGGGGTCGAACCAGAGACGTTCAACTGGTCAGACCGTTCAAGGACTTGGTTCTTCGGGGTTGGGGGAACCTTGGACCCTGAAACAGGGAAGTGCCTTTGGACGAACGATCAACTGTGAATACCCGTCACGAAGCTTCATGACTATATCGCCGCAGCGCAGGAAGGGACGTTCGTTCCCGACAGACAAAACGACAAGCTCACAATGGCCTTCGGGAATCCTGAGCACCCTGGACGGACACGAGGCACGCCAGGCTCCGTTTCATGGAAGGCTAGGTTTCCCGACGCAGGCGGTTACAAACTCCGGGAGAGGAAGAAGAAAGTGGAGCAGACCCAACTGTAGGCGCTGCACGCAAGGGTACAAACACTAGAGGAACGAGACACAGTTCGCAGCAAGCGACCTACATAAGCTACCCCGCCATCTCAGCGGAGAAGCAGCATGGCTTCCACCGAGCTGCTTCAGGAGCCTGTCTTCACGGCTCCTGCTAGATACCCCGTGGATGCTATCACGGAGTCTCAACATTGCCACCTTATATGACACAATGGCAGAACTTCAAAGTCAAGGCGGCTGTCGGCTCTGTTCGACCTCCTGAACCCGGCGTAACTTTTCACTGCTGTCCAATTCCAGAAGGATATGCTAGGGTGACGGTGGACGAAATAACGGAGGGATTTGAGGACCTCGAGCTTGACCACCCTACCGGTGAAGGGGAGACTCGGCTGGGTTCTGCTCTGAAGACTCCATGCCTATGGCGGAAGGAGCTCATCAACCTTCTGAACTGGACGCCTCCGCCTCCTCCTCCTCCTCCGGCGAGTCAGGGCACTCCGCCTCCTCCTCCGGCGAGTGATCAGGGCACTCCGCCTCCTTCTCTGGCGCGTGGCGGCACTCCGCCTCCTTCTCTGGCGCGTGGCGGCACTCCGCCTCCTTCTCCGCCTGCGCCGGCGCGCCCGAGCAGCCAGCCTCCTCCTTCTCCGCCTCGTCAGCAAGGGGCGTCGTAGTCCTTGTCCTCCGCCTCGTAAGCAAGGAAAGAAGACAGCCGCAGCCGCTCCGTCTGCTCCGGCGTCTAGCAGTACTGCCAAAGGCGGGAGGCAATACAGATTCGGTCCATCTCTCAAGCCTCTAGAGAAGTTACCATACGAGAGGACCGACATGGAAAACGCCGAAGATCTGTAAAGCCGAAGTGAGGGACTTCTTTGAAGCGGTGAAAGCAAAGAAACATCCACCTCCGTAGGAGAAGATAGATCCGGTGAAAGCGAAGCGCATTATCGATGCCCTGAAGCGACCACCACCTTCTCCGTCGCAATCCAACTATGATCGCATAATTGAAAGGTAATTTATCGAAGCGGATCGGTCAGGAAGTACTATCAGTGATCGAAGGTTAGCAGAACGATGAGTTGGGAAAAAAAGTGCCCAGCTCGGCGAACAAGCGAACCAATCGTGCCCCCCACTCAAGGTGTCTAGCGATATCGTCGCTAATCATCTGGAGATTTTGCCCGGTACCAATCTTGGAGATTACCTGCCCGACGATGTACATTATGATACAATGGAGGTGGACGAACACAAATACCATTACGGGAAGCCTCTCGTCAAAGATGAAAGATCTCTAACAACGATGATGCGAAGATTCCATGATTGGTACATGGAAACCTGCAGAGAGTCTGGGGGGAAGGATACTTTGACGCTGAGAGTTAAAGAGGAGCATGACCTCGTTGGAATTGAGTTGTTATGCATTTCCATTTGAGGAGTTCTTCCAGTTTTCAATCAAAAGGCCCTCGATAAATTAACAGTCACTTGCTACTGTCTGTAAGTACTACTTCTGTCATTAAGTCTCTATATATAGGTCAGCTCTTTCATTGCATGTATATATAATTATCCTCACTATATTATGCAGATTGAAGATTGCTGAATTGAAGAAAAGACAAATCGGTGATATTGGGTTCATTAACACAAATCTCATAGATGCATATACGGCTGAATTTCATGCCAAAGATACCGAGGACAACTTGCTACGAGCGTTGATAAAAAATCAAAACAAAGCTATAATATCTTTCCTTACAACTTCAAGTGAGTGTTACTGTCTTGTGCATATTCGGTTTCCTTATTAGTCGAGGTTATAGTAATGTAATTGATGAGTTATGCATGCGTGCGCAGGTTCCACTATATTCTCCTAGAGATTAAGTTTGAGCAGGGACTAGTAATCGTCTTAGACTCGAGACGAAAAGATCCCCAGGAGTATGCGGACATGACTGAAATGCTCAAGAAGTAAGTTAAATCGATCATTATCGCACCATATCGGCAACTTTGTTCATTTCCTGATATCAAGTAATTGTTTTCTTTGTCTGGCAGGGTTTGGAAAAAAAATCACCGCAAAAGCTCCGGGACTGCCGGGGAAGCTGCGACTTACACACCCGAAAGTAAGTAATACTAGCTAGTTCCGCGCATATCCTAGTGATTCAAGCGCTAGTTTCATCAATACCATTTAGCATGCTTGATTATCAGTTTGATTGACCTCTATTTCTTGTAAAGTGGTTGTGGCAGGAAGCCGGGAATAATTACTGTGGATACTACGTTTGCGAGTCCATCCGCCACACGACCTATGAGCGGGGCTACTCTAACAAACAATATGAAGTGCGTAAGCAATAATATTCATAATTTTATTTTATTACCATCATTTGTGTTGAGTTTCATTCATTCATATATATATATATATTTACCCCCTTATTCAAATTAGATGTTTCGGATGCAGGATGAACTACTAGCACCAGATCGCATGCGAGCAATTCAAGAGGAATTGGCGGGATCTTTCTTGACCACGTGATCAATAAAGACGGAGAATACCATGTGGGCCCTGAGTTCATATATAATTAGGGGATTATATTGTAAGATATCTTATATTGTATATATGTAGCCAGTAGCGTCGGATAGATATACGAAAACTTGTTGTTCGACCAATCTCTCGGAGAAGGAGAGGTCGATATCACATCTCTCTGTATGCATATGTTCATGACGATCTTCTGTACTTAATGGTTTCCTTCATTTGCTTACTAGCTAGCGTGTCGAGTCCTCTCTATACATATAGTACGTATGGAAGTGCAACTATCCCTAAGTGGTTTTGGTAATTCCTAACAACATATAGCTCATTGAGCTAATGCTATTTCAAGACTAATATTTCAGGAAAGCTCAATGATTGGCATGGCATGGATGAGAAAAGTGGACCCCTCAAAATACTAAGGACAAAAGGATTGGCTCAAGCTCAAAGCTCAAGGCTCTACATTTTCTATTTTAGTGATCCAAGATCACATTGAGTCTATAGGAAAAGCCAATACTATCAAGGAGGGATGAGGTGTTGCTTAATGAGGCTCTTGCTCAAAATGCTTAGTGATATGCTCCAAAGCCCTCAACTACTTTCTCACATCCACATATGACCTAAAACCAAAGTCAAACTCGGCCCCACCGATTCTTTCTAACCGGCGCCACCGAGTTCAGATGTCATAGCCACTGCCACAAACCCTAGGCAAATCGGTCTCACCGAGATGGGGTTGTAATCACTCTGTTTCCCTTCGTAACGTTTCGGTCCAACCAAGATGAGCGATCGGTCCCACGGAGATTGCAATGTAAACTCTCTGTTTCCCTTTTGTAACATTTCGGTCTCACCGAAATGAGCTTAATCGTCCCACCGAGTTTACCTGACCAACTCTCTGGTTAGCTTATTACCAATATCGGTCTCACCGAGTTTGTGTAATCGGTCTCACCGAGATTACGTTATGCCCTAACCCTAATCATATCGGTCCTGCCGAGTTGCATGTCGGTCCCACCAAAAATCCTAACGGTCACTAGATTTGCTGAATCGGTCCGACCGAGTTTATCAATTCGGTCCCACCGAGTTCGGCAAATTGTGTGTAACGGTTAGATTTTGTGTGGAGGCTATAAATACCCCTCCACCTCCTCTTCATTCGTGGAGAGCCATCGAAACGAACCTACACTTCCAACCTACATTTTCTCGAGAGAGAGAACCACCTACACTTGTGTTGAGGCCAAGATATTCCATTCCTACCATATGAATCTTGATCTCTAGCCTTCCCCAAGTTGCTTTCCACTCAAATCTTCTTTCCACCAAATCCAAATCCTGTGAGAGAGAGAGTTGAGTGTTGGGGAGACTATCATTTGAAGCACAAGAGCAAGGAGTTCATCATCAACACACCATTTGTTACTTCTTGGAGAGTGATGTCTCCTAGATTGGCTAGGTGTCACTTGGGAGCCTCCGACAAGATTGTGGAGTTGAACCAAGGAGTTTGTAAGGGCAAGGAGATCGCCTACTTCATGAAGATCTACCGCTAGTGAGGCAAGTCCTTCGTGGGCGACGGCCATGGTGGGATAGACAAGGTTGCTTCTTCGTGGACCCTTCTTGGGTGGAGCCCTTCGTGGACTCGCGCAACCGTTACCCTTTGTGGGTTGAAGCTCCATCAACGTGGATGTACGATAGCACCACCTTTCGGACCACGACAATAACATCCGTGTCTCCAATTGCGTTTGAATCCTCCAAACCCTTCCCCTTTACATTCTTGCAAGTTGCATGCTTTACTTTCCGCTGCTCATATACTCTTTGCATGCTTGCTTGAATTGTGTTAAGATTGCTTGACTTGTTCTAAGTTGCTAAAATCTGCCAAGAACTAAAATTGGGAAAAGGCTAGATTTTTATTTGGTCAAGTAGTCTAATGACCCCCCCTCTAGACATACTTTCGATCCTACAAGTGGCATCAGAGACTTGGTTTCCATTTGCTTTGATTTCCATAGCTTTTGGTGGTCATAGCCTTGGTTTCACAACCTAGGAGAGTATGGAGTCTAGCGAGGGAAATTATCACCGTAGAGGTCCTTACTTTGATGGTACTAATTTTGCTAGTTGGAAGCATAAGATGAAAATGCATATTCTTGGACATAACCCTGCCGTTTGGGCTATTGTGTGTATTGGCTTTCAAGGTGAATTCTTTGATGGGAGAGAACCAAACCGTGAAGCTACCGCGGAAGAGTTGAAGATGTTGCAATACAATGCTCAAGCTTGTGATATCCTCTTCAACGAAATGTGCCCCGAAGAATTCAACAAAATCAGCCGTCTTGAGAATGCAAAAGAAATTTGGGATACTTTGATTGATATGCACGAAGGTACCGACTCCGTCAAGGAATCCAAGTTGGACGTGCTTCAAAGTCAACTTGACAAGTTCAAAATGAAGGATGGTGAAGGTGTCGCTGAAATTTACTCTAGGCTTGCTCTTATCACAAATGAGATTGCTGGCTTAGGAAGTGAAGAGATGACCGACAAATTCATCATCAAGAAGATCCTAAGAGCCTTGGATGGAAAATATGATACCGTATGCACATTGATCCAAATGATGCCCAATTACAAAGATCTCAAGCCAACGGAAGTCATTGGAAGAATTGTTGCTCATGAGATGTCACTCAAGGATAAGGAGGAGCTCCATAACAAGTCAAGTGGTGCTTACAAAGCCTCATGTGAAGCTCCCACATCATCGAGTGAGAAACAAACCTTCAATGAAGAACTGAGCCTAATGGTGAAGAACTTCAACAAGTTCTACAAGAGTAGAAGCAAAGAGAGAAGTTCCAAGTCAAGGTCCTACAATGACAAAAGATCTTCTAGTCAAGAGCGTAATTGCTAAAATTGTGGAAGACCCGGACACTACTCCAATGAGTGTACGACCCCCTACAAAAGAAGATAAGATTCTCCCAAAAGGAGAAGTAGAAGAGAAGAATCACCATCAAGGGAGAGAAGGAGTAGGGATGATCGTTATGAATGAAGACCCTCTCGGAGAAGCAAGGATTCGGAAAGTAAGGACAAGTCATCAAGGAGCTACACAAAACGAAGACATCAAGCTCATGTTGGTGAATGGGTATCCGGTTCCGACTCCGACAATCACTCTGAAAGAAGCTATCACTCCGACTCCGAATATACTCAAGATGAAGGTGTTGCCGGTCTTGCACTTGTATCAACCAACTCCTACGACATATTTGATTCACCAAATGAAGGAATTGGAAGATGCTTCATGGCCAAAGGTCCAAAGGTATCACACCCCGAGTATGTTGATTTCAATAGTGATGAAGATGACTTGTTAGGTGATGATGATTTACTTGTTGACAACTCTAGTGATGAATACTATGATGAAACGTTAATTAATCATGCTAATCAAGATGAAACAAATGACAATGATAAGGAGAAGATTGAGTTTCTAACTAAAGAACTAAACACTCTTAAGTTAGCTCATGAAACTATCTTAGGAGATCACCGAGAACTTTTAAGGACTCATGAGAAATTACGATTTGAAAAGCTCAACCTTGAGCAAGAGCATGAGTTCTTAAAGGCAATCAATGATGATCTTCGCAAGAAAAGTTCTTCTTACATTGTCAAGCGTTTACTCTTATCCACTTACATGCCTCAAGTCAAGTCTAGTAACAAGAGCAAGAAAGATTGTTCCTCTAGTAGTAACAGCAATCATGCTAAATCCAATGTTGTTGCTTATAGTAGTTCTCTTGATTCCACTAATGATTCTCTTAGCCAAGTTACACTTGATCAAGAAAATAGCTTATTGAAGGGAATTATAGAGAAAGGTGTTTACAAGAGCCTTGCCGGGAGTAAGCAATTCGAGGAAATTGTACGCAAGCAAGGAAGGCACCGGAAGAACCAAGGTATTGGTTTTGAACGAAAGTTCAATGCCAATGGAGTTGAGTGGGAAGAAGATCAATACCCCAAGACGAAGTTTGTTCCTCAACAAGAGAAGTATGATCCTACTTCTTTCAAAGGGACACAAGCTCAAGATGATCTTCCACCACAAGACCACAAGCAAAAAGGCAAGGACAAGCTTCAAGAGGAAATTGATGCATTTGAAGAATCTCCTAAGGCCTTGGTCAAGTGGGTTCCCATGACTACATCAAGTTCCACTTCATCAAGTACAACTACAACTCCGAGGATTCCCATCAAGATGGTGTGGATCTCGAAGAATAAGAACTAGAGAGTTCTCGAGGGTGACTCCACCAACGTACTTCACTCTTATCATTTTGGCAAGGAAAAGTGCAAACAAATTCCACATCTTGCACTAGTTCAAGGAGTCACAAACCCTCTTGTTGGTAAGACAAGGGACAAGGTAACCAAATGCTTTCATAGACATCATCTTGTATATGCATCACTCTATGTCTATGGATATCCTTGTTTGTTCCTTGTGGGACTAACCCGTGTAGGTATTGAAAGTGCAACTCACTCCAAAGGATAGCTCCAAATGATCTACATCAACATTGAGCATCCACATATTCAACACCTACATGAAGTCATCATTGACAAAACCCAAGGTTAGTTCATCCCTCTTAGGGGGGATCTCACATCTAGGGGGAGCTTTACTCTAAGAATTGAGCTAAAGCAACTCTAATGGTGTGAACACAAAAATGCTTTATGTAAAAGTGGTAACCCCACTTGTGCTTAAACGATGAGTATGACCTGTGATCAAATGTTCTCATTTGACTCCTAAGTCAATATACTCATATATAGATGACCTAGTCATCGCCAATTGCTTGATAGATGCTAGAATTGGTTGTGCATGCTTTGCCACATATCTCATTTGCCATTTTATTGTGTGAGCATGTTGGTTGCATAATTTACTCATTCGAGGACATCCACTTGTTGTTTTGATTGATTGGTTTCTTTTTCTCTTGCCAAGTGGATGGACAAGAATGCCTAAGAACCTTCTCTATCTATCTATGCTTTTCTTGTCTCAAACTCTATTCATGCTGGATCACAAAGTTTGATCAAGTCAAATTCGAACCACTCTGTGTGAGGAGCACTCGGAGTCCCCGATTTGTCATAGACTTAAACTTCCAAAACTTCTTTGTGCGTTTCAGTCTGACCGATTCATCCATTTCGGTCATACCGAGATCAATAAGATGATCTAGGTTTTCAATCTCGGTGCAACCGATTTGAACTTTTCGGTCACACCGAGTTGCGAATCGCTTGCAGTTATGCATCTCGGTGCCACCGAGTTGTTCCACTCGGTCACACCGACAGGGTCAGGCTATATATTCTCACGGGCCAAAATTTGGAAAACTTTCCGAACCTCTTCGCCCGCGCTCAGCCTGCCCTGCCTCCATGGGTCTCCGGATCATCCTCCTCGTCGCCAGCAGCCTCCTGTCGCTGGTCTCCGCCGCCGTCAACGGGATCGTCTCCACCGTTGCCGCCGTAGCAAGTCCATCGCCGCACTAGGGTATGGGCTTGATCCTTGTGCTGATCTAACTCCGATTCCCCAGCACATTGTTTTGTCATGAATCTTGCCACAATTGAAATCACTCTATCCAATTAAAACACTCCGTAGTTTAGTCGTGGATTGAAAATTTAGGGTTAGGTTTCCGCCGAAACCATCTCGGACCGACCGAGTTGTTGAAATCGGTTCCACCGATTTGGCTCACGCCATTGCACATGTGATTATCGGTCTGACCGAGAATTGCAAATCGGTGAGACCGGGTTCAAGTCTTTGTGAAACCCTAGCAGTCTCGGTGCCACCGAACTGTGACTCGGTCTGACCGAGTTCACTAGTTTAGGTTCCAACAGCTGCTTCGGTATCACCGAGATTTCAAATCGGTAGATCCGAAATGCTTTCTATGGAAAACTAAAACTAAGTTTTTGATTCATTCTTTTGCAAAAACCTCTGCACTTTGTAATGCTCATCCACTCTACCTCATCTATAAACTATTAATAGGGTCAGCTGTCAGTGTTTGCATCATGTCAGATCAGAGTGATAGCCAGAACAAGTCTGAGGAGCAGGTTCACATGAGTGAGGGCACTAGTCCCTCCAAAGCAGCTCGAGATGATGGAAGCAGGAGCACACCCAGCAATTTGCCAAAGGCTGCCACCAGGGCCAGCAAGAAAAGAACCTCAGAATTAGAGGATGAGGACTATGTGGCTGAGGAGGAAGAAGCCACATCAAAGAAGAAGGTGCTCAAAAAGGAATATGGCACAACTGCTACAACTAAGCCAGGTCTAAAGACCAAGAGGCCAGCAGGAAGACAGCCAATGTCTAAGCCAAGTCAAGTTTTCACAGGTGAGAAAATGGTGTTCACTCTTGAACCCAAGGAAGCTGGATATGGCAAGAAGAGGAAAGAGAGGGTCAAGAAGACCACTGCCAGAGTTCTAGGCAAGTCCTCTATGATGAGAGACTCTGAAGAGGAAGAGGAAGAGGTTACTGCACCAGCACCTAAGGCACAAAAGCTAATGGGAGATTCCATAATATCAGGGGCTGCTCCATCTAAGCCCAAAGAAGCTCCCAAGCCAGCTGCTCCAAAACCCAAAACTGCACCTAAGAGAAGCACCAGGAACATTCCTGCAGCTGAGAAGAACAAGGCCCCAGTGCCTGAAGCTGCAATGGAAGAAGAAGATGATGAGTCACATGTCTTGAGGAAGTTGAAGCCAAAAATTCCAGATCACAATGATGTTCATCCAGTAGCTGAGAACATGAAGATAAGGAAGGATTCAGGATTGAGGCTATGGAGAGAGTCAGATCCATATGCCACCAGAAGAAGAACTGCTTCGGATTACAGATTCCATACCAAGGAACAGTAGGATTTCTGTGAGACAATTCTGCTTGACAAGAAGCCAATAGTGTGTGACATGAGATGGGTCAATTGGGAGTACATCAAGGAGAATGAAGAGCACTATCCTGGAGTTTATGATAGTTTCAAGGCTTGTGGAGTTGATGAGTTTGTGGCTCAGAAGCTCACAAAATGGAATGATGAGCTTATAATGCAGTTCTACTCCACAGCTCACTTCTACCCAGATGGCAAGATAGTCTGGATGTCTGAAGGAACTAGATACCGATCAGCGATTGCGAGAATGGGCTCGATTGATCAATGCCCCAGAAGAACAAGAAGATGACTCGGATGTCTATGCCAAGAAGAAGAAGGATCACAACTCCATGGCTAGCATGTACAAGGAGATTCCTGATGCAGATCTTGAGACTCACCAGTTTGGATTCGTGAAACACTTGCTGTCAGGTCTGCCTACAATCAACTGGATCCTCAGGCACACTCTTCTGCCAAAGTCAGGTGATCACAGGATGATCAGAGGTCACTCCATCAACTTGCTGCACATTTTTTATGTTCCACAGAAATTCAAGGTCATGAGCCTCATTGTGGAAACCATAAAGAGGACAGTTGCAGATCAGAAGAGGAGTTGTGGGTATGCCTCATGATTCGTGGAGCTGATCAACTCCAAGATGGGCACTGCACATATCTGCTTGGACAAGGAGCATCTGCCCATCTACCTGCAGACTTTGAGGATAACACTGTTGTGATGGATGAAAATGAACCATCTTCTGCAAGCACAAGCAAAGAGGGAGAAGGCAAAGATCGAGAAAGCTGCAAAGATGCCAACCATTGATGAGGCATCTCAAGATCTTCTCAAGAGCAAGCAAGATCAGCTTGGCTACTTGATTGCCTCCACTCGAGGATTGAGAAGGGACTGCCACCCCGACTCAAAACCAGGAGAGCTTGGAGAGGATCATGGAGCAGAAGTTCTATGACTTAGATGTGAAGGTCACGAGATATGATCTGTTGTTGAGCAACTTCAGGAGGAAGTGCAGGAGAAGAAGGGCAAGACAACCACTGATGCTTTTGCTAGAGTACCCAGAGGTCAGAGATCTGCTGCTATGCCTGTCACAGACACTAGAGCAACTTCATCTGCACCAGCTACAGCTTCAGTACCACCAGCTCCAGCACCCACTCCACCAGCTCCATCTACATCGACTGATGCCTTCGTCCTTGGAGTCCTATCTACACCACCACCTGAAGACCAAGCCTGAGAGTCATTCTAGCACTATGCATTTGTTATGAACTTTTTGGTAACTTGTTGCCAAAGGGGGAGAAAATGTATAGATCATAGGCTTCGACAGAAAGAGTGTTGCTCTTTGTTCTCTCTTGCTTTTTGGTGGTTGAACTTTGTCATTTGCCTATTTGAGATACTTTATGCTTGTGTGTGATACTTGGATGATCATGTGTTTGATCATATGCTACCTTAATGCTTGTTGGATGACATTATCCTCTTACATCTCCATATGATCATTCACTTTTCTTGGTGATGAGTGCATGTAGTTTAATTATTATTATTTTGAGCGCTCCACCAAGATGTATGTGACATGGAAGAGTAACCCATGATCCTAACTCTTTGTGCATTTGCAGTCCAAAGCAATTCTTAAACTATGCACAAATTTAGGGGGAGCTCTTGATTTTCACATACTTCTCAAAGCGACAATGTTTTTCACTCTTATTATTATTTGTCGAAGCTTTGATATATATGTTGTCATCAATTACCAAAAAGGGGGAGATTGAAAGTGCAACTATCCCTAGGTGGTTTTGGTAATTCCTAACAACATATAGCTCATTGAGCTAATGCTATTTCAAGACTAATATTTCAGGAAAGCTCAATGATTGGCATGACATGGATGAGAAAAATGGACCCTTCAAAATACTATGGACAAAAGGATTGGCTCAAGCTCAAAGCTCAAGACTCTACATTTTCTATTTTAGTGATCCAAGATCACATTGAGTTTATAGGAAAAGCCAATACTATCAAGGAGGTGTTGGGGAACGTTGCAGAAAATTAAAATTTTTCCTACGGTTTCACCAAGATCCATCTATGAGTTCATCTAAGCAACGAGTCATGGGAGAGAGATTGCATCTACATACCACTTGTAGATCAAGGCGGAAGCGTTCACTAGAACGTGGATGATGGAGTCGCACTCGCCGTGATCCAAATCACCGATGACCGAAAGTGCCGAACGGACGGCACCTCCGCGTTCAACACACGTCTGAAGCGGATGACGTCTCCTCCTTCTTGATCCAGCAAGGGGAAGGAGAGGTTGAGGAAGATGGCTCCAGCAGCAGACGACGGCGTGGTGTTGGTGGAGAAGCAAAGACTCTACAGGCTTCGCCAAGCACGTGACGGAGGAGGAGAGGTGTAGCAGGGGAGAGGGAGGCGCCAAGATGCAAGGGTGCGGCAGCCCCATCCCTCCCCTTTATATAGGCCCCTGGGGGCGCCGCCCTGGAGATCTGATCTCCCAAGGGGCGGCGGCCAAGGGGGAGGCTTGCCCCAAGGCAAGTGGGCGCTTCACCCTAGGGTTTCCAACCCTAGGCGGGGGGCCCCAAGTGAGGCGCACCAGCCCACCAGGGGCTGGTTCCTCCCACTTCAGCCCACGGGCCCTCCGGGATAGGTGGCCCCACCGGTGGACCTCGGGACCCTTCCGGTGGTCCTGACAATACCGTAACCCCCAAATTCTCCCGATGGCGAAATAGCACTTCCTATATATAATTCTTTACCTCCGGACCATTCCGGAACTCCTCGTGACGTCCGGGATCTCATCCGGACTCCGAACAACATTCGGTTTGCTGCATACTCATATTCATACAACCCTAAGCGCCATCGAACCTTATGTGTAGACCCTACGGTTCGGGAGACATGAGACATGACCGAGACGGCTCTCCGTCAATAACCAACAGCGGATCTGGATACCCATGTTGGCTCCTACATACTCCTCGATGATTTCATCGGATGAACCACGATGTCGAGGATTCAAGCAACCCCGTATACTATTCCCTTTGTCGACGGTATGTTACTTGTCCGAGATTCGATCGTCGGTATCCCAATACCTCGCTCAATCTCGTTACCGGCAAGTCACTTTACTGCACCGTAATGCATGATCCCGTGACCAGACACTTGGTCACTTTGAGCTCATTATGATGATGCACTACCGAGTAAGCCCGGTGATACCTCTCCGTAACACGGAGTGACAAATCGATCTCGATCCGTGTCAACCCAACAGACACTTTCGGAGATACCTGTAGTGCACCTTTATAGTCACCCGATTACGCCAGACGCTTTGGTACACCCAAAGCACTCTTACGGTATCCGGATTTACACGATCTCATGGTCTAAGGAAGAGATACTTGACATTGGAAAAGCTCTAGCAAAACGAACTACACGATCTTGTGCTATGCTTAGGATTGTCTTGTCCATCACATCATTCTCCTAATGATGTGATCCCGTTATCAATGAAATCCAATGTCCATAGTCGTGAAACCATGACTATCTATTGATCAACGAGCTAGTCAACTAGAGGCTCACTAGGGACATATTGTGGTCTATGTATTCACACGTGTATTACGATTTCCGGATAATACAATTATAGCATGAATAAAAGACAATTATCACGAACAAGGAAATACAATGATAATACTTTTATTATTGCCTCTAGGGCATATTTCCAACAGTCTCCCACTTGCACTAGAGTCAATAATCTAGTTACAATGTGATGAATCGAACACCCATAGAGTTACGTGTTGATCATGTTTTGCCCATGGAAGAGGTTTAGTCAACGGATCTGCGACATTTAGATCCGTATGTACTTTGCAAATTTCTATGTCTCCATCTTGAACATTTTCACGGATGGAGTTGAAGCGACGCTTGATGTGCTCGGTCTTCTTGTGAAACCTGGGCTCCTTGGCAAGTGCAATAGCTCCAGTGTTGTCACAGAAGAGTTTGATCGGCCCCGACGCATTAGGTATGACTCCTAGGTCGGTGATGAACTCCTTCACCCATATTGCTTCATGTGCTACCTCCGAGGCTGCCATGTACTCCGCTTCACATGTAGATCCCGCCACGACGCTTCGCTTGCAGCTGCACTTACCATCGCTCCACCATTCAACATATACACGTATCCGGTTTGTGACTTAGAGTTATTCCAGATGCGTGTCGAAGCTAGCGTCGACGTAACCCTTCTGACGAGCTCTTCGTCACCTCCATAAACGAAACATGTCCTTTGTCCTTTTCAGGTACTTCAGGATATTCTTGACCGCTGTCCAGTGTTTCTTGCCGGGATTACTTTGGTACCTTCCTACCAAACTTACGGCAAGGTTTACATCAGGTCTGGTACGCAGCATGGCATACATAATAGATCCTATTGCCGAGGCATAGGGGATGACGCTCATCTCTTCTTTATCTTTTGTCGTGGTCGGGCATTGAGCCGAGATCAATCTCACACCTTGCGATGCAGGCAAGAACCCTTTCTTGGACTGATCCATTTTGAACTTCTTCAAAATCTTATCAAGGTATGTGCTTTGTGAAAGACCTATGAGGCGTCTCGATCTATCTCTATAGATCTAGATGCCTAATATATAAGCAGCTTCTCCAAGGTCCTTCATTGAAAAACTTTTATTCAAGTAGGCCTTAATGCTGTCCAAGAGTTCTGTATCATTTCCCATCAAAAGTATGTCATCTACATATAATATGAGAAATGCTACAGAGCTCCCACTCACTTTCTTGTAAACGCAGGCTTCTCCATAAGTCTTCATAAATCCAAACGCTTTGATCATCTCATCAAAGCGAATGTTCCAACTCGAGATGCTTGCACCAGCCCATAAATGGATCACTGGAGCTTGCATACTTTGTTAGAATTCTTAGGATCGACAAAACCTTCCGTTGCATCATATACAGCTCTTCCTTAAGATAACTGTTAAGGAACGCTGTTTTGACGATCCATCTGCCATATCTCATAATCATAGTATGCGGCAATTGCTAACATGATTCGGACGGACTTAAGCTTCGCTACGGAGAGAAAGTCTCATCGTAGTTAATCCCTTGAACTTGCCGATAACCCTTAGCGACAAGTCGAGCTTTATAGATGGTGGCATTACCATCCGCGTCCGTCTTCTTCTTAAAGATCCATTTGTTTTCTATCGTCACGATCATCGGGCAAGTCTGTCAAAGTCCATACTTTGTTTTCATACATGGATCCTATCTCGGATTGCATGGCTTCAAGCCATTTGTTGGAATCCGGCCTGCCATCGCTTCTTCATAGTTCAAGGTTCACCATTGTCTAACAACATGATTTCCGTGAGACAGGGTTGTCATACCACTCTGGTGTGGAACGTGTCCTTGTGGACCCTGAAGTTCAACAGCAACTTGATCCGAAGTACCTTGATCATCATCATTAATTTCCTCTCCAAGAGGGTGTAGGCACCACAGAACATTTTCCCGAGCTGCACTACTTTCCGGTTCAAGAGGTAGTACTTCATCGAGTTCTACTTTCCTCCCACTTACTCCTTTCGAGAGAAACTCTTTTTCCGTAAAGGATCCGTTCTTGGCAACAAAGATCTTGCCTTCGGATCTAAGGTAGAAGGTATACCCAATGGTTTCCTTAGGTATCCTATGAAGACGCATTTTTCTGACTTGGGTTCGAGCTTTTCAGGTTGAAGTTTCTTGACATAAGCATCGCATCCCCAAACTTTAAGAAACGACAGCTTAGATTTCTTTCCAAACCATAATTCATAAGGTGTCGTCTCAACGGATTTAGACGGTGCCCTATTTAAAGTGAATGTAGCTGTCTCTAGTGCGTATCCCCAAAATGATAGCGGTAAATCGGTAAGTGACATCATAGATCGCACCATATCCAATAGAGTGCGATTACGACGTTCGGACACACCGTTCTGTTGAGGTGTTCCAGCGGCGTGAGTTGTGAAACGATTCCACATTTCCTTAAGTGTGTACCAAATTCGTGACTTAAATATACTCCTCCACGATCCGATCGTAAGAACTTTATTTTTCGGTCACGTTGATTCTCTACCTCATTCTGAAATTCCTTGAACTTTTCAAAGGTCTCAGACTTGTGTTTCATCAAGTAGACATACCCATATCTACTTAAGTCGTCTGTGAGAGTGAGAACATAACGATATCCTCCGCGAGCCTCAACGCTCATTGGACCGCACACATCGGTATGTATGATTTCCAATAAGTTGGTTGCTCGCTCCATTGTTTCGGAGAACGGAGTCTTGGTCATTTTGCCCATGAGGCATGGTTCGCATGTGTCAAATGATTCATAATCGAGAGACTCTAAAAGTCCATCGGAATGGAGCTTCTTCATGCGCTTGACACCAATGTGACCAAGGCAAAGTACACAAGTATGTGGGACTATCGTTATCAACTTTACATCTTTTGGTATTCACACTATGAATATGTGTAATATTACGCTCGAGATTCATTAAGAATAAACCATTGACCATTGGAGCATGACCATAAAACATATCTCTCATATAAATAGAACAACCATTATTCTCGGATTTAAATAAGTAGCCATCTCGCATTAAACGAGATCCTGATACAATGTTCATGCTCAAACTTGGCACTAAATAACAATTATTGAGGTTCAAAACTAATCCCGTAGGTAAATGTAGAGGTAGCGTGCCGTGGCGATCACATCGACCTTGGAACCATTCCCGACGCGCATCTTCACCTCGCCCTTCGCCAGTCTCCGTTTATTCCGCAGCTCCGCCGTGAGTTACAAATATGAGCAACGGCACCGGTATCAAATACCCAGGAGTTACTACGAGTAATCGGTAAGGTACACATCAATTACATGTATATCAAATATACCTTTAGTGTTGCCGGCCTTCTTGTCCGCTAAGTATTTGGGGCAGTTCCGCTTCAAAGGCCCTTCCTTTGCAATAAAAGCACTGTCTCGTGCTTGAGTCCATTCTTTGACTTCTTCCGGCAACTTGCTTACGGTAGCAGCAACATCTTTTGCCGTCCTTCTTGAAGTTCTTCTTACCCTTGCCCTTTTTGAACTTAGTGGTTTTATTGACCATCAACACTTGATGTTCTTTCTTGATTTCAACCTCTCACGACTTCGGCATTGAGAATACTTCAGAATAGTCTTCACCATCCCCTGCATATTGTAGTTCATCACAAAGCTCTTGTAGCTTGGTGGGAGCGATCAAGGATTCTGTCCAATGACCGCCTCGTCCGGGAGGTTAATGTCCACTGGGACAAAGGTTGTGCAACCCACATTTTGAGTATGTGCTCACCGATGTAACTGTTTTCCTCCATCTTATAACTATAGAACTTGTCGGAGACTTCATATCTCTCGACCCGGCATGAGCTTGGAAAACCATTTTCAGCTCCTCGAACTTCTCATATGCTCCGTGTTGCTCAAAACGCTTTTGGAGCCCGGTTCTAAGCTCGTAAAGCATGCCGCACCGAACGAGGGAGTAATCATCAAGACGAGACTGCCAAGCATTCATAATGTCTTGGTTCTTCGATGGGTGCATCACCTAGCGGTGCTTCTAGGACATATTGTTTCTTGGCTGCAATGAGGATGATCCTCGTGTTAGGACCCAGTCCGAATAGTTGCTGCCATCATCTTTCAGCTTGGTTTTCTAGGAACGCGTTGAAGTTCATGTTGACATGAGCGTTGGCCATTTGATCTACAAGACATATTTTGCAAAGACTTTAGACTAAGTTCATGATAATTAAGTTCATCTAATCAAATTATTTAATGAACTCCCACTCAGATTTGACATCCCTCTAGTCATCTAAGTGTTACATGATCCAAGTCGACTAGGCCGTGTCCGATCATCACGTGAGACGGACTAGTCATCGCCGGTGAACATCTCCATGTTGATCGTATCTACCATACGACTCATGTTCGACCTTTCGGTCTCTTGTGTTCCGAGGCCATGTCTGTACATGCTAGGCTCGTCAAGTTAACCCTAAGTGTTTATGCATGTGTAAAACTGTCTTACACCCGTTGTATGTGAACGTAAGGATCTATCACACCCGATCATCACGTGGTGCTTCAAACGCATTTAACTTTAGCAACGGTGCATAGTTAGGGGGAACCCCTTCTTGAAATTATTATAAGGGATCATCTTATTTACTACCGTCGTTCTAAGTAAACAAGATGCATAAAACATAATAAACATCACATGCAATTATATAAAGTAGTGACATGATATGGCCAATATCATATAGCTCCTTTGATCTTCATCTTCGGGCTCCATGGTCATCTTGTCACCGCATGACACCATGATCTCCATCAACATGATCTCCATCATCGTGTCTCCATGAAGTTGCTCGCCGACTATTACTTCTACTACTATGGCTAACACGTTTAGCAATAAAGTAAAGTAATTTACATGGCGTTGAATCAATGACTCGTAGGTCATACAATAATTAAGACAACTCCTATGGCTCCTGCCGGTTGTCATACTCATCGACATGCAAGTCGTGAATCCTATTACAAGAACATGATCTCATACATCACAATATATCATTCATCATTCATCACAACTTCTGGCCATATCACATCACATGACAATTGCTGCAAAAACAAGTTAGACGCCCTCTATTTGTTGTTGCATCTTTTACGTGGCTGCAATTGGGTTCTAGCAAGAATGTTTTCTTACCTAAGAATAACCACAACGTGATTTTGTCAACTTCTATTTACCCTTCATAAGGACCCTTTTCATCTAATCCGCTCCAACTAAAGTAGGAGAGACAAACACCCGCTAGCCACCTTATGCAACTAGTGCATGTCACCGGTGGAACACATCTCACGTAAGCGTACGTGTAAGGTCGGTCCGGGCCGCTTCATCCCACAATACCGCTGAAGCAAGAAAAGACTAGTAGCGGCAAGCAAGTTGACAAGATCTACGCCCACAACAAAATTGTGTTCTACTCGTGCAATAGAGAACTACGCATAGACCTAGCTCATGATGCCACTGTTGGGGGAACGTTGCAGAAAATTAAAATTTTTCCTACGGTTTCACCAAGATCCATCTATGAGTTCATCTAAGCAACGAGTCATGGGAGAGATATTGCATCTACATACCACTTGTAGATCGCGTGCGGAAGCGTTCACTAGAACGTGGATGATGGAGTCGTACTCGCCGTGATCCAAATCACCGATGACCGAGTGTCGAACGGACGGCACCTCCGTGTTCAACACACTTACGGAGCGGATGACGTCTCCTCCTTCTTGATCCAGCAAGGGGGAAGGAGAGGTTGAGGAAGATGGCTCCAGCAGCAGCACAACGGCGTGGTGTTGGTGGAGAAGCAGCACTCCGGCAGGGCTTCGCCAAGCACGTGACGGAGGAGGAGAGGTGTAGCAGGGGAGAGGGAGGCGCCAAGATGCAAGGGTGCGGCAGCCCCATCCCTCCCCCCTTTATATAGGCCCCCTGGGGGGGGGGGCGCTGGCCCTTGGAGATCTGATCTCCCAAGGGGGCGGCGGCCAAGGGGGGAGGCTTGCCCCGAAGGCAAGTGGGGCACCCCCCACCCTAGGGTTTCCAACCCTAGGCGCAGGGGGGCCCAAGTGGGGGGCGCACCAGCCCACCAGCGGCTGGTTCCCTCCCACTTCAGCCCACGGGGCCCTCCGGGATAGGTGGCCCCACCTGGTGGACCTCAGGACCCTTCCGGTGGTCCCAGACAATACCGTAACCTCAAATTCTCCGATGGCGAAATAGCACTTCCTATATATAATTCTTTACCTCCGGACCATTCCGGAACTCCTCGTGACGTCCGAGATCTCATCCGGGACTCAACAACATTCGGTTTGCTGCATACTCATATTCATACAACCCTAGCGCCACCGAACCTTAAGTGTGTAGACCCTACGGGTTCGGAGACATGCGAACATGACCGAGACGGCTCTCCGTCCAATAACCAACAGCAGGATCTGGATACCCATGTTGGCTCCTACATACTCCTCGATGATTTCATCGGATGAACCACGATGTCGAGGATTCAAGCAACCCCGTATACTATTCCCTTTGTCGACGGTATGTTACTTGCCCGAGATTCGATAGTCGGTATCCCAATACCTCGCTCAATCTCGTTATCGGCTAGTTACTTTACTCGCATCGTAATGCATGATCCCGTGACCGGACACTTGGTCACTTTGAGCTCATTATGATGATGCACTACCGAGTGGGCCCAGTGATACCTCTCCGTAACACGGAGTGACAAATCGCCTCGATCCGTGTCAACCCAATGACACTTTCGGAGATACCTTTAGTGCACCTTTATAGTCACCCAGTTACGTTGTGACGTTTGGTACACCCAAAGCACTCTTACGGTATCCGGGAGTTAAACGATCTCATGGTCTAAGGAAGAGATACTTGACATTGGAAAAGCTCTAGCAAAACGGACTACATGATCTTGTGCTATGCTTAGGATTGGGTCTTGTCCATCACATCATTCTCCTATGATGTGATCCCGTTATCAATGACATCCAATGTCCATAGTCAGGAAACCATGACTATCTATTGATCAACGAGCTAGTCAACTAGAGGCTCACTAGGGACATATTGTGGTCTATGTATTCACACGTGTATTACGATTTCTGGATCATACAATTATAGCATGAATAAAAGACAATTACCACGAACAAGGAAATACAATAATAATCCTTTTATTATTGCCTCTAGGGCATATTTCCAACAGGAGGGATGAGGTGTTGCTTAATGAGGCTCTTCCTCAAAATGCTTAGTGATATGCTCCAAAGCCCTCAACTACTTTCTCACATCCACATATGACCTAAACCCATAGTCAAACTCCGCCCCACCGATTCTTTCTATCTGGCGCCACTGAGTTCAGATGTCATAGCCACTGCCACAAACCCTAGTCAAATCGGTCTCACCGAGATGGGGTTGTAATCTCTTTGTTTCCCTTCGTAACGTTTCAGTCCCACCGAGATGAGCGATCGGTCCCACCAAAATTGCAATGTAAACTCTCTGTTTCCCTTTTGTAACATTTCGGTCTCACCGAAATGAGCGAATCGGTCCCACCGAAGTTTACTCGACCAACTCTCTGGTTAGCTTATTACCAAAATCGGTCTCACCGAGTTTGTGTAATCGGTCTCACCGAGATTACGTTATGCCCTAACCCTAATCATATCGATCCTGCCGAGTTGCATGTTGGTCCCACCAAAAATCCTAACGGTCACTAGATTTACTGAATCGGTCTGACCGACTTTATCAATTCGGTCCCACCGAGTTTGGCAAATTGTGTGTAACGGTTAGATTTTCTGTGGAGGCTATAAATACCCCTCCACCTCCTCTTCATTCGTGGAGAGAGCCATCAGAACGAACCTACACTTCCAACCTACATTTTCTGAAAGAGAACCACCTACACTTGTGTTGAGGCCAAGATATTCCATTCCTACCATATGAATCTTGATATCTAGCCTTCCCCAAGTTGCTTTCCACTCAAATCTTCTTTCCACCAAATCCAAATCCTGTGAGAGAGAGTTGAGTGTTGTGGAGACTATCATTTGAAGCACAAGAGCAAGGAGTTCATCATCAACACACCATTTGATACTTCTTGGAGAGTGGTGTATCCTAGATTGGCTAGGTGTCACTTGGGAGCCTCCGACAAGATTGGGGAGTTGAACCAAGGAGTTTGTAAGGGCAAGGAGATCGCCTACTTCGTGAAGATCTACCTTTAGTGAGGCAATTCCTTCGTGGGCGACGGCCAGGATGGGATAGACAAGGTTGCTTCTTCGTGGACCCTTCGTGGGTGGAGCCCTCCGTGGACTCGCGCAACCATTACCCTTCGTGGGTTGAAGTCTCCATCAACGTGGATGTACGATAGCACCACCTATCGGAACCACGACAAAAACATCCGTGTCTCCAATTGCGTTTGAATCCTCCAAACCCTTCCCCTTTACATTCTTGCAAGTTGCATGCTTTACTTTCCGCTGCTCATATAATATTTGCATGCTTGCTTGAATTGTGTTAAGATTGCTTGATTTGTTCTAAGTTGCTAAAATCTGCCAAGAACTAAAATTGGGAAAAGGCTAGATTTTTATTTGGTCAAGTAGTCTAATCACCCCCCCCCCCTCTAGACATACTTTCGATCCTACAACGTAGCGTCGACCAAGCACAGAGATAAGAGGGGACACTTCTCTCTATTAATTAGCTAGCTAACACAATATATGAAACACCTAAATTAACCCTACAAAACCCACCAAAACCCCCAAGCCCCCCTTCAAAAAAACAAAAACTCCAGCCCCTGAACCCCTGACGCGTGATAGCTTATTGGTCCCGGTTGGTGCTACCAACCGGGACCAAAGGCCCTCCTGCCTGGGCTCGCCGCAGCAGCCACGTGGAGGCCCATCTGTCCCGTTTGGTATAAGAACCGGGACTAAAGGTGTAGACTTTAGTACCGACCCTTTAGTCCCGGTTCCCCAACCGGAACAAATGAGCCTTACGAACCGGGACAAATTGCCCTTTTTCTACTAGTGTATGTACAAGAACTGCATGAATCAGGTCATCCGAAGTGCCGATTCACTTCTCCCACCAGTGAAGGAAACCCTTACGTCTGTTGATCTTCTTTTACAACTGGAGAACGCCGTACAGTAGAGCTTCAGCGGTTGGACGTAGATGTCCACGGGACGATCCGATCACACCCACGAACGACGGAATATGAGTAGTGGCCGTTGGCGCAACTGCCGATCGAGATTACTCATCGAGGCTCTGGCATCTGGTCATAAACCTTGCCGAGAATAAGTGAAGCTCAAAATGCTATATACATCTAGATGTTATCCACATTTAAGTAGGTATTGTCAATAAGATCAGCCAAAATAAAATTATATATGTACCTACAAACTATTTTTTCAAATTAAAAGAAGGAACTCGGTTACTAGCAGAAGAACACAATGCTTTAAGCTAGTTCGTGGCACATGTGGTAAGCAATCAATCTATTTGCAAACAAATTTGTGTTCTTAGGACATAGTTGTTAGGATATTTGAATCAATAAACCCTAAGAAATTGCAATGAACCATCATGACTTGCGGAGCGCGGGCGCCATCTTGTTGGTGAGCGTGCCGGCGGCGATCATGCAGTCGGACTAGCGCGACAAGGGGCGGAAGATGACACCAAAGCGGTCGAAGTCGTAGCGAGAGGTGCCGGTGTGCATCATCTCCACGGCGCAGCAGGCGAGGCTGAATGCCATGGACCAGATTGACCCTCGCCGCGCCCAGTTCATCAGGTTGCCCACCTTGGACACCATAAACTCCGTAGCCTTCGACCACTGAGCCGGCAACGCTGCAGTATGTTGCTGATCGATGGAGTAGGCCCGCAGGGCAGCGGAGAGGTGCGCAAGCAGCGCCGTGCGTCAGCCGTCTGTCGGCCTACGGGCTGATATGCCGACAGCTATAGATTTGCTGACGGTTTCCCTTGGAGTAGAAACTATATGCCGACGGTCGCCATCGGCCTCGCCCCAGCTTTGCCGCCGGCCTTGTTTTACCGACGGTTTTAAGTCGGCCGTCGGCGTAGTAAGCCGACGGCCCCGATAAAAATGTTGTCGGCATCTACGTCGTTTCCTGTAGTATCGTTTGGGGAAAATTTTGAATGGGGGAAAATGTGGAAATAATCTTTAAATAAGTGGCAACTTTTTGACAAAACTCCGATTTGTGATGTTCTCTGTCACAAGCGTGAATTTTGGCGGTAAAAAATGGAATTAATTAACTGTAAAGCCACCTTATCATATCTTCTCCGGATTCATCAGATAGTGTGTGTTGAAGTACTGTAGGAGTGTGTAGCACTTGTGTTGCAGCATATACATCCAATCCAACACACCGGTCATGTGTTACCCATTCCTCCCTTTCCCATTAACTAGATTATGAACATTAATTAGGTACTCCTAGCTTTCTCTTTGTGTTGTATTTCGGCTAACTACTTTCTCTTTCATGGATGGATATGGTAAGTGATAGGGGAATGCAAGAGCACATCCTCATATATCATGATCTTGTGAGGGACGGTCTAGATAAGTGGTGTAGCTGCATAGTTGCACGGCCACAACTTTCCATTGAACTTTTGTCCTTTTCGTGTAGCATTTTGAGGATGTGGCCCGTTTTGGGTCAGTAACAAGAATAGCTTGGTGTTGAATATGATTTCTGTTGCCGTCTTATGGTGTATCTATAATTCTATATATAGATGCATCTGGTCTGACCACATGTATTTTGGCATCGACGGAGCTGGCGTTCGCTCTGACCAACAAGCAAACTGCCGGTCCTGGATCAATCTTTGCTGGCCCCAACACTGCCCTGATGAAAAGTGGAAGCTTATGCTAGCGGTGGAGTGGCCGCGAACCCCTGAAGCATTTTCTCGGCGACTGACGAAGGCGGCACCAACCTGAAATCCTGAATGCATCTATTGCTGATCAATGCTCCCAGGCCCATCTGCCAAAATTTGTTGTTTTCCTGATGCTTTAGCAGTGTAGGAGCTCTTCTTATGTTTTCCTGATGCTGTTTTCTTGCTGCTTTACTGTAATGAACCTTGTGACGCTGGTTAGCTCTGGTTTCATTTTCAACTAGATCGACAGCGCGCCTTGGCGCGAGGGTACCGACCCCAACGACTTGGCCAAGCGGATAAAAATCAAACACAGGTTGCAATCATATATGCAGAACATTAATGATATAATGCATTGCCCTATAAAATACAAGAGCCTTGATCCAACCCATCAAATCCAAAACAAATAAACTCAGTACACATTTTCGTCAAGAGCACAAAGTTGGTTCAGAATTCAAGTTTACATTGCCTCAATCTCATAATAAGGATGTTAATTTTCAAGAGGCATCCTTGAGGTCACCATGCTGAGCAAGGATCACTTGCAACAACTACCAAAACTAAAACCACTATCTGCATCTCCATACATAACACAACAAAAAAATCTATAAATAAGTGGTTAAAATCACTATTGAACCACTATCTTCCGGACAGGATCAACAAATTATTCTCAGATCCAAGAGTGAATGCCTACATCATGGTCACACGCAATGGGCCTCCAATCACTACAATAATTGGCACAAGGATCTGATTCTTGTTCTAGGTGAATTGAAGGTCCATGCTTGCACCTAAAGCCAAACAAGAGCTCAAACTCGAGCCCCCGTACCAGGCCGAGGTTGTCCATGATTCACAAGCGCGTCCTTTAACTTCTGGACCCGCAATCTGATGAGATGCAGCAAGCATGTCAGCATTTATCTATTTCATATGTGGAGAACATACTCTTAAAATTTTGTTTTATTTGGATTTGAAGGTTTAGGGGGACTTACTTAGTAGAAGCTGCTAAACATGTCTTGAGCTTGTTCCTCATTTGGTTGTTCTCGCTAAACTCGCATGGTTGAATACCAGGATCACTACTGATTTCTGAAATGAGAAGTGCCAACTACAAACAACACCAAAATCACTTATAATCACAGAGATAGGTTGTAATCAGAAATCAAAGAGATCAACTAAGGACCACTAAAACAGAGTAGAAACCTGCATACATTTGTGAAACATAAGCTGTAATCAGAAACTAAAGAGATCAACAAATAAAAATGAGTGCAAGTCTCATTATTTTGGAAGTCCTATTTGATTAGGGAAAGGGAGCAAATGACACTCTTAATCCATCCTAGTGAGGCTACAATATCCAAGAAAAAAAGCCAAGGGCAGAAATGAAGTAGTAATTCCTTGAAAGATCACAATATAGTACCAGAGGCGAAATAGAATAACATAGAAGCTGCAATAAATTTTAATGATATATAAATGGTGCGTGTCCTGCCCTTATTTGCTTGCGATTAACACCACAACTTCATAGTTTGGCATGTATCCTGTCATCAGGTGCATTATTTAATTTTAGTACTTAGTAAACAGCAAAGTTACACTCGCACTATCCAAATAAGTGGTTGTTCTAGTTATTCTGTTAATCAGTATAAATTGACCTGAAAAAACTAACACCTCCATACAACCGAGAAAAGAAGAATCAAGTAGCAACACTGCAGGCATACAGATTGAACTCTTGCACAAAATAATATATGCATTCAGATTTAACTACGCATGTAAGCATTCCAGCTATATTCTAGCTATATAGTTTAAGATACAACCATTTAAATTGTTAAATCAGAATCCTATGAAATATGATGAGACACAAAATATTCTATATAAACGAAGAAGATGGTTAATAGGGCAAGCATAGAATAATCTACCAAAGCAAAGAAAATAAATAAGAATCTATGTATAACTGAAAAGAAGGCAGATACTTAGCAAGTAGATTGTAACATCTACTTGGGATCAAAAAATTAGGAAATAAGCTGCACATAATATTTGGAAACTTCTCCGACTGTTCACGATAAGCTATGCCTGACTGTAATAGGGCTCTAACTACACGACTCTTACCAATTTGAACAACGACTAAATTAGAATATTAATAAGTTCTTCTAACAATTGCTCAATCCTATAAAATAGATGAGCAACCTATCATAGAGAGAGTAAGGGACATCTACGTGTACAGACTCACCATACCAGATAAGTAATTACCAAGATAGTGATGCATATGGGAAAAGAAAGAACAGAGGTTATTATTTATGGTTGTAGCTTCCAAGTAGTCTCACTTCCATGCCACTTATAAAACATAGTCAACTGTACTTAGTGTGATTAAAGTGCATAATATATGTGCAAATTTTGATCCTGGGTACTGCAAGAATCAAAAGGGCCTTTTCTTTCTTTCAGCAATGCTAACACTGACATGAATGTAGATGGATACTTTATTACCTTGAATGGAAAAGAACATTCAGTTACACAAGATCTAGCAGCACCCATGATAAAAAATGAATGGTGTCAGGTTCCGAAGATTTTTGGTTCCATATGTCCATGCAAAATCCCTTTCTTTTAAGAACACATGACTAAGGAGCATGACAATATCAGCTTTTATGGGACTACAAACCTTGCTCATTTTGCTCCGACAGCTCCTTAATCTTCCCTTCCAGCATGGCGAGCTGCTCGGTGTTGTCGCCGTGGACAGGAGGCTGCACCTCTACTGCGTCCTCAAGCATCGCCAGCCTGTCGCAGAACCACCGGACCTCCTATCCAGGCCTTGCACCTGCAGCACAAAGATAGGTTGGACTCAGTATAATTCAACCACAACACATAGTAGCGCTTGGCAATCTTATCGATGCAAATGAGGTAAACACATTTACGTTTATCCAGTGTCGCAGCAAAAATAAGCATTATTGATACATGGCCAATGACAAAAGAAAGATGCAAAAGAATAAGTGGCAGGCAATTAAATCAAGGGAAGATGCAAATTTGGTATCTCATAGGATAAGAACAAAGAATCTTAGAAGAAAATATTAAACATGATCCAGATGATATATAAGTAAATCATACTCCCAAATTGCTATCTCACACAGATCTTAGTGCTTAATTTCAATAATATGTAAGTATTACTATAAATGGGGAATTTTGTAAGCTAGAAAAGCAAGGAAGCTTTTTCATTTCATTGGATAAATACATCAAATTATATATACATAACAAAAACCAACTACATTTCTTTGTACTTCTTATGGTTAGAGGAAAGGCCGCAAGGGAAGAACCTAAAGTTAGCATAGAATTTATACATTTGAGCCTAACATAATCAGTTACTAATCCAAATGGCCATACATTTGAGTCTAACATAATCCAACAACTAATCCTAGGGACTAACTGAAACCAACAGTGAGAGTGGCAAAATATTTTAAACCAAGCTAACAACAGCAGACAATGCCAAACCCATAAGCAGCAGACAAATTCAGAAAGGAACAAAAAAACTGGCAGGAATTTAGACCATAGCAGCAGGTTGTTAAATATAGCATGATTGTTCAAAAGAGGGCAGACTGTAAACCTACAACATGATGCTACAGATCTGAGACGACAATTAGAAACTGGCCAATAGAAGTATTTCCAAAAATGTTAAATGGACGAAATATCTTGTTACAAAAGTATATCAAATGTATGGCCCAATTTCACACTCTACATCTGGAACATCAGTGATGCACTCAGGATGCATTGCATAATTTCATAGCAAGTATTACATATAGGGTAACAAGAAACTAAGATAAATAGGCCAACCGGAGAATGTAGAGACGGTCCAGGGCAGCGATGATGTTGGTCTGCTTCGCTCTGAACTCTTCTTACAGCTAGAAATAAGTTCAGTTAGCAAAGACGTGCGAGTTAAAAGAAGACTTCAAATCTTTTGTGTCACATGAGGAAAATAATTTAAACCAGAAAATAAATAATACACTAAGCTAAACTTTCAGGATAGGACGTGAATTCTGAATGCGAAATGACCGTGAGGTTGCCAGATCTGCTACTGCTTGAACAACAACTATAATTGTTAAGGAACTGGCTATTTTTTAATTGTAGAAAAAGCCAATGCAATCAACTTACTAAGGCACAAAAACCCTCAGTTAGCATGCACATTTCACTGTTAGAAAGCATAAGGGAAATAGCTTATAATAACTACCAAACAGGGCCTACAGGTAAAGATGGTTTCAAACACATGACATAGAATCACAGCCACACACATAATTAATATTTTGAACTGCAACCTGAATGCATAATATTTCATATCCCACAAACTGAATGATACAATGCAAAGAAAGAAAATCATAATTAGGCCATCCACAAGTTAAATAGGCAAATAGTATATAGCAATGATCTTGGAAAAAGAAGTCACCTCCGAAACGTCTTAGCATCCGCAAGCTCATAGGGCAAACCGCACATCAGAAAAGATACTTGCTTCAATAGCTTAGTAGACATGGACAAAAGAACCATATAAGCAAATATTCCCATCAAGTAGTCATACTTTCCGATCATCATTTATTGGAGCTAAATTTCAAAAAAAAACCTGAAATGCATAAAACAGTTTTCCCCTGTCTGACTGCTTATATTATCATTGAACACCTCGTAGGCATAGACAAAAGAACCAAATAAGTAGATATGTGAATGCCTGAAGATTAAACTCCGCAAATCATCGTATCCCAAAATAAGAAGAAACAAAAATAAAGTGAGTATGTTAACAACACCTCATTGGCAGCCTCGCTGACTGAAACAACACTACTTGGACACATACACCAAGAGAAAGGTGACAATGTTGGCAGTATGAAGTTCAAAGGGGAGATGAGTCACATAGCACCAGCAAATGCAGTTCATTCACTTGCCTCCTGCAAGGCCTGGTGAGCCTTTTCCCTCTCAAGGTCCCGCCCGCACTTAGATTCAGCTTCGGCTTCAGCTCTGCAAGCTCATTAGGTAATTACATGTCAGAAAGAGGTGCAGCGAGTAATAATGAAGGAAAGAAAGCTAGATGTAAAAGTCCCCAAACCTGGCTGAGAATCCCACGAGCTTTAACAATTACATCAGCATAACGGCTCCTCAAAAGAGATTGTTCGGGGAGACTTGCCTGTCGGGTTTTGCATTCTCCCCTATATATTCGTTGGGAAAGGATCAGATGATCCGACCAGATCAATGCACCAAGACCCCTTAGTGGTGTCATATGAACCTGCTTACATAATCATGCTTACCCTCAGGTGCAGCCTTGGACTCATTGTCCTGCTCACGGAGTTCCACATCACCAGCTGTGTCTGTGATTTAACCATGGTAATTGGTTAAGTAAGACAAATAAAAGCAGATTCCTCGCAACATGTAGCCAAAGGGACATGGGATATAAAACTTACAGTTAGCATCAACAGGGTTAATAACATCACCCTTTTCTTGCTCTGCAGGTTGTTCTGGTATTTTAATAACCTGCAAAGAAGATACCGATTATTACAACACAACAAGGTAGAAAATATAAGAGGTTGGCCAGCCAATGGAAATGAAACAACAAACTCTTGCCACAACATTAGTAGAACTGGATATCATGATTACTGATCAAAGTTCACCCAGAGTATCATAAAGATCAACGCAACCAGATCACCCGTTCTGTGATCTGGTTCAGTCTCACTAAAGCGAGTCAACCAATGAAGTACAAGCTACGAAGCTAACCGCAGACACTGACACTGAGATCACCCATTCTGTGATCTAGTACAGTCTGACTAAAGCAAGTCAACCATACAAGCTATGAAGCTAACCGTGGACACTGACAAGGCGTGGTACTGTCAGAAATAAATTGGACAAGGAGGGTCAAGTATCAAATAGAAGGGCTGGTCACCACAGAGGCGGTAAATAAAATGACAAGCGAATAATGGATGAATGAATGTAGAGAGCTAAGGAGAGAAAGAACTGGTGGGTTTCATCCTGCTAACACACTTCATTGGTCCATATCTTCACTAAATAAGATAGTCATTATGCATTAACTGGCTTAACCGAAGGATCACCCAGTAAAAAATTGCCAAAGTACCTTCGCAAGCTTTGCTGGGCTACCGACCTTTTCTGATTCACTTTCAGAATCACTGCCCGAGTCAGAATCTGCATTACCAACATAGGAAATACGATCTGAGGACACATTTACAAACCATGATAAATATATCAAATACAATAGGATCTTGTATATGACTGGGACTGGCTATTTAAAATAATTAATTTGTGCAAAGAATCTGTAGTTTCCAATAATAATCTCTAAAAGGCATTTATGGTGCCCTTGCAGCTATGTATGATCCCTTGCACCACATATCAGTTTACTATAAGAATCAGTGTGAGATAATTGCAGGATGGCACTGTCATCATGGGTGACACTAACATCATGATATTTTAACTATTTCATTAAGTTTCTATTGATTCTACTACGTCTCCTAGTAGCATCATACTACGTCTCCTAGTAGCATCATACTACGTCTCCTAGTAGCATCATACTATTTCATTAAGTTTCTATTGATTCTACTACGTCTGTCATAAATAACACCCTTTGTTCTTCCCTATCCATCTCCCTTGCTGCCTCTACTTAATAACAAAACAGAACGGTGGCATCAGATCCAAAAGAAACTACATGGCATCCTTTGTTCTTCCCAAATCCATCTCCGTATCCCTCTCTGAGCGGCAGTGGCACACCACAGACGACCAACGGCTAAGCACCACAAAGGGGGGCATCATGGGAAGGCGCGGGAAGGGGGTCTCACCACGGTTGGACGTCCTCATCGATCGCTTTTGAATCGTCTTCTACTGCTGCCTTGCCCTACCGACGGGGAGCTCCTGGTCGTCAGGCTGCGCGGCGGCCACCGCGGCCCCCTCCTGCCGGCGGCGGAGGCGGCGCACGACCCAGGGCCGGGGCGGGGCGTTCGGGTTCGGGCGGCGCCAGATCGAAGGGGCGGAAGGAGGACGCCGGGCGTAGGCGGGGAAGGAGGAGAGGAAGGCGCTGGTGGGGAGGAGGAGGCGGCCCGGCCGTTGGAGGCGAGGCCCACCCCCACCATCGAAACCCTAGCGGGGGAAATCGATGGGGGTGACCGCATGAGGCGAGGAAAAGTAGATCGACGCGGTGAAGCTAGTAGAGCTCGTCCAGGAGCAGCTGTGTGTGTGTTGGGTGGCGCCAAAGCTCGCCGGAGCGGCCGGAATCGGCCGGCGACCGAGGCGGCGACAGTGGGGATCGAGAGAGTAGGCAGGAGGGGGGTGACGGGAGGAAGAGAGATGGGCTGCGCGAGTGCGGGAGAGAGGCAGCTAGGGTTTCTCCACATGCGGCACGGCAATTTATATGCCTGTATGCGAAATGACGGAAATGCCCTCGGCGGGGCAGGTTATTTACACGCGGTGGCACGACCGGGGCGCATCGGTCCAGATCGGACGGTCTGCGAGCGCCGGGTTTCGATCCGGCGGCTGAAATCGATCCGGAGCGAGATCCAACGGCCAGAACGCAATCAAGAAAACGATCGGACGGCCGAGAAGCCCTAATCGCTGAGAGAGCTCTGGCATCCACTCTTCTCTTATTTCTGGATGAAAATGGAACACGGATTGTGGGCTTTTTGGTCTGAAAAAAAATGAAAAAAATAGCGCGCTACAGCAAAATAGCGGCGACCTCAAAATATGCTATTAGCGTGCTATAGCGTGCTATTAGCGAGATGTTGTATACCGATATATTTAGCGAGGCAATTCTCAATACGCTATAACATGCTATTAGCGACGCTATAGCGCGCTATTTTTTTCAGTAGAAAAAACTGATACCCTGCCCTCCCCAACAGATTTGAAAATTGAGCTTCATGTTTGATGAATCGGTGGGGATTGGAGTATGGAGCCTTGTGCAGAGGTCAAACATTTCAGGGCAACTCACGGGCCTCTAGGTGAAGTGGACGATCCATGAGTGGATGGGACCACTCGTGACCGCAAGCCCGTGATGAAGTTATGAGTTGCCTGTATGGCGTGAGAGTTTCCTACCCCCTACCTGTTCTTATGCTATCCCCTCCCAAACTCTCTCTAAATATTTGTATCAAAGCTATCCTACAGATTCTTGATTCTTTCGGTGTACTGCCGAGAAAACTGAGTCCACATTACATAATACTCCACTAGTGTTTTTAGAACAGGAATACTAGTGCCGAGAAAACTGATTCTTATGGTGTTAGTTGCATGCATGAATGAATGTTAATACAATTTTCAGGCAGTCCACTAGATTTGTTCCGTAGTTCCGCGCCACTCCCCTTTCACAACCAATGAACTATGTGTTGCTAATAAATTGAGACTGATGATGGTGTGCAAGCCCTCAAAAAATGTTCGACAGACTACTCCAAGGAGGCCCGGATGATTGAGGATACCAAAGTGCAGGCTAATTCTGCTGCTCATACTTTAGCACAGCTGGAATTAAATGCCCCTTCTGATGCAAGCCTTGAATGGGATGATGATGTACCAGCAGACATTGCTGGGATTGTAAGGGCCGATAGTGCCCATATCGTCTCCCTGGGAATTGTATTTGAACTACGTGTTGTTGCATCGAATGGTTAGATATAATGTTCAAATCCTGTATGTCCAAAATTTGTACGTATAAGCATCAACATCCTTAGCATATATGCTGAACTAAAACAACATGTGTTTCTGATTCCTCTCACTCCTATCGACAAGACTCTGAACTTGGAGTATCTTCTCCTAGCCTGCTTTCTCTGTCTTGAATTTTTCGCTGGGTACTTTCCCTTCCATGGATGGGTCGTGAACTATCTAGGGGGGGGGGAGCTTCTGAGCAATTTTTTACTGCATGGTACTACATGAGATCTGCTATCCTGTAGGGGTTAACTCACCAAAATAAATCAGCTGTGGTGCTTCAATGGTACTCAAAAGTCTTTTAATCAGTCATTAACTACTGAAGTTAAGATCGAAGGGCTAAGCAGCCACAACTCTCAGCCGGCAGTCTTCACACCTAGTATTTTGTTAGTTGTTACATACTACTCCAACAGTGTACTGTGTACAACATCACAGTTCCATAGAATGTATATCAGATCCGTCATATGTTTAGTATAGATATACAATACGATCATACGAATACAAACCGGCACTACTAGAAAAAGGGCTATAGATGGGATTGACACTAATGGCGCACTGCATGCTTAGTGTCATTATTAGTATATACTAATGGCGCATCACCGACACGTCATTAGTGTTGAAACTACTAATGGCGCACTGTGCAAAGGGTGCGCCATTAGTATCAAATTTCTTTTTGAAATAGTGCGCGTCCAAACATACTAATGGCGATTCAGATAAAGTGCGCCATTAGTAGTTGTAACTACTAATGACGCACCCTTCCGCATGTGCGCCACTAATGTTGTTTTTTTATTATATTTTTTATTTCTTTTTTTGCAATACTACTAATGGCGCACTGATCAACCGTGCGCCATTACTAGTTTAGTATTTTTTTTTTGCAAAACTACTAATGGCGCACCGCCAGAAGGTGCGCCATTAGTAACCTGGATTACTAATGGCGCATTTATTGCTGGTGCGCCATTAGTAAGTGGGCAGCAACTAGATATTTTGGACAGCCTCTCCTACCCACACTCACTTTCTCCCCACTTCATTCTCTCCACCTCCTCCTTGTCTCGGGTGCCTCCTCTTTTTCACCTCATTTCCACTATAGATTCATTTAAATTAAGTGGTTAAATTACCTTGTTTTAATAGGTAAGTAAGGGGGGAAGCTATATTTATGTTGTTCTCCCTACAACAATGTGCACATGCACTTTTTATGGCCTAGCTAGATCTATGTATGTTCGTGGTGTTGCATATGTTTGTGGTGTTGCATATGTGTTTGTGTTTGGAGGTGTACCGGTATTTGAAATGCGATAGTTGCCAATATTTTGACGGAATATTGATTCATTTCCGTTCAAGTAGAATTTTGGCATTAAGCATTCTTTTGGTCCTATTTTTAGGAAAGTCATGCCAAATTTTTGTTTGGTTCTAAAATATCGCTTTTGCTCTACCGCAGCGATTGATGGTCCGCACGATGACCGAAGGCATCGTGAATAGGTTTTTGAGGTCCGCGAAGGCCGAGATGCTTCAAAAGAACGAGACGGAGATAAGATGTCCGTGTCGAAGATGCAAGTCAAGAGCCTTATTGCGGAGCCGGATTCCGGCAAAAGGGACCACCGCTCTTGCGTGGTTTCATGGATGGCTATCGGTGGCAAGGTGATGAAGATGACTACTGAAGTCGTCCATGGGGGCCGCAAGAAATGAGGAAGGGCAAAGAAGACAACCACCACGGCTCGGGCGGGCGAGAAGACGAAGAATCCCTGTGAGATGATCACGACGGTGATGCGTATACGATCATCATGTAGAAGATGCAGGACATGATGATGAGGAAGATGTCGGAGCGGCACGACGGGCATGATCATGAAGATGATGATGCGGCGGAGCGACGACATTGGACCATCGATGGGATGGGTGCATGACCCTCATATTCAAAAGTCGCTTCTCAAGCAGACGGATAACGCCAGAGCCGCCCAAGAGAAAGCCAAGATGGATCAACTTGAGTTAGACGCGGTTACTCCATTGTATGAAGGATGCGAGCCCGAGGATACACTTTGAAAGTAACGCTCATGGCTCGGAGATGAAGGTAAAACACAAAATGACCGACGATGCTTCGACGAGAACATGTCATTACAGCACGAACGTCTTCCCAAGGGGAACAAGTGCCCGACCGGTTTGGAGGAGGCGAAGAAAATCGTGTGTCCTCTCGATTTACCGACGTGAAATACCATGTGTGCATGAACAATTGCATCATTTATCGGACGAGCACGCGGAGTCTACCATATGTCCGGTGTGCTTGGCGTCACTCGATACAAGAAGAGGAAGAAAGCTCCTCGAAAAGTGGTGTGGTACTTTCCGATCACTCCTCGTCTGCAGCGGTATTTCGCGGACCTAAGGTAGCAAAGCTCCTGCGTTGGCACGCGGATAGGGAGGAGAAGAAGCGAGAAGATGACGCAAATGATCCGGAGATAGATAAAAAAGACAAGATGTTGAGTCACCCTAAGGATGCGAGCGGTGGCAAGCGTTGAACTTCGAAGACTCGAATTTGGGAACGATCCAAGGAACATCATCTTTGGGCGCGAGCACCGATGGAGTCAATCCATTTGGCAGCCAGGAGAAGCACACATAGCACTGGCCCGTGTTTGTGTGGATGTACAACATTCCCGGTTGTGCATGAAGAGGAAGTACATTCACATGAGTATGCTAATTGAAGGGCCGAAACAACGAGGAACGACATCAATCATGACCGGGCTGCTTTGAAAGAGGAGCTTGACACGCTGTGGAAAACGCCACCAATACGTGGGACGCCGCAGAGAAAGAATATTTCCCTATGAGAGCCTTGACCGCTCACGACGGTGCACGACTATCTCGATTACGGATATCTCGCAAGCGTGTAGTCCATGATTTTCCGGATGCGTAAGGTGCATGGATGACACAACGTATCGCTACCAGATAGAGATCCGGGTCTTGAAAACCGTGTTCATGGGACATCGAAGGTGGCTTGACGATGACCCATGGAGGAAACGCAAGGATCTGTTTGATGGTGAAATCGAACCCAAAACGCCTGTGTCACGAGGAGCGGCGAGGAAATAGACAAGCTGTTGAAAAATTGGAAAGACCGCCCAACGCCGGAAAGAAGCAAAAGGCGCCAGAGCCGGAAAGAAGCGAAGGCGCCGTAACTGGCCTGAAGGTATGGAAAACGAGGTCTGCTTTTACGGGACTTGCCGTCTTGGAAGATCCACCGTGTGCCTCATAGCCTTGATGTCATGCATATCACGAAGAACGTGTGCGAGTCCGCTTGGTACCGCTCAACATGCCGTAGAGGACCAAAGATGGGCCAAAGCAAGGGCAGACTTGAAATCAATGGGCATCGTGCAGAGCTTCACGCTAATGATGATGATGATGATGATGATGATGAGGCGAAGCAGGACACGTAAAGTCGCCGCAAAGGCAAAAAGGCCAAGAAGACCGGAAATGACTACCCTCCCGCGTGCTTCACTCTAAGTCGAGGAGGAGATCGGTAGTTTTCACCTGCCTCCTAGGAGTAAAACTTCCTTACGGTTACGCTGGGAAGATAAGCGATACCTAGACCCAAAAGCGAAGTTCGGCGGATGAAGTCTCACGATCGTGACGTCGCCGATGACGCAGATACTTCCGGTTGCAATCCGTGGGATCATGGACACGCACGTCCGTGAAACGCTATTTGGCCTATGCAACTTCTTCGACGTCATCTCTCGGAAGTCGATTGGCGTGAGGCAACTCGAGAAGGCTACGAGGAAGAGATCGTGGTGATACTATGCGAGCTTGAGATGTACTTCCGCCCGCATTCTTTGGCGTTATGGTGCATCTGCTGGTCCATATAGTGGAGGATATCATCCAACTCGGGCCGACGTTCCTCGCACAAAGATGATGTCGTTCGAAAGGATGAACGGTGTCATCAAAGGATACGTTACGCAACATGTCACGCCCGAAGGAAGCATAGCCGGGGCTTTACGATCAAGAGTGCATCTCCCATCGCATTTAATTATCTAGGCATCGAGAACCCCGTTGATGCGCGTCAGCGGGCACCTCGGCGGGCTCATTTGGATGGGGTTATCGTGAGGGTCGCCAGCGAAATGCATGTCGACTTCGAGGGTCGACTTCGCCGACTTTGAAAGAGCAAACCTAGTCGGCGCTACAACACATAGACGTGGTCGATCCTTGGGTGGTAGAGCACAAAACCTTTATTAAGAAGACGTACAATGACCGAGGCCAACAGAGGACGGACGGAGATATACTCAAAGATCACAACTAATGTTTCACACGTTGGTTCAAGCAGAAGCTTCTGTCGTACCCTTTACATGAGGATTCTTTCGCGGAAGAACAACTCATATTCGCCTTGTCACAGGGCGCCGAGCACAACCTGATGACCTATGAGGCATACGATATCAATGGCTACACATTCTACACCGAGGCCAAGGACATGAAGAGCGATGGTTATCAGAACTCCTGGGTAACGATGGAATCCTACACCGGTAACGACAAGGACAGATACTACGGAAGGATCGAGGAGATCTGGGAGCTGAGCTACTGTTGGAGAGAAGGTCCCGATGTTCCGTGTCAGATGGGCCAAGAACGTCATAAACGAAGACCGGTATTTCACCACCATGGTTATACCCAAAGCCAAATCCAAGACCGCGGGCGCAAACGTCACCGCGAAAAATGAGACATGGGTACTGGCTTCCCAAGTGGACCAATGCTTCTTCATTACCGACCCGCCAAAGCCCAGTCGTGTTGTCGTGAGGAGAGGCAAAAGGAAGATCATCGGAATGGATGGAGTAGCCAATGAGCAAGACTTGAAAAGTACGGCGACCGAGGATCGAACATGACGACGATGATGAAGTAGCAGCATACACCACAAGAAGAAGCAGGACCACCCTACCTAAAGGACGTCTGTTCCATAGAAGAACTCCATTTGCGAAAAAGAAGGGCAAGAAGATTGTGAAGAGATAGCTAGCTAAGATCGATTATATTTAAATCGAGACTTCATTTCTCGATTGTATTTCATGTGCACTTTTGAACTATCATGAATATTTTTTAATTTCATGGACACTCGATCTCGATCCCTCCATCTCGATCGCTATCCCACCTCGCCAGATCCGGTCCACCGGCCGCCGCCCGACCGCACCTCGATTCCCTACTCAACCGCCGCCGACCCCGCACCTCCCTACTCAACCGCCACTGACCCCCGCACCCTCCCTACTCAACCACCGCCACCCCCGCACCTCCCTACTCAACCGTCTGCCGACCCCCGCACCCTCCCTACTCAACCGTCCGCCGACCCCCGCACCTTCCCCGCTCCACCGGCATTCTTGTTTGATGATATATTTTAAAAAATATTACTGTCTTATAAAAAATATTACTGTTATGATTTAAACAAGTTTGAACATATTTAAACACAAGTAAGTATCAAACATCATTTTTAATGCATAAAAAAATTTGTGGAGCCTAGGAATCGAACCCAGACCTCTGGTGTGAGAACTGGTCACGACCAAATCGAGCTAGTAGAGGGAACTTGATGTGGATCAGGTTAGGTGGGAGATAACCTGTTGGCTCGAGCAGAAATCAAAAAAAATACTAATGGCGCACCAGGGTGAGGTGCGCCATTAGTATGGATGTACTTATGGCGCACCGAGGTGTGGTGCGCCATTAGTATTGTGCCGCCCCCCATCCATACTTCCTCCCGGGCCCACACCTATCCCCTCTCCGTCGCCCTCGCCCTCGATCCCCTTCCCCTCTCCTTGTTGGAAATATGCCCTAGAGGCAATAATAAATTAGTTATTATTATATTTCCTTGTTCATGATAATCGTTTATTATCCATGCTATAATTGTATTGATAGGAAACTCAGATACATGTGTGGATACATAGACAACACCATGTCCCTAGTAAGCCTCTAGTTGACTAGCTCGTTGATCAATAGATGGTTACGATTTCACGACCATGGACATTGGATGTCATTGATAACGGGATCACATCATTAGGAGAATGATGTGATGGACAAGACCCAATCCTAAGCCTAGCACAAAGATCGTAGTTCAGTATGCTAAAGCTTTTCTAATGTCAAGTATCTTTTCCTTATACCATGAGATTGTGCAACTCCGGATACCGTAGGAATGCTTTGGGTGTATCAAACGTCACAACGAATCGGGTGACTATAAAGGTGCACTACGGTATCTCCAAAAGTGTCATTGGGTTGGCACGAATCGAGATCGGATTTGTCACTCCGTGTGACGGAGAGGTATCTCTGGGCCCACTCGGTAGGACATCATCATAATGTGCACGCAGTGTGATTAAGGAGTTGATCACGGGATGATGTGTTACGGAACGAGTAAAGAGACTTGCCGGTAACGAGATTGAACAAGGTATCGGGATACCGATGATCGAATCTCGGCAAGTACAATACCGCTAGACAAAGGGAATTGTATACGGGATTGACCGAGTCCTTGACATCGTGGTTCATCCGATGAGATCATCGTGGAACATGTGGGAGCCAACATGGGTATCCAGATCCCGCTGTTGGTTATTGACCGGAGAACGTCTCGGTCATGTCTCGCTTGTCTCCCGAACCCGTAGGGTCTACACTTAAGGTTCGATGGCGACGCTAGGGTTATATAGGAAGCTTGTATGTGGTTACCGAATGTTGTTCGGAGTCCGGATGAGATCACGGACGTCACGAGGAGTTCCGGAATGGTCGGGAGGTAAAGAATTATATATAGGAAGTCTTGTTTGACCATCGGGACAAGTTTGGTGATATCGGTATTGTCTGGGACCACCGGAGGGGTCCCGGGGCCCACCGGGTGGGGCCACCTGCCCGGGGCCACATGGGCCCTAGGTGGTGCGCCTAGGCCTGCATGGGCCAAGGGGAACCAGCCCCAAGAGGCCCATGCGCATGAAACACTTGGAGAGGAAGAGTCCATAGAGGGGAAGGCACCTCCGAGGTGCCTTGGGGAGGATGGACTCCTTTCCCCTCTTGGCCGCACCCCTCCCTTGGAGGAGGGGGCAAGGCTGCGCCCTCCCCCCCTCCTTGGCACCTATATAAAGGGGGGAGGGGAGGGGGGCAGCAGCACCTGAGCCCTGGCGCCTCCCTCTCCCTCTCCAACACCTCCTTCTCCTCCGTAGTGCTTGGCGAAGCCTGCAGATAGCCACGCTCCTCCACCACCACCACGCCGTTGTGCTGCTGTTGGATGGAGTCTTCCTCAACCTCTCCCTCTCTCCTTGCTGGATCAAGGCGTGGGACGCCACCGGGCTGTACGTGTGTTGAACGCGGAGGTGCCGTCTGCTCGGCACTAGGATCATCGGTGATCCGAATCACGGAAGTACGACTCCATCAACCCCGTTCACTTGAACGCTTCCGCTTAGCGATCTACAAGGGTATGTAGATGCACTCTCCTTCCCTCGTTGCTAGTCTCTCCATAGATAGATCTTGGTGATACGTGGGAAAATTTTGAATTTCTTTCGTTCTCCCCCAACAAAGGCATCATGAGCTAGGTCTATTGCGTAGATTCTTTGCACGAGTAGAACACAAAGTAGTTGTGGGCGTTGATTTTGTTCAATATGCTTGCCGTTACTAGTCTTATCTTGATTCGACGGTATTGTGGGATGAAGCGGCCGGACCAACCTTACACGTGACGCTTACGTGAGACCGGTTCCACCGATCGACATGCACTAGTTGCATAAGGTGGTGGCGGGTGTCTGTCTCTCCCACTTTAGTCTGAACGGATTCGATGAAAAGGGTCCTTATGAAGGGTAAATAGCAATTGGCATATCACGTTGTGGTTTTGCGTAGGTAAGAAACGTTCTTGCTAGAAACCCATAGCAGCCACGTAAAACATGCAAACAACAATTAGAGGACGTCTAACTTGTTTTTGCAGGTATGCTATGTGATGTGATATGGCCAAGAAGAATGTGATGAATGATATGTGATGTATGAGATTGATCATGTTCTTGTAATAGGATTCACGACTTGCATGTCGATGAGTATGACAACCGGCGAGAGCCATAGGAGTTGTCTTTATTTATTGTATGACTGCGTGTCATTGAACAACGCCATGTAATTACTTTACTTTATTGCTAACGGTAGCCATAGTAGTAGAAGTAATAAGTTGGCGAGACAACATCATGGAGACACGATGATGGAGATCATGATGATGGAGATCATGGTGTCATGCCGGTGACAATGAAGATCTTGGAGCCAAGAAGATGGAGATCAAGAGGAGCTATATGATATTGGCCATATCATGTCACTACTATATAATTGCATGTGATGTTTATTATGTTTATGCATCTTGTTTACTTAGAACGACGGTAGTAAATAAGATGATCCCTTACACAAATTTCAAGAAGTGTTCTCCCGGTGTGCACCGTTGCTACGGTTAAATCGTTTCTAAGCACCACGTGATGATCGGGTGTGATGGATTCTTACGTTCACATACAACGGGTGTAAGACAGATTTACACAGCAAAAACACTTGGGGTTAACTTGACGAGCCTAGCATGTACAGACATGGCCTCGGAACACAGAGACCGAAAGGTCGAGCATGAGTCGTATAGTAGATACGATCAACATGAAGATGTTCACCGATGATGACTAGTCCGTCTCACGTGATGATCGGACACGGCCTAGTTGACTCGGATCATGTAATCACTTAGATGACCGGAGGGATGTCTATTCGAGTGGGAGTTCATGAGATGAACTTAATTATCCTGAACATAGTCAAAAGATCTTTGCAAATTATGTAAAGCTCGCGCTTTAGTTCCACTTTGTTTAGATATGTTCCTAGAGAAAATATAGTTGAAAGTTGGCAGATGGCGATTATGCGGATGTAAGAAAGCTTATGTCCTTAATGCACCGCTCGGTGTGCTCAACCCCAAACGTCGTTCTGTGGATGTTGCGAACATCGGACATACACGTTTTGATAACTACATGATAGTTCGGTTAAATGGTTTAAGTAGAGGCACCAAAGACGCGTTTTCGAAGCGTCGCGGAACATATGAGATGTTTCGAGGGCTGAAATTGGGATTTCGGGCTCGTGCCCACGCCAAGAGGTATAAGACCTCAAGCGGTTTTCTTAGCCTCGCAAACTAAGGGAGAAAAGCTCAATCGTTGAGCTTGTGCTCGATTGTCCGAGTGCAACAATCACTTGAATCGAGTGGGAGTTGATCTTCCGGATGAGATAGTGATGTTTCTCCAAAGTCATTGCCACCAAGCTACTAGAGCTTCGTGATGAACTATAACATATCGAGGATAGATATGATGATCCTTGAAGTGTTCGCGATGTTTGACACCTTGAAAGTAGAAGTCAAGTAGGAGCATCAATTGTTGATGGTTGGTGAAACCACTAGTTTCAAGAAGGGCAAGGGCAAGAAGGGACACTTCATGAAACGGCAAATCGATTCTTTGCCCAAAGAAGAAACCCAAGGTTGAACCCAAACCCGAGACTAAGTGCTTACGCAATAAGGGGAACAACCAATCGGAGCAGAATTACCCTAGATACTTGGTAGATAAGAAGGTGGCAAGGTCGTTAGAAGTATATTGGATATACATTATGTTAATGTGTACTTTACTAGTACTCCTAGTAGCACCGTGGTATTAGATACCGGTTCGGTTGCTAAGTGTTAGTAACTCGAAATAAAAGCTACGGAATAAAGCGGAGACTAGCTAAAGGTGAGTGACGATATGTGTTGGAAGTGTTTCCAAGGTTGATGTAATCAAGCATCGCACGCTCCCTCTACCATCGAGATTAGGTGTTAAACCTAAATAATTGTTATTTGGTGTTTACGTTGAGCATAGACATGATTGGATCATGTCTATCGCAATCTGATTATTCATTTAAGGAGAATAATGGTTACTCTATTTATTTGAATAATACCTTCAATGGTCTTGCACCTAAATGAATGGTTTATTGAATCTCGATCGTAGTGATCGCATTTTCATGCCAAAAGATATAAGATAGTAATGATAGTACCACTTACTTGTGGCCTGCCATGTAAGTCATAAAAGCATGAAGAAGCTCCATGTTGATGGATCTTTGGACTCACTCGTTTTTGAAAAGTTTGAGACATGCGAACCATGTCTATTGGTGTATACGCATGAAGAAGCTCCATGTTGATGGATCTTTGGACTCACTCGTTTTTGAAAAGTTTGAGACATGCGAACCATGTCTATTGGTGTATACGCATGAAGAAGCTCCATGTTGATGGATCTTTGGACTCACTCGTTTTGAAAAGTTTGAGACATGCGAACCATGTCTATTGGTGTATACGCATGAAGAAACTCCATGCAGATGGATCGTTTGGACTTGCATGATTTTGAATCACTTGAGATATGCAAATCATACCACATGGGCAAGATGAGTGAAAAGCCTCGGTTTCAAAGAAGATGGAACAAGATAGCAACTTGTTGGAGGTAACACATTTTGATGTGTGCAGTCCAATGAGTCCGAGGCATGCAAATGAATATCGTTATGTTCTTACTTCACAGATGATTTGAGTAGATGTTGAGTATATTTACTTGATGAAACACAAGTCTGAATTATTGAAAGGTTCAAGTAATTTCAGAGTGAAGTTGAAGATCTTCGTGACAAGAGGATAAAATGTACGTGATGTGATCATAGAGATGAATATCTGAGTTGCGAGTTTGGTACACAATTAAGACATTGTGCAAATTGTTTCACAATTAATACACTTTGGAACACCATAGTGTGATGGTGTGTCCGAACATCATAGTTGCACCCTATTGGATATGGTGCGTACCATGATGTCTCTTATCGAATTACCACTATCGTTCATGGGTTAGGCATTAGAGACAACCGCACTCACTTTAATAGGGTACCACGTAATTCCGTTGAGATGACACCGTAAGAACTATGGTTTAGAGAAACCTAAGCTGTCATTTCTTAAAAATTTGGGGCTGCGGCTTATGTGGAAAAGTTTCAGGTTGATAAGCTCGAACCCAAAGCGGATAAAATACATCTTCATAGGACACCCAAAAACAGTTGGGTAAACCTCCTAATTCAGATCCGAAAGCAATAGGGATTGTTTCTTGAATCGGGTCCTTTCTCGAGGAAAAGTTTGTCTCGAAAAGTTGAGTGGGAGGATGGTGGAGACTTGATGAGGTTATTGAACCGTCACTTCAACTAGTGTGTAGTAGGGCACAGGAAGTTGTTCCGTGGCACCTACACCAATTGAAGTAGAAGCTTATGATATTGATCATGAAGCTTGGATCAAGTCACTACCGAACCTCGAGGGACGACAAGAACGCTGCATCGCATCGTGAGTGGTACGGTGATCCTGTCTTGAAGGTCATGTTGCTAGACAACAATGAACCTACGAGCTATGGAGAAGCGATGGTGGGCCCAAATTCCAACAAATGGTTAGAAGCCATGAAATCCGAGATAGGATCCATGTATCATAACAAAGCATGGACTTTGATGGACTTGCCCGATGATCGGCAAGCCATTGAGATAAATGGATCTTTAAGAAGAAGACGGACGTGGACGGTAATGTCACCGTCTATGAAGCTCGACTTGTGGCGAAGAGTTTTTTCACAAGTTCAAGGAGTTGACTACGATGAGATTTTCTCATCCGTAGCGATGCTTGAGTCTGTCGGAATCATGTTAGCATAAGCTGCATTTATGAAATCTGGCGGATGGATGTCAAAATGAGTTTCCTTACCGGTTTTCGTAAGGAAAGGTTGTATGTGATACAATCGAGAAAGTTTTGTCGATCCTAAGGATGCTAAAAGGTATCTTTGGCTCCAAATGATCCTTTCTAAGGACCGGAGTAAGCATCTCGGAGTTGGAATGTGCGCTTTGATGAGATAATCAAAGATTTTGGGTTTATACAAAGTTTATGAGAAACTTGTATTTCCAAAGAAGTAAGTGGGAGCACTATAGAATTTCGATGAGTATATGTTGTTGACATATTGATGATCGAAATGACGTAGAATTTTACGTAAAGCATATAGGGTTATTTGAAAGGTGTTTTTCAAATAGAAAACCTGGATTAGGCTACTTGAACAATAAGCATCAAGATCTATAAGATAGATCAAAATGTTTAATAATACTTTCAAATGAGCATGTACCTTGACATGATCTTGAAGGTGTTCAAGATGGATCAGTCAAAGAAGGAGTTCTTAGCTGAATTGTAAGGTATGAAGTTAAGACTTAAAGCTCGACCACGGCGGAAACGAGAGAGAAAGGGCGAAGATTGTCCCCTATGCCTTAGACATAGGCTCTACAGTATGCTATCTTGTGTACCGACCGGAAGTGTGCCATGCCATGAGTCGGTCAAGGGGTACAAGAATGATCCAGAATGGATCATTGGACAATGATCAAAATTGTCCTTGGAGTAAATAAGGACATGTTTCTCGATTATGGAGGTGATAAAGAGTTCGGCATAAGGGTTACATCGATGCAAGCTTTAACACCTATCCGAGTGACTCGAGTAGCAAACCGGATACGTATAGTGGAGCAACCGTTTGGAATAGATCCAAGTGGAGCGTGGAAGCGGCATTTACAATATGACATAAGAGAATTGCATAGCACACACGGATCTGAAAGGTTCGGACCCGTTGACTAAAACCCGTTGACTAAAACCTCTCTCACAAGCAAAACATGATCAAACCTCGTAACTCATTGAGTCTTAATCACATGGTGATGTGAACTAGTTTAAGACACTAGTAGACTCTTTGGATGTTGGTCACATGGCGATGTGACCTATCACAGTTGATCACATGGCGATGTGAACTAGATTATTGACTCTAGTGCAAGTGGGAGACTGTTGGAAATATGCCCTAGAGGCAATAATAAATTAGTTATTATTATATTTCCTTGTTCATGATAATCGTTTATTATCCATGCTATAATTGTATAGATAGGAAACTCGGATACATGTGTGGATACATAGACAACACCATGTCCCTAGTAAGCCTCTAGTTGACTAGCTCGTTGATCAATAGATGGTTACGATTTCACGACCATGGACATTGGATGTCATTGATAACGGGATCACATCATTAGGAGAATGATGTGATGGACAAGACCCAATCCTAAGCCTAGCACAAAGATCGTAGTTCGTATGCTAAAGCTTTTCTAATGTCAAGTATCTTTTCCTTATACCATGAGATTGTGCAACTCCCGGATACCGTAGGAATGCTTTGGGTGTATCAAACGTCACAACGAATCGGGTGACTATAAAGGTGCACTATGGTATCTCCAAAAGTGTCTCATTGGGTTGGCACGAATCGAGGCTGGATTTGTCACTCCGTGTGACGGAGAGGTATCTCTGGGCCCACTCGGTAGGACATCATCATAATGTGCACAGTGTGATTAAGGAGTTGATCACGGGATGATGTGTTACGGAACGAGTAAAGAGACTTGCCGGTAACGAGATTGAACAAGGTATCGGGATACCGATGATCGAATCTCGGGCAAGTACAATACCGCTAGACAAAGGGAATTGTATACGGGATTGATTGAGTCCTTGACATCGTGGGTTCATCCGATGAGATCATCGTGGAACATGTGGGAGCCAACATGGGTATCCAGATCCGCTGTTGGTTATTGACCGGAAGAACGTCTCGGTCATGTATGCCTTGTCTCCGAACCCGTAGGGTCTACACACTTAAGGTTCGATGGCGCTAGGGTTATATAGGAAGCTTGTATGTGGTTACCGAATGTTGTTCGAGTCGGATGAGATCCTGGGCGTCACGAGGAGTTCCGGAATGGTCCGGAGGTAAAGAATTATATATAGGAAGTGCTGTTTGACCATCGGGACAAGTTTCGGTGATATCGGTATTGTCTGGGACCACCGGAGGGGTCGAGGGCCCACCGGGTGGGGCCACCTGCCCTGGGGCCACATGGGCCCTAGGTGGTGCGCTTAGGCCTGCATGGGCCAAGGGGAACCAGCCCCAAGAGGCCCATGCGCATGAAACACTTGGAGAGGAAGAGTCCATAGAGGGAAGGCACCTCCGAGGTGCCTTGGGAGGATGGACTCCTTTCCCTCTTGGCCGCACCCCTCCCTTGGAGGAGGGGGCAGGCTGCGCCCTCCCCTCCTTGGCACCTATATAAAGGGGAGGGAAGGGGCAGCAGCACTGAGCCACGGCACCTCCTCTCCCTCTCCAACACCTCCTTCTCCTCCGTAGTGCTTGGCGAAGCCTGCGGGATAGCCACGCCTCCACCACCACCACGCCGTTGTCTGCTGTTGGATGGAGTCTTCCTCAACCTCTCCTCTCTCCTTGCTGGATCAAGGCGTGGGAGACGCCACCGGCTGTACGTGTGTTGAACGCGGAGGTGCCGTCCGTTCGGCACTAGGATCATCGGTGATCTGAATCACGGTAGTACGACTCCATCAACCCGTTCACTTGAACGCTTCCCGCTTAGCGATCTACAAGGGTATGTAGATGCACTCTCCTTCCCTCGTTGCTAGTCTCTCCATAGATAGATCTTGGTGATACGAGGAAAATTTTGAATTTACGCTCGTTCCCCAACACTCCTCTCCCGGCCTTGTTGCCCGCCGCCTCGGCCGACGCCGCCTCGGCCGACGCCGCCGCCTTGCCCTCGCCCATCGCCGGGCGCCCGTCGTCCCTGTCGCCCGTCTCCAACCACCGCCGCCTGACGCCCCGACGTCGGCGCCGCTCTCCCCGACGCCCCACCTCCTTGGACGCCATCCCCCAGTCGCCCTCGGCGCCGCCGGTCCGGACGCCGCCCCGTCCACACCACCGTCGCCGGAGCACCACCACCACCCGGACCTCGTCGCCTCCTCCCTGCGTCGTTGTCGTCCGGACATCCTCCCCGCGCGCCCCACCGCCCGTGAGCTCCCCTCCTCCTCTCCCCCTCTCCCCCACCTCCTGCCCCCGTGAGCATTGTTTTGTCAGTGCCTTTGAACTGTTGTGCCATGGTGATTTTTGAATAAAGAAAAAAGTTCAGAATAACTCCAGTTAGCATTTTTGTGTTATTTACATTCTTGATGTGACGGTTGGTGCTCCGATTTTTTGCTATATGCAGTCAATTTGTCCACATATTAAGATCGGAGATAATGTGCCATGGTGTTTTGTGTATAACTGAAATTAGAATGAACTCAATCTACCACGTGAGTGCCTGCGATACACTTTCGGTTTGCAGTTTCTCAAATCTTGAATGTTTAGTCCCTTGAGACTCCAGATTTTGGCTCAACTTGCAGTTTTCTGAACTCTACTTGTAATGTTATAGTTATACCTGCGATGCTTTTTTCTTTACGAATGGCATGTGCAATTTACGCAAGGGAAGATCCTAGAACACACGAAACTTGGTTCTATCTGAAACAAAGAAACTATACACTAGATAAAATGGTTAGTATCTGAAGGGTTGCTTATTTTTGGTTAATCTATCGCTTCAAGTTTGCTTCATCAAATGATGCCTTTTTTGCCATTTTAATATTTATTGAAATGGTTAGTATCTGGTACTTTAATCTTCCACAGTTCACCAAGAATCACTAGGAGTATTGTGCAATACACCACAAATAAAATAAATAAATAACTATGCAACAATAGAAGGCTGCGTGCATCAATCGATATTAAGTTCGGGTGTGCTATCAGTTTAGTTTATACAGGGCTGTGCTGCTGTATTATGCCTATAAAAACACTTGTTTGGTCAATTAAACAGGGCATTGAAAATTGACAGGCATTTTTGTTTTCTGTTGAACCTAAGCAATTTCATACGCTTGACAAAGTTGATGCTTTATTCTTTTGCTCTGCTCTGCTCTTGCTCTGCATGTGCTTCTCAGTTTGCTAGCTATATCTCTAGGTTCTTGATTGGCTTCACTAGTTGATTGGTTGTTTGCATTGTCTGTTTGTGCTACTTTCCCCCGAGCACCCATGATCTATAGTTCTTGTTACAGACAGAGAGTTGGTCCACTAGTTATGTAGTTTTTAGGAAAATGCTAGTAACTTGTGCTTTCATATCCTAGTTATGTAGTTTTTAGGCAAATGCTAGTAACTTGTGCTTTCATATCTCTGTTTTGGTTCAGTAGGTGTTTCCTTTATTTTGTCTGTGTTAGATCATCTAACTGAATTTGTGTGTACAAGCCCTGCAGTGCAGATGTATTTTAGTGTAAGCTCAGCAATTTTCAGTGTAGCCCTGATGCTTCTTATATGTAATTACAGTATAAAACTTCCCCTAATAACAGTGTAAATTTTCCTATAATTATAGTGTAACCCCTCATGCTTTCCATAATTTTTGTTACACTGAAAATAAGGCAATTAACTAGCTACTTACTTTTTTTGCCCATTGGCAATTGACTTTGTATGGAACCTGAAGCTGTATACCAACTTATCAGATTTATTGTGCTTCTTTGCCACATTTACAGCTACCATGTTGTTTTGATACAGAAACAGTTTGGTAGCTGTCCGTGAACAATGTGGTAGCTGGTACAGTTACCAGGTCTTTTTTTTAATTGAACCAAACTGGTACAGTTACCAGGTCAGATGATGCTTAGACTAGCTACAATTTGCTGGTACTAGCTACAATTTGGCACTGAAAAGCAAAAGCAAAAGCCCTTGAGTTTGCTGATATATATTTTTCCATGTTGTGATGGAGGCCTTTTTTGCCTTGTCCACCCGAGAGGCCCTTGAGTTTGCTGGAATGTCGATTAACTTCCGTTCCGGCAAATTGGTACTCCATATGTCCTATTTTCAACAAAGGTCATGCTGAAATTTTCCGTGAATTTTAGCATGACTTTGCTAAAAATAGGACATATGGGGTACTTGTGACTAATGCATGGGCAGGGTATCTTAGTAGTTAATTAAGTAGGATCAAGTGCCCCGGCGTACTTGTGACTAATGCATGGCTTTTAGGGTGCCTCGGTGTCGATAAAAACCGAAATGATGAAAGCTTAGGCTTTTAGGGTGCCTCGGCACCGAGTACGATCCGTGCTCAGGACGGGCCACCTTCACCTGAGGATATCTCGAGGAGGGTGCATGTGGCGGGTAGGGCGATGCTACCGACAAATATGCTCAATGCTGCAACCGGTGCTATGCGGAGTGCGCATGATGTTGTTCTTTCTTTGGAGAAGCGGCGTCTTAGAGAGAAGGATGTGGCATACCCGGTTTCGTGGCCAAGGTGCCGGAGGGCAAGGGCTTTGTGGATAACTCCATCGGGCGCACGATCGTCCTGCGGTTTGATGACATCCACGCTATGTTGAACCTTCATCCGCTGCACTACACCTTCGTTCGGCTATTTTATTTGAGTATGGAGATGCGGATCATTTGCGACAAGACCCCGGACATCGTGATAGTCGACCCCTTCTACATGCGTGCCAAGATCTTGGGCAGCGCTGAGGACCGGCAAGTCGCGAGTTCTTACCTCGAAGGCGTCATTTTGGCAAACCAAGATAAGGATAACTTCCTCGTGCCTTACTTTCCCGAGTAAGTCCTCCCCTCAACCGGCCCGTAACATATGAATTCTTAGATTTCGATCGTTTTTCTTTTAACATTCTGTGTTTTCTGCAGTGACACACATTGCACGCTCATCCTCCTAAGCCCCAAATATTCCATGGCCACGTATTTCGACCCGGCCGTCACCGAAGGTAGACTACACAAATGTCAAGAAGGTTCTTGATGATGTTCTCCCGGCCACGCCCAATCTGGAGGCACCTTCACGGTGCCTATTCGTAAGTACGGCAAGCACGTGTTCTCCCACAATACGACGTTACGATCGTCAAGCAGCCGCTGGCGGTCGAAGGGTGCCTACTACGCCATCCATCACATGCGGGCGATCGTGCGGGACCATCATCAACTTCGCTACCGAGTAAACTCAAAGATTGGGCCGCGGCGTGTCGGCGATCCAGGGCGCGGACATCGGACAAGAATTCTTTCGCATCCGATCCGGAGTTTGCGGAAATCATCCATCGGGATGTCCTTCGTACCTCGGGGCAGTTCTACCTCGAAATCAACCGTCCAGCGGTGACATCGACACAATGCTACAAATGCGGTGACAACGCCCGTTCTTTCATGACTCCCACGATAGACGGCGGCTTCATCCACGCTCCGGTCCCTTGAGTCGAGTCGAAGCGGTGATCTTGTGTCTAGTTCTGAAACATCGATTGGCTCATGTTGTAATTAAACTTTAATGAACTTGGAGTATGTCTCTTGGGTTTCGAGAGTCGTTCAACTTAGATGTCATCGAGGCGATTAAGTTCTTGCTTTTCTCTTCCGATCGCTACATTGCATACTTATATATTGCTTATGTATTGTCTCGTGAATTGGTACTAACGTTTACGTTTGGCTAGTGCATAGCGATGCCGTCGTATGTCGTGTACAAGGGTAAGGTTCCGGAGTCTCTGACGGCGGGAGGAGTGTCGGAGACAGGTTCACCGATTCAGCGATAACAGTTACAAAGGGTACACCACTAGGGCCGAGGCCGAATCTAGATACGCCCGCTATCTAGCGGGAGAGGGAGGAGCGTTGGAGGAACCGGATGAAGACGAAGTTTCATCGTGATGATGCTCATCGTATTGACCGCAGCTCTCTTCTATGTGATGGTAGTTTAGATGATCGATATCGACTTGTAATGTGAAGACAAACTCGCTACTCGCGGTCTCGAGACTTGTAATATAATGTTCTATCTTTGTTCGGTATTTTCAATTCGGAGACTAATATGATGAATTGTATTCACAGACTAATATGATGAATTGTATTCAGAGACTAATATGATGAATTGTATTCAGAGACTAATCTTCTATTGTATTCGATGAATCTGTTGTTGTTGTGTGCTGTCTATATTTTGTCCAATTATACATTTTGTAACCTGTGCAAAAAACAGAAAATAAAAAAAATAAAAAACCTAATATTCATACTAATGGCGCATCACATCACAGTGCGCCATTAGTATAACAAAGGATACTAATGGCGCATCATTAAACAGTGCATCATTAGTATGCCGAAGTTACTAATGGCGCATCTTGCCGTTGTGGGGCAGTAGTATTCCAAAGCACCGGGGTATACATGGCCCCCGGTGAGGCATACTAATGGCGCACTGTTGTATATACTAATGGCGCATCCACTGATGCGCCATTAGTATACCAGATACTAATGGCGCACCAGTGATGCGCCATTAGTAAAATATACTAATGGCGTACCACTAATGCGTCATTAATGGCTAAATTAGGTACGCCATTAATAGGCCTTTTCCTAGTAGTGCGGGGTACACCATAAGCATCAAATGTTCAGCCACCAGTACATAGCTTGTTCATGGCCTGTGAAGGATGATAGTAACCCACCGAACACACACAATCTACTTGGGACCGCCTATTCATCAGGCACCTGAAAAAACTCTTCGCAACAGTCACTATGCTTTAGACCATCATATCAATAACCAATGGTGAGAAACGCGCGCCACGGAGCATGAGTAGTGATAGTATATATCCACCGCCGTTTGCGCAGCTTCCCATCGAGGCTCTGTCATCTGGTCATAAACCCTGCCGAGAATAGGTGAAGCTCAAAATGTCAGATACATCTAGTTATCCACATTTGAATAGGTATTATCAATCAGATGCAACCAAAATAAAATTGTATATATCAAAATAAAAAAGGAACACAATAACTATAAAAAGAATAGAATGTTGTAAGCTAATTTGTATTCCTAGTACACAGTTGCTATGATATTTTAATCAAGAAACCTTGAGAAATTGCAATGAACAGTCATGAGTATGCTATTTCAAGAAAACTGGCATCCCCATCCATCGGCAATCAAAAGCAAGTCATAGAGGACAAGAAAACCATTCAATTCGACTTACTGCAATAACCATAAAAATAAACTTGCAACTGTGAAGGTGCCTATGTCACTCCCTTTGTGTTACTTATTCCACAAAAGCAAATCAAGATAGCATGTTAAGCAGAAAACTAGTATATCAATCTCAAAATAGTCAAACTAGACTTCAAGGAATAGAACGGGTATTACAGTATGTGTACAACATATTTAGAGAGCCATCACTTTGGAATGTCTATGAATTTGCGGGAGCACGATATTTTATTCGTAAAGTTTGTCTTCTCGAATTAATTTTGAGTTTCAGAGGAGATGCATTAAAATGTAGGGCTATCGTTTCAACAAAGAGGCAGCAGTGTGTAAATCAGTAAGCATGCACATTTATCTGCAAGAAAAAAAAATCTCTGGAATTTTGTCCTAGATTTCCATCATTCAGAGTTCATAGGGTGTTTTGACCTCACTGAATTATAACAGTAAACGTCATGGTACAACGGATTACCACAAAAGCCACGTGGTACCCATTCACACAAATAACAAATAATAAGGTGGGGTCTTTCTAGTAGTTAACTTAACGAATAATAAGTGAAAAGTATCAGCTTCTTCCAAAAGAAGGGAACACATTTTCTGATTGGTCAAAAGTATTAGCCTTCTTTCAACAAAAAGCAGAACGGTGAATTATCATTACATAATAGCGTTTACAATAGGGCGTTAGTTGCATGAATGTTCCAATTTTCATGCAGTCCACAAGATTTGATCCATACAACTGCCCTTCGAGACCGACGAACTATGGGTTGCTGGATTTCATGGTCACATCTGATGTCCAAATGTCATGCCCCAAAATTACGTACAGGAAAGCCGCATTTTTCTTAGCATATACACCGAACCCAATCATTATGTGTTTCTGATTCCTCTCACTCCTACCGACAGGACTCTGAACTTGGGTTATCTTCTCCTAGCCTGCTCTCTGTCTTGTATTTTGGATGGCTACTTTCTCTTCCGTGAATGGGTAACGAAGTGACAAAGGTGGGGGGACAAGGCCATATCATCATATAGCATGAGATTCTGAGCAAATTAATACTGCATGTTACTACTACATGACATCTGCTATCCTGTAGGGGTTAACTCACCAAAATAAGTCAGCCATGGAGCTTCATTTGTACTGAAAGTTTTCAAAGCAGTCTCAAACTACTGAAATTAAAACTTGAAGATCTAAGAGCGACAAGCCCACAACTCTCAGTCAGCGGTCTTCCGACCTATTTATATTTGTTACACACAACTCCAATAGTGTACAACATCACAATTGCATAGAATGCATATCAGTTCCATCACATGTTTAGTACAGATATACGGTACCACTATCTGAGTACAAAGTTGGGTACACACCATAAGCATCAAATTTTCAACCACCACACACAAGCTACTTACCAATTACCACGGCATGTTTCCTGACCAGGAAACACATGCTTCGCTTATTTCACCAAACAGAAAAGAAAGAACCGAAAGTCCCAACGATACGTAGAAGAACTGCATCTTCATGAACCTGATGGTCCAAAGTGCTAACTCACTTCTCCCACCAGTGAAGGAAATCCTTGCGCCTGTTGATCTTCTTCTGCAACTGGAGAACGCCATACAGGAGAGCTTCAGCGGTTGGAGGGCATCCCGGGACGTAGATGTCCACGGGGACGATCCGGTCGCACCCACGCACGACAGAGTACGAGTAGTGGTAGTATCCACCGCCGTTGGCGCAGCTGCCCATCGAGATCACCCACCGAGGCTCTGGCATCTGGTCATAGACCCTACCGAGAGTAGATGAAGCTCAAGATATCAGCTAGATCTAGATAAAGTAAAATTCCATATGTACGAAACGATAATTTAAATGAAAAAAAAAATAAGAATTCAATGACCACTGCAAAAAGAACACAAGCTTGTAAGCTAATCTGTATTTTTGCGGCTAGGTTCTTAGGATATCTGAATTAATAAACCTTGATAAATTGAAATGAACAGTCATGTCTATGCCGTTTCAAGAAAATTGGCATCAACCAAAAGCAAGTCATACAGGACAAAGGAACCTTTCTGTTCCACTTACTGCAGTAACCATACAATCAAGGCGCCTATGTCACATTATGTTTGTGTTCCTTATTCCATAAAGGCAAATTGAGAATTCGAGATAGTATGTCAGGCAAAAATAAGTCTCTGTAATCTGGAAATAGACAAATTGGACTTCAAGGACTAGATCAGGTGCTACATCCTGTTTAGAGCCACCAACCACAGGTGAAACAACTTAGAAAAGAGTAATTATGTGCAGGAGTGCGATATTTTACTTGAAGTTGCAGAGGAGATACATATAAATGCAGGGCTCCCATATCAACAAGGAGGCAGTAGAGTGTAAATTAGTAGGCATGGACAGCTATCTGTATGAAAAAGTTCTCTCAGAGTTCATAAGAGCTCACTGAATTGTAACAATACACACAATGGTATGGCGGATTTCAGCATAATCCTGTTGTGGATCACACTGACATACATGACAAACAAATAAGGGGCAAACTCTCTGATTAACTGAACAAATAACAAGTCAAGAGTATTAGCCTTCTTTCAACAAAAACAGAGCACATTTTCTGATAGGTCATATTTGCAAAAAATGTGCAGCGCAGTCATGACGATCACAGCAACATGTACGTGCACAAATGCTCAGGATACATAGCGTATCTCACGCAATTAATCGGGTAAGAACATTCGTAGGCTAGAATTATTCGTCCCCTGCCTACGCGGATCGAAGTGTATCAATCAATAAAAGAAATGGGCAGACGGAGGTGATACGTAAATACGTACTTGCGGAGCGCGGGCGCCATCTTGTTGGTGAGCGTGCCGGCGACGATCATGCAGTCGGACTGGCGCGGCGAGGGGCGGAAGATGACGCCGAAGCGGTCGAAGTCGTAGCGGGCGGCGCCGGCGTGCATCATCTCCACGGCGCAGCAGGCGAGGCCGAACGTCATGGGCCAGATCGAGCCCCGCCGCGCCCAGTTCATCAGGTCGTCCACCTTGGACACTACGAACTCCGCGGCCTTCGGCATCGGCGCCGGCGCGGGCGCCCCGCCGCCGTACGGAGTGGGCGCCGCTGTTCCCGCTCCCGCCGCGCCGACGGTGGAGTAGGCTCGCGGGCCGGCGGAGAGGAGCGCGAGCCGCGCCGTGCGGGGGAGGAGGAGCGCCATGGCGAATTGGCGATGGTCGTGGGAGACCGGAGACGCACGGTGGTGGCCGGGGACAGGTGTGGGCTGTGGCTTCCCGAAGGTGGCGGGGGATGGCGTGGTACGCTGGAGAGGGTCGGCAAATGTGCAGAGCGGTGCGCGCCGCCTGAGGCATTGTGCGGTCGGCCCTGGAGACACGTATCCTTCTCTGTTTTTTCCCTCTGTTTTTAGAAACAGATTTGCTATTTCACCATCTAGATGTGAAATAGCTATTTCATATCTAAGTCTAGAGCCATTAGATTATATGTCTTTAATATTCGTGTAAAACGCCATGATCTGGCTGCTGCGCTCACTCGGCGGCGCGTTGTCTCAGGCGTTGCCTGTGTCCAGGTGCTAGTGCTAGGTCGGGCGTTGTTGGTTTTTTCAAGGTCGTTGCTACTGCGAGGTTGATTGCCTTTTTTTTTCACAAGTCTGTGCTATACTCAGTCCTAGTTTTTCTCATTTTTCTACACTCTTATTTGATACCTAGTATTTGTTTTCTTGTTCGTTTTCGTTTTATTTTCCATTTTTATTTTTTGTTTTCTATTCCATTATTTGTTTTAAAAAATTATAAACTATTTTATATTCATGATTTTTGTTTTTATTTATATTTTCTATTTCCTTTTTTCATTTTTCTTTTACCCTTTATTCTTTATTTATTCATTTAAATTCATGCACTTGTTTTACTCTGTCATATGTTTGTTTTAAATGTCGTGCAAATCTTGATTGCGGGTTGTTAGAATAAATCCGAGGCATACCGTCGATCATTCAAGGACCAAGCAATCACACGAGCACGACAACGAGATTTGTTAACGAGGCTCACCGATATGGCTACATCCCCGGGGCCTGACTATGGGCGCTCCTTCTCATGATACCGCTACAATACACTTTGCCACCGGGCGCCGGCACAAGCCGGCTCCCCTTCTTGCGCTTTGTGCTATTATGTTGGCATAGGTTACATCATGTGTCTATCCCGCTATATATGAGAGGCCTAGGATCCAAGTGTCCTACTAGGACACGACTCCACATCCTATGTAAACACGATACAACTACAAGTCCAATCAGAACCTACCTTGTACACTATATTCGACACAACTCTAACAAACTCCACCTTGGCGAATATTCTCCACCACCTTGAGTTCGTCCATGCGTCAAACTTCCATGTACATTGGACTTGAGTTTATCCCATGAGTACCGCTGCTACTCCAAAGACTCCATGCGACTCCACCTGCAACTTGTAGTCCCTTCTTTTCTTGACCACAGTCAACACTCGAGCAAAATTAAGTCCCTTGTTACTCAATTTGTGCTCCCAACTTCCAGAGTATCCGTCTAACGCCAACACACACACTGGTCATCGACCTGCGTGAAAGTGAACAACTCACATATTGGGTGTCACACATAAGAGTTACTGAACTCAACATCACCGCTCCTTTCTTGACCGCTTTATGCGAAACATGAAGGAATTTCACCGTTGCTTGTAGTCATCCCGAGTCAAATTCGCAGTTGTCTCACCACATGTATCACCACTATAGCCCTGGCCCGTCTCCGTGTCCGTGCGTACCGCACTCCTCGCCGCTATTACCGCGCCGAGCCTCCATTTATCTGGTCGAGTCTCAAGGGTCGCAAAACCACACCACTCAACCCCCACTACAGTACCACCGATCATCATCGACCAATGACGAAGTTTCACGCTTCAATCGGACCACTGGGCTCCAAATCCGAACTGCATGTCACTCGCTTTTTTCCGCTGAATAGGCTTCGATTCTCCGGATCCTTACACCGTAGCCCCTCAATCCAGCTCCACCTTCAACATGACTCCATGGTAGATGATCGGTCCACCCTCACGCTCCGTCGACTTCAAGCTCCGTGTACACCACCTTGAATCAACCCAGCGCCATAGTCTTGTCGAAGCCACACAAGCCCTCGGGACTGCATACGTGTTTCCACGCCTAAGTCGGTCACCATCAGCATCACGCTCCTACGTCGTCGTCGCCGATCCCACCACCGTCTTCTGTACCAACCGACTTGCATCGATCCGTCGGACTGTCCAGTCCGACCAGGCTCCTAGATCATCTCCCACGAATTTTCGTACATCACATGATAATTCCATATTAGCTGACATGACTTCCTGCAACGCCTTCAAGCATCCCATGTTGCACCAACTCGAGCTTCCACCGCAATGCCCCAAGTACACGAGCAAAACCTGATAAGGTACACCCCGTGTACTAATAGCAAAATCCAATCAAACTTGGTCTTTCACGTGATATGCTCCTGGCTCAATATCTGATGCTAGCTTTGCTTTGTCAAGTCTGTGCTTTCCAATGTATAGGTATCAATGGATTTTTCTCCGCTGATTGATCTGCTGCCTCTCGTGCCTTTGTCTCCCTTGCCGGCTGTTGCCGCTGCTATTAACCAACGTGCAGGTCTCGGCCACTGAGACTAGGAGAACACGGCTCCTTTTGGGACTCAGTCCGTTTTTCCAATAACAAATCTCGTACATACTCCTCGCACCATATGCATCTGGCCTCTACACGGCTGCTCAGCCATCCACGCCAGGGCCTTGGGCCACCATCTGCCACGTGCCATGTTGCTGCTGCCGCAACTCGCGTTTGCCTCTTGACGCTCGCCCGATCGATTAGCCGGTCGATCGCCGCACGTCCTGCCTACCGACCGCAGTCTTTGTGGCCATGCAACCGTAGCAGTTTCCGCCACTGCCCGCTTCCAGATCGATCTCGTTCGAGGTTTCGTGCTTGCGTCCGATTGCCGCTTGAAGATCAAAACACGACCAACTATGCATCTTTGATCACAACTCGCCGAGGATTTTCACTCCCGTATCGCGATCGCTCCTGCAGATTTCTATCGATGCTTCCTTCATCCTCTAGATCAACCTCGATCGCCTCCCGGATCTTTTCAACCTTGCTCATGATACCACTTGTTAGAATAAATCCGAGGCATACCGTCGATCATTCAAGGACCAAGCAATCACACGAGCACGACAACGAGATTTGTTAACGAGGCTCACCGATATGGCTACATCCCCGGGGCCTGACTATGGGCGCTCCTTCTCATGATACCGCTACAATACCGCACACCGGCCACCGGGTGCACAAGCCGCCTCTTGCGCTACCGTGCTATTATGTTGGCATAGGTTACATCATGTGTCTCGCTTATATATGAGAGGCCTAGGATCCAAGTGTCCTACTAGGACACGACTCCACATCCTATATAAACACGATACAACTACAAGTCCAACTGTAACCTACCTTGTACACTATATTCGACACTTTGTCACGCGCGCTCTGTGTCGAATCTGTGTTTGGTGTCTACTTGTTAACCGGTTCGCGCACGTGTCCTTTGTTGGATCCTTTTTTGCCGCGCGGTCAGAGGTCCCGTTTCGGATTAGTTTGCTAATTATCATCTAAATAAGAGTTAATAATGTTTCATCTAACTCATATACATCAGATACACATACTTCTGAGTCATGCTCGTTGTCCTTGCGTCGTGTTTTTTTGGTTTGTCCCTCGTGAAGCAGTGAGAGCCGATATGACATTTTTCTAGTGAACCGGTATTATATTTTGTGTATTGGTTTTTTTTGTGGGCTTAGCTTTTTTGTGTAGCGACACGTGTCTTTTCATTCTCTGTTTTCTATTTTTTTATTTGACCGTGTAGCTAGAGTGGAGTGTAACTAGATTTTTCGTTTCCAAATCTGCTAAATCTAATCTGATAAAATTTAGCTCATCTAAATTTAATGTTCGCACAAATTGAATCATGTACGTCCGTGTCAGCTTGTTTTTTTTGTCACGCGTCCTCTTTGTCCCATTTGTTTTGTGTCGTCATGTTCTCGCGTTTATTTTTCACAGGGGCCTATATATGTTGTCATTTGGGGGGCTCGACTATGAAGCTTACCCCACATCTTCTCACTCACCGACATTGTTATTTTGCCTGTGTTTTATTTTCATTCAGTTATAGGCCCATCCTTGACAACTGGCATGTAGTTTGTTTAATCCTAGTTACAAGTCGATCATTGACTCGCAACTAGGATCGTAGTTTCATAGTTGTCCCAAATGCAAGTCCATCATTAACTCGCAACTGGAGCATGTGTTTTTGTTTTTCATCTCAGTTGCAGGTCCATCATTGGCATGCAATCGAGCATGTAGTTTGTCTCATCCTAGTTGCAAGTCGCCCCTTGACTCGTAACTAGGCTCATAGTTTCGTAGTTGTCTCATTTGCAAGTCCACCCTTGACTGTGAGACTTGTAAGCTCACCCTCGACCATAGCTGGAGCATGTATTTTGTTTTTCATCCCGATTGCAAGTCGATCCTTGACTTCATAATCGGGCCCATAGCTTGTTTCATCCCGGTTGCAAGTCGACCCTTGACTCGCAACTGGCTCGTAGTTTCGTAGTTGTCCCAGGTGCAAGTCCCTCTCAACTCACAACTGGGCTCGTAGTTGCCCAAGTTGCAAGCCCACCCTCTACTCACAACTAGAGCATGTGTTTTGTTTTTTATCCCAGTTGCAAGTCTACCTTTTGATTGCAACTTGCTCATAGCTTGTTTCCTCCCAGTTGCGAGTCAACCTTTAACTCGCAACTGGGCTTGTAGTTTCATAGTTGTTCCAGTTGCAAGTCCATCCTTGACTCGCAATTGGTCTCGTACTTGTCCGAGTTGCAAGCCCATCTTTTGATCCATAACTGGGCATGTGTTTTGTCTTTCATCTCATTTGCAAGTTCACCATTGACTCACATATGATACTTTAGTTTGTTTCATCCTAGTTGCAAGGCGATCCTTGACTCGCAACTGGACTCATATTTCTCCTAGTTGCAAGCTCACCCTTGACTTGCAACCAGGTATCTGTTTTGTTTTTCATCCCAGTTGCAAGTCCAGCCTTGACTCAAGAACTGGACCTGTAGTTTGTTTCATCTTAGTTGCATGTTGTCCGGTCACGAGAAGGATAGGCTCGGCCCCTTTTTCGCTTTGTTTGTTTATGGGGATTGGCAAAGATTTGTTTTTTCATTCGTTTGTTTCACAAATGAAGAGTTGGCTGATCGACTCTCCCGTCACTATTTATCATTACTCTCTCTTTTATCTACCGTTCTCCTTTCTTCATTATCATTTTTTATTTTTTATTTTTTGCTCTATTGTCTCTATATAACTTTTCTTTTTGTGTCAATTTCATTTTATTTATTTTTCTTTTTTCATTTTATCTTTTATTTTTTCCTTTTTCAAATGCATGAATAAGATTAGTGTGAATATTTTTTATAAAATTTGGAAAAAAGTTTAAGTATGTGAAAAAAATCTAAATTCGAAAATATTTTTCATCCCAATTTGTTTTTCATTTCAGTTGCAAGTCCACCCTTCACTCGCAACTGGGGCCTAATTTTTTTTCTCAGTTGTAAGTGCACCCTCGACTCGCAACTGGGGCTCGATCTTTTTTTGTCTAAGTCACAATTCCATCCTTGACTCATAACTGTGGCTCATCCTTTTTCTGTACTAGTTGCATGTCCACCTTTGACTCGCAACTCGGGCCTGGCTTTTTTTTGTCCGGTTGCAACTCCACTCTTGACTCGCAACTGAGATTCGACCTTTTTTTGTCCCTGTTGCAAGTCCACCATCAACTCGCAACTGGGGCCCGGCCTTTTTTTTCTTCCGGTTGCAAGTCCACCCTTGACTCGCAACTAGGCCCCAACATTGTTTTGTTTCAGTTGCAACCCACCCTCAACTTGTAACTGGAACAAGACTTTTTTTCCTAGTTGCAAGTCCACCCTCAACTCGCAACTAGGGTATGACTTTTTTTGTTCTAGTTGCAAGTTCACCCTTGACTCGCAATTGGGATTCGACCTTTTTTTCCCAGTTGTAATTCCACTCTCGACTTGTAACTGGACCCGGCATTTTTTTGTGCTAGTTGCAAGTTCACCTCGACTTGCAACTAGGGTCCGACCTTATTTTGTGCCCGCTGCAAGTCCACCCTCGACTCGCAACTGAGACCCAATATTTTTTGTCCGAGTGGCAAGTCCACTCTCCACTCACAACTAGGGTCTGACCTTTTTTGTCCCAGTTGCAAGTCCACTCTCGACTCGCAACTGGGAGCCAACCTTTCTTGTCAGAGTTGCAAATCCACCATCGACTTGCAACTTGGGCAGAGGTTTTTTACTTCCAACTGCAAGTCCATCCTTGACTCGCAATTGAGGTCGGACCTTTTTTGTCCCAGTTGCAAGTCCACCCTCGACTTGTAACTAGGCCCTGACCTTTTTTTGTCCCAGTTGCAAGTCCATCATCGACTCGCAACGGCGGGCCAACATTTTTTTTTTGTAATAGTTCCAAGTCCAACACGACTCACAACTGGGGCTCGGCCTTTTTTAGTTCCAATTCTGAGTTCACCGTCAACTCGCAACTAGGGGTCCGACCTTTTTCTATCCCAGTTGCAAGCCTATCCTCGACAACGAGCAAATCGCAGACGAGTTGATCCAAGTAGTTAGGATAGTTTTTTTTTCATGTTTTTTTCTTTTTTTCTTTTATCATTTTGTCTTCACTGGCTTTCCTTTCTTTTTAGTTTTACTATTTTTCAAAAGTTGATCTCTTTTGTCATTTTTATTTTATTTTTTCTTTTTCTGATTCTTTTTTTCGTAAATTTAGAAGTTTCACAAAATGTTCCAAATTCATAAATTTGTTCAAGTCTCTAGAATTGTTCGTGTCTATCAATTGTTTTTGGAAATTCTAAAATGCATTCATATTTTTTAAAAATTGTTCACAAGTTAAAAAGTTTGAAACAAAAAGTTGTTTGCCATTTTCAAAAATTGTTTGAAAAGTGTGCGCGTTTTTTTAAAACGTTTGAAAGTTTGCAAAAAAATCTTCTTTCTAAAAAATGTTTCTCAATTTTTAAAATTTGTTCTCTTTTTTGCAAAAACATATCTCAATTTTGAAAATTGTTCGACTCAATTAAAGATCACAATTTCATGAAATGTTCGAATTGTTTGAATTGTTCAACCTGCGGCGAAATAGTCTTTAATGTTTCATGGTGGCAAGATGTAACTAACGTGCTATAGCTCTAGTGGCTAACTACAGGAGTGCCTATGTCAGTGGTCTTGTGTTCGATTGTGAGTGGTCACATTTCTTTTTTTTTTTTTTGGAATTTTGTACGTTGCACTATCCACCACCGCGCGCCGCGTGACAGTCAAACACAGCTCCCAGCAACTGCACAACCTAACAAAAAAGCTGAGACAAACGAACATGTCCGAGAGAAACAAAAAGGAAAAACAAACAAACAAACAAAAGTGGCCACATAAAAAAAAGATGCTACTTAGATGTGGGATATTATTTCACATCTAGATGAGATATAGACAGACCCTTAGAAATGGACTATGCTAACGACCAGTCGACTGGTCGTTAGCAACAGATCCGCACGATTCCACCCACGTATGATCGCTCCGATTTTCCTGGCGCTACATCGATCCACCGCGTCTTTTTACTTCTAGCGCAATAAAAACAATTGGTGTAAGTGGGATTCGAACCCGCTACATCTTGGTAGCACACGGTAGCTTGCAACCACTCGGTCTAGATTGAGCTAGTGATTAGACTTAGACATTTGTTTCCTACGTATAGTACAGGAAACATGCTTTTTCAGTTTTTTTCCTTCGATTTATGTACTGCACAATTTTCACGGATGGATATATGGTGTCTCCATGCCCTTCATGTTATATTAGTTACCTAGAATTTATCGGGGGGATGTTTCTACACTTATTTTAACTGAAACAAAAGTTACCGGGGTGTTCATATGTAAGTTATCAAGTGTGTGACGTGTAAATTATCATGTTATCGGGGTATATTTTTAATAAAAACCTTGAGTCAGAATTATCAGGAGGCTTGCGCATAAAGTTATCAGGTCTGTAATGCGTTAAAAAAACCATAACACACGCCAATAACTCTCTATAAAGAGCATGGTAATATATACGCCACGAACCTGATAACTCGCCCACAGACACTACGGTAACTTTGGGCCCATAGAAAAAAAAATCTGGGAAAAAAATTATCCCCCCCGTGCCAAAGTTATTTCCTCCCTTGCGCTGACCTTCTCTTTTAAAAACTTGGAGCAAATGGTTTTGTGAGATGTGTGAGTTACCAACCTCCCCCACTCCATCGCCAAAGTTATCGGACCGGGGTACATAAGTTATCAGTGTCTGCGATATGTGAGTTACCGTTCTATTGACACAAAAGGTACCGAGGGATATATCATCAACTCCCCTCGTTGCCAAAGTTACCAAAGATAGGGTGCATAAGTTATTAGGTCTGCGATGTGTGAGTTACCATGCTATTCATGCAAAAAGTTATCGAAGGTATGTTTACACTAGTTTTTTCGGGTGAAAAAAGCTACCACGATATTTGTACATAAGCTACCAGGTCTACGATAAAAGGCCACCATGCTATTGACACAAAAGCTATCGAGGGATATTTCATCAACACCCGACCCCTCATTGGCAAAGTTACCAAGATATGGTGCATAAGTTATCGGTATGTGATGTGTGAGTTACCATGCTATTCACACAAAAGTTCGTCAACTCTCCCTTCCCTTTGGTCGCCAAACTTATCGTGACAGGGTACATAAGTTATCGGGCCTGCAATGTGTGAGTTATCATACTATTCACAAAAAATTACCGGGAGATATTTAATCAACTCCTCAAAGAAAAAAGAAGAAGGAAGCAAATAGGGAATGGTCAAATAGTATGATGTGCATTCTTTCGCACAACAAATAATCCAGCTGAGCTGGTTAGTGTGTGTTCCCCATTACCTGCTTGATGTGGGTTCAAATCTCATATTCAGCATCATTTTTATTTTTGACTAAAAATGTGACCAGGGTGTGCCAAATAGATCTAGCACCCAAAAAAATGACAGATCCAATCCAGAGAAAAAAATCACGGCAGTCAATGCCATAGTCTCCGGATTCTTTCCACTAAATTCGCCATCAAGTTAGCAAATCGTTCACATTTTAAATCTTGAACAAAGAGCCACTATGCAATATATTCATAGTCTGGGCGCTTTTGACAACAACAAAGACTGGGTTAGTTGGTTAATGTGGTGGTGCACTTGCATGAGGTCAGGGGTTCATATCCTGTTCTGGCCGCCCTTTCTTCCCTTTCTTTTTCTCGCGGAGTGGAGCGCCTGGATGAATCTCGACCGCGCGACGGGAATCGGACGAGGCGCACGAATCGTACGTGC